>CM061142.1:665394204-666709463 GCA_030789695.1 Scilla litardierei | reverse complement strand
GGCCTCGGCCATTGTCCACCCCTGCCTACGTATTGCCCAGCGCCTTATGGCGACCACCTTTTTGGCCAGATATGAGCCGGGCACGATGTCTACATCAGAGCTATACATGCTCTATGCGATGACACGTCCCAGAGCTCTATCTAGGTATGGACACGAGCTTGTTCCCGCCGTCGTGATCGACATTGCGGCTTGGTTTTTAGACCGCATCATTGTATCGGTGGGCGCTCGCTCACCGATCTGCTGCGACGGTCCGATCACCCTGCTTACCATGATGACGGGCGAGGACCTACCTGACGACCTGCGGCTAGTATCGGGCCCCACTTCTTTGTCGATTGATGTCATGGCCCGGATGAAGATGCTTCGTCCGCATGGTGAGCGTCACTGGGTCTGGTTGCACGGCCCCTACGGGGCCGATTACATGATTCTCCCGAGCCCTGCTCGGACCCAGATTGCACCAGCCCACGTTGACTGGCTCCCAGAGATGGATGTCCTCATCCCCGCCGCCTACGTGCTCGAGGCCGAGGGGGCCGAGCAGGCCCACGCTGCCCACGCTGCCCAGGCTGCCCCCGCAGACCCTGCTGCACACCCTGCCGAGCCTGCCGCCGACCCTGTTGACCCAGTGGCCCCTCAGCCCATACCAGTCGTTTCCGCTGCTCCTGACACTTCTGTCCCCACCTCTGTCGGTGTCGAGAGTACTTTTGCTGAGCCCACTTCCACCACTGTCACCACTTTCGAGGCTGTCCCCACCACTCCCGCTGCCACCTCTGGCCCTCTGTCCGTGGAGCCTCTTTGCTCCGCACTCCCCGAGCGCCCGCCGACCTTTGTCGAGCATGGAGAGCCTTCATTTGCTGTGGTTGTGGAGACCATGGCTAGCATGATCTCCGCTGGGATTGCGCCTTTTGGTCCACACAGTTCCGCCCCAGCGGTAGAGTCCTCTGTCTCCACAGCCGTCGTATTCTCCGAGAGCGTCGTGGCGTCTGTCCACACTTCTGTGCCACAGACCTCTCTGGCCACCTCGTTGCCACTTTTGCACGCTTCCTTTACTGCCGCTGCCTCTACTTCTTACCAGCCGGTGCCCCGGCCTCACACTGAGGCCAGGCCCACATTTGCTGGCGCGGCACCTTTTGTCCCCTTCCCTGCTGAGCCCGTTACATACTCCACACGCGTACGCCAGCCTCGCCCTGCGCAGCCTAGACCGGTGCGTCCCTCTGCACCACCCCCGCCCGACACTGTACTGCAGAGCATTCGTGCTCTTGAGTTGGCGGTGGGCGGTCTCAGAGGTGACCTTAGGACCCTGTCCTCCACCGTGTCTGCGATGGCTGGACGCTTTGACCTGATCCCTCAGATCCACTACTGCCTGACACAGATCTTAGAGCGTCTCCCGCACGTACCACCACCCACCCAGCAGGTTCCCACACACACTTCCACACACACTAGACCTGCTCCCACTTCCACGCCCACCTCTGCTCAGCAGCCTACACCACCACCACCTCCACCTCCACCTCGGGACGGAGACGGTGCAGCGCCACCTTCTTAGGCACCCCTGATGCCTTAGTCTATTCCTGCCGTTATGCTGCCTGTTTCTGCTGGGTCCCGTTGCATTTTTGTACGCCCCCCCTCCCCTCACTTATTTTGGGATTCTCATTTTACCGTATCTATTTATATATCCTTTTTGGGAGAGGGAGAGTTTTTGGTGACACATCTATACTCGTATCACTCATATCTGTGCATGCATCATATCCGCATCATATTTCCATTTCTTTATTTTTCATTTTATTATCTTTTTTCTTTCCATCATGCATGCATCCTCACTTGCCCCTCACTTTACTTGTCTCTCTGTGTGACACACTTTGCACATTGAGGACACTGTGTCGTTTAGCTTGGGGGAGTGAGTTCTCACGTTCTTTTTCGTTTTGCCACCTTTATTTTTAGTTTTTCACGCCACTTTCCGCTTTTGCACTTATTTGCACTTATTTTCATCATTTTTTTCCCATTTTACCATGCATCATGTTTTTCTTATTTCTCTGCGTGCCGCATTGTAAATAGTTCTATTTTTCCTTTATCTTTATTTCTTTCTTTTTTCATCTCATGCTAGAGATGAATTTTCTGTGATGATGTCTACGTGGAGTTAGCTTATTCTATATGCATGCCATATTTGTCATGTCTTAGATTTTATTTCTGATATCATATGCTATGACTTGCTTTGCATTTAGAAATAGTAACCCACACTTTTTCCACATGAAAATGGATGAAATTTTATTATTAGCTGAGCCTGAATATTCATATGTATGCTATCACAGAAAACACACCAAGATTCACGCATTGAATGCCTATATCTGGAGTACTGATTTCTTTTCCTTTATCACTTCTATATGCATGAATTGTACACTTCACTTCAGGATGATTGAATGATGATTAGCTATGATATATCTGGATTAGTTAGCTTTTTTATGATCAAAACTGAGTAGATTAGATTACCCTGCTGAAGTTGTCGTGCATGTCTTATAGAGTGAGCCGAGAGTTATATATATTTCTCTCTCCACAAATCTTGAACATCATTTCTCTACTTTTAAAAATCATTGGTGAATCTCCCCTTAGTGATTCTATTTTATGGCATTTCCACCGCTATTAATTCCTAGCTCCAAATCCCCTATTCAAAAAATAATAATAATAATAATAATAAAAGAGAGAAAAACATTCTTGTATATCATTATCTCTCTCTGAGTTGGGATCATTGTGTATATATTGCTTATTGCAAAGAAAAAAAAAGAGAGGAAAAATCCTCAATAAAAGATCCCATCTCACTCTCTTTCTCTCTTCTTTCTTTTCGTTGCTTTTGGAGCTATATATAAAAAAAATGGGGATGTAAATATTTTTGTGCCACCACGCTTATAGATAAGCTTGGGGGAGTGGATCCATTGATGAGTGAGAGAGTGACTACTTGACATTGCACGACAACCTAGGCTAAGTAATATTCTGTACTCGGTGAGATCGTTTCTAGCTTTACGAAATCCAGAAATCTAAGCCTAGCGTTCATTTCATGAAATCCATACTTTTCTATTCTCTCTAATCAATAGTGTGATACTCTTATACTCCAGATAGAAAGCGTTCAATTGAAAAGTGTGTGATCTGTGATTTGTATACCGCTTTAAATGATTCAGACGATGTTAATTTTAAAATCATTCCGTTTTTCATGACTATATCGTTGTTCGTGGGTTTTCTATTTCTATTTGCACTATTATACTATGATATCAAAATAAAATTCTTTGACAGGTATTTCTCATTCGGTGCATGTTATAAGAGTAAGTGAAACCCACGTCCTGAGAAAATGATCTAGCATCCTATCTCTTTGCTTCTTTCTTTCTTTCTTTCTTCCTTCATTGTTTCCATTTCGTTTTCATTCTTCTTCGTTTTTCATTTTTTTCGTTTTTCGCCGTTTTCGTTTTCCGAATCCACCGGGTTCGCCTTTTACTTATCTTCCTCGAGGACGAGTAAGAGGCAAGCTTGGGGGATTTTGATCACTCCTTATTTTACACCTTTTTTCCGTGTATTTGCATGCCATTTAGATCGCCCAAATCATGTTTTTCACGATATATCGACGATATTGCGATGCTTTTCACGATTTGTTGTTTTTGTCGCATTTCAGGTGATTTGGCGCGATTTGGAGTGATCTCGAGATGCGCTTACTCTAGACGGTCACCGACGACCTCCCCGAGGGGTATTTTGCTGTTGGAGAGGAGCGGAAGAAGAATGGACGTCGCAGGAGCGACGAGGAGGCCAAAACAATCAGATTGGGCATTTTTTGTGTCCCACTCGGCCGAGTGGAGGAGCCACTCGGCCGACCAGCGAGACACTGCTCGGCCGACCCGTTCAGACACGATTTCCATGTGTACTCGGCCGAGCGACGGAGACCACATCGGCCGAGTGACGATACCACGTCCGCCCGAGTGGCGCCCAGACGAAGCCCCTCCAAAATATCGAAGTTTCTGTTTTTCGGCCACCTGAGCTTCAGAAGACCCACTCGGCCGAGTGGATTATCCCGTCCGCCCGAGTGCAGTGAAGCCGTCGGCCGAGTGACGACAACTCACTCGGCCGAGCCGCTCCCGAAGTGAAGACCCCTGAAGGCCCCGACTTACTGGAAAAGTACAGGGTTTCTCACTCGGCCGAGCGACATTTGTCACTCGGCCGAGTGCGATGCGCTGCCTGTAGCGAAATTTGCGGAAAACAGGCTGTGCAGGGGCGTTTTGGTCAGGATTTTTGGACGATTTTTGGGCTATTTAAGCCCTATTTTTACCCTAGTTTTGAGAGCCATCTCTTAGATTTTTTGCAGCTTTTTAGATTACTTTTTAGCTTTATTATTGTGATTGGAGAAGAGGAAAAACTTGGATTTTTGTTGGATTAAATTGAAGAACTCCATTGGTTTGCATCTCGCTTCCCTAAAAATTCTATTTTTATTGTTTATCTCAATATTTGTGATGAATTCCATTGCTTATTTCATTGATCAAATTTGTGATATTGCTATGATTTGTGAGTAGTCACCACGTCTTGGGGCATGGGGATGAACCCTACGAGCTCTATTTCATAATTGTGATGAATTGATAGAAATTGAGCTAAGATTGTTATTAGAGATTAGATTGGGATCGATCTACTACGGATGGCTAGGTATTCATATCAATTGGGATTTGCAAGAGATTGGATCCCAATTCGATAGGAAACCCTAGAAATCCGAATTGGGTTGGAGTCGGATTTTCGAAGTATCGGTTTGCAAGAAATTGGACCGATATTAGGATTTCCGGGTGCAATTCCATGCCAATACCCGTTTGCAAGAGATTGGGCGGGTAGGAACTATCCCAATCTAGATCGTGGACCGAGTTTGCAAGAGATTGGGCTCGGTGCGCGATTGGAAGATGATGTTGATCCTAATGCTAGCTTCCCTAGGCTAGGGTTTGCAAGAGATTGGACCCGAACTTAGGAAAGCTATAGACCGGCAATAGCGCGAGAGCGTGAGCTTGGTTCTACATTCAGTTGCAACTAGTTCATCCGAATTCTCATTCTAGCAATTTTAATACCGACTAACCGCTCTTATGGAATACGGTGAGTAGCGGGGATTCCTCATTCCCTAGACGTTCTTTATTTGATTTGATACTTCGCACATTTGTCTGACGATTGTGACAGGATCGCCCAAGGCAATTATCTCTCTTGAATAGCCAGGTTGATTAGGAACAAGCACGGTCATTCGTCCTCCCTGTGTTCGATACCCGCTCGCCGCTATACCGTGCGCTTGCGGTAAAACTACAACCGTCGCTCCGGGACGTGTATCCGGGGCGCGACCAATTGGTCAGACCCAACCTTGGGATAGTATAGATTCTGGTTAAGGTTATTTCTTTTGGGCTTAACATAAAACCGTTTTAAGCTGATTTCCACTGCAATGTTTTGCTTTTGTCATCCGACCGACTTAGGTCGGACGTCGACTTTATGGCCCTAAGAAAACCCTCTAGTGGTATCAAAGCCAGTCTACCTTGATCTGTAATTTTATTGCACTTATAAAGTGCATATGATGCAACATGTTTGTCTATGAGATGGAGGTTGATTATTAATCTATTAAAAGTTGTCGTTCCCATGTGATGGTTTTATTTTCGAAAAACTTTTTTTTGAAAATTAGACCTATTTTAAAATCATGTGATAATTTTAAAAATTAGATCTTAATAATTATAAGAGGATTATTAATTTTTATGTAACTTAAACTTAT
Organism: Scilla litardierei; assembly: GCA_030789695.1. Lineage (NCBI taxonomy): Eukaryota > Viridiplantae > Streptophyta > Magnoliopsida > Asparagales > Asparagaceae > Scilla > Scilla litardierei. The sequence goes on along the minus strand of CM061142.1, from coordinate 666,703,714 downwards.
GAGATAATTTTTAAGTCGCATGTTAAGGTAAAATTTTTATGAGATAAATTTTTAGTTGCTATGTTATCATGCTAAAATTTTATGAGATAAAATTCTTAGTTGATAATTTTAATGGTTATTTCTTTTCTTGCTTATTATGTGATAATACAAAAAATTTAGGTTAGCCATTAAAATTTTCTAAAACTTATGAGATAATTTTTAGATAAATGTGCTATGATTTAAAAATTGTTGCAACCATTAAATTCCTAATAATTGATTAGGGTAGCCGACTATGATTTAATTTGTTGCAACTTGAATTTTTTAAATATCTAATACGTGATTAGGATATCACCCTAAAAATTCCTTGTAGTTGATAAGGATCTTAATAAAAGTTATTAACCAATCCTAATAAATTTGAATTTTAGGATTTAACTAGTTGATATGATTAACTAGTTTTAATGAAACCAGATTAAATTGATGTTACACATACAAATAATTAGTATCCTTAAAGAATCATGAACCGATGTATAGCGTTTTTGTGACTAGTGTTGTGGATCACCTCAGCTCGATTGTAGATAGTGATTCTGTCCTAGCCAAATCCCATGGCCGTGTTCTGCTGGACCACAAGGATGCAAATTATTATTATGTGAAACTATCGATTACATCTGGTCAAATACCTTTAAAATCTTCTTTAAGATTAGCTGTAGCCCTCCTTATTTTTGGATTAGGGGACTAAAAGACGCATGACATGGTTGTTGAGTCTCATCAAGCTATGACATGGTCTCTTTTAGAAACCGACTCCATCGTACATATGATGTAGTCTGGTATTAACTCAAACCGTCCTGCCGGGTCTCCTCAAGTGACTGTGTAAGTTAATATTAGACATGAAAATAAGGGTTCGACTAGACTAGTTTTTATGGTTTGTTGAGTCTCATCAAGATCATAAGTGGGTAAAAACTAGTATGGATTCATATGTGATGTGATTGATAAAGAGTTTATCTACCAACTACAGAGTAGATCAACTTGTTGAGTCTCCTCGAGGTTGTGAAGCTCAGGGTGGTTGGGTCTCTGTTCCATTAAATGTCTAAATTCGTTCATCTATGTGACTCAAGATAATCGCTAAAATAGTAGGAGGATATAGTTGGATAAAAACCATTTTAACTATATTTAAAAATCATGGACATATGCTAAACTAGGATAGTTCTATGTTTTACCGGGTGGAATCCAAGTCATAATATCCTAAAAGAATAAGCCAACTGGACAAAATGATTGGTTAAGGAATATTTGATAAACCAAACTATACTCACTGACCCTTCCCTTGAAGTGTCCTTCTTAGCACTGACTTAAGGACAATGATTTCCTTAAGCTCTAAGGTCTATCACAATAAAAGCACGCTACTTAACACTCGCCTCTATGAGCAGGGGCCGCTTAAAAATAATGATGTTCAAAGAATGTTTCTCTGTACAACTTGTTGAGTCTCCTCAAGGTTGTATGGAAAACAATTTTAATCCGCAAGTTTCGAAACTTCGATCAAACTGTTTGACTCGAAGATAAGTGTTAGATCGGTCAAGACCATGTATCCAAATTGGTCTGGAGACGAACAACTTGTTGAGTCCCCTCAAGGTTGTAAAGCTCAAGTGTTTGGATGCATGTGATTCTTGCACAGCTAATATTTGTGTTAGGACATGAAATGTCTAAATGTAATTTAGAAAGGAGAAAACACAAAGGAAAATTCTTTGAGAAAGAATGTTTGGTCTATCACGAGAAAAGGCATAGATTGAGGAATTGAAAATGGGACATGTTTGATGTCTAAAGTTTCAGAATAATTGGTATACATAGGAAAATATTGTCTCACATATTGGATAATGAGCAAGAGTTGTCTTTAGGCCATATGGAACCTATATCACACTTGGCGAATGTCGTCACATTACTTTAAAAGAAATGTTTTGATGTGATTATTTTGTATAATGATATTGTATTAAGGGTTAATACATGAATGCACAAGTAAGTAGTAATATCTACCAGTAGCAAAATAGACTAGGCCAGCCCAGAGAGAACAGACTTGACAAGTAACATAAAGATGGATCTTTTGGCCTCTCGTATTATGAGTCGGAAGACACTTGTAGTCTTATCTCAAAGGTATGATGGGCAAAAAATCCTTCTGTAAGACAGTAGGAGAATGAGTTAGAGAACTCATGGTCATGTATATACGGATGTATCCAGACCCAGGTCTAAATTAGCCAAGATATGGTATTCTTATCTTATTACGACACGTGTTCTTGATGAAACACAAGTCTGGTAACATAAAGAACACAATGACAGAAGTATTTGAACTGCTTTGATCGGATCGAAGAGTCGAATAATTATCTATGTAATTCTTGCGTAATTAAAAGAAAATGAGATTTTCTCTCAGGTCAAGTCTCTTAATACATCGGTGCATTGGAGAGAATGAATCATACTTTGTTAGACATCGTGTGATACATAGCAAGTGACTCTGAGTTACAATCCTCCTTCTGGGTTAAGTCCCAAATAATAATGCCTAGGTTCTTGATTAGGCTCTGTCAAGACCTTAACAATATGATATTCCTCAAATCAATCGTTGGGAAGTCATAGGATTACTTGAGCCTAGTGAGACAAAGGAGTCGAGTAAAATATCATAGTTAATAATGGCCTAGTCAACTTCCAGGAAGCCATTCGGAGTAGGACTCTGAAAAATAACTTGATGTGATTCGAAAAAGGTCCTTGCATGTAAATAAGGTATGGACCTTAAAAGATGTGCCCAAAGAAAGTGTTTCCTTTTGGATACAAGTGAATCTTCACGACAGAAGATTGGTGCAGATAGAAAATAGTGAAGTACAAGTTATGCTGGTTGAGAACGGTTATCATCAAAACTCCTATAAACGGATTGTGATGAAACTTTCTTGCCAACAGCTGTGTGTAGATCTATTCGGATCAGACTCGATGTCAATGCTTATGATGGTAATGAAAACTGAAATATGCATGTAAAGTTTGTTTTCTAAATATGATTTAAAATAACGAACTTATATGAATCAATCAGAGAATTTTTAAGGTCAGTGGGAGCGAATAAAAGGCATGCAAGGCATCAAGGAGTCGGAACATGTGTTTTGACAAAGTGGTCAAAGAGTTTAACACTTTATCAGAAATGATTATGAACCGTACAGATGACCAATGACTATTCTCATAAGGTACGTAAGGGATATTGTTTTAAGTCTCAAGTAAGGACGATGAGCTGGATGGGTTCCAGGAAAGACAATATTATGGATTTTAAGATACCAAGGAAACGATTGAATGAGATTCAAATCTGTGATCTAGAAAGAACTTAGAACACCTTAATTCCATACAGAAGACGGTTTAGCATATTCACTCACGAAGGCTCTACCACATGAAGTCTAGATCTACTTATGTGTAAAAGCGGTATAAGATACCGAGATAAATGGTCATGAGTGCATGTGGGGGATGTTGAGAGATGTGTATGCCCTCAAGGCAATTTATCTCTGTGTATGTGTACAAATATCTTGTTCGAAATAACATTAAGCTGTTTGGCAAGAATTTACCTAAATTAATATAGTCTTCATTAGAATTTAGATAAAGTCATGAGACTTAATGCGAGGTCAAACATGTATCAAGATGGAGATCTCGATCATGGAGAAGTGTTTGACCATTTGTAGCATAAGTCTAAAATCGTTTGTGGTCGTAGATGTTTCGAGAAAAGGATATCGATACATCGAATAGACCATTGTGTCTTTGTCTTCACCATGGAGTGGTAACGATGATCTCATGGTCGTTTGACTTGGCGAAGTCGAAGACGAGACACATGTGCTTACTTGAGAATGAGTTCATCTAAGGACCCAACGAGAGTTACCATATGGTTAACATTGACTAATTTGTCGATGATAACTCTTAGTAACGATAGGCAAGTTGGTCCTTTGATTTGATGTCATTGTATAAACCTGTACGTGAACGGTATCACTTTGATCATTGATCTAGCCTTGGGGCAATCCCTGTTGAAAGGCCCTTGGTTAGGTGACACTTGAAGCGTACGAGGAGAGTAATGACCAAGAGAGGATTCGTGTCTCCCATTTATGGGGAGTTTGTGTCGCACATGTTAGTTCATTGTTTAGTAAAAACTCTGTCCAGAGTATGTTGGAAGAAGTACAACATTATTTGACTAAAGATCGATGGAGACTAACCGATTTCAAGCTATTAGGGTTGACAGTTGACCATATCCTAGGCTTGACTAAGCGACAAAGATTTGACGAAGGGACTAAAACTGTGGCATTCATCACAGACACAGTCAGGGTGGTCCCAACAATACTCATGTCAATGAGGTAACCACATAATGATGATACCAAAACAGGGACGGTACCTGCTGCTCGTGGTCACTGCCGTCTGAGATTTCGAGCCCCACCTGTAGTAGGGTCAGACTGTAGGGTCTCACACAGAGTGAGACCTTCTTCAAGTAATAGAAAGTCTTAAAGGAGATTATACATCGAATGTATGGGGATTAATTGTGTCGCAAAATATCTGCAATATAAACTTTGAAATATTAAAGATATGGCATTATAGCATATGATGCAAAAGGAATAAAATATATCACAAAACTTTTACGAATATATTTTACAACAAAAGCATGAAACAAGCTCAATTCAGGGGTCTGGAATTTTCCTAGACCCATTTGTTTTGTTATTGACCCAGTAGAACCATAGAAAGAATAAAACAAAAAGAGAAAAAAAAACTCAGCAATATAAAGGCCTTACATTGCGGCCTGGGCTTGCCCAGGTGTTGGCCGCCTGGGCTTGGGCCCAAGGCGGCCCAACCCAGAAGCAGGCTGGGCCAGCACGCTTCATGCTGGTGGTGAAGCGGACGGGCACCAGCCCGCATCAAGCGGGCTTGCACCAACCAATTGGGGGCAGGCGGCCGACCCGCTGCGGGTGGGGCCCGAAAATGGGGTTTCGAACCCTAATTGTTGTGGCAACTGATTTTAGAAAAATGCTGATTTTTGGCAAACTTTGAGACGACGTTTGAGGGGTCAAACGAAGTTGGAATTGTGTCACGTTTGTTTCTATGTGTTCTCCGTTCAATGCTCTTCGATTTGATATAAGATATTACTTACGAAGCTCAATAATGAGGAAGGAAAAATTCGTTGACATTTGGCCTTCGTGAAGGTTTTTCTCCTCAAATGTTTAGTCCTACATCGGATATAGAGAAAAGGGAAGGGGTTAGACGCCTATATAAATAGGGGGCCAACCCCCTCCTAGAAAATCGCACCAAGCTCCAGATCCGAGTAGCTCCATTAAACGTGAGCAAGTCCGGATCGAAGATTAATTAATATTCTATATTTCTCCTATTTCTTCTTTGCTCCTGATTGGGCTCTAGCAAAGATACGAAGGAGTTCAGATCAGATCCGGAGTCTTGACTGAGGATCCACTCAAGGTGAAACTTTCTGGAGCGTGTGGTTAGCTCCGTGACAAGTGGATTGCTTACTTCGGGATGCGGTTCAGCTCGGGAGAACCAGCTCAGCCCCAATGCAGGGCATCGCTTCGGGGATTAAAGACAAGTTGCTGAAACTAACACTTCGCGTTGTAGCGAAGTGACAGGTATGTAGTTTATATTCATGCATTTATAATTGCAATAGATTGATAGATCTATCTTTAGGAGTTGGTCGGACCCAACCCCGTGATAGTAGAGATTCTGGCTATGGTTATTTCTTTAGGGCTTAACTTAAAACCGTTTTAAGTTGTTTTTTACTGCATTGTTTTGCTTTCGTCATCCGACCAACTTAGGTCGGACATCGATTTTATGGCCCTAAGGATCCAGAGAACCCTCTAGGATGGCTACAAAGATAACATACTTACTAAACCCATCGACCACCACCATTATGTTGATGCATCCTTCGGATTGAGGTAGGCATGTGACGAAGTCCATGGAGATACGTTCACACATCCTTGATAGGATAGGTAGTGGCTCGAGCAGTCTAACGGGTCTCTTCTGTTCTCTTTTGTCTTGTTGACAAACAAGGAAAGTCTTGACATAAGCTTCAATGTCGTCCCTCATTTGTGGCCAAAAGTAGGCTCTTTCAATAAGAGCCAGAGTTTGATGTACTCTGGGATGTGTTGACCATTTGGAATCATGGCACTCTTTGATGATGTCTCTCCCTAAGCCTTGCCACTTTGGCATGTAGATCGGTTGCCTTTGATAGTGAGCACCCCATGGGCTAGCCAGAATTGGCATGACTTACCTTCTCTTGCTAGTTGCATCAGGTTCTTGGCTTGAGGATCGTGCTCCAGTCCCTCCTTGATCTAATCCACCAGAGGAAACTTTGCACTTGTGATGGATGCTAACTCTGCCTTTCTACTAAGAGCATCTGAAAGCCCGGCTTGTACTCCATCATGAAGTTGAACTCAACTAGGAAGTATTGCCACCTGCCTGCCTCATGATTCGGGGTAAAAAGTGTATACTTCTCCCCCTATTTTGTTGGGTTTTGTGCATGTATTATTAATAACTTAGCTTCATTACATACATATTGTTGATATTCTCATGTTTTGGAGCGAATAATTTATTTTTGCACAAAAGTATGCTTTTATGGCTTATCCGTACCTTGGTTTATTTTTCAGAATTTTCCTGGATTTTTCAGAGGTCCCAAAAGGAACAAAATCAAGCATATGGAGAAGAATCCAAGGAGCCAGGGCAGGCGACTGTCCTTACAACGACAGTCGCCTACCCATTCGTGCCCAGCTGGAGCTGGGGCATTTTGGAGTGCATCACAGGCACCTGAAGAAGGATTAGCATGCGTCTGGCGACTGTGTAGGAACCTGCCATTTCAACTACAGGCGCATGTTACTGCCCACGTCGAAAAATTGGCAATATCCAGCCCCCTGTCTTTTTGGTCACCTTTGCAGCAGGTACCTGAAGCACAACGGACAGTCGCTTGTGCATTGCACAGCCGCTTGTATTTTACGAAGCAGTCGCCTGCCTGGAGATCCGAAGTTCTGTGAATTTTGCAACATGCTACATAGGCACCTGCCTGACCAACGATAGCTGCCTATCATCAATCGCACGTCCGTGGGTTGGCAGTCACCTGTCGCAAGTTTTTTCTGTCGACTTGGGCCATTGCTTACGGGTTTTGGGTTTATCTTCTTGACCTGTTTGGGTTCTTTTTCAACCCAACTCGTGGCCACTACATCTAGGGCATCTTCCCCTCATTCAAACACATTCCTTCTTTCATCCTCTTCATCATTTAGGGTTAGAGCTTGGGGAGAAACAAAGAAGCAAGGAGGAGCATTTGGCTTGGGTTTAAGTTTGTTTTCCTTGGAGATCTTGGTGAACTCTTTCCCTCTCCATTTGTATTTGGATTTAGATATTTGTAATACATTGGATGATGTTTTTAGAAGTAAAAAATCTCTCTTTTATTATTATGAGTAGCTAGATCTTCTTCTTGTGTGGTTGTCTAGTGATATTTGGTTGTTGTGCTTTGGATTTCAATTCTTGCATATTTTCATGATTTATGTGGTTGGAACTTTGAGATCATGATTATTGATGGAACCCTAATGGGTAATCCATAGAGAGGAGCTATCGTATTCGACACTCTCTTCCATGCTCAAAGTATTTCTCTTGGTTTCACACACTACTTTTATTGCACCCCCACATGTTCAATAAAATGTCATATCCACCGATTCGCCTTCCTTAGCCGGAAATACAATTGTGTTATCCTTGAATTGAACTCATATGCGTAGCAACCACATTCCCACACATCACACGGGCTTCCTCGCCTATTTTCCTCTCTGATTCTCGAACCGTAGGATGTCAATTTGGTAGATGGTTTCACCCCGCATTTTCACACCCTACCATCCATTATAGAGTAGTTGGTTGTAAACCACTGTGACCCTTCCTTTATCGATTGAACTTGCGATTGCAGAACGACTTGTCTCCGTGATCCGACCCGGTACTCACCGGTTATAAATTTATTGCAATTGATACTCCTGCACTTGGGAGGGGAGAGAGTGCATCCCATTCAGATTGTGCACGTTCCAAGAGTCAATCAATTGGCGTCGTTGCTGGGGACAACGGTTTTTGCAATTACATTTTCGATTGAATTTGGAAATTTTTGTGATATACTTCCTACTATTAGTGTGAGTCTTTTTTATTCTTTATTTTTCACTTATTTTTCATCTTTATTCATTTTTCACTTGTTGAGCCATTTTATTTTCTTTGCTTTCTCTTTTCTATAAATAAATTTCGAAAACTAAAAAATGGCGTCTTCTTCAAACTTTTCTTGCATTGATTCGATGTATATTCCACTTCCACCATTCTTTCATGGTTCGGTGTGGGAGAATCCTTATGTGCACTTGAGGGAGTTTGAAGAATGGGTATTTTCATGTCTTTGTGGGAAAAATTTTGATGATTGCATATAATTTAGATTTTTTTTCCTCTTCTTTGCAAGATGATGCTAGGTTTTGGTTTGATTCTTTCAATCTTGACTCACATTTTACTTGGTTGTCATTTCAGATTGAATTTCTCTACGTATTTTTGCATATTTTCTTAGAGCAGGTACAGGGATGACAGGCCATGGAGCAGCATATATAGATCTTGGTCCAAGCTGAATGTGAGGCCTACCATCAGGCTTGGCGAAGGTTCGATGATTTAGTGTTTGCATGCCCACACCATAGCTTCCACGAGGATCATCTCCTTCGGATTTTTTTTCACTGGATTGCGGCCCTCTTCGCGAGATTTCATGCAGATGAGCAGCGAATGAGAATTCTTTGCATATTCGACCAAGGAAGCATGGTGGTATCTGAGGGACCTTGTCGAGTATGAGGATGCAGCCTAGAAGGTCCAGGGCCAGCCTAAGGAGCCAGTTGTGGTCTTGTTCCAATGTGACCCTATGGAATATCAAGAGAAACCTGTGAAGAGTGTGCATTGGGGCCAAGTAGAGGGGTTTGAGCATATACATTTGGATGAGCTGGAGGAGTTGGATGATGGAGTGCGTGTCGACCACGTTGAGGACACGATGCATTTCTTTGTTGTGATGCATTTATTTGTTGGTGGTGATATTGAGGTGGAGGCATGTGAAGGCACGAGTGAGATTGATGATATTGGAGAGCCTGCGTTTTGTTTACCCTCTACTTCATCCTCCCAATTTAAGCTATACGATTGCATGGGACGGAGCTAAGAGGATCTATTTTGATGAGGAGGAGGAGGATATGTGTGAGGTAGAGAGCTTATAGACCATGATTGATACCGAGCCATACACTCCCCCTACTTTAGTGCAGCAGCTCCTACTTCCTTTACCTCAGGATACGCATCAGGCCATCATCCACGATGATTTTCAGGACAGCCTGGGAATGACTGCAGAGCCTATACTTCTTGATAGCGAGGATGAGGAGAGTGAAGGCAAATGCGAAATGATTTATATCGAGCCTAAGTTTTCTTTTCCTCCAGATTCCCCTTTGCGGCCATTTCCCCCTCCTCATGAGGCAGAGTATCATGCCACACCTAGCGACTTGATTCAGGAAAGTTTCCACCATCTCATGCCTTGCATTGCTAAATCTCACTTTCCACTTCCATACACTTTAGATTCAGATTGTCGTCAATTGCATTTAAATTCTTTTTCTTACTACCCTTTTTGGAATGCCTTTGCAGGACATGAGGACATGGCTTGGTTTGATGCAGCTCGTCTCCCACATGACACATATTATCTAAAGGGAACGCTGGGAGCTACATTCCTTGGATCCAAGGAGGCTGGTGGAGGCCTAGCTCCGAAACATTTGGCAGAGGAGCGAAAGGAGCTGATAGAGCAGCTGCATCCACTGTTATACGTCCGAGATCTGCCTTTTGATCGTGGTGACTTCTATCTAGTAGTGTAGATAAATAAAATAAGTGTTTTATCTTATTACTTTCTTATGTTTTTCTTTTCTTTTCTAGGATCTTTTACCGAGATCTAATACTCTTCCCATATTGAGGACAATGTGTATTTTAAGTTGGGGAGAGAGTGTTAGAATCTTTAGGTTTGCTAGGATTTTTGCTTAGAATTTTTTTAGACATCCATTTTGCCATCATCCAATATCATGCATATATATCATTTACCCACCTTGCTCACTTGCTAGCTTGGTGCTTAGTCTCTTACATACTTCATATGCATGCATACATTTGGATTCAATCTTTATCTTCAAGCTCTAAATTATGATTGGCATGTATTCATTGATTTTTCTTCATGAGATCACTTTTAATACGCTATTCATAAAATTAGTGCATAATTCGATGAATTTCGTCTTCAATGTGGTTTGGATTAGTTTTGTGCAAACCTTGTGATGCATGAGTTGGATTGAGTCATTAGTGTAGATTGGTTTGCAATTTGATGGGATTTGGCCATGGACAAATGCTTGCTTATGCTTAAGGAATGGTTGATTGGTGCGTTGGATAAAAAAGAAATAAAAAGAAAAAAAGTAAAAGAAAGAAAAAGAAAAAAAGAATAAGTGCATCATTCTTCTAGTTTTGTCAAGTAGCCGGGTTCTCATGAAACATTGGGGATTCACGTCGAAAGATAGTATTTAGGGGAGTGCACGAGAGAAAAATAAGTGAATCTTAGGTGATCCGCGTGGTCCTTTTTGGCCCAATGCCCCCAAAATCTTCTGATTTGAGAGTCATTGACCGAACCCTCGTTACTTGGGTCATCCTAAGTTTCATTTAAAAAATGAATAAACATGATCCACATATAAAACTTCCATGAATTAGGGAAGCTACGTGTTGTTTTTGGCCATGTTCTTGAAGATTGTGATACTATGATATGCTTTAATCTCAATGAATGCAAACTTTGCTTGTGCTTTGTTGGTTTGAGCAATATTGAAGTATTGCTTATGGATATGCTCTCTTTTATGAGTTGGTATATTAAATTTGAGATTATATTGAAAGTTTTCCATTTACCATGAAGATTGTGGAATTTGATGTGTAATATGGTGAGAATCCGAATATATCGCTTGTTTTGCTAGGGACTAGCAAAAAGCTAGTTGGGTTGTGTTCAGGGTAGAAAGTGTAGACGTATCCCCCTATTTCATTGGGTTTTTTGTGCACATATTATTAATAACTTAGCTTTATTTCATACACATTGTTGATATTCTGATGTTTTGGAGCTAATTATTTATTTTTGCACAAAAGTATGCTTTTATGGCTATACCTTGGTTTATTTTTCAGGATTTTCCTGGATTTTTCAGAGGTCCCAAAGGGGACAAAATCAAGCATATAGAGAAGAAGCCAAGGAGCCATGACAGTCAACTGTCCTTACAACGACAGTCGCCTACCCATTCGTGTCCAGCTGGAGCTAGGGCATTTTGGAGTGCATCACAGACGCCTGAAGAAGGATTAGCAGGCACCTGGATGCCTGTGTAGGTGCCTGCCATTTCAACTACAGGTGCCTATTGCTGCCCACTTCAGAAAATTGGCAATATCCAACCCCCTGTCTTTCTGGTCACCTCTGCAGCAGGCACCTGAAGCACAACGGACAGGCACCTGCGCCTTGCACAATTGCCTGTATTTTACGAAGCAGTCGCCTGCCTAGGAATCCCAAGTTCTGTGAATTTTGCAACATATTGTACAGGCGCCTGCCTGACCAACGAAAGTCGACTGCCATCAGTCGCCTGTCCGTGGGTTGGCAGTCGTCTGTCGCGAGTTTTTTCTACCAACTTGGGACATTGCTTGCGGGTTTTTGGTTTATCTTCTTGATCCGTTTAGGTTCTTTTTCAACCCAACTCATGGCCACTACATCTAGGGCCTCTCCCCCTCATTCAAACCCATTCCTTCTTCCATCATCTTCATCATTTAGGGTTAGAGCTTGGGGAGCAACAAAGAAGCAAGGAGGAGCATTTGGCTTGGGTTTGAGTATTGTTTTCCTGGAAGATCTTGGTGAACTCTTTCCCTCTCCATTTGTATTTGGATTTAGATATTTGTAATACAATCGATGATGTTTTTAGAAGTAAAAAATCTCTCTTTTATTGTTATGAGTACCTAAATCTTCTTATTGTGTGGTTGTGTGGTGATATTTGGTTGTTGTGCTTTGGATTTCAATTCTTGCATATTTTCATGATTTATGTGGTTGGAACTTTGAGATCATGATTATTATTGGAACCCTAGTGGGTAATCCATAAAGAGGAACTATCATATTCGACCCTCTCTTCCATGCTCAAAGTATTTCTCTTGATTTCACACACTACTTTTATTGCACCCACATGTTCGATGAAATGTCATATCCACTGATTGCACTTTACTTAGCCGGAAAGACCAATGGAGTTATCCTTGAATTGAACCCATATGCGTAGCAACCACATTCCCACACACCACAGGGGCTTCCTCGCCTATTTGCATCTCCGATTCTTGAACCCTAGAATGTTGATTTGGGAGATGGTTTCACCCCGCATTTTCACACCATACCATCCATCGTAGAGTAGTTGGTTGTAAACCGCCGTTAACCTTCCTTTATCAATTGAACTTGTGATTGAAGAACGACTTGTCCCTGTGATCCGATCTGGTACTCGCCGGTTATAAATTTGTTGCAATTTATACTCCTGCACTTGGAAGGGGAGCGTGTGCATCTCATTCGAGTCGTGCACGTTCCAAGAGTCAACCTCGGCATCAACTTCTTTTTCTTGAGGAAATAGCTCATGGCAACATTATCGGTCTTTACCACGAACTTGGACCCCAAAAGATGGTGTCTCCAGGTCCGCAAACAGTAGACCGCCACGGTCATCACCTTCTCCTGGACTGTGTAGCGCAGCTCTGCATCATTCAACTTGCGGCTTTCATAAGCTATCAGGTGGCCTTCCTGCATCAACACACCACCAATGGCAAAATTAGAAGCATCAATATGAACTTCAAAAGGTTTGCTGTAGTCTGGCAAGGCCAACACAGGTTCCTTGATCACGACATCCTTCAAAGCTTCAAATGACTGTAGACACATCTCACCCCAACTCTACGTCTTGTTCTTCTTCAGCAAGTCAATGAGGGGTGTGGCGATTAAGGAATAGCCTCTGATGAACCTTCGGTAGTAGTTGACAAGACCCAAGAAACACCGCAACTCGGATACTTTGTTTGGTGCTCCCATTCTTGAATGGCTTGGATCTTGGAATTGTCCATCCGTAAATTTCCTTCTCCCATAATATGTCCATGGAACGGGACTTCTTGTTGGGTAAATGCACACTTCTCCTTCGTTATGTATATCTTGTTCTCCTTCAAGACTTAGAAAACTTGTCAGAGGTGTACAACATGGACTTCAAGTGTCTTGCTGTAGACTACAATATGATCCAAGTACACCATGCCAAACTTATCCAAGAATGGTTGGAATACTCTGTTCATTAGTATGCAAAAGGTGGCAGGAGCATTTGTTAGTCCAAAAGGCATCACAAGAAATTCGTAGGAGCTGTACCTCGTTACACATGGTCTTGGGCACATATTCATTGGCTATCCTCACTTGGTAGTATCCCGATCTCAAATCGAGCTTGGGAAACCATGTAGCATCACCAAGCTGATCGAATAAGTCACCAATGAGGGGAATGGGATACTTGTTCTTGACTATGATCTTCTTAAGTGCCCGGTAATCTATGTGTAGGAAGATATATGCCCATAAGGCAATTTATCTTGATTATACGTCTTGTTCATACCGTATATGGTACGTATTACTCTAAGTATAAAATCATTTGTATTGATATACTTAGATAATATCCATAGACTTATAGTTAGGTCCTTACATATCTAGATGAGATCTCGATTATGAGTAAGTAAGCGACCGAATAGAAACGTAGGTCTTAAACGGTTCGTGATCATAGATGTGTCGAGAACTGGATATCGACACATCGGATAGATCACTGTGTCTTCGTCTTACCTTCGGGTAATGATGATCTCATAGTCATTCGACTTGGTGAAGTCGGAGACGAGACACAGGTGCTCATTGGAGAATGAGTTCACTGAACGACCAAGTTAGAGTTATTAAATGGTTAACTTTAAAGATCTGTCTTTAATAACTCTAGGGTGATGATAGGTTAGTTGATCCTTAAGACCTGAAGTCATCTGTACCAACCTGTGAGCAGACGGTGTAGCTTAGACCCATGATCTAGCTTCGAGGACCAGTCCTGATGAAAGATCTTAGGTTGGGTTGCACCTGAAGCTCTCTAGGTGAGTAAGTGACTAAGATGGGATTCGTCACTTCCATTAAAGGGAAGTTAGTGTTATAGCCTCAGTACGGTTTGTATGTTAATCCTCAGCCGGGGTACGTTGCAAGTAGTACAACGTGTATACAATAAAGACCGCCGTATACTGACCAATGTTGTCTAATAGGGTTGACAGTAAACCATACCCTAGGCCAACAATAACACAGTCTTGACGAAGGGATTTTAGCTAACGGAATTCATCACTGACACAGCCAATGCAAACCCTATGATACTTTTGTCAAAGGGTCGATCACGTTATGATGACTCTGAAACAGGGACGACAGCTACTGCTCGTAGTGACCGTCGTCTAGGGGTTTCGAGCCCCAACCTGTAGTAAGGTCAGGCTGTATGGTCTCACACCGAGTAGTGCTCGTGTCTTAGTAATAGGAATATAGAATAGAGAGAAATGTCATTTGATGATATTCACAAGTTAAGTTGTGAAAGTTAGTCGCATTAGCAATAGGGACACAACGTTGCATTAGATGCTAACTTTGACTAAAACATGTTGTAAATTAGTTACGACGAATTTGGTAGGAACAAACTTGTTGGAAAGGGTTACCTGGATGACGGGATCGTCCCGGACTAAACACAGGTTCAAACCGCGTCCAAATCAGAGCTCAAACGAGCCCAGAAACGCAGAAAGAGTTCAAGGGGAAGTGGGTTAGACCCACTGGGCCAAAAGGCCCATGTGCAAAGGCAAACGGGCGACGCCCGCTGGCTGCAACGGGCGCACACCCGTTGCACAGCGGGCGTGGCCCGCTGCAGCAGCGGGCGTGGCCCGCTGTGTGCAGCGGGCGGGCGCCCGCTGCATCAGCGGGCGTGGCCCGCTGCACAACGGGCTAGCGCCCGGTGATGCAGCGGGCACGGCCCGCTGCACGCAGCGAGCCAGCGCCCGCTGCAAGCGGGCGCGGCCCGCTGTTGCAGCGGGCCCGCGCCCGCTGTTGCAGCGGGCCAGCGCCCGCTGTTGCAGCGGGCCAGCGCCCGCTGCTTGCAGCGGGCGCGGCCCGCTGCAGCAGTGGGCGGGCGGCCCGCCCTTGCTCCCTTGGGCGGGCGCGCCCGCTAAGCCTAGCGGGCGCGCCCGCAACTTAAGTCAAAATTAGGGTTTTTTGAAACCCTGATGACGGCTACGAATTTTGTGAAAATTGCTAAACTTTGAGCAATTGTTTGAGGGGTCAAACGAAGTCGAAATTCGTCACCGTCAGTTCCTACGCGATCACCACTCCAAGCTTTTCTGATTGATAGCTTGTTTGGTGTCTGAAGTTTAGTATGCGAGGAGAATTAATTCGTTAAAGTTTGACTTTGTGAAAGGCTAACTTTAAAGTTGAAATTAAGCCAAATGGCTTAATTGAATTTTTCTCTTCATGGGAATTGTCCCACATTGCCCGCAACGAGAAGTTGAGTGCTCACTCCCTATATAAATAGGGGTGCACTCTCCTCGTTGAAAAACACACCAGTCAACGATCGAGTAGCTCCAGATTTTTAGAGCAAGCTCGATCGGCGACTATATTTTCCTATTCTCCGGAGTAGTCCTAGCACGACTACGAAGGGGGTTTGGATCTGATCCGGACGTCTAAGACGCGGGTTATTCCCAAGTGAAACTTTCTACCGCGTGTGATCGGCTCGGAGGCGAAAGCGGCTCGGGCGGATCGGTGCGAGGGTGCGAGGCGGCTCAGGGAGATCGGGTCAACGCGGCTCGACTACGAGGAGCTTCTCAAGACGGTGCGGAACATCTTGCCTGCTCCAGGGCCAAGATTCCGGGTATGTGTTTAAGCATTTTTCTAGCGTAGATTTTAATTAGTCGCTTAGTGTAGATCCTTCTTGGAGTGGTCAGACCCACTCCAAGTCGGCATAGATCGGGCTAGGTTCTGGCTCCCCAGAGCCTAGCTAAATAGTTTAGCTAGTGTAGAAATTTGATTTCTGGTTTTTCCGCTGCTTTTTTGTGCCTCCGTGGTCTGTCCGACTTAGGACGGATACGGATCTGAGCTCTGGGGGTCCGTCAAAAACCCCAACAGTGGTATCAGAGCCACGGTTATGCTATAGATCTACTATAGCGATTTTTTAAATCGTTAAAAATGCTTAGCTTTCATGTACAAACTTTTTTGCTTAATGTTAAAAAGTTTTAAAAATTGTTTCGTGTTTTTAAAAATTGTTTATGCAACACGGAAATTTTATTTTGGACTATTTACTTTATGCGATAAATTTTAAATAGGTATCCAACATTTAAATACTGTATAAAAAATATTTTTTTATGAGATATGAAAAAAAAAATTTTGGGGGTGTTTAAAGTTTATGTAAACTTTATAGAAAAATTCTATTTTCGAAATTTAAGAATTTTTCTTTAGTTACATAAAAGTTAGAGATCTTTAAAACTTTATTTGAAAGCTTCAAAAAAGATTTCTAAAAGTTTTAAAAGAGTTTTAAAATCATTTTAATATATGTTAATAATAGAAATGTTTTATTTTCATGAGATGAAACATAAATTAATTTCTTTTATTACATAGTTGTTTCTAAAAATTTTATGTGATATTTTAATTTTAGAAATAAGATTAAAAATTTTAAGAGCCTAGGTTTAAAATTATTAGATAATTTTGTACGACCTAGTTTTATGCGATAAAATTTTTATGAAGACTTTAAAATTTTTAATCTTTAATTTTAAGTGTTAAAATTTAGATTTGCATGTTTGTATTATATAGATAATTTTTTAAACTTGCAAATACATTTTATATGTCACTAAAAATGAAACTTTCTTTTATGCGGATAAAGTTAGTTGCTTCATTTCATGTTGAATAATGTATTCACAAACCTTGTTAGATTAGCCATTAAAACATGATAGTGACATGCTATGTTTGATAAAACAAAACAACATCGAACCTAATACCTGATTAGGGTAGTCCTTTTGTTTCGTAAATCATTTCATTAAAACGTTCAATTAAATGATTTTCATAAAAAGACAATGTTGAATTGTTTTATTAAAATCCTAATTAGATTGGGGTAGCAAGTTGAACGTAAAACCTTATAGTTGATAAGGACTTAATAAAAGCTGTTCAACCAATCTGAAAAATTTTGAATTTTAGGATCCACTAGTTGATAAGGATTAACTAGTTCTCTAAATTAAAAGCCATTTAGTTGTTTGGAAAACATAAGATTGATGACAACTCCTTCAATGGATCATGATGTCGGTCAATGTGCTTGGCTAAAGTTTTTGGACCAACCTAGCTAGACTGGGTAACAAGTGGTCCTGGCTTAGTCAATTCCCTGGCCGCGTCCGCTGGACCGCAAGGAGTCGATTCATGACTATGTAAGTCCATCGACTATACCTAAGTCAATACGATAATAATCTTGTTCAAGATAAATCGTAGCCCTCCTTGTTTTAGGAGTTGGCAACTGTAAGAAACATGTTCCGGTTGTTGAGCTACACTCAAGCCGTGACATGTCAATCTTATAGAAACCGATTTCTTGATTGACATCTTAACCTGACTGAAACCGTTGTCTCATCCCTCGAGCTTCGGCGTAAGTCTAACCAAGAATGTAGTCTAAGACCTGACCCAAACCGGCGCGTCGTGAATACACCGAGCAAAGGGGCAAGTCAGGCTAGACACGAAAACAAGGGTCCGACTAGGCTAGCCATTGTGATCCGGTTGAGCACACTCATGATCACAAATGACTCGGGGTAAAATCGATAGGGAATCATAGTAAATATGATTGACGACGAGTTCGTCTACCGACTGCAGAGTCAGAGAACTTGTTGAGATACACTCAAGGTTGTCAGACTCAGGGTAGTCGGATCCCTCTCTCACAAAATGTTATTTTATAATAAATTGTTTATTATTATGGCTTTAAATAAATTTAGTGGGAGAATATAGTTTTATTAAAACCATTAAAACTATACTACGAACATATACTAACTAAAGTATCTATAAAATGCAGAATGGACTCAGGTCTAAAATACATGGTAGAAAAGAACATGCTGGATGGAACCAACTACAAAGACTGGCTTAGGAACATTAAGTTGGTCCTTTCCCTAGCTGGGATTGGATACATATTGTTCGAGGACGCTCCGGATAAGCCCGATGAGGATTCGACCCACGAAGAGAAAGAAGCCTTCAAGTTGTACCAGAGGGATGCAGAGAAGGCAAGATGCCTTACTCTAGCTTCGATGACCAACGAACTGCAAAGGAAGCATGAACATATGGATGTTCAGAGCATACTCCTTAATGCACAAGAGTTGTATGGCAAGCGATCCAGAGCTGCCAAGTTCGAAGCTACTAGTAACCTCTGGGGCACGAAGATGACGACAGGACCCGTGCAAGATCATGTTATCAAGGTGATCGGGTACGTAGAGGACGCCGCCCAGTTAGGATTTGTCCTGGATAATGAGATGTCCACGGACATCATCCTAAAGTCTTTAACTCCCGAGTTCAAGCCCTTCATAACTGGCTTTATAATGAACAGCCTTGAGACGGATCTTCCCGGTCTCCTCAATATGCTCCGGCAATTTGAGGAGATTGAGAAGAAGCCGACTGCACTGGTTGTTGGCTCTGCTACTTCCGACCAGCCGAAAGGCAAAGGAAAGAAGAGACAGGTCCCACAACCTGCGAAGGCTAAGAATGGAAAGAAGAAGAACAAAGGGGCCCCGTCGAAATCTGAGTGCTTCCATTGCCACAAGATTGGCCACTGGAAGAGGAACTGCAAGATCTATCTTGCAGAGAAGAAGAAGGGGCATACTGATGCCTCTACCTCAGGTACAAATTAAAATTCAATTAAATGCAATTATTTCCATTCATATAGTGTGAGACACTTATAGACATCTGTGTACTGTATACAGGTGGCTGATAAGAACTGGAGATTGGAGAAGCACGGAGATCGGTCGGCAATCAAAGCAACAGTTGCTGCTGGGACCGCTCAAAGACTTCTGGAGATGCTGATCGTGATGGAGATGATATTTTCTTATTTGAATAAAATGTATCATCTTTAAGGATCGAAAACAATGAATGAGTGCTTTGCACTCAAGGTTTATTTTTGATAAACAAATTAAGGTTCTTTTTATGAACCCGTTGTTTTGGAATGGATGTCTCGTTTGTTGCAATTGAAATTGAATTGGCTTAAAATTCTGTGGATGTGGCTTTTCTGTGATGGTTGCGTATATTTTCGAATAATGATGTATAGCTTCGATAATATTGATTTTGGAGCTGACTAAATGTTAGAAGTCAATCAGTAGTTAAATGTAGGTTCCAGGGGGCGTATAAATTGTGTGCGATCACAATAATACGCATATCAAGACTAATTCTTGATTATCTACATTTAGTTATTAAAAGAGTTAATGCTAAATGTGGTTAAAGGAATAAGTACAGTGTAGGATGTTTTGATTGAACGAGTCAATGTCAAAATTCCTTAAAACGATCTTGACTTGACTCATTCGTCAAACCGAATCTGACACTTGTACATTCCATCTGAGGCACTTACCAAAAGGTTATATTTTGCACATAAATCTAAATATGATTTAGATATTATGTTGAAGAAATTTGACCAGGTAATTCTTAAAGTCAGTGGGAGCGAGCTCATATACTTAGTTCCGTTTTTCGGACTAAGTAAAAAGGATTTTTCGCTTTAATGAATCTTCTATATAAATCATTAAGTCAAAATTGTTTTGATTTAATCGTATATATATATAGACTTAGGGTGTCAAATATGTACTTGACATTTTGACACAATAAAGTGGAGTGAGCTAGAACTGACTTACGGAAATGTTAGACCCCACATCTAAATCGTATAAGCTAACTGTTAGCTATACGAAGTTAGAAAAATTGATCCAGATCATTTTTCCAAAGGATCAACCCTGTGTGATCAAGAGATGTAATTTCAATCCATTAAAATTCGTTGTAGATACTTATTAGTAGAACCATTCTTAGGTTTGCCATATCAAATGTCAAAGTGACTGATATGCTATAACGGCATGAGATACCGAGATAAATAGCCTAAGTGCAAGTGGGAGATGTAGGAAGATATATGCCCATAAGGCAATTTATCTTGATTATACGTCTTGTTCATACCGTATATGGTACGTATTACTCTAAGTATAAAATCATTTGTATTGATATACTTAGATAATATCCATAGACTTATAGTTAGGTCCTTACATATCTAGATGAGATCTCGATTATGAGTAAGTAAGCGACCGAATAGAAACGTAGGTCTTAAACGGTTCGTGATCATAGATGTGTCGAGAACAGAATATCGACACATCGGATAGATCACTGTGTCTTCGTCTTACCTTCGGGTAATGATGATCTCATAGTCATTCGACTTGGTGAAGTCGGAGACGAGACACAGGTGCTCATTGGAGAATGAGTTCACTGAACGACCAAGTTAGAGTTATTAAATGGTTAACTTTAATGATCTGTCTTTAATAACTCTAGGGTGATGATAGGTTAGTTGATCCTTAAGACCTGAAGTCATCTGTACCAACCTGTGAGCAGACGGTGTAGCTTAGACCCATGATCTAAACGAGCCCAGAAACACAGAAAGAGTTCAAGGGGAAGTGGGTTAGACCCACTGGGCCAGAAGGCCCATGTGCAAAGGCAAACAGGCGACGCCCGCTGGCTGCAACGGGCGCACGCCCGCTGGCTGCAACGGGCGCACGCCCGTTGCACAGCGGGCATGGCCCGCTGCAGAAGCGGGCGTGGCCGGCTGTGTGTAGGGGACGGGCGCCTGCTGCATCAGCGGGCGTGGCCCGCTGCATCAGCGGGCGTGGCCCGCTGCCGCAGCGGGCCAGCGCCCGCTGATGCAGCAGGCACGGCCCGCTGCACGCAGCGGGCCAGCGCCCGCTGCAAGCGGGCACGGCCCGCTGTTGCAGCGGGCCCGCGCCCGCTGTTGCAGCGGGCGCGGCCCGCTGCGGCAGCGGGCGCCCGCCCGCTGCGGCAGCGGGCGGGCGGCCTGCCCTTGCTCCCTTGGGCGGGCGCGCCCGCAACTTAAGTCAAAATTAGGGTTTTTTGAAACCCTAATGACGGCTACGAATTTTGTGAAAATTGCTATACTTTGAGCAATTGTTTGAGGGGTCAAACGAAGTCGAAATTCGTCACCGTCAGTTCCTACGCGATCACCACTCCAAGCTTTTCTGATTGATAGCTTGTTTGGTGTCTGAAGTTTAGTATGCGAGGAGAATTAATTCGTTAAAGTTTGACTTTGTGAAAGGCTAACTTTAAAGTTGAAATTAAGCCAAATGGCTTAATTGAATTTTTCTCTTCATGGGAATTGTCCCACATTGCCCGCAACGAGAAGTTGAGTACTCACTACCTATATAAATAGGGGTGCACTCTCCTCGTTGAAAAACACACCAGTCAACGATCGAGTAGCTCCAGATTTTTAGAGCAAGCTCGATCGGCGACTAAATCTCTCTCTCTATTTTCCTATTCTCCGGAGTAGTCCTAGCACGACTACGAAGGGGGTTTGGATCTGATCCGGACGTCTAAGACGCGGGTTCTTCTCAAGTGAAACTTTCTACCGCGTGTGATCGGCTCGGAGGCGAAAGCGGCTCGGGCGGATCGGTGCGAGGGTGCGAGGCGGCTCAGGGAGATCGGGTCAACGCGGCTCGACTACGAGGAGCTTCTCAAGACGGTGCGGAACATCTTGCCTGCTCCAGGGCCAAGATTCCGGGTATGTGTTTAAGCATTTTTCTAGCGTAGATTTTAATTAGTCGCTTAGTGTAGATCCTTCTTGGAGTGGTCAGACCCACTCCAAGTCGGCATAGATCGGGCTAGGTTCTGGCTCCCCAGAGCCTAGCTAAATAGTTTAGCTAGTGTAGAAATTTGATTTCTGGTTTTTCCGCTGCTTTTTTGTGCCTCTGTGGTCTGTCCGACTTAGGACGGATACGGATCTGAGCTCTGGGGGTCCGTCAAAAACCCCAACAGTGGTATCAGAGCCACGGTTATGCTATAGATCTACTATAGCGATTTTTTAAATCGTTAAAAATGCTTAGCTTTCATGTACAAACTTTTTTGCTTAATGTTAAAAAGTTTTAAAAATTGTTTCGTGTTTTTAAAAATTGTTTATGCAACACGGAAATTTTATTTTGGACTATTTACTTTATGCGATAAATTTTAAATAGGTATCCAACATTTAAATACTGTATAAAAAAATTTTTTTTATGAGATATGAAAAAAAAATTATGGGGGTGTTTAAAGTTTATGTAAACTTTATAGAAAAATTCTATTTTCGAAATTTAAGAATTTTTCTTTAGTTACATAAAAGTTAGAGATCTTTAAAACTTTATTTGAAAGCTTCTAAAAAGATTTCTAAAAGTTTTAAAAGAGTTTTAAAATCATTTTAATATATGTTAATAATAGAAATGTTTTATTTTCATGAGATGAAACATAAATTAATTTCTTTTATTACATAGTTGTTTCAAAAATTTTTATGTGATATTTTAATTTTAGAAATAAGATTAAAAATTTTAAGAGCCTAGGTTTAAAATTATTAGATAATTTTGTACGACCTAGTTTTATGCGATAAAATTTTTATGAAGACTTTAAAATTTTTAATCTTTAATTTTAAGTGTTAAAATTTAGATTTGCATGTTTGTATTATATAGATAATTTTTTAAACTTGCAAATACATTTTATATGTCACTAAAAATGAAACTTTCTTTTATGCGGATAAAGTTAGTTGCTTCATTTCATGTTGAATAATGTATTCACAAACCTTGTTAGATTAGCCATTAAAACATGATAGTGACATGCTATGTTTGATAAAACAAAACAACATCGAACCTAATGCCTGATTAGGGTAGTCCTTTTGTTTCGTAAATCATTTCATTAAAACGTTCAATTAAATGATTTTCATAAAAAGACAATGTTGAATTGTTTTATTAAAATCCTAATTAGATTGGGGTAGCAAGTGGAACGTAAAACCTTATAGTTGATAAGGACTTAATAAAAGCTGTTCAACCAATCTGAAAAATTTTGAATTTTAGGATCCACTAGTTGATAAGGATTAACTAGTTCTCTAAATTAAAAGCCATTTAGTTGTTTGGAAAACATAAGATTGATGACAACTCCTTCAATGGATCATGATGTCGGTCAATGTGCTTGGCTAAAGTTTTTGGACCAACCTAGCTAGACTGGGTAACAAGTGGTCCTGGCTTAGTCAATTCCCTGGCCGCGTCCGCTGGACCGCAAGGAGTCGATTCATGACTATGTAAGTCCATCGACTATACCTAAGTCAATACGATAATAATCTTGTTCAAGATAAATCGTAGCCCTCCTTGTTTTAGGAGTTGGCAACTGTAAGAAACATGTTCCGGTTGTTGAGCTACACTCAAGCCGTGACATGTCAATCTTATAGAAACCGATTTCTTGATTGACATCTTAACCTGACTGAAACCGTTGTCTCATCCCTCGAGCTTCGGCGTAAGTCTAACCAAGAATGTAGTCTAAGACCTGACCCAAACCGGCGCGTCGTGAATACACCGAGCAAAGGGGCAAGTCAGGCTAGACACGAAAACAAGGGTCCGACTAGGCTAGCCATTGTGATCCGGTTGAGCACACTCATGATCACAAATGACTCGGGGTAAAATCGATAGGGAATCATAGTAAATATGATTGACGACGAGTTCGTCTACCGACTGCAGAGTCAGAGAACTTGTTGAGATACACTCAAGGTTGTCAGACTCAGTGTAGTCGGATCCCTCTCTCACAAAATGTTATTTTATAATAAATTGTTTATTATTATGGCTTTAAATAAATTTAGTGGGAGAATATAGTTTTATTAAAACCATTAAAACTATACTACGAACATATACTAACTAAAGTATCTATAAAATGCAGAATGGACTCAGGTCTAAAATACATGGTAGAAAAGAACATGCTGGATGGAACCAACTACAAAGACTGGCTTAGGAACATTAAGTTGGTCCTTTCCCTAGCTGGGATTGGATACATATTGTTCGAGGACGCTCCGGATAAGCCCGATGAGGATTCGACCCACGAAGAGAAAGAAGCCTTCAAGTTGTACCAGAGGGATGCAGAGAAGGCAAGATGCCTTACTCTAGCTTCGATGACCAACGAACTGCAAAGGAAGCATGAACATATGGATGTTCAGAGCATACTCCTTAATGCACAAGAGTTGTATGGCAAGCGATCCAGAGCTGCCAAGTTCGAAGCTACTAGTAACCTCTGGGGCACGAAGATGACGACAGGACCCGTGCAAGATCATGTTATCAAGGTGATCGGGTACGTAGAGGACGCCGCCCAGTTAGGATTTGTCCTGGATAATGAGATGTCCACGGACATCATCCTAAAGTCTTTAACTCCCGAGTTCAAGCCCTTCATAACTGGCTTTATAATGAACAGCCTTGAGACGGATCTTCCCGGTCTCCTCAATATGCTCCGGCAATTTGAGGAGATTGAGAAGAAGCCGACTGCACTGGTTGTTGGCTCTGCTACTTCCGACCAGCCGAAAGGCAAAGGAAAGAAGAGACAGGTCCCACAACCTGCGAAGGCTAAGAATGGGAAGAAGAAGAACAAAGGGGCCCCGTCGAAATCTGAGTGCTTCCATTGCCACAAGATTGGCCACTGGAAGAGGAACTGCAAGATCTATCTTGCAGAGAAGAAGAAGGGGCATACTGATGCCTCTACCTCAGGTACAAATTAAAATTCAATTAAATGCAATTATTTCCATTCATATAGTGTGAGACACTTATAGACATCTGTGTACTGTATACAGGTGGCTGATAAGAACTGGAGATTGGAGAAGCACGGAGATCGGTCGGCAATCAAAGCAACAGTTGCTGCTGGGACCGCTCAAAGACTTCTGGAGACGCTGATCGTGATGGAGATGATATTTTCTTATTTGAATAAAATGTATCATCTTTAAGGATCGAAAACAATGAATGAGTGCTTTGCACTCAAGGTTTATTTTTGATAAACAAATTAAGGTTCTTTTTATGAACCCGTTGTTTTGGAATGGATGTCTCGTTTGTTGCAATTGAAATTGAATTGGCTTAAAATTCTGTGGATGTGGCTTTTCTGTGATGGTTGCGTATATTTTCGAATAATGATGTATAGCTTCGATAATATTGATTTTGGAGCTGACTAAATGTTAGAAGTCAATCAGTAGTTAAATGTAGGTTCCAGGGGGCGTATAAATTGTGTGCGATCACAATAATACGCATATCAAGACTAATTCTTGATTATCTACATTTAGTTATTAAAAGAGTTAATGCTAAATGTGGTTAAAGGAATAAGTACAGTGTAGGATGTTTTGATTGAACGAGTCAATGTCAAGATTCCTTAAAACGATCTTGACTTGACTCATTCGTCAAACCGAATCTGACACTTGTACATTCCATCTGAGGCACTTACCAAAAGGTTATATTTTGCACATAAATCTAAATATGATTTAGATATTATGTTGAAGAAATTTGACCAGGTAATTCTTAAAGTCAGTGGGAGCGAGCTCATATACTTAGTTCCGTTTTTCGGACTAAGTAAAAAGGATTTTTCGCTTTAATGAATCTTCTATATAAATCATTAAGTCAAAATTGTTTTGATTTAATCGTATATATATATAGACTTAGGGTGTCAAATATGTACTTGACATATTGACACAATAAAGTGGAGTGAGCTAGAACTGACTTACGGAAATGTTAGACCCCACATCTAAATCGTATAAGCTAACTGTTAGCTATACGAAGTTAGAAAAATTGATCCAGATCATTTTTCCAAAGGATCAACCCTGTGTGATCAAGAGATGTAATTTCAATCCATTAAAATTCGTTGTAGATACTTATTAGTAGAACCATTCTTAGGTTTGCCATATCAAATGTCAAAGTGACTGATATGCTATAACGGCATGAGATACCGAGATAAATAGCCTAAGTGCAAGTGGGAGATGTAGGAAGATATATGCCCATAAGGCAATTTATCTTGATTATACGTCTTGTTCATACCGTATATGGTACGTATTACTCTAAGTATAAAATCATTTGTATTGATATACTTAGATAATATCCATAGACTTATAGTTAGGTCCTTACATATCTAGATGAGATCTTGATTATGAGTAAGTAAGCGACCGAATAGAAACGTAGGTCTTAAACGGTTCGTGATCATAGATGTGTCGAGAACTGGATATCGACACATCGGATAGATCACTGTGTCTTCGTCTTACCTTCGGGTAATGATGATCTCATAGTCATTCGACTTGGTGAAGTCGGAGACGAGACACAGGTGCTCATTGGAGAATGAGTTCACTGAACGACCAAGTTAGAGTTATTAAATGGTTAACTTTAATGATCTGTCTTTAATAACTCTAGGGTGATGATAGGTTAGTTGATCCTTAAGACCTGAAGTCATCTGTACCAACCTGTGAGCAGACGGTGTAGCTTAGACCCAAGATCTAAACGAGCCCAGAAACGCAGAAAGAGTTCAAGGGGAAGTGGGTTAGACCCACTGGGCCAAAAGGCCCATGTGCAAAGGCAAACGGGCGACGCCCGCTGGCTGCAACGGGCGCACGCCCGTTGTACAGCGGGCGTGGCCCGCTGCAGAAGCGGGCGTGGCCCGCTGTGTGCAGTGGGCGGGCGCCCGCTGCATCAGCGGGCGTGGCCCGCTGCACAGCGGGCCAGCGCCCGCTGATGCAGCAGGCACGGCCCGCTGCACGCAGCGGGCCAGCGCCCGCTGCAAGCGGGCACGGCCCGCTGTTGCAGCGGGCCCGCGCCCGCTGTTGCAGCGGGCGCCCGCCCGCTGCAGCAGCGGGCGGGCGGCCCGCCCTTGCTCCCTTGGGCGGGCGCGCCCGCTAAGCCTAGCGGGCGCGCCCGCAACTTAAGTCAAAATTAGGGTTTTTTGAAACCCTAATGACGGCTACGAATTTTGTGAAAATTGCTAAACTTTGAGCAATTGTTTGAGGGGTCAAACGAAGTCGAAATTCGTCACCGTCAGTTCCTACGCGATCACCACTCCAAGCTTTTCTGATTGATAGCTTGTTTGGTGTCTGAAGTTTAGTATGCGAGGAGAATTAATTCGTTAAAGTTTGACTTTGTGAAAGGCTAACTTTAAAGTTGAAATTAAGCCAAATGGCTTAATTGAATTTTTCTCTTCATGGGAATTGTCCCACATTGCCCGCAACGAGAAGTTGAGTGCTCACTCCCTATATAAATAGGGGTGCACTCTCCTCGTTGAAAAACACACCAGTCAACGATCGAGTAGCTCCAGATTTTTAGAGCAAGCTCGATCGGCGACTATATTTTCCTATTCTCCGGAGTAGTCCTAGCACGACTACGAAGGGGGTTTGGATCTGATCCGGACGTCTAAGACGCGGGTTATTCCCAAGTGAAACTTTCTACCGCGTGTGATCGGCTCGGAGGCGAAAGCGGCTCGGGCGGATCGGTGCGAGGGTGCGAGACGGCTCAGGGAGATCGGGTCAACGCGGCTCGACTACGAGGAGCTTCTCAAGACGGTGCGGAACATCTTGCCTGCTCCAGGGCCAAGATTCCGGGTATGTGTTTAAGCATTTTTCTAGCGTAGATTTTAATTAGTCGCTTAGTGTAGATCCTTCTTGGAGTGGTCAGACCCACTCCAAGTCGGCATAGATCGGGCTAGGTTCTGGCTCCCCAGAGCCTAGCTAAATAGTTTAGCTAGTGTAGAAATTTGATTTCTGGTTTTTCCGCTGCTTTTTTGTGCCTCCGTGGTCTGTCCGACTTAGGACGGATACGGATCTGAGCTCTGGGGGTCCGTCAAAAACCCCAACAGTGGTATCAGAGCCACGGTTATGCTATAGATCTACTATAGCGATTTTTTAAATCGTTAAAAATGCTTAGCTTTCATGTACAAACTTTTTTGCTTAATGTTAAAAAGTTTTAAAAATTGTTTCGTGTTTTTAAAAATTGTTTATGCAACACGGAAATTTTATTTTGGACTATTTACTTTATGCGATAAATTTTAAATAGGTATCCAACATTTAAATACTGTATAAAAAAAAATTTTTTATGAGATATGAAAAAAAAAATTATGGGGGTGTTTAAAGTTTATGTAAACTTTATAGAAAAATTCTATTTTCGAAATTTAAGAATTTTTCTTTAGTTACATAAAAGTTAGAGATCTTTAAAACTTTATTTGAAAGCTTCTAAAAAGATTTCTAAAAGTTTTAAAAGAGTTTTAAAATCATTTTAATATATGTTAATAATATAAATGTTTTATTTTCATGAGATGAAACATAAATTAATTTCTTTTATTACATAGTTGTTTCTAAAATTTTTATGTGATATTTTAATTTTAGAAATAAGATTAAAAATTTTAAGAGCCTAGGTTTAAAATTATTAGATAATTTTGTACGACCTAGTTTTATGCGATAAAATTTTTATGAAGACTTTAAAATTTTTAATCTTTAATTTTAAGTGTTAAAATTTAGATTTGCATGTTTGTATTATATAGATAATTTTTTAAACTTGCAAATACATTTTATATGTCACTAAAAATGAAACTTTCTTTTATGCGGATAAAGTTAGTTGCTTCATTTCATGTTGAATAATGTATTCACAAACCTTGTTAGATTAGCCATTAAAACATGATAGTGACATGCTATGTTTGATAAAACAAAACAACATCGAACCTAATGCCTGATTAGGGTAGTCCTTTTGTTTCGTAAATCATTTCATTAAAACGTTCAATTAAATGATTTTCATAAAAAGACAATGTTGAATTGTTTTATTAAAATCCTAATTAGATTGGGGTAGCAAGTTGAACGTAAAACCTTATAGTTGATAAGGACTTAATAAAAGCTGTTCAACCAATCTGAAAAATTTTGAATTTTAGGATCCACTAGTTGATAAGGATTAACTAGTTCTCTAAATTAAAAGCCATTTAGTTGTTTGGAAAACATAAGATTGATGACAACTCCTTCAATGGATCATGATGTCGGTCAATGTGCTTGGCTAAAGTTTTTGGACCAACCTAGCTAGACTGGGTAACAAGTGGTCCTGGCTTAGTCAATTCCCTGGCCGCGTCCGCTGGACCGCAAGGAGTCGATTCATGACTATGTAAGTCCATCGACTATACCTAAGTCAATACGATAATAATCTTGTTCAAGATAAATCGTAGCCCTCCTTGTTTTAGGAGTTGGCAACTGTAAGAAACATGTTCCGGTTGTTGAGCTACACTCAAGCCGTGACATGTCAATCTTATAGAAACCGATTTCTTGATTGACATCTTAACCTGACTGAAACCGTTGTCTCATCCCTCGAGCTTCGGCGTAAGTCTAACCAAGAATGTAGTCTAAGACCTGACCCAAACCGGCGCGTCGTGAATACACCGAGCAAAGGGGCAAGTCAGGCTAGACACGAAAACAAGGGTCCGACTAGGCTAGCCATTGTGATCCGGTTGAGCACACTCATGATCACAAATGACTAGGGGTAAAATCGATATGGAATCATAGTAAATATGATTGACGACGAGTTCGTCTACCGACTGCAGAGTCAGACAACTTGTTGAGATACACTCAAGGTTGTCAGACTCAGGGTAGTCGGATCCCTCTCTCACAAAATGTTATTTTATAATAAATTGTTTATTATTATGGCTTTAAATAAATTTAGTGGGAGAATATAGTTTTATTAAAACCATTAAAACTATACTACGAACATATACTAACTAAAGTATCTATAAAATGCAGAATGGACTCAGGTCTAAAATACATGGTAGAAAAGAACGTGCTGGATGGAACCAACTACAAAGACTGGCTTAGGAACATTAAGTTGGTCCTTTCCCTAGCTGGGATTGGATACATATTGTTCGAGGACGCTCCGGATAAGCCCGATGAGGATTCGACCCACGAAGAGAAAGAAGCCTTCAAGTTGTACCAGAGGGATGCAGAGAAGGCAAGATGCCTTACTCTAGCTTCGATGACCAACGAACTGCAAAGGAAGCATGAACATATGGATGTTCAGAGCATACTCCTTAATGCACAAGAGTTGTATGGCAAGCGATCCAGAGCTGCCAAGTTCGAAGCTACTAGTAACCTCTGGGGCACGAAGATGACGACAGGACCCGTGCAAGATCATGTTATCAAGGTGATCGGGTACGTAGAGGACGCCGCCCAGTTAGGATTTGTCCTGGATAATGAGATGTCCACGGACATCATCCTAAAGTCTTTAACTCCCGAGTTCAAGCCCTTCATAACTGGCTTTATAATGAACAGCCTTGAGACGGATCTTCCCGGTCTCCTCAATATGCTCCGGCAATTTGAGGAGATTGAGAAGAAGCCGACTGCACTGGTTGTTGGCTCTGCTACTTCCGACCAGCCGAAAGGCAAAGGAAAGAAGAGACAGGTCCCACAACCTGCGAAGGCTAAGAATGGGAAGAAGAAGAACAAAGGGGCCCCGTCGAAATCTGAGTGCTTCCATTGCCACAAGATTGGCCACTGGAAGAGGAACTGCAAGATCTATCTTGCAGAGAAGAAGAAGGGGCATACTGATGCCTCTACCTCAGGTACAAATTAAAATTCAATTAAATGCAATTATTTCCATTCATATAGTGTGAGACACTTATAGACATCTGTGTACTGTATACAGGTGGCTGATAAGAACTGGAGATTGGAGAAGCACGGAGATCGGTCGGCAATCAAAGCAACAGTTGCTGCTGGGACCGCTCAAAGACTTCTGGAGACGCTGATCGTGATGGAGATGATATTTTCTTATTTGAATAAAATGTATCATCTTTAAGGATCGAAAACAATGAATGAGTGCTTTGCACTCAAGGTTTATTTTTGATAAACAAATTAAGGTTCTTTTTATGAACCCGTTGTTTTGGAATGGATGTCTCGTTTGTTGCAATTGAAATTGAATTGGCTTAAAATTCTGTGGATGTGGCTTTTCTGTGATGGTTGCGTATATTTTCGAATAATGATGTATAGCTTCGATAATATTGATTTTGGAGCTGACTAAATGTTAGAAGTCAATCAGTAGTTAAATGTAGGTTCCAGGGGGCGTATAAATTGTGTGCGATCACAATAATACGCATATCAAGACTAATTCTTGATTATCTACATTTAGTTATTAAAAGAGTTAATGCTAAATGTGGTTAAAGGAATAAGTACAGTGTAGGATGTTTTGATTGAACGAGTCAATGTCAAGATTCCTTAAAACGATCTTGACTTGACTCATTCGTCAAACCGAATCTGACACTTGTACATTCCATCTGAGGCACTTACCAAAAGGTTATATTTTGCACATAAATCTAAATATGATTTAGATATTATGTTGAAGAAATTTGACCAGGTAATTCTTAAAGTCAGTGGGAGCGAGCTCATATACTTAGTTCCGTTTTTCGGACTAAGTAAAAAGGATTTTTCGCTTTAATGAATCTTCTATATAAATCATTAAGTCAAAATTTTTTTGATTTAATCGTATATATAGAGAGACTTAGGGTGTCAAATATGTACTTGACATATTGACACAATAAAGTGGAGTGAGCTAGAACTGACTTACGGAAATGTTAGACCCCACATCTAAATCGTATAAGCTAACTGTTAGCTATACGAAGTTAGAAAAATTGATCCAGATCATTTTTCCAAAGGATCAACCCTGTGTGATCAAGAGATGTAATTTCAATCCATTAAAATTCGTTGTAGATACTTATTAGTAGAACCATTCTTAGGTTTGCCATATCAAATGTCAAAGCGACTGATATGCTATAACGGCATGAGATACCGAGATAAATAGCCTAAGTGCAAGTGGGAGATGTAGGAAGATATATGCCCATAAGGCAATTTATCTTGATTATACGTCTTGTTCATACCGTATATGGTACGTATTACTCTAAGTATAAAATCATTTGTATTGATATACTTAGATAATATCCATAGACTTATAGTTAGGTCCTTACATATCTAGATGAGATCTCGATTATGAGTAAGTAAGCGACCGAATAGAAACGTAGGTCTTAAACGGTTCGTGATCATAGATGTGTCGAGAACTGGATATCGACACATCGGATAGATCACTGTGTCTTCGTCTTACCGTCGGGTAATGATGATCTCATAGTCATTCGACTTGGTGAAGTCGGAGACGAGACACAGGTGCTCATTGGAGAATGAGTTCACTGAACGACCAAGTTAGAGTTATTAAATGGTTAACTTTAATGATCTGTCTTTAATAACTCTAGGGTGATGATAGGTTAGTTGATCCTTAAGACCTGAAGTCATCTGTACCAACCTGTAAGCAGATGGTGTAGCTTAGACCCATGATCTAAACGAGCCCAGAAACGCAGAAAGAGTTCAAGGGGAAGTGGGTTAGACCCACTGGGCCAAAAGACCCATGTGCAAAGGCAAACGGGCGACGCCCGCTGGCTGCAGCACCTTGCTCACCAAGTTAGACCCACTGCAGCAGCGGGCGGGCGGCCCGCCCTTGCTCCCTTGGGCGGGCGCGCCCGCTAAGCCTTGCGGGCGCGCCCGTAACTTAATTCAAAATTAGGGTTTTTTGAAACCCTTATGACGGCTACGAATTTTTTGAAAATTGCTAAACTTTGAGCAATTGTTTGAGGGGTCAAACAAAGTCGAAATTCGTCACCGTCAGTTCCTACGCGATCACCACTCCAAGATTTTCTGATTGATAGCTTGTTTGGTGTCTGAAGTTTAGTATGCGAGGAGAATTAATTCGTTAAAGTTTGACTTTGTGAAAGGCTAACTTTAAAGTTGAAATTAAGCCAAATGGCTTAATTGAATTTTTCTCTTCATGGGAATTGTCCCACATTGCCCGCAACGAGAAGTTGAGTGCTCACTCCCTATATAAATAGGGGTGCACTCTCCTCGTTGAAAAACACACCAGTCAACGATCGAGTAGCTCCAGATTTTTAGAGCAAGCTCGATCGGCGACTAAATCTCTCTCTCTCTCTCTATTTTCTTATTCTCCGGAGTAGTCCTAGCACG
Organism: Scilla litardierei; assembly: GCA_030789695.1. Taxonomy (NCBI): domain Eukaryota; kingdom Viridiplantae; phylum Streptophyta; class Magnoliopsida; order Asparagales; family Asparagaceae; genus Scilla; species Scilla litardierei. The sequence goes on along the minus strand of CM061142.1, from coordinate 666,670,613 downwards.
ACTACGAAGGGGGTTTGGATCTGATCCGGACGTCTAAGACGCGGGTTCTTCTCAAGTGAAACTTTCTACTGCGTGTGATCGGCTCGGAGTCGAAAGCGGCTCGGGCGGATCGGTGCGAGGGTGCGAGGCGGCTCAGGGAGATCGGGTCAACGCGGCTCGACTACGAGGAGCTTCTCAAGACGGTGCGGAACATCTTGCCTGCTCCAGGGCCAAGATTCCGGGTATGTGTTTAAGCATTTTTCTAACGTAGATTTTAATTAGTCGCTTAGTGTAGATCCTTCTTGGAGTGGTCAGACCCACTCCAAGTCGGCATAGATCGGGCTAGGTTCTGGCTCCCCAGAGCCTAGCTAAATAGTTTAGCTAGTGTAGAAATTTGATTTCTGGTTTTTCCGCTGCTTTTTTGTGCCTCTGTGGTCTGTCCGACTTAGGACGGATACGGATCTGAGCTCTGGGGGTCCGCCAAAAACCCCAACACTATGCACATCCGAAGCATATTGTCATGCTTCTTCTGGAACAACACAGATGCATCATAAGGAGTTTTCGATGGTTGGATATATCTCGCATCCAACAGCTCTTTCAATTGTTTCCTCAACTCTTCAAGTTCTGGAGGCATCATTCTGTACGGAACCGCAGCAAGTAGTGTTGCGCCAAGTATCAACTCGATCTTGTGATCCACCTCTCTCTCGGGTGGAAGCTCCATGGGCAATTTTGGGGGCTTGATATCTTGAACTCCTCGAGGACATTGGAATATCTGGTTGTAGCATGCTTTAAGAGGTCATGTTGTACTCTCCCACCAAGGCAGTTAAGAATATGGGATCTTCCTTCTTAAGTCCCTTAGCAAAAGCTATATGTCAGATAGTTATTGGGCTTCTAGGCGGGTCTCCCTCTGTAGTGGAACAAGGCAAGTGTTTCCTTTTTCTTGGATGATCAATATGTTGGTGGATGCATCCGGTAGTGCATCTACCTTATCAATAAAGTCCTTGCCAAGCACAATAGAGAAATTGTCCATGGAAACAACAGAGAAATCTAAAAGTCCGGACCACTTACCGAGTGTGACCATTACATTGTAGGCCTTACCAAAAATGGACTTTGGCTTTGAGTTGTCACACTTGATCCATCCTTTCTCCTCTTTGAACTTGAGTCCGCACTTCTTGGCTTCTTCTTTCATGATGAAGTTGTTGGTGGCTCCAGTATCAACGATGGCTTGGATGGTCTTGTCACCGATCTTAGCCTCAGCAAAGAGTCACCCCTTATTCCCGGCTTTGGGCATCTCTACCTTGGCTTGGATGGCATTCATACTCTATAAGGATCCAATCTTGGCCTCCTTTTGACGCCTTTGTTGCTTGTTGTATTCTTCAATTATGGCAGAGATCATGGACTTCTTGAAACATTCATGAGCTTTATGAGGTCCTTCACAAAAGAAACACTTGAGTGCCTTGTCTCCACTCCTGATACTCTTACCCTCGTATGGCTTAGACGGTTTGGCCTTGTTGAGATGTTAATCTCCTCGCTCTTTCCCTTGTTGGCCTTCTCCCTTAAGGTCTTCAACTATCAGGCTTGGTATACTCGGTCAGGGATTTGGCCGTGGAAATGACAGAGGCAAGATCTTGGACTCCACGCCTTTCAAGCTCGACTTTAGTCCACTTCTGCACGCCATAAAGAAAAGCGAAAAAGCATCACCTTCAGTGTAGTTGGGGATCTCCAGAAGTATCTCTGTGAACTCTTTGACATAGTCAGTATGCTTTCCTTTTGTTGTAGACGTCTCAATCTTGTCCTTGCATCATTCTGTGCATTCACTGGATAGACCTTCTTCTTAAGGTCTCCCTTGGATTCTTCCCACGTATTAATGGTGCAAGTGCCCCTCTCGATATCCTCAAACTACCTTCTCCACCATACCATGGCAGTATCCTCCAAGTAGAGTGTAGCATGATCTATCTTTTGGGTATCTTCAGCGATGTTGAGGGCCATGAAGTATTGCTCCGTGCTCCACAAGAAGTTGTCGATCTCTTAGCATTCATTGACCCTTTGAACGACTTGGGCTTTGGAACACTGCTACTTGGTGAAGGGGTAACAATGGGTGTGGCAGTAGCCCCTTGCATAACGGCTCTTCCACACACAGCCAACTCATCCTGCAAAGCAGCAATCTCAGCACGAAGAGTAATTTCGAGAGATGTTACCTGGTCTTGACTCTCCGCAAGAACCCGATTCAGGACCTGTATCTCTTGGTGAGCTTGAGTCAATGCATCATGGACTTTCCATTCAAGCTCCTCGAGCTTTACTTGCCCTTCACAGCAGGCAATCTCCACCTTTCCCAACCTGGCCTCCTATTCGAGGAATGGGTCTCTTGATCTCTCACGAGTCTTCTTGTCATTCTTCCTCTTGTTTCCTTGTTCCTCAATCAGGATCACCTCGCTGGTGGCCGCATTGCTGTTGACTTCTCCAGCCATCGAACCGCTCTGATACCACTTGTCATGGGCTTGGTCTACTCTTCACCAACGATCGTACGGCACTAGTTGTTGCTCCTCTTGAAGAACTAGCTTAGCCTTACTCTGACGCTCCTCGGAAGATCGAGAAGCGAGATGGCTTCAAACTTGAGAAGAACAAAAGAAAGAACACTTAAGATTAGAAGAACTCTCAAAGAAACTCTTTTTATTACTCAAGATTGTTTTCCAACTTTGGATGGTTTACATATGAGCCAGGCTCCCATATTTATAGGCATCCACCTCCAAAGTGGATTGCCAAGATTAGTTTGATTCTATGATTACAAATGAGCTTCTTGAAAGTTCTACTAAAATATCTACAAATGAATAATCCTAAGACCTTCTAGAACTCTCTTGGACCTTTCAATAATGTTATTCATGACTCCTTAGGCCATGATGATCCAATAAGGTTTTTTGGGCCTCTTTCAACCCATGTGGGCCTCGAGAAAATTGTTGCAAATATCTTGGACATGACAAAATGCGCATCAAATTCAAAAAAAAAAAATCATATAATAATTTAGAATCTAAATATTGTTATTTGATTTGTAAAAGAGTATATTGACAAAGATGAGAATTTGCCCATCATTTGGACGCTCCAGTCACAGCTCTTTGTTACAATTTTAGCCAATAAAAACGAGAACTTGAAGAGTTTCCTTAAATGTCATATGTTTTCCATTACTTTCTTCTTCTCTGTCTTCTCTTTATGAAGAATATATATGTTGTGAATAAACAGTGCCTCATATCATGAAGACGTAGAAACGGAATCGGGAGGAAAAACCTCTACAAGCAAGATCTACTTCACAGTATGGTCCTAAAATAAGCATACAAAAGACACCATTTTCCCCCTCCAGGGAAAAATAGGGCAAGTAGAAGCAGGCGTCACTTATCAACACTGATAAAACACACAAAATGTCTTTATAGTGACTATACGAGCATGACATACAGTAATAGCCTGAACCAAAATGGCATCCCTCCGAAATCAATTACTGCAGAAAGCTGCTGCTTCTGTTCTGTTTTAAAGACCGCGCTGCATATGGATATCTACAGCCAATGTTCTCATCAGCATGTTAGCATCAACCGGCATGAGCAACAGTATAGCTGTTTTTCGCCCTTCTTATTGACTAAATCTGATGTTATATGCTCCTGGCAACCTTCTCATAGAGATCTTGAGGCCAACTCCTAGTCATGTTGTTCGCTACAAAGTTTGCAATCTGCGGTGTACACAAGCAAAAGAATGATATAAGCATACGCGCTGACTTTAGTAATTCCCCTTGTTCCGATTGGTGCATTCAAGTTTCTCGTACTTGTAGCCTAATCATTCAGTATAAGCCATGTAAGTAAAAGTATTGCATTGCATATACCTTTGATTTCACCGCGCGGAGCGTTCCATCAGAATCAGTAACATTGTCCGCACTGTTAAGAGCGACTTTGAGAAGATCAGGAACACATGCTTGAACATGGGGAGACAGATTTCGGAAAACATCAGGCGTGACATCCGGTCCTCGCGGATTTAGTGGAAGGAACGAGAGCTTAGTGATCTCTCTCAGAGCATCCACATGCTGACCTGCTCTCGCTAACTTGTGGACAAACAAAATTGCCTCAAGTTGTCTCAGTATTATTTGCTGCTCAGAAACAAGTTCCTTCTCTTGAAGCCTGCAAGCATAATCTGAAGCAATTGGTAACTATTTCCATGGAAAATTGGACATATTTATGACATTATGGTTAAGATAACATACAGTCAAACATGTTGATACAAGTCATTTCAACAGATTGTGAGGGTTAATACAGGTGTGGTCTAGCTCACTAAGGACTAATATCTAAACCAAGAGATCCACAATATGACCTCTAGCTTAGCACCATACCATCTCTGCGGTTTGAGTAACAGTCTTAACCACAAGGGAGTCCTTTCTATCCATAGTGAAGTTGAGGTTTGAGAGTTTTCACAATAGCTTCTAAAAGCCATAATAATGTATTTATACAACCATCCAGAAATCATAGTTTTCATTTTTATTATGTCAGCCAAGTGTTTGTTGTATCTGTGTATAAGATGGGGGTGTGCAATTATACATGCAGAATTATACATAGCTATGTACCAGACCATAGCTATGCATGCCACTGCAAACCAGGATGGAGACAGTTGAATTATGTATGACATTGGACTATGTTTCAAACACTCAATGCGGAACCGCAAGAGCTTAATTCCTTAACAGCCTCAAATACTACTTACTCTTAATTCAAATGCAAAGGTTGCTGGAGTTTTACTACATGTTCATTGATGACCGAGTGAACATAAGAAAGCAACTTTTAACAAAAATCGTGCTTTGAGGTACATCGCAAGAATTGTACAGCTAGGTGAGTAGACAACACCGGCAAAAACCCCCAGTGGAATAATAGACGATATTTCTTAAATAAAATGGCAGGCTTTAAGGCCATGTCCAACACAAGACACGACCTTCAAGTGTCTGAGACTGAGTGTCCTAAAGTGTCCAACACGAAAAAATTTTAACAGTATGATACCTGGGCTCTGCTAAAATATAAGATAATAGTGATAACCCGTGCATAAAGTGCACGGAACCCCCCCCCCCCCCCCCCCCCCCCCCCCCCCCCAGCCAAAAATAAAATTCAAACCACACACACACACACACAACAAAAAAACGAAAAAAAACAACCCAAAATAACCCCCCTCCCACAGGATGAGGGACCCACGTCCAGGTGGAAAGGGGATAGAAGAGGGGGGTGTGAGTGTGTATTGTCTTGGATTTAAGGGGGAAGTATCAATGGCAAGGCTGTAAATTATTAGTGGCAAACCAGTAAATAAGCAGTGATTAAATGGGGAAAAGTATCAATGGCATGCCTATAAATTTTTAATGGCAAACATGTAAATAAGTGGGGTGTGATGGGCCCCACCTGTTGATGTGACCAGGGTGATGTGACACTCTACCTCTCTCACTTGTCCTGGTCAGCATTCCCCTGTGGTGGGAATGCCGTCAATTGTATGAAGGATATAATACATTTATTTATCAAACATATATTTATAGGAGTAACATGCAACTATCATAACATTGACATAGAAAGTTAAGCTGGCATTTTAAATAGGACAAATCAAATGGTTAAAAGAGAGCATCTGCAACTAATCAAATACAACAGATAACAAAACACTTAAACATAGGCCAAAATGGCAAATTGTTATCATAAAAACAATTTACAATTCAATCATAATATTAAAAAGAGGGGATGTGTGAAGGTTCAAGTGCAAGAGTAACCTGGTTTCTGAAGAATATTTGAATGTCTCCAATATATCATTGCCAGACTGAATAAGACCAGATGCTCGACTATCACCATCTAATCTACCACGTGACATGGCACAGATTGCATCTGAAAGGCATTTATTGATTGTCTCCAATGCCATTGCAAATGCTCCAACTCTCTTGTGGATTTCTATAGACTGCAAGAAACAAGGAAATTGGCCAACAATTAATATTGTCAAAAGAACTATCCCAACAAATATAAAGATCACAAACATGCAGCCAGACATCAACACATCATTGGAATTCTATTTGGCATTTGGTCATTGTCAACACAAATGGAAACTCAATGATACGATGGAATGAATCAGGGCAAACAATGTCGTATACATGAATATATAACGAAAAGCAGGGAAAGGAAGTTAGTTTAGACTTTGCTGTACATCTAGAGCAAAGAACAACGAGTAACTCAATTAATTCCTTCTCTTTAAAAATGTAAGGATGAATTTCTAATGCTGAATCAATACAAGGAAACCATATATGGTACCAAGAAACAAGCATAAATGACTTACTTTGTCATAAAGCCCCGCTTCATGACATTGATGTGCAGCTTCAAGTAAAAACTGTTGTTGACTTTTCCAGTCCATCAAATATTTTCTTAGTTCACCTTCTTCTCCTGTGCCTCTCGGACCAAGCAAAAGTAAGATACCACCTTCCCGTAGTAAAATTTCTGTAAGGAGTTGTTTCAACATCAAGCTCCGTTGTCTCTGTTGATCTGCACTTGCTCGGCCTATCCAAGCCAATTCACCTCCGCCCATTGCAGCTGCTGCTTGTGCATAGTATTCCAAAGCTAGTAAGAGATTACCATGACGTAAGTAGGCTGAACCATATTGACGTATAACGTTGGCAGCCTCTGCACTGGCATCCATTGCTCCTATCTTATTACCACCTCCTGCACCTTCAGAAAAAACCCCGTGATCTGCCAAGGTGATTGAAATATGTACAGCGTCAATATTGTATCCTTCCTCCCCCATTTCCTTTGATAAGTATTGGATGGCAGGAAGTAATTGAATGCTCAGTAGTAGGACATACGGGTAAACCAAAGGATCCTTCCCATTTTTTGTATAATATGATGGCTCAAACTTGTTCAAGTAACCTTGAAGATCATCCAGACTGTATGGAACCAAGCCCTCGCTTAGTACAACAGATGGGGATCCACTTGGGCAGTCGCGCACAGAAGAGAGTTTGAACCACAGAAAGTCCTCTATAGTGTTAAAAAGTGTCGGGACATCTCTAAGCAACCTGTCAATCTGACGGCGGCAACCAGAAATGATAGCATACAGTAGTAATTTCTTCCTATCATACCCAGGTCGACCTGCCCGATCACCTGTTCTCAGCATTTTCTCACATTCTTCAGAAGCATTAGCAGCAGTCTCTGGGGACACCATACCGCCACTGCTAATCCACTCCGCAAGCTGCAAGCACAAAAGCATTGATCTCTCTAACAGACTACCATGACAGCAGAAAATGATCTAACGGTCTACAATGACAGCAGAAAATGATTTTGTATGACTCTTACGCTTACTTCCTGCCATGTAACAAAGTAATTTCCCTACAGATCTTCATACCCATGCAACCACCCCTTCTCTTCCTACAATCTTTTCAATCTTGGAGAATTTAAGTGGTTGTTCCTTGGATGAATGAGCTAAATTTGCATAACAGAAAGATTGGTTATCCTACCTACTGCATGCTTGCAAACTGATATTTATTACAAGCCCAACTCTTTTTTTTTCCATATTTTCTCAGCCAGAAGCTAGGAACCCAGTAATGATTAATAAACGATATTTCGGTAACAAATTTCATCAAATGGTCTAGGGAGCTTTCCTAATCTAAATTAGCACTCCATAATTTACTATTCTGATGGGGCCAAAAACCTACTTTTGATGATGACAAGGAACATGATAATAAGCAATTGATTGGGTTTTTTCGTTGGGGTGGGGTTGTGCATTTTACCTGAGGGCCAAATTGGTGTGCAGAACGAGATGATTGAGCAACAGTCCTTGCTTCATCATAATATCCAGTTCTCAAGCAATAATAAATCTGCATGCATGAACAAGGGAATCGTAAGGTGCAAGTGCGTATGCGGTATAGATACAGCACATTATTCTGGCAGGATGACGAAGTAAAAAGGTACATGATAATTTTTCCAGATGAGGTATCGTCTAGTATTGAGTTGACCATGCATTTTAAATACGCTTGCAATAAAATGGGCATTCATGCAGGTTTGTACTGTTGGGCATCAATACCAAAAGGACATCATTTTCTTTCTTTTCTTTTCTTCTCTTTTTTATAGAAAAGTCGACACTATCAGTTGGAGTAGACTTACCGGAACGCTTTATGCAACTTCAGAATTTATTGGCAGACATTCACTTTTTTCAGCAGTGATTATAGATTTGTAGCACAATAACCATATTCCAAGATCTATCGATAAGCTAAGTAAGCTATATTGAGGCTTTAAATAACATGATTCCTTTTCTATACTGCAGCTTATGTTAGCATTATACCTGACACGCATAGCAAAATTCTAAACCTCGATTTTACTTCTATTTGTGTTAGCTTTATATTTATCTTCTTCATGTCTACAGTATTTTAGTTATCATACATGTTACTAACATTCGTTTTTTCATCTTGATGGTTTTCTCTGCAAAATTTTGCAATTTACATCCTATACATAACTGAACAATTTTCCACAGTCCACACCATTGAATTGGCGAAAGAGAGTATATGTATAGAATTCCAACATAAAATGGTTTATTTAGTGGTTGCTACAAAGTTAGCATGTAAACAATATGAAGATGGGGAAACCTGTTGCCAAGTAGTGTCGACTGGAGGCTGCCTACGTCCATCGGTTGCATCAAAATCCAACACACCATGATCCCTTAGACGAACCTGTTTTGAAATATATCAAAAACGAAACTAATCAATTGACCAGATCACAAGACACCAATAACAGCAGTTGCAGATGGAAATCTGAAACAGTAAAAAGACAAACCCGAAGAAATGCACGAATCTTTTGCAGATTGCCAACAGCCCCACCTAGAGCAGCCTATTAAATGAATGTGCAGATTGATAAATAAATCAATTCAGCAAAACAAAAAGAACAAACATGCACACGCAAAGAATAAAACAAAAGTAACAGACAAAACACAGAATTTGGATTGCTCATAATTCATCAATAGTCCGCAAGCGACAAGATAATCAGACAATCAGCACATAAGCAATGTATCCCATACTGAAAGAAAAGGTGTACATTGTGATATTAAATAATCACAATTATCATGCTTACAGTCATGGCCCAAGAACTTGTAACAGTTCGTTGCTACAGTACACAAGCAGAACAAGGTTGTTTCTAGCACAACTCTACAGGGTAAACCAACAAGGCAAGATTATTCACATATGCAATCAAATGCAACTATAAGACATGCTGCCGAATGAAATTCACCCATCTAAGCCAATGTGCTGATAGGATTTTTCTAGGTTTTTGAAGTACAAAGTTGGGTTTTCACCCATCTAAACCAACAAGTTAAGATAGTGGCCCCAATTCTGGAGGTGGACTGCTCGCTCACCCTCGTCGCCAATTATAAAGGACGACCTCACACTCCCGAAAAGAGGGAATTCTCACCCTCTCACAACTTTCTCACAATAATCAAGCATGAGAATCCCTAATCCTCCTAGACCCTTATTAATAATAAACTGAAAATAAAAAATTATAAAAAGAACCTAAAATGAAAATTACTAAAAAGCTCATAGAAACCCAAAAATTACGAAACCACCCCCTGGTGGGCCAAAATTGCCGAATGCAACATTATTCCGCCCCTGAAAATCTACCTTATTCTCAAGGTGATGCATGAAATCCAAGGATTATGCTGCTCCAAGTGGATCGTCGGGGTCCTCATGTCGCCGGCGGGCTACGAAAAGTGGAGCCACTCCGAGTCTCTTTAGACCTCTCCTTAGAAAGACGATCCTCAATCAACTACGCCAGGTTCATGGTGTCCATCAGTCCTCTAGGCCTATGAATGTAGAGCTCAACGCGAATAGTCGATTTGAGCCCATTCATGAAGCTTCCCTTGAAAATCTCCTCTGGTATATCCTTTGCTCGTCCCGACAGTGCCTCGAATTTTTCTCAATATTTGAGTGATAGCAGTTGCTCCTATAAATTTCCTCCCTAGGCATCTCAAAATCTCTCCATCGATCAGTCCTTGAGCTCCTTCCACAAGCGTATAGGTCTCATCCACTCCATCCACTGGAACCAAGAGAGGGCATCCCCTTCGAAAAAGACGCCGGTCCCCTCCAGTTTCTACCTCTCCGTCAGACGTAACACCGCAAAGAATCTCTTTGCTCGATAGATCTAGCCACAAGGATCATTTCCCTCGAAAGACGACATCTTCAGTTTTCTTACTCTGCCATCAGCCTCAAACCGTGGTCAACTCGCCCTCATGCATGTCGATAGTAAGGGGATGGTAATAATTGTCGTGTCGTACCTCTCACGTCGCACATGGCCCATCAAAGGGCCGCCATCTTTGTCACCATTCCCTCCCCTGTCATGATCATCCCAAACATAGTCATCAACATTCTCCTCAAAGCTCGGATCCTTGTCATAATCGGCCCGAAACTCCTCATAGGATGGAAGTACAGCGGCGGTGCCTCTCTGCCGCGTACCGAAGCATACGAAGGCCCAAGAGCTCCTCCACGTCATCCTTAGCCCCGGAAGAAGCCTAAATTTGTCATCGAAGTCTCGACAGACTCCCCGAAAGTCTCGGTGCCTCGTGTCATCCTCCCAAGGCTCAACGAGTCTCTGGCGGTCCTGTCAGGGCTCGTTAAGGCCCTGGCGAGCATGCCATGACCCTGTAGGGGCCTGCAGTGGGCCTGCATGAGCTTCTTGACCTGCATTAAGGCCGCAGGACCATGTCAGCCCTGCAGGGGGGTCACGAACCCCCCGTGAAGACGGCTATAGTTTCCTCATGAGCACTGCTAGGGTTTCCCACTCCGTGGGATCTTCCGGTCCGTCAGATCATTCCTTTGCGTCAAATAGAAGGCCTTCTTTGAACTCGTCTTCCTTCTCTTTCTTTTTTGCCAAAATTGCCGTCGTTTGTCATAGACCTGAATTTTCGCCCAACCAAAGTTGTCACATTTAGATCCCAGAATTGTTGCATCATGTTTGGCATGAAGGTTTCAAATTTTGTATCCATCCATACCTCAAGTCCTTCCATCGACGCCTTGAACTCAGATCTGATATCCTCTATAAACTTCTTCGGATTTTTAATTTTGCCATCAAGTCTTTCCTACATAGCTTCAATCTTTTTGTTGTAACTGCCTCCACGGATGCCAAGATCATGCTCTAATACCAATTGATAGGATTTTTCTAGGTTTTTGAAGTAGAAAGTTAGGGTTTTGTGGGAAGGTGGGATTTTTATAAGAAATGTGAGATTTTTAGGGTTTTGATTAGAAGAATTGGGGTGAAAGGATTTTTATTGATATAAACTGAAAATAACAAAGATGGTGGCCACAATTCTAGTGGTGGGCCGCTCTCCTAAGTTGCCAATTATAGAGGACAACTGCACTCCCAAAAGAGAGAATTCTCACCCTCTCACAACTTTCTCACAATAATCAAGCATGAGAATCTCTAACCCCCTAGACCCATATAAATAATAAACTGAAAATTACAAATTAAAAAACCTAAAACTGAATATTACTAAAAAGCCCCTAGAAAATCGAAAAATTACAAAATGTCACTGGTGGGCCAAAATTGCCTAACACATCATTATTCCATCCCCGAAAATGCACCATGTCCTCAAGGTGTTGCAGGAAATCCATGGGTGACGCTACTCCAAATGGTTTGACGGGGTCCTCCTGTCGCTAGCGGGCTACGAAAAGTAGAGCCACTCCAAGTCTCTTTATACCTCATCTCTTCAGAAAGATGATCCTTAATCAATTGCACCATGTTCATGGTTTCCATTAGTCCTCTAGGCCTATGAATGCAGAGCTTGACGTGAATAGTCGGTTTGAGCACCTTCATGAAGCTTTCCTTCAAAGTCTCCTCGGGTATGTCCTTCGCTCGTCCCGACAGTGCCTTGAATTTCTCTCGATATTCTCTATCAGACACATCTTGCTTGAGTGCCAGCAGGTGCTCCTGTAAATTTTCTCCCTAAGCATCTCGAAATCTCTATACCAATCAGTCCTTAAGCTCCTTCCACGAGCGTATAAGTCGTCTCCGCTCCCTCCACTGGAATCAAGAGAGTGCCTCACCTTCGAAAAAGACGACGGCTGCCTCCAGCTTCTGCCTATCCGTCAGACGTGACACTACAAAGAATCTCTCAGCTCGATAGCTCCCACCATAAGGATCATCCCCCTTAAACAACATGTTCAGTTTTCTCACTCTGCTATTAGCCCCAAGTCGCTTCTGATCCAATCACCCTCCTGCATGTTGATAGTAAGGGGATTGTAATAATTGTCGTGGCGTACCTCTATGCGTCGCCCATAGCACTTCAAAGGGCCGTCCTCTCTGTCACCATTGCCTCCTCAGTCATGATCATCCCAATCATAGTCAGCAACATTCTCCTCAAAGCCCGAATCCTCGTCATAATCGGTCTGAAACTCCTCATATGCTGGAAGTACTCAGCGTCGTCGCCTCTCTACCGCGGACCGAGGCCTACGAAGGTCCAGGAGCTCATCCACGTCAATTTCAGGCCCCGAAAGAAGCCCAAATTAGTCATCAAAGTCTCGGTGGGCTCCCTGGAAGCCCCGGAGCCCCGGGTCATTCTCCCATGGCTCAACGGGTCTCTGACAGGCCTGTCATTCGCATGACCCTGTCGGCCCTACATGGGGTCACGGAACCCCCCATGAGCATGGCCATGATTACCCTCTCCGTGGGATCTTCTTCCGCTCCATCGGGCGCTTCCTTCACATCAAATAGAAGGCATTCTTTGAACTCTTATTCCTTCTCGCCAAGTTACCGTCTTTTGCCCTAAATCTGAATTTTCGTCTAAATCTGAATTTTTCGCCAAAGTTGTTGCCTTTAGATCCACGAATTGTTGCATCATGTTTTGCATAAAGGTTTCAAATTTTGTATCCATCTTATGCGGACTAGGGTTTGTAGAATGGATTTGGAGATTTTTATTGAATGAAAATAAGGTTTACAATAGATAAGTAGCCAATTTTGGGAGAGTTGGCCCCCTCTCCTAGCTTTTGCTAAGGGAAAAACCTAAACTCTCTTCTAGGATCTCACTGGAGAACTCTAGGAAAACGTCAAATGATGGCTATAAACTTCGATACCCTAACCCTAGCCAACGCCCTCACTTATATAATGTTTAGGCGTGGTGCGTAGCAAAAATAACAAAACTAGTAATGCATAAAGAAGCTTCCTCAAATCGCCGGTGCGCCTAGCAATTATTCCTTCGTCTTCTTGTGCCTCCTCTCGTATGTGATAATCGTATCACTACTCCCCCCAGGAGTTTCACCTTGTCCTCAAGGTGGAAATCAGGATATTGCTGCAAGATGTAATCAAAAAGCTCCCACGTTGCCTCACACTCCGACAATCCTGACTAACGGATCAATACTTCACGTGCCTCCGACGCTCCTGCACGAACGCATGTAACCTCCTCGGGTTCCAATAGTACCTCCATGTCAACCGTAAGAGTCGGCGGTAATGTAGCAGATGCCGCATGATCGCCGATAGCTCGGCGTAACTGTGAGACGTGAAAAACCGGATGGATCTGGGTAGTAGGGGCAGCCTCAGTCGGTAGGCCACCTTGCCAATCCGGGCCTTAATCTCGTAAGGCCCATAGTACCTCGCTGCTAGCTTCTTGTTACGCCGTTGGGCCACCGAGCGTTGTCTGTAAGGCCGAAGCTTCAAATAAACCCGCTCTCCTACAGTGAACTCCACATCCCTACGATGTGCATCTGCCTTCTCCTTTATGATCTGCTGGGCTCGTGATAAATGGCGCTTCAACTCCTCCAGCACCCGGTCACGCTCCTCCAGATGCTGCTCCAGTCCTGACACCAGGGTGGCTCTACTGCTGTAGTGTACTAAGTGGGGTGGGTCTCAGCCATACATAATCCAAAACGGTGTCATCTTCGCCGCTGAGTGGTACGATGTGTTGTACCAGTACTCGGCCCACATCAGCCACCCAGCCCACTTCCTGGGCATCTCTGAAGCAAAACACCGTAGGTAAGTCTCCACGCTCCGATTAACCACCTCAGTCTGGTCGTCCGTCTGCGGATGGTAAGCGGTGCTCCGTCGTAACGTTGTACCATGTAGCCGGAACATCTCCTTCCAGAAAGTGCTCAGAAACACATTATCTCTGTCCGACACAATCGAACAAGGATACCCATGCAACCGGACCACCTCCCTCAAAAATGTAACTGCCACGGATGCTGTAGTATAAGGATGGCAAAGTGGAATGAAATGGCCATATTTGCTAAGGCGATCAACCACTACAAATATCGTAGTAAAGCCCTTTGATCGTGATAACTCCTCTACGAAGTCCATCGAGATGTCTTCACACACCCTCTCTGGTAAATACAAGGGCTGTAAAAGACCTGCCGGGGATGTCGTCTAATATTTGTAGCGCTGGCATACGTCACACTCCGAGACTAAATGCGCGACATCCTTCCTCATGCCCGGCCAATAGAGCTCCCGAGCCATCCTCTGATACGTCTGGTACCCTTCCGAGTGGCCTCCCACGGCGCTGCCGTGGAACTCCTGGAAAAGGGTGGGAATGTGTCCAGAAGTACGGGGAATCACCAACCTTCCTCGGTACAGTAGTGTCTGTCCCTCCAATGTGTAACCGGAAAAGTCTCATGATCCATATGTGATGGCCTCCCTGATCTGCCGCAACCCCTCATCTGCCTCAATCTCTGCTAGTAGGGCGTCACTCCCCAGCGTCACCGGAATAGAAAGAGCTACCACCTGTACCCCCTCATCTCGTCGGAAAAGTGCATCTACTGCCTTGTTGTTCGTGTCGGGTTTGTAGTGAATCTCGAACTTGTACCCGCTCAGCTTGGACAACCACCTCTGGTGCTCCTCAGCCACCATGCGCTGCTCCAGGAGGTACTTCAGACTCCGCTGGTCTGTCCGTACCACAAACTCTCTTCCCAACAGGTATGGCCGCCACTTCTGTATCGACAGCACTATCGCCATCAGCTCTCTCTCATAGACGGACTTCAGCCTTGCCCTGAATGATAAGACCTGACTGAAGTAGGCGATTGGCCGCTGCTCCTGCATCAGCACGGCCCCCAACCCAAAGCCCGACGTGTCAGACTCTACCACAAACTGATTCTCAAAATTCGAGAGTGCTAGCACTGGCACTGTCGTCATCGCCTCCTTGAGGGCCTGAAATGCCCTCGTCGCCTCCTCTCCCCAGTAAAAATTGTCCTTCAATTGTTCGGTAAGGGACCATGCCAAGGTGTTGTACCCTTTCACGAACCGTCGATAATATCCCGTGAGCCCGAGAAATCCCCGTAGAGCTCGTAATGTTCTCGACTGCGGCCAATCCAACATGGCTACAATCTTCGACCGATCGACCGACACGCCCTCCGCTGAGACGATGTGCCCCGGTACTCCACATGTACCTGTCCAAACAAGCACTTCTTCCAATTGGCCTGTAGCTGGTGGTACTCCAGCTCTCTCAATACTATCTCCAGATGACCCAAGTGATCCTGCAGTGAATCATTGTATACTAGTATGTCGTTGAAGAAGACTAAAACGAACCTCCGCAGATAAGATAAGGCCGGAAGACCTTATTCATCAATGACTGGAACGTGGCGGGGGCGTTCGTCAGCCCAAACGGCATGACGAGGAACTCGTAGTGGCCTTCATGAGTCCTGAAGGCCGTCTTCTGAATATCCTCCTCCCGCATACGGATATGGTGGTATCCAGATTTCAGGTCGATCTTCGAAAAGACCACCGCTCCGTGTAGCTCATCCAATGGTTCATCGATCACATGGATGAAAAACTTGTCTGGGACCGTTTTCTTATTGAGAGCACGGTAATCGACGCAGAATCTCTAACTGTCGTCCTTCTTTACCAGCAACACTGGACTAGAAAAAGGGCTCGCACTAGATCGTATGACTCCCGTCTGCAGCATCTCCTGAACCAGCTTCTCGATCTCACCCTTCCGCACCTGCGGGTATCGATACGGGTGCACGGTAATGGGGGACACCCCCTCCTTCAGCACAATGGCAGGCTCATGATCCCGTGGTGGCGGAAGGCCACTGTGCGGCTGGAACACCCCTTCAAACCCCTGCAATAGCTGCTCTACCTCTGGTTGCACCACCGGTGTGCTCTCGGCCTCCTCAGGGATCAACCACTGCAACTCAATCAAGAAACCCCCTCCTTCTGCCTGAAGGGTTTTCGTCATAGTCTTGTAGGACACAGACGAACAACATAAACTCGGGTCACCCAACAGCACCACCTTCCTCCCTTCCACCTTCCGCAACATCTTCCAATTAAACTTCGTCTCTCCCAACGACTGCAACCACTGCATTCCTAGAATCAAGTCGACGTTGCCCAATGTCAGGGGCAAAAAATCA
Organism: Scilla litardierei; assembly: GCA_030789695.1. Lineage (NCBI taxonomy): Eukaryota > Viridiplantae > Streptophyta > Magnoliopsida > Asparagales > Asparagaceae > Scilla > Scilla litardierei. The sequence goes on along the minus strand of CM061142.1, from coordinate 666,654,298 downwards.
CCGGTGATCAATACCCCCTGTATGGACACTGTCAAATCCCGACAAATGCCTCTACTCCGCTCCACTGTGCAGGTCCCCAACATGACCACGAAGCCCTCCGTCTCTGTAAGCTGGATCCTTGCGCCTCAATCACCCGTGGGGACACAAAGTTGTGTGTGGCCCCGCTATCGATCAGGATCACCACGTCCAAGTCACGAACTCGACCAGCCAGCTTCATAGTGTGAACTCGCGTCAGTCCCGCTATGGAGCTAAGTGAGACCTCGGTTGCCTCCAAAAGTAGAGGCCCACTGTCCTCCTCGTGCTCTGCCGCACCCTCCTCTGCTTGCTCCTCATCCAACCCCTCTGTGTGCACCTCATATACCTGCAACGCCTGGTTGCGGCACCTGTGCCCCGGGGTAAACCTCTCATCACATTTAAAGCGCAACCCCTTCGCCCTTCGGTCCCGCATATCGGCATCTGTCATCCTCTTGTAAGGCACCCTGGCCTCATATCTCCTGGTCTCACTCCCCCTATCGGTGTACCACCTGCCGATGTACCTACTGTCGGAACCGTCTGGGGTCGGAGAAACTGCCCTCCAAAAGTCCCCATGGCGTGGCGCTCCTCTGCCAATCTGTCCTCGACTGTCTGCGCTAGCTCCATCTGCTCCTCCAATCCATGATGTCTGAGAGTGCGGAGCTCAGACCTGATGGTAGGTTTCAATCCATCCATGAAAAAGCCCTCTAAAGACTCCGCCGGCATCCCGCGCACCCTACTAGTAAGTACCTCGTACTGCTTGATCTAGTCGTGCACCGTTCCCAACTGCCTCAGGGCATGCATCTGCTCGTAGGCTCCCCCCACCTGGCCATCTCTGAATCGGTGTAGTAACGCCTCTTTGAACCCGTCCCAGGTTCTTAGAGGTCTCTGCTGCTCCTTCCACCACCACCAATTCAAGGCATCTCCCTCTAAACAGAGTGCAACTGCCAGCAGCCTCTCTGCCTCCGTCAATCTCGACATCTCGAAATACCTCTCAGCCCTGTAGATCCACCCCGTGGCATCGCTACCCTCGAACAGAGGCATTTTGAGCTTCCGAATGCGGTCATCCGCACGTGGATCCCCTCCATCAACACGATCATGCTGCTGCTGACGGTGGTGATCTCTAAATCTGACTCCTCCATGACCCCATTGCTGGTCCTCCCTCCTATCTCGCTCCTCTTCCTCCTCATACTCCTTCACATGGTAGAGAATAGGTTCCTCGCACTCCAGGTCATATCTGTCAGTTCGACAACGCCTTTCTGGGTCACCATCACTGTCCTCGGAGTACTCCTGATCACGCGCGCGCCCTTCGGGCCACTCGCCGCCCCCTGCGATACGCAGGGGGTCCCTTGTCGCGCGTGCAGCTCGCCCCGAGTCTACGGGACCCGTGGCGGGCCCGCCCATCGTCGGCGAACCCCAGGCGGGGTCGCCCAGGCTCAGCGACCACCCCTGCGGGTTCGCCTACCTCCGCAGACCGCCGCCAGGGGTCGCCCCGCCTCGACGGCCCCCTGCGGGGTCGCATGTCCTCCGCAGCCACCCTGCGGGGCTGCCTGGTGTTGGCGGCCCTCAGGCGGGCCGCCAGAGGGTCGACCGCCCTCTAGCGGTCCCCTAGGGTTGCCGTGTGCGCGTGATGTCGTCGCCTGGTGTGTTGTTCCTCCTCGGAGCTTTTCCCTAGGGTTTCGGAGAGATCATCCTGCCATTCTTCGTCCTCCAGATTCAGATCTGGATCTTCCTCTTCTTGGATCACCCCCTCTTGATCTGGGATCAACACCGCCTTCCCTTTCGTTGTGCGGGTCGCCTTCGTCCTCAAATCTGATTGGGGATTCAGATCTGAAGTTGTTACCTCTTTTGATTGCGAGATCCTGGATGTGTTTTAGGTCATGAGATGCGCGATCATCTCCTTCATCTGCTCTATGTTCTCCTTTAGATCAGATCTGACAGCAACGATCTGCTCGATGAGATCCACCGTATCTTTCTTCCTCTCGACGATTTACGCATCTAGCCTTTCCTCCAAAGATTTTGCCGTAGATGATCTTGTTGATGCCATTGGGTCAATGCTCTGATACCAAATTGATGCGGAATAGGATTTATAGAATGGATTTGTGGATTTTTTATTGAATGAAAATAGGGTTTACAATAGATAATAGCCAATTTTGGGAGAGTTGACCTCTCTCCTAGCTTTTGCTAAGAGAAAAGCCTAAACTTTCTTCTAGGATCTCACTGGAGAACTCTAGGAAATGACGGCTATAAACTTCGATGCCCTAACCCTAGCCCACACCCTCACTTATATAATGTTTAGGCATGGTGCGTACAGCAAAAATAACAAAACTAGTAATGCATAAAGAAGCTTCCCCAAATCGTCGATGTGCCTAACAATTACTCCTTCGTCTTCTTGTGCCTCCTCTCGTATGTGATAATCGTATCACCATCCACGCCTCATGCTCTTCCATTGACGTCTTGACCTCAGTTTTGAGATCCTCCATAGACTTCTTCATATCTTTAATTTCGTTATCGAGCCTTTCCTCCAAAACTTCAATTTTTTGTTGTAGTCACCTCCATGGATGCCAAGATCATGCTCTGATACCAATTGATAGGATTTTTCTAGGTTTTGAAAGTAGAAAGCTAAGGGTTTTGTGGGAACTGTGTGGTTTTTATACGAAATGTATATTTTTAGGGTTTTGATGAGGAGAATTGGGGGAAAGAAGGATTTTTATTGATTTAAACTGAAAATAACAAAGATAGTGGACATAATTCTAGAGATGGACCACTCTCCCAAGTCGTCAATTATAAAGGACGACCGCACGCTCTCGAAAAGAGGGAATTCTCAACCTCTCACAACTTTCTCACAATAATCAAGCATGAGAATACCTAATCCCCCTAGACCCCTATAAATAATAAGTTGAAAATAACAAATTACCAAAACCCCCTTAAAACTGAAAATTACTAAAAGCCCCCTAGAAAACCAAAAATTACGAACACGCCCCGAGTGGGCCAAAATTGCCGAACGCATCATGTGCATATCACCCTATGCAAGTACAGAAAGACATGAACTATCAACAGTGTCCCTTGTCATTCGCAGCACGGGTTTTTAATTTGCCTTACAATGCTGTATAAAGACAATGATGAATTAAAAGGTTTAGAGCATCAAAAATAATAAAATAAAACGGAACATAAATAAGTAGGAAAATAAGTTAAAGTGATCTGCACTTGGGAGTTTGCAATTACTAGAATGACTAGTCAACATTTCGCAAGTGATAAATAGGGCAACAAAATTCTACCGCAAGATTTGTTAACCATGAACTGGCAATTGCAAGCAGGAAAACATAGAACAACCCTGTTAAATCAGTATTCCAACTGAACAGCAACCCCAACAAGCTAAATTTGCCCCATGATTTCAATAGAGTAGAAGAATAACGAAGTTGCGTTGGCATTTTCTGATAAAGTAAAGGACATGTATACTCTCACCATATTAGATTAATCATCCAGTCTCCATATTAGATTAAGCATGTAACCAGTTAAATCAGTATTCCAGTCACCATATTAGATTAAGCATGTAACCTGTGATGGGTGGCTCTGAATAGTATCCAAGATGTACTTCTCATGACCCCATTCAAGGTGCCGCCTTGCCCCCATCACCAGTGACATTTTTCTTGAAATATTGTGTGGAACAGTAGATCCCTCACCAACCAACATCTGGGTTATGAATGCAATTAAAACGCAATTAAAACATTTATGCGTTATGCAAAATGATTGGGAGTATTGTGCATTACTTATGCAAGACAGCAAGTCGAGCATTATGCATTGATGGGAGTAAGGTAGACCTGAATCAGGTGCCAGATTTTCTGCATAGATACCGACTTCCCACTAGAAGCATCAAGACCCAAACTTCCATAAGCACCCCTGAAAGCTGTAGCAGGCTGACCAAAAGAGGACTAATCAAAATGCCGGTGGAAGAACAAGATATATAAACAAGGAATATGGAGTACTATTGTGAAATTGACAAAATTATGTGTTGTTAAAGAGTATCATCTAAAACCATAATGTAAACACAAACCAGAAGTAGTGTATTATATAATTATATAAATAACAGGTTTCTGATAGTGACAAAAAAGCTTCCACAACATGACCTTTGCAGCAATCATTGAGGGTTAAAACCAAAGAGTTGGCACGATATGGAAGAACATTATACAAAAGCAGGTAGTATTTAGAACTACTATAAAAGTAAGAGATAAGTGTGTTCTTAAACGGAGCGTTATTAAGTCACTAAGTGCAGAAACAACCCAGGAGTTAGGTATTACATAACGTGACCATTGCAAGGACAAAAATGGTTTCCATAACATGACCATTGCATCACTCATTGAAGTTTAGCACATTTTTTATGTTTATCTTCATTGCAATGCTAGGTAGCAGCCATTAGACTAAAAAGTACACCCTATCAGGTTATTCAAACCCCCGAAATAGGGACAAAAGGCTTCCACAACGTGATTGTTGCATCACTCATGGAAGTATAGCACATTTCTTTTACATTTATAACTTTATCCACTGCAATGCAAGGTAGGTGTCAACAGACTATAAGTACAGTCTATCATGTTCTTCAAACACTCAAAGATCAAAATAGGACTCAGTGAGCAGGGTGTATTGAAAGTTCATCAGATGGAACTTGAAGTGAACATTAAAGGCATCGAAAAAGATTTAACCTATGCTAGTACATGAATCAAAGTCAGAAGTGCTCAAAAAGGGCTATCAAAGTAGTAAAATGTGTGTGCTTCAGTAGAGAAAGTTCATCGGTATGGATTGTCTTTAGATGCTTCACATAAATGTCAGTTGCAACAATTTAATTCCATTCATATGTTTCTAACAACATTAACGTAAAAACAATGGAGTAACTTGTAGGATCTGAAACTATAAGGTAAAACACTAGATGGTTGTGAATAGTGCTTTATAAAAACTTAATAAGGAATTTATGCCAAATTAAATAACCCTTGTGCAACTTAAGTACGGAATAGATAAAGAGAACAACACAAGAATCCAAACGCAAACAAAAGATATACCCTACTTCGGATTCACCGAGTCTCCCCGACTACCTTGAATCCTACTCCAGCAACTCACTAGCTCCCCGCTAGTGATTAGTGTTTCCACTAATGTCCACTTGACAAACTTGACAAGTGCAAAGTAATACAACTTACTTTCACTTCCCACACACCGGGTATGAACTACTCTCACAACCAAGAGGAAACTTCTCTTCCACTTTCCACAAACCGGGAATGGACTTCTCCAACCCGAGAGGAACTTCTCTTCCACTTCCTACACACCTGGAATGGACTTCTCTCAGTCCAAGAGGAACTTCTCAAATAACAAGAGAGAAATGAACATATGCCTTGAATAACACTCTTAAGAATGAGACAATAGAGGTGTGTGATATGTGCTCTAAATGATGAGAGTGAGAGCACTTACTAACTTGTCTCAAGATATGTAGCAATGAATGCTTGAAGCTAATTTTGAAAGCTTTGGAGAAAAATTGAACTTTAGAGCTTGAGCTTGAACTTGATTTGAATGCGCTTGAATGCTCTAAATGGGAAGTTGATGACTTTTGAGCACTTGAGAGTGTAACGAATGAAGTCTTAAATACTTAGCTAACTTCTCAAGTCAAACCATTAAATCCATATTTACAAGCCATGAAAATCTGCTCAAAACAGCTAGAGTCCAAGCATTTAAAGCTTCAAACGGCTATAAGCGGGCAGAAATCCTAATCACCAGTCGCCTGATGAAGAGCCACCAGTCGACTGTTGTACTGTTTTGACTATGCATTAAATGTAGTCTAATGGACATATACCAGTCGTCTGAAAAAGACTTCCCAGACGTATGGTCCACTGTTCAGTCGTTTGGTACCAAGCCATCAGACGTGTGATCATCAAACATTGGGTAACAGCGTTACTTGAATATATATGGTCCGATCATCCAGGTGTCTGATATTCATCATCCAGGCGTCTGGTCAACTGTTCAGACATCTGTTAATACAACTTCAGACGCTTAGAACTAACTGATCATAGAAATGAGCTACTGGAAATTTGTGAGTGAATTTCCCAGACGTTTGATATTCATCATCCAAACGTCTGTTTTCTGTCAGTCGTCAAAAGCCGAGTTACTGTTTCTACGGCTAGAATTAAACAGACGTCTGATGTTCACCATCCAGGCGTCTGACGAATTGTTCAAACGTCTGAAATTATAACTTCAGGCGTCTGTTCTAACAAGGGTTTTGGAGAACTATATACATATGATCACCAGTCGTCTGGAGGCCAAGTACCAGTCGCCTGTTGAAGGCAGAAAAACTCTTCTTTGAGTTTATGCATGTTCTAACCCTATGACACTCAATGATATATGATCTAAAGTGATTCAGGAGTGTTGTGAGTGATATTCTAACAAGTCTATTCAAGGCCTAACATTCTAATTCAACTAAGAAGTAAAGTAAGGAAGATTGACACATTAATCCTCTTCACTTCCTATTGAGTGCCTTCAAGACTTCCATTGAGCTTGTGAAGTCCAATAGCTTTAACTTCCTTGATATCACTCCTTGATAGCTATTTGAGCTTTTGAGTTTAACTCCTTGATTTCATTTGATCATCTCTTGATTCTCATGCTTCATTGATTGATGTCCAAGCATCAATGCTTTGAGTCATCATCTTCACCTCATGTGACTTGGTCCATAATGATGCTCTACAAAATATGTGGATTAGTCATAATTGATTATGTTTGTTTATCATCAAAACCACATTGGAGGAACCAATATTCAACATAACTATCAAACGTTGTCCAAGAAAATTTGGTCGCTATGCAGATCCTCTACCAATTATTCATATAACGTCAAGGGCTTGACCAGCATAAAAATATCAGTCGGTTATGAAAAGTCGACCTTTTCTTTGTTACAAAGTTAGCTTTCAAACTAACAGCAGTCCTCTGGTTCAGGGCCTTCAGGTGTCACTCCACCATCGGTAGTGTATTATCCTTTTATGCTACTAAATAAAGTGATTAACCAGCATTCTCCAGAAGAAGTAAGAAGTAAGAAGTAAGAAGTAAGAAAAGAAGGGGAAGAGAGGGGGGAATCATTGTCAAGTTCACCGGTATCCCAGTTTTTGCTCGCATTGGAAAAGCATTATGCTGCCATAGAAGCAGTCCAGATCTCAATCAGCACATGTGAATTCTCTACCCTCATCATTATAAGTCATATTCCAATTCAACAATATTCGCGTCTGCACCAGCATTTGCTATAAAACAATTCCAGTTGTTTGCTTGCTTGTGGATGTCATAGGCTCTAAAGTCAAGCAAGATTTATATCCACTGTCCGACACAAGTTCTGCTTCCCAATCCGAAATTCAATCAGTAGCAAGAGTTCAACCATCAAACATAAACCCAACATGACTATATCATCAATGCAAGCTGATTCACAAATCAAAACAGCCAAAGATTCTTCCATGCAGCAAACCAATGAGCATTTGATAAAATAAACTTCTCGCTTAAGACTTTGACCTATACTAACAAAGTCACTGTCCCCCATGAACAATTCTCAGGAACCATAAATACTAACATTGTTACATTGCAGCTAGCAGGTATCCAAATGATACGCGAAGAGGGAAAAGGAGCGCATTCCACAAGACAGTACCTCAAGGGTCTTAAACCTTCCATCTGGCTGTATAATTTGAATATTGTCCTGCCAACTACCTGCTGTACACATGTGACCATTTACCACCAAACTGTACATCATATTAGTTATTATATATGAGAGGAAATCTGGCAAAGGATAATTCATCGAACCTGCCTCTCTTGCGCTTCGCTTCCCCATAGTTATCTATAAATCCATATCCTTTTCTTTGTTAAATGAAGCATTTTGACAGAATGGCCATCTCATCTGAAAATATTTCTCTGACATGATTTAAGTAAGGATTCAGAGTTGATGACATCATTAATAATATAAATGTCAATCATATTTAAATATGGTCTCATTAAGGTGTCGTAACCCGCAAAAAGCCTTAGCAAAGTGTTCTGGTAGCCCATGTCTCAGTCTTCCCCATACACATGTATCAAGGGCCATATGACTCATATCCACCGTGAAAGTAGCAAATACCATATCATGTCTTAGTTACCACAATATTAGGTATTATGACAGTCTTCTCAGGTCCATAGTTTCCTACAGCAAGAACTTGCACGAACTCAGCAAGTTGAAATCAGGCTGACAAGTTGGCAGAACATAACTTTGGTGTATTACTATCAACGCCTTCTCACCGTTAGAGTTGTGCTTTATTGCATAATCCATTCAGATGGGATGACACTTAGAAGAAGATGGCAATGATTTTTATTATATATTTGAAAATTTTGATTACATTGTCAACATATCATGCAAATAACCAATAAATCTTCTTGAGTTAAGGCATATCGGTTGGCTATAGTTAGAGATGCAGTGCATTTTCCAACTGCACGCAGCTTCACGTCTGTGGATGGAACTAAAATCCTCTGTTTGGTTAGGTTACATCTTCAATGGTGGAATTTAGAAGAAGGTGTGTTGCAATCTCGCAACTGCTTCTAGTTGCAAGTAATTACAGCAAGTACCTCTCTTCAGGCGTTGCCGACTACTATAATCGGAGAACTCAATTTGACCAAAGCTCCATCTACACCATTTACTATCAATTCTGTAGTTGGAACAATATGGTCCTGATCTAAACTGGCCCACAGCCCAACTTTATAGTTTGTGTGATTGGGACCTAGGTTAGAGCCCTTGGTTTTGGTAGTCACGTTATTTTCATTTTAAATTAAAGATTCAGATTTAACTATTTTTATGTATATAGCTGTGTGAATATGTATTTGTAGCAATTTTTTAAAACCAACCCCACTACTAACATCCAACGTTACCCAAACACAAACCAATAACACAATCCACTATCAATTTATATAATACCACACTCACTGCTTTGATCTCTCTCGATCCAGTCTCTCTTTCGGTCTGCAAGATCGTCGCGGTAGTGACAAGATCAAAGCAATGCCAACCTCTTTTTCATGTCAGGTAAGCTCTTTCTATTGCTAATTTTCCACGGCGCTGATGGTGAAAGAATTTTTTTTCATTTCCATTACTCTCTGCTCGTTTTTCTCAAATGACTAGGAGGTTTATGCTCAAATCATCTTTAATATGTTTAATTTTTTAATCAATTTTGAATCTGTTGATATTTTTTGGGCTTTTAGTCAAAAACCGAGATCGATGGCCCATTTCGTCCCGGTCCCCGATGAAAACATTATGAAGCAGTCAAATGTCTCAGTTTTGAAAACCTCAAACCATGATTGGAATTACATGTCCAATCATACCCAACCGAGCTGGACTTTTTTAATATTCTTTTCTCCAACACACATTACGCAGATCCAATTAACATCCACATTAAACAATCTATACAAACATTTAATTTCTGTGTTATTTATATGGTATATGCTAAAGAACATAAAAAGAATGGAGAGGGATCTGATATTAGATCTTAGGACTCATGTGCTCTTTCTTACAGAATCAATGGTCCTTTTCTTAATCAATCTTTAAAATTAGTGAAAACAGAAGAAGGTAAATGTTCAAATACAAAATCAACACAGAAATCATTCAAGTATAAGGAATTATGTAATATGCAATCTGCATCTAAAAGCTATGAGTAACTGCAACTAAGAAAAAGAGGGTTATCACTTACATTGAAAGGCAGTCCACGGCCCCTTGCTTCATTGAGATTCTTTACGACCTCCGCATAAACAGATGCTTTCTTTTCAGTGATAGGCTTGCTATGCATAATTTCCATGCCAGATGGACCTCCAGAGATTTGAAGACTAGATGCATGTGACGGCAACTGACCGGTGCGGCTGATTTCACTAGTTGACAAACTACTGTTTGTCCTAGGCAAGGAAGAAAGCCGGCTTAAGCTTTGCAAGAAGTCCCTCTTTTCCTTTTGCCAGTCATCCTATAGCACAATACCAACACATCGAAAAAAGGTGAACAAAAAGGTACAGATTTGTGTCTCGCAATTTATCACTAATCAATGAAAAATAAATATAGAAACATATTTTGATCATTCATAATGATTGTATCAGTTAGCACACCCCGAGCAAATAAATAAATATAAATATAATTAAAAATAAAAATCAGTTGCTGCCATGTAGCTGCCATGTTTTAACATCAGTATCAAGTAAAGCGGTTATCACATCCTAATTCTATATTTTGATCATCAGCCATACACCACAAGCAATACCAACTATGGTAATGAAGTAAAGCAATTATTATATCTTAGTTCTAACATTTTAACTATATGATATACCGCTATAGCCATACATTGCAAGCATTATGCAACATTCCACATTGAAAGGTGTCTTCTTGTTTACTTGCTGAGAAAGTAAACATAAAAATTGGTGCCCGTGTGTGCCAACAAAAAACAAACAAAGACATGCATGCACGCGTGCGCGTACATAGAATTTGCAGGTGCAGCATGCACATGAGCCCATGATTAATACAAATTACAACAGAAAGTAACCATGTGATGTATGAAGCCGTGAAGAATATATGACTAGGTAGTATGAAATAGTATCATGAATTCACTAATAAATTGCCCATATTGTTAACAATCCCCAGCTAGATAAGACAAAGATCTATACGATATTCAAATTTAAGTTTTGACATAACATTAGCCAATAGTTGATTTATGTCAACAAGTTAGGATGTTGAAACATCGCCAGAGATAGAAAATGAGATTGTGTGCTGCATTAACATGCAGTGCATCAACATATATTTATTTTGTGATAACATTGAAGGTGCATGGTTGATGCAAACAAATCATTGTTGATTCTGAACACGCATGAGTGATTCACTATTTGGTTATACATCTTACGTATCTTCAATCGATATCAATACTGATACATGCGTGTTACAGACAGTAGCTAGATTGCATCAATATGTTTATGTTATGAGCCAACACATAAGGAGAACCAGACGAGATGGACCCAAAAACAGAATGACTGAACAGTTTCGCCGTGTTGTTTGCTTCAGTCAATGGAAGTTTCAAGTGATGGCTGCGTTAAGGGATCTTAATCATTCACTACAAGCAGTAGTTCATCCTGACAATCTTTCAACACAAGCCAACTTATGTAACACGTTGTCAGGAAGCATTCCAACAGGATGACTTAAGCAAGGGCAGCACCCACATGGGAAAGGGTGAGGTCGCATTTCTACTGTTCACATGTCTCCTTCCTATACTATTTCTCCTTAAATATGAACATAAAAAGCCTAGAAAAAGTTAAGAGGAACTGGAGTCGTCTATTTTCCAGTTGTAGATGATTTTCTGGCAACGGTAAGTGCACCTCTCAAAAGGAGTGATAATTATTAATTAAATGAGGCATTAGGATTAGGGGGAACCAACACAATGCTGGAATAAGGTGAAAAGAATGTAAAGGAAGTTGCAACTTCCGAAAAAGAAAAGGCATAAAACCAAGAGCTCAACCCTATACATCGCGAAGCATAAGCTGCCAATAGGGATGTTCAACCATATTCGTATTTATTATAAGTGAACATCAAAAATCAAAGAGTATTTATCAATATAAGTACTGGGAAGTGTTTTCTCGTTGGAAGATACAATTTATGTCGAACCTCCTGAAGTATTTAAAGGACGAGATAGAACAAAAGCAGAATGAGAAGTTTAGTTTAATCATGCAATACTAAAATTAAGTGTAAGAAACACCACTCAAAGTCGAACCAGGGTAATCCCCAAGTATTAGACATGCACAAATAGAACTATTGCTACACTTCCGAAACCACAAATCAAGCTTTATGAAAAATGGGTTGGTGCTAATTTGAATGGGAAGTTGTTATTGAGGTAAATGGCGAAAATTATTCTGAAGTCATCTTCGAAAAATTAGTGGTACTAACACGGTGGATGTTCTATTGATGCCATCCTATCGTGCTATATTTAGTTTCTTTAAGCCAAATTTACGTAAATAAGAAAACTATGCCAATATTTTGCTTTAAAATATTTCTGTTTGTTGTATTGTGGTATAATGCACAAAGACCCAGACCAGGCCTTTATCCAATGTTGCATTCATATAATCAGATGCCAGTAAATAGTATTGGATGGTTCAAGGAAGGCATCAGTTTTAGCCAGTGTTGACTACATGCTTTTGATAGCATTAGTACCTATAACACAATTATCTTCCTACTTGATCACAAGGATGCAAATGAAAAAAATTCCTCAGCGCATTTTTAAGTCAATAATTTGAGCACATATATTTGTTAGCACCCACAGGGAACAATTACAGCAATTCGTATAACTGCACAATTTTCAGTGGCAAATACGATTTAAGACCATTTCGTTGGGCTAAACAATAGTCTTAGCAATTGAAGAATTCTATCGAAGACAAGTAATAGATCATTCAGTTGATGACCAAGGAATAACGTTGAGCTCATTTCATAGTCGAGATCAGCAAAAGGAAAGACAACCCTCCATGACAGCAACATAAATAATCATCATATCATATTGAGAATGACAATATCTACACCCACACAGCATTCTAACCTCAAGGACTTGCATCATATAATCATTAAAGCTTCGTAAGTTGTCTTTTTGGGCTTCCTGAATGGACGACACCATCGCCATTTCATGTACCTGCATACAGAAAGACAAGTAACAGAAATGTATCTACACTTCGTACATGACATATTGTTATTTAAACAGTTATATGTAGCAAATATAAACAAATATGCAAACTTAAAATATACGAAACCAAATAATTAGTGAAAAACAAGGAGTGGGCAATGAAAGAATTCTTTTAATAGATTACACTTGAAATGTAATATATTTCTTATGTTTGAGGGGAGAACAATATTCTTTATTTTTTTTCAAATTTTTCTTAAAAATTTTTTTACACCTCCATTGTATGTTGTTATGCACCCCTCAAAAAATAATGGTTTAAAAATAATATAATTTGGCCTTCGATCAAGGCATTTCAATAAATTCGCATGTTCTCACTGTTAATTTTGTAACGGGTGGATAGGTACTCAAATACCCATAGGGTTCACCCGTTATTTTCTCTGGGGTATATAATTGTATGGATTAAAAAATCCAAAACATCCTTATACTTTTCACACTAAAATTTTGGTGGAGAAACAAATTATTTAAAGATAAACGGCTGTACAATTGAAAACTACCTGCTGTAAGTATTCCTCTACGGTGGTCGCCTCCGAAGGAAAAACATCCTCAAAAGTTGCCTGCAGGGGGGGAGGGGGTGAATTTTTTGTAAGCACTAAGAAACACTTGTTTTAGAAAAAATTTCACATTTTACAATACAGAGAGAAGGTCACCTTCAGCTCGAAGGACTTGAAATCCCGAGCCAGTTGCTCTGCATTCATCCCTTCGCGGGCCAAAAGCCTAACATGTACCAAAAATCCCTATTTTTAAGAAAACCAATGCACGGTGCGCACTATGCAACCCAAGAATCGTGTCTGCATTTGAAATTTGAATTCGTACCTAGTGGCATCAATGGATTGAGTGGATGTTTCGGCCCTGATGGTCTTGGACTTGAGCTTCTTTGATAGTGCCTCCAACTGATCGAGATTCCTCTGCCAAAGAACATAAAAATTTTAAAGAAAATCTACTAACAAAGACTTAAATTAGAATCGATAAAGGGAAGAACCAAGAGAAGTGACCTGAAGATGTGGAAACTCAGCGGAGGGCGCGGCCTGCTCCAACAGCTTCGTCGACGATTGGAGGAGCTCCGTCCATCCGCTCATGTCACCATCGCTCGCCATTTTGGTTCCTTCTCTCTCCGATCGATCCTCTCTCCTCCTTTTCGCTACTCGCACCCCGGTTTTTAATTTTTAAATTTTTTAATTTTCACTAAACCCTAAGTTTGAGATCGAGGGGTTTTTCGATTTTCGAGCATAAGATCGGGCGGGTCGGATCCTGCTCTAGATGGGTCGGATTGAATCCCTTTATTTTTGGTGGTTAAGGGCATGTTCTTTTGAGTGTAAACGAGGGGAATCCCACTTTTTTCACTGTTGTGAACAGTGTTTTGGGGGAAAACCGATTGGGATTCCCCAAACCCGTTCTTTTGTTTTCCCAGCGTAAAGGGATTCCCAAAACCTCTTTCCCTCTCTATTCTCCTCTTTAAAGAAACTAAAATGAGGGATTTCATGAGGAATTCATTTCTCCTCTACTTTCTCCTTCCACTTTCTCATCCAAAAGAACACAAAACAAAAATTTTCTCTCTCTTGATTCCTTTATTCCCCCCACTTTGCCCAACCACATTCCACTCAAAAGAACAGGCCCTAATTGGGGCTTCAAACGAGTCAGCCACGGCATGGGGGCAAAAGTTAAAGCGTTATTAGTAATTTTGATATATTTTTGTAAATATTACAACGGTATAAAATTCATGAAATATTTAAAATTGTTATAAACCATCATTTGGGGGAGAAAACGCCAGATCTTTATTTATAGCATATAGAGGAGCGTATACAGATAAGATACAATAGATACGGTCTTATCTATAAGATAAGCCGTGATCCCAACCGACTAACTAACTCGGTATTATCCATTCACAACACTCCCCCTTATCGAGCCATAGGTGTGGACTGTACTCATGAATACTTCAGGATTCTGAGTGTAGTGGGAGTCTCACATGGGGTGGATACTTCAGGATCCTGAGTCGGTAGGGTTTGTCTCGTTAAAACCTTTAGTTATGGAAAACACTGTGGGAAAACCATAATTAAGGAAAAAGAGTGCAGACACTCTCTAACTCCCACTAATCCGTACAATCACTCAGGCTTTCAGATCTCGTAGGCTTCTCATCCCAATTTTCTGTACAAACTTTCTAAAAGTAGCAGTAGGAAGAGCTTTAGTGAACAGGTCTGTTAGGTTGTCACATGATTGTACTTGTCTGACGTCGATCACACCATCTCTCTGTAGCTCATGCGTCCAGAATAATTTCGGAGAAATATGATCGTTCTATCGCCTTTGATGTAGCCACCTCGTAGCTAAGCTATACAAGCAGCATGGTCCTCGAACATGGTAGTGGGTTCAAGGTCCCCAAACTTCAATCTGGCCGTCACCAGGATGTGATTTACAACTGACTGTAGCCAGACACATTCTCTGCTTGCATTATGGATGGCGATGATCTCTGAGTGATTGGATGATGTCGCCGTCATGGTTTGCTTAACGGGTCTCCAGGAAATGGCTGTCCCACCAGGGGTAAACACGTACCCTATCTATGACTTTGCATTGTGGGGATTAGACCTGTAACCTACATCAGCATAACCAACAAGTGCGGAGGATAATCCATTTTTGTAGAAGAGTCTGAAATCTGTAGACCCTTGGAGATAGCGCAGAAGGTGCTTTACCCCGGTCCAGTGGTGTTGTAAGGCGCTGCACTGTATCTGGCTAGTAAATTTACTGCGAACGCTATATCGGGACGCATGCAGTTGGCCAGATATAGAAATGCTCCAATATCACTCAGATAAGGGACTTCTGGACCAAGTATATCATCCACCTCTTCCTGCGGACGGAAGGGGTCTTTACGTGCATCCAGAGATCGTACCGCCATAAGTGTACTAAGTGGATGACATTGGTCCATATGAAATCTTTGCAATATTTTCTTCGTATATGTGGTTTGGTGTAATAGGATTACGTCTTTTAGATGTTCAATCTGTAAGCCAAGGCAGAATTTCGTTTTGCCTATGTCTTTCATTTCAAATTCTTTTGTCAGGCTTACAGATATCTCAGCGATCTCTTCAGGAGATCCAATTAGGTTCAGAACGTGTAACTGCTGGTATTTTTCAAACACTTCAAATACGTATTTAACATATTTTTCAACAATTTTAAAAATCTCTTTATAGTGGTTAGTCAGGAGTTGTATATCAAAACTGATTTCAAAAATTCTTATAAAAATATTTTGAAACACTAGACTTATTATATTGTATTTCAGCAATTTCAGATTTCCTCAAATACTCAAAAACGTTTCGATAAAAATTCATTTTCAATAATTACTGTTTTGGGTCGACGAATTTATTTTCTATTCAAACATTTTCAAAACGTTTTCAAACTTCTACAGTAGCATCCTATGATCATTTAGGGCTCTCCACATTAATTTCATAATTTTCTGATATCATTTCAACATAGAACCCGCAAACCCGCTTTCTAAACAATTTGGCCTAAAACTAGTATCTCCGTAGCTCAAATCCCAAAATGGATCTTGTATTCGCGATTTTCACGACGATACGATCTCGTGGGTATGTTTTCGTAATTTTTCGGACACGTTTAATATCAGGGGCAAACCTGTAATTTCCAATTTATTGTATTTTGCTTACCACATTCACCAATTACATTTCTACTATTACTAACTACTTTTACCTAATTACTTTTACCCCCTAAAACCTAGATCTACCTCAAATCAATCCCATAAACCCCACCCCCCAGTAACCCACTGTATGGGGTTGGAAGATCCAACCCCCAAATTAATTTTCCTATTGATTATTACCACTATATGAATATCATTATATTTTCCCCTAACCCTTATAAATACCCACCCTTACTAGCTCTTAGAAAACCCACACACTCACAGTAATCTCTCTCCCTCTTGATTTTTTCGAAACCCAGGCCTAGGCCTAACTCACGTAAAACTCTCGCTCACTCATCGCACTCTCTCTCTCTATCGCTCTCCCTCCCTCGCTCCGCCCCTCCCTCCGGGCACCGACCGCCGTCCGCCGAGTGCAGCCAGCCCTCCGCCTGAGTCCGACAGCCCCTCGCCCCAGCAAACGCCGACGAGACCCCCGCACTCCGATGCAGCATGCACGGGCCACCGCCGCTGCTCCGGCCTCTCTCGACCACCGCCTCGACGCCCTCTACCGCTCGTCGAGCCCCCCGACAGTGTCACCGTACACCGTCGAACCCCGCAGCAGCTTCGACGCCCGCTGCCACCCTCGAGCGCCCCACCTCCGACGAGCGGCGCCTCGTTTCGTTCGCTCTATCTTGCCTCCGTGAGCCACGCCGCCCGACGCCTCCGAAAGCGCCGCCCTGAGGGACCCCTCAGCCGCCGTCGCGCCCGCTCCGCCCCAGAGCCCCGCAACGCCGCCGGTCGACGCTCAGCCTCCCGCCCATGCACAGCAGCGGTGAAGAGCGAAAACGGAGGAGCAGGGTATATTGCGATGGCAATTTCGTAAATACGTATAAGTATTTTCGTATTACGTATTTTAATTAATTATTAAAGAGATTTTATGGTATAAAATCCATAACTTAAAATATAGGGCCTAGAAAAATATGATGCTAGCTTTAGAAAAACAGAAACAATGGAGACCCCGCTCCGATAAAGGAAACCAACGTCGAAAGAACCCCCAATTCAGAGGTCTTCCACGTTGAGGCTTCAGCAGTTCCATATAGACGGCCTATTTAATGTCTCGAGGCCTTGCTAAACTCCAATGGCGCTGATCTCAACTTGATCAGACGCCTACTTTTTCCAGAATCATTTTTTAAACCTAAAAATTAAATACGTATAATTCATTTTAAATTCCGTAGCTCTCTGTTTTCGCGTCCTCTGATACGTGATAAAATTATAGTTAATAGTAATCTTCGAGGCGGTCGTTTTGACTGCTCATTCAAGTAATTCTGACTAGTATTGCTCCCGAAACAAATTACGGAAGCTATACGTCACCGAAAGAATTTGGGTTTTTAAAGCTATTTTTGAGTTCTGAAAATTATAAAAAATAGCATGAGCTTCTGAAAATATTTTTATTTTGCTGTAAAATCCTAATATTTATTTTAAGCTTATATAAAAACTTTGAAGGATTTCCGACACCGTTTCAACCGGTTTTGAAAATCAAAGCGACCAAATTAGTTAAATAGGAAAAATCGTGTTTTCTAACTGAGTATTTTGTGTTGCAGGTACTGACTCTGGTGTACCAACTTCAGAGGAAGCCCTAGATCCTCTTCCAGCTTACTATGACGATATTGATTTTGGTAAGTCACGACAGGTTCTAGATTTAGAAAATCAGCTATTGTATTTGTGTGAACTCGTAGAACACCCATATAGCCTCTGAACGGCTATTCGACTTGAACCGAACTAGAGACCTAATAGGAAAGTAATATACTAAAGATTACTTTGTCAACTTTCAACTTTGGTGGTTGTAGCACATAGCTACCAACTTGGGTAAATTGTGTGCTAAACCACACTACCACGTGCTCGAAGCACGAAAGTAACACCTTTTGTGTTGGACTTGTCTTTATTCTACTTTCTGGTTTTCAATAAGAAAGTCAACCAATTGTCTTGGTTCGTCTAGCAACATGTGGAACATCCTGTGGAACGTCATGTGGAACATCTTGTAAAGAACTTGCACTTGACACATCACTGGGGTATCGGGGTAACTCATAGTTAGAGAGAGAGTACGTGAGTGACTAGAGTTCAATCTTCCTGTCCTGTCGCCTGAGTTTCAGCGCCCTGTCCTGCTGACTGAGTTTCGGTAACATACATGTCCTGCTGCCTGGGTTTCGGCATTCGTCTGGGTAAGCGCACCTGGGAAATGAACTGAACGGTTACATATTGTACTCTCCTACATGAGTCACGTAGTCCTAGTGTAGCTTGCACGGTCACCTCTTTACGGTACATGCACTTTACTTTCTATACTCGTACAGACACCGTACTTACTGTCTACACTTGTACAGACACTGCTCCGTACTTTACTTTTCTTTAACTTTGGTCTGCTTGTACGTAGTTATCTTTGTCATACTTGTACAATACTCCTTTTCTTTATTTAAAATTGTTGTGACTTACATTCGGTTCTATTTATGGCACCGGCAGACGACGACCCGATCGAGGAGATTACCCTAGAGTTCGAGGAGCCTACATTGACCCAGAGGCTATAGAGTTTTAGCTACTTTTCTGTTGGTGTGTGTGTTATACTATGTATTTTCTTTTCCACATTTCCGTTCAGTACTTCCTTTATGTATTTGAGAGAGAGAGTGCTGGTTGTTGTTGTATTTAAATTTGGGCTGTAATAATGTCTGTACGCTGGTTTGAGTGTCGTTGGTACATCTCTGGGTTGTGGCTATGCTGATTTCACTGGTAAACTACGGGACATGCAAATAAATCAAATAAGTAACGGCCCCCCTAGAGCGGGTCGTTACAAATCGTCTACGTAGACTGCTACTATGACGAATCCTTTTCCCTTTGCTCTTATAAAGATGCAAGGGCAGACTTCATTATTGTTGAATCCTTATTATACAAGGAATTCACTTAGTCTGTTATATCACATCCGTCCCGATTGTTTAAGACCATACAATGATCTTTGAACCTTAACAGAATAGACGTCCCGAGGACTATCTTTTAATTCAGCAGGCATTGAAAGGCCATCAGGAAGTTTCATGTATATCTTCTTGGCGAGATTACCGTATAGATATGCAGTCACAATATCCATTAGCTATATATCTAAACCTTCCTTTGCTGTTAAGCTTATCAGGAATCAGAAAGTGATCGCATCCATGACCGGGGAGTACGTTTCCTCATAGTCAATACCAGGACTTTGGGAAAATCCTTGCTCTACAAGTCGTGCTTTGTAGCGTGCGATCTCATTGTTTTCATTTGTTTTTCTCACGAATACTCATTTATATCCCACAGGTTTGACACAAGTAGGTGTTTGGACAATTTGTCCAAAGACTTTGTGTTTCTTAAGCGAGTCCAGCTCAGCTTCTATTGCCTGATTCCACTTCGACCAATCATCTCTACGTTTGCATTCAGCAACGGAATGTGGATCATGATCATCGTCGCTTCCGGCGACGTGAATAGCAATATGAAATGCAAAGTCATTGTCAACGACTGTACTCTTTCTGTCCAACACCTCCCCTGTACGTACATAATTTAATGATATTTCAGTTTCTCCCGGCAGTTCCTCTGTAGTGGATTCCAGGAGGGGTGAGGGTAGGGACATGAGCTCATTTCTCTGTGGGAGTATCGTTCCAAGGTCTCCGAATATTTTCTTTTTCTTGGATTTTTATCCTTGGAGCCTGGTGGTCTGCCTCTTTTCTGTTGAGGTGCAGCCACATCTGCTACTGGTGGATTGCATCCATTCTTGGGGATGTCAATTCTAGCTGGAGTATTTGCAGCAGGGATGTGTGATTTGGCAATCTTCTGGTTGTCAGTAAATGAGTCCGGTTATCGATGGATAGTGTTGTAATGCCCATATGTGTTATATACTATATTAGTGTGTATGTTTGGATGTATAATGGTTGGTGTTTATACTTGGATAGTGATGTGAATATATTCTTGTGTAGATATGTGTATGAGTGTAGTACATACATGCTAGTCGATCTATATATTTGTGTGGCTAAAGTGTGTGACTTGATATTATGTGTGTAGTATATGTGTATATATGTGTAGTTTTATATTTTATGTGTGTGATGTACTATGGAGTGAAGGTGTAAGGTTTGTGTCCATAGCTTTAGATATGGATATTAGGAGTATATTAGATTTCTCTTGTGTGTATCTTGTTGTGTGTGATGGTGTAGTGCATATATTGTGTTACATACACGTATGGTATTGAATATATATAGATATATTGTGTGGACTATATTGTATTGAATGCAGATTGTGTGTATGAATACATGTATGGGTATTTGTATGCATGTATAAGGATAGGTGTTTGCATACATGTGATTTGGGCTAGTGTGAAAAGGGGTTATGGGTAGTGGTAGTTTGGTAATTTAGAGAGGGATGTGTGTAAAGAGAAGGTGTGCATAAAATAATGGCAAACTTGTAAATAGCTGGAAGTTTGGGCGTAGTATGTTAAGGGTATTTTGATCATTTTAGGTTGTGCATGGCTTATGGCATAAGCTAAGGAGGGTGTAGAAAGATCTTAAGAAGAATCTTCTTATTCTTACATTTTCTTATTCTTTTCTTTTCTTTCTTCCCTCCCTTCCTTTCATGCCATGGCCGAAATATTCTTGAGAAATTCTTGGAGGCAAACACCCCTAGGGCTACTCCACCCTCACTCTGCATCTCCTGATAGCATCCCTTCCTTCATTTCGGTGCTTGTTGGTTCTTTGGAAGCTTAGAAGGAGGAGTTTTAAGGGAAGATGGAGCTTTTTGGAGTTGAGGTTGGAGGAAAGCAAAGCTAGGATTTTTAAGGAAAAGGAGCTCTTTTTTGAGGTGGGATTCCAAACTCCTATTAGAAAACTAAGTGCATGACATGTTTAATAATAAAGCCCTCATGTTTAGTTTTACAAATGCATGCTTTTGTTAAGGTTGGCTTCTTTAATATGTTGGGATGATAAATTTCATGTCTTTATTGTGAATTCATATGAATGGTGCTATTTTTCTCAAGTAATTGTGAAAAGATGATACCTTTGTAAAGAAAGTAAGCCCATTTTATTAATTCATGAAGAAAGTTGATATCTTTGATGCAAAGTTGTGATCTTTATTGCATTTCTGGCAAGATGCTCTCTTTTTCATGAAAGTGATAATGTTTATCAAAGGTTCATGCACATGTTTGCATTTTTATGAAATATGCAAGCTATAGTTGCCTCCCTTATTAAGGCATGATGCTCAAGTTAATCTCTTTCTTGTATTGTTGTGGAAATCTTCATTTGATGTGGCAAATCCCTTCCTTGATATTTCGGCCATGGGCCCTTATAAGCATATATGATGTTGTAATGAAATGAAGAAAGGAAAGAGAATGGAATGAAAAGTTGAATCCTTATGCAAGGTTGCTTGTATGGGAATTGGCCTATATTAATGTAACATTTCTTTGCAACCCTATTGTTATGCTTGGATGGGAGGTATGAGGGTGGACATGGCACGGGTTGTATGTGTTTGTTTATCATGAGAGTGATGTAACTTATGAGTGACATGTGAGGTTCCATACAACCTTGTCTTGGGGACCACAATGCCCATCCACGTGTAACCCTATGGTCATATAGCCATGACTCACCCCTATTGGATCATATTAACCCTATTTTGCTCTTTAAGAATAATGTTGTAAAGTGGTTTAATTCTTTGTAGTTCTTTTCCTCTTTCGTAGCATTTATCTTTTCTTTTTGTGTAGCTCTTGTTGTTTGTGTATACCATTGCTTGTAGCTTACTTTAAGTTTTGCACTCTTCCCTCATTTCCATGCCATTGTTCCTTTGCTCACCTTATGTAACATTGAATGTCATGTCATTGTTCCTAGTAGATCTCTTTGATGCACATTGCATGTAGTTGTAATTCATGTAAATAGTATCCTAGTTGGAGTTTGGATATCCTACTGGACTACACGTTAACGTGCTCCAAGTTGTGGTTTTCAGTATTATGGAGCTGGAGGCAGGGAGATGGAGTTAGAGTTTTGGTTAAGAAGTTGAGTGTAGGATTGGGTGGAGAGGAGAGAGGAGAGAGGAGAGAGGAGAGAGACATTTGTACTCTTTGGGGTTATTTTGGGCGTTGATTAGTGAGAGTTGTATACATTGTATTCTTAGATGTATAAGGATATTGGATATATAAAAGCTTGTTCCTTGGCTGTCTCTAAGTTTGTGTTCTCTGGATGTCTCTGTTGTTGTCTGTTGTTTTTGTGTTGTAGTTTATGTGTTTGTTTTTGGATGCTTGTGAGTGAACATTACATGTACTACCCCATCAGTGCACAAAGGACCTGCTGACCCAATTATATTCATTTCTTTTATCCCTTGTAACAACTCGCTGCTTTGGAATACCTGGGACTGATTCATACTTTCCGGGTATCCTGGGAAGCGGGGAGTTACAAGTGTCCTGAATGTGGAGGATCTTCAGGATCTCACCTTCACATTGTTTTGTTACCGGATCATAGTGGGTCAAACTTTTTGTATCCCACGTTATGATGTGCTTCGCACCAGATTTCTCAGTGTCTGGGCCCATTTTGGGAAAATTATCTCATCAAATTCACAGTCTTCAAGATGTGCCTTAAATACGTCCTCCTTTTGGTGTTCTACATATCTTATAATTGAGGGTGAGTCAAATCCTACATAGATACCTAGGCGACGTTGAGGACCCATTTTTGTCCTCTGTGGTGGTGCAATGGGGATGTAAACTGCGCAACCGAAGATTCTCAAATGAGAAATATTCGGTGGCACTCTATATGCAAGTTGTATTGGAGAGAGACTCTGACCTCCAGATGGTCTTATTTTTTATTAACGATGCAGCTTGCAGAATTGCATGTCCCCATGCATCCACCGGCAACTGGGATTTCATTAACAATGGACGTGCAATCCATTGGAGTCTTTTAATCAGTGACTCTGCCAACCCGTTCTGGGTATGAACATGCGGCACTGGATGTTCAATTTCTATTCCCGTTGCCTGGCGGTACTCTTGAAATGACCGAGAGGTAAATTTCCCATCATTATCCAGACGTATTTTCTTTATATGGTTGTCTGGAAAATGCGCCTGCAACTTTATAATTTGTGCCAGTAGCTTTGGAAAAGCTAAGTTGCAGGTTGATAGTAGACACACATACCAGTATTTTGAAGATGCATCAATCAGTACCATAAATTACCGAAATGGTCCACTAGGAGGGTGGCTAGGTCCACATATGTCTCCATATATTCTTTCGAGAAAGCTTGGAGACTCGAGGTCCACTTTTAGTGGTGATGGCCTTGTTATTAATTTCCCCTTGAAGCAAGAGATGCAGGCAATTCTCCCTTCTGGTTCTTCAGGTTGTGCCCATGGGATTGTGATAAGATGCGGTGCATCATCACATATCCAGGGTGACCAAGCCTATCATGCCAAAGTAAACACTTGGTTGATGTCGGGCACTTCAGGTGCTCCTTCAAGTTAGCTTCCTCTCTCCGAATTTGTATGGTAGAGGCCTGATGAAAGGCTCTCAAAACATTCAAGTATGGATTTTATTCCTTTTTCTTGGGACGTTACATACAGTAATGTTTTTTCATTTACATTTTTTGTTTCCAAATGAAATCCGTTTAAATGGATATCCTTGAAACTTAGTAAGTTTCGGTTGGAGTTCGGATAGAATAGTGCATCTTTTATTTTAATTTTTGTTCCATTAGGGAGCAACAAGGTTGCATTCCCAGACCCTTCAATTATATTCGATGGCCCTGAAATTGTATTTACAGGGCTTTCGTATGCTATAATGCTATGAAAATAGCACTTATACTGAAGGATCGTATGTGTCGAAGCACTGTCTACCAAGTAGTCATGAGAGCGATCCATCTATAAAGATGAATCAAACAGTTGCATTACAGGAACTCAAACTTTATTCATTCAAATTCAAATTACATAATTCAAAAGCTCTCATAACATGAAATGTTATAAATAATTTGCTAAGATAAAAATAGAAGGCTAACCCAGCAGGTCATCAGTTTCGAATTTGTCAGCTGTAAACTTGACTGGAGCATCAAATGTCACCAGGTTTGTTTCAGCTTTCTTTTTCTTGTTTTCTTTATACAGCTCCTGGAGATGCTGCGGAGTTCGGCACACTCTGGACTAGTGACCTTTCTGTAAGGACCCTGGCTATGAGGAAAACACTAGAAGGGGGGTTGATTAGTGTTTATGCAATTTAAAAAGATAGTTACACCAATTTAAATTCCTAACCAACAAAATAGTGCGAAATAGAAATAAACCCAAAATGAAACAAATGCAAACGCAAGGATGTTTCAAGGGTTAGGATTACCCAAGTCGCTTCCCGACTTGTTCCCAGTAATCATACGTCCCTTGCACCCGGTTAACAACCAGATACTCAAGTTAGAACCCTAACTTGAGGTTTCCTTAAAACCCACTTGTAGCAACCTTACAAGTGAAATCGAAATACAATCGATTGACCTTGACTCCCACAACTTGGGAGCAAGCAACCCACTCTCACAACCCGAGAGTAAATACAAATAACAAAAGTTACGAAATATGAAAGCAACACTTACAATCACATATGCCTTGAAGTAGAACTTGAAGGAGAAGTGTGTTGTGTGTTGAAAGACTCTCTTGGAAGAGAGGAAAGCCCTTTCTCTTGCCTGCACCAAGTGCCTAGAAGATATCTCTTTGGTTCTAGGTTGGAGAGCAAGAGATTGAAGATAGGAATTCTTAGGGCTTTAGGGCTTGAGAGCTTTGATCTTGAGAATGAAAGCTTGAATGAATGAGTGAGTGACTAAGTAACCTCTCAATAGAACAGTAGAGGCTTCTTATATAGGTTTCTCAAAGCCCTTAACCGAAAACAGCAAAAAAACCCTTTGAAATCCGTCAGAAAAATATCAATGGATAGAATCTGGGCTCGCGACAGTCGATGTTGAGGAAATCACAGTCGACTGCTGCACAGTCAGATAGGGTAGGTGAGAATTCATTACGGTAACTTACCACGTGGACAGTCGACTGATGAGGCATAGACAGTCGACTGTTGAACCAACAGTCGACTATAAATCCTACTACAGACGACTGGCCGTAAGTTGGGTAAGTTGATGAAATCTGGAAAACGTCTGGTAGAACAGGACAGACGACTGATGAGGAGAACACAGTCGACTGTTAATCTAAACAGGCGACTGTAATTCCTTCTACAGACGACTGTCAAACCCCTGAGATTTTTCAGAGAGTTGAGTCAACAAATTGGCTCACAGACAGACGACTGTTGCAGCATTGACAGTCGACTGTTCCATTGGACAGTCGACTGTAAACTCAACAATAGTCGACTGGCCAGAGTAATCAGACAGATAGTTTTTGGGCTATAGATAGACATGCGACTGATTAACAAAACACAGTCGACTGTCACTTGGACATGCGCATGTGAATCATTCATAAGACGCCTGTAAGAATTAAAACAGAGAAGCCCAAAACTCGGCTGTAAAAGTTTATGCATAACAGGCGACTGTAGAACAAAACACAGGCGACTGTAAAACGTTCAGTAGTCGACTGTTATAAACAATACATGCACAATCAAGATATAAATGAATTGGAGTCTAAGGACAATTGATCTAATGATATCCTAAGACTGAAATGAAGATGTGTGTGTGCTCCAACAATGTTCTACTTCTAATCTACATACTAGAAGAGATATAAGAAAGTTATATTTGATGAACTCTCTCTTCTATCCAACGCATGAGCTTGAAGTCTTCTAGGAGCTTCAATCACCATCTATGATCATCCAATCCATTTCATTTGCCTTCAATGATCTTTGAGTGTCATCTATTGCAAGTAGATCTTCATAATAAGCTTAGGCAATGGATTAACTGCAAATAGGGGATTAGTCACAAGTATTTATGTTTGCTCATCATTAACACCAAGTAGGGAGAAGTCCAATACTCAACATTCTCCCCCTTTTGATGATGACAAACAAACATAAACAAAAAGATAAATAATTGTGCTTAACGAAAACTTACTCCCCCTACATAGATGCCAATCAAGTTAGTCAATAAATATTAGGGCATCTATACATCAATTAAAGCAAATGAGTAAGATATGCATGAGTGAAATGAATTCATGAAATCTAGGATTTAAAATCCATATTCATTGTATCTTACTCCACCTGAATCTAAGGCAACTTCAATCTTAGATCCAAGTGTTATTAGTATATACTTAGCACATTCATTATGAATCTATATGTTAGCACATTCATTATGAATCTATATGCTTATTTCTCTCCCCCTATGGCATTATCCAAAAGGTGGGAGTAAAATAACAACAATAATCGTGTTAAATAAAAACTATCAACAATCAGAGAGTTTAAGGATATATAAAACTAAAACTCATAAAACCACATCATAAACTTATGTGAATAGAGGAATGAAAGTCCAATATCAACATTTGAGATACAGGAAGAAAAGATATTGTCTCAAATCACATCACATGAAGAATACAACATATATGGAGACAATATCTCAGAATTCACACATATACGATAAGCAATTATACAGTGTGTGAAACAGGCGAAGAAACTGCAATATCACACACACACACAAAATAAAACAAAGATGTTATCATGGGTTTTTAGATAAGAGTTTTTGATAAGAGATGAGAAATTGGGTATATATGAGGGATGTTGTTAAGAGAAAACTGGATAAGATAAGAGAAATTGGATAAGATATGAGAAATTGGATAAGAGAAATTGGATAAAGGGATATAAGTTGATGATGACTAGGACAAACTTTGGGGGGAAATTTTGTAATGAAAACTCAAAATTTGAAAACTCAAATGAAAACTCAAATTGGGTGGAAAACAAAAGGGGGGAACTCAAATGAAAACTCAGTCCCCTTCTCCCAAACGAAGCAGCACCCCCAAACAAAGCAGCACCCCAAACGGCAGCACCTCAGAACTCCCTCCCCCCAAATGCATCAGCACCCCATCAACCCCCCCCAGAACTCAGCCCCCCTCAGAAATTAACCCCACCGCTCAGAACTCAGCCCCCTCAGAACTCGGCCCCCCTCAAATCAACATCACCTAAGAACTCTTGCTCTTTTGGGTTCCTTCTCATTGCACATGTCTTTGATGCTCACGCTCAAGGCCTCTCTCTCTCTCTCTCCCCTCTCTCTCATTTCAGTCTAAAGCTTCGGCTGCTGGGTAATGGATTTGGCAAGAAATTAGTTTGTTAATTTCGCTATGCACTCAATATGCTCGATGATTTTTCTCAATGGGCATCCCCAATGTCAGCTAAGGTATGCAAGATTCACAATATTTACAAATTGTGGTTTTTGTTTCGCAGGTAACCCCATCCTACAAAATTTGGTTAATTTCTTTTTAGTTTTTTTGATTTATTTCACAGGTAACCCCATTCCATTAAGATTTCGTAGGTAACTTTAAAACAAAGATAATTGATTAGCTGTGCAGTATAATCAATTAGCTTTGTTAATTTATTTTTTGCAGTATAATCAATTGTTTCAATTAAAGTTTTGGTTTTGTGAATTGGTTCAGTTCGGTTTTCATATTATTTAGTTTAGATTGACGTGGTGATTATCAATTGGTTTTTCTCATTTGAACAGGACAAAAAAATGTAAAAAATGATGTTGCTCATTGGCTCATTGGCTCATTTGCTCATTTTTACAGGACAAACCCAACCCCAAGAATTAGCTCATTATCTCATTTTTACAGGACAAAAAAATGTAGAAAATGATGTTGAGAGGCCACAGTTTTAATGGTATCAAATGTATTAGCTTAGTTTTAATGGTATCCAAAAAAGGATGAGCTAATCCTGTAAATGAGCAAATCAGTGTTAATGTACATTGTGTTAATGTACATTATATTCAGTTTAAACTGTGATGATGGAGGGAGTATTATCATGTGTACATTATCATTTGTGAGAGAATTGCTTGCACTGTTACCATTAAATTTGAACATTATAAACCTCCTCACCCTTTTGAGAAACTGCTTATTTACAGTTGGAGGGAAATATGATAATATTCTGGTTTCAATGTGAGAATATTATTGCCATTGTTAATGATGTTGAGAACTGCTTGAATATTGCACTGTTAGCAATGGAAACCTGAATATTATCATGCTGCACTGTTACCATTCATTTACAGGCGATATGTGATCAAATTATTCTGTAAATTAGCAAATCAGTGATTAGCTCAAACTGTGATGTAGTTGGAGGACAAACCCAAGATCTCACATTGAATGTTTAGCCATTCATTTACAGGTTTAAACTGTGATGTATTCAAACTGTTACCATTCATTTATAGGACAAACCCAAGCTCTCACATTGAATGTTATAGGACAAACCCAAGCTCTCACATTGAATGTTATAACTCTGATTTGCTCATTTACAGGCGATATTTGAACATGATAATATTCTGGTTTCCATTCCTAATTTGAACACTGATTAGCTCATTATAAACAGTTGGAGGGAAATGATGGAGGCAATACGTTGGAGGGAAAATTTGGAGGGAAGTTATAAAATAGTTGGAGGAGAATTGCTGGAGAGAATTGCTTGCTGGAGAGAATTGCTTGCTGGAGAGAATTGTTTGTGAGAATCGTTGGGTTCTGGTTTCCATTGCTGGAGGAGTTCTGGTTTCCCATATCGCCTCCTCACCCTCATCCTCAACCGTGCCTCATCTGCACGCCTCCTCAACCTCATCTGCTAGAGGGAATCGGGTGAGAGCTTGAACTTTTTTTTGAATTTTTTTGATTTGTTTCATTAAATTTTTGTCACCCTCAGCAGGTGAGAGTTTGAACTTGAAATTGTCGCAACGCGGAGCTTGAATTTGCAATTGCCGCAACGTGGAGCATGAATTGAATGTGAGAGCAGCATTCAAAAACGTGGAGCTTGAATTGAACGTGAAGCTTGAATTGAATGTGAGAGCTTGAATTGAATGTGGAGATTGAATTGAATGTGAGAGCTGCAACGTGGACCCAAATCCAGTATCCTGGTCGGTGAGAGCGGCACTTTTCTTTTTTTTTGATTTGTTTCATTGAGCTACGCAAAGTGCAGCCTTTTGTTTTGGATCAATCCTAGGACTACAAAATTCACCCTGAATTTTTGACAGGATATGCAAAAAAAAGCAAAGTGCACAGTTCAAATAAGATATGTTAAATTAGGGTCCCCTTTCAAGAAATTTCCAGTTCACGCAATTGTTGACAGTAGAAAAAATTGGTTTTTGCTCAATTAGCATATGCATTAGAATTATTTTTACTATTGGACAGGATATGCATTATTTCTCTGATATGCAATTTTTGACAGGATATGCATTGGAATTTTTTGCACTGATATTTTTGAGAAATAATGCAATTTTTGACAGGATATGCATATCAACCAATTAGCATATGCATTAGCATTTTTGACAGGATATGCATTAGAATTTTTTGCTCAATTAGCATATGCATTAGAATTTTTTCTCAAACTGATATGCATTAGAATCTCAGATCAATCTGAGCAAAAAATTATATCAGTTTTAACTCATTATATCAGTTTTGACTACATATCAGTTTTGAATGAAATGTAGAATAGAATGTCAGTTTTTGAATGCCAGTTTTGATGTGGTATGACAAAAAATGCATATCAATGTAGAATAGCAAAAAATTCATATCCTAGACATATCAGTTTTTCATGGCAATCCAATTCAGTTTTGAATATCCTGACATACTACATTCAAAAAAATGCAAATCCTGGACATATCATTAGTGTTAATATAGAATAGCAAAAAAGCCAGGATATGCTCAAACTGATATTTTGAATGTCAGGTTTGATTTATGAAATGAGTTAGTTGATATGCATAGTGGAGTTCTTGGAGAATGGGAGTTCATGGCAATTCAGTTTCTTCTACTCGTATTTCATTGCATATTAACACTCAAATCTGGCAATTTCATTGCATATACTGGATTTTTGTTGATTAACACTAAAATATGGCAATTCACTAATTTTTGTTATATTAACACTTCAACTATGGCAATGTTTGTTGATTAACACTGGATTAACACTTCAACCTCGCATTTTTGTTATATTAACACTTCAACGGTGGCAATGAAATATGCATTGAAGTGGATGAGCATATCCTGGCATTTTTGTTATATTAACACATACTTCATTGAAGTGTTAATCCAGTATTTCATGGCAATCCACTTCAGTGTTAATCCAATATTTCATTGCCATTTTGTTATATTAACACTTCAACTATGGCAATTCACTAATTCAGTATATGCAGTGCACCACGGCCGAACAAGCCGCTGTGGAGGTGACGGTCCCGGCTTATCAGATCAGGTATTTTTTGAGACTTCGATTTTTAGTTTTTTCCTTATATATTCTAGATTTATTTGAATTACAGTTTTGATTATATTATTCTATATTTATTTGATACTTTGTTCTTCTTATTTTAGTAAAAGCTGAATCTTTTTTAAGTGTTATATTGGGGAAATTTTCAGATTCTTGTGTAATAATTTCGTTTTTTGGTTCGTTGAATGTCATTAACTATTTGGCCAATTTGGTTAGATTAGAAGGAACATTGCTATAGCTACGAAGTTAATATTGTTGCAACAAGATCTGAGGAGTTATGGTGATTTAAATTGGTGAAGTCCCAATCATGATTGAGACAACACATGGCATATTCATGTAACGTTTGAAGACATTACTTAAGTATAACAACACAATGCTTTGAGAGAGTGAATACAAGGAATACAACTTGTTAAGTCTATTGTTTGTCATTTGTGGCACAATGGTTCATGTGGATTGTTGAACAATATGTTACATGAAATGTTGAACTTATTGTTCAACATTTGTGAACATGACACAATGTGTACTTATGAAATGTTGAACATTGTGTCATAAGAAATGTTAAACTTGCTGTTCTAACATCTGAGATCTGTCATCGTGGACATTCTATGTAGATAATGATAAGACCTCGCCGTTAGAGATTTGGAGTTATGGGAGATAAGGAGTTATCGTGTCTATTGAACAGATTCGATCTTCTCCTTCAGTGCGGATCAGTTGGTTCTCTTGGTTATATTTGTTGAAGCCGTTGTAGAATGGTTAAAGATATTTGTTCAGCTTCAGATCTGTTTGTCTGCTGAGATCTCTTCTTAACTGATCTATCTTGCCTAGCGGTGCTCGGTGTTGTTCGGTAAATCCTCAGTGATTATACCCGAGGAATGGTTGGTTAACAACTTAACAACTTTGTAGAGTGAGCGATGTAAAGTTGGAAGTTGGATTGGCGTGGTGCATGGCTACTTGCGAAGATCAGCTTTGGCGAAAGTGATTCGAAGCTCCGGGAGGAGGCTGACGACTACTGAGGTAGGGGATCAAGGGAGTTGATCTTGGTCAGTATTGCAAGGGGATCTTGCACGCAAGGGGAGCTTGTGCAAATTACTCCACGGGGTTGATTGAGATCAACCCTTGCGGTTTGTATTGAGGGGGAGTTTGTTTCCCCTAGTATCAAACTGTATTGGTGATTGTAATTATCATTATTTTTAGTGGAGTAATTTGAATTTCTGGGCGAGGCCCCGTAGATGTAGGTGTGTGCACCGAACTGCGTTACCAATGACCATGTGTGGTGCAGTGTTGATTATTATTCCCATGTGTTTACTATTTTGGATTGCGTACTAAACTACAATTGTTATCAGAGCAGGTCATCCGCATTCTTTGTTTGTCAAAGGGGGTGTGATTCTGTTGTTTGAGTACGTCAACCATGAACACAAAGGAAGGAGCTTCTGTGACTCGGCCTCCACTGCTCACTGGTACTAATTATACGTATTGGAAATTTCAGATGCGCGCATTCATCAAATCGCTTGATGAGAAGGCTTGGGTGGCCACTATTGAAGGCTGAACTCCACCTGCTGTTGATGACAAGAAGGGAAATGAATCTCTCAAGCCAGCCCAAGACTGGAGTCTCGAGGAAGAACGTGCGGCACTGGGAAATTCGAAGGCTGTGAATGCAATTTTCACCGCTGTTGATGAAGAACAGCTCAAATTGATCTCTACTTGCGAAGTTGCGAAGGAAGCATGGGACATCCTCCAAAACATACATGAATGGACAAGCACTGTAAGAGCATCTAAACTTCAAATTCTGGCTTCTCAATTTGAAAATCTTAGGATGAACGATGATGAATCCGTGGCTGAATTCAATGGTAGACTACGTGATATAGCTAATCAGGCTTTTCAATTGGGAATGAAGTACTCTCAAAAGAAATTAGTGGAGAAAACTCTGAGATCTCTACCTGAAAAATTTTCAGCTAAAATTGCTGCTATCGAAGAAGTTAGGAATACATCTAATATGAGATTGGATGAATTGATGGGGTCCCTTCAAACCTTTGAGATGAACTTGAAGCAAAATAAAAGGGATAAAGGAGTGGCTCTAAAGGTGGAAGCTACTGATGTTTCGCATGAAGGGAATGCCACTGATCTTGAAGACGACATAGCATTGTTAACCAAAAACTTTAGTAAAATGATGAGGAAAATAGGAAGTAGGGGTCAGAACTTCAGAAATGTTAACAAGGAAGCTCGTCCTAATTTCTCTCCTGCGGGTAGAGTTAACAGCCGTCCTATACAGAAGTATGAATCAAAGAGTAGAGGCAAGAGAATTCAGTGCAGAGAGTGTGAAGGATTTGGACATATACAAGCCGAATGTGCGAACACTATCAAGAAACAAAAAGGAAAATCTCTGGCAAGTTCCTGGAGTGATGAAGAGTCCGAACTTCATCCTGTGATTATTATATCATTAATTTTATCATATGATTATTATAGCATTAATTTTATATGCAAATAGTTATGTAGATGGCCAATATCATCCTGTGATTATTATATCATTAAGTTTATCTTCTGGTTCAGATGATGTATTTCAACTTGGAAAACACAATCATGCTATCTGTTTTATATGTGTAATCACAAATTTTGTTAAGAGTTTTCATCCTTTACCTTTGAAACTACAATCAAACATTATTCATCATCCCTTATTCTTTTTTATCAAGGCATTCGAGTGCATGCCTGAAAGAAAGGTCAAAATACAATGGATATTGGCTTGCGGTGGGTTGGAGATCCGAGCATAATCCTTGATGTTGGCTTAATATTCAGGCTTGATTTAGGATTTTCATACTTAATATTCATATCCAGACTGTTTTTTTTGCATGTATGGAGTATCCATGCTTTTGAATTGTGTTCAGGATATTTTTTTTGTGGTAATTCGTGTTTCAGGATATTCACATTGCTATACTTCTTCTAGTAGGTTACAATGGTGTCAGACAAGTGCATTTTCGGGCATGTGCATTCTTATTCTTCTTACACTGAAATAATCTTCCCATGTTTTTGTTTGTCCATATCATTAGTTTTCAGAAGTACACTCCATGTTGGAAGATCTGTTTGTTATCAAAAGGTTTTTCACTTTTTAGAGTTCAAACATTGAAGCTGGAGAAATTTGGTGGAAAATTATCCATGTCTTACTGTATTCAGTTGTCAGTTCTGCATTCACAACAAAAATCTAATGTTCGAACTGCTGCATATATTGCCCCAGAAATTTTGCTCAAGGAGTATGATGGCACGATACATATTTTCATGATGCACATTTACTTTTCTTCATTATAGAAATTTTTATCTATTATTATTGTTATCTATTTTGGTTTTTAAAGACAGACTCAAAAATTGATCTGGGGCTTTGCTGCTCTTTAAACAGGTAATGTTTTTTAATTCTGGATTAATTTTTAAACAACATTGATCTTTTTAACTTTTGGGATCGAAACAATTATGCTTGCAACATTGATCTTTATTGTGCATCATTACATATATTTTATTTACTTTGATTTACTCTGAATTCCAGCATTTCTCAGGGATCCTGGAAGTAGAATAGCTTTTTTGCTCTTGACCTGAGTTAAAATATGAGTTAAAATATGGTTGGCATTTATGCTTCGATTTGAATTGCTTAGAGAGGGATGAGCCCTGTGTCCTCAATTCCTGGTAACAGGTGGGAATTTTTATGTCACAATGAGACCATATTCAAAGGAATTTTCTCATTTCGAGCGATGGAGAGGGATGAGCCCATATTTTATTAGCAGGCAAAGAAATATAAATCTGTGTGATTTTCAGGACTGTCATTTAATTCATGGGTCATTGTAACTTGGAGTTTAGATGTTTGTCTTTTGATTTGCTGACAAAGAGATAAAGACGTTCGATTTATATGAACCTCAATTCCTGGTAAAATGTTGGTTAATACATTTGCTTCTTACAAGAAGGACCAGGACATTACTTATAATGTTGGTTAATGCATTTGCTAATAATGTTGGTTATTAGTAATAATGTTTGCTAATGCATTCGCTTCTTGCATAAAGGTCTTATGATGATGCCGAGGGGGGCTAAGATGATGGTATTATGACTGGGCTAGAAGATGCTGAATGTCAATTTTAAACTCTGGTTTAATTTTAAGTCTAATTTTTGTAGGTGAATTTTTGGAGCAACTGATTCGGATGACGAAATGGAGCAATCAGTCTTCAATCTTGAGGTAGTAAGTATATGGTGCTTAAGTATGACTCGAACGATGCTTCAAATTTCTTCTGCTGATAAAACTGTATCGAGAAAACAAACCATAAATACAAATATAAATATATGAAGAGCAAGAAGCAAGCATATTTGTTCATTCTATGTTCCTTACATTTGTTCACATATTTTTGGGGTCCAGTGTGTTGAAAATGACCCAGATATTTTTGGGGTCCAGTGTGTCGAGAGGATACTGACGGCTCTCGAAGAACTTGCACCGACAACATCAGCTCATGAGAGTTGGTTTGCCAAAAGAGCTAGAGAGTTGGTTTGCCAACCACACCTCATTCTTAGAGCTGGTCAACAACTTGCGCACCAGGCTTCAGCAACTGCCTTCCAAATTTTCTGTCTCTCTGCAGAGGTTATAGATCTTTTGGTGTATTGCATTGCAGGAACAATGCAAAAAGGATTTAGATCGTTATTGGCACGCAATTTCTGGTATCTCTTTTCGTTCGAATTGCCCTTACAGTCATGCAAGACAGCAGCATAGGAGCAGAACCAAGCTGGGCAACACTTGCTAATTTATTTTTATTAATTGGTGTAAAATAGGCATGACTGAAGGATTGCTGTATGTATTGTTTTGAATTTGTAATGGAAATATATATCTTTCCTTTTGAATTTGTAATGGTGTTGACTTTCCCTGTCACAATATTACAGCTAAGCAAAATTATGCAGATTGCATCCATAACATAACAACATGGATAAGGATGTGATTGTTGTCTATATCAAAGCTTTAGAATAGTGATAATGGTTAAGTAACAAACATGACATGTGATATCTTAATTTCAATAGGATTCAATTGACATTTTCTCTTACTGTTGCTAACGATGGATAGACTTGCTATGTTCCACGACTTTGTATATCAATGACAATATGCTGTAGGGGCAGTGGCAATGCGGTACTAATTTGATGCATTGTTTTGTTTTTATACCTAGAAAGAGGTTGAAGGAAATGTGGGAGTCCTGATAACCAGAACTCATTATTGCATGAGTTGAAAGGCCTTTTTTGTCCATCAAGTCAACTGAGCAGCATGAAGAAATGTGAAGAAAATAAGCATTCATCTTTTAGGATACATGTGATACATCAAGAGATGAACAAACTCTAATAACATTGTTTATCCAATTAGACAACATTTTGTCTAACTATCAAATGTTCGGAAAGATATACACTTCAGGTTAAGTCTTCTTTGTAACAAAATGAGGAATTAATCTATATTACATTTGAGGGATGTTATCAAGAGAAATTGGATAAGAAAATTTGGACAAGAGAAATTGGACAAGAGATGAGATTTTGAGGGATAAGAGAGGATGAGGGGAATTTTGCACATACAACAAGGGTATGTGCATTTTTGCCTGTGGCACCCACACTTTTTCTTCTTCCCCACTTTTCGGACCGTTTTTTCAGTCCATGTGCACGTGTGCACGGATTATTTCAGCGCCAAAGGCGCCTGCGCCAATTTTTGTTCATTTACATTTTGGAGGGGAAATAATTTTTGGGGAGAACAACGATTTTGGAGGGGATATCTTAAATGAACCGTGCCCGAGGGCACGTGTCCACGTCGAAGGCGCCCCCGCCGAAGCTAAATTTTTGTCCATTTAAATTTTGGAGGGGAAATAATTTTTGGGAAGATCAAAGATTTGGAGGGGATATCTTAATTGAACGATGCTCGAGGGCACGGGCCCGCGCTGAAGGCGCCCATCTGCTAAATTTTTTAACGCTGATTTGTTGTTCCGCACTGAAGGCGCCCGCGCCAAATTTGTTGTTCCGCGTCGAAGGCATCAGTGCCACTAAATATTTTTACGCTAATTTGTTGTCCCGCGCAATTTTGGCTGTAGAAATAAAATTTTGGGAAACAAAGATTTCACGGAGGAAAAATCTTAAATGAACCGTGCCCACGGGCGCGAGTTATAACTTGTGTGTGTGTGTGTATATATATATACGATCACATGAGTACAAGACATATGGACATCACCATGTCCATCAAAAATATCAAAACTACATCATGATACTCATACATGATGAGGCTGGGGTGGAACAAAACGTCTCAGATGTTCAGGGAAGGGCATACCCCGATGCTGGAATGACAGGAATGCCAAATCATATAGACCAGAGACCATCTCAAAGAGTATATCATGAGAGGATGGAGCAGAGGTAGATGGCTGGTCTGCAGGAGGAACCGTGGAGGAAGACGGAGCAGAAGTGGATTTCCTCTTCTTAGATGCAGACTGCATTGCCGAAGAGGACTTCGACTTTGCAGAAGCATCGAGAAGACCAAAAGGCACATGCTTGTAGGGAGTCAAGTCAATCCCAAAATGACGAAAGACGAGTGTAAGAAGTCCACCATCGAGATATGGGAGGAAGCAGAAGTGAACTCGACCTTGTCCATCCTATCAAGGAGGACGCCGGCCCAGTTCACGGACATGCCGGAGAAGATCGCGTACATACACCTAAGATCTCCTGGGAAGGCTGGTCAGAAGATCCGTACTTCGGCAGGA
Organism: Scilla litardierei; assembly: GCA_030789695.1. Taxonomy (NCBI): domain Eukaryota; kingdom Viridiplantae; phylum Streptophyta; class Magnoliopsida; order Asparagales; family Asparagaceae; genus Scilla; species Scilla litardierei. Next base: position 666,616,869 of record CM061142.1, on the reverse strand, counting down.
TGTTGGACTTCACCACAAGGTGAACAGCCTAACCCTTAGCCAAGAACATGGACGACCTAACACCAGAAGATAGAGCAGATGGTATCTCACGGAACATGTCCCGAAGGACAGACTGATCAAGCTCATCAATATCTGATATGGAGATATCAGAGGGAAGGGATCCAGTGGAGGGAATCCTAAGGATGGTCCCTAAAAGAGTGGGATCAATGCGAATGGGGGTCCCCTGGACAACAGTAACAATAACTCCGGTGGAAGTATACTCACCGCGAATGCGGTTAGCATAGAATAGCTTAACCAAAAATGGATAAGCTCGAGGAGATTCGTTCTGAGAGAAGCGAAAGAGGTCAGCCAATTGGGTAGCAGAAAGAATCTCAGATAATCTCTCAGCTGTGAAAGCGGAAAAACAATAAACCGCTCTCTAAGAAGTTTGATCCCTAAGAGAGAGTGAAACTTTGCCAAGCACAAGTCATCTCGGCAAATGGGAATGAGGGGATCAGAGGGTGGCACGACGGGGGTTTCTTCTGCAGAACTCGACACCGAGGGTGAAGGAGGAGCCTCAGCGGAAGGCTCAATGATGCGAACACCAATGGGCTTGCGCTGACGCTTCACAAAGGCACATCATCAGAAGAAGACGACCCAGAAGAGGGAGAATAACCCCGCGAAGATGATCGAGACAGAGAATCATCTTTCTTGGTTTGGGCCTTATAGGGTTGTTTGTTTTTGGCATTTGTAGGCTTGGGAACCCTAGCACGCTTAGAAGCAATAGTCTTTCCCGTGTTCTTGGTCTTGGGAGCCATTGCATAATCAAACGAACAGAGGGAAGATCGACATGAATTGAAAGGAAAATCGCACGAGAGAGACAATCGAGAGAGAATCAAACCTAGTCGAGGGGCACAGACGAGACAACGAGATCCGAGAGACGCAATCGACAGATGAGACGACGGAAAAACACTGGAGGAACGATCGACTGAAAATTTGAAGCGGTAAGACAAAGGGTTTCAATCGGAGGAGAGAGAAAACGTGCTGTCGAAATGAATTCTCTCGATCATATAACGAAGGGGTAAAAGACTCTGGGCTATTGGATCAAAGAATCGACGGCTCAGATCAATTGAACGAACCACCACAATAGGAGACAGTCGACTGATGAACAATAGTCAGTCGACTGGATGAAGTGATAAGAAATAAGCTGAGGTGGATAGACAGTCGACTGTTGAGTAACATTCAGTCGCATGTCCGAGAGACAGTCGACTGTATTATAATCATCAGTCGACTGACTGAGAATCAATAAAATTGATGATATAAACAGAGACTATTGACGAAATAGACAGGCGCTTGATGATTAAAATGCAGTCACCTGTTGATCCAACAGTCGACTGTAAATTTGTCATCAGTCGCCTGGGCGAAAGATACAGTCTGCTGACAGAATAGATAGAGTAGGGCAGTCGACTGTCGAAGGAAAGACAGTCGTCTGTCCCGGTCCAAAAATGCACAGTGAAGTTAAAATCCAGAGGATATGCACAACTCACCCTTGGACCTTTACTCTAATCAAAAACTCATCATAAATCAATATCAAACGATAAATCATTGATAACATAAATCTCTTAAAACAATCTGAAAACTCATGTAATCAAAGAAATCTCAATAGCCTTTCTTAAAACAAATATATGATATATCAAATGAAGAGAGGCAATGATCACTCCATATTTTACACCTTTTTTGCATGTTTGCATGCCATTTTGATCGCCCATATCGTGTTTTTCACGATTATTCGACAATATTGCGATGCTTTTCACTATTTCTTATTTTTGTCGTATTTCAGGAAATATGGAGCGATTTTGAGCGATTTTGAGATCAAGTGGTTCGCAAGCGCTGAGGAGTGTCACCCACGGCTCATTGGAGGGCCATTCAGCGATGGAAGATGGGTGGAAGAAGAAGGAACTTCGTAAGAGCGACGAGGAGGAGAAATGGAGAATATTGGGCATTTACAACATGCCACTTGGCCGAGTGGAGCACTCACTCGGCCGAACAAGAAACCCCACTCGGCCGACCAGAACGGATACACAGACGGAGTTTTTCAGCGTATACTCGGTCGAATGAAGAAGTTCTACTCGGCCGAGTGAGGAAGCTCACTCGCCCGAGTACGTCAGGGAAATTTTCCAGAGAAGAGGTCAAAGTTACTGCATCTCTCAGAGACCGTCCGCTCGCCACTCGGCCGAGTACAAATTCTCACTCGGCCGAGTGAAGAAGCCCACTCGGCCGAGTGAAGAAGCCCACTCGGCCGAGCCACCCCCGGAGACAGACCCCTAAGGACCTCAAAGTTACTGTTTTTTCTACAGGGTCTGTCACTCGGCCGAGTAGATAAGTCCACTCGACCGAGTGAAGAATCCCACTCGGCCGAGTGACGCCGATGACACACATGCCCAGATTTTCAGACATCCTCTCACTCTTTTGAAATATGCTATTATTCCAGTAATCAAAGTATTTTTCTCATATTTTTTATGGATAGTATACTTTATGTCGGTTCCAACGCCACCAAGAACGTGCCAATCGAAGGTCGGATGAAATCTGGAGAATTTCTGCAAGTTGATGCTACAGTGCTGGAATTTCCACTCGACCGAGTCATTTTCCCACTCGGCCCGAGTGGCGGCGGGCCCAGATTTTAAGTTGCGGCCTGAGCTGTTTTTGGGCACGATTGTGAGGGGTTTTATAGGGTTATTTGCTAGGGTTTTAGGAGGCTATATAAGGGGTTTGTAGCCGTCATTAGAGGAGGTCCCATGATGTTTTCTTAGTGATTATTTTTAGAGGTTAGGCCATGCCCTAGGCCCCCTCTTGGATCTAAAAGCTTGTATTTGGATTGAAGATCTTCATCAAAGCTAAGTATTTTGTTCTTGTTATTTGAATCTTTGTTTTTTCTATCTTTTTGTATGCAAGCAATGATTTTTATTGATTCTCATATCGTTATTGCTATGCTTGAGTAGATTTGTTGTTCTAGGGCATGGGGATGAACCCTATGGATCTAATTTCAGATTTGTGATGAATGAATTTCTAAATTGCTAGAATTGCTAGGAGGTTAGGTTGTGATCGATTTATTACGGATAGCTAGGAATTTCCATCGATTGGGGTTTGCAAGAGATTGGATTCTAATTGATGGGAAGGCCTATATATTCGATTTAGGTTTATAATCGAGATTCTCTAGACTTGGTTTGCAAGAGATTGGACCAAGGCTAGGATTTTTATTATAAATCTATACCCATATTCGTTTACAAGAGATTGGACGAATACAAACTATCACAACCTAGATCGTAACTCGAGTTTGCACGAGAGTGGGCTCGAGAGGCGATTGAACGATGATGTTGATCCTAATGCTAGCGGCTTAGGCTAGGGTTTGCAAGAGATTGGGCCCTATCCTAGGGTTGCTATAGACCGGCAATAGCGCGAGAGCGTGAGCTTGGTTCTCTATTCAGTTACGACTAGTTCACCTTAACACAAGCCTAGTAATATTGAGATTCACTATTTACAATGATCTATGACGATCCGTAGTGGGGATTCCCTAGCTCTAGACTCTTTTATTGTATTAAATTTGAATCGATACTTTATCCAACTTCTTTATCACCGACACCGACATCCACCACCATTTCCATTATATCATTCCATAACCATCTCCACCAATAAAAAATTTGTAGTCAAACCAACCTAGGATAGATTGGAGCCAACACCACCTCCTCGTGTTCGATACCCGCTCGCCACTTGACCGTGCGCTTGCGGTAAAACTACAATCGTTCTCTGGGTGTATATCCGGGGCCGAACATGCAACATGATGAAATGAGCTCAAAAAGTGTTATAACAAGTAAGTTGAGCTCCTAAATTTCAGATTCACCCATAATTCCTAATTCTCCACGCAACCTCACAAATGAATCTTCTTTAAGAGGTTTTGTGAAGATGTCGGCAATTTGTTTTTGGGTTTCAATGTACTCTAAGATGATGTCCTTCTTAGCTACATGATCATTGATAAAATGGTGTCTCACATCTATGTGTTTGGTACAGGAGTGATGTACCGGATTCTTGGAAACACATATAGCACTTTGGTTATCAACCATGATAGGGCAAGTATCACAATTGACACCATAGTCTTTAAGAGTGTGTCTCATCCAAAGAACTTGTGCACATGCAAGACCCGCGGCAATATATTCTGCTTCAGTCGTGGACAATGATACCGAGTTCTGTTTCTTGGAAAACCAAGAGACTAAGGAATTTCCTAGGAAATGGCAAGTGCCACTAGTACTTTTCCTATCGGATTTGCATCCGGCAAAGTCAGCATCACTATATGAGATTAACTCATATGTGCTAGATTTAGGGTAAAGTAACCCATAATCTAGTGAATGATTGAGATAATGAAAAATTCGTTTAACCGCAATCAAGTGTGACTCTTTAGGTCTAGCTTGATATCTAGCACACAAGCACACAGAAAACACGATATCGGGCCTACTAGCAGTTAAATAAAGTAAGCTGCCGATCATACCTCGATATAGACGAACGTCTACATCTTTTCCGTTCTCATCCTTATGTAGATGGGTTTTTGTACTCATGGGAGTCCTTTTGCTTGAAGACGATTCCATCCCGAATCGCTTGATAAGCTCCACTGTGTACTTGGTTTGATGTATAAAAGTCCCATCCTTCATTTGTCGAATTTGTAATCCAAGGAAATAGTTGAGCTCACCCATGTGGCTCATCTCGAATTCATCCTTCATGGACTTAGAAAATTCTTGACAAAGATTAAAGTTAGTAAAACCAAATATTATATCGTCTACATAAACTTGAATCAATAGGATGTCATTTTCATAATCTTTAATGAAAAGTGTTGAATCAACTTCTCCCATTTAAAAACCTACAGCCAAAAGAAACGTCTTGAGTTGATCATACCAAGCTCTAGGAGCTTGTCTCAACCCATACAACGCTTTCTTAAGTTTGAAAACATGGTTTGGAAATTTTCCATGAATGAAAACGGGAGTTGAGAAACATACACTTCTTCATTGACAATCCCATTTAAAAATGCACTTTTAACATCCATTTGAAATAATTTGAAATTCTTATGAGATGCAAAAGATAAAAGTAATCTAATAACTTCTAATCTAGCTACGGGGGCAAAGGATTCTTCGAAATCGATACATTCCTCTTGCCGGTAGCCTTGAGCTACTAACCTTGCTTTGTTCCTTGTGATGACCTCGTTCTCATCGGTCTTGTTCTTGAAGATCCATTTGGTCCCAATAACTTGATGACCACTTGGAAGAGGAACGAGCTCCCAAACTTCATTTCTCTCGAATTGCATGAGTTCTTCTTCCATTTCCACTATCCAAGAGCTATCCTCGCATGCTTTTTGGATGTTGTTTGGCTCAATGGTAGAGACAAATGCGCAATAAGAGAATTCTTCAGTTCTTGATCTCGTTCGAACATCCACACCAATATCTCCAATAATTTGGTCATGTGGATGGTTGCGAACGGTTGGGTATGCTTTGGGTATTTCTGCATCACTTGGAACATCTTCAACAATCTCATTAGTAGTGTTAGTCTCAATAATTGAATCATTAATCTTGACATTACTAAGAAAATCACAAATAGCATCTACACTATCATCATTAACATGAGGAAAATCAAAATCTTCATAAAATGATACGTGTAGTGATTCCTCAATCATTGAAGAAGTTTTGTTGTATATCCGGTAGGCTTTGCTACGTGTGGAATATCCAACAAAAATTCCTTCATCGAATCTTGGCTCAAATTTATCTAAATTACTAAAGGTGTTCCTGACAAAACATTTTGAGTCAAAAACTCGAAAATATTTAACTTGAGGCTTTTCGTCATAAAATAACTCAAAACAAGTTTTGTTCGTTCGGGGTCTCACTAGGATCCTATTGAGCACATAACATGCCGTGTGCACCGCCTCTGCCCAAAATTGTAGTCCAAGATGATTATCATGGAGCATAGTGATCGGTCCATATTTTACACCTCTTTTCTGCATGTTTGCATGTCATTTTGATCGCCCATATCGTGTTTTTCACGATTATTCGACAATATTGCGATGCTTTTCACTATTTCTTGTTTTGTCGTATTTAAGGAGATATGGAACGATTTGGAGTGATTTTGAGATCAAGAGGATTTACACCCACTTTGGAGTGTCGCCCACGGCTCATTTGCAGACTTATCGGCGATGGAGGATGAGTGGAAGAAGAAGGAACTTCATAGGAGCGACGAGGAGGAGAAACGGAAACGATTGGGCATTTACAGCATGCCACTCGGCCGAGTGAAGCACACACTCGGTCGAGCAAGAAAGCCCACTCGGCCGACCAGAACGGATACGTGCACAATATTTTTTAGCGTATACTCGGCCGAATGACAAAGTCCTACTCGGCCAAGTTAGGAAGCTCACTCATCCGAGTACGTCAGGGAAATTTTCCAGAGAAGAGGCCGAATCTACTGCGATTCCCAGAGACCCGTCGGCCTACTCGGCCGAGTACACATTACCACTCGGCCGAATGATGAAAGCTACTCGGCCGAGCCACCCCCGGAGACAGACCCCTGAGGACCTCGAAGTTACTGTTTTTCTACAGGGTCTGTCACTTGGCCGAGTCGAGAAGTCCACTTGACCGAGTGAAGAATCTCACTCGGCCGAGTGACGCCGATGACACACACGCCCAGATTTTCAGACAGCCTTCCACTATTTTGAAATCTGCTATCATTCCAACAATCAAAGTATTTTTCTAATATTTTTTATGGATAGTAGACTTCATGAGGGTTCCAACGCCGCTAAGAACGCGCTAATCGGAGGTCGGATGAAATCTGGAAAATTTCTGCAAGTTGACGCTGCAGTGCTGGAATTTCCACTCTGCCGAGTCAGATTGCCACTTGGCCCGAGTGGCGGCGGGCCCAGATTTTAAGTTGTGGCCTGAGCTGTTTTTGGGCACAATTTTGGGGGGTTTTCTAGGGCTATTTTCTAGGGTTTTGGGAGGCTATATAAGGGGTTTGTAGCCGTCATTAGAGGGGGGTTCCAATATGTTTTCTTAGACTCTATTTTAGAGGTTAGGCCATGCCCTAGGCCCCCTCTTGGATCTAAAAGCTTGTATTTGGATTGAAGATCTTCATCAAAGATAAGTATTATGTTCTTGTTATTTGAATCTTTGTTTTTTCTATCTTTTTGTATGCAAGCAATGATTTTTATTGATTCTCATATCGTTATTGCTATGCTTGAGTAGATTTGTTGTTCTAGGGCATGTGGATGAACCCTATGGATCTAATTTTAGATTTGTGATAAATGAATTTCTAAATTGCTAGAATTTCTAGGAGGTTAGGTTATGATCGATTTATTACGGTAGCTAGAGATTTCCATCGATTGGGGTTTGCAAGAGATTGGATTCTAATCGATGGGAAGGCCTAGATATTCGATTTAGGTTTACAATCGGGATTCTTTAGACTTGGTTTGCAAGAGATTGGACCAAAGCTAGGATTTTTATTATAAATCTATACCAATATTCGTTTGCAAGAGATTGGACGAATACGAACTATCACAACCTAGATCGTAACTCGAGTTTGCACGAGAGTGGGCTCGAGGGACGATTGGACGATGATGTCGATCTTCATGCTAGTGGCTTAGGTTAGGGTTTGCAAGAGATTGGGCCCTAATCTAGGTTGCTATAGACCGGCAATAGCGCGAGAGCGTGAGCTTGGTTCTCTATTCAGTTACGACTAGTTCACCTCAACGCAAGTCTAGTAATATTGAGACTCACGATTCACAAGGATGAATGCTGACCCGTAGTGGGGATTCCCTAGCCCTAAACACTTTTGTTATATTGTATTTGAATCGATATTTTGACCGACTTCTCTATCACCGATAACGACATCCATCACCATTGTCATTACATCATACCATACCCATCTCCACCAATAATACATTCATAGTCAAACCAACCTAGGATAGATTGGAACCAACACAACATCCTCGTGTTCGATACCCGCTCGCCACTTGGCCGTGCGCTTGCGGTAAAACTACAATCGTTCTCTGAGTGTACATCCGGGGCTGAGCACATAGTATGAGCACACTCAATAAGAGTCCTATTCTTTCTCTCTACAACACCATTTTGTGGTGGATCCCGAGAAAAAGAAAATTTGTGAGTTATCACGGTGTCATCACAAAACTTTGTAAAAGACTCATTCTCAAATTCTCCTCCATGATCACTACGGATAGTGATAATGGTGTATTCTAAGAGACTCTGAATCTTCTTTGCAGATATGGTAAACTCTTTCAAAAGCTTCATTCTTATTAGTTAAGAATGAAACCCAAGTAAATCTAGAGAATTCGTCAACGACAACTAATCCATAATGAGCATGCCTAAAGAAGCAGTTCTAGTTGGCCCAAACAAATCTAGATGAAGTAGTTCTAGGGTCCTCTTAGAAGTAATGCCTTCTTTAAGCTTAAAAGATGATTTACTAAGTTTACCTCTTTGACATGAATCACAAAAGTTTTTCTTACTAAAAGTAATTTTTGGAAAACCTTTGACTATATCATGCTTAGCTAACTTATATAAGTGCTTGAAATGAACATAACCAAAATGGCGATGCCATAATAGTTATTCATTTGTATTAGCAACTAAGCAATGTTCTACGGTTTTAGGCAAGCTCAAATAATAAATATTTTTACGTCTAACACCGGTAAATAAAACATGTGAATTAGAATCAATAATTTTACCCATACCCTCTCCAAACTTAACATTGTAACCTTTGTCACAAAGTTGACTGATAGAGATAAGGTTGTGACATAAACCCCTAACTGGAAATACATTAGTAATTAAAGGTTTGGAGGGGTTTCCGACTATACCTACTCCAATGATGGTTCCCTTTTGGTTACCTCCAAAAGTGACCGTTGCACCGTTCTTGATGCTAATCACTTCGGAGAGTAATGAAGGATCTCCCGTCATGTGTTTGGAGCAACCACTGTCGAGAATCCATCCTTTCCTTTTAGAGCTAATTTGATCTTTATTGCTCTTTTTCTTTCTCTTGGGTACCTACATAATATACCATAAGCTCATGGTACCCAATTTTTGTTGGGTCCAAGGGGATTAGCCCTTTGGAAGCCAAGTCCAAGCGGACTTCCTCTTCCCAACATAATTACTATTATTAATAACATCATGAAAATAGGAATCAACATATGCATTCCTATCATTTAAGCTAGTGTTCTTAGGACCCCAAATGGTGTATGTTTTGGGAGTCCTTTTCCTAGTTGCATGCATAGTTGTTAGATTTCTATGTGGTGCATGCTTCTTAGGAACATGGTTTCTAGCATAAAAATGAAGTGGTGGATATGATTAGACATACGAGGATTATATGTATGCTTGGGAACATGCATTTTGTATGAAACATATGGGTCATGCATAACATGTGGAGGATTTGCATACATGTAAGAATGATGCGTATGCGCATATGGGTGTATAGGAGCACGTACATGAGTATTTCTCATGTGTGGATTTGTACGTGTCCGTGGGTGTGGAGCATAAAAAGTGTCATGAGTATCAACTTATGAAGTATGAGATTTCCTACGTGGATGAAGGTTTATGTACATGTAAGCATGGCTTCTCTTTTGGCTTCCACTCTTAATGAGTTTCTTACCAAAAGGAAGAGACTGTAAAGTGGTGACTTTCTTGGTAGGTTTGCTACCTATAGTGTCTTTGACACCACTTGTGGATGCATCGGAGGATGACCTCACAAAGTCTATAGTGACACCACTGTAGGAGGTGCGAGCATTGGAAGCATTTGCTTCCACAAAACCAAGACCAACACGATGTGTGGCCGGAAATTGGTTTGCTAGCAAATCGTCCAATTGTCCTTTTCCCTTATTGAATCTCACAATACGGGAAGACATGAGCTCATATTTCTCCTCAAAAGAAGAAATGTTGGTATCCAAGGTGGACACCCGTGCTTTGAGCTCGTGCACTTGGGTTTTAAGAGAATTATACTCTAAACCCAATTGTGTGTGTCGTGAAACTAGATCACTATTATCCTTAGGATGTGTTTGATCTAGTTGAGATTAGAGGGCATTCACCTCATTTCTCAAAGTGACATTTTGAGAAGCTAAATTTGCTTTCTCAAGGGTTAAAGTAGCAACAATGGTGTCATTGTTGATAATGCATGGAATGGATGGATTGCTAACATTCAATTTCTTTAAACTAGTATATCTAAGCATTAAAGATTGATACATAGCAAATAATTCTTCATTATCAATACGTAATTCATCCATAGTTACCTCGGTATCATCCATGTCGGAATCACTTTCCTCGGAGAGTTCTCGTGCCATGAAACACATGTGGGCACTCTCACCCTTCTCATCGGAATCACTTGATGAGTCTCCACTTGAATCATCGATTGTACCTACTAGTCCTTTCTTCTTGTCTTTCTTATTCTTGTCGGACTTGTGGTACTTCGGAGCCTTCCACTTCTCTTTGTTTCTTAGCAATGGGCAATGCTTCTTGATGTGCCCAGGCTTGTTACAATTAAAGCAAAGAGAGGAAGTATTATTAGTAGACTCAAATCTTTTGTTAGAGGGAAGTTTACCTTTACAAAAGAAGCATTGGAACTTCTTCGCCATTTGGGCCATTTCACCCAAATCCATCTCATTTTCTGATTCTTCACTATCGGAGGATGAGGAATTGGCGTTGAATGCCAAAGCTTTCTTCTTGACATCCTAAGGGTTCATCATAGCCCGAATCTTTAATCGGTTCTCCCGTCTTACTTCATAAGACATGAGAGTCTCGATAAGATTCACAACTGTGTAAGTCTTCAAGTCGTTGACCTCCTGATGGCGATAGCTCTTCTTTCCCATTTAGAGGTCATCCCCATGATGATCTTTCTCACTTTTTCTGGTTCGGTGTATGTTTGGCCAAGAGTTTCTAGTTCATTGGTGATGTCGGCAAAACGTCCGTACATCGATGCTATGCTGTCATTTTCCTGCATATGAAACATATCGAAGTTTTACACGGCAACATAGAGTTTAGAAAGTTTTACCTTGTTCATTTCCTCATGGGTAACGACGAGATGGTTCCAAATTTGATATGCACTCTTACATGTGCATGTCTTGTTGAACTCATTCGGGTCCAACGTACAATGAAGAGCATTCAGTGCTTTTGCGTTGTTGACTTCGACAGATTTCTCGGAAGCCGTCCATTTTTCGAAATATTCTTCAGTGGGCTCGATGTATTCCTTGTGGAGGGTTCTCCAAAGTGAAGACTGCTAAGGAATGTCTCCATCCGGCATTTCCAATAGCCAAAGTTCGTGACATTGAAACGTGGAGGACGCACCGTGGATTGACCTTCGAAAAGAGTGGACGCTCCATCACGATCATGGTTCTTGTACGAAATCGGTGGAGGAACGTTGTTGTTGTTTGATGCCATAGCTTAAACCTTGAGCTCTGATACCAATTGTAAGGACCCTGGCTATGGGGAAAACACTAGAAGGGGGGTTGAATAGTGTTTATGCAATTTAAAAAGATAGTTACACCAATTTAAATTCCTAACCAACAAAATAGTGCAAAATAGAAATAAACCCAAAATGAAACAAATGCAAACGCCAGGATGTTTCAAGGGTTCGGATTACCCAAATCACTTTCCCACTTGTTCCCGGTAATCCCACGTCCCTTCCACCCGGTTAACAACCGGATACTCAAGTTAGAACCCTAACTTGAGGTTTCCTTAAAACCCACTTGTAGCAACCCTACAAGTGAACTCGAAATACAATCGATTGACCTTGACTCCCACAACTTGGGAGCAAGCAAACCACTCTCACAACCCGAGCGTAAATTCAAATAACGAAAGTTATGAAATATGAAAGTAACACTTACAATCACATATGCCTTGAAGTAGAACTTGAAGGAGAAGTGTGTTGTGTGTTGGAAGACTCTCTTAGAAGAAAGGAAAGCCCTTTCTCTTGACTGCACCAAATGCCTAGCAGATATTTCTTTGGTTCTAGGTTGGAGAGCAAGAGATTGAAGATAGGAATTCTTAGGGCTTTAGGGCTTGAGAGCTTTGATCTTGAGAATGAAAGCTTGAATGAATGAGTGAGTGACTAAGTAACCTCTCAATGGAACAGTAGAGGCTCCTTATATAGGGTTCTCAAAGCCCTTAAGCAAAAACAACAAAAACCCCTTTGAAATCCGTGAGAAAAATCTTAACGGATAGAATCTGGGCTCGCGACAGTCGACTGTTGAGGAAATCACAATCGACTGCTGCACAGTCAGATAGGGTAGGTGAGAATTCATAACGGTAACTTATCACGTGGACAATTGAATGATGAGGCATAAATAGTCGACTGTTGAACCAACATACGACTGTAAATCCTACTCAGTGTTCTAAAAATCGGCCTGGGCGGCTGCCTAGGCGGCGCCGAGGCGCTAGGCGGCCAGTAAACGCTCCGAGTATGGCCTGGGCGGTCAATCTGGGCGGTTTTGGGATTAATCGACCGCCTAAGCGTTCTGGGCGGTGTCTGGGCGCTCTAGGCAGTTCATGGGCGGTTCCTGGGCGGTTCCTGGGTGTTTTTGGTAAATGGCTTAATTGCACAAGAGTATCTTTTAAATTTTATTTTGTTGCACACAAATACTCTAAAGTAGGTAAACTGGATTTGATTTAGTATGTATTAAATATTTGATGTATTTTAAATAATATATATATATTTATATATAAACATAAATATATTATATAAAAATAAATAAAATAATTAAAAAAGCAAATCCGCCTAGGCCGATTAATCCCCGATTAATACCCGATTAATGCTCTGGGCGCTAGGCGCTAGCAATCCGAACGCCTAGCGCCTAGCGTTTTTTACAACCTTGATCCTACTACAGAAGACTGGCCGTAAGTTGGGTAAGTTGATGAAATCTGGAAAACGTCTGGGAGAACAGGATAGACGCCTGATGAGGAGAAGACAGTCGATTGCTAATCTGAATAGGCGACTGTAATTCCTTCTACAGACGACTGTCAAAACCCTGAGATTTTCCAGAGAGTTGAGTCAACAAATTGGCTCACAGACAGACGACTGTTTCATCATTAACAGTCGACTGTTCCATTGGACAGTCGACTGTAAACTCAACAATAGTCGACTGGCCAGAGTAATCAAACAGATAGACTTTGGGCTATAGGTAGACATGCGACTGATTAACAAAACACAGTCAACTGTCACTTGGACAAGCGCCTGTGAATCATTCATAAGACGCCTGTAAGAATTAAAACAGAGAAGCCCAAAACTCGACTGTAAAAGTTTGTGCATAACAGGTGACTGTAGAACAAAACACAGGCGACTGTAAAACGTTCAGCAGTCGACTGTTATAAACAATACATGCACAATCAAGATAGAAATTGTAACGACCACTTTTCGTCGTACGTTTTTCGTGCACGTGCTTTTGGCCGTGCACGTGTTTATTTTAGAATATATTTGTTTGTGAACACTTTTGTGTGATATGTCGTTGTGAACGTCTCTGAGAGTATTAAATAATGGCACTAATTTGGAACGACGTTTCTCGAGTCGTTTTCCCACAATTTAAACTTGCTCGATGAGACGTGACGATTCTCACTCTTGACGGGAGACGTTTCTATTTTTAGTTTCGTCATCCGACGTCGAATTTGAGATCTGTCTTCTTAGTTAGCTTACATTCGTCATCACGAACACCACGATATTTATTTTATAATTTTTGGAGTTTATTTGACCACTTTTATATTTTTAACAAGTTTTATAATATTTTTAATAATTTATTTTTAAATTAATTTCGGCCAAATAAAATTTATTTGAGTTTTAAACGTTTTAAAGAATTTTTGAGCCAATTTCCAGCTCATTTGGACCAGGTCAAATCCTAGAATGGGTTGGAGAAGTTTAAATTCAAATTTTAAATCTTTTTGAACTTCTAATCCTATTAGATTTAGCCCTAGACCAAGTCAACCCACCTATACTATATAAGCAACCCCTAGCAAGTCCTATTTTCGCAAGAAATTAGCCCTAGCCTCTCCCAAAACTCAAATTGGACGTTGCGACGATTCGTCGCAACGTTGCGACGTTCAGCCACCGCACGACCGAGAGAACGGCCTCCGTTCGCCCGCTCTGACCGGCAGCTTCCTCCGCACCAAGCTTCGTCCGCGCCATCGCACAGCCGCTGCATCGTTCCCCCGCACCAAGCTGTGTCCGACCGAGGAATTCCCTCGGTCAGACCGATGGCCGCCCCCGCTCACGCCCGTTCCCCCCGCTCCGCTGCAGCCCAAGCGCCCGACCGGCCCGCCCGCTGTGTCTGACCGATGCCCACGCCCGCATCGCCCCGCGTTGCAACATTGCAACGTTGCAACGCCCGCCCAAGCGCCCGACCGAGACGACCGACCGCTCCGACCGATGGATTTCCTCGCACCCGCTGCTGCACCGCTCCGCAGCGCTGCACAGCGCCGTGCGCTGTGTCTGACCGAGAGACTCTCTCGGTCAGGCTAGGGTACGACCGATGGCCATACGTCGCAACCCCGCATCCGTCGCACCACTTGCCACCGTGGGCCCCCCAAGTTCCCCAGAGGTATTGTGGGTCCCCCAAAGGTCCCTAGGACTACTGTGGGCCCCACCTAGGTGCTTGCTCTTCGAGGATTCGTCGCGTACGACGTCGTCGCACGTCGTAGCCCGTCGTCGCACGTGCTAGCTTTGGAATCTGGAACCGTCGCCCCGGTTGAAGCTCTGAATTTTCCAGCGAGGAATATATTTTGGAATCAGGACTTGGAGCGCGTTCTATTATTCCAACCCCCGGCGTCGCTACCCGACGCCGGTGTAGCTTTCGCGTCGTGTTGAGGTAACGCTTTGCACCCCTAGGACCCCCAACCCAATTGCATGACTAATCAAGACTAAAAATCAGTATTTTAAAGTATTTTAAATGTTTTAGCAATCACTAATCAAGATTAATAATATGGACTTTAGGCCGGTGGACTTTGCATGTAGGATAATTGTGATTCTTGGACTCATTGGACGCTGTGCTCAGACGTTGTACTTACAGGCAAGTGAAACTTGCCAACTCTTGTGTAGGGCCATGTTTTTAGGCCACTCCCTTGCTTTTAGCGTAAAAGAGACTAGCCAGTGAAATGATAGCTGGCTAGACGCCTATTTGATCTAGTTTGACAACGAAACTAGATCCGTCACCTAATTGTTCTAGCTTGACAACGAAGCTAGATCCACCCTTTAAACTTGATGTTCATGCATACTAAACTGTCACGTTTACTTTCCTTATCTGTACGCACTTTTAACTGCCATGCATTGCATTCTACATGTCATCCAAGTTGAATATTGCATTCGTAGCACACGCTACATACTTGTACTTGCTTGTCCTGGCTAGGTGCACCCCTACGCCATACTTGTTAAAAACACTTCCTGGCTCGTGATCCAGAAGCGAGCATTACCGTTCGGGGGTAAGGCCCTGGCTCGATACACGTGGGATGGGGTAAGAGTTAAGCGGCCAATCAGCTGGGAGTCTGCCTGATCAGCAACTGCAGCTGTAAGGCGTAAACTCTGGGTGGGGCGGAGTTAAGCGGCCAATCAGTGTGAAAGAAAGTCATTTCAGCTGTAAGGCGTAAACTCTGCAAATGACATGAAAACGTGACTAGAGAAATCCTTGTAAATGTTATTAGTCTTGCCACACTTGCCATGCCATGCTAGCATACTTGTTGTTTTCTTTACCTGCTGCACTCATACTTAAACTGCCATGTCATTGCATCATGCTAGAACTGCTAGGTTGCTCTTACTTGTACTTTCAGTTTCACTTGCACAAGTCTTCCAGACTTGCTGACATGTGCCCCTTTCTCTTTGGGTGTCACATGTTAGACCCTGAGCCAGAGATCGTTGCTGTGTACGTGATGAGTCGCTGACACTGAGTCTGAGTCCATGATTGCCAGGAGGATTTTGGTGGACACCGGTGACCTTGCTTTGAGTTTTGTTGAGCTTTATGTTGTTTTAGGCCTTTTGTTAGTTTTGTTGGTGCGTAGCACCGTCGTTGTACCTTGTACTTTTGTTGGCCATGTTTGGGCCTTTAGTCTCTTACTTTTAGCTTGGTGGTTTTTCTGTGATGTTGGAAACTTATTTTATGGATATTCTGAGATGCTTCTTTTGTCTCATTTCATTATTATTATCTTTGTTTCGTTCGCGTTGCAAGGGCCTGCAGTTTTAAATTTGATTGACGCTTATCGGACTTGCAGCTTTGCAGCTTCAAGTCTGAGCGGACCTTCTCACGCTTCGCCTCCATATTTTGGGAAGCGGGGCGTGACAGGTTTTGTTGGTGGCCCATGCAGGTCCAGTCTTGCAATTGCGAATTAACGAAACAACGATAATAACAGAATGTCCATTAAATAAATTGCAACATCCGAGTCAGAAGCCCTGAGTCTAGTCGTTTTTAGGACACTAGGTGATTAGAAGACTTAGTTAAACGTCTGTGCTTGATAGTTAGAGGCCCCTGATTGTTAGTTAGACTCCCTTCTAGCAATTGACTTGATCGTCGTAGGAGTTACCTTAGTGGTCCTTGTCTACCTCTGACCATATTAGACTTCTAGAATTTCCTTTTGTCGTTCGCTTGGGGTCATCGATTTCGGACCAAGCTGAACGCATTTCTTTACCGTCTAACCTTTAGAAGTCTTAGCGCTTAGTTTTAATCTTTAGTTGGTCGACCGTAGGAGTTTCCCGTAGCCTCTCCTGAGTCATATCCTAGGCATACGAATGTTTTGATCACCTGACCAATTTCCTTGCCTCGAATCACGAGATCGCCCCATGACGATCGTCGTCAATTTTCAAACCTTTCCGTTACAATCTTGAATCTTCCAAAAGTATCTTTCGATTTCCTCTTTCACTATGTTTAAATTTGTTCAAAATTTTAATATACTTATACTTCATACTTCTTCATTGATTTAAATTTTTAAAACGTTCGTCGGAATTTTGAACTCTAGCTGACAATATTTTCCCAGCTTATGTTTTCGTACTCATGTCGTCTTTTCATATATTAAATTTTATTCTGAACCGTACTTTTATTTTGCTCAGTTCGATTTATAATTTTCCCTCTTATTTATGCCATTTGAATAATACTTCGTGTTTACTTTTAATATACTTTTCATGTCACATGGAATTTCAGATTTCAGTAAGTTGATTTTTACTCGTCGTACTCACTATTCCAAATTTTTGCAAAACTACTATTTTCATAACCTCTTCCTGCTTTAGACCCTCCCTGATTTGATTTTAAGGATTTGCGATTCGATCTTGAAAATTCTTACACTAAGTCATTATTATTATTTTTCCGTGCACCATACATACTTTCAATTATTTTTATACCCGTACCAGACTTATTGTGCTCGTATATTAAGAACCTTGTGAAAATCAGTTTCTCATTTTTGGCAAACTCTGGTTCTCTAAAAGTAGTTTCAAATTGATTATTTTCAACTTTCCATAGCCTAAAAGTTTTGTAAGCATTTAACATGAGTTTAAATTCTTCCGTTATTTGATTTCATTCTTTAACTTTCAAAAAATTTTTTGACAACATTATATTAAATTACTGACGTTTAAAATTTTCTAAACCATGTCCTTAATATTCGTGTAAATGATTTTACTTCTTTTTCTTAATGATTTTTGATAAGCTAATAAAACATTTTCTCTTATTATGAATATTCAACTCAAACTTATTTTGAACAACTCGTTTTATCGATTCCCAAACATTTCTTCTCAGATGAGGATTTTAAAGTACAACCGTTTTCAATTTTGCGTATTTTAGCTTATGCTATTTATCCTAGTTGCTTTTCTGTACCCTATTTAAGCATCTCCACATCCCCTTTTCCCTCAACCTAAACATCACCAATGAGTCAATGTTTCGTCTAACCAAGCCGTCTCCTTGTACTCGTCCTATCTGAACTCGTGCTTATCGATCCTTCCCTCGTCACGCTCTCGACCTCTCTTTATTGCTTAGGCTTAAGTGTCCGTCAATGTCCGTGCCAACCCTTAAGTGTTAGTAGACCCTTGGACCCTTGTGAGGTGTCGTTGTGCACGTACCTAAGTTGTGTACGTGGGCTTGAATGAGCGTGCCCCCATAGTATATTGATGCTTGCCTATTGTGTGCTATATATATATATATATATATGTACTCGGAGTTATTCGTAATATTAGGAAGTTGTTTGTGTGTTAGAATGTATAGACTTGTGAGTGGTTAGATATACTATACTAGGGATGCTTGTGTATATTTGAATTAGCGTTAGAATATCTAAGTTGTGTATGTGGTAAGAGATACTTATAATGGTTGAAATAAAATGATTGGTAAAGCTATGTATATGCTAGGTGTGATGATGATGTGTGAACTTATAGATAAGTAAGTAGGCCTATTGAGTGATCTATATACTAGTATGAGTATGTGCTCGTAGGTAGATATACATATAGTGCTTGGACGTAAGTAGTTATGTTTTGTTACCTGAGTATATATGTGTTATACATATGGTAGTAGGATTATAATTTTGATTAATATTGCTAGCTTTTGCGGGATGTTGCATGTGTGCATACCGTGAGGTATACACGACTATTGCACATCCTAATTATGCATGTGTGGATGTGTTAGTATACTAATTATAGGTAGTAGGCCATGGTGTAGATATATACATTACTTATGGGTGACTATACGATGAATACGTATGCATGTACTAGGGAGTGTATTATAAATATACGTGTGCTGATGTCTGTATTATTATTATGGTGTATAAATTGATTGAACTATGTAAGTATTACCGGACTAAATATTTAGAGTGATTGATCTATGGAATGTATATGGTTGTATTGGTAGACATATATATAAACATAAGAGTGGTATTGGTATAGGTATGAATGCCGTGTTACGTATATAGAATACCCTGATGTGTGTATTGAGTCTCACTCAAGCTTGAGTAGGTAAACTCTAAGTATATTGAATGTATGTTTGTAGCTTGAATATAACGATGCTTGATGTATGTATAGGGATAGGAGTGTTTGTGCCTGGTTGTGCTACGCACATGATTGTGGGTCGCTACGCCAGTATATAGTTATAGGTGTTTGTCTTGTGGTATAGTTATTTACCAAAGACTTGTTATGTGAACGTATGTGTATTAGCTAAAACTAAGTGTGTATGTGTGCTAGTTATATAATGGTATGATTGGCGTATGAAATGAAATGTTAGCGTGTATGGGTGTGCACCATGCACGGGTAAGTATGTGCTTAGTTATAGGTATTGATGACTATGGTATACGTGGCGTGCCGTAAATATAGTTATAGGACCGTACGTAATGTGAATATAAGGTGAACTATTTGCATGTATTGAATGACTATATATATGGTGAAATTATAGTAGTGGTGAATGTATATTGGATATAGTGAACTTGATTCAATAACGGTATGGTGTGACTATATGTGTTGAGATGTTTGGTATTGGATGAATATTAGAGGGTAGTATACCCTTGATGGTTGTGCATAGGTAGCTACATATAGGTAGAGCGATGATTGTATTGGCTGAGCGTGAAGCTATCTTTATATGAGTATCTGAAATATTGTTTTGTGTTTAGGTAAGTAGTAGCAGTTATATAAGGGATGTATGTTTATATACCTGATTGAAATACATGTATGAAGTTGACGGACTATAATAGGTAAAAGTGTATACGTATGTGAATGTATATATATACGTGTTGGTAATAATATTGTTCGACTACCTAGTGCATATATGAGCACTTGTAATGACTATACTTGGTTTGAAATACGATGTGACTTGATTTGGGGTAGTTATTAGAGCGACTAGAGGTATTAGAAAGTCCGAGGACGGACTTTATTCTAAGGTGGGGAGGATGTAACGACCACTTTTCGTCGTACGTTTTTCGTGCACGTGCTTTTGGCCGTGCACGTGTTTATTTTAGAATATATTTGTTTGTGAACACTTTTGTGTGATATGTCGTTGTGAACGTCTCTGAGAGTATTAAATAATGGCACTAATTTGGAACGACGTTTCTCGAGTCGTTTTCCCACAATTTAAACTTGCTCGATGAGACGTGACGATTCTCACTCTTGACGGGAGACGTTTCTATTTTTAGTTTCGTCATCCGACGTCGAATTTGAGATCTGTCTTCTTAGTTAGCTCACATTCGTCATCACGAACACCACGATATTTATTTTATAATTTTTGGAGTTTATTTGACCACTTTTATATTTTTAACAAGTTTTATAATATTTTTAATAATTTATTTTTAAATTAATTTCGGCCAAATAAAATTTATTTGAGTTTTAAACGTTTTAAAGAATTTTTGAGCCAATTTCCAGCTCATTTGGACCAGGTCAAATCCTAGAATGGGTTGGAGAAGTTTAAATTCAAATTTTAAATCTTTTTGAACTTCTAATCCTATTAGATTTAGCCCTAGACCAAGTCAACCCACCTATACTATATAAGCAACCCCTAGCAAGTCCTATTTTCGCAAGAAATTAGCCCTAGCCTCTCCCAAAACTCAAATTGGACGTTGCGACGATTCGTCGCAACGTTGCGACGTTCAGCCACCGCACGACCGAGAGAACGGCCTCCGTTCGCCCGCTCTGACCGGCAGCTTCCTCCGCACCAAGCTTCGTCCGCGCCATCGCACAGCCGCTGCATCGTTCCCCCGCACCAAGCTGTGTCCGACCGAGGAATTCCCTCGGTCAGACCGATGGCCGCCCCCGCTCACGCCCGTTCCCCCCGCTCCGCTGCAGCCCAAGCGCCCGACCGGCCCGCCCGCTGTGTCTGACCGATGCCCACGCCCGCATCGCCCCGCGTTGCAACATTGCAACGTTGCAACGCCCGCCCAAGCGCCCGACCGAGACGACCGACCGCTCCGACCGATGGATTTCCTCGCACCCGCTGCTGCACCGCTCCGCAGCGCTGCACAGCGCCGTGCGCTGTGTCTGACCGAGAGACTCTCTCGGTCAGGCTAGGGTACGACCGATGGCCATACGTCGCAACCCCGCATCCGTCGCACCACTTGCCACCGTGGGCCCCCCAAGTTCCCCAGAGGTATTGTGGGTCCCCCAAAGGTCCCTAGGACTACTGTGGGCCCCACCTAGGTGCTTGCTCTTCGAGGATTCGTCGCGTACGACGTCGTCGCACGTCGTAGCCCGTCGTCGCACGTGCTAGCTTTGGAATCTGGAACCGTCGCCCCGGTTGAAGCTCTGAATTTTCCAGCGAGGAATATATTTTGGAATCAGGACTTGGAGCGCGTTCTATTATTCCAACCCCCGGCGTCGCTACCCGACGCCGGTGTAGCTTTCGCGTCGTGTTGAGGTAACGCTTTGCACCCCTAGGACCCCCAACCCAATTGCATGACTAATCAAGACTAAAAATCAGTATTTTAAAGTATTTTAAATGTTTTAGCAATCACTAATCAAGATTAATAATATGGACTTTAGGCCGGTGGACTTTGCACGTAGGATAATTGTGATTCTTGGACTCATTGGACGCTGTGCTCAGACGTTGTACTTACAGGCAAGTGAAACTTGCCAACTCTTGTGTAGGGCCATGTTTTTAGGCCACTCCCTTGCTTTTAGCGTAAAAGAGACTAGCCAGTGAAATGATAGCTGGCTAGACGCCTATTTGATCTAGTTTGACAACGAAACTAGATCCGTCACCTAATTGTTCTAGCTTGACAACGAAGCTAGATCCACCCTTTAAACTTGATGTTCATGCATACTAAACTGTCACGTTTACTTTCCTTATCTGTACGCACTTTTAACTGCCATGCATTGCATTCTACATGTCATCCAAGTTGAATATTGCATTCGTAGCACACGCTACATACTTGTACTTGCTTGTCCTGGCTAGGTGCACCCCTACGCCATACTTGTTAAAAACACTTCCTGGCTCGTGATCCAGAAGCGAGCATTACCGTTCGGGGGTAAGGCCCTGGCTCGATACACGTGGGATGGGGTAAGAGTTAAGCGGCCAATCAGCTGGGAGTCTGCCTGATCAGCAACTGCAGCTGTAAGGCGTAAACTCTGGGTGGGGCGGAGTTAAGCGGCCAATCAGTGTGAAAGAAAGTCATTTCAGCTGTAAGGCGTAAACTCTGCAAATGACATGAAAACGTGACTAGAGAAATCCTTGTAAATGTTATTAGTCTTGCCACACTTGCCATGCCATGCTAGCATACTTGTTGTTTTCTTTACCTGCTGCACTCATACTTAAACTGCCATGTCATTGCATCATGCTAGAACTGCTAGGTTGCTCTTACTTGTACTTTCAGTTTCACTTGCACAAGTCTTCCAGACTTGCTGACATGTGCCCCTTTCTCTTTGGGTGTCACATGTTAGACCCTGAGCCAGAGATCGTTGCTGTGTACGTGATGAGTCGCTGACACTGAGTCTGAGTCCATGATTGCCAGGAGGATTTTGGTGGACACCGGTGACCTTGCTTTGAGTTTTGTTGAGCTTTATGTTGTTTTAGGCCTTTTGTTAGTTTTGTTGGTGCGTAGCACCGTCGTTGTACCTTGTACTTTTGTTGGCCATGTTTGGGCCTTTAGTCTCTTACTTTTAGCTTGGTGGTTTTTCTGTGATGTTGGAAACTTATTTTATGGATATTCTGAGATGCTTCTTTTGTCTCATTTCATTATTATTATCTTTGTTTCGTTCGCGTTGCAAGGGCCTGCAGTTTTAAATTTGATTGACGCTTATCGGACTTGCAGCTTTGCAGCTTCAAGTCTGAGCGGACCTTCTCACGCTTCGCCTCCATATTTTGGGAAGCGGGGCGTGACAGAAATGAATTGGAGTCTAAGGACAATTGATCTAATGATATCTTAAGACTGAAATGAAGATGTGTGTGTGCTTCAACAATGTTCTACTTCTAGGCTACATACTAGAAGAGATATAAGAAAGTTACATTTGACGAACTCTCTCTTCTTTCCAACGCATGAGCTTGAAGTCTTATAGGAGCTTCAATCACCATCTACGATCATCCATTCCATTTCATTTGCCTTCAATAATCTTTGAGTGTCATCCATTGCAAGTAGATCTTCATAATAAGCTTAGGCAATGGATTAACTGCAAAATAGGGGATTAGTCACAAGTATTTATGTTTGCTCATCATTAACACCAAGTAGGGAGAAGTCCAATACTCAACATTTTCTTGCCACAACTATAGCACTGGTCTTCCCAATCCCTTTTGGGTGGGGGTGCATCATTCTTCTGGTCGTCATTTCTGCGCCAGGTGAACTTGCACTTTCCTTCATTTCTTCTCTGCTGGACTTGGCCCCTATCCCTTTTGTTTTGTCCCCCTTTCTATGGTCTTTCTTTTCTTTTGTTGTCTCTCTTCTTTCGAGAAGAAGATGTGTTGTGAGCTTTTGGGAGGGGCGCAATGCCAGGGGGCGTATGTTGTTAGTGGCGAGGAGAAGCTCTCTGTTCTGTTCAGCCATGAGTAAACATGACAGCAGTTCAAAATACTTGGTGAACTTTCGTTTTCGGTATTGTTGCATTAGTATCGCATCTTTCTCATGGAAAGACGTGTACGTCTTTTCCAGCATGCGATCTTCTGAGACTTTTTCACCACACAACTTCAAACGTGAGGTGATGCTAAAAGAGCTGAGTTGTACTCAGCTATAGACTTAAAGTCCTGCAGTCTCAGGTTCTCCCACTCATATCATGACCTTGCTAGTTTAACATCTTTCTGATGTTTATACATGTCCTCAAGAGCAGTTCACAGCTCAAATGGATCTTCGACCGTAAGGTATTCGACCTTTAGGGTCTTGTCCACATGGCGGCGAATATAGATAATGGCTTGCGCCTTTTCTATATCGCTTACATTTTCATTCTTAGTCACAGCGAAAATGAGGGACTTAGCCCACAGATGGAACTTCACATCGAGCTGCCAGCTCAGATAGTTTCTCCCTGATGCATCCAGCACTGCGAAATCGACACTTACTATTTTAGCCATTTTATCTAGCAGAGCAAAAATTTGCATGAGTTAATAATTTAAACAATAAACATTTTCATGTGGATGCAATTTTTATATGAAGAGCTAATTGCGTGGGATCAGCCAGTCCCACATAAACAAAAAGTCCAAAGTCCATTACAGTCCATATTACACAAATGAACGCTTTAAAAAGAAATTACAACTTTGGAAACCCCGTAGGTTCCATATAAGATCTTCAGCTTCAATTATGGTCTCCTCTCCATGGAAAGTGGTCTTCGGTCTTGGACATTATATAACTTCCTCACTACAATTTCTCTCAAAAGTAAAAGAAAAGTGCAGGAAATAAAATGTGGAACTTAAACAGTCGATCCAAAACCACAATTAGTCATCCATGCAAAAATTTGTGCTCATCAAACATTTTCAGCAGACATTTTCATTGCATGCATCACATGCATTTATATTCACAGAAAGGATGAACAATTTAATTACTTAATAATTATTGGACCACTGGGAAACGTCATACACCGTTAGGTTAGCTGACTAACGGCAGAGCGGTTGCAGGATCTTTCTAATTATTACGTTTTAATATTTTCACAACCAAACATAGTTTATCCACAAAATAAGCCTAAAATGATGCGTATCATATAGTTATGATCCTACAAAGGTATCATATAATGCAAGAGTTGTGCTAGTTGGGTTTATTCAAAAAGATTGAAAAAGCGCCCAAAATATAACATGTTCTTCGTGAAAAAGGTAGAAGTTTTCCTTTTAAATTATTCCCAAATAATCCCCAAATGTCTCCAAATGTCCCCAATCTTATCATTATTTTTCATGAATTTTTAGGCTCCTTGAATCCTTTTTAAACTTATTTTAGCCCCCAAAAAGCCTTTTTAAACTTATTTTTAGCACCTCCCCTTTTAAATATAATCTGTTTTTTTTCACAAAAACTGGCTTGCGTGCCTGAAGCCCGCAGCCACACTGCGGGCTTCAGGCCCACAGTCTCATCTTTTTTAAAATACGCTTGTGGGCCTGAGGCCCGCAGTGTGTTTTTTATATTGGGGTGCAGGCCCAGATAATATTGGGGGTGGGGCAGTGGCTAGGGTTTGCCGCCGCCGTCGCCCCCTGTTGTTTCACCCTCGGAGAGGGGTGGCCGCCCCGCCAAAGCGAGGGCAGCAGGGGGACCCCCTTGCAGTCGGGCAGGGGGCATAGGGGCAGCCCCCCTCGCCGCCGGTGGGGGGGGGGGGGGTGGGGCATCGGCGGCCCCCTTCGGGGGGCACGATTACGGAGGCCCCCTTCGGTGGGAGACTGACGCAGGGAGCGGGGCGGCCCCCCTCACTTCAGGTGGGGGGCAGGGACAAGCGGCAGCCCCCCTTCGATGGGAAGACCGCACAGGGAGCGGGGTGGCCCCCTCGCTTCAGGCGGGGGACGCGGGGCAGGCGATAGCCCCCTTCGGGGGAAGACCGGTGCGGGGAGCGGGGCGGCCCCCTCGCTTCAGTCAGTGGGTCACGGGGATAGGCGACAGCCCCCCTTCGTGGGGGAGACCGGTGCAGGGAGCGAGGTGGCCCCCTCGCTTCAGGCGAGGGGGGACAAGCGGCAGCCCCCTTTGGGGGGAAGACCGATGCGGGGAGCGGGGCGGCCCCCCTCGCTTCAGGCAGGGGGTAGGGACAGGCAGCAGCCCCCTTCGGGGGAGACCGACGCGGGGAGCATGCCAACGATGCGATGCAAATAGCGGCGACCGACAGGAAGGCCACTGGCGATGCCTAGGGGTTACAAAATAATTTTAATATATAATTTCTGATTGAATCATGTTAAAAACATGATTTTAGACGATAAAATCGTTGCTTTAGGCGATTAGCCCTAATTCCACTTTGATCTTGCGAGATCTATGGAAAAAACAATCATACGTATGATAAAAACGACATTTTTAGCGAGATTTACGTCTATATCCGTCCTCCAGATATAACGACGGTTGAATGAAGCCTATGCGGATGACGATGCTCGTTTGATATGGATGATGCCGTGCGCGTGGATCTCCTGCCTTCCTTCGCATTCGCAACGATCGATTTTGTGTGGAAATTTTAATTAGATGCTTGTGCTGATAACGTGTTATAAATCATTATCTGGGGAGAAACCCCCAGCTCTTTATTTATAGCATATAGAGGAGCATATACAGATAAGATACAATAGATACGGTTGTATATATAAGATAAGCTGTGACCCAACCGACTAACCAACTCGGTATTATACCTTCACAACAAAAATTATCTTTTTTTCCTTTTGTCAAAACTATCAATATGAATTCACATTATCCAAAGTTATCATAAAACTTCAGTCGAACCATCCTAAAATTTAAATTTAGTCGACACTACCTTGAACTTTATGTTTCATCGTAGTTTTGAATAATTTAGAAACATAAAGACATTTTTGACAAACGTGGTGAATACTAGAGATATTTTTGAATAATGTACCCTTCTAACAAATATATGTTGTATTTGATATGCTCAAAAATACGTGCATTCGAGTCTGTTCAAATATTTTTGTATATGTCGAGGATATTAATTCTAGTTGACTACCCACCATCAATAGCTTCTTTGGCTGCGAATATTCCATCTCAATCAGTCCTCAGATGGCTCCTTACGAAGAAGAGAAAAGTCTTTGTCAACCCCTTTGAGATACCAAGGCAGAGTACCAATCACCAAAGTGAAGTTCACTACAAAGACCTTCAAGTCAAATCTATCCTAGCGGGATTAGGCATCACATCCGCATCCATTTATGGATACTGCACTTTCCTACCATCTTCTGTGTAACATGGCACGGTTCAGTCATCCCAATGGACTGATTTAAGCTATCAAGTATCTTCTCTTTTATTTCTTTTTCTTTTTTGCATGCATTTGAGTTTCAATTATATGTGTGTGCTTGTGTGCAACATGTGTGCGCACATGTGTGCGCACATGTGTGTATAACATGAACGGTAACATGCTTTAATAACCAAAAAACAATCTAATTGTTTACAATAGCAATAATTTCACTACATACAATCAATTTTGGAGGAAGACCTGATGCCATCATCATGGAAAAAAACATTAGTCATACAGTCAAAATTGGTGCTTTAAAGTACATATGTGTTGTATCCCAGTTATAAGATATTTCAATGGCGTACATTGATTTAGTATAAAGATAGAATATATCAAAATACTTGCAAACATTCCAATGGTCACATAAATTTCATACAAATTCATTAAGATCACATACAAAGAAATTCTCCTGATTACAACGGCTACAAGCTATAAGGTTTCTACAAAGTTTCTGCAGGTTATATATCTTAGGATTTTTGATTGGTGTCACCTTGATGCTAAGGATGCTTCTAATAGTTAAATTAAAAGATGACATCTTTGAATGTGTTTGTCAATTGGTGGGCCATTTCATCCATCTATTTGTCTCAAAATCAAGAACTCAAATGCCATCATTGCCATATCTTCTCTATATGGCCATAGTGACCATTTCAATTTGTCTATCCTTTTGGCAAGAGATGCTCCCATACGTCCAACGCAACATGGCTCCTTGGTGGAGGCTTCAATGTCATGAGTTTTTTTGGCAAGCGTTCTCGCTCAGAGCTATACACCAATAGTATGACTACTTTCAATGATATACTAGTAGAAATCCTTATATTACCAATGGATTTTCCCCTATGGCAAGAATATGTTGGTAAAGTGTCATATCCCTGATGGAATCCTTCACAGGAGATGTAACCAATCCCCCATGAAAACTTCATATCTTCCACTAGAACTGATATGACCCACCGTACCCCATAGGTCTAACATTTTTATTTTTTCTGTTTTTTGTTTGGATTGCACTCCACCTTGGATTCTTCCAAAAAAAATCCATGTGGGTTTTAGTATTATATATTTATTTTTTATAAACGGTACTTTGTGGGTCCCACTTAGCATTCTCCATAGACATTCCATGGGGATGTTTGACATACATCAAAATAAAAAATGTCAGGTTGTGAAAGTTTACCTTCATCATCTCATCACTTCACTACTTATTGTCACTTGTTACCTTTACCACCAGCTACCACCCCTACATCCTCAGTACCCATATCTTCCCATATATCTCCATCTCCCACCCAAAAAAATCCCAACATTCCCCCGACCGCACCCCCATGTTCATCACCTGGCCACCACCCTTAGTATTCGTCCCATGTACCATTGTCACGGCCCGCTCCCCAGGATACTCGATAAGTACGAATCCATATCAGGTATTCCCAGAGCTACGGATGTTAAGAAGAAGGACGAGGAGAGAGAAGAGAAGTACTGCTCGTAACAGAAAACTCCACAGGCCACTACATACATGCTGGAAAGTATGGACAATGCTCCAACCAAACAGACAATACCGACAACGCAAAAACAACAGAAAAATAATCAAAAGACAACAAATAAAACTGACTGATGTTTATTTATCCATCCTCAATATCACATCATCTCTTTCTTTACAATATCCTTATGCACAACCTCATATGTCACCTCACAACTCTCACCAAACAAAAACCAAAAGGTACAATGCACTCTCAACTCATCTCACCAACCAACCCAAATCTCGGCTTACACAACTCTCACAGAAGCTTTACTGCTCCAGCCCACTGTCACAGCTCCTGCTACCAAACCAAACCTGAAACCACAATGTGGGACACGTCACAGTGTGACTCAGTAGGAAATCGCACTACTCTAGTACAGAATATTATGTTAATATTGATTTCTCGACTTACATGAAACATATTTTAAATTCACCGCAGAACAATCATGACATACAAGTGCTGAAAGTAAAAAGAACTAAGGAACATGAATTTCATGACCACAATTAAAGGTTAAATAAGATAAAGTTAGACTTTTAGTTATTATTTGGAAACCTGAGTAAATATTAGGATGCAAAGGAGCCAGACTTCACCCAGGGTGGGTGAAA
The DNA here is from genome assembly GCA_030789695.1 of Scilla litardierei. Lineage (NCBI taxonomy): Eukaryota > Viridiplantae > Streptophyta > Magnoliopsida > Asparagales > Asparagaceae > Scilla > Scilla litardierei. Next base: position 666,587,963 of record CM061142.1, on the reverse strand, counting down.
AGTGGAACCTCAACCAGCGACACGGGCACTGGAGGATTCTCTCGTAACTCCCCACCCGAATGGGGCGAGGTAAAGGAATGAGACAAATCTCGGTTTTTACTGGGACAAACGGAGAAAACCATCAATTACCGCATGGTGCATCACAAGTACACCACCGGCCTCTCTAACTCTAGTCAACTCCCCCTTCCTAGAGTGACAACGTGAATGAGAAACTATCAGCTGTCCGCTCCTTAACTCCTAAAATTTACCAGTGTTTTCCCCAAATCCAAAGTCTGGAATCTCACCTACCTCAAGGTAGACCGAGATTTCCAGGTTGTTACACTCTAATTTCTCACTCTCAATTTATAAAATGAGTTCATCATGTCTTACATTTCGACGATCTCAGTTACCACTTTCATTTCTTCCATTTCATCGATGTCGTGTTTCAACAACGACCATCGCATTTCCATTTCATACCAAGATTATCACGATGCTCCATTCAATATAATAATTTCATGAAACATAAACTTTAACCACTAGTATAGAACCAGACATATCACTATTCAACATTGAATTTGTTTACTCATTAACATGAAGCTTTAAATGAAATAAACATATAGTCACATGCATATTTGTATTAACATGGAGCATACTAACAACTAGCATATGAATATGACAATAGATTTAGGAACATATGAACATGACACCTATACTAGCATAACATAAACATGGCTACAACTACACTAGCATATTAACATTTTGAATTACTAACAACGAGATATTAATTAACATAATGTGACATACTAACACAATACTATTAAAACACTAGCAAATGGACTTTAACATGGCATATAGACACAATGAATATTCTAACATTAGCATAAGGATATTAGTATGGCATATGGACATATTAGTGAAGCAATTGCATATTAACATACTAATGAAACATGGCATAATTAATGACATACTAACATGCTAAATGACACATGGCATACTAACATAATTAATGACGTGCTAACATACTAAATGAAACATGGTATAATTAATGACATACTAACAATTAACATATGAACACTTTAACATGGCATGTGTACATAAGAAATACTAATTCTAGCATATGAACACTTCTCTACTAAAACATTGCATACAACCATCGCTTTTTAACATGTCTTTAGTAAATGACATAATTGAACTTTAATTGTACTACAAATTTCATGAGAATGAGACTTTTACTACTACTATAACATAGCATGTCACATACTACAAATTTCATGTAAGTAAATCGGTTACTGCAATTTAACAAGTTATCAATTTAATGAACATTTTAACATACTACCATTTCATACCACCAATTTCATACTACAAACTTTTAAACTAACATACTACAATTTTGCATAATGACATGCATGCGATTTAAATTAATCATGGCAAGCTAGCTATCACATATTTTTAGCATGTCAAAATAACATGAATATCAAATACAATTTTAATTAAAAATCATAAGTTTTTGACTATTTACATAATAGCATGCATATGGGAGATACATAGGCATTAAATCTCTAAATTCCTACCATTATCAAGTACATCATATAATAAAAGCAAATGGGGGTAAATGGAGCATAACATGGTATATTAACATGTAATATGTAGCATATTAACATGTAGCATACCATGACATATTAATATGGATATACTAAAAATGAATTGTTACATATGCTAACATGAGCTACCACATATGGCGAGCATGTTAAACCATTAATAATCATATTATTTTTGTGCCATTAATAATCATTTTAACATGCCAAACTAGGGTCATTAGAAATCCTACATCAATAATAATCATAAAATTCTATACAAAGGGTAGAAGTTTCCTACCTCAATTACGGAACCATTTTCTTCCAAGAATCCTTTTAATTCCTCCTTTAAGGCCTCATTAATTCACCTTCCTTAATAACTCCTTTACTTGAATTACTCCTTTCCTCTTAATCTCATTTATTGGCAATTTATTTTAGAAGGGAGAGAAATTAGGGGGAGAGAAGAGAGGAGGGCTCACGGCGAGGGACGCTCATGGTTTTTTTTGCGGGAGATGGGGAAGGGGGTTGCTGGTTTGTGGTCTCTCTCGCGCGCTCTCTCTCACTCTCTCTCTCCAAAATTAATTTAACATCTCCTTTGCTAATAAAGAGACAAGTGTCTCATTAGGTGTCAATTGTGGGTTTAAAGGCTAATAAACACATGACACCAAGTAGCTTAAGTGTCACCTTAGGGATTTATAACAAATTCCAATTTTTATAAAATAGGAATACTTCCAAAATAATTTCATACCATCCCAATTACATGTATTCCATTCAAAGTACTTTACTTACAACAATTCACGTGATGATTTAAAATTATTTAAAATATTTTTTGTCATTATAAAATTAATAAAATACCCAATAATTATACATACAAATTCGTCCATAAATACGTATAAAATACTCATATTTATGAACACGAGGTATTACAACCATCCAACCTCTCACGCTTTTTATCTTTCCAATTCACTCTCTCACTAAAACATGGCCAAGTGTGGCTTCATCTTTCCCATCTGTCTACCACCACATGTCATTAACAGTCACCACCTCAGATGCTAGTGGTATCTGATGACTCCAAATCCTCCTTATTTGTCGCTAATTGTCAGCCTGTGACGTGATGTCGTTTTTCTGATTTTTTAGATATGAATTTAATATGACACTTTAATATTTCAGTTTATTAAACTCGAATAATATGAACTTATGGACAACTTTCTATCATCTTAATTAAGGTAATTATAATCCCAAGGGTTAATAGCATGAACACACTTATTACACATTTAACTCCTTTAAGGAAATCATAAGCTCATCGTGTATAGCTTTGATGGATGCTATCATCTTAAGCTCGTTAATGTATGCTATCATTTTAATTGAGTTAGTTATAATATTAAAAGTTGCTCTCATGAAAGCATGGGTGTGGGTGTGGGTGTGGGTGTGGATGTGGGTGTGGGGGAAGGGGTGTGCCTGTATAGGGTTTTGTGTGTGTGTGTGTGTGTGTGTGTGTGTGTGTGTGTGTGTGTGTGTGTGTGTGTGTGTGTGTGTAATGTCCGGTTCTCCAGGATATCCGGGAAGTACGAATCCGTCCCAGGAATTCCCAGATCAACGCGTGTTAAGTAGAAAGAGAGGAAATGAGAGAGTATGAAAGAATTTGTAGGTCACTACACACGTGCTGGAAAGTACAAGTAAAGCTCCACAACAGAAATTAACACAGAAAATACAATTCCAAACATTTCACTTTATTTATACAATGATACATCATTTACTGAACACAAATTGATAAACAAAAGAAAGTCCCAAGAACCCAAATAACGGAAAATCACTCATATCCTGTACAAAAGTACACCCACTCCTCAATCACACCTAAAGGTACAACTGTGTAAGACTGCCTTCAGTGGGTTCCAACTCTGAGTAAGCCTATGAATCAAGTTCTGCTCTGACTATTCTGCTTCTAGACATGGGAAAAGTAAATGGGACACGTCAACGCGTGACCCAGTAGAATACCTAACTGAATTAGGTAGGACCCAGTTTTAGAACAAGACTACCTATTTATGAAGGGTGGTCTACAAAAATAAGGGTCCAAAGAACATGAATAAGTGACCATATCATGACATGCAAGTGTGCTGAAAGTAAACAAAGGAACCAACATAAGTTAGCAGCATTTATGAATTTAAATGACAATTACATTAAGTTATCAATTTATCAATTTACATGGTTAGGAACCCGTGTAAATAGTAGGACACTTAAGGAGCTGTACTTCACCCAGGATGGGTGAAAAGTGGTACCTCAACCAGCAAAGGGGCCTCTCGTGACTCCCTCTTACGGGAGTGAGACAATTCTCGGTTTTTCTGTGAAAAACGGAGAAAACCTTCATTACCTAATGGTGCATCACGAGTACACCACCGGCCTCTATAACTTTAGCTAACTCCCTCTCTCGGGAGTCGGGAGTGCGAGTGAGAATCAAGCCGTGTCCACACTTAGCCAACTCCCTTGCTCAGGAGTGCAAGTGGGAGTCAAATCTGTGTCCACTCCTTAAGGCCTACTTTTTACACGTGTCCCCCCCAAAACCCATATCTAAAGTCTCACCCATTTTTGAATGGATCGAGAGCTTTAGACTCTTGCTCTCATTCTCACTCTTAATTTTATTGTTTCATAATATCGTTATGCTTAGTGATTTTAATACCACATTCACATTTCACATGGATATCCTTTCATATCCATTCATCATGATCATGTACTTTCGTATTCTTGTTAGTTTCATATGGAAATCACATAATGAGCAACAAGTCTTCTAACTTACATTACAATATGAATCATGGATTTCATGTCTCTAACAACATTCATAACATGATTATTAGAACAACAATGTCATGGAGATCAATGCTTCAACATGGAAGGTTAAACAAGAAACTATATCAACAAAACATGGAGACGATCATTTCAACATGTATACTTGAACTAGTAAACTGATTCACAAGTGGTTGCATCATGGAAATTGTTTAATGAGTAAATCAACAGACAAACAATTTCAACATCTGTAAATATTTGGGAATACATAGGGCCACACGATCGTGTGGTCTCTCTATATGGTCGTGTGGAGCAATGCTGAAAAGCTCAGCAAAACGACCCACATGGTCGAGTGGTAGCATCCACACGACCGTGTGATGGGGAAGTGGCCAGGGTAGTAACAAGAGCACATGACCGTGTGGTTCTGGAAGTGCGAAAAGTAACAACACTACCACACGGTCGTTTCGACAATTGACACGACCGTGTGACATGCGGTTGGTCGTTGGGTCGTTTGCATCTAAGTCGACGCTTACGAGGGAAGGGGGAATCGACACAACCGTGACGGGTCTAGAAACTAAGCTAGCATCTAAATTGACGCCGCTGGAGCTACAAGGAGCGACACGACCGTGTCGTGGCTCGACACGGCTGTGTTGACCAAAATTCATAGACATGGTTGTTTGCCGATCGTGTGGTTCTTCTAGTAACCAAATGAACACCACACGACCTTCATTCGGCCGTGTGGTCTCGACGCGACTTCCACACGTTCGTGTGATAGCTCGACACAACCGTGTGGTCTCTTCAGGTGTCGAATTCGATAGCGACGTAGAGTCTAAAACTTACGTGATTCTAAATGAATCCTAACTAGATAGTTATAACCATACCGGAGATGTCCTTCACTATTTCTGAGGCCCTTCTTCTCCTTGATGACCATATGAAAGCTTGCTCTTCTCCTCCAAGGATCCAAGGGCTGGGGTTTGGATTTGGATTGTGGAGCTTGGTTTTTTGGTTGAATAAAATGGTAGCAAGGTGATTGTTTGGCTTGTGTGTGAGTGAGGATGAGGGTTCTCTTCTTTCTTCTCCAGATTCCTTTCTTTTTCTCTTAATTTTTCCTTAAATTGGATTTGCCACCTCATCAAGCTAAGACCCCTTCTAAGAAAACCATGTGGAAGGAATTAGGGGAGGATTAATGAGCTCTTGACACATGAAGAGGAGGAGGTGTCCCTTAGGGAAAAAATTAGGATTTTTAGTTTTTGAAAAAAACTGTACCCATTTAATACCCATACAATACTTAATACGCATCAATATTCTAGTATTCCAACCATATATTTCATTTAATAAAATCTTACGACATACAAAATAATTTTAAAAATAATTTTTAGCTTGAAAAAATTAAGGAAAAATATGCAAAGGTTTCCAAAAATTTATATGCACATATATACGCTCAAGAAGACGTATTAATACACGTATATGAATTTTGGGGTCATTACAGTGTGGTTGTGTATGTATATGTGTGTTAGTTTGTGTGTGTAAGCATGCGCATAGGTGCACGTATGTCGACTTGTATGGGTCGCTTATATGTGTATGTGTGTGTAAGGTGTGCATGTGCATGCACACATTTGGGTTATGATTAGGGTTCGCACTTACATGTGTGTAAACATTTGTTTATATGTATGCAAGCATTACATCCTTCGATAACACATGTCAATTACTTTATGTCGATAATTGATATTTATGATAGTTCATTTTAGGTTTACGATGTTTGTACAAAGGCTGTTGTAATGACCCGTATATTTAATAGAATTATTTCTGAGGTTGCCACAATTTTTTTCTAATTTAATCTTTTTTTTTCTTCTTCCAAATTTCTCTTAATTTCTTGTGTTCAGATCTCTTCTAGAGCTATATGATTTCTGTGGCCTCTTCGATGAAGGGAGAATATTTCATTAGCTCTCGATTTATGATTTATTTTCTTTTGGTAAAATATTTTAGTATTGGTTTTAAATCAATTTATAAATATTGAGTGTTATGCAACATAGTACCTTATGCCATGCTATAACTGAGATAACTATACTGGAACACTGAATATGAAAGTATTATATAGCCGTTGCATGTCATATTAATATGCAAGAATAGAATATTATACACGGAGATACATGCTATTAATGTTACACATACCATCGATATTGTTCATTGAACATTGTACACGTCTAAATATTGTGTCTGATCATTGAACACTAAACATTCATTGCAAGCTCTTGATAATGTGCACGACTATGTTGGAAACAAAGTGTTACATGGGACAAAGTGCCACGGTAAACCAGGGGTCACCTCTTGAAACCATGTGAGCCACCTTTAGAATCCCCTCCTTATGACAATACCTGAAACAATATCAGACACAATATTAGTCATAATACAAATAAACACATGTTATGAAAACAATACAACAGTCACAGTACCATGACACTACACTTGATTCACGGGTTTTGGGGTAACTCATATTAGATAGAGTGTGAAAGCGATTGAAGCCATTCTTATGGTCCTTATCTGGGAGGATTTTCATTCCATGTTCTATTATTTAATGGATCCTGAGTCCCTTTCATGCTTCCTTCTTTTGGACTCGACCCGAGGCCGCACCCTGCGATCCAAGATGGACTTCACGTTGCACATCGTGCTCTCCAAATATGAGTCATATCACTAGTATATAACATCACAGTTTAGTGTACAATAGTACTTGTAGGAAAGGTTGTCTCATGCTATGTTTATTGCTACAGTTCCTTGTTGTCTTGCTGGTTTAAACCTATTAATTATTGATGTTATGGATACGTGCTAGTTAGATGTTTCTTTACCTTTTGTTTATCAATATGTCATTGCTATCTCATTATCTAATATCAACATTCATATCTTTTAACATGTTTACGTTATTCACAATTGGACACTTTCATACACTTGTTACACTTTGTCCTATAGATCACTTTTGCATGCATATAATTTTCCTTATTTTTTAAACCTAAACTGAAAGCTTGGATATAGATATAATCTACTATCTAACCCAATCCTATATCTCTAAGGTGTTCCACATGTCTTATATTGAGTTCAAAGTTCTTCCCTCCCCTTGAGCTATTCTGGGTCCTTTCATTGAGGTATGTTTTCGGTATATTTCTATTCAGCCTATATTGACTTCACTAGTAACCAGCAGGATCTGCAAACTCTTGAAAAGTAATGACCCCAAAAACCGGGGCGTTACAAGTGGTGGCCCATGCATGTCCGTGCTGACCACCTCGTGAACAGTATTGGTCGAGTAGATATATACCGTGAAACATACTTGTTGATGAATTTTATTTATCTTCCTCTTCTTTGGACTCTTAAACTTATCTTTCGATTGCTTGTCTCGTACACTCAATCCCCCCTAAATCGAATCATTTATCTCGCGTATTGACAATGGCATCCCCTTCAGCTTGTAACGACTTACTCATCCATAACATCTTTTGAGTGTTTTCCATTACTTTTTCTTGCCTTTTAAAAATTCCGAGGATAGAAATAAGGTGGATAGAATGTAATGACCTGTATTTTTAATAAAATTATTTCTGATGTAGCCACAAAATTTTCCCAATATAATCTATTTTTCTTCCAATTTTTTCTTGATTTCTTGTGTTCAGATCTCTTCTAGAGCTATATTATTTATGTACTTCTTGGCCTTTTCGATGAAGGTACATTATTTCTATACCTAAGCTCTCGGTTTATGATTTATTTTTTTGTTAAAATATTTTAGTATTAGTCTTAAATCAATTTGTAGATATTGAGTGTTATACAACATAGTATCCTTATGTCATGCTATAACTGTGATAACTATACTGGAACACTGAATATGAACGTATTACATAGCCGTTGCATGTCAACAAGAATATAATATTATACACTGAGATACATGCTATTAATGTTACACATTCAATCTGTTTCATGGTGTTTTCTCACCACAGTTCGATAGTCTCGAGGGTCAGAGGTCGACGTGGTCGCGTGAGACACGTGCGTCCTTCGAGATCGAGTAGCGGCGCATTCGCTTGGTTTGAAATGCGCGGATCCATGTGTCGGTATCCGAAAGGGTAGCTTCGGGGGAACGATAGCCTCCTCGAGTGGAGAGTCGAACGAGCTCGGGATCGACGCCGTTCGGCTCCGGTGGATGAAGCATCGAAGGATGGCCTCGTCGGAGTGAAGTATCCTTGACCTGCACAGACGAGAAAGCTCGTCAGGGGGGTCGGACCTTAGTTTCGACCAAGTCCCCTCCGATGCCTAAGTCAAATATGATCTGAAGGATGCCCGGTGGGATCGAGTACGGTTCACGGAGAGACCGATACATGAATCCTCAGGCCGGGCTGTGGAGGAGAATTGTGAGGTGGAAGACAAGGTCGTTGGAGGAAGAATACCTGAGTTTAGAGTATTCAGAATTCGGTCCTTTTGTCTTTCAATCTCCGGGTCTCTTATAGGGATTGAACCGTCCACGTCCCCTTCATCCTCTCCATATCTCACCCCAAGTACCCACCGCTTTGATCGTCCCTTGACGGGTCATGAAGGTAGGCGTAATGGGGCTCTTGAATGGTAATGAAGGTGGACGCAATTCGAGGGGGGTTAGCTCAACCTTCAAGGGCCAGTGGTTCCCACCACGTCAGTCTGGGGCCACCATGGCTCGAGGTATTTACGGGGCTTTTAGGCTGGGGTCTAACCCCACCCTGGCCCATGGGCTCGGATCATGGGCTCGGTCCGTTCCGTCTTAGCCCATTTTGGGAGGGTCGTATCAATTGCCCCCATCGCTCGGGCCGTTCGGATTTTGACGGTTCGGTATGAGGGATGTGATTCGTGTGGATCTGATGTGTGCGTCAGTCGAGGTGACGTATTAAATGAAAGCCATCATGGTGATGCCATGTTGGAATTCTCCCGCGCTTAGGGAGCGGGATTCGAAGTGCCGCATTCCACGAGATGTCTCCACGTGTCCCCCTTTGAACGACTTGTATTTGAAATCGCTTTCCATATAAAATCGTTGGGATTTGGATTTCTTTTTTGTGTTTCCTGATTCGGCTTCTGCTCTCTCTTTGTTGGCAAGTTCCTCTTTGTTCCCTCTTTCAACGTTCTCTTCTCCAAACTTCGCAAAGTAATCCCCATCTCTTGCTCTTGCTTCTGGTTTGTTCAATTGGGGACGGCGTTGATGATAGGGACTCTGCCTTCTAGGTCCGGTGGCTCCTCTAAGCCCGGGTTGCTCCTTGATAAGGGCAAGGGTCTGCTATTTGCGGATTCAACCCAACGAGGGGATCCTTCTGGAACAAGAAAGTCTGGTGTCCCTTCGGCGATCCTCGAGTCGACTTCCACCGTCTCCTATTCCACCGTCGAGAAAATTAGGGCAGAATACATCTCTCACCCATATAGTGTTCGGGTGCCTTTTGCGGACGAGAGGATCTGTTTTTCCAGGAACCGCAAGGTCGGGGTGTATGTGGAGATGTTCCAGACGGGGCTTCGCTTTCCTCTCCATCCCTTCATCATTCGGGTCCTGGAATTCTTGGTGGTGGCTTTATGCCAATTGACTCCGTATTCGGTCCTGGTTCTGGTCGGCTTCATCATGATCTACCACATGCATGGGTTAGAGCCGACCTTGCCGCTCTTCTTCTACCATTTCAAAGTCCGGGCTGTTGCTCGAGGGACGTGGCTTCATATCTGCCCCCGAGCAGGCAGTGAATGTCTACTGGTTTTGCCCCGCTAGGTTGGTGACTGGAAGAATGACTATGTCTTCCTCACTTTCCCAGAGGATGCTGTAATCTTGATCGGGTGTGGGAGCCTGGGGGCCTACGAGCTGACGCTATCCCTTTTTGAGTCCGATCAAGCCGCGGTCAGGCTTTTGGCAGGCTTGTCTAGAGGATAGAGATTGGTTTGGCCTTTGTTAGACATCCTCCTCCTCAAGAGCATCTTATAGTCTCCTGGTAAAGGCCCCTTTTAGATTTTGTTTTCCTCCTTTGCTTACCCTAATTTCCCTCTCTTTTGCAGAAATGGTGGGTCAGGAGTTCAGCCGTGACGTGCGCCAACTCATTCGTCGAGGGGCTCCGGGTGCTCAGGGGAGTTTCTCTGGTCATGCGCCACGTCGCATTGCGGAGGAGGATAACCGTGCGATCGACCCACCGATCGGGACGCTGAGGCTGATGGGTGTTCCCCCTCCCTCGCCTCTAGTTGCGGCTGGACCTACTCCCGTGGTGGCAGATCCGCTTGATGCCCCCATCGGTCTCGTCCTCGGAGAGAGGGGCACTGCAGCCACCGAGCAGGGCCCTCGTGCATCGACCGCGAACCAGGGGGAGAGAAAGAGATGCTCTCACTTAGGGTCTGAAGGGCCCGAGGGGGGGAAGAAGAAGAAAGGGGAGAGGGCTCCCCCGGCGGCGCGTGATTCGCCAGTTGTCTCTGGGGCGAGCCCCCAGGCCTTGGCGGAGGTCCCCCTGCCCATCAAGCCGAGCGTACCCCGGTCGAGGCAGGACATGCCTTGTCTATGTTCGGGATCGGCCTAGAGGCCCCGCCCGAGGGTCTGTCTTCTCGGACTGCGACATGGCCCTCCGGCTGGCGCGTGATTCTGCCCTTCCGAGGGGCCGCGCCCTCCTCGAGAGGGTCCGCTCCTCAACCTTGGCGGACTGTATGGTATGGAAAATCTAGCAGGTGCATTCTCTTCTTCCTTCACTCCTGTTTTGTTTTTTAATGATCTTCATTCCCTTCATCTCGTAAGCATCTTCGTTAGCTGTAGAGGCGCGGCAGCGCTCAGAGATGGTTGATGGGCTCGAGGCGGCTCTTGTGCAAGAGCGCCTGAGGGCCAAGGTGGCCGAGCGAGCAGCTAAGGAGGCCCATGGGGAGGCCCTCCAGTCCCAACACAGGGTTACTGAGCTCACCTCGGATGTGAGAGGCCTGAGGGAGGCTTGGGAAGTCGCCGAGTCTTCCCGGGTGGTCGTCGAGAGGTCGGCCAAGGAGGATGAGGAGGCATTGCCCTCGTCTAGGAGGTGCACAGGAAGGAGAAGGCCGAGCTTTGGTCCGAGCTAGGCGCCCTGCGGTAAGTGGACCCTGCCCGGCTCGTCGATGAGGTCCAGAGGGGTTATGAGGAAGTCCTGGCCTCGAGGATCGCGGGGTCCCTCTAGGAGGGATTTCGGGCATACGAGGGCATTTTGGCTCCGAAGATTGCGGCGTTCTTCCGGTAAGGGTTCTTAACATTCGAGGAGCGGGTCCGGAGAATGCTTCCCCATCCTCCAGTTGCCGCCGGGCATCCTACGGGTTCAGGAGGAGATGAAGCGCCTGGGGACGCATATTTGCGAGCTCCTACGTCATAGGCGGAGCGGCCCCTTTCTTGTTCTTATTTTTTGTTTATCAAACTGTAAGAAGAAACATTTTTTGTTGAAATGGATTTTTATTTTTCTCTGTGTCACCATCGTGTTCTCGCTTTCAGAATTGTCTTTAATCTGTTTGGATTCTACCCACCTCTCGCTGCTCAAGTTGGGGTCGTCCGCCGATTTGGCTGTGAGAGGTATCCCTTAAGGGGATCGTTCCCAGTCCTTCGTGGAGGTCCATGGTCACTCTGCCGGGAGAATTGCCCCCAGCCTTGGTTTGGGAACGACTTGCTGGGGGTTGTTAGTGGTTTTGCCCTAGGCCAAATATTTGGACCTTTATGTTATGTCATTTTCATTAATAAAATGTTTCTCTTCGTGTTATTGTTATATTGCTTGCATGTTTCTTTATAATTATGTTTGAATAGCTTTTTTGTTATTCTAAGCATCCCTAGTCATTCATCGTTAAAGGTTTAATAATGAATTAAGATTAGTATGGGTTTGGTTGATAATTATGAGATAATTATATGTATGTTGATACAAATCAAACTTATAGGTACTTGTTGGAGAACATGTACTGGATACACTCGCTATGAGATCATTACATGGATTAGTGTCATAAATGATCTCATAATAGTTATGTCATAGAATCCTTAGACCTGAGATCATCACAGATTCCTACATAAGAAACATCATGTTTTTACATAACCAAACGTTATCTCTAATTAGATAATCATAAAGGTTATGATTGAACATGATGTGAATTATGCAGAGGAAAGTGAATGAACAAGATGGAATTTGTCCCTCTCCTATGAGAGAGATATCTAATGGGCCCCTCGATAAGTAGGACTGAGAAATGCATGGCCATGCTCAAATGAATGTCATTTGATTTTATCAGTCTACTTAGAAAGCGAGAAATTAAATGTTTGAACAATATAAGTATGACACTGCCCATGACTTATGTTCAAATAAGATATCGTGTGACAAAAGGATTATGACATGTTCTATTGGTTAGGTTAATATCGGACTAACGATATTCATATTAATTGGGTAGTCATAATGTCTTACTAGAGACCAATTATGACCTGTGGGCTTCTAATGAAGATTAGGCCCATTGCCAATTTAATATGAGCCTATTGGGTCGCACACAAAGAACGAAATGGATAGGATAGGGTTTAAATATGATTTCGAATATGATTTGAAATTCGTAATAAGGTGAAATATCTTAACCGTCAGATATCGTATCTCGTTAAGATATTATCCCTAAGATATCGCCGCTTAACTAAAATACGTTAATGAGTTAACATCGGATTCTTATCCCTAAGATAGCGTCGCGTAACTGAATGTTGTTAAGGGGTTAACGTAGGATTCTATATAAGATATAGAATCACGATTTTCAGTTTTTACGTTTTCAATCTATCTCCTCCGTTTTTGGAGAAAAACAAAGAGCGAGAGATACCCTAGTTGCGGAGGAGCTAGCACCCTCACAATTCTTGTTCGTGACGTTCGCGTATGGATACCAATTGAGGGTGGTCGTTCATAGAGTAGCACCTGTAGTCCGACAGATTCAGATCGTCAAAAAGGTTAGTAATCTATTCTAATCAATTAGAAACGCATGGATCTTGGTAGGTTTCTATTTTCCGCTGCGTATAAATTAGTTGTACTATGATAGAAACCCTAACAGGGGTTCCTCCTGGTGTGGTGGTCGTATCGAGTCCGACATGCTGGGGAATTGCCCCCAGCCTTATGGTCGGTTTACGACCAACCTATTGGGAGAGTTTCCCCTAGCCTTATGGTTAGTTTAGGGCCGATTCGCTAGAGGAGTTGCCCTGGCCTTATGGTCGGTTTAGGGCCGACTCGTTGGAGGAGTTACCCCCAGCCTTATGGTCGGTTTAGGGCCAACTCACTGGGAGGAGTTGCCCCCAGCTTTATAGTCGATTTATGACCGACCTGCTGGGGGAGTTGCCACCAGCTTCATGGTTGGTTTATGACCGACCTGCTGGGGGAGTTGCCACTAGCCTTATGGTCGATGCGATGTCGATCTGCTGGGGGAGTTACCCCCAGCCTGACGGTTGATGGGTCGGTTGACTTCCTTGGGGAGCTATCCCCAGACTCAAGACCGACCGAGTGATCGACCTGCTGGGGGAGTTTCCCCAGCCTTATGGTCAACGTGATGTCGATCTGTTGGGGGAGTTGCCCCTAGCCTGACAGTCGACGGGTCGGTCGGCTTGCTGGGAGCTACCACTGGACTTACGGCCGACCGAGTGATCGGCCTGCTGGGGCAGTTGTCCCCAGCCTTATGGTCGATGTGATTTCGATCTGCTGGGGGAGTTGCCCCAGCCTGACGGTAGACGGGTCGGTCGACTTGTTGGGGGAGCTACCCCCAGACTCACGGTCGACCGAGTGATTGGCCTACTGGGAAAGTTGCCCCTAGCCTTGTGGTCGATCGAGTGATCGGCCTGCTGGGGGAGTCGCCCCAGCCTCATGGCTGATTGAATGATCGGCCTGCTTGGGGAAAGTTCCCCCTAGCCTTGTGGTCGATCGAGTGATCGGCCTGCTGGGAGAGTCGCCCCAGGCTCACGGCTGATTGAATGATCGACCTGCTGGGGGAGTTGCCCCCAGACTTACGGCCGCTTCGAGTGATCGGCCTGATGGAGAAGTTTCCCCCAGCTTTATGGTCGATCGTATGATCGGCCCGCTGGGGGAGTTTCCCACAGCCTCACGATCGATCGAGTGATCGGCCTGCTGGGGGAGTCGGCCCCAGTCTTACAACCGATTTGAATGATCGGTCTGCTGGGGGAGTTTCCCCAGACTTACAACCGCTTCAAATGATCGGCCTGCTGGGGGAGTTGCCCCAGCCTTATGGTCGATCTGAATGATCGGCCTACTGGGGGAGTTGCCCCAGACTTACAGCTGCTTCGAGTGATCGGCCTGCTGGGGGAGTTGTCCCCAGCCTTATGGTCGATCGTTTGATTGGCCTGCTGAGACCCCAGCCTCACGGTCGATCGAGTGACCAGCTTGCTGGGGGAGTCGCCCCCAGCCTTACGGTCGATCGAGTGATCAACTTGCTGGGGGAGTCGCCCCCAGCCTTACGGTCGATTTGAATGATCGACCTGCTGGGGGAGTTGCCCCCAGACTTACGGCTGTTTGGAGTGATCTGCCTGCTGGGGGAGTTGCCTCAGCCTTATGGTTGATTGAGTGATCGGTCCGCTGGGGGCGTTGCCCCCAGCCTTACGATCAATTTGAGCGATCGGCCTGCTAGGGGAGTTCCCCCAGCCTTATGGTCGATCGAGCGATTGGACTGTTGGGCGGATTGCCCCCAGCCTTACAGCCGATTTGAGCGATCGGCCTACTGGGGGAATTGCCCCTAGCCTTATGGTCGATCGAGTGATCGGCCTACTGGGGGAGTTACCCCCAGCCTTACGGTCGATTTGAGCGATCAGCCTGCTGGGGAAATTGCCCACAGCCTTATGGCCGATTTGAATAGTCCGCTTGTTGAGAGAGTTCCCCCAGTCTCACAGCCGCTTCAGGATGTTCGATACAGCGGAGTGTTGAGCCAGATCTTGAGAGACATATAGTTGCTGGTGTGAACTCGTACTTCATTCTTGAAATTAAAAACTGGGGATACATTCGGAAGGAAATACAGAAAAGCAGGGAAGATAACGGTGGGTGTGCAAAGCTTGACCGTGGGGAGGAGCCACGGTCGATTGGCCCGCCTCCTTACTCGATCATGCACATGGGGGTTTGGACGATGTTCACCTTCTTCCCCTTGTCTATTTTCCTTGATGTGCCCTCCCCAGGGGTCACCTTTGAGGCATCGACAAAATTGTTTAGGTGTCCTCGACTAATCAGTTGGTCAATGTCCTTTTTTAGGTGCCAGCAGTCGTCGATGTCGTGGTCGTTATCCTTGTGGTACCTGCAGTATTTTTCCTTGTCCCTTTGGTCGCCCTTCATCTTTGGGGTCGGCTTGTTGATGTGGCCCTCCTTCTGAGCATCTGTCAGGACGGCGTCCTGAGTCGCATTTAGCTTGGAGGGCGGCACTTCCCCTCTATGCTGCTTCCCCATTGGCTTTTTCTCTTGCCTATGATCGTTCGGCTCGCGACGCTCACCTTCGTCATGCTTGGAGTTCCTCTTGGTTCCCGTTGGGGGACCCCCTTCTTCTGTAGCCAAGGCCTCTTCGGTCAGCATGAACCGTTCCGCTTGAGCTATGACCTCGGTAAGGTCCTTCATGGGGTCATTCTGTAGGTTCTTCTTTGGGTCCCTATATCGGAGCCCTTTCTTTAGGGCCATTGTTACAACTAATTGGGGGCATCTCTCGACGTTCAGCTTTTGGGCGTTGTAGCACTTTATGTATGCCCTTAGAGTTTTGCTTGGCCTCTGTATCATGTTAAACAGGAGGTCCGATCCCGGCTTCTTCTGCCATCCGGCCATAAATTGTTGGCAAAACATCCGGGATATGTCCTGTAAGTTGTTGATGGACTGGTCAGGGAGGCTGTTGTACCAGTTTCGGACAGACTTCTTGAGAGTGGTGTGGAAGCCGCAACAGAGTAGAGTGTCGTCAGCCCCTGGAAACTCATGATCCCAGTGTAGTCCAGAACATGTTCCTCGGGGTCCCTCGAGCCGTCGCACTTCTCCAGAGCTGGCACTACGAACCTGGATGGCACCCGCGCTTCGGTGATGCTTTTTGCTAACGAGCAGTGGTCGATCGCTAGAGGCCCCAGGTTTGCTTGGCCGTTTGGCACCACGTCCTGGCGCTCGGGTTGTCTAGGCAGGTTGGCAGAGACGCGGGGTGGGTTCCCTCGGTGGCCATCCTGGCAAGGGATCGATGTAGGTTGTCGAGTTCACTCTTTGTTGCGACGTCCATCGCAGCTTCTCTACCTCTTTCGGCACGGGCTCTCGCTTCGTTCCCAGTGCCATTCGGTGTCTGTGCGGCTAGAAGACCAACGCCTGGTCGAGCGGGACCGTTTGGACAAAGCCGATGTCGATTCGCCCCATGTCCACCTGGTCCCCCTCCCCTTGTTCGAATGGAAGTGGGGGTCGGTGAATGCTCCCGGTTCTGGCCTCCACCCTCTCGGTCCATGACTACGACTGAGCGCAGTGGGGGGTGCTGCCTGAAGTGTTCAGTAAACCCCTGCCTGGTTCTCTGCGAAGGGGTGTTACAGGCCCGCGAGTTGCTGGATGGCCACTGCCAAAGTCTGGAAGTTGGCATTCATCTCTTGAGTGAGATGTTTGAGTAGTTCAAGGATTACCGAGCGTGAGTCGTCGGTTCCCTCTGTGGAATGGTTGTGCCCTGTCGGTTTAGGACATAGTCACCGTTCTCGGGGATGGTAGGCAGGCACGTGGATCTGTTGTCGTGCTGCTACATGTTGCTTGTAGTGGATGATGCGGGTGAAGATTTCGCTATCCCACAGACAACGCCAGATGTTTTAGGATGTTTTCTCACCACAGTTTGGCAGTCTCGAGGGTTGGAGTTCGACGTGGTCGTGTGAGACACGTGCGTCCTCCGAGATCGGGTAGAGATGCATTCGCTCGATCTAGAATGCGCGGATCTATGCATCAGTATCCCAAAGGGTAGCTTCAGGGAAATGATGACCTCCTCGAGTGGAGAGTCGAACGAGCTCGGGATCGAGGCCGTTTGGCTCCGTTGGATGAAGCACCGAAGGGTATCCTCGACAGGGCGAAGTCTCCTTGACCTGCATGGACGAGAAAGCTCGTCAGGGGAGTTGGACCTTGGTTCTGATCAAGTCCCCTCCGATGCCTAAGTTAGATATGATCTGAAGGATGCCCGGTGGGATCGAGTACGGTTCACGGAGAGACCAATACACGAATCCTCAAGCCAGGCTGTGGAGGAGAATGTGAAGTGGAAGACAAGGTCGTCGGAGGAAGAATACATGAGTGTAGAGTATTCAAAATTCGGTCCATCCGTCTTTCAATCTCCGGGTCTCTTATAGGGATTGAACTGCCCATGTTCCCCTCATCCTCCCCCCATCTCGCCCCAAGTACTGTCACGCCCCGCTTCCCAAAACAGCGGAGGCGAAACGTGACAAGGCCCGCTTAGGCCAGAGCTAAGGAGCCCTGACCCAATAAGCGTCTGTGTGGTACTATGACGAAGGTACAGGTCCCTGCATGTTAATACAGAACAAGAAAAGTACAAGAAAGAAAGAACATCACATTTTATTCCAACATATCGAAAGTACCAAGTCTCAACGCCTGAAGGGCTACAACTGCAGAAAAGGAAATCTAACGGTGCAAGCACCCGACCTAAAAGTAGTGAATATCTCAGAAAACTGCAACGAGAAGTCTCTAGCTTTGGTCCTCCTTAGGGTCGTACTCAGGATCAACACTCTCTGGCTCCACGTCAACTGACAAGTCAGTCTCCTCGACGTACTCTGGCTCGATCCCTGACGTACAGCACCAAAAGAAGGAACTGTACGTCAGGTAAGGTCTACAAGAAGAGGTTAGACCAAACTGCAAGTGCACATATTATTTAGCAACGTTTTACTGGTTGATTAACATGCTGAGGTTATAACAGACGAACAATGAAAGTACACGCAGCAGGAAAGTAAAACACAACAAGTAGTAGTCGTAGCGAGTGCTACCGACTACGGGACTAGCCTACAGGTGTCAAGACAAGACGGTAGATGGAGAGCCAGACAGGACAAGACAAGACACGAAAAGGGTTCACGCCTTTACGGTTGGAGGGGGATCAGACCCTCTTGCCGCGTGCACGCTCAACCCTACCCCAAAACCCCAAGAATCGTGACAGGACAAGGGATCACTTGCTCTAGCTTGACAAGTGCCCTATTGCTCTCTGAGCTGTGTATCAGTACAAGGGATCACCTGCTCTAGCTTGACAGGTGCCCTATTGCCCATCGGGCTGTGAATCGGTACAAGGGATCACACGCTCTGGCTTGGCGAGTGCCCTATTGCCCAGCGGGCTGTGCAAGACGGAAAGGGACATGGCAAGACGGAAAGGACATGACACGACAAAACAGGAGGGGTTGTACTAGGGTGTCCACAACTCACACACACGCATGTCAATCCTATGATGTCAAAATTGTTGTTATTGGACTCGGACTTCGTTGTCAAGTCTGAGCTATCAAGGGCGTCCCGGACGCTATCATTTCACGTCCGGTTCTCATATTTCTAAAATAATAATTCTAATAAGACTAAGGCCTAAACATGGCCAAGAACGCAAGTGGTACACTTGCCTGCGGTGGCGAGTGCGTTGTCTCCCTGGAACGTCTCGTCCAAACGTCTCATCGGTGAAAGAACGTCTGAAAATCGTGACACGGCGACGGTGTCAGATCGCGATCCAATAATTCCTATTAGGGTTGTGTCTAGGTTATCGGGACTATCCTATTCATCAAAAAAAATCACATTTTTAATGCATATAAGCTAATCGACGATCTATCCTATGTGCACATGCATAAAGTTCATTCGTCAATTTATCTACGGTTGTACAACGTTTTAAAGATCAACGGAAAATAAATTTAATTGATTAAGTTGATGGTTTCAATTAGGTTTCGATTATTTACGGTGGGGGTTTCTACGAGTTTTGGAGACCAACCTGAAAATGACGATTGAACGGAGGTCCGGCGTCGGATCTGAAAAAGGCGGAAGCTTTGCGTCGTCTGGAAGTTCCTAGGCCGCGGGTAGCGCAGCGAGGAACGTTGAACGTTGGTGGTGTCGTTGGCCTCCGTAGGTGGTGGCGAAGATCTTGGTGTCTCCCGGGGTCATCGTCGCTAGATCTGAGGTTGGATCGCCAAGATGGATCTCAGAAAGGGAAACGAGATGGCGGCCGGAGCTTGGCCGCAAGATTCAGATCTGGGGAGATGAGGGTGGTCGGCTTGTTTTGTGAAGAGAAAGGAGAAAAGGAGAATGGAAAGGGGAGAAGAACCTTGGAGAAGATGGAGAGCACAAAGGAGGAGGAAGGAGAGGTAGTGGAAGAAAAAGAGATAGGTTGGAGAAGAAGATGGCTCAAAATAATGAGGAGAAAAGAAAGAAGGCCGCGCGTTTAAATAAGAAAAACAAACGGCGGCTAGGTCAAAAATTAGGGGTTCGGGGTCAATTAGTCGGTCAGTGAAGGGCGGTCGACCGACTAGTTTTAGAACGAGTCGGTCGGTCGTCCAACTGAGACCGGCTAAAAGTAAATAGAGAACAGTGTCGGTACAGGGTTGACAGATTTAGTCGGTCTGTGAAGGCTCGTCGACCGACTAGTTTGCAACCTAGTCGGTCGGCCAGTGTTCATTGACCGACTAAAGAATGAAGATGGTCGACAATAAGTTTTGAAAATTAGTCGGTCAGCGAAGGAAACCTAACCGACTAGTTCGTCAACTAGTCGGTCGGTATTCGTTCTTAGACCGACTAATGGTAAACAGTAACTCGACTGCATGAAATGATCTCTAACTTAGTCGGTCTGCGAAGAAGTGCTGACCGACTAGTTTCACAACTAGTCGGTCGGTGGATGACCTTAGACCGACTAAGCGTAAACAGTAACTCAGTGGAAAAATCAAAGGGGAACTAGTCGGTCCATGAAGAGTTTCTGACCGACTAAATTGGCATCTAGTCGGTCGGTCTTTCTTCTTTAACCGACTAAAATGCACACCAAGTCTCCAAATGAAGTGCAAAGCTTCGGGATGGTTTTAGGGACTTCTAAAATGAGTCTGGCTCTAAGGTAAGAGCGTCATGAAGCATTCTCAGCTCCAGATAGGGGAAACGAGATACAGAAAGGAAGAAGAGAGAAGACAAACAATCATATATATATATATATATATATATATATATATATATATATATATATATATATATATATATCATTATACAAAAACCAGCCGTTACAAGTACTCACCTCTTTGATCGTCCCTTGATGGGCCATGAAGGTGGATGTAATGTGGCTCTTGAATGGTAATGAAGGTGTGCACAATTTGGGGGAGCGGTTACCTCAACCTACATGGGTCAGCGGTTCCCACAACATCAGTCTGGGGCCGCCATGGCTCGAGGTGTTTACGAGGCTTTTAGGCTGGGGCCTAACCCTGCCCTGGCCCATGGGCTCAGATCATGTGCTCGGTCCATTCCGTCTTTAGCCTGTTTTGGGAGGGTCGGATCACCATCGATATTGTTCAGTGAATATTGTACAAGTCTGGATATTGTGTCTGATCATTGAACACCAAATATTCATTGCAAGCTCTTGCTAATGTGAACGACAATGTTGGGAACTAAGTGCCACGGTACACCGGGGGTCACCTCTTGAATCCATTGGAGCCACCTCTAGAATGCCATCATCATGACAATACATGAAACAATGTCAGACACAGTATTAATCATAATACAAATAAACACATAGTATGAAAACAATACAACAGTCACAGTACCATGACACTACTTGACTCATGGGTTTTGGGGTAACTCATATTAGAGAGAGTGCTGGAGCGATTGAAGCTATGCTCATGGCCCATATCTAGGAGGATTTCCATTCCATGTTCTATTATTTAATGGATATTGAGTCCCTTTCATGCTTCCTTCTTTTAGACTCGGCCCGGGGTCGCACCGTGCGATCCAAGGTGGACTTTACGTTGCACATCGTGCTCTCAAAATATGAGTCACATAACTAGTAAATGGCATCCCAGTTTAGTGTACAGTAGTACTTATAGGAAAGATTGTCTCATGCTAGGTTTATTGCTACTGTTCTTTGTTGTCTTGCTGGTTTATATCTACTAATGATCGATGTTATGGATGTATACTAGTGAGATGTTTCTTTACCTTTTGTTTCTCAATATGTCATTGCCATCTTATTGTCTAATATCAACATTCATATCTTTTAAAATGTTTATGTTATTCACAATTTGACACTTTCATACACTTGTTACACTTTGTCCTATAGATCACTTTTGCATGCATGTACTTTTCCTTGTTGTTTTACATAAACTGAAAGCTTGGATATAGATATAGTCTAGTGTCTAACCCAATACTATATCTCTCAGGTGTTCCACATGTCCTATATTGAGTTTCAAAGTTCTTCCCTTCCCTTGAGCTATTTTGGGTCCTTTCATTGAGGTATGTTTTCAGTATATTTTTATTCAGCATATATTGACTTTACTGGTAACCAGCAGTACCTACAAATTCTTGAAAAAAAGTAATGACCCCCAGAAATCGGGGCGTTACGATGTAGTATGTCGGTAGAGCATCATAGGCAAAGCAAGGCAAGAGCTCATCGGTTTCTTATCGTCAATAGGAATCCATACACTAAGCAGAGGTGCCGGGAGTGTTTATTCTTGTTTGATGTGTTGACAATGTTGTAGTGCTAGGTGCTTGCTCCAGTGTTCCTCATTTCGTAAGTGGAAGCAATGATTTTGGGTGCTTGGCAGTGATGGAGCATGCGTGAGCTTTGGGACTCTGTAGAAGGCTAGCATTTAACGTTCCTAAATGAGTGAGGGGATGTATTGAGCGATCTTGGGGTGATGGGTTTGAATTTTGAAATTCAAATGGTTTTTAGGGGATATGTGGGATTGGATAGTCAGAATGCATGGAATACTGAGGTAGCACGTAACTTTGACGAGGTTTGAAGAAATGAGCTGACTTTGATGGAGTCTGAAGTCTGAAGAAATAAGACTCTGACTCTGGAAATTTGATCGCCAATGAAGAAATTAAGAGATTCAGGACTGGAGGAATTATAACATCAACTAAAATAGTGACCCGAAGCCAAGTATGACAAATTAGTAGTTGTAGATGCTACATAAATGATGGTGGTAATGACGTGGATGAAATTTTTTTCATTGGACTTAAGGGGGTGGGGTGTGGGAGTAGCGTGGTGATGGTGGTGATGGTGGTTTCCATCCAAGTCTTCTCCTTAGTTTAATTGATGGCATATATGCTGGGATATGAGTGCCTGTAAGGTAATTATTGCAATTGACACATCTTATTTGAAATAATAGTATGCTGCTATTTGGTATCATTTTTCGTTGCGATTATTTTATATACATTTGTGACTAAATACACAAAAATACACATATTAATTACATGAATAAAGTCCTTAGAATAATGTGAGATAATTAGGATCATAATAAGAATATAATAATGAGACCTAAATAATCACTCAGACACATTTCCGAATGTTTCTGATCATAAAAATATTGAGATATGAGATCAATTTCTAGATAAATGGTGTATACTTTATCATAAAGATATTAATAGTTGGTTTCATAATGATTCGATTTGGGACATTGTAAGACTATATACATGTGTTTTTTTCGAGAATAAGCTCATAAAATGATCCATCAAGAGACTTCAAGTCGGTATTGTTTCGGGGTGTTTTCTCACCACAGGTTGATAGGCTGGAGGTCCAGAGGTCGTCGCTGTCATGTGAGGCGGTGACGACCTTTGGAGTTGGTCGGCTGTGCCTTCACTTGAGCTGGAAGACGTGGATCCGTGCTTCGGTGCGCCGAAGAGTAGCTTCGGCGTGACGATGACCTCCGGGATCGATCGGACAAACGGGCTATGGCAAGAGTGCGTTTGGATCCGAGCGGCGGGACGCTAAAGGGAAGCTTCGACAGTGGTGATGTCTCCTTCGATCTGCAAAACAAAGAAGCTCGTCAGGGGGGGTCGGACCTTGGTTCCGACCGGGTCCCCTTCGATGCCAAAGTTAGAACTAGTCTGAAGGATGCTCGGTGGGATCGAACTTGGTTCACGGAGAGACCAAGCGCGAATCCTCGAGCCGAGCTATGGAGGAGAAATGTGTTCGGTGGAAGAAGGTGTGAGAGTTGTGTTGTGATACATCTGTTGTCGATCCCCCCAGTCCCCTGAGATGATGCCTCTCTAGCCTTAATATAGGCGAGTCATTCCCCCCGGTGTAATGGGCCATGATGAGACCTTTATTGCCGTCATTGATGGGGACGTGCTAATTGGGGAATGTTGACCCCCATAATTGTGCATGTTTGATGGAGGGATGAATGCCATGAAGGCGTGCCATGATTGCTGGAGTGATGGCCTTGAGTGGCTGCCATAATTAGCGAGTGCTCCCCCGGTTTGGGAAGCGATTTCCTCCACTATGGAAAGTGGGCGGTTTATTGGGCCTTCGTCTCGGGTGGAGAAGCGTGACCCATCCGTGAGGTCCTTGGGCCAGAGCCCAAGGCCGTAGTGGGTTGGTTGACTAGTCGTGTTTGACTCGGTTCCTCTGGGCCCGGTCAAAATGGTTGTATCAATTGCCCCCATCTTCCGAGCTCTACCGTTGTTGAGGTTGAGGTCGGGAGATGTAGTATAATGGCTCCTTTTGTAGAATTGGTTCGGCTTGCGAAATCAGCTAGTGACAATAATTGGTAGGTCCAAGATTCGTTCGGTGGCGAGGGGAGTGGCCCCACGACTCGTGGCCGATGAGGAGATGTCGGCCTGCTGGGAGAGTGGCCCCACAACTCGCGGCCGATGAGATGTCAACTTGCTGGGGGAGTGGCCCCCAGCCTTACGGCAAACCGGATGGGTCGGCATGCTATGGGGGTTGCCCCCAGCCTTACGGTCGACGGGTTGTCAGCCTGCTGGGGGAGTTGCCCCTAGCCTTACGGTCGATTAAGTGATCGGCCTACTGGGGGAGTTGCCCCCAGCCTTACGGTCGATTAAGTGATTGGCCTGCTGGGGGAGTCGCCCCAGCCTTACGGTCGATGTAGTCGGTCTGCTGGGGGAGTTGTCCCCAGCCTTACGATCGACGGGTCGATTGGCCTGCTGAGGGAGCTACCCCTAGTCTTACAGTCGATCGTGTGATCGACCTGCTGGGGGAGTTGTCCCCAGCCTTACGATCGATGTGGTCAGTCTGCTAGGGGAGTTTCCCCCAGCCTTACGATCAATGGGTCGACAGGCCTGCTGGGGGCGACCCCCAGTCTTACGGTCGATCGTGTGATCGGCCTGCTGGGGGAGTTGCCCATAGCCTTACGGTCGATGTGGTCGGTCTGCTGGGGGGTTGCCCCAGCCTTACGATCGACGGGTCAATAGGCATGCTGGGGGGAGGGGCGCCCAGTCTTATGGTCGATCGAGTGATCGGCCTGCTGGGAGAGTTGCCCCCAGCCTTACAGTCGATGTGGTCAGTCTGCTGGAGGAGTTACCCCAAGCCTTACGATCGACGGGTCGATAGGCCTGCTGGGGGGCGGCTCCCAGTCTTACGGTCAATCGATTGATCGGCCTGCTGAGGGAGTTGCCTCCAGTCTTATGACCGATCCAGGTTTGGTCGATCTGCTGGGGGAGTTGTCCCCAGCCTTATGTCAAACCGATGGGTCAACCTGCTGGGGGAGTTGTCCACAGCCTTACGGCGAACCGTACGAGTCGGTCTGCTGGGGGAGTTGCCCCTGCCTCACAACCGATCCCAGCTCTTGTCTGGATCCCAGTTTTAGCTCAAGATCCAGTCTGGTTAGTGGAGGTTCTGTGCCATCGCCTGAGTTTCTGTACCGTCGGTGGAGCTTGGAAGGCAGAGGTAGTAAGGGTCCTCCCGTGTATGTTATCCTTACCCCCTCCACGTCTCGGGTTAGCCTAGAGAGATGGCAAACTCGAGTCGCTGGAAATCATGTCGGTGCAGGTCAGTTGTATGGATCGGCCTCCTCTCGTCGATTGACCTCGTCTGGTCAGAAGATCGTCCAAGGGGATGGAGCGGGAAGAGCTTCGGCTGGTCGGCTTCTTCCTGGAGGGGTCGGCCTGGACTGGTCGGCCTCTTCCTGGATGGGTCCATAGCCGAAACGTCCGATCCAAGCTTCTTGAGCACATGAGCCAAGCTTGACAGTGGTCTTGCGGAGTTTGAGAAGCCATGCAGCAGCCGAGTTTTGAGGCAGAGCTCTAAGAACTAAGCCGTGCTTTGAGAGAATACTGTCGAGCTCCAAGTTGTGGCGTGATGGGACATGCTGACCTCTGGGGAGAAGCTGAGCTTCGCCGTTGGCTCGAAAGGAGGTAGTTTGCAAGCTTTGTATCTTCCAGCTCAAGACTTCCTGTAGAACACTCCCATTTATGTATGATTTATTGGCGGCAAGTCTAGAGATCACCACCGATGGGAGGTTCCTTGGGACCGATTTCGGTGGATCTGGTACTCCATTGGATCGTCTTAAACCTGCTTGATGCGAAACCTGCTTGATGCTTCGCTCCTCATACTTTCTCACCCCTCCGCAACATCCTGCTTCCCATCCTCAGGCTCGACGATCGCCAACGAATCGACCACCTGCTGAACGACAAGGATCCCTACTCCTATGAGAAGTCAGCCGAGCACCTATGCGAAGGGCAGGATCCCCCGCGATGCGACGCAGATGGGGATCCATAGGGACGCTTCTGCGAGGGAGACCACCTATGTAGACAGCACCGCCGTCTCCATGGAGGCATGTAGACGGCCCCGAAGAGCGCAGGAAGCACCATGCCATAGAGCGGGTGGATGCGGCACTTGGAGGCGGTGTCGTAGGTCTGGGGGGTAGCAGATCGATATCTTCGGCAGGCCGGGAGGGAGGCATGAGCAGACTGGCTCCCTTAGCCCTTGACAGGATGGCCTTGCCCATCAAGATCTCCCCCCTCTGCAGTCCCGAACGAGGAGTCCAAGGGGCATGCGGAGGCCGAGCTTGAAGCAAGGAGAGATCTCACACAACGTCATGATCACGGCCTGCCTCTGATTTGGATCACCTCGCCGATCAGCTGCCCGCTTGAGGATAACGATGTTGGTCAGGGTGGTGACGAGATTGCCTTCGGAGATGTCAGCCGTGGTGGGGAGAAGCAGTCGCTTCGTATGAGCTGAGGGAGTTGGGGTGCACAATGTCGAGGAAGAGGTGGGCGACGACGTTGGGGAGCCCCGATCTCTGTCGATTGCTGCTTGGGGGTCTCGATTCTTAGACTTGATCATCAGCTAGGACGAGGTATGTCGGGATCGTCTCGTCGGAGCGGAGACCTACGGCTATTCAAGTTGGGTTGGAGCCTCGTCTGCTTGGTGTTTGGCATCGTTGGCAAGCAGGAACCTGACAATCAATGGAGGAAGCCCCAACAAACTGCCATGGACTTCATCCTTCTCCATACTGATAGGGGGGTACTCGTTGGTCCTCGTGAGGGGATCCCGCCACAAGCACAAGTACTCCATCGCCCTCTCTCGATTTGCTTCTTGGCATTGATCGCCTTGTATACGGCAACCTCGATTCATGGTGTTTCGGGTTTCCGTCATGACTGAGGACACAACAGGGCCTAAGGGGAGGATTGGTGGTCGCGGTCGGCGATGATGCGGGTAGATTCGACGATGACGTCGGTAGCATCGAGCGACCGGAGTTTTCTGGATTGGCGATACATGCCGAGCGTTAGGATCTCAAGTCCAAGATCGAGAAGCACGCCATCAAGGAGCGGGCCCATGGCCGAATCCCCACCGTCGGCCTCGAACTCATGTCCGTCCAAGGTACATCATCGAGGAAGCAGCTGCTCACCGCGGAGCATGTCCAGCCCCTCCGCCTGGAGCTCCTGCCGGCGCCACCGAATGCAAAATTCCTCCTCTTCATCGGTGATGTCGAGTAGATTCCGGCCGCCTCTGCTGCCGGCGGCCTTGCTGGAGGAGGTGGCGTTGTCGGCGTCAGCTCCGCAAGGTGGCAAATCGGTACGGTGCCGTTCAGCATATCAGATCGGCACATTTAGCAG
Source organism: Scilla litardierei (assembly GCA_030789695.1). NCBI lineage: Eukaryota > Viridiplantae > Streptophyta > Magnoliopsida > Asparagales > Asparagaceae > Scilla > Scilla litardierei. The sequence continues at coordinate 666,560,677 of CM061142.1, read as the reverse complement.
AGGGTCGATGACGGCCGTCGGTTGCCGTGACTCCTGGCAGCCGGTAGCGGCCTCCTAGGCTGGGCGAGAGAGCCCTAGACTCTGAAACCTACTACTTTGATTAAATACCATCTACCGCTGCAAAAGAAACAGATGCAGTAATGAGATCAGCCATCGGAGTTTCATAAGCATGGCCTCCTATTTGAAAGTGGTTAACTCCTTTGGCTCAATTGCAGATGGCGATGACGTCTTGGAGCTTGGCGAAGCCGGTGAGAGATGGGGAACCCGACGATCGGCTGAGAGGATTTGACGGAAATCGCTCGAAGAGGAACGAAAGATCTCTGGAGCCCCTAGCTCGGTCGAAGCGAGCCGAGCTCCCCATATTTGGTCGGCGATCTGCAGATCGACAGAAGAGCCCGGATGGAAGATCCGAGCCACCGCTTTAGAGGAACGGTAGATCTCCAGAGCCCCTAGCTCAGACGAAGCGAGCCGAGCTCGCCAGACCTGGTCGTGCTTGTCCAGAACACAGACGAGATTGTCGACGAAGAAGACGGTGTCGCTGTTGCCCATCACGATCCACCTGACTTCTGGGAGGCTGAGGCGGAGAGTCTTGGAGACAAGTCGGGAGGTCCGAACGGTGGAGCGATGGCCCTGTCAGCTGACGAATGAAACTTGGAGGTGTTGCTGGAGATGCATAGCTCCGGCAGGGGGACGATGAGGATCGGGATCTCATCTCCTTGACTTTTCTTTTGTGGGGGCGAGTACTCGTTGAGAGAGAAAAAATAACTAATCGCCCAAAGAATGATCCAGTGCTGTGCCTCGAACGAGATCTTGAAGTCTATCGAGGTTTCAAAGAAAAAATCTCCCACCACCTCGGTGGGCCTTTGGCCATTCAGGCCTCTCATTAGTGGACGAGTCGTTGTCCGCGTGGTCAAGATGGAATTCTTTTATGGGTGCTTCGAGATCAAGATGGGAACAATGCCTCGAAGTCGGTCGGGCTCCCAAGGTGAAATCTTTGGCCGACAGAAACCAACTGAGAGATAGGGTGGTCAGATCCAAAGAGAAAGGCGTCCCCCTTCGTGATCGTCAGAAGTTGATGGTATATGATTAGCAGAACGAATCCTTGTCCATGTGGATGATGACATGGGTACTGACTCGTTCTCACAGACGGCGCCAGATGTTTCGGTGTGTTTTCTCATCACAGGTTGATAGTCTGGAGGTCCGGAGGCCGTCGCTGTCATGTGAGGTGATGACGACCTTTGGAGTCGGTCGGCCACACGTCCACTTGAGCTGGAAGATGTGGATCCGTGCTTCGGTGCGCCGAAGGGTAGCTTCGGCGTGACGAGGACCTCCGGGATCGATCGAACGAACGGGCTCTGGCAAGAGGGCGTTCGGATCCGAGCGACGGGACGCCGAAGGGAAGCTTCGGCGGTGGTGACGTCTCCTTCGATCTGCAAAAAGAAGAAGCTCGTCAGGGGGGGGGGGGTCGGACCTTGGTTCCGATCTGGTCCCCTCCTATGCCAAAGTCAGATCTAGTCTGAAAGATGCTCGGTGGGATCGAACTTGGTTCACGGAGAAACCAAGCGCGAATCCTCGAGCCAAGCAATGGAGGAGAAATATGTTCGGTGGAAGAAAGTGTGAGAGTTGTGTTGTGATACCTCTGTTGTCGACCCCCCCAGTCCCCCCCCGAGATGATGACTCTTTAGCCTTAATATAGGCGAGTCATCCCCCGGTGTAATGGGCTATGATGAGACCTTTATTGCCGTCATTGATAGGGACGAGCTAATTGGGAAATGTTGACCCCCATAATTGCACCTGTTTGATGGAGGGATGAATGCCATGAAGGCGGGCCATGATTGCTGGAGTGATGGCCTTGAGTGGCTGCCATAATTGGCAAGTACTCCCCCGGTTTGGAGAGCGATTTCCTCCACTATGGAAAGTGTGCGGTTTATTGGGCCTTCATCTCGGGTGGAGAAGCGTGACCCGCCCGTGAGCTCCTTGTGCCAGAGCTCAAGGCCGTAGTGGGTTGGTTGACTAGTCGTGTTTGACTCGATTCCTCTGGACCCGGTCAACATGGTTGTATCAAGTAACATACTCTAACTGTCAAATAGAAATTTTCAAATGCTGACTTGTACATGGTAATCCTTAAACCTGAGATGCGCTAAAAAATTTGTATCCGAAATGTTTATACTAGACATCTACCAACCAATGACATTTGTTTGTTGCTAGATTGTTATTAGGTATAGACCAAAGCATGCAAAGGGAAACGATAGTCTAGATGGAATTCGGCTATTCAATATGAAAAATTATTGTCGTGTGTAATTGATATATGATCATAGTAATTCCTTGACCAGTGTGACCTGAATAAACTTGTAAAAAGTAATATGTTTCATCCAAATTTACTCCAAACTTGTGCTATCAATTAAAAGAATAAAGATGTTATTGGGGTTTGATAGTACACCAGAGCTAGACATCTTAAACCCACATTATGATGAAAATATTGTATTCTACGGTAATCGTTACTAACAAGCCTAATTCATTGTGATGAGATCACTGTCTTACACCAACCGAATAATTATGGTTTTGAAACAAGTGATGTTCACATGCAACTAGCATCAATGTTGTACATGTGAGTGGATCTCGCTGCTAAATTAAGAACCATGCTTTTAGGGTACCACAAAGATGATTATCTTATCATGATAAGCGAAGAAGGAACATTTATATATGTCTGTATGTATGTGATAAACAATTGGTCAAAAGATTACAACGAGTTGTTATCAATTTGAATAAGGAAGGAACAAGATGTAAAAGGTTATAATAAACAAATAAAAGGCACATAAGAGTAATGAGTAAGTTATTAAAGAATGACCAAGTATACCATCAACCAGACATCAATGGTGGCATCACTAGCCGTCAGCCAGCTGCCGAAGAGGCCTGGTCGACGGCTTCGGCTGATGGCAGGTTGAGGGAGAACTTGTCAGTAACTAGCAGCCAGTGCAGGTCCCATTTTAGGTCAGCCATGGATCCATGAGTTGGGTCCTACCTCACTTTGGGTGATGTGTTCTTGGTTAGGAGATTCTTTTCTAGTTTGGTAATAAGCAATCCAAACAATCACAAAAGTATACTGGCAAGCAATTTAGCAAATCACATCTTTTCGTGAGATTCTTATTCTTGTCCAGCCAAATATTGTCCCTGACTGGCATCGTGTACAGTACATACATACACTAGAACTAACAAGTTCAAGCCACAAAAAGGACTTCAACGTGAGCACTGCTTTGGTACAGTTACGGTTAGGTAGGCTGACCAGATTATTCCGATATCCTCGTTGGCATCTACTTTCGGAGAAAGCTCCAGGGTCCCCTCGCCGCCCCCATCCTGCAAGTACGAAGGCAGATAACGATAATAAGCCTATTATCTAAGCATGACTCTACAAATCTTTTGTATAGAAACATACCTCCAAATACTGGCTAAGGTTCGCAGGGTCATGTAGATTGTCAGTGCAGTCCATATTCCGATGAATCCATGGCTTGAGGAGAGAAAAATCAAGCATGGAATGCTAATGGCAGCGACTGCAACCTGAAAATATTCGAGACATATATAAGGTTTATGATAACAGAACAGATATATTCCTAGTTTGGAGATGGGTTCAAAAAATGGCTTGCCATAGAATATGCTGCAAAAGTGTAATCCGATGCTCCAAAGTTGACACCATCAAAAACAAACGCCAGGGCATTGATCGGTTGAGTTGCAGCTACAAACTGGACAATGTAATTAGATTAGGACAAAAATTCATTGTGTGTCATGTCTGGTTCTGTTGTTTTCAATATAACATGGTAACATACCGGTAATCCCTTATGCACCATCTTCAGTACATTAACGTCCTTTGTGAATATTCTCGATCCGAATTCCATTCCAACTCCAAGCAAAAGCGCGAGGGCCACCCCCAGAACTATGCTTAACTATACATTGAATGGACTTTTAAATAACTAAGGATGAACTTAATCAAGAAAGGAGAAAAGAGACTGTCAAAACAAATTTGAGAAAGAAAACATAGATGTACCTGCAGGACGCGAGCTGTAGCAGCCACAATCTTACGGCGATCTCCTCTGGCAAAGGCACTAGCAAGTATCGCCTTGAATACAATATCAGTTAAACTTCATTCATTGAGAAGTTTTTGAGAAACATAAAAGTGAACGAGAAAATCATGTATTGAAACAAAGAATGGAAATGAGTTGGTGAAATAGAAATCACAAGTACAAAACATTTAAACTTGATTGTCGGATTCCGTGTTATCTATAAATAGACTTACATGCTGCCAAGCATATTATGATCAACTGCTTATATCAACTATTACAACATACCGTATAACACCAAAATTATCAGGAAGTATACATAGAACGAACTGTACCCACTAACCATAATCATATCTATTTAATTGCCTTTAAAGGTTGACTAATTTATGCATCAAAGTTTGACAAGATTCTCATATCAACCGTTTATTGACTGCCTCCGTACTCCTGACATTATTGACAGTGGACGGGCAAGTTTGCTCACCATGAAACCAAAAAAGCCTTTAAGAAAGATATCATGGATCATCTATATGGACAACACTAATAACTGTAACTCATGGGATTGTTATATGAGGGAAATTTTGCAGTACCTGTCCAGCAACAGCTAGTCCATCTGCAAGTAGAGAAGTCGCCAACCAAAGCTGCAAGCAGATCTGAAATGCAGCCATAGGCGTTGGTCCGTGGTGTGCGGCAAGTGATGCTCCCAACGTCATGCAAAATGTCACAGATATCACCCTTGCCAGCAGTAGAAATCCTGTGTTGCGGAGCAAACATTAAGCCTTTGTTCACACAAGCATTTAGGAAGATATACGCAATACAGTAAGATAATATTAATTGCAACCACTGTAATTTTGAAGCAAAAGAAGAAAATATTAAATATTCTTTCGACATTATCATCAGAGTGCAGTGTGCTAGATGATCGGTATAATTAGAGCAGGCAATGCCAAATGACCGAAGTTATAATGGGGTGCTAATCCATGTCATTGCTTCCCAGACACGACGTATCCACACAACAGCCATCCAATCACAAATGTAACAAAGAAGAAGCAACTGAAACAATTGGCCCTGATAGCATATGAAGCACTGGGGCTACCAATGCCAACTAACTACAACATGAAGTCAGAAAAATGTCAAGCCACGATGGCACATTTTCGACCCTAGATCAGTGTCTTCCAACTGAATTGGTCATGAGCGAAACACGTCAGTCCTTTGTAATCTTGTATATAATTGGAAGCAGATGCATCTTGGGCCTTTAATTATGAACACACGCTTTTTTTACCCAAGTAATAAAATAATTGAGTAGCAACAAGGTAGTTCTTAACATCAAATTTCAACTTGGACAAATCATTTTAGCCAGGTGTCTTAAGAAGCTAAAACCTCATACAATGATTAAGCGCTAAGTTGTCAGACATTAAAGTTCCACTAAGTGCAAATGGTAGCAGTAGTCCTTCAGCTTGAGCTTGATGTTAGACCAATACCATGACGGGAACTTCACCTAGTTACTATAATTTCAAATAATAAAAATACGTCTAGATTTTTGTTTTTTTGTTTTTTATTTTACCTAACAAACGTGACAAGCAAAACAAGAAACACTTATTGAAGCTAAGCGATGAAAGAATTGAAACCCTACCACACCGAAGAAACCGGCTAATCTTGAGAGCACTGATGCTGGGTGGAATGACATCAATTTGTTTCACTAATCTAAAAAAGAGTATTGATGTTATAAGGTACCTGTAAGAAACAAATTATAAGGCTTGTGAACCAAGGTAATTTGTGAAGCACATGAACATCTGATACTAGAATGATATAACATAATAGAAGTTAAAACTTACTGAGAGACTACATGGGCAATGGCTGCACCACTGACACCCATACGGAGAGCAAATATCAGGATTGGATCTAGAATGATGTTAGTTGCGTCTCCGGCCACTACATCATTAAAAAAACATATTGAAATCAAGTTGATGGAAAAAAGCAACAATGACTTCTACTTCAAATGTACAACAATTTAATTAACAAAAACTAGAGTACACACGTTTATTGCATAGTACAGTGGACAGAAACCATTGCTGCTGGACCACAGTTAGCAAAATATGATATGGAAAACAAAGGAATGGAATACATTACCATTAACAGACGGGGTTCAAGAAAAAACAAATACAAAAATAATGTGAAAGTCAAAATTTAAGTAGTTCCTTGATCGTGTTTAACATGATTTAGTTATAAAGGACATATGAACATATAAGTCAAAGCTTGTGTTTTGGACCTAATTTCCGTATATAACTCAAAGCTTGTGGTTTGGACCTAATTTCCGTATGTATACACATATCAAACAAAAATATACTACAATATTAATAAATATTAATCACTTTCCAAGTCTGATTTTCGGTATCTTAGATTATTTGACGAATAAAGAATCTTACTAACAGATTAGTCTGAGTAAATCACATCTATGATTGAAAAAATATCAAACAAAAAATATAACTACTATATATAGCTGGTGTTGGAAAAATTACCTTCAAAAGAATTGAAATTATGTGTCTACATATTAAAAACTGATATAAAATATATTAGTAAAATACACAACTTTTTTGCTCATCTTTCTTTTGGATGGAATGTTATCTATGCTGGCTTCAAAACACTTTCGTGCTTCTTTGGCCTTTTTGGTCCGGGGGGGGGGGGGGGGGGGGGGGGGGGGGGGGGGGGGGTATAAGGGAAGTGACTGCAAAGTTTTGCTGACTATAATTTGGAAAAAAAATTTGTTTTCGGAGGCTTTCAACTAATTTGTATTTCCTTTAATGTGAATCCTAAATGCTAAATAGATGTAATCTGTCTGGTAGACTAAAAAACATGTTGATAACTGCATTATTTGCGGTAATAATAGTCGTTTCATAATAGTATAAGTGCACTACATGCATAGGCATATGCGGAACTACCCACTAGCTTGTGGGGGCATGGGCCCCCACCAAAATTTGAAAAAACGGTATGCATGTATATTTGTATATATATCTGTATATGTATATATGTATGTATACGTAATAGGCCACCACTAAAATATATATGTATTGGGACCCCATAAAACCAAAGGTCGGGCTCTGCCACTGTTTGTAGGCATATAATTTTTCTGTATGGGTTGAACTATTGGAAGAAAGTAGAAAACGAATAGCAAGTGGGATTAAAGAAACCAGCAGACTGATCACCAAATAGATATCTGACATCCATATTTTATCTTCAGAATGATATGTGGAGAAGCATAGTGCTTCAGCTTCATACTACCATATAAAGCAACAGTTTAGAAAATACGCTTTAGGTTCCGTCTTTCAATTTTGTGCACAATGGAATTTTACTAAATATAATTCAATATCTTTAGCAACGTAAATTTAAAACATGGTCTGTAAAAATTGATTATAACCTCCAATTATTTTAATCCTAAAAATTTTATTTCGAACGGATACTTTTCCTTCACTAGCTTCACAGTCTAATAACTTTCAATTCTTTTAATCCTCTATGCAAGAAATTTTATTTCGAGCAGATACTTTTCCTTCACTAGCCTCACAATCTCTCTCTCTCTCTCTCTCAAATTTGAACTGATATATCTATTATGCACAATCTCATATGACTAATGATATCTATCCATTCTCTAGAAAATATTTGTCTCTGTTTTTATACTAATTTTTTATAAAGTAAAGATAAAATGACAATAGAGTTAAATCCAATTCATTCAAAATAACTAAAAATAAATTAAAATAATATAGAGGGCAAATATTATATTGTGGACGTCTAAGATAACTTCATTTTTTTATTTAACCTTTAAGTTAAGTGGAAGAAAAGTCCTTGTATTAATCATTAGTGCTTTTATATTTCATTAATAATGTAAAATCATAGAGAACATTAGCATATACTCTATATTGCTATGAAAGATAAGAAATGATTAAATCACTCAATTTTGAATACCTACATACATACGGGCATGTGTGCATGCACGCACGCGTGTACATACATACAAGCACGCGTGTACATACATACAAGCACGCACACATGCACGCACGCACACAACTTCATGTAGGTACTAATAATAGAATATCGACATTTTGGGGAAAGTATATATTATTTTAAATTTTATCAATTATATTTTATGCATATATTCTCTTTCTTTTTTCTGAGAGGCAATATTTAAGTAATTTATCATAACTTTCCCATTTTAGTCTCTTCAAGATATGCTACATTATGCTCGGATATAGATAGATATTATTTCAACATTAGCCTTATCATCACCTTGGGTATTTAAAATAATTTCCTTTTTAATGTAATGTTTATAAAAAACAGTAACAGTTATTTTATAATAGTAATTAACAAATATTTTATTGTAAAATTTCTATTAAATTTAACTTAAACGTGCATGGTATAAGTCCAGTAGACTAGCATCCTAAAAATAAAAGATTGGTGTAAAAGAAGTAAATAAAAGAACATAATCAGCCACAACTCTCTATTACGGCCCTTTTCCATTCTCTCTACTAAGCCACATGTTTATAATATGAATGTCATGTGTGAAGCAAAAAAGATTAGTGATGTTTGTGATGGGCCTGGGCCCAAACCCATGCGGGTTTACACCCGACCCTCTTTTTTGTACTTGCCCTTTCCGAGCAAAATTAACGGAGGCCGTCAACCAATTGACGGCCAATCAAGCAAAGCACGACGACCAATTTGCACAGATGATGGCAACCCTAAAGCAATTGGCGGCGAACAATAAAGAGGAAGAAAACCCTAATTTGGGGGAAAAGGCGGCACCTTTGAAGAAGGAAAAGGAGAAAGTTGATAGCTTTGACCCAAAAAGTGCTTTTTTGGCGGAGGATCTAGACGAAGACGAAGACGAAGAGCCATGGAAGGTGGACTACCGCGAGGAGGTGCGACGGAAGGCGGTGGAAAATCAACGGGGGAGCGGCGGCCCTAGCCGCCCTACTTGGGAGCCGCGGGCTTCACGCGAAAGGGGCGGGGGGCCTACCCCGCCGCTGCCGGACCCCGACAGGGGGGGCCAGGCACCGCCGGGGCTCGGCAGGGTCCGGCGACCCTGCCGGACCTCCGGCAGGGCCCGCCGACCCTGCCGGAAGCCCGGCAGGGCCGGCCGCCCCTCCGGCAGCCCCGGAGGGGTCCGGCGGTCTTCGACAGTGGGCCGGAGCCCCCCGATTTGCTTCCCAGGGGGCCGGAGCCCCCCGATCTACTTCCCAGAGGGCCGCAGCCCCCCGATTTGCTTCCCAGGAGGCCAGAACCCCCCGAGTTCTCGCAACGATGGCCGGCGGCCCTGCCGAAAGGCCGGCAGGGCCCTCCTTCCCTCCGACAGCCCGGGGGCCCCTGGACGATCCGCCACGGCGAGCAGGCACGTGTTTTCGAGGAGGAGTGGGGACCCGAGGATTTTCCGGAGCACGATGACTACTATCGGGACCCGCCCGACCCCCGCTTTGACGACGGAGGGTGGCAGCCACTGCCCCACCGCCAGGAGAGGCGCGCCGCAGACACCGGAGGGAGGTTCGGAGATTACCAGGAATGGCCGGAGGACGATGCAGGTGACTATGGGGGTCCGGCGACAGCACTACCGTCCGCGTCACAGAGACGATGGGCGGCCCGAGCAGGGGCACTTTGGAGGGGATTGCAGAGTCCGGAAGCTGAAGATGCCGATTTTTTCTGGGGAGGATCCACACGCCTGGCTGTTCACGGCAGAGAGATATTTCGCGGCGCATCACATGACCGAGGCACAGAAGTTGGAGGCGGCGGCCATCTGCATGGAGGGGCGAGACACCCGCTTGGGAAACTGGCAGGACGAGTTCATGGGGTGTCGGATGAGTCGCTGGAGGGCTCCTTCTTGAAGGGGCTCCGTCCGAGTCTTCGAGCTGCGGTGAGGCCATACAAGCCTCGAGGGCTTTCAGAGGTCATCGAGATGGCGCAGATGGTGGAGGACTCCCGAGCTGAGGATAGGTGAGGCGGAATCGGCTATGCAGGGGTCCCTACTGAGGGAGAAGCGGCAAAAGGGACTCTGTTTTAGATGCGACGAGCGCTTCTCTCCCGGACACCGTTGTGTGGATCGGAAGCTGCAGGTTTTGATAGCGGAAGCAGACGAGGATGATGGCTTGGAGGACGAAGGCATTGGAGGGGAGGACGACTCCCACTCGGAGTAGCACCGCCGGTACTTACACCACCTTGAGGACAAGGTGGTTCTTTGGGGGGGAGTATTGATGGGCCTGGGCCCAAACCCATGCGGGTTTACACCCGACCCTCTTTTTTGTACTTGCCCTTTCCGAGTCCTTCTTGGAGTAGGATTCCCCCTCCCGCCCCGAGTCCTCCTTGGAGTAGGATTCCCCCTCCCACCCCGAGTCCTCCTTGGAGTAGGATTCCCCCTCCCACCCCGAGTCCTACTTGGAGTAGGATTAGCCGGACTAGTCCTACTTGGTTTAGGATTGTCATGGTTTCTATTATAAATAGGGGGTAGCCTTCTCTTATTTTCTCATGCTTAATATTGGTGAGAATTCTATTAAGCGTCCTAGGAGTAGTTCTAGATCTAGACGAGTGCGGACGTCCTCTAGGCGTCTTGGGAGGAGGGCACACCTCTTTTGTGCTCAAATATCTTGTTCTTCTTTATTATTTTGCTATAAAAATCGGATCTTTGGTTGGTTCCTAACAGTTTGTTTAAAAACACACAAGGTTAGAAAACCGAGGGCTCCACTGATTTCAAAACTTTTGCCTATGCAAATGATTTCAAACCTTCTCGATCCAATGAACATAATAGTCAGCAAAGTTTTAAAGTACTTCATAACTAGAAATGATAATGAGATGCTGAAAAGGAAAATACATATCTCCACTAAATTACATAAACGAATGTGCAAAAAAATATGAGAAAGGGTTGTGCATCTACATACCCGTAGCATATAAAGGAGTTCTTGTGTCCTTAAATCCTCGGAAAACTCCTTGCATTGCCAGAGACAAGAGAACAGCAGGAGCACCAAGCGACCTCACTGTCAAGTAACGATATGCAGGGGGTAGCATAGGGGAGTCCTATTACATAAAAGGATCAACTAGTAGTTCAGCCTTGAACTTTATTTGCATCTAGCAACAGTAAACAAATAAGGTTTATCATCATAAATCTTGAAACAATGCATTCAACGGAATGTTTCAACAAGTAAAAGTGATCATGGTATTTGTTCAAATAGAATACATGGCTGTGGTATATGTACTTTGATCAGCCACAAAATCTGGCGCCCAAGGATTTGACTTGAATGTTTTGTAGTCATAATTACTATTGCCACAGCCACAAAATCTGGCGCCCAAGGATTTGACTTGAATGTTTTGTAGTCATAATTACTATTGCCATTAACTATCTCTTTTGGTTAGTTCTGGATGAACTTACCCGAAGACTCAGGATAAAGTTCTATGGCTCATTTTGTCTGATGATAGTGTGATATTAGTTGATTAGAGTAGGAAGAGGATGGTTCTGACAATAGAATGAGACACATTGGAATCTAAAGTATTTAAGCAGAGAATATTTGTGTATCTTAAGTAAAATCGTGAGATGGAATGACATGATGATGCATGTTGATGGTTGAGAAACATCTTGGACTGACTTCTTTCACTATTTAGGATCAATCTTTGTTAAGATTGTTGGATATTTATGAACAAAATACTTCTAGAGTTTAATTTGATTGTAGATACCCATAGTTTTATGTGATTGTAGATACCCATGAAACTGAAGTACACACATGTGTGTATGCGAATAATGTGTATCGTATGATATATAAGAGATCATTTTCATATACAATGACATGTCACATTATCCTTCACATCATACAAATGGTCCCATGTGATGTACTTTTTGTCCCTCATATCTTATGTGATGGAGAATGCATCATGCCAGTGTACATAAGACTCACATATGTCATATGATATCCATTATTTCCATATGAAAGAGACAGCGAGTATGTATGAGTAAGAGATAGAAAGAGATCGACTAGAATCCATTCAAGTAGACTCAACATGAAGATCCAACCTACTTAAATTTAATATTAAGCAACCGAATGGAAAATTCATTTTATTGAATGTGATCCAAGTTACACACCTAAACTATCCACAAACAAAAGTCCAAATAACTTGGATCTGTTTTATCCATGCAAAATGTGGTCATAAAATCAAAGTTTCAAAATTACCATAAAATCAACTAATTTGTTGCTACTTGAATGGGTAATACAACTCCAAATTATTTAAAATGTATTTGTATATATTTTAGACGTGATCGATCATATCTAACGAAACACATTTTTTATTAAGGTCGTCTAATTTTAAATTTGAATGAATTAGATCTGCATGTTTGATCTATTTGAATGGATCTAGTGTGGGTGTGAGTCTGTAACAGGAGATGGTGTGTCCCTTTATCCACAAGGCTAGAGGAACACCAAGGTATGTCGGCTAGAATTCTGATAATTAAAGCTTTCTATGATCGTTTACATATGCTAAAACCCCAGCATACAAAAAATCTAGTGAATCACAAACTATTTTCTTATTGATCGGATTATTAAAATTTCAACAGTTCTACTATAACAAAACTTTTTTCAACGATTTAGCCAACAAGCAAATATCATGTGACTCGCTAGATTTTTGATATGCTAGAGTTTAGCATGTGTAGATTATCATGGAAAGCTCCGATTGTTGAACATGTGACACATCCATATTACTCTAGCCTCTTGGCTAGATGGGCATACTAGCCCATGTTTGCTATATGAAAAAATGGGTATCATATGACATGCGAGGAAGCCTTGTATGCAACCTCGAAAAGTTCATTCTATTTTTTTTTTGGAGAATTGGCTCCTTTCATTTTAATCTTCATATTCTAAAACCCCAAAACACCTCAGATTAAGTGAACCCAAAGGTTATTGTTCATCGATCTCATCATTGAAAACTTAATCTTGTATAGTAACAGAGTTTTTATCACATCTAGATCGACAAGCAAAAAACATTTGATTTATCCAATATTTGGTGTTTTGGGGGTTCAGAATATGAACATCAAAATTAAAGGATCCGAACTCTAAAAAAAATAGTCGAGTAGACTTTCAAAATTGTATACGAGGCTTCCTCATATATGGAATATGCTACACACATTATGGATATAGAGCCAGCCGTGTTTTATAAGTTTTAGATTCTCATTATGTAGTGTAGTTTAGGATCGTGGCCAGAAAATGAGTGTTGCAGAAATAAGAATGCCAAGTTAATTGAGTAGCAATAAAATAAAATATATGACATTGCAGGTGTGTTAGCAATAATGTAGAAGTTTTTTTGGGTAATCAAATAAGCTAGAAGTTGCTCCTACTAAAGGTAAAACAGGGAGAATTGATTAAGTCTGTTTGAGCTTGTACAGTAGAAGCCATAAGAGCTAAATAATGGAGTATTGAGGACTGGAGGTAAACCAAAAAAATTAAAATGGATGCAATCAATAAGGATATGATACTAACTTAACTGACCCCCCCCCCCCCCCCCCAAAAAAAAAAAAAAAAAAAAAAAACAACAACAACAAAAAGAGCCGGAAGAAACGGCTAATATGCCGTCAAAAGAAGTCAAAACAGGCTTTGTAGTAGTAGTAGTAGTAGTAGTCAATTACTCATTCATAAGAAATACTGAAATAATTGTAGATGTAAGAAACAATCAAAGGCTTTATATATAGGCAAGTCACTGGGAATTTTATTTTCAAGAGAAGACATTCTGGCTAATGGAGCTGAAATCCATTACTTTGTGGGCCTCAAAGGTTCTTTTCTTTATGATCGCAACTTGTGCGGACCTAGGGAAGAGGAAAGTCATGTCACTTCCTCTGTTCCTGTGTCTTCATGTGCACACCCCTTTATGCCCTCCTATGTTACATGGATACTTCATAATGGAGATGCACACATATACATCATGTGTCAGAATTTCAGTAATTGATTGTATGGACAACTGTTGATTTATATCACTAAGAAGATTGTTCTGAAATGTATGTTAATTTAACATATTGGACTGCACCTCAAATTGATCTAGTTTGTTTGCAAACCACCATAGCTGACACAATGCGATGTTTTTGGAATTCAAGCATCTGATTTTGTCAACTAACTTGTTTCAACTAGCAAATTAAGCCAGAAAGACAAGAAGGATCAATCTTAGTTAACTGAATCTAGTCCTTAGATGAAACAATGTTTAAGCATTTGTCTTGCCAAATAAAAAAGAAACATACTGATATAAAGACATTAAGAACGCAATGACCAAATAATATCGTGATAAATAAGAAAAATATACTAACAGATTTTACACCCATGATGTTTAACAAAGGCTTTGCTCCAAAAGTAAGTAGAATAGCCTGGAAAAATCCTAGGAGGGCACCCATAATCAATGCTGATGAAACAGATGGAATATATCTTCGCTTGCATTCAGGCTTGAATAGATCTGTACAAGTGCTGACTGCAGAGGACATGCTGTGGCCACTATTTTCAGAATCTGAAATGACAAAGAAAATAAGGATGCTTTTATAGTTAAAGAGCTTATATAAGATACGAAAAATATTTTGAAGCCGACGAAGTTACATAAACTAGTAGACATTAAAAGGAGTTTCGTGTCAAAACATAGAAATGAAACTATTATAGTTTCAGAACTCATGTAGAACAAGTGTGTGTGCTGACGCCAAGTTATGGCATATACATACCGTTACCAGGAGTTAGTTCTTCTGCTTCATTATTTACAGCCAAAGCCTTCTCCATGTCACCATTCTTTCGATTTTCAACAATCTTGCTGCAAATAGCATCTTCCTCTGCTACAAAGGATGTTGTAACGCTAACTAGCGGGTAAATTGCAATTTTTGAAAATTGATTAAATATGGCAATAGAGACTCCTACAGCAGCAAGCTCCACAGAACCTAGACATCATCAGCAAAACAAAATATGTAAAGATCACAACCTACTTTGGACTATCAAAAATCAATATAGAAAGACGTTACATGAAAGGAGTGTTCTATGAATAAGGAAATTTCTTAAGCCAAGATATAGACGCACGCATGCGCACATGCACGAAAATAAATTCAACTATTTCAGTGATGATGATGTAAAATGACTCTAGGGGTATCTACATTTACCCAAGGATGGGCAGACATCCACGCTGAATTTTGCACACACAAAATCGAAGCCTAGATAAAAATTTCAAGTTCTTATCTGTTTTACGTGAGTATATTTTGTGATAGGAACCACTAGGGTTTTGAAAAGTTAGGATTTTTGATGAAAAGGTGGGATCTTTAGTGGAAAAGACGGATTTTTGAGGTTAAAGAGATGGATTTTTGGGTGAAAGATGGAATTTTTATAAATAATATGCTGAAAATAAAGAGATACAAAAGATAGTTGAGTTCTTTCGAGCGAAACCCGTTCTCCCTTGGCCACGTTCAAGAGGTGGACTGCTCTTCCAAGCTTCTATTTTGAGGCGAAACCGCAACCTCCCATAAAAGAGTCTCTTCTCTCAAGATTGAACATGATAAATCCCTAATCCCCTAGCCCCATATAAATAATAAAACTGAAAATATAAAATTGTAAAAAATAACACTAACCCCCTAGAAAACAGAAAATTACTTAAATACCCTTAAGACTCTAAAATTTCCATATCTGTCCTTTTCTTCATAGAATGTGGTCTCATCATTACATTGCCCCCGAAAATCCACATTGTCCTCAAGGTGGTGTGTGAAATTCATGGGTGGGCTACTCTAAGTGGAGAAGCTTGTCTCCTCCTGGCTTTTCTTCCTCCACCTCATTGTCTTCACTTGCTATCAACAGCTGAAGAATATGGTTGCCACAACGATTCTTGGGGTAAACTTTTAATTGCAGCTGAAGCACAACACATTCATCCGCTTGTCTCTCATCTTAGCATGTCATTAGCCTGTACCGGTTTCCCTGTCGTGACTCAATCTTCTTTTCCATATTGGACTGGTCTCTCCATGTCGGTGCCTTTTGTCCCTATCATTTCCTGGCTGCAAAGATTGGATCCATTCAAAGTTCCTATAGATCTCCTCTCCTCGGTAAGATCTACCAATCGTGCTAGGTCCAATGTCTTCACCAGTCCATTATGTTGGTTATTACAACACTTCAAGTTGGTTTTGATGATTAAGCAAACAATTAGTATTACTAATTGTGTTTTAAGATGATTTATGAGTGTAGGTTTGAAAGTCAACAGTAGTCAACTCAGGCTTGGAGAATTAATGAAGAGATTAAACTTAAGATTGATGCTCACATTGGAGATCTTAAGCTCAAGACATATACTCAAGGAGTGCAAGACTTCAAAGACAATGAACTCAAGCTCAAAGGAATGCATCAAGATCACTAGATTGAGTGAGTGATGTATTTTATTTTAATTCTAGTCTTAGAATGTTAAAGACATTAGCTGAAGCTTGCACACACAACAAATAATGTTTTAATCCCCTCAAATGATTTAAAATAGTTTTAAATAGTTTTGAAATAGTTTCATGAAGCTTTGATAGCTCAAAACCCATATATCAGAATTAGGGTCAACTATCTCTTAATGAGAGTCGACTGTTTTGAATGGGAGAAGAGCTTTGCTCTCTGAAATCCAAAGGGGCCGACCACATTTATGCTGGGAGTCGACCGCAGCTTTGTGGGAAGTCGACTACCGACAATACGGGAGTCGATTACCGCTGGAAAAAACACAGCCCTGACTTTTACAGAGAGTTGTCGATTTTTTCATCACAAGGGCATTTTGTCCACCATTTTCAACGGGATTTTAAGGGCTATTTAAAGGGGACTTAGCTGAGAATTTTTGGCACCAATATTGCATATATTTCTAAGTTTTACAAGCTTTAAAATCTTCTTCAAGCTCTCCAGAATTTTCTAAGCCCTAAAAATTCGGTTTTTCTTTCAAACCTTTTAAACACTTTGAGCTTTTGATTAAAAATCTCCTTAATCTTCATCTTGAAATTCTAAGATTCTAATCAAGTTTTATTTGATCTCTCATAGTTTTAATCTTCATTTCTTTTGAGATCAAAAGTCTTTTCCATAGCCATTTTTCACACAACAAAAGGTTTCATCAATTAGCTATAGGAATTTGTGAAGAACATCATTCAATAAGAAAGGTTTGTAATACCACAAAAGTGGTGGTAAGTTGGTGATTGTTTTGGTTTAGTTTGTTGTAAAATAATCTTGTAGAGAGGTTGTAGGTGAGTTGTATTGGAAGCCATAGTAAGTGAAGCTAAGCAAGTGTAGTTGAAAGTCCTCATTGGAGGCATTTACGTTCTTGTTTAACAGAGTTGGATAGTGAAAATCCCAACAAGCGGTTGGGGACTGAAGTAGCCCAGAGTGGGTGAATCGGGATATTTCGTTGTGTTTGCATTGTGATTGTCTCTTCCTCCATTACATGCATTTGTGTTAATTATTCCGCCGTGCCTTACTCTTTATTTCATTGAAAGTATCTCATTGTGTTGATTAAGTTCTTGCAGATGTAACATTCAAGATACTTAGGCTAAATTAGAGGGTATAAATTTATATTTGTGCTTAAATTTTTAGAGGTATAAATTTATGTGTGCTTAAATTTTTAGAAACATTAATCACACCACTATAGTATTTAGCTTGTCATCTACATGATCTAACACCTTAGGCCGATCAATGCGGAGTTCTGCGTGGATGTTTGGCTTAAGCCCCTTCATGCTTCCCTTCAAAGTCTCCTCAGGTATGTCTCTGACTCGTCTTAAGAGTGCCTCAAACTTCTTTCTATACCCCGTGACAGATCCATCATGTTTGAGTGCCATCAACTGCTCATGTAGGTTTTCTCATTGGGTATATCGAAACATGTCCATTAAACCGTCCTTAAGCTCCTTCCATGAGCGTATAGGTTTCATCTGCTCCCTCCAAAGGAACCAAGAGAGCACTTCCCTTCAAAACAGACACCAATCGCCTCCAATTTCTGCCTCTCCGTTATGCGTGTCACCGCAAAGAATCTCTCAGCTCGAGAGCTATAAGGATCATCCTCCTCGAACATCAGCATCTTCAGTTTTCTCACTCTGCCATCAACTCGAAGCCGTTCCTAGTCCACTCGTCCTCCTGCATGTCGATAGTGAGGGGGATGTTAATAATCGTCATGTCGTACCTCTCTGTGTCATCCATAAACCCTCAAAGAGACGTAACCTCGGTCAACATTGCCGTCCCAGTCATCCTCCTCCCAAACATAGTCATCAATATTCTCCTCAAAGCCCAGTTCCTCATCATAATCACACTGAAACACCTTGTAGGCTGGAAGCACTTGGCGTTGCGAACCAAAGCCCACGAAACCCTGGAACTCCTCGAAGTCATATTCAGGTCCTGAAAGCAGCTGAAAGTTATGGTCTGGGTCTTGGCCCGTCGTTAGGAAGCCGAGAGGCCGCCGATGGGCCTACTGAAGCTCGATAGGCCTCTGGCGGGCTTGTCAGGACGCATCAGGGCCATGGCGGGCCTGCAGTTGCCCAGCAGGGGCCCTGCGGGCCCTGTAGCAGCACTGCAGGGGCCTGTCGGCCCTACAGAGGTTGGGCGGCCCTGCATACGCCCACGACGAGGTTTGCCACCCTCCTCTCTGCCTTCATTGTCCTCTTCGAAGTAGCGATCTGGGTCCTCGAGGGTCATTCGGCAAAATCTTCTGCCTTTTCCTTCCATTTCTCCAAAGCTTTTGTTTCCGAATCTAGATATCCTAGGACAATTGTTGAATTAGTTTTTGCACGAAAGCTTTCAACTTTGCATCCAATTTTGCATACATCCGTGCCTTAAGCCCTTCCATCGCGCTTTCATCAAAGAAGTCATGGATTCCATTGATGTGAAATGATCCTCCATGGTTTTCTTCAAGTCTCTAATTTCGCGGTCATATTTTCATCCAAAGCTACAAACTTTTCCTTCAATCTTATTCCTGTCACGAGTATCGCATCGCTTCGATACCAAATTGATAGGAAACGCTAAGGTTTTGATGGAAAAAGTTAGGGGTTTTGATGAAAAGGTGGGATCTTTAGTGGAAAAGATGGATTTATATGGTTAAAGAGAGGGATTTTGGAGGAAAGATGGAACTTTTATTAATAATATGATGAAAATAAAGAGACAAAAAAGATAGTTGAGTTCTTTCGAGAGGTACTCGCTCTTCCTTGACCACGTTCGAGAGGTGGACCGCTCTCCCAAGCTTATATCCGAGGCGAAGCCGCAACCTCCCACAAAAGAGTCTCTTCTGTCAAGATTCAACACGATAAATTCCTAATCCACAGCCCCATATAAATAATAAACTGAAAATACAAAATTGCCAAAATAACCCTAAAACTGAAAATTACGAAAAACCTCTTAGAAAACTAAAAATTACTAAAATACACCTAGGACTCCAAAATTTACAGAGCTGCCTTTTTCTTCGTAGCATGCAGTCTCATCACTTTGCCACAAATTTTTGACAATAATGAGATTGTTCAAGTGGTAAGGTTTTTTGAATTAGATGGATGAGGTGCAAGGTTCATTTTCATTTTGGCTAAATTTCACTAAACTACCTTGGACTTCAATACGATTCCAAGAAAACTATCTTGAACCTCGTAAATTATAAAAAACTACCTAAGCTTCCCCCATGTTAGCTGACGGTTAAAAATCACCACATGTTTAATATTGATAAAATTCCCTTTAAAAAATATATAATTGGTTAAATTTCACTGGACAACCCTGAACTTTCATTTGATTCCCAAAAAATACCATGAACATTGTAAATTACAGAATACTACCTAATAATATCTTATTTTAATAAGGCGCACCGACAATGTTAATGGTATTTGTAAAATGACTTTTTTAACCCTCTCATATGTAGTAGATTGACATGTAGGCTCCGCAAAAATAATTATTTAAAAAATTAAAACCCCAAAAATCCCCAAGGATTAGAATGACATATGGGTCCAAAAATGCAAAATTTTTGAAAACCCCAAAACATAGAAGACATGTGAATCCCAATAAAATAAAAAAGAAAAAAAAGAAAAAGAAAAAACATTAACCCTATTAAAAAATTAAAAAATAAAATTGGAAAAAACACTTTATCATCTTCTTCCTCCTTTCCCTCCTCCCATTGATCTGATTTCCCTCCGCTATCTCCACCACCACCACCACCACCACCACAACCTAACCCTATCTTCCTCCTCCAATAACTTCCTCCTCTTTCATGTCTTTCTGTTCACTTTCTCTATCACCATCTCTCATTGTTCTTGACACAAACCTTTTCATCATCTCTCCTTCCTCGATTCTTGTATCCCCTTGGCTCGCCGCTCCGTCACTCTCAGGCCCATTGTCATCCCCTCCTGGCTCCCTCACCTTTGGCTCCCAACCCCTTGACATAATTAGATTGCATGCTATGAGTTTGTGGAAAAGGAAAAAAAAGAAAAACATGCAAATCATGTGCTAATTTTAAAATTTTTTATATTGTTTTACAGGGTTTTGTTAATATTAAACATGTGACTATCATGTGATAATTTTTTTACGGTCAACTAACAGATGGTTGTTATGTGAAAAAAGTTAAGTGTAGTTTTTTTTGTGACTTACAAAATTTGGGGTAGTTTTTAGAATCATATAAATGTTCAAGATAGTTTAGTGAAATTTAGTCAGATTTTTTTTAAATTAGCACGTGATATGAGAGGATAAGAAAATCATTTTATAAATACTCTTAATTCTGTCAGAGGACATAGGTGAGAAATGGATAGTTTGATGTATTTTTCTGCAATTTATAAAGTTTGGGATAGTTATCTGAGAATTGTATGAAAGTTGAGGTCGTTTAATTAAAATTAGCCATTTTATTTTTTCTTACTCATCAATACACAACGCGCTTAAAAATTCTTCCGGACACTCACAATTTAAGAGTATAAATCTGCAGTCAAATTCTACCTATACGTGTATTGCATGTGATAGAACCTACTCTTATTCAGTTATATCCACGCTTAAAAGAATTTCTGTGTCTGCCACTACATGACTCCGTAACATAAAACTCTTGCATTATAACTAACGCAATAACTTCAAAGCATGATAGCTGCAAAATGACTACCTAAGAGAACAATGAAGCTTCGTTCTGTATGATGCTTCTAACAATTTAAGCTGACCAAAACAAATGATGAAATTTTGATGATAAGTTTAGAGTTATATATGGTAATGTAAAAGATCTGCAATATTCTTATAAAGCCCTGAAGAAAACTGCATAATGTTTTAGTACGAAGCTAAGTAGCCAAAGGCTCAATTAGAAGAGGAGCTCAAGGGAAGCAAACCTATTTGGCCGATAAAAGCAGTGTCCACCAGAGAAGCAAGCGGATCAGCCGCTAAAGCCAGTGCAGCCGGGATTGCAACACGAGCAATCTCTGATCCCAGTTCATCCAATTTGTAGAAATGCCTGTTCGTTAATTATATAGTGAAAGTGTCAGATGCAATATTAGCCCAAGAACGTTGAAATATTGATACTAAATGAACATTCAACACGAATTGAATAAAGTGCTCATCAATATGCTTCAGAAATTGTAGCAAGTGTACCATCATGCTCCTTAGGGTAACAATTAAACCATGCACGAAACATCTGTGATAGAACAATATAATGGACACCTTATGTTCATGAAGAATAGATGAAGCCCTGTCTTCCTCCCGCCGAACTGTAGTTCTGACAGAGGTTGAGCATCCTCCGCCGTGGCAACTTTCACAGTTGTCTCAGTCTTTGCCACATCCGTTTCTTCTGGAGCAACTTTGGCCGCGGTGGTCTCTCTCTCCGGCCCGTCTGATCTCATGTCCATAAGTTGGAACCTCCAAATGACACCAATGGGAGCGCCGGGATCAAAACGCTCCCTTAATGATCAAAACATACAAAATTGCATCAACATTACTTTTTTCAATTAAACACACAGAAATTAATTCAATTCAATTCAATGGATAGATCATGAACCGGAATCTGGCACAAGATTCAGGATGTTGGTATCATAAAGAGCACAGCTAAATCCATACATTGGCTAACATGATTTAAATAAAGTAGTAGCACGTTCCAGACGGCACAACAAACCTCCCCAAGTTCCGAAGAACCCGGAAACCAACAAAAAAGTCACGCAATCAGATAATTCCTCGATCATCTCTCGGGCTCCCACAGACCTATGTAGCACCATGAAAGCACCTCCCCCCTAACAATTCGAAAGCCCTCTCATCACCTAGTGTCATCTCCATCAATTGACACCATGACAGCATAAGTTTCCCCCAAAGCTGGTCATGGGGGCAAATTGATGACCACAGCTTAAACAAATGGTAGAAAACATTCTTAGTCGCGATAATCACCATAAAGGAACAAACTTTAAACGTGTTCTTTATGCTAACATCGAAGTCCAATGGGGAATCCACCTCCCCCACACAAGGCTCTGCGTGCCCTCCCACACAAACACATTGATGCACACAAATAATCCACAGAAATGCAGACGAAAGAGCGATGAGGTTGCAAAAAAAGAAGGGTCCAATCCAAGAACCAGCAAGAACCCAATTCAGAGCTTGGGGATTTAGAGCGCATTGCAAGTTGCCAGTAGAGGAAACGCAATGAGAGACAACGACGAGGATTATCGCTTCCTTTTTCAGAGAATGAAGACATTCGTTGAGTCCAGCTCCAATGGGAGATTTTGAGTGAAATTTAGGGGGTTTTTTAAATGAAGACGTTAGGGTTCAGGGTTTAAATGGCTGTCAAAAAAATGCACGGCGAACTTTGGTGTAAATTGGCATGGTTCGCTGGGTCCCACTTTAGCATCAAACAGCACTTTTTAAAGTAAAAAATTAGTAGAAATATTCTCCTCTCTGAAAAACTCTAATTTGATAATTACCCAATGAGCTTATTAAATGACACCAAATTTATAGACAATTTGTTTCATTAATTATAATTTACATGTACCCAAATACTTGCTTACCAAAAACCATGAGCTTTCTGAAGCACGGGACTTATCCTAAACAATCATCCACTGAAAAATCCCAAAAAAAAAAAAAAAATATAGACCCAAACAAGAGAGCAGCGTACCTTTACAGTGATCAAAAGCCTTGCTCCCCTCAAGATAATGAAATTAAAACAAAAGCATTGTCACTGTATCCTCTCATCATTCACACTTACTTTTGAGTCACCTTCAAGCATGTTTCATTTAAAGAGAGGAACTCCCACCATTAATCAGTTAGTTAGGATGCCTACTAATATGATGTGAGACATCACAGATTTTAGCTATGACCAAAAATACCCACTTTGAACCATGAAGCATAACTCATCGCAGTTTTCGTACTGTACTGTTACTGTTGGTTTGGAACTTGGTTGGTTTTGCTAATGACATGTTTGGCATGCAAGTGCAATTAGAGAGAATGGTTGGGCTCTGTTGATTTATATGTGGAACTAAAAGGATAACAGAAGTTGGGTTTGGATCATCCAACATGTCCACTGAGAAAATGTTATTAAGCATGCAGCATAATTACAGTCTTTTTCCCAAATGCACTATGCCTAGTTCAAAAAAGCTTTCAAAATCGACGCTATATAAGCAATGGAAGATGCATGGAAGGCTAAATGAGACACAGACCTCAGTTGCAACCTCCCCAAGCCCCTCTCTCTCTCTCTTGCAAATACAAGCCCACACTCTCTCTCACTGGCCAGCTTACTATATACTCGTCAGCTTATACTGTGTATTGCTGCTTGGTCTACGTAGGATTTCCAACAAGGCCACAAGGGTCCCGCCAGTGTCTTCTTTTGTGGGTGAACCCATCTTAATTATCAAACCCTAACCCCAGATTAGTGGCCCTTAATTAATCTGCATTTTTGTGCTGACTTGTCAATTGCCCATTTGTGCGCCCAGTCTCTCCTCAGCAAATCGAGATTAGACACATCATCAAGGAGCACTGTCCTAGTTAAGGCATTGATTGAATGATTATCAACTTACGAAGTTAGGTGCAAGAGAGAGAGAGAGAGTGAACATAAAAGGGCTCATGATGAGGATGATATTGGGTTTAGTGACCCACTTTGGCTGGTGATATTGGGTTCGGTCTTTACGTCCACCAGAGAACTAAACTATGTCCAATGTTTGCGCGAGCGTGTGGTCTGCACGCCTGGGGCAAAGTCCAGTCCAGTCTTTGTCTGCAGTAGTAGCAGTACTAAGTTTGGTCACCACATACATTGCCATTGTATGTGCAGACAAAACAGGCAAACTTTTCTAGGGTTCCTTGCTTTTCTAGTTTTTTTTTTCCCTATATTTGGTCTGAAAAGAGATTCGGTGCATGGAGATAGGGTTTGGACAGGGTTGGCCTTTTGTTCATGGTATTTGGTGGGATGAAAGTGGATGGTTAGGTCATCTATTTAGTATCAGCTGGGGTTTATTAATCAAGGCTGCATTGCATCTCAGCTGCATTCCACTACTCTGAGCTGATAAGTAAATTGTTAAGTAAATAGGATAAGGTGAACAATGGAAGAAATCATATCTTATTGCAAAGGGATTCATTTTACAGGCAACAGCATCAAAATGTAACATTAACACCCACACAATTTCACACTCGTCCAGCCAATCACCTCAAAATTTTGGAACAAGTTCAACTCTAATAAACGACAACATAATATTAATTGAGGGGTAAGCCAAAAAATTGATGCATGGTGAACTTGTGGCGCGGCGCTTCACCACAGACCGATGGTCTTCCACCAGAAGCCCCCGATGCCGAGCCAGATGATAATATTGACGACGGAGATGATAAATCCGTAGCCCCACCATTTCGACAGAGGAACGTAGCCGGCGCCATAAAAGACGGGGGCTGAGCCGATACCATAGTGAGTCAAACCACCCATGAGGTTGGAGAGGAATGCGAGGACCATGGCTCCGAAGAGGGGAGGTGTGCCCAATGCGCTGGCGACCGACAAGAAGGCGGTGAACATGGCTCCAATATGTGCTGCTCCACTTGCAAAGAAGTAGTGGGAATAGAAGTAGAGAAGCACCAGGATGCCGAATGATAGCTGCCATGAAAGACCCAGGCCACCAACAAACTGAAAGGTGGGAGACATAGCAAATTAGACATATCAGATATGCTTTCACAAACTGATGATTTCATGTCAAAAAATGCGCATCATAAGACAAATGAAAGAGAAATCCGCTAACATTTGCCAGGAGCAATTTCACATCTGTAAGTTACACCTGCAGAACCAGGTAACACATGCAAGATGGCCATTTTCCTTGCTGTTACAACAATTGTGGCCTGCCTTCATGGCCATTAATCCCACAATTATTAGCGACATTCATGGCGACTGTTACTCTATACAACAATAATAGCGACATTCATGGCGACCGTTACTCCAATGAATGTCTCTTCGTGAAAATTTTCTTCGTTTTTACTGCCCATGCAAGGCTTACTTCACCTTTTGTGCAGCTGCATTCAATTGGCCCCACTGCCATTCCTTTTGTTAGTTACCACTTCAGTTATAAAGATATGATTTCATACATCCTTCCATCAGAAAATTTCACATCTAACTGCACTTGGTATTAGCTATCGTCACATTAAATTCCAAATATCTTAGGTTCGTCATCGATTTGTGACCACTCTGAGCAAGCGAGCAAGCAAATTCCCACATTGAAGTTAGGAACTTAGGATACTTCCAAAAAGAATTTAGATATGAGTCCTTCTCTTTTGCATTCATTGTATTAAGTAGTCCGAAAATGAACAGCCAAATGTAGCAACAAAAAATTTAGAAGCGGTATCTTTCCGTTTTATGTATCAAGTAGTTTGAAAATGATCGGTCAAAAGTAGCAACTTACTTCCATTTATTAACTAGGCCATTCACATTCAGAATACAAAGCTTGACTCATGATCTTAGCACTTTAAAAACCTTGCAAAGGTTTTCTTGTTGGGTTTTGATATTTTTCTAGGATGTTAATCTGAAGCAACAATCAACTTTCCAACCGTTCTTTTAATGTTTATTTTATGGCTACTTCATGCAAGGCAATAAAACACAAAGTCCTCTGACCTTTTTATTTTTAGGCAATATAAATAATGTAGAAAAACATAAACAAAGTGATCTTCAATTAGGTGTACCAATAGCTGAATTTAAATGGGAACCTTCCCAAAGAAACATGTACCTTCCTACATGGAGATATAAACCAACTCATGAAAAGATAATGAATGGAAAAAATGAATGACAAAGAAAACCCAAAATGGTTGCTTCATATCCTTATTTTCTTCATCGTCATTGATTTCCGTTAATTCATTTGCATCAAGAACCTAAATCTCATCATACATCCTTCTAACTGTCCACCCTCACTCTTCAAACTCTGAATAGAGGTTGTCCATTTGTTGAAGAATCTGACACAGTTGTTGCATCATACAGTTATTTAAGTGCCAACAATCAAGTTCCTTGTTTTGTCTTCTCCAATAATCAACTTAACGAATTTGGATGGGAAAGTTCTTCTCAAGTTTATGTTTTCTACATGGTAAAACACCTTGTTAGATCCTTTGATCCTCTAGATAGAACATGTTATCAAATAATAACTTCAATTATCAAGGAAATGGTGATACTGGTCTTATATTTATTTGTTGATAGGATATTTAAATAGTTACCAGTCCCAAATTCAGGTTAATAAATTATTACCATTAGAATATTGATGGGATTTTGCTCACTATATTTATTACAGATTCCTTTCAATTGTTAAATAAATTGTGCCGAGATTTAACAAAAATTACTGAACTGAATAAGTTCTTTTCTCAGCATGTTTAATTGCATCTTTTACTATCTTGCTCACATCATTGTCTGTTGTTACCTAGCGTGCAGAAGCAAATGTCCTATATTCAGAATTGTCTTTTAGAGATGAAGCTAACACCTAATGCACCTGCATTTAAAGGCATGAATAAGAAGCAGTATCGTATGCCAATTGTGATCATTCTTCCATTCAACCCTGCCTAAAATCTCTCTGTTCTTTTGTTCGACCATGACAAGGAATAAAATCGGCGTGCATCCATCAGAATAACAGAGGTCGCAAAACAAGAAAAATACAAAACTCACAATTAAGCTGTAGAAATAGATAATATATTCTTTTTGCTGGCCAATGCGAGTTAAGCATCGCAATTTATCCCATTAAGATAGGGGACCAAATCTCAAATAGCATTAAAAATTTCTTTCAAAAATGCATTAAAACTACTAGTAAAATTCTTGAAGAATTGTATATAAACAATATTCAATTAAGAAGTAAGGAAGCTTGGTGGTAATATAGATAACTAGGTGGAGTTAGCTTACTCAGGAATGTGAAGAACAAATGACACTGAAAAACAGGAAATAAATAGGAACACAATAAGCAGTTAAAGTAGACATATTATAATGACTTTTTTGATGAAATAAGTTTCAAAATAAAGTGAAAAGACGCCAAAGATTTGCTAGATTTAGATGTAGGGAACATCACTGACATTGGGTATGAAGTTGGTATAGATTAAGTATGGAAGTTTAACAGCAGGCTGAAATCTTTGCTAGAGAAATGTCAAATGAAAACTGTGTAAAAGCGAAATGCTTAGAAAGACAACAAAATAGAAGATATCCGGTGCCGGCAAGCGCTTCAGAAAAAAGATAAATGGATTGTAACTCTCAATTGGTACAAAATAACAAGGCACTAGAACAAATATCTATATTTTGAAGATCATTTGAGAAATTACTATGCAAGTTCGTCTTTGTTTTTTAAAAAGGAATATGTAAGTCACACAGAGCAGTCAATAATCAATATGGGAGGAAACATTTGTTGCAAACCAATGAACTCAAACCATATAGGCAAAAAAGACAAAAGAACAGTACTTACCTTGACAACAGTCTGACTAAACCAGGAGATCAGCCCATATTTGTTAAGATAGCCAGCCATTGCTATAAGTGCAGCAAACCAAGTAAGGGTGTCCCAAGCCACCGATTCCGCCAAGCACTCTTTCCATGTTACAACCCCTGTAATAAGAAGAACTGATAGTCCAAGAATTGCGGCGGTAACGGCATCGATACCCAGCTTCCCTCCAAATATCCAAAGTCCTACCTGTAAAAAATAACAGTTAGCAAGAATGTGTCAGCAAAAGATCAATTCCTTGCCAATACAATACAGAAACATTGTTTTTAGTGCAATAACAAACTTGAATCTTGTAGCTACAGATACAATGAAGCTAACTAGCTAAACATCCATGCCAATAAATCACCTCAGCATGGAAAGTTTTTTTGTCTATTGACATGAAGCATAGTCTACAACTACAAACCACTCAATAACATACTGCATTTAAATGCAAATATAATATAGTGCTATAAGTAACAATTTCATCTTTTCATAAAAAAAATAAAGAAACAGAACGGATCATAGTCTCCAGCCAAAGCAAACTATGCTACTGAGAGAACAAAACACAAATATCATCCACCCAGACTGGAGAAAAAACAAAAGCAATATGATAAGAAACCTATTATAGATGGACAGTTAGAAAGAAAATGAAGGATGTTAAATTAATTTTATTATTTATTTATTTTGGTTATTGGTTGTCTGAAGGGGGAAATATTCTTGAAGTCAACTGGTGCATCTGAAGTCATATGACAATGCTTTTACTAAAGCTTGAAATGGTAATAGATAGTTTACTTTACATTATTATTAGTCAGTACAACCCTTCTTTCAGTTGGTTCCAAATTCCAATTCCATTTTATCATGAAGAAAGGTAATCTCAATTGTCACAAGTGGGCAACTCATAATCTGAGTGAAATGAACAATTTATTACATATTGTAAATTTTTATCTGGACACCTCTTTATTGTCAGTAGATTGTGTTTAAATTGTTAGCTGAAACATCAATTTATATGAAGATATGCTTCGCAGACCAGAGTTTCAAATTATTGTCTCTAATATATCTTTAAGGTACAAATAATCATTTTACCACACAAATAGCTGCGACAAGCATCGATGGTTGATGATTTTCATGAATGCTGAAGTTAGGTGTGTCCATGAATCAGCGCGTGCGCGCACACACACACACACACACACCCCCCCTTTCCAAAACACCCCCACACACAAAACCAAAGATGTAGGTTCCTTTGGTTTAATTTTTATTTATTAATATCCAAGTATATTGGGTTCTCACCAAGGTTCGAAACCTAGATATTAGTCATGAATGTATCCAGACAATGATTTTATGAAATTTGAGAGCTTCTGCGACGTCCATCAAACTCTGCCTTTTGTCCTATGTTAAACAACTCTTCATTTGTAACCACCAATGAATAATTCAGAAATATTAAGAATTCCTTTGTTCACGAACGCTTCATGTTGTAGTCATGTTGCGTACATGACATCATGCACGGCAAGCTAGGAGTGGCACAAGCAAACTCCCGTATTTAACAATTGGGAGTTGCTATGCGCACATAACGTTTTACTCCCGTGCACAACTGAGATTCCGTTTATTTACAAGTTTGCCACTTAGAATTGCTCACAATGCACAACGGTTCGAAAATGACGAAAATACCACCGGTTGTGTAAGGTGAGTAAAACCCCCAGACTGCCGGCGGTTTTGCTTAGCGCGCACAACCGCTATCGCTATGCACACGACTATCGCTTCCGACCTCTCAGCCCCTCCGATGTCCCTCTTCATCTTCCCAGCCCCCTCCTCCGCCCCCTTCCCTTCCTTCGACCTATCCGTCGACATTCCAGCCCCTCTGTTGCCCCCTCCTCCACTAACCAGCACCCCCGTCCCATCCGCCGCCCCTATTCATCTGCCCCAGCCCCTTTCGTTGCCCCTTCCCCCCTCCTACGACCCCTCTGCCGACCTCCCCAGCCCCTCCTCCACCCCTCATCTAGCTACTCAGTCCCTCCCCTTCCGCCGCCCCCCTCTGTCGCCCCTCTTCATCTTTCCCACCCCTGTCCTTCGCCCCCTCTCCTCCTCTGCCCCCTCCACCAACAACCCAGTCCCCCCTCCTCCGACCTCTCCGCCCCCATCGTCAATTCCAACTCCTAAAAACTCATTTACGGGACGAGGGGCGACGGCGGGAGCAAGGGGCGGCGACGAGGGTAAATTAGGTTTAAATTTTGAATGGCAAGCTTGTAAATAGTGGTTATACGCGGGAATAAAATGGTATACGTTGAAATTTGGTGATTCAACTCTTTCACACATCTTGCCCAAGTCGCTCGGTCGAGCGTCACAGTCGCTCGACCAAGCTGGGAGACGGTGAGATGAGGACAAGCAGAGGAGCCAACATACTCGATCGAGTAATCTACCACTCGACAGAGTGACTGTCCGCTCGGTCGAGTGGTTTGAGTACAAGACTGAGTGAATTAAACGCAAACTTTCCAGAGAGTTGGTGTGTTTTGGAAGCTCTGCAGAGATCGTCAGCTCGGTCAAGCGGTGTTGACACTCGACCGAGCGATTGCCAACTCGACCGAGCGAAGTTGACGCTCGACTGATCACCATATTTTCCACCACCGGCGGCGGCAGCAGCAGCGGAGAAACCGCTCGGTCGAGCGTTGCACTCGCTCGACCGAGCGGCACGGGGCCAGACAATTTCAGCCGACGGCTCAGATGGTTTTCCCACTCATTTTAGGAGCCCTATTTAACCCTAAGTGTTGTTTTGATTAGGTTAATGCTGTTTTCGAGATCTGGAGCCTAAGAGAGTTGTAGTCGCCGTCATTGAAGAGCTTTGTCGAGAGATTTGGGTTCGGGGTTTGATTGTGAAGTTGAACGATTCTCTTCATTACTCCTTTGATTTCTTTTTCCCTGAGTGTGCTTGTGTGGGCTTGTGCTTTACGCCAAGTTATTAC
Source organism: Scilla litardierei (assembly GCA_030789695.1). NCBI lineage: Eukaryota > Viridiplantae > Streptophyta > Magnoliopsida > Asparagales > Asparagaceae > Scilla > Scilla litardierei. Next base: position 666,529,847 of record CM061142.1, on the reverse strand, counting down.
TCACGTGAGCGAAAAATAGATTGTAAACCTTATTGTGGATCTCTCTGATAGTGGAATCATCTCGGAATTGTTGGACGTAGATTGTGCACAACCGAACCAGGGTAAACTCTTGTGTACCTGCGATTGTTTTTATTGTTGTTGGTGTTCTTCGTTTGCTACTTTACTTTGCAAAGTCGTAGGAATTTTGTTGGGTGTTTGAGGATATATTTTTGCTAGTCCTAAATTCCTGATCAGTTTGTAGGATTCGTTATTACGCACGGATCCCGATTTTGGCATCGCCATTGGTTCATTTTCCCAACAAGTGGTGTTGGAGCTTGTGTTCTTTTATGAAGAAAGTCTGTGGCGAAGATGGTTTCATTAGCAATATTGAACATTGAGAAGTTCACTGGTCGGAATGATTTTCGGATCTGGCAGACGAATGTGAAGAATGTTCTGATGTAGACAAGGTGTTACCAAATCATATTCGATGAGGCGAATATCGATAAGGATGTGAAGGAATCCGCTAGGATGGAGATGGAGAGAAAGGCTTACAGCGTGATTCAGTTGTCGTTGGCAGATAATGTTCTGAGAGAAGTCTTGGATGAAGCTACGTCATCTGATATCTGGAAGAAGCTTGAGGGACTGTATATGAAGAAATCATTCACTAATCGTCTCAATTTGCTTCAGCAGCTGTATACTCTCAAGATGAAGTCTGGATCCGCGGTGAAGGATCACATGAACGAAATGAACCGGATAGTGCTGGAGCTATTGGGTATGGATGTGAAGATTAAAAATGAGCAACATGCGGTTATCTTGTTGTGTTCATTGCCTGAGGAGTTTAACCAGTTTGTTCGGTCGATGATTTATTACCGAACGACTCTCACCATGGAAGAGGTAAATGTGGCGCTTTACACCGAGCAGCTAAGTGGCAAGGTTCAAGGTAGAGATCATGTGAGTAACCATGAAGAGGTACTACATGTGAGGGGTCGATAGGAAAGGAGAGGAGGTCACAAGAAGCACAATGATCGCTCCAAGTCGAGACATTCGCAGGATAGGTTTGCGAAGATCACATGTTACAATTGCCAACAGAATGGCCATTTTGCGAACCGGTGTCCTAACAAGAATATGAATAGAGGCAATCATGCCGATAAAGACTCCGGTTCAGCATCGTTGGGGATAGATAATTTGCACATCCATGATGAAGGTAGAGATCCGGAGACATTTGCAGTAGGGATTGCAGGTGAAGCAAACATTGTGTGGCTCATGGATAGTGGATGCTCATACCAAATGACTCCGCATACGAGTTGGTTCACGACATACCGTCCCAAGGAAGACGTAGGCTCAATCCTCATGGGGAACAATGCAGTGTGCAAGACTGCGGGTATTGGAACCGTCCGGATCAAGATGCATGATGACATAGTGCGTACACTAGCCGATGTGAGGCATGTCCCAGATCGGCGGAAAAGCCTAATCTCCATAGGCATTTTGGACAATGCCGGATGCAAGTCGGTCTTTGAGAAAGACCAATTAAAGTATCAAAAGGAGCCATGGTTGTGATGAAGGGTAGAAAAGTGAGAAACTTATATGCCTTCAAGGTACCACAGTGGAAGGAGATGCAGACGTTGGTGCTACTAGCTCAAGTTCCGAAGATTCAGACAAGTTGTGGCACTATCGCTCGAGTCGTCCATGTGACAAGACCTTCGATGTACTTCGGAGGAGAAAGTTGATTGATGCTACGAATGAGGATGTAGAATTCTGCGAATCCTGTGTACTAAAAGAAGACAAAGGTGCAGTTTAACACGGAAAAGCACACTAGCAGGGGACCAATTGACTATATTCACACAGATGTGTGGGGACCGTGTCCAGAGCCGTCAAGAGGAGGAGCTAGATACTTTGTTCTTTTCATAAATGACTACTCTCGCAAAGTCTGGATGTACTTGATGAAGTCAAAGAACCAGACATTTGATTTTTTCAGATAGTGGAAGACCATGGTTGAGAAGCAAACCAGAAAGCATGTGAAGGTGCTGAGGTCCAATAATGGATGTGAGAATACCTCAAGGGAATTTAGGAATTTCTGCAAATTCCATGGAATCCGCCGCCATTTTAGCACACCTAGAGATCCGTAGTCGAATGGTGTGGTGGAGCGGATGAATCGGACATTGTTAGAGCGAGTACTTGAGGCACTCAGCCGGTTTGGCGAAGGAATTTTGGGGATTCTCACCACTGATGTGCACATCGTGAACAGAGTTCCATCGGTGGCTATTAGTTACAAGATTTCTGAAGAGATGTGTAGTGGTGAAGATGGAGACTATTCTTACTTGTGCATTGTGGGTTGCCCGGTGTATGTGTACGAGAGGGGCGACAAGTTGGATCCAAGAGCTAAGAAGTGTATCTTTCTTGGATATGGCCACGTCGTCAAGGGATATCGCTTATGGGATTCAGAGGACCAGAAAGCGATTGTGAGCCGACATGCCACTTTTGATGAGGATGCAATGCTCAGGGCGGAACATGCTCATTCAAAGGGGGACACGTCAGCAGAGAAAACATTGACAGACATTGTCAACCTTCCAGTCCAGCCCACTCAGCGACCAGGCAAAGAGTTGATGGTCGACGTCCCAGTTGAAAACGTGATTATGTCCATGTTGAGGACCACGAGCAGACACCCGGTCCATCTCAGATACGCGTTGACACATTTGCAGATGATGAAGGAACGCCGAAATCTAAGAGGATGAAGCAGGCACCCGAGAGATTTGGAGCATTGGACTATGCGGGATATTCTTTCGATGACATGGCGTCATATGCACTAAACCTGGAGCATAAGGAGCCGGTGACATACATTGGAGCCATAGACTCAGGAGACGCCGCTCAGTGGCAAGGAGCTATGGAGGAGAAGATGGAGTCCCTTCACCGCAATGATACTTGTAAACTGGTGTCGTTACCCAACAAGAAGCGTGCCATTGGTTGTCGTTGGATTTAAAAGATAAAAGAAAGCTCAACCCACGATGGCAATGATGTTAGGTACAAGGCGAGACTGGTGGCCAATGGATTCGCACAAAGGAAAGGAGCGGACTACAATGAGATATTCTCACCTGTTGTGCGACACACATCCATACAGGTGTTGTTGGCATTAGTGGCTAGCATGGACATGGAGATAGAGCAACTCGATGTTAAGACCGCCTTTCTGCATGAAGATCTTGATGAAGAAATATACATGCAACAGCCAGAGGGGTTCAGAGTTGAGGGGAAAGAAAATTTGGTCTGCATGTTGAAGAAATCGTTGTACATGTTGAAGCAGTAGCCCAAGCAGTGGTACACACGATTTGACAGCTTCATGATGAGAGTATGCTTTGAGCGGAGCATCAAGGATCAGTGTGTATATGTGCGCACACTAGAGAATGGCACGAAGATCTATTTGTTGCTCTATGTGGACGACATGCTTATTGCTTCTAATAGCATGTCTGAGGTGAAGAAGCTGAAGGCGAAGCTGTGGCAAGAGTTCGACATGAAGGACTTAGGGCCAACAAAGAAGATTCTTGGAATGGAGATTTTCCGAGATAGGAAGTGACATGAGCTGAGATTGTCACAGCTTGGGTACATTCAGAAGGTACTAACCCGTTTTGGTATAGAGAGCGCAAAGCCCGTGACAACACCGCTAGAAGCTCATTTTCAGTTGTCTGCAACACAGTCACCAAGCACTGAGGATGAGAAGAAGTACATGTCTCAGGTGCCATATGCGATTGCAATAGGGAGCTTGATGTACGCGATGGTTTGCACGCGTCCAGATATTGCACAGGCCATGGGAGTGGTTAGCAAGTATATGGCCAACCCAGGCAAAGAGCATTGGCAGGCCGTCAAGTGGATTCTGAGGTATCTGCGAAGCACAGCTAATGTCGGGATTCTCTACGAGAGAGGAGACGAAAAGGTGCTGACGGGATATTGCGACAGTGACTATGCTGGAGACAGGGACAGACAGCGATCTACCATAGGGTATGTATTCACTTTGGGCACTGTCGCGGTATCGTGGATGTTGGTCCTACAATCTGTGGTTGTATTATCAACCACAGAGGCCGAATTAATTGCACCGGTGGAAGCTGTGAAGAAGGCCAAGTATTTGAGGAGTCTGCTTAGAGATTTAGGGGTACCGCAGAGTTCGTCACCAGCGTACTGTGACAGCCAGAGTGCCATTCCCCTGACAAAGCACCAGGCATACAGTTCGAGGACGAAGCACATTGAGGTGCGCGATTCCTTCCTAGAGTTGGAGAAGAAGGAAGTAGAGCTTCAGAAGGTCCCGACTGAGAAGAACCCCACAGACATGTTTACTAAGCCAGTTCCCGCCGTCAAGCCCCAGGTGTGCCTGGAGTTGATCTCCTTGTTGGCATAGGTGGTGCCAGAGGACGCGTATTCCGAGACGATGATACCCAGAGAGAGGGTCATGGCAAGCAGCATAGATGTGCAAAAGCATGTGTGAAGAGATTTGAATCAAAGTAGAGTGTTGAAATTTGGTGATTCAACCATTTCAAACATCTTGCCCAGGTCGCTCGGTCGAGCGTGACAGTCGCTCGGCCGAGCTGGGAGATGGTGAGATGAGGACGAGCAGAGGAGCCAATATACTCGATCGAATACTCTACCACTCGACCAAGTGACTATCGCTCGGTCGAGTGGTTTAAGTACTCGACCGAGTGAATTAAACGCAAACTTTCCAGAGAGTTGGCATGTTTTGGAAGCTCTGCAGAGATCCCCAGCTCGGCAGAGCGGTGTTGACACTCGACCGAGCGATTTCGAACTCGGTCGAGCGAAGTTGACGCTCGACCGAGTGCCGTGTTTTCCACCACCAGCGACAGCAGCGGCGGAGAGACCGCTCGGTCGAGCGTTGCACTCGCTCGACCGAGCAGCACGGGGCCAGGCAATTTCAGCCGACGGCTGAGATGGTTTTCCCACTCGTTTTGGGAGCCCTATTTAATCCTAAGTGTTGTTCTGATTAGGTTAATGTTGTTTTCGAGATCTGGAGCCTGAGAGAGCTGTAGCCACCGCCATTGAAGAGCTTTGTCGAGAGATTAGGGTTAGGGATTTGATTGTGAAGTTGAACGATTCTCTTCATTACTCCTTTGATTTCTTCTTCCTTGAGCGAGATTGTGAGGGCTTGTGCTTTCCGCCAAGTTATTACTCACGTGAGCGGAAGATAGATTATAAACCCTATTGTGGATCTATCTGATAGTGGAATCATCTCGGTGTTGCTGGACGTAGGTTGTGCGCAACCAAACCAGGGTAAACTCTTGTGTGTCTGCGATTGTTTTTATTGTTATTGGTGTTCTTCGTTTGCTACTTTACCTTGCAAAGTCGTAGGGATTTTGTTGGGTGTTTGAGGATCTATTTTTGCTAGTCCCAGATTCCTGATCAGCTTGTAAGATTGGTTATTCTGCACGGATCCCAATTTTGGCATCGCCATTGGTTCATTCCCCCCAACATGTGCATGTCCCTTAACAATTTAGACTGATATACATATTCCTTGGAATCAAATAAAACTTAAACGATAGCATAGTAAGAGATAGAGCAAGCAATCAAATACCGTCAATAGGAGCGTCCCGGCCATGATTATCTCATTCTTGGTCATCGGCCCCATTTTCTCCAACTTCTCCTTGGCCAGCTTTGGCGCGTCTGGACTGCTCTTCACCGCAGGCGGATAAATCACATACAACAGCAACGGCACCACAATCAACGAGATAATTCCCGGCACAATCGCAGCCACCGCCCAATCTGTCCATCCGATCGTCTGATTAATCGTATTGTAAGTCAAAGTTGCGCTTAGAGGGTTCGCTGCCATCGCCGTCAAGAACATGGAGGATGATATCACTGACGTCTGGAAGCAAGTAAGCATCAGCCAAGACCCCAACTTGTTCTCGGTCCCGTCACCCACATTGCTGCCACAGGCAATGCAGAGAGATTTGACGAGCGGAAGGAAGATGCCGCCAGCGCGGGCGGAAACTGAGGGGATTGCCGGGGCCAAAAGGGCTTCCGAGAACACCAAACTGTAGCCGAGGCCGAGAGTGGAGGATCCAAAGAGGGAGACAAACTGATACGCAACGCGATTGCCAAGGCCGGTCTTAATGAACCCGCGGGCAAAGAAGAAGGCGAGGGCAATGAGCCAAGGGATCGGGTCGCCAAAGGCCGAGAACGCGGCAGCGAAAGTTAGGGTTTTGGTGAGGACGGAAGCCCCCAGGCCCATAAGAGCGACGGCGCCTAGAGGGAGAGGCTGGGTGATGATGCCGACGATGGTGGCCAAGAAAATGGCGAGCAGCTGCCACGCATTTCGCGATACCCCGGAGGGGACCGGGACAAACCATAGGATTACGCCGGTGAGGATGGAGGCGGCGAGGGGCTTCAAGGCGGCGCCTTGCCACGGCGGCTGTGAAGGGACAGCCGGTGCTGGGGCTGGGGCGTCGGCGGCGTCGGCGGCTCTGACAGGCGAGATCCGGCTGATGACGGAGGATTTAGACGCATGGAGAGCGGAGAGGGAGAGGATAGGGTAGTTGATGTAAGATTTAGAGTTAGGGTTAGATTGGAGGGAGTGGGCAGAGAAATGGAGGGGGAATTTAGGTGCGTGGGGTTTGCGGCGGGAGAGAGAGGGGAAGCCGAGGTTACAGGTAAGGGCGGAGGAGGCCATTGATGACGGCGACGAGATCTGAGCTTAGGGTTTTTGATTCCAGGAGAGCATTTGGAGATTCCGCCGGGTTGATGTTGGGATCTCCGTCGAAAAATGGTCCCTTGAGAATCTTGTGGGACGATACCGGCCGTTCGTTTCGGGGCGCCCCCTGATCTCTTACGGGCTGGCGGCAGAGCGGCAGTCCTTTAAATCGTGGACCCGGTTTTTGTACCCGTTCACTGACATGTGGGACCCCATGATGAGCCTATGGTTGGTATCGACTTCGAACGTTGTCGATCCGAAAGCTGAGTTTTTTTGGCAACAAAAGACACGGACGAGCTGGCAGTGAGAGTTGGTCCACAGGTTGAGGACGGAGAGATTGTGGGCCGGGCCGGAAACGGCAGACCGAATCAAAAAGGCAAACGGCTCTTCTGAAGGGAAAGAGTCAAATTTTAATCTTTATAATTCTTTTTAAAAAAATTCCAATTTAAAATTAAAATTTGCAAACTGCTCTTCGCAGTGACTCAAACTGACACAGCACAATTGACACAATACTGGGCTGGCCATTGATCATTCAATATCTTATTTGAGCGGACAGTTTCACAGCTTCGACCCAGCACTCCAGCAGTCCAAAAGTTCCACGTGAGGCCGACCGGTCCTTCGTTCAATACGCCACCCAAGTTGGCCGTTGGGCTCCTTCAATTAAAGTGTCAGCTCAAAATGAAGGCATTCATTGCCCGCATTCAATGACCGACCATTAATCATATAATCAATGACGGCAGCTCAGACAAGAGCAATAAAAGTCTGAACGTTACCCTCTAGTGTCCCGCCAATATATAATCTCACGCACAGCGGGAGAAAGAGAGGGCATCTCGAAGGACAAACAATTTGGGACATTCTTCTGACAACCAGAAGTAAGGTACTCCTACTCCGGTGTCTGCTCCACCTAAACTCTACATTTCATCTATGGTTCGACGTGATAACTATCGGTTGTGTTACGACCTCAAGATCGGCCAAGACGATCTAGGCCCACAAGATCAAGGTCCAAGTCCTGGCCCGCCGAATCTCCATAGTGAAGTTTAGTTCGCCAAAGCTCGCCGAGGTCCAGAGAAGCCCGCCAAGTGGAACGACAAGCTCGCCCCCAGAACAGCCCACGCCCAGAGCAGCTCGCCTCACAGGAAGCTCGCCTAGGCGCCACTCACCAACCAGTTCGCCCACGGAAGAAGATGACACGCCACTAGTAGTTTCACTACAGACAACCATACAAAAGGGCACCTGGCCGCCTTGTCGCCTGACCGCCTGACTGCCTATCGAAAGCACACCTAGCCATTTCGCCGCCAGACAGCCTGACAAAAGCACACCTGACATTAACGGCTCTGACGGCCTGACAAAAGCGTGCCTGACACGTTCGGCTCTGACATCTTCGGCCGGCCACTTGACACTGCCAGCTCAGCTAAAGTAACCGACTCCAGCATCCTATAAATACACCTTCTCCTCCAACGAGAAAGAGGCTGGAAAAATCTGTAAGAATTCCTAACACATCAATCTATACACAAGGTCGAATATCCTCCACATATTCGCGCCTTCCACACCAGCTCGCCACTCAAGTGCCGATCTGACTCTAAGGTCGCCTTGGGTGTTTGACGCTCTCCTTACAGTCACCCGCTGACTTAAGCATCGGAGAGGCTACGGGCTGGCTCCCAGCCCCGCCTTTCTGACGAGTTGTTCTTCTCGCAGATAATTCGCTTAGCTGCCGACGGTTGAAGCAACCTTTGGCGATCAACCCCTGTAGACGGGCGACTCACCCCGATTGAAGGGTGACCTCGGGCTTTTCATCTGCGAAGCACCATCCAATCGTGATTAGCCTCGTCTAATCCCCAAAACCTGTAATCATTGTACCCGTGATTCTCATTTCAATACAAATTCAGTGTTAGCGGATTTTACCCGCAACATTTGGCGTTGTCTGTGGGAATCAAGGGTTACATCCATGGCAGACCTCACACAAAGTAACTGCAGTCATCGTAGCGGCAAACACCACATGCTCGAGGAGGTCCCCTCTCCGAGAAGGTCCCCCGAGAGAAGCTCCCCTCGAGGGGCCAGACGCTACTATCGAGGCCGCAGCTTGTGGCGTTTATCAAAGCTTCGAGATCTTTGACAAAGTGATGAAGGACATGGCAGCGGCAAAGTCGGCCAGGCGGCCCCAAACATCAGGCCCCTCCCGACCATTCAACGCAAAGCGAAACCTCCTCCCCGAGTTTGAAGAGGAAGCGGCTTGTAATGACCCGCTCCCGGGGGGCCTGTTACTTATTTGATATTTGCACAGGTCCTGCAGGTTACCAGTGAATTCAAAATAGCCACGATACAGAGATGTACAAATATACCCAAATAGTATCCAATTATTACAATCCATGCTATACAAAATGTTCCAACCAATGTACATGAAAGAAAGAAAGTACACAACTGAAAATAGCTCTGAAAGCTGCGGTCTCATGGTCGAACTCTGGCGCTATTAACTCAAGAACATCTACCTCCACTGGTGCGTTGTCTGCGGTGCCATGAAGATGGAACCATAGGTAAGTCATAACAATTCTAGTAATAGTGGTGAAAGCTGTGTACAAATATGACAAAAAGTAACTGTGTATAAGCAAACTAGAGCAAAGGTAAAGTACTGAGCAACAACTGTACACAGCTGAGTAGTAAAAGTAAATTGAACTAAGAGAACAAACAGTACTGTGGTAGTGCAATTGTGAAGCAGGCTAAGCAAATGAAACATACTACTGCTGTAGCCAGTACTAAGAAAGTACAAAATGTTCCCACAGACGGCGCCAGATGTTTCAGAGTGTTTTCTCACTACAGTGCGTTGACCGTGGAGAACCCGGTCAACGTGGTCAAGGGGCCCGCTTGGGTCCCTCGGGGGCTTCGAATCGATGAAGATGGAGCGAGGGGAAGCCTCGGCCCTGGTTGAGACGCTCGGCCTCGGACAGACGAGCACGGCCTCGGAGGTAGGACGACGAGGGGTAGCCTCAGTCGCCCAGCGAGATGCGTGTTCGGCGAAGGGCGAGGGGAAGCCTCGGCTCGGGTCGAGACGCTCGGCCTCGGTAGGATGTGCTTGGCCTCGACGGGCGGACGGTGAGGGGAAGCCTCACGGTCCGGTTGGTTGTCTGGTTGGAGAGGGGCGAGGGGAAGCCTCGGTCCGTTGATCAGCTGCCCACCTGCGTAGACGAGAACGCTCGTCAGGGGGCCGGACCTTGGTTCCGGCCAAATCCCCTCCGATGCCTAAGTCAGACAGAGATCTGAAAGAGGAGGCCCGGCGGAGACGGTTCGACTCGTGAGGAGATCGTAACGGCATCTCAGGTATCTAAAACCTAAGGTACTCCATCAACGACCTTTTCAGAGTGTTTTCTCACTACAATGCGTTGACCGTGGAGAACCCGGTCAACGTGGTCAAGGGGCCCGCTTGGGTCCCTCGGGGGCTTCGAATCGATGAAGATGGAGCGAGGGGAAGCCTCGGCCCTGGTTGAGACGCTCGGCCTCGGACAGACGAGCACGGCCTCGGAGGTAGGACGACGAGGGGTTGCCTCAGTCGCCCAGCGATATGCGTGTTCGGCGAAGGGCGAGGGGAAGCCTCGGCCCGGGTCGAGACGCTCGGCCTCGGTAGGATGTGCTCGGCCTCGACGGGCGGACGGTGAGGGGAAGCCTCACGGTCCGGTTGGTTGTCTGGTTGGAGAGGGGCGAGGGGAAGTCTCGGCCCGTTGATCAGCTGCCCACCTGCGTAGACGAGAACGCTCGTCAGGGGGCCGGACCTTGGTTCCGGCCAAATCCCCTCCGATGCCTAAGTCAGACAGAGATCTGAAAGAGGAGGCCCGGCGGAGACGGTTCGACTCGTGAGGAGATCGTAACGGCGTCTCTCGGCGCGAGCGGGGGAGGAAGGAGATGAGATGGGGGAACGAGGTCGTTGATGGAGTACCTTAGGTTTTAGATACCTGAGATGCCGTCCTTTGCTTCGTCGTCCTTCTAGCCCTTTTAAAGAGTTCCCGTGCGAGTGCCTCTGGCCCACGTCTCTCGCCCGCCCTCAATCGTGCCCCCTCAATCCGCCCTCCGTCGCCGCCCCTCGCGCCATGCCTGCACCTCCCCATTACCGCCATTTAGTGGTCGCGGAACCGGGGGAGCGTTTATCGCAGGAGTGGGCGAGTGACCAGCGTGTACCGGGGCCGGGTCGGATCGATAGCCGGGGGGTCCCTTAGTGGGTCTTGTGAAACGGGCCGGTATACGTAGACGGGCCCCCGGCGAGCAGTTGGGCTCCTGGGCTCGTGTCTTTTGGGTCTCGGTCAAATAGGCATAACAATTGCCCCCATCGGTCGGGGTGACCGGCTTCGGCCTGTTCGGCTCGGCCGATGTGACTTCTGCCGATTTTGACAAGCATGCCAGTCGATGCCGATTCATTTATTAGTCGTCATCATGAGTGGGCCCGTTCGATATTTTTAAGGCGCGGGCTCCGAAGCGCCGCCGGTCCTTTGATGCCGCCACGTGTGGTTGTAAACTTACCCCCACCGTTCGCGGGGCCGTCTTCCATTGAGAAGCTGAGGGGTTCGGGCACCGCCATCGGTGGGATCGATCGGCCTCGGTCAGCTTGGTATAACCGCTACGCCTCCGGGGGTTCCGAGTGGCGCTTTAGTCGAGGCGTGGTCATAAATGTAGGTCATGATGAGGCGGGTCGATTGGACTTCCCCTGGCGTCGATTTCGAAACGTCGCCAGTTCTTCGAAGCCTGCCGCGCGTTCTCGTCAACCGCTTCGAATTCACCCCTGCGCCCGGTATATAAGATCCTTAGCCGCGTTGATCTCCACTTCCCTCTTGCTCCTCCCGCTATTCAAAGCTTTCCACAACTCGGAGTTTCCCGTCGCCTGCGCTTCCTTGCCTTCTCCGAACTTAGTCGAAAAAGGTAATTCCTCTCTCGCTTTCATCTTATGGCCGCTCTTAGGATAGGCGGTTCTGGTCAAAGGGTGAGGGATCCTCCGGAGCCCGGGCGGGGCGAGCCCCGGCCGGGGGGATCAGGTTCCCCCGCCGGGAGTCGTTCTCTTCAAGATAAGGGGAAGGGGAAACTTTTTCCCGACTTCGCCCGTGATGACGTGGCGTCGGCTGCCGTGCGGCTTAATGTGCCCCCGGTCGTCCTCCGTACGCCGTCGAGGACTCCTCCTTCGGTGGCTGCGGAGATCCGGGAGAGATATCTCTGCTTCCCATACGAGGTTCGAGTTCCATTTGTCGACGAGCGGATTTGCCTTCCGAGGAGCAATGAGGTCGGCGCCTACGTCGAGATGTTCCGCCTGGGTCTTCGCTTCCCGCTCCATCCCTTCTTCATCCAGGTCATGGAACATCTCACGGTGTCCCTTTGTCAGTTCACCCTGTGTTCGATCGCGGTACTGACGGGCTTCGTAACGCTCTGCTGTACCCGTGGTCTGGAGCCGTCTCTCCCCCTTCTCTTCCACTTTTACCAGGTTCAAACGGTCGGGCCGGGGTCATGGCTGCAACTCCGAGCCTGTTCGAGGAGGGAATGCCTGATCGGGTTACCCCGCTGGTCAGGGGATTGGAACTCGGATTATGTCTTCGTGGTCTTCTTGGGTGAGGCCCAGATTTTGACAAGTTGGGGAGCGTCTGTCCGACCTCGCCCGCCGCTAGCCCTTTCTGATGTTGATCAGGCGGCCGCCGCGACGCTGTCGGCTCTTCCTTTGGAATCGAAGTCCATCCGGTCTTTGTTGGATGACCTACTCCTGAAGGCCGTCTTGTGGTCCCCGGGTAGGTCACTTTTTCCTCCTCGGACTGCCCTGTGACTCATCCTGATTTCGGTTTCCTTTGCATGGATGGCGGGCCGCGAGTTCGTCCGTGACGTCGATGAGCTGATCCATCGTGGAGCTGCTCGGAGCCGGGGCAGTACCTCCGGAAGGGTGCCTCGACGGACTGTTGAGGAGGAGGTGCGCCGAGCCGAGCCCTCCGTGGGTAAGGTAGTTGAGGAGGATGTGCGCCGAGTCGAGCCCTCCGTGGGCAAGGTAGCGGCTGTGCCTCCTGCCTCTTCTTCTGGCGATCTCATCCCTGAGGGCGTAGTAAAGGCCGGACCTGCCCCATTAGCCTGAGAGGCAGGGGGTAATGACGGGTCCGGTGTAGTCCCCCTCGCCCTCGGAGCGTCCCCTCCTGGGCCTGAGAGTGGAGATGGGGCAAGGCAGAAGCGCTCTCCTTCGGCGCCTGAGGATCCCCACGGAGGGAAGAAGAGGAAGGAGGATGCGGAGCCCTCCAGCCCGGCCAGTTCTGTGCCTCCTGCGGGCACCACCGAGGGTCTTCAGGTGATTCTGACAACCACCCCCATCGTGGCGTCCCCGCTTCCGTCCCCGGGAATCGGAGCGTTGTTGGCGAGCCATATGGCTTCCCTCGACGTTGCCCCCGGGAGTTCGGTGTTCGTCGACCGAGCCCTGGCCCAGCAGGTGGCCGAGAGCTCCGTCTTCCCCCGGGATCGCAGCACCCTCGAGAAGATTCCCGCCGACAAGGTGTCGGATTCTTTGGTTTGGGCCCTTCAACAGGTTCGGTTCTCTCGCAGTCCTTTCTTTCCCTTCATTCCCTTCTTAGCTCATGTCCCGTTTTCCAGGGGTCGACGCTCGCTGTGGAGCTGCAGCGGCGAGCCATCTTCTTGAGGAAGCTGGAGGAGTCCTCCATGAGGGCCCAAGAACGAGCCGGGGCGGCGGAGGTAGCAATGGTGAAGGCCCAGATGGAGTCCCGGCATCTCCAGCTCCGAGTGTCTGAGCTGGAGGGACGAGTGGGTGATCTCCAGGGAAAGTTGGAGGGCGCCCTGTAGTCAGCTGAGGAAGCGGCGGAGTCGTTCCGCCTGGAGAGGGAGGAGCTTCAGAGGGAGTTGTCTGATCGGCGCCAGGTGGCGCGGCTCGTGGAGGAGGTGGAGAGGGGCGTCGTCGAGACCCTGGGGAAAAGGATCCTCGAGGTTCTCAGGGAGGCCTTCGGTAGGTATGAAGACCTTATCGCCCCTCGGATCGTCGACGTCGTCCAGTCTTCCTTCCGGGAATGTGTGGAGCGCGTTCGGGAAGCCCCTCCGCCAGTCGATCCTCCTTGCTCCGAACAGGGCGAAGTGCCCGAGGATGTGTCCTCCCGAGCCCGGGCCCTCTAAGCTGGCCTTATCCTCAAATTTTTTAGCATCCGCTTCGCTTTGGGCCAGTCTACTTGAAATGGACCACGCTATCTCCTTCGGCTTCGTTACCGGTTCTGGGGCCAATTAATTGCTGGTTGCATGGCTGCCATCTTGGGTTAACTACTTTGGGTCTTTTGTCAACCAATTTTGCTCTGTCGATGTCGATCTAGCTTCTGTAGGTGAAGAACTCTGTCATTCGTCGTGAGTGGATTATTTGTAGGGTGTTTCCTTCGCCTTGATTCCCTGTAAATAAGACACATTTTTGTACTTTGGTTAACTATTATAAACGAAATTGACTTACTTGGACTTCTCGTGTATTTTGCGTTGCTGCCTCGTTCTTGGCCTAGGATTGGATGACGTTCGCCTCTGCTGGGGGAATTCCCCAGACTTACGAGCACAGGAGTCGGTCGGCGAGGGCAAAGCTCCTCGGCATAGGACCGGTCGGTGTTCGCGCTGGCTGGGGGATTGCCCCAGACTTATGAGCGCAGGAGTCGGTCGGCGAGGGCAAAGCTCCTCGGCTTAGGACCGGTCGGCGTCCGTGCCCACTGGGGGAATTGCCCCAGGCTTATGAGCGCGGGGGTCGGTCGGCGAGGGCAAGGCTCCTCGGCTTAGGACCGGTCGGCGTCCGCGTCTGCTGGGGAGTTGCCCCCGGCTTACGAGCGCGGGGGTCGGTCGGCGAGGGCAAAGCTCCTCGGCGTAGGACCAGTCGGCGTCGGTCTCCATCCTTTTGCGCTATTGGTGACATGTCAACTCCATCGGGGATTTAAGAAAAGACAAAAAAAGGGAATGCACTTGTACTCTCAAGAGTCCTGTCGGACCGGTACATTTGGAGGAAAAGGAAAAAAGGAAATGAAGCTAGACAGAGGGATGTAAACCTAGATAGCTCCCTCTTACTAGGCTGCAACCGGGGGGAGAGACATCACCCGCTCACTCTATGATGCGGAGAGGACCCTGGACGGTGTTGATCTTCTTCCCCTTGTCTGGCTGTGCGGAGGTCCCTTCTCCGTGGGCCGGCTCGTCGGCCTGGTTCCTGGCGTGCCCCCGGCTCATCAGATTCTCAATGTCCTTCTTCAAATGCCAGCAGTCTTCTGTGTCGTGGCCATCGTCCTTATGGTATTTGCAGTACTTCTCCCTGTTCTTCCCACCTCTTTTAGCTTTCGGTGGGGGGCGATCAGCTCGCTCTTCCTTCTGCACTTGGGCGAGGACGGCGTCTGGGGTGGTGTCCCTCGCGCTTTCTCCCCGCTGCCTGTTCCTCGGCCTCTTCTCGGTCCGGTACCCCTCGGGACTGCCTCGTCCGCCATCGCCGCGCTTGGTCCCTCGAGTGGCTTTTCCTGCGTCCTCGGCCAAGGCTTCCTCGGTTAGCATGAAGCATTCGGCCCTCGCCATGATCCTGGGGAGGTCCTTAGGGGGATCGTTGTGTAGGGACTTCTTGAGGCCTCTGTGGCGAAGCCCTTTCTTGAGGGCCGTCTGGACCACCAGGTCAGGGGGGCTGTTCACGTTCAGCCTTTCCGCATTGAAGCGGCGCATGAACTGTCGGAGCGGCTCGGACGGGCCTTGCACTATGTTGAACAGATGTTCAGCACCAGGCTTGATCTGCCTCCCCGCCATGAACTGCTTGCAGAACAACTGGGCGAGTTCCTCAAAGCTGTCGATGGAGCGGCCGGGCAGGCTGTGGTACCAGGTCCTCGCCGCTCCCCTGAGAGTAGAATAGAAGCCCCGACAGAGTAGGTCATCGTCAGCTCCCTGGAAGGACATGTCCCCCTCATAGTCCATCACGTGGTGTCCCGGGTCCCCTATTCCGTCGTACTTTCCCAGCACCGGGATTCTGAATCGAGAGGGGACCCGTGCATCGGTTATCCTCCGTGACAAGGGGCACCGGTCTCCGTGGATGCCCCCGGGGATGCGGCAGAGGCCTGCCTTTGGCTCGTTCGGGGGTGGAGGGAGTACAGGTGCCGGCGGGGCTGGCTCCGTGGCCCTCGCCACGCTGGGGGTCGGGCTGACCCGGCGCTCCCGACTCCTCCCGCGGGAGCTCCTGCTCCGCCGTGATCGGTCTCTTGAGTGGTGTCGTTCGCTTCTCCGATGGCGGGATGACCGTGACCGACGAGATGATGCGGTCATCGATTCGCCCTCCGTCCCCTCGGTTTCCCGTCGGCTCCTTTCACGATAAGGGGAGGAGGCACGTGACCTCGCCTGACGGGAGCCGGACCGCGTGAACCGACGCTCTGTGTTCGGTTTCCGGGTCCCGTGGTCGTCGACCACCGCGGACCGCAAGTGCGGGGGACCCCCCGACCATCGGTGGCTATCGTTTAACGCGCCTCCGTTGGACGGCGCGGGGCCGACAAGCTGCTGTACCGTCGCGACCAACGTCTGGAGGCTCGCATTGGTCTCCTGAGCCAGGGTGCGGAGCTGTCCCTGTGTGGCTAGTTCTGAGCCGCCGGTCTCTTCGATTGAGTGGGCGGGGTGGCCGTCGACGTGTGTGTCCTCGGGGTTTCCATTTGATGCGCCATTCCCCTCCTCCGGGATGGGGGTCATGCGTTTCCTTCCATTGCTGGCTCGCGCCATTGTAGGTGTGGTTTGCTTCTTCGTGGGACGGTTTTCGGTTCCCACAGACGGCGCCAGATGTTTCAGAGTGTTTTCTCACTACAGTGCGTTGACAGTGGAGAACCCGGTCAACGTGGTCAAGGGGCCCGCTTGGGTCCCTCGGGGGCTTCGAATCGATGATGATGGAGCGAGGGGAAGCCTCGGCCCTGGTTGAGACGCTCGGCCTCGGACAGACGAGCACGGCCTCGGAGGTAGGACGACGAGGGGTTGCCTCAGTCGCCCAGCGAGCTGCGTGTTCGGCGAAGGGCGAGGGGAAGCCTCGGCCCGGGTCAAGACGCTCGGCCTCGGTAGGATGTGCTCGGCCTCGACGGGCGGACGGTGAGGGGAAGCCTCACGGTCCGGTTGGTTGTCTGGTTGGAGAGGGGCGAGGGGAAGCCTCGGCCCGTTGATCAGCTGCCCACCTGCGTAGACGAGAACGCTCGTCAGGGGGCCGGACCTTGGTTCCGGCCAAATCCCCTCCGATGCCTAAGTCAGACAGAGATCTGAAAGAGGAGGCCCGGCGGAGACGGTTCGACTCGTGAGGAGATCGTAACGGCGTCTCTCGGCGCGAGCGGGGGAGGAAGAAGATGAGATGGGGGAACGAGGTCGTTGATGGAGTACCTTAGGTTTTAGATACCTGAGATGCCGTCCTTTGCTTCGTCGTCCTTCTAGCCCTTTTAAAGAGTCCCCGTGCGAGTGCCTCTGGCCCACGTCTCTCGCCCGCCCTCAATCGTGCCCCCTCAATCCGCCCTCCGTCGCCGCCCCTCGCGCCATGCCCGCACCTCCCCATTACCGCCATTTAGTGGTCGCGGAATCGGGGGAGCGTTTATCGCAGGAGTGGGCGAGTGACCAGCGTGTACCGGGGCCGGGTCGGATCGATAGCCGGGGGGTCCCTTAGTGGGTCTTGTGAAATGGGCCGGTATACGTAGACGGGCCCCTGGCGAGCAGTTGGGCTCCTGGGCTCGTGTCTTTTGGGTCTCGGTCAAATAGGCGTAACACAACCAATGTACATGAAAGAAAGAAAGTACACAACTGAAAATAGCTCTGAAAGCTGCGGTCTCATGGTCGAACTCTGGCGCTATTAACTCAAGAACATCTACCTCAACTGGTGCGTTGTCTGCGGTGCCATGAAGATGGAACCATAGGTAAGTCACAACAATTCTAGTAATAGTGGTGAAAGCTGTGTACAAATATGACAAAAAGTAACTGTGTATAAGCAAACTAGAGCAAAGGTAAAGTACTGAGCAACAACTGTACACAGCTGAGTAGTAAAAGTAAATTGAACTAAGAGAACAAACAGTACTGTGGTAGTGCAATTGTGAAGCAGGCTAAGCAAATGAAACATACTACTGCTGTAGCTAAACACGACGAGTAAAGTACTGTGACTGCACAAGTGTAGTAAGTAACGTGCATGGAATGCATAAAGTAATTGTGACTGTAATGCGTAAAGTAAAAGTGATCGTGCAAGCTACACTAGAACTACGCGACTCAAGTCGGAGAGTACAATATGTGACCATTAAGTTCATCTCTTGCATGGGCGCGACCCAGACGAATGTCGAAATACAGGCAGCTAGACATTTATATTTGCCGAAACACAGGCAGCTAGACATAATGCCGAAACCCAGGTAGCTAGACATAATGCCGAAACCCAAGTAGCTAGACATGTAGATTGAACTCCAGCCACTCCCACACTCTCTCAAACTATGAGTTACCCCAAAAACCCCAGTGACGTGTCATGTGAATCTAGTACATGTTCCATACATGATGTTCCAAGATGTTCCACAAGATATTCCACAAGATCTTCCACAGGATATTCCACAAGATGTTCCATACATGATTTAGCATTCACTGGATAATAAATGACATGCAGCAGGTGATGTGTCTATGATCAAGTTAATAGTCATTCTGTAGTTGAGTTGTTACCTAGTTAAATAGGTCTCTAGTCTCTCGTTCGATCAATAGTTGTTCTGAGACTATTTATAAAATCCTAAGTTCATGCATGTACACTTGCTTAACTTCTAAGACTAGAATTAGAGTGACTTACTATCGATATCGTCGTAGAAAACGATGTTAGAACTAGAGCTTCCAAGGAAGCTGGTGTTGGATATTGGACTCCCCGAATTTGGTTTTGGATGAAGAACAAACATAAATATAACGTGAACTAACACTTTGTGAGCGCAGTTATGGAGATCGTCGTCAAATTCATATGAATATCTATTACGACGTCTCAAGACTTCTCAAAGCACGTGATCGTATGCCTAAAGCTTCGTTGAAGTTTATGGACCAATTTAGAAGTCATGAAGATTCGATTGAAGCTATTGAAGACGGTATAGTCAAGTTTTATTTATAGTCTTTAAGCTTCTTTCGTAGAATGTTAAGCCTTGAGTAGGTCTTACGATTTAAATCTTCATAACGCTCATATCTTAGCTCTAGGATCTTAGTAGAAGTCCATACAATCCTTCCCGAAGCTTCGCGCTTCGATTCGCGACTTCTTGTGCATGTTATTTGGTTCAAAAAGAAGAACTGACCGACTAGATGGTGATCTAGTCGGTCGGCAAAGCTTCTTGGACTGACTAGTTCTTCTCAGTTTATTCATAGCTCTTTACTGTTTACAGTTAGTCGGTCTAAGTTGACTCACCGACCGACTAGTTTGTGAACTAGTCGGTCAGTGATGCTTCTGTGACCGACTAGTTGAGCTTTCCCTGTTCATGCACATTTGAGCCTATGCTACTGTTTATCATTAGTCGGTCTGTGTTCATTGATCGACCGACTAGTTGATGAACTAGTCAGTCAACTTTCCTTCTTGGACCGACTAGTTTAGTTTACTGTACATACCAAATTTTCACCATACTTACTGTTTATTGTTAGTCGGTCTATGTTCATTTGGTGACCGACTAGTTGGTGAATTAGTCGGTCAACATTTGTTCTTGGACCGACTAAGTCTATTTTAGCTCAGACTTCAATTTTATCTATTAGTCGGTCTACGTTGAGTAACCGACTGACTAGTTGTGAAACTAGTCGGTCAGATACTCTTCTTGGACCGACTAGTTCCTTTTGTCTGTGCTTTCATCTTTTCTCTGTTCACTCATTAGTCGGTTTGCGTTAATTGACCGACCGACTAGTTGATGAACTAGTCGGTCGGTGATTGTTCTTTGACCGACTAGTTGGGTTCAGAAAAGAGCCGTTGGAGCATTTAATGACTCGAATTTCTTTCTCTCTCTCCTCTATCCTATATATACTTGATGGGCTGCATTCATTGCTGCCAAGGCTGATATTATTGCAAGTTTAGAGATCAAGAGAAATCATTCCAAGCTCATTCAAAGCTCATTCATTCCATTCCATAATCTCTCCTCACTCTTACTTCCAAAGAGAGATTCATTGAGTGTGAAGCCTTCCAAGCCAAGTGCTTGATTCTAGGTCACCAACATCCCCAAAGCTCTCCATCGCTGATCTACATCTTGGAGCTAGGGTTTGGTGCCACTTCTTCCTCAAAATCATACTTGCCCTAATTCGTAAGCAATACTCAAGGCATAGGTATTTTGTCGGTAAGAAGTTTTCTTATTTCATTTCATATTTGAATTGTAAGTTTCACTCTCGGGTGTGAGAGTGTGGTTGTGATCCCGGGTTGTGGGAGTCACAAATTGCATTTTGTATGATTTGACTTGTGGAGGTTTTTCACAAGTATTTCATAGTGGAAATCTTGAGTTAGGGTTTCTAACTCAAGTATCCGGAGGGGATCCGGGTGGTTGGGACGTAGGATCACCGGGAACAAGTCGGAGAGACTTGGGTGGATCCGAACCCAGTAACATCTATTCTTAGCATTGTTAATTTTGTTGTTGTCTTCAATTTAAGCTTCCGCAAATTGATTTGGTAGTTGTTTGCACTATAATTAGGAATTATACTCCTTGTTATTTTTAAAGTACTATTCACCCCCCCTCTAGTACTTGTACAGTAGCTTGTAGGGCATTACATTTGGTATCAGAGCCAGATACTTAGCTATGTCTGCCAACGACAACAAGACCGTTCGTCCACCTTCCGACAACAAGACCTTCAGGAACCGTGAAGGAGCATCTTCGGTGATGGAAGGACATTCCTCAACGAGGCCTCCATTCTTCAACGGTACTAACTAGCATTGGAGCCACCTTCTCATACTACATGAAGGGACGAGTAGGGTAAGAGACTCTAAACTCGTTGTTGTAAACAAAGATTACGAAATGTTTCATATGCAACAGGGCGAGAAGATGAAGGAGTATTACGCTCGCTTCGTCGACATCATAAACGATTTGGAGGCTCTCGGTAAAACCTACACCCAAAAGGAGAAGTGTTCGAAGCTTATCGAAGGACTTCCTTCTTCTTGGGAAAAGCGTACCTTCGCCATCGAGGAAGGTAATGATATGAATAAGTACACCGTAGTTCAACTAATGGGTACTTTCATACGAGGTACTCAAGGATAGCAAGCTAAAATTACAGGAAAAGATGAAGTCTTACCTAAAGCAAGACGAGCCAAAGAAGAAGGCCATTGCTTTCAAGGCCGCTCCATCCACATCCACATCAACCAATGATGAAGACTCGGAAAACGAGTTGGACTTGGAGTCCATGGCACTCATGGCCAAGAAGTTCAACCGTTTCTTCCGAAAAGGTAACTATAAGAACAAAGCAAAATTTGGTTCTTCTAACGCCTCTTCCTCTCCTTTGTGTTTCAAGTGCAATAAGCCAGGACACATGAAAGCGAAGTGTCCTCTCAACAAGCAAAAGGAGAAGTGGAAGGCGCCGAAATTCGATACGTCCAAGAAGTACAAGAAAGGAAACAAAAAGGGGCTTGTCGGAGCAACATTCACCGACTCCGAGGATTCCTCAAGCGGAGAGTCGGACGATGAGCAAGTGGAGCAAGCGCACATGTGCTTCATGGCAAGAGAGGAGCATGATCAAGGATCCTCCTCTTCCGATGATAGTGACGACGAAGGCGATGAGGTAAATATGGATGATCTTAGGAATGCTAACTCTCAATTATGGTCTAAAAATACACTAAATTAGTAAATAGATATACTAAAGTAAAATATGACCTAGCTAGCATTCAAACCTCGCCTAAGACTATCATCACCAACAACGACACCGTTGTTGAAGAGTTAAGAAATGAGATTGTTAATCTCAAATCTAAACTTGAACATGTTTGCATTGAAGATCCGGAAGAACATAAAATAGTGGATTTAACTTCTCAAAACTTGAATTTGAGTATTGAGAATGAGAATCTTAAATCTCGTGTTTATGTGCTCACATCGCAAGTATCCAACTTGGATACTTCTATGCGTTCTCTCAAAGAGAAATATGAGAACACATTAGACCGAATTAATAAATTCAATAAGGGTAAGGACCATTTGGATAAAATCCTAAGTGACTTACTTCCGGCCAATCACCACATTGGCTTGGGGTATACGATGGGATGTCCATCCAAATCGGCCACTACTTTTGTTAGGCCAACTTTCGATGACTCTACGAGTGGTAGCAAACACTCTATTGGTAGTTCTTCTACCAATGGTACTTCCACCTCGTCCACACCCTCTTTCAGAAAGAAACCCACTTTGGGTGGACCTCCAAAGGAGGGGCATGCTTATATGTACACCAATACCATGCCACGTAGGAACACACGTCCTACTCCAGCGGCTCACACATATGATGATTTCTATGCAACACATTCTCGGGCACGTGCACACCATGTGAGACACCCTCACGCACGTGTTCCCTCTCATGCATATGTTCACCCACAACATCATATGAATAATTATCTGCATGCACCATTCCATCATGTTCCTTATGCATATCCACGACATGCATCACGAAGAAACCAACAACGCATGCATGCACCCAATAGGATGAGGGCTCCCAAGATTTTCACTATTTGGAGCCCAAAGGACACAAGCATGGATGAAAAACAAATGTATATGAATGCTTATTTTTTGGATGTAGTGCATAGTAGAAATTATGTGGGGAAGTCTAAGTCCAATTGGACTTGGCTTCCAAAGGTATAATCTTTTGGACCCAATGACCTTGGGTACCATGATATGAAATTCTCTATCTTTAGGTACTCAAGGAAAAGAAAAAGAAAAGGAGCAACAAATTTAAATTTAGCTCCAAAGGGAATTGGATACTCGATAACGGGTGTTCAAAACACATGACGGGCGATGCTCAATTGCTTTCCGGAGTGGTGCCCATTGCTAATGGGAACCGGGTAGTCTTTGGAGGCAACGAGAGCGGAACCATTGTCGGTGTTGGTAAAGTGGGTAACCCATCTAAACCCTTAATTAGTGATGTTTATCTAGTTAATGGTTTAAATCATAATCTTATTTCAATAAGCCAACTTTGTGACAAAGGTTACAAAGTTAGCTTTGCGAAAGGATTATGTCATATTTCAAATGATAATAATAATTTATTATTTTTCGGCACACGTCATAAAGATATTTATATTTTGGATCTTCCTAAGTCTTATGAAAAATGTCTCGTTGCCAACACAAGTGAACAACACTTATGGCATCGACGCTTTGGACATGTGAACTTTGGAACACTTTATAAGCTTTCAAAATTAAATTCCATTAAAGGTTTTCCGAAGCTCGTTTTTTGAAAAGAAAAGTTTTTGTGATTGTTGTCAACGTGGCAAGCTTCCTAAATCTTCATTTAAACCTAAGAAAAGCATTTCTACTAAACGGCCACTAGAGATATTACATCTAGACTTATTTGGGTCAACTAGAGTTGCTTCCTTAGGAAATGCAAGATATAGACTTGTCATCGTAGATGATTATTCGAGATTTACATGGGTGTTTTCATTATGTAATAAAAATGAAGCTTTTGAAAACTTCACATTTTTTGTTAAGAAAGTACAAAATCTCTTAGGAACCACCATTGTCACTATTCGTAGTGATCATGGAGGTGAATTTGAGAATGAGTCTTTTGAGACATTTTGTGATGAAATTGGTATTACACACACCTTCTCTTTCCCTCGTGCACCTCCTCAAAATGGTGTAGTTGAGAGAAAGAATAGGACGCTAGTGGAGTGTGCTCGCACTATGCTTGATGATAGCCAACTTGGCCATCAATTTTGGGCGGAAGCGATACACACCGCTTGCTATTTGTTTAATAGAATACTTTTGAGGCCCGGCACTAAACAAAATTGTTATGAATTGTTGTTTGGTAGGTTGCCTCAAGTTAAACATTTTCGTGTTTTTGGTTCGAAATGTTTTATTAAGAACACGTATGGTAGTTTGGACAAATTCGATCCAAGATCCGATGAGGGGATTTTTTTTGGATATTCTTCGCGTAGCAAAGCCTACCGGATATTCAACAAACGAACCTCAACGATCGATGAGTCGCTTCATGTCTCATTTAATGAAGGATTTGTTCCAACTCGAATTTCAAATGATAATGATTCTATGGATGTTTTATGTGATTCGTTTGATAATTCTAAGTCTAATGATTCTATTGATTCTATTGAGACTAACCCATCTAATGAAGTTGTTGAGAATGTTCCTAGTGACCAAGGTATTCCCAAACGGCTTCATACCGTTCGTGATCATCCTCATGAGCAAGTCATTGGCAATATCCATGATAGTGTCAAGACGAGATCGCAAGTGAACTACTTCGCTCATTGTGCCTTTGCCTCCTCGATAGAGCCAAAGAATGTTAATGAAGCATGCGAAGATAGCGCTTGGATCTTAGCTATGGAGGAGGAACTCATTCAATTCGAGAGGAATGAAGTTTGGGAGCTTGTTCCATTGCCATCGAAGAACCACACCGTCATAGGGACAAAGTGGATCTTCAAGAACAAAACCGACGAAAACCAAGTCGTCGTCCGGAACAAAGCTCGGTTAGTTGCTCAAGGCTATCGCCAAGAGGAAGGTATTGATTTCGAAGAATCCTTCGCTCCGGTAGCTAGATTAGAATCAATTAGATTATTATTGTCTTTTGCATGCCATAAGGATTTTAAATTATTTCAAATGGATGTTAAAAGTGCATTTTAAAATGGAGATGTTGTTGAGGAAGTTTACGTTTCTCAACCTCCGGGTTTTATTAATGAAAAATTTCCAAATCATGTTTTTAAACTAAAGAAAGCGCTTTACGGCTTAAGACAAGCTCCTCGAGCTTGGTATGATCGCCTAAAGAATTTTCTTTTGGATTTGAATTTTAAAATGGGAGAAGCCGATTCTACACTTTTTGTTAAGCATTCGAATAATGATATAATTTTAGTTCAAATATATGTTGATGATATCATTTTCGGTGCTACTAACTTTGCTCTTTGCGAAGAGTTTTCTAATGTTATGAAGGAACAATTTGAGATGAGCCACATGGGTGAGCTCAAATATTTCTTAGGTCTCCAAATTCGCCAAATGGACGATGCAATCTTCATCCACCAAACGAAGTATACGGTGGAGTTGCTAAAGCGATTTGCAATGGAGAGTGCCTCCAGGAAAAAGACTCCAATGAGCACGACTACGCATCTTGACAAGGATACTGGCAGTAAGGATGTAGACATTCGTCTATATCGAGGTATGATATGTAGTTTACTTTATCTTACCGCAAGTAGGCCCGATATTATGTTTGCTGTATGCGTATGTGCTCGTTATCAGTCTCAACCTAAGGAGTCTCACTTAGTAGCGGTAAAACGTATTTTTCGCTATCTAAGTTACACTTTAGATTTTGGATTACTTTATCCGAAATCTAGCACATATGAGTTAATCTCATATAGTGATGCCGATTATGTGGGATGGACAGGAAAAGTACTAGTGGCACTTGCCATTTTATAGGAAATTCCCTTGTCTCTTGGTTTTCCAAGAAGTAAAATTCTGTATCACTTTCAACCACCGAGGCGGAATACATTGCCGCCGGTGCCGCGTGTGCTCAAGTTCTTTGGATGAGACACACACTTAAAGACTTTGGTATTAATTGTGATACTTGCCCTATCATGGTTGACAACCAAAGTGCAATATGTCTTTCCAAGAACCCGGTACACCATTCCCGTTCGAAACACATAGATGTCCAACACCACTTTTTAGATGATCATGTTGCTAAAAAGGACATCATTTTAGTGTACGTTGAAACCCAAAAGCAAATCGCCGATATTTTCACGAAACCCCTAAAGGAGGACTCCTTTGTGCGGTTGCGTCGAGAATTGGGGATTATGGGTGAATCTGAGATATAGGATTCATGTTTCATTCAATAATCTTGCATGCTATTATATTTCGCAATATTTCATTCATGCTAGACTTATTGGATTTTTCGAGAATTTATGTGATATTTTGAATTTTTGCTCGAATTCATGTTTTGAATGTCGTATTTGAGATTTCGATGTTTAATGGGGTAGTTTAGATGATTATTGAGAGTAATGCGATGTATCGTCCAAGTGTATTGAGGAGAGAACTTGATTATCAACTTTTGGACTCATTTAGTCGGTTTCAGTTCAACCACCAACCGACTATATTGCCATCTAGTCGGTTAGTAGAAGAACTTAGACCGACTAACTCAAGCTTTTTGAGTTTCCTCTCCATCTTAACTCTTTAGTCGGTTCATGTTCAGTGACCGACCGACTAGATTGAGATCTAGTCGGTCAGTAAATGAACACAGACCGACTAATTCTTGTCAGTTAAACTTGGTTTCAGCCACTGTTTGCAACTAGTCGGTTCAAGCTCATTGACCGACCGACTAGATCGTGATCTAGTCGGTCAGTGCTTGAACTGTGACCGACTAGTTGTGACGGGGACGTAATTGTCTTTTCGCATTCCGATCGATTAAAACTCCTTTCATCCGACTAATTCTCTTATTAGTCGGTATTCTCTCCAGCTAACACCCCCCGACCACGCTCAGCCCCTTCGACTTCCGATCGAACTCCGGCCGTTTTCCGGCCATTTCCGTCAATCTCCACCGTCGGCCCCTCCTTCTAGGTGATTCTCTCTCATCTCCTAGCTTCCTAGGGTTAGGGTTAGTTCTCTAGAGTTAGATTCTCTCGGCTAGGGTTTCGATTTCAGCTTTCTAGGGTTTCGACTTAGGGTTTCTTCGTTTCAAGTTTGATTGTGTCGTGTATTGTCGCGATTATGGCAAGAACACGCATCCCGATCACTCCATCTAGCCCCTCGCCGATGAACGTAGAACCAAACCCTACGGATCCCGATCATCCAACCCCTCCGAAACGCCGAGCTAAGACCACCCAACCTTCGTCGTCTTCGCCTCCTCTCAAGAAGAAGAGGATGACGACCGCCAAGCCTAGAGGTCAACCCAAGCCCAAGCCTAAGCCCAAGACCAAGGATCTTGCCTCTCGCTCTTCTTTCCATACTCCTACCGATTCCGATACCGAGTATAACCCCGAGACAGAGACACATAGGGAACCCACTCCTCCTACCCATCCCGAGTCTAGCACCCACCCTCGTACGTCTACCCGTAAGCCTAAAGGAAAGGCTCCGATGCCGGTGGGCGGTGTCGATATCTCGTTGTGTCGCGACGACCCTTTGTGTCTCGCGGCTTACAACCGTATTGAACATTGCCCGCTGCTTCTGGAGCATTTCGTCCAGTTCAGTGACTTCATAGGGTTAGCTGATCTTCTTTCGTCGTCGGGTCTTCTCGATTATCTTCGATATGACCCGAAGGCGAATCCTCACCCGTACCCTTGATTAGTTAAGCTTTTCTACGCCAATAGGATCCGGGGTCAGTACGATGAGACCCACTCTATTGAGACGACTGTTTTGGGGACTCCTATAGTCCTCACGGCAGAAATCTTAGGAGAGATTTTGGGTATCTCTTCGTCTGGACTCCTCCCCTCAGATATTTCTGTTGACGATATTTCTTCCCTTGATCAGACCATCCTTTCTGAGATTTTCCATCAGATTCCTCCTGCCATGATTGGCGTGCCATCTAAATCTTTCAAGCCGAATGCATGGGTCCTCGACTTGATTCTGAAGTCGTGCTTACTTCCCAAGTATGGCTCCTCATCTCTCCCGTCCCAGCCCTTTCTGAAGCTGATCTATGCTATCTTCATGGGGAGCTCGATTAATTGGGCTCGCATTATACTCGATAAGATTGATTCTTTCGAGTGTATTTGCAAGTCCTCTAAATCGGCTCATATCCCATTTCCTTGCTTGTTGACCCTTGTGTTCCGTCACTTCCGTGTCCCCTTGCCTCGTGACGATGAGCGTCCACTTGGTCCTCCCCTGAACGCGACGGCCGTCAAGAAATCTCTTGCGGCGCTTCGTCACGTTCAGAGGACGACACCTTCAGTGTCTGCCCCTGCCTCTGCTAGTGCCTCTGCTGCTCCCTCTGCCACCCTTGATGATGTCGTACGGTTACTTCGTCGTCACGAGTCTCGCTTGGCGCGTACCAAGGAGGTAGTTTGCCGTATGGCTCGTCTGATGGGTGTTGAGCTTCCTCCTTCTGTTTCTGAGGATGAGGAGTTGGATGAGTTGACCGAGGAGGACATTGAGGAGCTTTGTCGTACTTCCACTCGTGCCCCCGAGGGCCCTTCTGGTACTGCTGCTGGTGCTTCCTCTTCTGGTGCTGCTGTTGCTGCTTCGTCTGCTGGTGCCCCCGAGAGCACACCTGTTGCCACCGATCCAGTGGTGGATACTCCGACTGGTGCTCCCGAGGCCACTACGGTTGCTGCTCCAGAGATTGCCACTTCTGCCGTCGCTCCTGCTGACATTCCAGATGTTCCTGCTGATCCAGTCACCACCTCTGCTCCTGCTGAGCCTGCAGTTGCTTCTGATCCTCCCGCTGCCTCTTGAGTTTCTTTGAGGCCTCTCCCGATACTCATTGGATGACATATCTAGTTGTGAGAGATGTTGGGTAAGATAGTTTGGGTGGCTATGTATTTTGGATCTTTTTGATGTCTTTTTGATGTCTGTTGATGACGTATTTTGATATTTTTTGATGATGTATTTGGATGCCTTTTGATGTTGTTGTACGACACTCCGATATCTGTGATATGTTGATATATTTTTTGTGCATCGATCGGTGGATCGATGTTTTCTATGTCAGTAATGTACTCTGGTTCATATTTTATACATTTATACATCGCAGTTGACATTTCATTATATTGTGCAAAATTTATAATTTTTTTAATGTCTCTGATGTTTGATTTCGTCGCTCGACGATATTAACTTGGTTTACTAGAAATTTCTTCTATGGAAACATAGAATTGTTTTCCATGCACTAAATTAACCAACAATGTTGATATTGGAGAGTATATTCCATAACTCAATCCGTGATAATGATTTGAGTTTTGATGATTTCGTTTTGCGATTTTCGACTATGGTATCATTGACACGCCTTGATTCTATTCGTATTTTCCTCTTTGGTGTCACTTGAACCGTCGTCGTATTCTACGACTCCCGTGCTTTTAATTTGAGGCCATTGTTGTTGTCGTTGTTATCCTCCCGCTCTTTTTGCTTATGCCAAAGGGGGAGAGATATAATAATAACGATGTGCTAAATGAAAATTTAGAGCACTATTCCAAGAATCTAATTTGATATGTTAGATTCAGGGGGAGTTAAGATATATAAATGGATTTTCAAATCCGATATTTCAATAACCTACTTTTGGTATTCGATAATTCAATAATCGATTCTCATTTATATACTTTACTCGTCTGCTTGATGCGAATTATTATTGTTTAATTTGGAATTAACGTGTCATCAATGCAGGGGGAGTAAGTAAATTTCATTTGAATTATTATTTTTGATTATTATTTATGTTGGGTTGTCATCACCAAAAAGGGGGAGAATGCTGGATATTGGACTCCCCGGATTTGGTTTTGGATTATGAACAAACATAAATATAACGTGAACTAACACTTTGTGAGCGCAGTTATGGAGATCGTCGTCAAATTCATATGAATATCTATTACGACGTCTCAAGACTTCTCAAAGCACGTGATCGTATGCCTAAAGCTTCGTTGAATCTTATGGACCAATTTAGAAATCATGAAGATTCGATTGAAGCTATTGAAGACAGTATCGTCAAGTTTTATTTATAGTCTTTATGCTTCTTTCGTAGAATGTTAAGCCTTGAGTAGGTCTTACGATTTAAATCTTCATAACGCTCATATCTTAGCTCTAGGATCTTAGTAGAAGTCCATACAATCCTTCCCGAAGCTTCGCGCTTCGATTCGCGACTTCTTGTGCATGTTATTTGGTTCAAGAAGAAGAACTGACCGACTAGATGGTGATCTAGTCGGTCGGCAAAACTTCTTGGACCGACTAGTTCTTCTCAGTTTATTCATAGCTCTTTACTGTTTACAGTTAGTCGGTCTAAGTTGACTCACCGACTGACTAGTTTGTGAACTAGTCGGTCAGTGATGCTTCTGTGACCGACTAGTTGAGCTTTCCCTGTTCATGCACATTTGAGCCTATGCTACTGTTTATCATTAGTCGGTCTGTGTTCATTGATCGATCGACTAGTTGATGAACTAGTCGGTCAACTTTCCTTCTTGGACCGACTAGTTTAGTTTACTGTACATACCAAATTTTCACCATACTTACTGTT
Source organism: Scilla litardierei (assembly GCA_030789695.1). Taxonomy (NCBI): domain Eukaryota; kingdom Viridiplantae; phylum Streptophyta; class Magnoliopsida; order Asparagales; family Asparagaceae; genus Scilla; species Scilla litardierei. The sequence goes on along the minus strand of CM061142.1, from coordinate 666,499,948 downwards.
TATTGTTAGTCGGTCTATGTTCATTTGGTGACCGACTAGTTGATGAATTAGTCGGTCAACATTTGTTCTTGGACCGACTAAGTCTATTTTAGCTCAGACTTCAATTTTATCTGTTAGTCGGTCTACGTTGAGTAACCGACCGACTAGTTGTGAAACTAGTCGGTCAGATACTCTTCTTGGACCGACTAGTTCCTTTTGTCTGTGCTTTGATCTTTTCTCTGTTCACTCATTAGTCGGTTTGCGTTAATTGACCGACCGACTAGTTGATGAACTAGTCGGTCGGTGATTGTTCTTTGACCGACTAGTTGGGTTCAGAAAAGAGCCGTTGGAGCATTTAATGACTCGAATTTCTTTCTCTCTCTCCTCTATCCTATATATACTTGATGGGATGCATTCATTGCTGCCAAGGCTGATATTATTGCAAGTTTAGAGATCAAGAGAAATCATTCCAAGCTCATTCATAGCTCATTCATTCCATTCCATAATCTCTCCTCACTCTTACTTCCAAAGAGAGATTCATTGAGTGTGAAGCCTTCCAAGCCAAGTGCTTGATTCTAGGTCACCAACATCCCCAAAGCTCTCCATCGCTGATCTACATCTTGGAGCTAGGGTTTGGTGCCACTTCTTCCTCAAAATCATCCTTACCCTAATTCGTAAGCAATACTCAAGGCATAGGTATTTTGTCGGTAAGAAGTTTTCTTATTTCATTTCATATTTGAATTGTAAGTTTCACTCTCGGGTGTGAGAGTGTGGTTGTGATCCCGGGTTGTGGGAGTCATAAATTGCATTTTGTATGATTTGACTTGTGGAGGTTTTTCACAAGTATTTCATAGTGGAAATCTTGAGTTAGGGTTTCTAACTCAAGTATCCGGAGGGGATCCGGGTGGTTGGGACGTAGGATCACCGGGAACAAGTCGGAGAGACTTGGGTGGATCCGAACCCAGTAACATTTATTCTTAGCATTGTTAATTTTGTTGTTGTCTTCAATTTAAGCTTCCGCAAATTGATTTGGTAGTTGTTTGCACTATAATTAGGAATTATACTCCTTGTTATTTTTAAAGTACTATTCACCCCCCCTCTAGTACTTGTGCAGTAGCTTGTAGGGCATTACAGCTGGTGCACGAAAATTGGTACCTGCAAACACAAGAAACAATCGGTTAAAGAATACACTGTCTTCTATTTATTTAATTTGATCGTTTTGATTTTTAAACTGATTGAAACATTATCGAAAATCGTTTTAAATTTTTATATAGGCTAGATATGATAAAAATAATTTTACAGTAGGAGGAAATATTTTCCTGAAGCTTATATTAATTTTTATAATTTTTAAAAGCTCAAAAATCAATTTAAAAACCTATTTTTCAATTTGTGGCGTAATTATTCAAACATTTTCTCTGGATGCAATCTGCATCGGAAAGTTACGAGTGAGTTTCAAAATGACAGTCTCGAAGAGTACTATAACATATATTTTTCTTACGTATCAGTGTAAGTGAAAATAACAAGTTACAGATTTTTGAACAAAAATCACTTATTTAACTTTTAGGGTTAAAAATTTATTCTGGAAAAATTAAGCATCCGATTGAGATGAGACTAGCGCCATTGGGTCCAGAACGTCATTTCTGATTTTCTGGAGCTAGTCTCGTAATTTTCTGGTCTCTATATTATTTACTATTAATTATTTATCAAAACCCTAATTTATCTAATTATCTAAATACGTATTTATGCGTATTAATACATTAAAAATACGTTTTTATACCTTCGATCTTACCTCTTTCGTGCATGCAGCTGGGGCGGGGGCTGTTCGATGGGGCAGTGGCGCGGCGGGAGGCGCGGGGTCGGCGCTCGGCGGCGGGGTCGGCGCCGACTGAAGGCAGCCGGGCGACGGCGGCTAGAGAGCGAGGCTGCGGCGGAGGGAGCAGCGAGGGGGGGCTTGCTTGGACAGGGGTGTTGGCGTCGGAAGAGAGGGAACGATGGTGGTGAACGGTCGAGAGGGCGGAGTGAGGTGCGAAGGCAGCAGCGTAGCTCGTCGCGGCAAGGTGATCGTGACTACAGCTCCGGGAGGAGCTTCGTCGAGCTCGAGGGCGCGATGGACGGAGATTTACCGTCGGAGCATGGAGGGGCTTCGTCGGTGCTGTATGGTCTCTAGGGACTACGGAGGAGGGCTCTCGGGCGCGGTGAAGCGATGGCGAGAGCGGTGGCAGCGCCAGCGGGCTTCGAAGAGCAGGGTAGGCGTCTTGCGAGGCTGCGACGTCGCTGTCGGCGTCGCTCGGGGTTCAGGCGGTGCTTTGAGCAGCGGCGAGAGGCGTACGCGGGTTGTGGAGATACCGAACAGGAAGCACGCGAGCTCACGGGGTGTGGGATGCTCGTCGGAGCTCGGGGGCTTCCATGCTCGGTGGCGACGTCGTTGGTTGCTGTGGTCGGAGCATCCTCGAGGGGCAAGGAGAGGAGGTGGGTGCTGACGTGGGTAGCGCACGATGACGGAGCAGTGAGGGCGGGGTACGAGCATGGGTCGAAAGAGAGGGTGATGGCAAGAAACAGAGGAAAGGGAGAGTGAATGGGAAAGAGAGAGGGAGCCTGTGTGTGTGTGCGGGGTTAGGGTTTGAACGAAATCAAAGGGAGGATGGTTTGGGTTTCGGAGAAGAATGTATGCGGGAGAGGGGGAGCAGCTGAGGGTTGATTAGAGAAGTGCTTGGGTTTAAGGAATTAAGCTGAGGTTTAAATAGGTTAATTTAGTAATTAATTAGTTTTTAGTCAAAATTATTAATGAGGTTAGGTAGGATTAGGTTAGAGTTTTGACTAAGTTTAGAAAAGAGAAGCTGGTGTTTTCCTCGTGGGTGCTTACGGTAGGGGTTAGGTAAAGGTAAGTAATTAGGTTAGGTAATTAATAATAAGTAAACCCCCTTTAGCAAAGGTAATTAGTAAATACCAAAAACGAAATTACGATTTTGTCACTACTAGTGAACGTATCCGAAAAATTACGAAAACATACTCACGGGTTCGTATCGTCGCGAGGATCGCGAATACAAAGTCCATTTTGGGGTTTGAGCTACGGAAATACTGGTTTTGGGCCAAAACGTTTAGGAAGCGGGTTTATGGGTTTCCTATTGATTTAACTTCAGAAAATTACAAAATTAATGTGGGAAGCCCTAAATGATCATAGAATTATACTGTAGAAGTTTGAAAACGTTTTGATAATATTTGTATAGAAAATTAATTCGTTAAGCCAAAACGGTAATATCTGAAAATAAATTTTTATCAGATTATTTAGAGGTATTTGATGAAACCCGAACTTACTAAAATACTTTATAACTAGTCTGATACTTCAAAATATTTTTATAAGAAATTTTTGAAATCGTAAAACTCATGACGAACCATTATAAAATGGTTTAAAAGAATGAAAATATGTGAATAGTTGTATTGAAAAATACGGACCGTTACACGGCTACTCGAAGGAGACACTTCGACGAAGAGGAGTTAGCCACCCTGTAGAGGTGCCTCGACGATGATGAGGTGGCAGCTAGGCAGAGACATTTTGATGAGGAGGAGTCCGTAATACAGAGGCGGCTCGACGAAGAAGCAGCTATCCGACATTGACGGTACATTGCCGCCGCAAGGGAGAGGATACAGCAGAGGAACTTGGGGGCCCCCTACCCTTCGATCGAGACAGTTCAGGAGCACATCCTTCAGGACCAAGAAGTGGAGAGTCGCTCTCGTAGGAGGTCACCAAGCCCTAGGCAGAGAGAGTGCCCTCGTCAAGGCCGAAGCCCCCTAGGTTGAGCGCATTTCCCCAAGGCGTAATGACCGGTGGGGGCATGGCCGAGATCAAAGCCCGGTCCCCGGGGCACAGAGGAGGGACTCCCCTGAGCACCGAGGTGGCTCACCTGGGCTCCGAGGTGACCGAGACATCACATGAAGATCGTCAGCACCCACCCAACATCCCGAAGAAACCGACCCGCTAACGCGAAGGATGATCTCAACCCCGATACTGCTTAGGTTCAAGCTCACCCTGCTTGTATTGTATGACGGCTCGGGCGATCCACTCAAACATGTGCAGCACTTTCGGCGGGTGACGGAGATACAAGGAGCAGACGATGAGCTCCAATGTCGTACTTTTCCGACGACGCTGTAAAAGTCCGCCTTAGAATGGTATAACGACTTGCCGGACAGATCGATTGACTCCTTTGGCGATCTGTTCCACAAGTTCCGTATGCAATTTCGATCGGGACGAAGAAGGAAGAAAGCTCCTAACTATTTGTTTACGATAGTCCAGAAGGAAGGTGAAACCCTCCGAAGATTTCAACGGTGCTTCAACGAGGAGCGTCTCAGCGTGACGAGCTGCGGGGACGACCTCGCCATGGCAGCCTTCAAGAAAGGGCTCACCAACCACAGTCTGCACAAATCCCTCCTCCATGACCCGCCAGCGGACCTCGACGCTCTCTTCTCCCGAGCGGACAAGTTCATGCTTATTGAGGAGTCTCTGGGGGTGAAGAAAGCGATGGCACCGATCGAGCGTCTTAGGGCTAGGCGCCGACCGCCGCCTAGGTCGAGGCCAGATGACCGCCCCTGAGGGCGAGATCAAGAGCGATTTCGAGGATGCGACCAGGGGGGCCCTGAGGGCAAGATCACCCCGGACCTCTGAGGGGGTTACCCTCTCCGAGGAACCCCGCTTCAAGGGACGGACTCGAAAGAGCACAGGAGGATGTGCACTACACCAAGCTCAATGCCCCACTAGCCAAAGTAATGGCGGTGGCCAAGTCGGGCAGGTTTCTCAAAGACATGTCCCCAGAGATGAAGGGGAGGTCGACCACACACAATGCGCAGAAGTACTGTTGGTACCACCGCGACGACGGCCACGACACTAACAATTGCTTCGCTCTGAAGAGAGACATAGCATGGTTGATCTAGTGTGGCCACCTTCAGAGGTTCGTCGACCATGAAGGACAGGGGCGAGAGGGGCGAACTCCAGTGGAACCAGCCCGACAGGCCCAGGGCCACAACACCGAGCTGGCAGCCCATCCTATCGCTGGCCCGATCATGCACATTGATGTGATATGCAGCGGGCCAACCTCGGCCGGAACCTCATCATCGCTGAGGGAGAATGACGCGAGGCAGGTCATGATGGCGAGCGTTGATAATGGGGCAAAGCGAAGAAGGGCAGCTCCACCTCCCATCTCTTTCTCTGACGAAGATCTGGAGGGAGTCGAGCTGCCACATAACGACGCCATCGTCATCGAGGCACACATCGGGCCGACGGTGGTGAGCAGACTTTTGGTGGACACCGACAGCACGTGCGACATACTGTATCTGTCCACGATTCAGAAGATGGGGTTGGGCGAGGCAGAACTGAGACCATGCGTACGCCCGATCGTTGTCTTCACTGGCCATTCGGTGCCAATCGCCGAAACGATCGATCTACCCATCACCCTGGGTGAGAGGCCAAGGATTGTTAGGCGAGTGATGCAGTTCGTCGTTGTCGACGTTCCCTCGATGTACAACGGCATCATAGGGCGGCCCTACCTGATTGTCATCGAAGCTCTTCCCTCACTGCTACACCAAATGGTGAAATTCCAGACGCCGTATGGGGTCGGGTGAGTGCGAGTAATCCAGAGGCTCTCGCAGAGTTGCTACATCAGATCTACACAATAGGGGCAGATCAAGCAAGCCTGGTCCTCTGAACTCCTCGACGGTCGGGAGGAACCGGAGCATCAGTGGCCAACCCCGATAGAGGGTTTAGAGGAAGTGCTGCTGACGGAGGAGGCGGATAGGATGGTGTCGACCGGCACGAAGCTAATTGCAAAACTGAGGGCAGGGTTGATCGACCTTCTCAGGGCATATGCAGACATTTTCGCATGGTCGCCCTCGGACATACCGGGGGTCAATAAGACGGTAATCGCTCATGAGCTACATGTCGACCATGAGGCCCACCCGGTTCGATAAAAGAAGCGGAGCGCGGGAGGAGAGAAAGCGCGGGCAACGGGAGAAGAGGTGGAGCGGCTTCTTGATGCCAAATTCATCAGAAAGGTTAGCTACCCTGACTGACTCGCCAATGTGGTGATGGTGAAGAGGCCCAGCGGCAAATGGCAGATGTGCGTGGACTTCACCGACCTCAACAAAGTCTGCTCGAAGGACAGTTTCCCGCTCCCAAGGATCGACCATCTGGTGGAAAATACCTCAGGGTAAGAACTCCTAACTTTTTTGGATGCCTTTTCAGGCTATAACCAGATACAGATGGCAACCCACGATGAGGAGAAGACAGCATTCGTCACAGATCGGGGGACATTTTGCAACACCAAAATGCCGTTCGGACTCAAAAACACCGGGACAACCTACCAGCAGATGGTGGACAAAATCTTCCATCTCCAGGTCAGCAGGAACATGGAAGTCTACATCGATGACATGCTGGTGAAATCGAAGGAGGCCGTGGATCATCTCGCCGACCTGGAGGAGACGTTCCAGAAGGTGCGGTGCTACAACTTGCGGCTCAACCAGGCCAAATGCATCTTCGGTGTCGAGTTGGGGAAGTTCTTGGGTTTCATGATCACCAAGCAAGGAATTGAGGCTAACCCCGACAAGATTGCCACTCTCGCCAACATGACGGAGCCAAGGAAGATGCGGGACTTGCAGAGGCTGAACGTACAGATCGCCACGCTTGGAAGATTCTTGTCAAAGTCTGCGGAGAGATCACTCCCCCTTTTCAAGATTCTTCGGAGGGCCCTCGCTGGGAAGAATGACGAAAGAAAGGTGGTAAAGTGGGATGACTCCTGTGCAAGAGCCTTCGACGAGTTGAAGGCATACCTGCAAAGACCGCTGCTGCTTGTGAATTCTGCAAATGGAGAGCAGCTCGGCCTCTACCTTACCACAACTAAGAAAGCGGTGAGCTCGGTCCTAAGTTCATGCATGACCCAATCGAGAAGATGACCTACTGCCTAGTCCTGACCGCAAGAAAGCTCCGACCTTATTTCCAGGCACACACCATTGTCGTCTACACCAATTCGATGTTGGAAAGGAACTTGAGGAGGCTGGAGAGGTCAGGCCATATGCTGAATTGGAGTGTCGAGCTCAGCGAGTTCGGCATTATCTACAAACCAAGGGCGACGATCAAGGGGCAGGCGCTTGCTGACTTCGTGGCTGAGTGTATAGTGGGAGAGAATGGTGAGGCTCCGCCCGAGGGTCACCTGGGTACGGCACCCAGCAACTCACCGTTGAAAATCCTCCCTCTACTTCCACCCAGCCCGATGGCGAACAGTGGGTCGTCCACGTCGATGGATCGGCCACGGCTTCGGGGAGCAGAGCCGGTATCATGATTGAGACCCCGGAGGGGAGCCTGTTGGAGTACGCCCTCTGCTTTAATTTCTCGGTGACCAATAATGTGGCAGAGTATGAGGCCACCCTCAACAGCTTAAATCTCTGCCGGGTGCTTGGAGTGACGAATGTGCTGCTCATCAGCGATTCGAGGTTGGTCGTCCAGCAGATTGAAGGACGCTTCGAGGTGAGGGAGGAGCTGATGAAGCGATACTTGAAATGCGCCCGTGCCGAACTTCTCAAATTTAGGAGAGCGGTGGTTCAACATCTGCCAAGGTTGAACAACCTCCGCACCGACGCCCTCTCAAAGCTGGCCTCGTCTTCTCCAGCAAAAATCGGGAAGGCCATCTAATAGAAACTTATTAACGCCAAGCATTGAGGAGGACGAGTTGATGTGTGTCGACCAAGAACCATCATGGATGGATCTGATCGTCCCCTACCTGAAGCCCGAAACCCTACCAGAGGATAGGCTGGAGGCACAAAAGGTCGAGAGATCAGCTTTATCATACGTAATCTTCGGTGACGTACTATACCGAAAGCGTCGCAAGAAGAACGATGTATTGCCCTATCTAAAGTGCCTCGGGCTGAGAAGGGCCGAGGAAGTCATCTGAGAGATACATGAAAAATTTTGCGGGAATCATCATGGTGGCCACATTTTGGTACACAAGGCAGTCTGACAAGGCTACTATTGGCTGACTATGCTGAAGGATGCGATAAGCTTCGTCAAGTGGTGCGAGGAGTGCCAGAGATTCTTTAAGCACACCAAAGATCCTCCCGTCGATCTGATTCCAATCCTCACCCCGGTCCCATTTGCCAAGTAGGGCCTCGACATCCTCGGGCCATTCCTCCTTATGGTTACCGGAGGAAGGAAGTACCTGGTTGTCGCCGTCGATTACTTCACCAAATGGATAGAAGCAGAGCCCCTAGCGCGCATCGCCTCGAAAGAAATGAAGAACTTCAATCTGGAAGTCGATCATATGCTGCTTCAGAATACCCCGCTCTATTGTGACAGACAACGGGATGCAGTTCGACTCCGCAGACTTCAGGGAATTCTACTCAGACTGGGGCATCAACCTCCACTTCGCCTCCGTAGCGCACCCGCAGTGCAACGGCATGGCCGAAGCAGCGAACAAGTGCATCCTTGAACCCCTAAAGAAGAAGGTCGACAACGCTCCTGGAACTTGGCCCGACGAGCTACCCGGCATCCTTTGGTCTTACCGCACCACCTATAAAGCTTCAACTAGCGAGAGCCCCTTCAAGCTAGCTTATGGAGCGAAAGCCGTCGTCTCGGTAGAGGTCGACGAACGTTCTCTCTGCCTCCAATATTTCGACGAACAAGCAAATGAAGAAGGCCTCGACCTCAACATCGAACTATATGACGAGGTAAGGGATTGTGCACTAACTTGTCTTATCAAGCACAACCAAAGGATGGCGAGGTATTATAACTCCAGGGTGAAGAAGCGAAGCTTCAAAGTCGGTGACCTCGTCCTCAGAGACACCACCTTTAAACCTGAGGTCGACCGCCTCGGAAAGCTCTCCGTCAAGTGGGAGGGCCACTACAAAATAGCGGACATCATAGGACCCGCTACCTATATTTTGACGAACATGGAGGGCGAAGAGCTAGCTCATCCATGGAATGCCCAGCATCTACTCAAGTACTATCAATAAAATATGTAATTTTATGTATTTGTATCAACATCGTGTTGTTTGAATAAAACTTTCAGATTCCCCCAAGATAGAAAGCGCCTCCACTAAAGGTCGACATAGTCATCCGGAGCGGTCTAATTCGCTACAAGTAAATTCTAGTGTTTTCGTTTATATATATGTATTATGCGAACTAAATCTACAGCCTGCCAGTCAAATCGAAATCATAAACATGGGATCAACAACGGCCACTTTACACCCGCGATCTTGAAAACTTCCGGGGCAGTTCGCCACCCAGACCGGAGTTATAAATGTGGGGTCACTCGATCCCGCGATCTTGAAGACCTCCGAGGCAGTTCACCACCCAAACCGAAGTTATAAATACGTGGCCACTCGATCCCGCGATCTTGAAGACCTCCAGGGCAGTTCGCCACCCAAACCAGAGTTATAATTACGGGGTCGCTCGATCCCGCAATCTTGAAGATATCCGGGGTAGTTCGCCACCCAAACCGGAGTTATAAATACGGGGTCATTTGTAACGACCTGCTCTCGGGGGCCCGTTACTTATTTGATATTTGCGCAGGTCCTGGAGGTTACTAGTGAAACCAAAATAGCCACGATGCAGAGATGTACAAAAATACCCAAATAGTGTCCAATTATTACAATCCATACTGTACAAGATGTCCCAACAGATATACATGAAAGAAGAAAAGTACATAAGTGAAAATAACTCTGGAAGCTGCGGTCAAACTCTGGCACTATTAGCTCAGGAGCATCTACCTCCATATGTACGTCGTCTGCGGTGCCACGGAGATGGAACCGTAGGTAAGTCACAACAATTCTAAATATAGAAAAGAAGCAGTGCACAAGTATGACAAGAGTAACTACGTACGAGCAGACCAGAGTGAAAAGTAAAGTACTGAGCAACAACTGTACACAGCTGAGTAGTAAAAGTAAACAGAACTGAAAGGAAAGGACAATAGTATTATGATGGTGTGGGTGTAAAGCAGTCTAAGTAAGTGAAACATGCTACTGCTGTAGCTAAAAGTATGACAAGTAAAATACTGGTGACTGTACAAGTGTAGTAAGTAACGTGCATGGAACATGTAAAGTAAAGGTGACTGTAGTGTGTAAAGTAAAAATGACTGTGCAAAAATAACTACACTAGTGACTCAAGTCGGAGAGTATAATATGTGACCATCAAGTCCATCTCTTGCCTGGGCACGACCCAGACCAATGTCGAAAACACAGGCAGCAGGACATGTATTTTGCCGAAACCCAGGCAGCAGGACGGGATGCCGAAACTCAGGCGACAGGACGGGAAGATCGAACTCCAGTCACTCCTGCACTCTCTCAGACTATAAGTTACCCCAAAAACCCCAGTGAAGTGTCAAGTGTTCCATGTACATGCTTTATACTGGATGTTTCACAAGATATTCCATACATTGTATCACATGATGCTAGTCAACCCAAGTTCATTGGTTGACTTTCTTATTGAAAACCAGAAAGTCAGAAATTCTTTTCAAAAGCAGGCTGGGCCAAGCGAAGTGAGTATAAAGACAAGTCCAACATTCGTAATGTTGATTCCATGCTTTGAGCACGTGGTAGTGTTGTTTGGCACACAATTTACCCAAGTTGATGGTTGTGTGCTACAATCACCCAAGTTGAAAGTTGGCAAAGTAATCTGTAGTTGATTACTTTCCTATTAGATTAGGTTTCTAGTTCGGATCAAGTCAAGTAGCCGTTCGGAGGCTATAGTGGTGTTCTAAGTTCATACGAGGGCACTTATCTAATTTTCTAATTTTAGAATTAGTCGTGACTTACATTATCGAGCTCGTCGTGGCAAGACGAGGTTGGAGCAAGAGGATCTGGTGCACGAGGATTGGTACCTGCAAACACAAGAAATGGCATGTTAAAGAGTACACTATTGTTCTATCTATTTTTCTTAACAGTTTCCATTTTTTAGTAGCTTAGAACTCGTCAAAATATATACTAAATATTTTTAGATGGCTACATGGGAGCAAAATAATTTTATATAGGAAGAAAATATTTTTCTAAGGCTTATAAGTATTTTTCATAATTTTAGAAACTTAAAATCAATTTAAAACTAATTAAAAATGAGAAAACGATTTTTCATTATATATTTCAAAGATTTCTTTAGGGCAAACTATACGTCGGAATTCTTCCAACAAGTAGTCAAAACGACCGTCTCGAAGAGTTCTAAGACATATATTTTTATCATGTATTAGTTTACGTGAAAATAACAAGTTATGTATTTTAAAGTGAAATCAACCTATGTAACTTTTAGGGTTAAAAATTAATTCTGAAAAAATAAGTATCAGATCGAGATGAAACTAGTGCCATTGGGTCCAAAATGTCATTTCTGATTTTCTGGAGGTGGTCTCACATTTTTCTGACCCTTATATTATTTATTAACAATTTAAAACCATTAAGCCCATTTAATAATTATTAAAATTCGTATTATACAAAAATACGTATACGTATTTAACGTATACGTTAGAAACTCACCCTCCTCCGTTCTTCCGTACGCTGCATGGCTGGGGGCGTTCGTGTGTCCTCTTCGACAGCGACAGCGGATGAGGCGAGCGGCAGGGTGCAGCGGGGCTGGCCACGGCGGCGGGAAGGAGGCGGAGGAGGGTCGTGTGGAGGTGAGTTGCGGGCGTGTGCTCATGACGGTAGTCGATCGATAGCGCACGTTGGAGGAGAGCTTGGACGGCGCTGCTGCTTCGTGGCGTCGGTGGCGGGGTCTGTCGTCGAAGCTGCCGTAGAGAGAGGGTGAAGTTCGTGCGTGGCTGCCATCTGCGACGTCACCGGAGGAGGAACACGGGGAGGAAATAGCCGCAGCTGCTGCTGCTGCTCCTGGCGGTGACTTCGTTGCTGACGGGGTTTACGGGGTCGAGCGGGCGGTGACAGCGTCGGGGGAGGGCTGTGGCGGTAGTCGGAGCTGAAACATGAGGCGCTCCGGTGGAGCTTGACGGCGGGGGTCCTTGGGGGAAGCTGCGAGCTCCGAGGCGAGACTGTCGACGAGGCAGGCTCTGGTGGCTCGGTGGATGTTTGTGGGAGCTGCTCACGGCGGAGGATGGGTCGAAGGGCAGGGGAGGCGATGCGGCGGTCGACCACCGGAGGGGGAAGTCGAGAGTGAGACACGGAGTGAGAGCTATAGAGAGAGTTTGAGAGTGGTGAGAGGGTTCAGGCGGTGTTCGTAAGCTTGGGGGGAGAGAACGAGAGAGAGAAACTGAGAGAGGAGAGATCTGAGAGCGAGATTGAGTTGGTGTGTGTCACGACCCGCTTCCCAAAAATGGAGGCGAGACGTGAAAAGGTCCGCACGAGAGTGGAGCTGTGAAGCCCCAAACCCGATAAGCATCAATAAAACATAAGCAGGTCCCTGTAACCACAAACGGAGCAACAATAATAATAAAAGGAGAGACAGAAATAAAATTCTCATATCTCATAAATTGTCCAACATGAAAATAAGTCCAACATCCAGAAAAGCCACCAGGCTAAAAGAAAGAGTCCAAAGGCCCAGAACAAGGCCAACAAAAGCAACAACGACACAAAGTATAGGTGCCACGCACCGACAACAAAACAGCAGTCTAAACAAAAGGAAAACACAACGAAGACACTAGGACTGGTCCCCAGTGTCCACGTACTCCCCGTCAAACACAAGCTCGGGCTCGGCGTCAGCAAACACCTCGTCCTCAACAAGGTACTCAGGCTCAGGATCTAACATGTGTCACCCAAAAGAGTAAAGTGGCACATGTCAGCAAGTCTAAAAGACTTGGGCAAGGAAACTGAAAGTAAGGCAACTAACAACCTAGCAGTTTTAGTATGCATGACATGGCAGTTATAACATGAGTGCACAAGCAAGACATGGTGAACAATAAGTACAAGAGAACAATTAACGTGACAAGACAAGAGTAGCCAAGCTACTAACAATCTCAATCAAATCACGATTCACGTTTCACGTTGTTTGTAGATGTTTACGCCTTACAGCTGAATGGAACAACATTCACGCTGATTGGCCGCTTAACACTACCCCAAAACCCAGAGTTTACGCCTTACCACTGCAGTTGCTGATCGGGCAGACTCCCAGTTGATTGGCCGCTTAACTCTTACCCCCAATACCCACATGTAATCGAGCCAGGGTCCCCGCACACGAGCTCAGTAAATGAGCCGGGGTTGCCCCGCACAGGAGCTCGTATTCTATATCACGATTCATAAACAATTGGCGTAGGGGTGCACCTAACCAGAAACAAGCAATTCGGGCATTGGCTATCAACCAACACATGGCCCGCTTCTGGAACACGAGCCAGGAACACAAACATTGTAGCGAAGCTACGCATTCACGGAAACACTTTTAAGAATGCAATGTTATGATAATTAATTTGCGTACCGTTAGTGGAAAGTACACATGACATGGTAATTGTGCAACATGATATATGTCGGAACTAGCTTCGTTGTCAAGCTAGTTCCCCAATTTGCGCCTAGGCGAGTATCATTTCATCGCCTAGCCTCTTTTTCGCCTACAACAAGCAAATGGCCTAAAACATGGCCTAAACCCTAAGTGGCAAGTTTCACTTGCCTAGCACCGGGGATGACGATCACGAAGGCTCGTCTCGCGGGTGCTAATCTACGGGAAATCGCTGTTATATGGAAACAACCATCAAAACAACATTTATTCATTAGGGTTTCATAAAAATACAAATAGGTTATGAAAACATCAAGAGATCGATTTCTTACCGAGAGGAGGCGGAAGAAACACTCCGGAGAACCTAGGGACCAGATCTGGAAACGAATGGAGAAGTTTGGAGAACTAGGGTTTTGGGGAGATTTTGGGGATTTGGTGAGATTTTGAGGAAGATGAGAGGTAGAATGAGTTGATGGATGGTTTGGATGTAGATTTAGGGCTTGGAATGAAGGAATAAGGGTTTGAGGTGGAAGGGGGCTCAATGGGGGAGAAACTAGGGTTTTGGGTCGAGTGGAGGAAGAAGAAAACGTTTGGGAAGGGTTTAAATAGGATGGGCTGGCGGCTGCCCAGAAATTAGGGTTTTAACACAGATTAGTCGGTCAAAGAGCAACCACTGACCGACTAGTTTGGAAACTAGTCGGTCGGTCGACCAACGCAGACCGACTAAGTGTAAGCAGTAACTTCTGAACGAAAATAGGATTTAGAATTAGTCGGTCGATGAACAACAACTGACCGACTAGTTTGGCAACTAGTCGGTCGAAAGATGAACTTAGACCGACTAAGAATGAACATTATTGATACCAAAATTAAGTTGAAGAGTTAGTCGGTTAAAGAAGCATTGCTGACCGACTAGTTTGCAACCTAGTCGGTCAACCAACGTTCTTAGACCGACTAACGATAAACAGTAACTCCTGAAAAATTTAGAAAGCCAACTAGTCGGTCCAAGAAGGATTGCCGACCGACTGGATCGTCATCTAGTCGGTCGGTGCCCCTTCTTACACCGGCTAATAAGCACAAAAAGTTCCGATACGGAGCGCGGAGCTCCAATATCGATTCCTAAGACTCCTAGGCTTGATCTAATAGTAAGATACGACCGTCATGAAGCCCGTCACGAATGACATACTTCGAAATCGACGATCCTAAGGAAGAAACGAGAAAACACGACAAAACGATCGAAAATGAAAGTTACGAAGACGAAAATCACACATGAGGAGAAAATCCACCAAAACATATATTATAATATAATAAATCCAGATACATGAAAACCAGTCGTTACATCCTCCCCAACTTAAGAAAAATTCCGTCCTCGGAATTTCCAAACACTCATGTGTCCGGAAACAAAAGTGGGAAACGCTCTCGCATCTCATCCTCATTCTCCCAAGTAGACTCTCCAGGTGAGCCGTGTCGCCACATCACCCTCACAAGATTGACAATCTTGTTCCGAAGCGATTTCTGACGCCTGTCCAGAATCTGCACTGGATGCTGGTCATACGTCATATCGGGGCGAACGGTAATCTCCGAGAAATCCACAGCATGAGACGGATCGCTAATGTATCGACGAAGCTGCGACACATGGAAAACATTGTGAACTCCTTCCAAAGATGGCGGCAAGGCCAAGCGATAAGCTACATCGCCAACCCACTCCAAAATGTCAAACGGTCCAATGTATCGCGGGCTCAACTTCCCTCACTTCCCGAAACGAATCACACCGCGATTCGGGGAAATCTTCAAGAACACATGGTCGCCCGGCTGAAACTCCAAAGGACGACGTTTAGCATCCGCCTAATGCTTAAAACGGTCCTGAGCAATTCTCAACCTCTCCCGAATGTTCCTGACAATATCCACGGCCTCCACGATCATCTCAGGTCCCAACAACTCCCGATCACCAACATCATCCCAACTCAATGGCGATCGACATTTCCTCCCATAAAGAGCGGCGAAAGGCGCCATGCCAATACTCGCCTGGAAGCTGTTGTTGTAAGAAAACTCCACCAAATGTAGGTGGTCCTCCCATGAACCCTTGAAATCCAACATGCACGCCCTCAGCATGTCCTCCAAAATCTGAATCGTCCTCTCGGATTGGCCATCCATCTGCGGATGGTACGCCGTGCTGAAACTCAGACGCGTACCCAAGCTCTTCTGCAAACTCTGCCAGAACTGAGATGTGAACCTCGTGTCTCTGTCCGACACGATACTCACGGGGACTCCGTGAAGTCGCACGACCTCCTGCACGATTCACGTTACATCACTATCCAAACTAGGAAAAGGACATAAAACGGAGAGTAAAAGAATTTTACCTCCATGTATCTCCTTGCTAGCGCCTCAGTGGACTGTCCCACTCGAAATGGAATAAAGTGCGCAGATTTGGTCAATCGATCTACGATCACCCAAATCGCGTCATTCTGCTTCGGACTCCAAGGCAATCCAGTCACGAAATCCATAGTGATGTGTTGCCACTTCCACTCCGGAATCGGAAGCGGTTATAGCAACCCGGCCGTACGCTGATGCTCCGCCTTCACTTGCTGGCAAACCAAACACTTGGCCACACTCCGAGCCACACTCCTCTTCATGCCATGCCACCAATAATTCAGATGAAGATCCTGGTACATCTTGGTGCCACCAGGATGCACAGAATACGGTGAACTGTGTGCCTCCACCATCAACTCCTCTCTGATATCCCCAGCTGGCACACACAACCTGGCTCCAAACCTCAGCGAGCTATCCTCATGAATCAAAAAGTCATTCCGCAGACCGGCTTCCACCTGCTCCCGAATCTTCACCAGCTTCGGATCCTCAGCCTGGCCAGCCTTAATCCGATCCACGATCGTCGACTGTACCTGCATGTACATCAACGACGAATCCTCCCCAGGAAGGACAATCTCCACACCAGACTCGCAAAAATCCTACTGCAATCTCCACTGCGAGGTCAACATCATCACCACGGGAAGCCTACTCAAAGCATCTGGAACCACATTCACCTTGCCAGGGTGATACTGCAAATCAATCTCATAATCTGCCATAAGCTCCAACCATCAAAGCTGTCGCATGTTGAGCTCCTTCTGAGTAAAAATATACTTCAAGCTTTTGTGATCGGTGAAAATCTTCACTTTCTCACTCAGCAGGAAGTGCCTCCAAATCTTAAGAGCAAACACAACGACAACCAACTCCAAATCATGCATCGGATAATTCTTCTCATGAACCTTAAGCTGACGAGACGCATACGCCACAACGTGCCCGTGCTGATGCAACACACAACCGAGACCCTTGCCAGAAGCATCGCAAAAGATCTCAAATCCATCGCTGCGATCAGGCACAACAAGAATAGGGGCAGTCGTCAAACGCTCTCTCAGAACACCAAAAGCACTCTCACAATCACCCAACCAAACAAAAGGTACATCCTTCCGCGTCAACCTGGTCATCGGCTCGGCAATACGGGAAAAGTCCTTAATGAATCGCCGATAGTAACCAGCAAGTCCAAGGAAACTCCGAATCTCAGACGCAGACGACGGAACAGGCCACTCTCTGATGGCCTTAATCTTCTCGGGATCCACTGAAATACCATCTCCAGTCACCACATGCCCGAGAAAAGCAACTCTATCCAGCCAAAACTCGCACTTCGAAAACTTAGCATACAAACGATGCTTCCGCAAAATCTCCAACACCGTCCTTAAGTGCGAGGCATGCTCTTCCTCTGACTTCGAATAAATCAGAATGTCGTCAATAAAGATAACGACAAACTTATCCAAAAAGTCGTAGAAAATCAGGTTCATCAGATTCATGAAAACTGCGGGCGCGTTAGTTACGCCGAAAGGCATAACCACAAACTCATAGTGTCCATACTTCGTCCTGAACGCTGTCTTCGGAATATCATCGTTCTTCACCTTCAACTGATAGTAATCACTCCTCAAATCCAACTTAGAAAACACCCTCGAACCTCCAAGCTGATCAAAAATATCATCGATGCGAGGCAACGGGTATTTATTCTTAATGGTTACCGCATTCAACTCCCGATAGTCCACGCACATACGACGCGAACCATCCTTCTTCTTCACTAGCAGCACCGGTGCTCCCCACGGAGACACACTAGGATTGATATAACCCTTCTGCAAGAGCTCATCCAACTGCTTCCGCAACTCTTCCAATTCAGCAGGTGCCATACGATATGGCGCCTTCGAAATCGGCTGCGCACCTGGAACAAGATCGATAGAAAATTCTAGAGCTCGATCATGTGGCAAACCAGACATCTCCTCGGGGAAGACGTCGCCAAAATCACGCACCACAGCTGGCCACTCCAACTCCATCTGCATAGCCACAACCTCCACCGGCCTGGCCCGAAATCTGACAGGACCAAGCGAACTGCTACCACGACTGAACTCAAATACTGGATGTCCGGGAATCTCAAACACCACCTTCTTCCTCCGACAGTCGATCGTAGCATAGAAGCTCGCAAGCCAATCCATCCCAAAGACCGCATCGTAGTTGGTGATGTTGTGGACAATAAAATCAGCATAAAGCTCATGTCCACAAATCACCACAGATCAAGGACTGCACCCACGATGCACCGTGACTACTCCATTCCCTGTAACGATGTTCCAACTCTTGGAGAGAGGGGACGTTGACAAGGAATGCTTCTCCATGAAGCTCTGGGCCAAAATACACATCGACGCACCTGAGTCAAAGAGGACTCGGGCAGGGAACGTGCAAACCAAAACCACACCTAACAGACAGTCTAATCAATCAAAACCAACTAGGAAAGTAACAGCTAGATTGAGGATTACCTGCGATAACCTCATCCACAGCCTCACTCTCCACAGTGGTCATCAGAAAAGCCTGCCTCCTCGGCGGAACAGCCTGCTGAAAAGCCTGCCTCTGTGGAACAAGAGCTGCTCCACGTCCAGCAGGAACAGACGCTCGCTGCTGCAACGGCTGAGCTGCAACAGGTGCCCTCCGCAGCTGATTCGCATGCAGACAATCCTTCGCGGCATGGAAAGCATCACCACAAACTAGACACTGGCCCACAAACTTCCGACACTGATCCTTAATGTGGCCAGGCTTGCCGCAAAAATGGCAAGTCTTCAGAATAGGCCCTCCTGGCCTCTTAAACTGAGCTGGCTGATTAGGCTTGAAACCAGGCCTAACCACCGCTCTGGCCTGCTCCATAGGCCTCTTTCCAGCACCAACAATAGACCCCCTCCTCTGACTCAGGTTCAGCTCCTGCCTCCTCGCAGCGACCAGAACCTTCTGATAAGAGTCCAGATCGGAGGAAGACACAAAACTCTGGAGTTCCAAAGCAAGTCCCTGTAGGAACCTCTGAGCCCTCTCATTAGCATCCTGCACCATCTTCGGTGCGAACCGACTCAGCCTGGTGAACTCTTGGTGGTACTGGTCCACCGTCAAGCTCCCTTGCTTCAGATCAATGAAGCGCTGCGGCATCTCCTTCTTGGTAGCCTTCGGAAAGAATTCCTCATCAAACCTGGACTTAAAGGCAGTCCAAGCTATCGGCTCCACCAACATCTTCTCTTCAGCATCCCACCAATTCCTGGCGTTATCCCTCAGCTGGCGCTTCGCCAAGTCAACCCAACTAACTTCGTTGACCTTGGACATCTTCAGATTGTCCTCGATATTCCTCATCCATTCATCAACAGCTAGTGGACCTTCGGTTCCATCAAAATATGCAGGACCCAGCTCTCTGAACTGCTTCGCCCCGGGCTCAGGGCGAGGGGCTTCCACCACCCGAGCAGCTCGAGCCACCGGAGCATTCTGTACCTGCAGAAGCACACCCTGCTGAACTTGCATCATCTGCAACATCATCCGCATCATCTCTCCGTTAGTGGGCTCCCGCTCAGGCTCCTCGTCATGAGGGGGCGCACCACTACCACCACCACGGGTGATTCGCCTTCCTGCCATCTAATGACACAGAAAATGAAACAATTAGACTCATAGCTTAGGGCTCCGATGTCGAACTTATTTGTTGGACAATCTTGTATTATTATCGTTATCCCGATAATTGCAGTTACAGAAGGACCTGCATGGGCCACCAACAAAACCTGTCACGACCAGCTTCCCTAAAATGGAGGCGAGACGTGAAAAGGTCCGCACGAGAGTGGAGCTGTGAAGCCCCAAACCCGATAAGCGTCAATAAAACATAAGCAGGTCCCTGTAACCACAAACGGAGCAACAATAATAATAAAAGGAGAGACAGAAATAAAATTCTCATATCTCATAAATTGTCCAACATGAAAATAAGTCCAACATCCAGAAAAGCCACCAGGCTAAAAGAAAGAGTCCAAAGGCCCAGAACAAGGCCAACAAAAGCAACAACGACACAAAGTATAGGTGCCACGCACCGACAACAAAACAGCAGTCTAAACAAAAGGAAAACACAACGAAGACACTAGGACTGGTCCCCAGTGTCCACGTACTCCCCGTCAAACACAAGCTCGGGCTCGGCGTCAGCAAACACCTCGTCCTCAACAAGGTACTCAGGCTCAGGATCTAACATGTGTCACCCAAAAGAGTAAAGTGGCACATGTCAGCAAGTCTAAAAGACTTGGGCAAGGAAACTGAAAGTAAGGAAACTAACAACCTAGCAGTTTAGTATGCATGACATGGCGGTTATAACATGAGTGCACAAGCAAGACATGGTGAACAATAAGTACAAGAGAACAATTAACAGGACAAGACAAGAGTAGTCAAGCTACTAACAATCTCAATCAAATCACGATTCACGTTTCACGTTGTTTGTAGATGTTTACGCCTTACAGCTGAATGGTACAACATTCACGCTGATTGGTCGCTTAACACTACCCCAAAACCCAGAGTTTACGCCTTACCACTGCAGTTGCTGATCGGGCAGACTCCCAGTTGATTGGCCGCTTAACTCTTACCCCCAATACCCACATGTAATCGAGCCAGGGTCCCCGCACACGAGCTCAGTAAATGATCTGGGGTTGCCTCGCACAGGAGCTCGTATTCTATATCACGATTCATAAACAATTGGCGTAGGGGTGCACCTAGCCGGAAACAAGCAATTCGGGCATTGGCTATCAACCAACACATGGCCCGCTTCTGGAACACGAGCCAGGAACACAAACATTGTAGCGAAGCTACGCATTCACGGAAACACTTTTAAGAATGCAATGTTATGACAATTAATTTGCGTACCGTTAGTGGAAAGTAAACATGACATGGTAATTGTGCAACATGATATATGTCGGAACTAGCTTCGTTGTCAAGCTAGTTCCCCAATTTGCGCCTAGGCGAGTATCATTTCGTCGCCTAGCCTCTTTTTCGCCTACAACAAGCAAATGGCCTAAAACATGGCCTAAACCCTAAGTGGCAAGTTTCACTTGCCTAGCACCGGGGATGACGATCACGAAGGCTCGTCTCGCGGGTGCTAATCTACGGGAAATCGCTGCTATGGGGAAACAACCATCAAAACAACATTTATTCATTAGGGTTTCATAAAAATACAAATAGGTTATGAAAACATCAAGAGATCGATTTCTTACCGAGAGGAGGCGGAAGAAACACTCCGGAGAACCTAGGGACCAGATCTGGAAACGAATGGAGAAGTTTGGAGAACTAGGGTTTTTGGGGGATTTTGGGGATTTGGTGAGATTTTGGGGAAGATGAGAGGTAGAATGAGTTGATGGATGGTTTGGATGATGGATTTAGGGCTTGGAATGAAGGAATAAGGGTTTGAGGTGGAAGGGGGCTTAATGGGGGAGAAACTAGGGTTTTGGGTCGAGTGGAGGAAGAAGAAAACGTTTGGGAAGGGTTTAAATAGGATGGGCTGGTGGCTGCCCAGAAATTAGGGTTTTAACACAGATTAGTCGGTCAAAGAGCAACCACTGACCGACTAGTTTGGAAACTAGTCGGTCGGTCGACCAACGCAGACCGACTAAGTGTAAACAGTAACTTCTGAACGAAAATAGGATTTAGAATTAGTCGGTCGATGAACAACAACTGACCGACTAGTTTGGCAACTAGTCGGTCGAAAGATGAACTTAGACTGACTAAGAATGAACAGTATTGATACCAAAATTAAGTTGAAGAGTTAGTCGGTTAAAGAAGCATTGTTGACCGACTAGTTTGCAACCTAGTCGGTCAACCAACGTTCTTAGACCGACTAACGATAAACAGTAACTCCTGAAAAATTTAGAAAGCCAACTAGTCGGTCCAAGAAG
The DNA here is from genome assembly GCA_030789695.1 of Scilla litardierei. Lineage (NCBI taxonomy): Eukaryota > Viridiplantae > Streptophyta > Magnoliopsida > Asparagales > Asparagaceae > Scilla > Scilla litardierei. The sequence continues at coordinate 666,478,324 of CM061142.1, read as the reverse complement.
GATTGCCGACCGACTGGATCGTCATCTAGTCGGTCGGTGCCCCTTCTTACACCGGCTAATAAGCACAAAAAGTTCCGATACGGAGTGCGGAGCTCCGAGATCGATTCCTAAGACTCCTAGGCTTGATCTAATAGTAAGATACGACCGTTATGAAGCCCGTCACAAATGACATACTTTGAAATCGACGATCCTACGGAAGAAACGAGAAAACACGACGAAACGATCGAAAATGAAAGTTACGGAGACGAAAATCACACATGAGGAGAAAATCCACCAAAACATATATTATAATATAATAAATCCAGATACATGAAAACCAGTCGTTACAGTGTGTGTGGGGTTTGCATGGGTTTTGCAGGGGAGAACGACAGCGAGGGAGATAGAGGAAGAGAAGGGTATCTTCAAAAATTAGAGGGAGGGCATGTGTGCGTAAGTTGTGGGTTAGTCTGGGTTTAAATAGGATTAAACAAATTAATTAAATACTTAGCTTAGTCAAACCTAATTAATCGGTTAGGTAGATGTTAATGAGATTAGGTATTTGTCTCTGACTAAATGTAGAAAATGTTGAAATGTGTTAATCGTTTTGGGCTAAGGTAATTAGTAAATGGATTAGGGTAAAAGGTAATTAGTGAAGGTAATTAACAAATGTACATTATGAAATTACGATTTTGACCCTACTAGTAAACGTGTCCGAAAAATTACGAAAACATACCCACGGGATCGTATCGTTGCGAGGATCGCGAATACGAGATCCGTTTCGAAGTTCGAGCTACGGAGATACAAGTTTTAGGCCAAAATGTTTAGTGAGCGGGTTTAGGGGTTCTCTATCGATTTGACTTTAGAAAATTACGAAATTAATGTGGGAAACCTAATTGATCATAGAAGGATACTGTAAAAGTTTGAAAATGTTTTGAAGATATTTGAATACAAAATAAATTCATTAAGCCAAAATGGTAATAATTGAAAATGAATTTTTATCAGATTATCTAGAGGTGTTTGATGAAACCCGAACTTACTAAAATACTTCATAACTAGTTTGATACTTCAAAATATTTTCATAAGAAATTTTTGAAATCGTAAAACTCCTGACAAACCATTATAAAATAGTTTTAAAAAAATTTGAAAATAGGTTAAATATGTAAATAGTTGTCTTGATGAAAACAGGCCGTTACATCGTTCGATCCCGCAATCTTGAAGACCTTCGGGGCAGTTCGCCACCCAAACTGGAGTTATAAATGCAGGGTCGCTCGATCCCGTAATCTTGAAGACCTCCGGGACAGTTTTCCATCCAGACCGAAGTTATAAATCAAGGTCACTCGATCCCGCGATCTTGAAGACCATCAGGGCAGGTCGCGGTGCAGCTACCTATAGCATGCCGTGCTTCGCTAACCAAACCGGACAGGGGCTTGAAGAAGGGTTCTGTCCGAAATTTGTCCTCAGGAAGACCACCTGGGCAGGTCGCGGTGCAGCTACCCATAGCCTGCCAGGCTTCACTAACTAAACCGGCCAGGGGCTTGAAGAAGGGTTCTGCCCGAAATTCGCCCCCAGGAAGACCACCGAGACAGGTTGCGGTGCAGCTACATATAGCGTGCTGGGCTTCGCTAACCAAACCGGCCAAGGGCTTGAAGAAGGGTTCTGCCTGAAATTTTCCCTCAGGAAGACCACCGGGGCAGGTTGCGGTGTAGCTACACATAGCATGACGGGCTTCGTCAACCAAACCAGCCAGGGGCTTGAAGAAGGGTTCTGCCCGAAATTCGCCCTCAGGAAGACCACCGGGGCAGTTCGCCATCGAATCGAAATTATCAATGCGGGGTCGTTCGATACCCGCGATCTTAAAGACCTCCGGGGCAGTTCGCCACCCAAACCAAAGCTATAAATAGGGGGTCGCTCGATACCCGCTATCTTGAAAACCTCCGGGGCAGTACGCCTCCCTAACCGGGAGCTATAAATAAGGGGTCACTCGATACCCGCGATCTTGAAGACCTCTGGGGCGATCCACCATCCACATCAAAGTTGTAAATTGGGGGTCGACCATGCGTAATGCACTCAAAGGACCCGGGAGGCGACTTATCTCCACAAGGAGCTTCGCCAACTCAATCACACTCAAACTACACAACATTTAGCTTCTCCAGGGCAGTAGACACTTCCAAGCAAAAAGTTGGAGGCATACACACACGGGCAAAAATATCGGCAAGCGACGGCAAACAACAACACAAGCACAAACAAGGCGAACCGCCAAAGGCATATTTTATTAAAAGATAAATTTTACATTTACATCGAAGATTCCTCCACCATGTCCTACATTTGGATACCCTCCTCCAACTACGTTATGGCGCCTCGACATGGGCCTTGGCCTCGGCCGACGCTGGCTCCGCGACCTCTCCCAGGGCATTGACATCACCACCAGACTGGTCACCGCCAGCATGATCGCCATCGGACGGACCTAGCCCACCGGCCTCTCCTTCCCCCTCGCCATCCGAGTCTACCATCAACGCGGAAAATTCGATCTCCAGTCCGGGATGCACTTCAGCCTCTCCCCTGCCTTCTCAAGGCCCGCCTGGAAGCCCTCTTGCAAGCTCACCTCCCAAGCCTCTGCCATGGTCCTGACTCGGATCTCCTTCATAAGGGGGAGGAGCTCGTCCTTCTGGTACTTGAGGACGGCCTCTGTCTTCACGGCCTAGACATCGACCTCCATTAGCTCCGCTACTTGACGCGTAAGCTCGGTAATCTTTCGCCCTTTCGCCTCCACCTCCACAGCGTGGGCGTTCTCGTGAGTGACCCTTCGGGCCTCCGCCTCCTCTAGCTGCTGGTCAGACCATCTGATATCTTGTACTGCTTCTCCATCTCCTCTAGCTGGACCACATGCAACTTGCGGAGTCGGTCCACTTTCGCCGACCTCCTCATCAGCCACTCCGCGACCTCCTTGAATACAGCGTCCTTCTTCTGCAGCTCGCTGGTGGCTGCCTGGAGCTCTGCCTTCTTCTGATTGAGGGTCACCTGCAGTGCACCCACGTTCATACGGCGCTGTAAGGAGGTCATCGCTGCCACTACCTACAAAAGAGGAAAGGAATACATGAGCCTATGTAACAGGTGGCAGGTCGATGACGCGGGTAGGGGAAAGCATCAAACATGCATGTTGTGCCAGATTGCGGTGCTACAGAGGCACTCAAGACCAATGTTGTACAAGGACGCCTGGTCCCTGGGCAGCAGACTATTCTCTGCCAGACGGGCCGCGACCCCGACATCCTCAAACAGTGACTCCTGGGCACCCACCCGGTAGCTCGGCCCATATAGCTCGATCTTCGGGATTGCCAAGATCTCGGCCTTCTTCACTTTAAAGCAGTCAAGCACCACCTCGCAGCTTGGATGCACTGACATCCTCGAATTTGCCTTCCCCTGCTTCCTAGAAGGGCATCCAAAGGGCCAACGCTCGACCCATGTCGATTTGACTTGGGTCGACAGGCCCTGGGGCATGGCAACCGTCGATCGGCCACCGGTTCCTCGATCGCGACAGGATTGGCCACGCCTCCCGATGCAACTTCACTCGTGCGAGGAGAGGGAACAGCTACAATAGGCTCTTTCTTCTTCAGCCTCTTGCTCCGCTCCTCCTCGCCAGTCTGCACAACGGATGCCTCCTCCAGGCCCAGCTTTTGCCCTGATTTCTTCGGCATGCTCTTCGACGTCACCGCCCCGCCCTTGACCGGGGCCGCCTGATTCTTGGGCACGATCCCTCGACTGACACCCCCTCCATGGACATCTTCATCAACTCATCCGTCGACAAACTCATGTCTGCACCTGCAAAAAGAAAAGAGACCAGGGTGAGCAAAGACGAAGAAGATCACTTAGATCGCAGTACCCTTGGACCAGATATGGAGGGCGATCTGGTGCTCCTTGACCAGCTTTGCATGTATCCCGAGATCACATGGGATCTCCGTCAGGATTTTGGAGATCTCTAGATCCTGCCCCCTAGATTCACCTCCTCATGCATGGCGGGGTTCAACCTTCCCCAGTTCGTCTGCAGAAACAAGTCCGCCGGCGTCGAGATGATGACAAACTTCTCTTTCCACTCCCTTACTTTACCCGTGATCGCTCCTTATTTTACACCTCTTTTCTGCATGTTTTCCTATCATTTCGATCGTCCATATTGTGTTTTCCACGATTATTCGACGATATCGCGTTACTTTTCACTATTTCTTGTTTTTGTCGTATTTCAGGAGATATGGAGCGATTTGGATCAAAAATGGATCAAATGACTTTTACGCACATCGGAGAATCACCCACAGCTTATTTGAGGAGTCAGTAGTGCTAGAGGATGGGCGGAAGAGGAAGAAATTCGATGGAATCGACAAAGAGGCGAGGAGGAGAAGAAAAGAGCCCAGTTACAGCTCACTCGGCCGAACAGCCAGTTCACTCGGCCGAGTGAAGAACTATACTCGGCCGAGTGAAACAGATACGCACAACAAATTTTCAAAGTTCACTCGGCCGAACAAGGAAGTTCACTCGACTGAGTGAGAAAGCTCACTCGCCCGAGTGGAACATGGATTTTCTTCCAAGAAGCGGCCAAGTTACTGGAAATTCTGAGAGGACCCACTCGGCCGAGCAAGATTGCTCACTTCGCCGAGTGAAGAAGACCATTCGCCCGAGTCAGTCAGAGCGACAGACCCCCAAACTCCTAGACTTTCTGTCTTTTATTAGGTCTGTCACTCGGTCGAGTGACGCAGTCCGACTGCTACGCAAATAGGGATTTCTGGGCTGCGCAGAGGCAAATCTGTCAGGATTTTTTGGACGAATTTGGCTTGTATTTAAACCTAGTTTTATCCTTAGTTTTAGGAGAGACTTCTATTATTTTTTGACGGCTACTCCTTTTGTAAATCTCAGCTGGAGATCATAGGCGACAATTTTGGTTTGGTCTTTCTTGCTAAAACTCTTATTTTTATGAATTGTCTATTCTCTACAATGAATTGTGCTATGATCCTATTCTTTATTTTTGAGATTTCCATGATGATTTGTGAGTAGTTTCGTTGTTCCAGGACATGTGGATGAACCCTATGGACCCGATCTTTGAATTGTGATAAATGAATAGAATTGTTGCTAAGATTGAAGAAAGGTTAGGTTGTGATTGATTTATTACGAGTAGCTAGAAATTTCCATCGATTGGGATTTGCAAGAGATTGTATCTAAATCGATGTGAAGGCCTAGATATTCGATTTAGGTTTATAATCGAAATTCTCTAGATTTGGTTTGCAAGAGAATGGGCCAAAGCTAATATTTTTATTATAAATATATACTAATATTCGTTTGCAAGAGATTGGACGAATACGAACTATCATAACCTAGGTCGTAGCTCGAGTTTGCATGAGAGTGGGCTCGAGTTGCGATTGGACGATGATGGAGATCTTCACGCTAGTGGCTTAGGGTAGGGTTTGCACGAGAGTGGGCCCTAATATAGGTTGCTATAGGCCGACAATAGCGCGAGAACGTGAGCTTGGTTCTACATTAAGTTGCGACTAGTTCACCTACATTCAAGCTTTGCAACATTGATATTCATGATCCACAGGGATAAGAAACGGTCCGTAGTGGGGATTTTCTATTCCAGACGCTTTATTATAGTGAATTCTATTTGCTATTTGAACGATTGTGACATTACCATCAAAACTATTCTTATTCCATCAATAGCTAGGTGATCAAAGTAGGATACTGTCAATTTCCTCCTTGTGTTCGATACCTGCTCGCCACTACACCGTGCGCTTGCGGTAAAACTACAGTCGTTTTTCGGGTGTATATCCGGGCGCGATCAAGTTTTTGGCACCGTTGTCGGGGAGGCGACGGTATTTTATTTTCTTTACTTAGTTGTTTCTTTTTATTTTTATTTTTTTCCTTTTTATTCCTCTATCGTGCTAACGATTCTATCGAGACTCTCTTTTTCTGTGCATGTACACGAGATCAAAGGCACATCAAGAAGACATATTATTTGATCCTGAGATCGAGCGTACGGCAAGGAGGCTTAGAGCCGAGAGGAGACTTGCTATAGGGGAAGATCATATGACCGCTCCGAAGACAGCAGAGTTAGCGGCACACATGGTTAGGCTTGTCTCTATCCGAGATAGGCTACGGCCTAAGACTACTTATACTACCTCGTCTATTGTGATGCCGGAGTTGGCGACGGACAAGAACTTCGAGCTTAAAAAGGGACTTGTGGTGTTGATGCAACAAGACCCATTTCACGGGAACTCCCAAGAGAACCCACACTATCATCTACAGTTGTTCTTGTCCAAATGTGCTACGTTTCAGATGCCCGGCGTGCCGGTTGACGCTATTCGACTGCGTCTCTTCCCATTTACTCTTCGAGACAAAGCATTGTATTGGTTGAGGACGTAAGCGGAGGGGATCTTTACCACATGGGATGAGTTGGCGAGCGCATTTATTAACAAGTTCTACCTACCATCCAAGATCGTCAAGATAAGAAGCACGCTCTTGTCCTTCAAGCAAGGATCTCAGGAAACTCTATTTGAGGCATGGGAGCATTTCAAAGATCTCCAACACTAATGCTCCCATCATAGTATTGAAGCATGGGAGCTTGTGCATAGCTTTTATAATGGATTACAACCGGGCACCAAGCAAATAATCGATGCAACCGCTAATGAAGCCATATTACCTAAGACGTTGGATGATGCTACGGCCCTACTCGAGGAGATGGCCTCAAATAACCAACAGTGGGGCGACGAGAGAGGAATTCTTCGTCATCCTTGAAGCCGACAAGTATTTATGAGGCAAAGGCCGTAGCGGAGCTCTCTACGAAGTTTGATTCTCTCCACAAGGTCGTGGAGAGATTGGAGAAGTTGATTAGTGATCCGCATAGAGCCCCTACCATTTCTACACCGGGAGGAAGCATGAGCGATTGGCAAGACCAAGCTCATGTTATGTATGTGGAGGAGAGAAAGGAGGGGGAGCTATAGAGCTAGTTTAATATGTTGCAGGAAACACCGGTTATTGGGCAAACCCGGCTACGAGAAATCACCCGGGATTTTTATATGCTAATAATGATGGGGCCTTGAATCCACCACTGCAACAACCTCAAGCTCGGCCTCCACAACAACCGAAATATCAACCGAGAGGGCTTCAACAACAAAACTTCCAACCGAGGCACCATATAGACCTCCGGGGTACAATCAAGGGTGGAGAGCACCTAATCCACCACAAGCACCGCCGAGGTCAGACCATGAAGCAAGGGTTAATGAATTCATGGCTAAACAAAAGAAGGTAAATGCTAGATTGACGGCTCAACAAGACTCACTCAACACCGTCGTGGCACAATTATCGGAGCAACTAGCATTGCTCAATAAAAATACTCAACAATTGCCGGCTCAACCGGAGCCAAACCCACGGAGCAATACCGGCCACATCAATGCGGTGGCGGCGGTAACTACTAGGGACGGGAAGGACATTACTCCTGCCATGATTCAAACCAAGGAGCCGGGGGAAGAAATTTTGGATGACAAGGAGCCGGTTAATGAGGAGGAGTGCCTAAAAGAGCCAAAAGACGGTGAAAATTCTGAAATTGTGAAGACACGTGAGGAGCGCAACTATATGCCACCGGTACCCTTCCCACAAAGGTTGGCAAAGGCAAAGATTGAGAAGTGGCTCGCCAAATTTCTTGAGTACTTGCGGAGAATGAGCCTAAATATCCCTTTCTTGGATGCTATTGTAGAGATCCCGTCTTATGCTAAGTTCCTAAAAGACTTAATTGCGGGAAAGAAGCGGAAGGAGAAGATAATGCTCGTCGAACAAGGTACATGGTTTACCCGAAAAGAGAAGACGCCTACAAAATTTAAAGATCCAGGAAGCTTTCGCATCCCTTGCATGCTTGGAGGAGTCCCGCTACAAAAAGCTTTGGTAGATTTGGGAGCAAGCTAAGCCTAATGCCCCTAACAATGTTTAAGAAATTGAATACGGGGACCGACCTAAAGTCGACGGATATGAGAATACAACTCGCGGACGGTCGGGTAACTAGGCCGGTGGGAATTACGGAGATCATACCGCTCCAAGTATCGGAAGGAATTTGCTTGCCATGCGACTTTGTGGTAATGGATATCAAGGAGGATGGCGATACGTCACTAATTCTTGGATGCCCTTTCTTGGCCACCGCCGGCGTGATAGTTGACGTGAGAGAGGGCACCTTGTCTTTGAACGTCGAAAACATAAAGGTCGAGCTTCACATTCCTAAGGCAATGAAGCACATGTCTTGGACGGAGGACGTCAATTACATGGACCTCCTCAATGAGGTCATTGATGATGCTATGCCATATGCTATCGGCACCTTGAACAATGATGGCTTTGAAGAAGGCCAATCTTCTAGAGATGGAGAAATATTAGGAGACCCACCGGATCATTCTATGGTTGATGACAAAGACGACGCTGATGTCGCAAGAATTAGAGAGCTATGCAAGCTCTCCACAGCGAAAAATGCAAAGCAAGCTCCGTCGGACAAGAAATTGTCACCGCCGGCAAAGAAAAAGAACGGTAAAAGCTCAAGCTTGGGGGACTCATCCCCCACTATCACCCATGATAAGGGGAAGCCGAGGAATGCCCATGAACAACAACATTTAAATCCAAGTGGCCTTCCCGGTAAGTTTGACGCGTGCATCTCACATGCGCCGAATATCGAGCATTAAACGCGTATCTTAAGGGGCCGAGCTCAAAACCTTAAACAAGCGCTTGTCGGAAGGCAACCCGATTGTTTTATCTTATTTTTAGTTGAATTTTTTATTTTATTTTGTTTTAGATCTTTGTTAGTGTTTAGAGTCAAGAGTCGATGAAAATCCTGACAACATGCTCTATTTTTCATGACAGGAGATGGAGAACAAGGAATTATTTGAATGGAGGATGACCATGGAAAAGAAGAACACTCCAGGTACGTGCTCAGGCCTTAGGAAGTGGAAGGAACTGACGGAGAGGTGAAAAACAGAAAGTGAAGCAAAAACAGAGAGTTGGAGCTGAAAACAACATGCCACTCGGCCGAGTGAAATTCTCACTCGGCCGAGCAAAGACCCTACTCGGATGAGTAGGGTACTGATCAGGAAAGATCCTTAAAACTACTCTCTGTAATTTATATGCCACTTGGCCGAGTGACTTTATCACTCGACCGAGTGAATCTGACACTTTCTGCACTTGAAAAGTACTGAGTGGCCTTTCTACTCGGCCGAGTGGCCATTGTCTACTCGGCCGATGAGATAGCTGCTCGGTCGAGTCGCGACTTCTGTGGAATAAATTTCGAAAAAAGATTTTAACTGTGCCATTCGGCCGAGTGAACGCGTCACTCGGCCGAGTGACTTAAGCTTTATAACCCAAATGACGCGGGCTCAAATCCCAAAACCCAAAATTTCCCAACTTTTCCCGAGCGCTCTTCGACTTCCCCAAGCTTTGCCCGAGCAAGCACCACCCTCGTTCGAGCAAGCACCGCCCTAGCCCGAGCCGCACTGCCCATTGCCAACCGTCGCCGCCGACTCCCGTCGCCGGCGTCGCTCCCCCTCTGTCGTACATCCCTTAATTTCGCCCAAAATCCCTATTTTTCTCCATTTCTCCAATTCGTAAGCCCAACCCCGCCCCAAATCAAAATTGATATATATATATATATATATATATATAGGAAAATTTTCAAATGAGAACATTTCGCACCGTGCGAAAATGTTTTTAGTTTTTTTTTGAATTTTTTTTTCAAAAATTCTTTTTTCCACCCTCATTATATGTTGTTATACCCCCCTCAAAAAATAATCGTTGAGAAATAATGTCATTTGGCCTTCGATCAAGGCATTTCATTAAATTCGCACGTTTTGAGACCGTTAAATTTGTAACGGGTGGATGTGTGCTCTAATGCCCAACGGGTTCACCCATTATTTTTCCTGGGGTATATATTTGTATGGATTAAACATCAAAAAAAAATTTTGAAAAAAAAATTTCAAAAAAATAAAAAAAATGTTTTCGCACCGTGCGAAAACCCCTTTTTTCGCACCCGAATATATATATATATATATATATATATATATATATATATATATATATATATATATATATATATATATATATATATATATATATAGCAAAAAATGTACCTAAGAACGTGCGCAGGTAGAATTACCTGCGCACGCCCCCTCTGTTCGGGGTTTCTAAATATTTTTTTTTGAAATTTTTTTTGCAGTAGCTAGATATACTTGTTATGAAGCTCCCCACAAAATTTCAGGTCAATCCGACACCGTTTGAGCCTCCGTTCATCGATTTCAAAAACGTTGCGCAAAACTGTCCAGATTCTGGACAGTTTTGCGCAACGTTTTTGAAATCGATGAACGGAGGCTCAAACGGTGTCAGATTGACCTAAAATTTTGTGGGGAGCTTCATAACAAGTATATCTAGCTACTGCAAAAAAAAATTTCAAAAAAAATACTTACAAACCCCGAACAGAGGGGGCGTGCGCAGGTAATTCTACCTGCGCACGTTCTCAGGCACATTTGCCCCATATATATATATATATATATATATATATATATATATATATATATATATATATATATATATATATATATATATATATATATATATATATAGAGGTTGACTAGGATCCATTCGGATGGATCAAACATGCGGATCCATCCAAGTGGAATTTAAAGCTAGACTATGTAAATAGAAAATCCGACCGTTGGATGTCATCTAACATGTCTAAACTAGCTCCAAACAAAATTTCAACTAATTTGGACATGTTTTGCCCATGCATCAAGTGGTTGCAAAATCGATGTTTTTGAATAGTTATAAAATCGGCTAATTTTGCAACCACTTGATGCATGGGCAAAACGTGTCCAAATTAGTTGAAATTTTGTTTGGAGCTAGTTTAGACATGTTAGATGACATCCAACGGTCGGATTTTCTATTTACATTGTCTAGCTTTAAATTCCACTTGGATGGATCCGCATGTTTGATCCATCCGAATGGATCCTAGTCAACATATATATATATAATATATATATAAAATCTCTGATCTTACTCCATACTTATTGATATACATTGCTAATTTGTGAATTTTTGTTCCAGGCTAGCTTGGGGAGATTCAGGGCGGATATAGAGCTTCTCAGAGGAGGCGATTCTCCGCACACACCCACCGCTTGCTCTCGCTTCGTGCTCAGGTACACTCGTTCCTTATTTACAGCACTTTGCATATCAGGTAGGCACGATTCACAGGTCACATGCCCCCACGTACTAGGTCACGCACGCGGGCGCCCGCTTCCAAGCGGAAGAGGTCCAGTGATCCTGGCTCCTCTTCTGCTAGGGCAGACTCCCCTCCACCTAGCCCGTCGCCACCCACACATCTGCCTCCCACTGCACCTATTCCACCACCAGCACAGCCCGCCCCCGCTTTCGATGCGATGGGGATTACGTTCAGGGATGACGCACACCACGCCAGATTTAAGCGTATCTCCCATCGCTCGATCGTACCCTCTTGGTTTGTACACATAGCATACTTTGAGCACATAGGGGTATTTGAGGGACTGCTCCAGTTGTATGACAACGTGGGGGTGGCGTGACTTTTTGTCGGTGTCGGCGGACACCTATATCCGTCCGACACTAGAGGTTCTGAGCTCTATTGCTAGGACTACTGGGGGTTACTATTTCCGACTGATGGATCGTGAGTGCGAGATCACTCTTGACATGCTCCAAGCCTACTTTCAGTGGCCCCCAGTTCTGGACCCAGACCGAGCCTATAGTCCCATGCAATCCCACCGCCGTCATTCGACACACATACCTTCTGGATACGTATCATAAGATCTCCTCTCGCCTTTGACCCTAGCTGGGCCAAGGCCTCTGCTATCCTCCACCCATGCCTTCACATTGCACAACGACTTATGGCGACCACTTTCTTAGCGAGGTATGAGCCGGGGACGATGTCGACGTCGGAGCTCTACATGCTCTATGCGATGACTCGATCGAGGGCCTTTGAGTGGGGTGGAGACATTTTACTCCCCGCCATTGAGATTGATATATCTAGTTGGTACTTAGACTGCATCATTATCTCCGTCGACGCTAGGACGCCTATTTGTTGCGGCAGTCTGATTACCCTTCTGGCTCCCATATGCGGAGTAGACCTTCCAGCTGGTTTGCTTAGACCACCGGGCCCCACTTCCCTCTCCATAAACGTTATGGCCCGAATGAGGATGCTGCGTCCTCATAGTCAGCACCACTGGGTATGGCTGCATGGTCCTTTTGGCGCTGATTACATGGTTCTCCCGAGCCCCGCTCAGACCCATATTGGACCCACAAGTAGGGAGTGAATTCCAACGATGGATCTCCTTATCCCAGCTGCATACGTGCTAGAGCCTAAGGGTGCTCAGCAGGAGCCCATCCTTACACCTCTTGACTCGGAGATACCTCAGCCTGCACCAGATTTGTCTGCACCTCCCGACACCTCTGTCCACACTTCTGTCAGTGTTGGGAGTACACTGGCTGAGTCCACCACCACCACCACCACCTCTGTGCCGATGTCCATCGACCCCATTTCTGATGTGAGCCCTGAGCGTCCCACCACCATTATTGAGAGCGGCGAGCCCTCTTTTGCCTCCATAGTGGAGACCCTTTCCACTTTCTTATTCTTAACCCCTGGGGAGTCATTTTCTGCACACTTCACAGCCTCCCCAGCCGTTGATACTTCTGTCTCCACTGCAGCTGTCTTCACCGAGAGTGTCGTGACGTCTGTCCCCATATCTGTGTCAGCAACCTCTCTATCCTACTCGCCCTCTATCACCGTTTCAGCCTATGCTGTTGCTCCTTCTTCTTCAACCATTCCTACGTCTCAGCTTCCCACAGAGGCTGAGCATCTTTTTGTAAGCACAGCACCACAGCCCCACCTGGTGTTGCACCTGTTATTTACAGTAGCCGTGCGAGGCAGCCCCGTTCCTCACCTGTTCAACCCTCTGCTCCACCTCCCCCCGACACCCTAGTTCAGCACATGTGTGCTCTAGAGGGGGCAGTTAGTGGGCTCAGAGGAGACTTCCGGGCTCTCTCTGCTACCGTCAGTGCTGTACAGTCTCGCGTCGCTTTACTTCCTAGTATTCAGGGTTGCCTGGGCCAGATTCTTGCGCAACTGTAACAGCCCCACCTGCCACTACACCTACCCCTACCCAGCAGCCACCTCCACCACCACCTCTGCCACAGGACGGTGCTGGTGCTCCACCACCCACTTAGGCACACACTGGATGCCTCACACACTTTTGCTGCTCTGCTATTCTGGATATCTTCTGCCTGCAGATTTTACACCCCTCCTCCACACACGTTTTGTTTACTTTTTGCTCATATATGTCTATATCGTTTTGGGAGAGAGGAGGTATTTTTGGGGACACTTATATTGCACCATCTTGATCTCTGCATGCATCACTTACATATCCATCTCATTTTTCTTTTATTTCCATCATGCATGCATCCTCACCCACCCCACCCATATCATATTTCTCCGCGTGCCACACTTTGCACATTGAGGACACTGTGCCGTTTAGCTTGGGGGAGTGAGTGTCTCACGCACTTTTCATTTTCTTCACTCTATTTTTATTTTTTCCACCTTTCTTTGTTTTACACCTATTTTCACCCACTTTTTCATTTTTTCTCATGCATCACGTTTTCTTACTTTTTTGTGTGATGCATATGTACAATAGTTCTTATTTTTCCTTTTATCCCTTTTTCCTTTATCCTTTTTGGCTAGAGATGAATTCTCTGTGATGATGATGACGTGGAATTAGCTTATCTTTATATGCATATTATTTTGTCATGCCATCGTTTTTATTTCAGATATTATATGTCATGCTTGCTATGCATTCGATATAGTAACCCACACCTCTGTTATATGAATGTGAATGAAATTCTTCTATTAGCCGAGTCCGATGATTTATATTGTATACTCTTCATAGAAAACACACCAAGCTTCACACATTGATTGCCTATATTTGGAGTACTGCTTTGTTGTCTGATGTCACTTCTTATTGCATGAAAATTGTACGCTTCACTTTCAGGTTGATTGAATGCATGCTATGTTGATATAACTGGATTAGTTTACTTTCTGAGATCAAACTGAGTAGATTACATTACTCTGCTGAAAGTTATCGTGCACATCCTATAGAGTGAACTGAGCATTGCATACTTTTCTTTCTCCACATATCTTGAGCATTATTTCTATATTTAAAATCATTGGTGAATCTCCCTTTAGCGACTCTTACATTGGCATACCCCCTTGCTATAAAAGTACATGCTCCAACACCCCAAAATCAAAGAAAAAAAAGAATACATGTATATCTCTCTATCTTTAGATTTGGGGTCCTTATTGTATATATTGATTGAAAAAAAGAAAAAAACAGAGAGAAAAGAAGTACATATATGATCCCATTTCATTTCTTTTTCTTTCTTCCCTCTTTTTCTTCTATTATTGGAGCTTCAAAAATGGGGAAAGTCTTATTGTTAAATTTGATACCACCACGCTTATAGATAAGCTTGGGGGAGAGGATCCAATGATGTGTGAGAGAGTGGCTACTTGTCTGTGCATGACTACCCAAGCTAGGTAATTTTCTATACCCAGTGAGATCACTAAAAGTTTTACGAAGTCCAGGAATCGAAACTTAGCATGCATTTCATGAAAACCACTTCTTTATATTCTTATTGCTTCATATTGTGTGATACCTCTTATACTCCAAATAGAAAGCGATCAATTGAAAAGTGTGTGGTCTATGATTATGTATATTACTTTAAATGCTTCAGACGATGCTAATTCTTGATATTCTTGGGTTTCTATATTGAATGCATCCTTGTATGATCATGATATCGAGATTAAAATCTTTGGAATGTTTTTATTCGTCGTATGCTATTTGAGTAAGCAAGTCCACGTCCTGAGAAAATGATCTAGCACCTCCCTCTTCGTTCTTCTTTTCTATCTTCTTTTTCCTTTTTCCTTATTTTTACCCGCCAGGCTCGCCTTTTACTCATCTTCCTCGAGGACGAGTAAGAGGTAAGCTTGGGGGATTTTGATCGTTCCTTATTTTACACCTTTTTTCTGCATGTTTTCATGTCATTTCGATCGCCCATATTGTGTTTTCCACGATTATTCGACGATATCACGTTGCTTTTCACTATTTCTTGTTTTTGTCGTATTTCAGGAGATATGGAGCAATTTGGAGGGAAAATGAGATCAAAGGACTTTTACGCACATCGGAGTGTCGCCCACAGCTTATTTGAGGAGTTAGCAGCGCTAAAGGATGGGCGAAAGAGGAAGAAATTTGATGGAATCGACGAGGAGGCGAGGAGGAGAAGAAAAGAGCCCAGATACAGCTCACTCGGCCGAACAGCCAGTTCACTCGGCCGAGTGAAGAACTGTGAAATGGATACGCACAGCAAATTTTCAAAGTTCACTCGGCCAAACAAGGAAGTTCACTCGGCCGAGTGAGAAAGCTCACTCGCCCGAGTAGAACAGGGATTTTCTTCCGAGAAGCGGCCAAGTTACTGGAAATTCTGAGAGGACCCACTCGGCCGAGCAAGATTGCTCACTCGGCCGAGTGAAGAAGACCACTCGTCCGAGTCAGTCAGAGTGACAGACCCCCGAAACTCCCAGACTTTCTGTCTTTTATTGGGTCTGTCACTCGGCCGAGTGACATAGGTCACTCGGTCGAGTGACGCAGTCTGACTGCTACGCAAATTGGGATTTCTGGGTTGCATAGGGGCAAATCTGTCAGGATTTTTTGGACGAATTTGGCTTGTATTTAAACCTAGTTTTATCCCTAGCTTTAGGAGAGACTTCTATTATTTTTTGATGGCTATTCCTTTTGTAAATCTCAGCTGGAGATCATAGGCGACAATTTTGGTTTGTTCTTTCTTGCTAAAACTCTTATTTTTATGAATTGTCTCTTCTCTACAATGAATTGTGCTATGATCCTATTCTTTATTTCTGAGATTTTCATGATGATTTAATAGGGCATGTGGATAAACCCTATGGACCCGATCTTTGAATTGTGATAAATGAATAGAATTGCTGCTAGGATTAAAGAAAGGTTAGGTTGTGATTGATTTATTGCGAGTAGCTAGGAATTTCCATCGATTGGGATTTGCAAGAGATTGGATCCAAATCGATGGGAAGGCCTAGATATTCGATTTAGGTTTATAATCGAAATTCTCTATATTTTGTTTGCAAGTGATTGGGCCAAAGCTAAGATTTTTATTATAAATCTATACTAATATTCGTTTGCAAGAGATTGGACGAGTACAAACTATCATAACCTAGGTCGTAGCTCGAGTTTGCACAAGAGTGGGCTCGAGTTGCGATTGGACGATGATGGCGATTTTCACGCTAGTGGCTTAGGGTAGGGTTTGCACGAGGATCGGCCCTAATCTAGGTTGCTATAGACAAGCAATAGCGCGAGAGCGTGAGCTTGGTTCTACATTAAGTTGCGACTAGTTCACCTACATTTAAGCTTTGCAACATTGATATTCATGATCCACAAGGATAAGAAACGGTCCGTAGTGGGGATTTCCTATCCCTAGACACTTTATTATATTGAATTCTATTTGCTATTTGAACGATTGTGACATTACCATCAAAACTATTTTTATTCCATCAATAGCTAGGTGATCAAAGTAGGATACTGTCAATTGTCCTCCCTGTGTTCGATACCGGCTCGCCACTATGCCGTGCGCTTGCGGTAAAACTACAGTCATTTTTCGGGTGTATATCCGAGCGCGATCAACCCGGCATGTCGACGACAAGATGTCGGTCCCTCCTCGCACTGGCGTAGTAGTACGCTCCTTGCTGCGTCGCTTCGAAGAAATGCCGGAACAACGGCAGGATCAGATCTATGCCAGTACCGAAGCAGATGACAAGGAACCCAACTATTGCGCTTATTGAGTTCGGCATCAATTGGAAGATCGGAAGCTCGAGGAAGTTCAGCATGAGCAAGAGAAAGGGGTGGAGCAGAAATCAAAGCCCGAGATAGAAGGTCGGGACGTAGACCCCGACTTCGTTGTCCCTAGGAGACAAACCCGTTCATCAGGGGTAGGAAGGCAAACGTTATATGGCGACCTGATAAACTTGGAACGAATCCCAGTGTGACTGATGTGCTTTATTTTGGGAGCTATGGCCAGGATCTTCACCGGAACCACTGCTGTATCCCCATCGACGGTCGGTCCTGGGCCCCTCTTTTTGGATTTCTTAGGGGCCATCGACGTTGAGGGGACAACGGGGGCTGCTTCCCACTCCTCCGGCCAAGACTCTGTCGACACTGCCTGTTCCTCTGCCCACCTCGAAGCTAACACCAAAACTCGTCAAAGTGCTTCTTGACGTGTCTGTTAGAAGAAGGCGGCCGAGAAGAAGTCATCGGTTAAGAAGAAGAAGGAAGTACCTAAGAAAGAGAGATCACAGGAGCTCCAACAAAGCGAGATTAGCGGTGAACGCTCAAAGATGAAGACCGAAGGGAAATTTCAAATTCAAAAGTAGGAGCTTTCGACCATTCCCCCCTTTTGGGCCTTATAAGAAGATTCAAGCGATCTCTACCGTTGAAAGCGGGCCACGCGGCGTGTTCTGAAGCGGAGGTGTCACCTCAGCCTCTCCCCAAGGCCGTACGCAGGACGTGTCATGCGCCGAATGACATGGGCGCTTCGATATCTCCCTGCTTCTGAATCATCATGATGACTACAGGGATTCAGCGGTCGACTCGAATTTAATGTTACAACTGTCATCCAATAGAGCGAAGTGCGTTATCCAAGCCAATCTGAACTTCCCATTTTGAACTGGAATGATGGGGGCAATTGTTACGACCTCAAGGTCGGCCCAGGCGATCTAGGCCCACAAGATCAAGTCCCAAGTCCTGGCCTCCCGAATCACCATAGTGAAGTTTAGTTCGCCAAAGCTCGCCGAGGTCCAGAGAAGCCCGCCAAGTGGAAAGACAAGCCCACTCCGAGAACAGCCCATGTCTAGAGCAACTCGCCCCACAGGAAGCTCACCTAGGCGCCACTCACCAACTAGTTCACCCATGGAAGAAGACGACATGCCACTAGTAGTTTCACTACAGACAACCCTGACAAAAGGGCACCTGGTCGCTTCACCGCCTGACCGCCTGTCGAAAGCACGCCTAGCCGTTTCGTCGCCAGCCAGCCTGACAAAAACACACCTGACATTAACGGCCCTGACGGCCTAACAAAAGCATGCCTGACACGTTCGGCTCTAACATCCTCGGTCGACCCTTGACACTACCAGCTCAACTAAAGTAACTGACTCCAGTATCCTATAAATACACTTTCTTCTCCAATGAGAAAGAGGCTGGAAAAATCTGTAAGAATTCCTAACACATCACTCTATACACAAGGTCGAATATCCTCCACATATTTGCGCCTTCCACACCAGCTCGCTGCTCAAGTGTAGATCTGCCTCTAAGGTCGCCTTGGGTGTTCGACGCTCTCCTTATAGTCACCCACTGACTTAAGCATCAGAGAGGCTACGGGCTGGCTCCCAGCCCCGTCTTTCTGACGAGTTATTCTCCTCGTAGGTAGTTTGCTTAACCGCTGACGGTTGAAGCAACCTTTAGCGATCAACCCCTGTAGACGAGCGACTCACTCCGATTGAAGGGCGACCTCGGGCTTTTCATCTGTGAAGTGCCCTTCAATCGTGATTAGCCTCGTCTAACCCCCAAAACTTGTGATCATTGTACCCGTGATTCCCATTTTAATACAAATCCAGTGTTAGTGGATTTTACCCGCAACATGTTGGTCTCTCAACATATCGGTCATAGTTACCATCGGCCTACTTGAGTCACTATCTGACTTAAGCATAAGAGAGGATTAGATCGGACCCCAGATCTGACCCTCATTAATAAGCTCATGTTGCATGATGCTAAAGTTTCTCTGGAGATAGCTCGGACCGGACTCCAAAAGCTCAGAATGAAGTCTATTCATTCTGGAGTTAGCGTGCCTAGTGTCTGGAATCTGGAGGTAGCCCAGAGGCGGCTCAGACTTGACAAAACGGCTTGGACCAGAGCTTTGCCAATAGATCGCTCAGTCTTCAGCCTGCCGCCAGTAGTAGAGATATAGGCCTATTCAACCTAGGGTTGGCTCGCCTGGCATCCAGTCAGCTGCCAACACCATCCTACGCCAACTATTGCAACCACACCATCATCCAACAAAGATGAGAAAACACCGGTAAACACAAACTATAGGGATGAAGTGTTAATTGGGGTGACTCAAATTAACACTAGGAGTTCAAGTCATAACAAATTTTAGAATTAAAAGTTGCAAACATTCAAATTCTATCATGCAACAACTAGAATGGCACATGCAACGATGTCGATGGTTCAAAACATGGTGAGTGTGAAGATCATGTAAGTTTGTAACATTTGAGGAGCACAGATCAAGTTTATTATCCCTTTATAGAACAAAACAACAAGGCAATAGGTTTGGATTAGGGCTGGTGCCGAATAGAACGTTCGACAAACTACTCGTGAACAGGCTCAGTACATGTTCGTTTACATTCGTTCGGGAAGCTTAATGAACAGGCTTGAACAAATTTTTAAAGCTCGGTTAGTAAACGAATATAGCTTGAACATAACTATTGTAACGACCTGTATTTTAGGCGTATTGGATTGAGTGTGTGCATATATTTTTGCTTCAGTCGTCCATATGTTTTTCGTTCGTATGTTCTTTTCTCTTACGCGTTGACGCGAGGGCACCCATATTTTCGGATTTTTCATCATAACGTGAATAATTATCATTTAACCCTAACTAATTACTCTAACCCCATTCAATTAACCAACCACCACACCCTTTAATCACCCCCTGGCAGATGAGATCCGAATAATTCGGATCTCAACTTATTGCCTATTACACTATTTAGAGATCATCCTCCACCCTCCCGTTCAATCACCCTCCTCTTCGTTGGAAGGAGGTAGCACATTCATTCCCCTCGCACTCTGTTCTTCTCTCCATCAACCCCAAACATCATCATCAACCTCATCATCTTCCCCCTCCGTCAACCAATCACCCAAATCTAACAACCAAATCAGATTGAGAGACGGAGAAGCAGAAATTGAAAGTGGGAATCAACTCTGCAACAATCAAATCCCCTCCCCTTTCTTCCCCCCTCCCCCTCCTCCTGCCTTGTGTGTGCGCCCATCACTCAGGCAACAGCCGCCGCTGCTTGCACGTACCACCACCAATCTGTTACCCAGGCCGACGCCCCCCCTCCAGCTCTGTCGCGTGTGTGCAGATCTGCCCCGCTGCCTCCGTGCGTGCAGATCTGTCGTCATCGTTGCTTGCGTGCGCCGCCCTCACCTAGGGTGCCGCCTGGTCTGCTCCGCCAACTGCCGCGCCCCCTTAGCCATTCGGAGCCCCCTGCCACTCCCCCCTAACTGCCGCCCCTCTGCAAAACAGAAAAAGGTAAAAGAAAGAGGAACGAAAGAAGAGAAGGAAGAAGAAGAGGCAGACTTAGAGAGGAGAGAGGTGGGGTTATTATTTAAGTATAATGTTATTAATAGGTTATAACTTATTAAAAAGTATATATGTATATATTTAAGTTTTAAGCTTTAATTTATAAATTAGTTAGAAAGGTTTTAGTTTAAGCTAATATAAATATAAAGTTAGTTTTATCTTTTTATTATAAATTATTTTAAGTTAATGTTAGCTAGGCATAAGTATATTAGTATTAATATATGAGTTGTATTTATAAGTTGTGTAGCTAACTTGTCTCGTAACACATGTGAACCATGTAACTCCACCGCGGATCGAGCCGCGCTTTTCACGACACGGCGTATCGGTAACTCATCGTACCCTTGCTATGGATTTAAAAACAATAATAAATGCATGCTAAAACTAGTTTCATTTCATTTTCAAAGTATTTCAATTGAACAACTAGATAAGCTAAAATGCACAGTATCGTAAAAGAATTGATCGGTCTACGTGTCATGGTTGACTGGAAAAGGTGACAAACTAGTAAATGAATCGTAAATTACAAATCTGGTAACATCATAGACACTTGGGGTTTTTGGGGTAACTTATAATGGTGAGTGTGTGGGAGCAACCAGTTCATACTTTATTGTTGTTGTCCCCGCTTGTTGGAACAAATTCACAGACATGGCTCACAGATTATTGAACAGTATTGTATTTGTTGCACAGTTTTGGTTTAACCCGAGTACGCGCACACATGGTATGAGATGGACTCTTGGTTGCTCACTGTACTACGCTTTATAAGTCACGATCTAGGTTCAGGCACATTTATACTCTCATAACCTTGTCATCTTTAATAATGTTTTCATTTAATAGCTGATAAATTGTGAAAGTTGTAAATCTGCAAAGCTACGACTCTGCTCTATTTCCATACCATTATTTTATGCACTTTTACTTCTCGTCTCTTTAGATTGCCATACTTGTATGTTGCTTTAATTTCCATGCTAGAGATACTTTGAGTTACGTCTGATCCTGGCGACCATTCTTTTGTGGTGGACCCGCCAGATACCTTACAGGTGGACGAGGCGACACCTGAATTAGCAGACGCCGAGCTCGCAGTTGAATTTGACCAGGAGGATGCTGGTTACTGAGAGTGAATGTGAGAGTGTTATGTTATCTTATGTTTTTCATTTCCAGAGTGTGTCTTGGTGTGTTTTTGTATTCAGGCTGTATTTTCCCTTTTCTATATACTACTGGGTAGTAAAAAGATTGTATTGCATTTTCATGTATGAGTATTTAGCATATTTCTGCAACGGAGCCTGTATTGACTTCATTGGTGCCTAGTGATAGACTCATATTTTGCGCTTTATTTCTAAGTATTCGCATGCCATTACAATTGCTCATATCGTTATTTTCACGATTATTTGACGTGTTTCGATACTTTTCACTATTTCTTGTTTTCGTTTGATTTCAGGAGATATGGAGCAATCGGGAGCGCTTTGGAGCCTAGAGGACTTGCATGCGTGCCGAAGCGTCACCCATGTTCATATCAGAGAGCTAACAGTAATGGAGGATGAGTAGAGGAAGAAAGACGTCGAAAGAATCAACGATGAAGCGAGGAGGAGAAGAAAGGAGTTCTGAAACAGGCCACTTGGTCGAGTAAGATAGCTCACTCGTCCAAGTGAAGCAGCTTACTCGACCGAGTAAAGCTAATACGACGACATCTGTCAGCCTGAGTGCCATAATGTTGTAACGGCTGGTTTTGTATAATAAATATTAATATCTATATTAAATTGTTCATCTTCTTTCTTTGCTTCTCCGCGCTCGCATCTTAGTGTAGGATCACTCTTGGAACTCACTAGGATCATCCCGAAGCTTCCCGCTTCACTTTGGCGACTTTCTGTGCAAGTTAGCCGGTTCACGTTGAGGAGCCGACCGACTAGATGTTCATCTAGTCGGTCAACAACTTCTCATGGATCGACTAGTTCTTGTCAGGCTTTTTCCCTTGAGTTACTGTTTGCGCTTAGTCGGTCTAAGTTCAACCGCCGACCGACTAGTTTGCGAACTAGTCGGTCAACACTTCTACGCAGACCGACTAAGTACATAGATCATTTTTCGCATCAGGTTACTGTTTACCCGTTAGTCGGTCAAAGAACGAAAACCGACCGACTAGTTGACGAACTAGTCGGTTAAGCATCCTTCTCTGACCGACTAATCTTCAAAATATCTTGTTGATCATTCTCACCCTTTAGTCGGTCTATGAACACTGGCCGACCGACTAGGTTGCAAACTAGTCGGTCGACGAGCCTTCACAGACCGACTAACTCTATAATTTTACAATAGCCCTGTTCACGGTTTGGGTTTTAGTCGGTCACAGTTATATGATCGACCGACTAGTTCCCAAACTAGTCGGTCGACCACCCTTCTCTGACCGACTAGTTGACCCCGAAACCCTAATTTCTGTGCTAGCCGCCGTTTTGTTTTCTTATTTAAACGAGGCTCTCTCTTTCATTTCTTCAGATTATTTTCAGTCTCCCTCTTCCCCAATCATACTCCCCTACCACCCACGTCCTCCCCTTGTTCATTCCTCCATCCTTACGCCTTCCAACCTTCCCAAAGCTCTTCCTCTTCTCTCTTTTCCTTTTTCTTTTGCCCTAGCACGGAGTTCTCGTCTCAAATCCAGCAGCAACTACGCCGAGAGACGCTGAAATCTTCACCACCACCGGCGATCAACATTTCTCGCTGCGCTACCCGCGGCCTAGGGATTTCCGGACGGCGCAAAGCTTCCACCTTTCCAGATTCGACGCCGGATCTTCGTGCAAACGTCAATTTCAGGTTAGTGCCCTAAATTCGTATTAACCCACACCATAGGTGATCAAACCCTAATTAAAATCAGCAACCTAATCAAACTAAGTTTATTTTCCGCTGATCTTTAAAACGTTGTACAAACCGTAGAAATCGACGAATGGACATTATGCATGTACACATAGGATAGATCGTCGATTAGGTTAATTATATTAAAAATGCGATTTTTAATTAAATAGGATAGACCCGATAATCTAGACACTACCCTAATAGGGATTAATGAATCTCGATCTGACACCGTCGCCGTGTCACGATTTTCAGACCTTTTACCCCCGACGAAACGATTGGACGAGGCGTACCAGGGAGACGACGCGCTCGCCACCACAGGCAAGTGTATCACTTGCGTTCTTGGCCATGTTTAGGCCTTCACCTTGTTAGGGATTGTTAATTTAGAAACTTGAGAACCGGACGTGAAATGATAGCGTCCGGGACGCCCTTGACGACTCGGATTTGACAACGAAATCTGAGTCCAACAACAATTTCTGACATCATAGGATTTGACATGCGTGTGCGTGAGTTGTGGACACCCTAGTACAACCCCTCCCTGTTTTGTCGTGTCTTGTCCCCTACCGTCTGCACATCCCGCTGGGCAATAGGGCACTCGCCAAGCCAGAGCGAGTGATCCCTTGTACTAGTTCACAGCCCGATGGGCAATTGGGCACCTGTCAAGCTAGAGCAGGTGATCACATGTACCGCTACACAGCTCAGGGAGCAATTGGGCACTTGTCAAGCTAGAGCAAGTGATCCCATGTCTTGTCACGATTCTTGGGGTTATGGGGTAGGGTTGAGCGTGCAAGCGGCAAGAGGGATTGATCCCCCTCGAACCGATCAGGCGTGAACCCTTTCGTGTCTTGTCCTTGTCGTGTCTGGCTTCCCGTGTTCCGTCTTGTCTTGACACCTGTAGGCTAGTCCCGTAGTCCATAGCACTCGCTGTGACTACCACTTGTCTTGTTTACTTGTCTGTTGTGTTTTTCTTTCTGTTGTAAGAACCTCAGCATGTTAATCAACCAGTAAAATGTTGTAAGTAATTGGTACACTTGTAGTTTGGTCTAATCTTTCCTTGTAGACCTTACCTGACGTACAGTTCCTTCTTCTGGTGCTGTACGTCAGGGATTGAGCCAGAGTACGTGGAGGAGACTGACTTGCCAGCCGACGTGGAGCCAGAGAGCGTCGATCCCGAGTACGACCCTGAGGAGGATCAGAGCTAGTGACTGTTGGTATCAGTTACCAGAGGCGATATTGTTCTTGTTGGGTGCGTAGCACCTTTTATGTTTCTTTGACTAGGTTGGGTGCTTGCACCATTAGTTTACTTTTCTGCTGTTGTAGCCCTTCGGGCGTTGAGACTTGGCATTTTGATATGTTGGAATAAAATCTGTGATGTTCTTTTCCTTCTTGTACTTTTATTGTTCTGTACTAACATGCAGGGACTTGTGCCTTCGTCTTGGTACCACACAGACGCTTATTGGGTCAGTGCTCCTCAGCTCTGGCCTAAGCGGGCCTCGTCACGCTTCGCCTCCGCCGTTTTGGGAAGCGGGGCGTGACTGGTTTTAGTGGTGGCCCATGCAGGTCCACGTCCCATCTTTCTGCAAGTACAGAACAGTAAGAGTAAGGACATTCACTTTTGATATTCAAACATTGTACGAGTCTAACCTTCGTCTTTCTGCCAATAGGATGGCCGGACGACGCGTTACCCGATCGGGAAACTTGGGCGACGGAGTTTCGGAAGAGCAGGGCGGAGAGTTCCGTCAGTTTCTGGGTGTGATGAGGGAGATGCTGGACGTTCAGCATCAGCTGGTTCAGCAGTCTCAGCGTGCTGCCCAGGCTCCACCTGTTGCACCACCTCCACCCCCGCCCGCTCTGCGAGCTGCTCCAGGAGTGAAGCAGTTCAATGAGCTGCAGCTGAAAACTTTCTCTGGGAAGGAAGGACCTCTGGGTGCCGATGAGTGGATCCAGAGCACTGAGGAGAAGTTGGTTGCTGCCAAGATTCCAGATGAGACACATGTGGAGATCGCGAAGATGCAGCTGACTGAGATTGCCTGAAACTGGTGGCGTATTGAGGAGAGGCGTCTGCAGAAGCCTGTGGAGTGGAAGAATTTTCGCCAAATGTTCAAGGAGAAGTACTTCACCAAGGCGGCTAGGAGAGAGCTGATGGGCAGATTTGTGGATCTGAAGCAGAAAGACATGACGATCGATGAGTACGAGGCTGAATTTGAGATGCTGAGCCGATTTGCCCCGCACATGGTGAAGAAGGAGGAGAACCGAGCTGAGAGGTTCCGTCAGGGACTGCGTCCGAAGATTCAGGCTTCGATGTCTTCGGCGAGTTTCTCGACTATGAGAGAGGTGCTTGATGCTGCGAAGAATCATGAGGTCATAGCACTCCTGCCTGACACTCCAGAGGATAGGGGAAAGCGCCCTATGGATCAGTACCGGCCACCTGCCAGGCCGATTATGAGGCCAGTCCAGACTGTGCCATTCAAGCGACCTGGAGCACCAGTGCAACAGAGCAAGGGTCCCTGCCATTTCTGCGGCAAGCCCGGACATGTTCAGACCAACTGTCGGAGGAAACTGGGATTGTGTCTACTTTGTGGAGACGCTTCGCATGCTGCGAAGGACTGTCCTAGAGCCCGCACTGCTGTTGTGGGAGCGCCAGCCCCGTTGCAGATGAGGGCACCTGCTCCGGTTCAGAGAGGACCTGCCATTCGTGGACCACCCTTGGTGCCACAGAGGCAGCTTTACCAGCGGGCAGTGCAGCCCCCAAGGCCGGCCTATACCATGACCGCTGTGGAAACCGAGGAGCTGGATGGAGTGATTGCAGGTAACATCTTGACCTGGCCTTTTCATTTCATAATTATATTGTATTGATAGTTTAGTTAGAGTTGTCTGTTTGTTTGATTGTTAGAGTAGCGTTTGACCTTAGATCCTTGATTTCTTAGGCACCATTCTTGTGTCCTCTCACCCCGCTTTGGCTTTGTTTGACTCCGGTGCATCTATGTGCATCTTATCCCGAAAGTTTGTAACAAGGCACCTTATTCCTACCCATGCGCTCCCTAAGTGTTGGGACATCACTACTGGGAATGGAGTAGTGACGGTGAATTTGGGATGTCGGTCGATTCCCTTAGTGGTTAGTGGACATGAGCTATATGCAGATTTCATCGTCCACGATCTGCCGCATTTCGATGTCGTCCTTGGCATCGATTGGCTGGGAGATTTCCACGCTTCGATCGATTGTCACAGCAAAAGGGTGGTTTTCAGGATTCCAGGTCATCCGGAGTTCGAGTTCCGAAGCCGTGATGAGTCGCTTGGGCCCATCAGATTTCGGGCCAAGCCGGAGGTGCCGGTGATGGTAGCGTTGCAAATGGAGATGGAGATTGACCGACCAGCGGTTGTCAGAGACTTTGACGACGTCTTTCCGGAGGATATCTCGGGTCTGCCACCCGACAGAGCCTTGGAGTTCGGTATCGATCTGATGCCGGGTGCGTAGCCGATATCGAAGGCACCGTATCGGATGGCTCCCGCAGAGCTTGAGGACCTGCGGAAGCAATTGGATGAGTTGTTGCAGAAGGGTTTCATCCACCCTAGTGTGTCACCGTGGGGTGCACCTGTTTTGCTTGTGAAGAAGAAGGATGGGTCCCGCAGGATGTGCGTGGACTATCGAGGATTGAATGCTGTCACCGTGAAGAATAAGTATCCGCTGCCGCGCATCGACGACATATTTGATCAGTTGGGAGGTTCGAGAGTCTTCTCGAAGTTGGACTTGAGGAGTGGATACCATCAGTTAAAAGTTAAGAAGGATGACGCCCCGAAGACAGCATTCCGGACGAAGTACGGGCACTATGAGTTTGTGGTAATGCCATTCGGCGTGACCAATGCTCCAGCTGTGTTCATGAATCTTATGAACTTAATTTTCTACGACTTCCTGGATAAGTTTGTCGTTATTTTCATTGACGACATTCTTATTTACTCTAAGTCTGAGGAGGAGCACGGCTGTCATCTGAGGACAGTACTGGAGACGCTGAGGCGACACAAATTGTATGCCAAGTATAGCAAGTGCGAGTTCTGGCTGGACAGAGTCGCGTTCCTGGGACACGTGGTGTCTGGCGATGGCATATCTGTGGATCCGGAGAAGGTCAGAGCAATCAGAGATTGGCCGACGCCGCGGTCAGCATCCGACATCAGGAGTTTTCTTGGTCTAGCAGGCTATTATCGGTGGTTCATCAAAGATTTCTCGAGGATTGCGGAGCCAATGACGAAGCTGACAAGGAAGGATGAGGAGTTTCTGTGGTCTGATGCTTGTAAGGAGGCTTTCAGTATCTTGAAGGCAAGATTGACCACGGCACCAGTTTTGACGGTACCAGATCGGAGCGAAGGCTTTGAAGTTTATTGTGATGCATCGGGGAAGGGCCTGGGATGCGTTCTGCATCAGCATGGCCACGTGGTCACGTACGCTTCTCGTCAATTGAGAATTCACGAGAAGAATTACCCGACGCATGATCTGGAGTTGGCAGCAGTGATATTTGCGCTGAAGATTTGGAGGCATTTCTTGCTGGGTGAACGTGTAAAGATTTTTACAGACCATAAGAGCTTGAAGTACATATTCACCCAGAAGGAGCTCAACATGCGTCAGAGACGATGGTTGGAGCTCATGGCTGACTACGAGATAGATTTGCAGTATCATCCGGGGAAGGTGAACGTTGTGCCGGACGCTTTGAGTAGACTTCCTACGGCCATGGTGTATACTGCCGACTGGAGGATTCAACAGGAGCTGAAGGAGATGGATTTGGAGGTTGTCCTACCTGGTGTGATTCACACTTTCATGAATTTGCAGATTCAGTCCATGATTGTGGACCGGATCAAGGCAGCACAGGCAGGAGATCCGAAGTTGCAGAGGATCAGGAGGCAGGTCGAGGCTGGACTGTGTACGGAGTTCATGATTCATGAGGATGGATCGCTGCGGTACGGCAGCAGACTCTGCGTACCTGCGGGAGATGTTCGCGAGGAGCTCTTGAGTGAGGCTCATAGCTCTCCTTATTCTATACATCCTGGTGGCACCAAGATGTATAAGGATCTCCGACAGAATTACTGGTGGATTGGCATGAAGAGAAGTGTGGCACGGAGCGTTGCCAAGTGTTTGGTATTGTAACGACTGCTTTTCATGTATCTGGATTTTATATATTATAATATATGTTTTGGTGGGTTTTCTCCTCTTGTGTGGTTTTCGTCTCCGTAACTTTCATTTTCGATCGATTCGTCGTATTTTCTCGATTCTTCCTTAGGATCGTCGATTTCGAAGTACGTCGTTTGTGACGGGCTTCATAACGGTCATATCTAACTATTAGATCAAGCCTAGGAGTCTTAGGATTCGATCACGGGGCCTCGCGCTCCGTATTGGTACTTTCTGTGCTCATTAGCTGGTGTAAGAAGGGCCACCGACCGACTAGATGACGATCCAGTCGGTCGGTAATCCTTCTTGGACCGACTAATGAGCTTTCTAATTTTCTGAGGAAGCTACTGTTTATCGTTAGTCGGTCTAAGAACGTTGGTTGACCGACTAGGTTGCAAACTAGTCGGTCGGCGATGCTTCTTGAACCGACTAACTCTTAGTTCAGGTTTTCGACTGGAGTTACTGTTTACACTTAGTCGGTCTGCGTTGTTCAACCGACCGACTAGATCTCGAACTAGTCGGTCAACAGTTGTTCTTTGACCGACTAAGCAGTGCAGAAAACCCTAGTTTTGCCCTAGCCGCCAGCTTAACCTATAAATACCCCCCCAAACGACTTCTTCTTCTCCAACACGACCCTAAGCCCTAGTTTCTCCCCCATTGAGCCCCCATCTTCCTCCAAGCTCCATTGCTTCATTCCAAGCCCTAAATCCATCATCCAAACCATCCATCTACCCTATCTACCTCTCATCTTCCTCAAATCACACTCAAAACCCATCAAAATCCCCAAATCCCCCAAAAACCCTAGTTTCCCCAAACTTCTCCAATCTTTTCCAGATCTGGTCCTAGGGTTCCCCGGAGTGTTCCTTCCGCCTCCTCTCGGTAAGAAATCGATCCACCGTTGTTTTCTTACCCTATTGCAATTTTTATGAAACCCTAATAAAATACTTGTGTTTTGATGATTGTTCCCCATAACAGCGATTCCCCGTAGGCTAGCATCCGCGGAGACGAACTTTCGTAACCGTTCTCCCCGGTGATAGGCAAGTGAAACTTGCATCTCTTGATTTAGGCCATGTTTTGGGCCATTTACCTTGCTTTAGCGTAAAAGAGACTAGACGGTGAAAGGATAGCCGTTTAGACGCCATTGACCTAGCTTGACAACGAAGCTTGGTCCGTCACTTTCATCATGCTTGTATGTCACGTTTACTTTCCTTAACGGTACGCGAAAATAACTGTTCATGTCATCCATGCATCCTTAACTGCTATTGCATTTTAACTGCCATGTTTAATTTAATTAACGGTACGCGAATATGTTCATGTCATTGCATTTTGCCTGTCACGTTTAATTTAATTAACGGTATGCAAATTATCTGCTCATGTCATTGCATGCTTGAATGCTCATCGTGATTGCGTAGCATCGCTACATACTAGTGTTACTCGTTCCGGCTAGGTGCACCCCTACGCCATACTTATCAAATACACTTTCTGGCTCGTGTTCCAGAAGACGAGCTCATCACAGCCTGTGGGCAATAGGGCACTCGTTGAGTGATCCCTTGTACTTGATACCTGAACACAGCCTGCGGGCAATAGGGCACTCGTTGAGTGATCCCTTGTACTTGTACTTGTTACTTGACATTACATGTCACAACAACCCCTTGCCACTTGTACTATACTTTACCTTACTTGTTACCACCGTACTTTACTTGCCATGCACCATGTTTTAAATTGTTAGGTTGCTAGTTTACCATTATTCCCGTTTCCTTGCACAAGTCGTTCGACTTGCTGACATGTGCCCCTTTTCTCTTTTGGGTGACACATGTTAGAGCCCGAGCCTGAGTTACTTGTTAGGGACGAGGTGTTTGCAGACGCCGAGCCCGTGCTTGTGTTTGACGGGGAGTACGTGGACACTGGGGACCAGTCCTAGTGTCTTCGTTGTGCTTTACTTTTGTTTAGGCAGTTGTTTTGTTATCGGTGCGTGGCACCTATACTATACTTTGTTATGTCGTTGCCTTTGTTGGCCTTGTTCTGGGCCTTTAGACTCTTTTCTTTTAGCCTGGTGGCTTTTCTGGATGTTGAACATATTTGTGATGTTGGACAATATTTGTGAGATGTGAATTTTATTTCAGTCTCTCCTTGTGTTATTATTGCTATTCTGTTGTGGTTACAGGGACCTGTTTATGTATTGTGGACGCTTATCGGGTTTGGGGCTTCACAGCTCCACTCTCGTGCGGACCTTTTCACGTCTCGCCTCCATTTTAGGGAAGCGGGTCGTGACAGGTTTTATTGGTGGCCCATGCAGGTCCTCTTCTGTAACTGCGATTTTTGGAATAGCGATAATAACATTAGAATGTCCAATAAACTAAGTTCGACGTTCGAGTCATAAGCTATGAGTCTAATCTGATTTGTTTTCCGTGTCACTAGATGGCAGGAAGACGTTTCACCCGCGGTGGTGGTAGTGGTGCGCTCCCTCATGATGAGGAGCCTGAGCGGGAACCCACCAGCGGTGAGATGATGCGGATGATGATCCAGATGATGCAAGTGTAGCAGGGCGTGCTTTTGCAAGTCCAGAATGCTCCACCTGCTCGAGCTGCCCGGGTTCTTCCGGATGCCCCTCGCTCTGAGCCAGGAGCGAAGCAATTTCGGGAGCTGGGTCCCGCATACTTTGATGGCTCTGAGGGTCCTCTGGCTGCCGACGAATGGATAAGGAACATTGAGGATAACTTGGCAATGGCAAAGATTAACCCGGCTGGATGGGTTGATCTGGCTAAGAGGCAGCTGAAGGATAACGCCAGGAATTGGTGGGATGCTGAAGAGAAGATGCTGGTGGAGCCGATCGTCTGGGCTACCTTCAAGTCCAGATTCGATGGAGAGTTCTTCCCGAAGGCTGCTCGGCAGGTGATGCTGCAGCGCTTTATAGATCTGAAGCAGGGGAGCTTGTCGGTGGATCAGTACCACCAGGAGTTCACGAGGCTCAGTCGGTTTGCACCTAAGATGGTGCAGGATGCCGATGAGAAAGCTCAGCGATTTCTCCAGGGACTTGCCTTGGAGCTTCAGAGCTTTGTGACCTCTTCTGACTTGGAGACATATCAGAAGGTTCTGATTGCTGCGAGGCGGCAGGAGTTGAATTTGAATCAGAGGAAGGGACATGTTTCCGGAGCTGGGAAGAGGCCTGTGGAGCAGGCCAGGGCGGTGGTTAGGCCTGGTTTCAAGCCTAGTCATCCGGTGCAGTTCAAGAGGCCAGGAGGGCCTATCCTGAAGACTTGCCATTTCTGTGGCAAGACTGGACACCTCAGGGATCAGTGTAGGAGGTTTCTAGGACAGTGCATTGTCTGCGGAGATCCTGCCCACACCATCCGGGAGTGTCCGAAGTCGAGACAGCCTTGGCGGGCTCCTATTGCAGCACAGCCGTTGCAGCAGCGAGCTCCTGTGCCCGTTGGACGTGGAGCGCCCCTTGTTCCACAGAGACAGGCCTTTCGGCAGGCTGTTCCGTCGAGAGGGCAGGCCTTTCTGATGACTGAGGAGGAGAGCATGGCCGTGGATGAAGTTATTGCAGGTAACGCTCATTCTAGCTATTTATCTTCCTTAGTTAGTTGATTTTTGATTATATTGGTTGCTTGCTCATGATTGTTTGCTAGACTAGGATTTGATTGTTAATTGATTGATTAGCTGTGATTTTGGTGTGCACATTTCCTGCACGAGTCCTCTTTGACTCTGGTGCATCGATGTGCATTATTTCTCGGAGCTTCGTGGAGAGGCATTCCTTGTCGACGTCCCCTCTTTCGAAGAGTTGGAATATCGTTACAGGGAATGGTGTGGTCTCGGTGCATCGTGGGTGCAATTCTTGCCTGTTGGTGGTTTGCGGACGAGAGCTTTGTGCTGATTTCATTGTCCACGACATCACCAACTATGATGCAGTTCTTGGGATGGATTGGCTTGCGAGCTTCTATGCTACGATCGACTGTCGGAGGAAGAAGGTGGTGTTCGAGATTCCCGGACACCCAGTGTTTGAGTTCAGTCGTGGTAGCAGTTCGCTTGGTCCTGTCAGATTTCGGGCCAGGCCGGTGGAGGCTGTGGCTATGCAGATGGAGCTGGAGTGGCCAGCTGTGGTGCGAGATTTTGGCGACGTCTTCCCCGAGGAGATGTCTGGTTTGCCGCCTGATCGGGCTTTGGAATTTTCTATCGATCTTGTTCCAGGTGCGCAGCCGATTTCGAAGGCGCCGTATCGTATGGCACCTGCAGAGTTGGAAGAGTTGCGGAAGCAGTTGGATGATCTTTTGCAGAAGGGTTATATTAATCCTAGTGTGTCTCCGTGGGGAGCACCGGTGTTGCTGGTTAAGAAGAAGGATGGTTCGCGTCGCATGTGCGTGGACTATCGGGAATTGAATGCGGTGACCATTAAGAATAAATACCCGTTGCCTCGCATCGATGATATTTTTGATCAGCTTGGAGGTTCGAGGGTGTTTTCTAAATTGGATTTGAGGAGTGGTTACCATCAGTTGAAGGTGAAGAAGGGAGATGTTCCGAAGACAGCGTTCAGGACGAAGTATGGACACTATGAGTTCGTGGTTATGCCTTTTGGCGTAACTAACGCGCCCGCAGTTTTCATGAATCTGATGAACCTGATTTTCTACGACTTTTTGGATAAGTTTGTCGTTATCTTCATTGACGACATTCTGATCTATTCGAAGTCGGAGGAAGAGCATGCCTCGCACTTAAGGACGGTGTTGGAGATCTTGAGGAAGCATCGTTTGTATGCTAAGTTTTCGAAGTGCGAGTTTTGGCTGGATAGAGTTGCTTTTCTCGGGCATGTGGTGACTGGAGATGGTATTTCAGTGGATCCCGAGAAGATTCGGGCCATCAGGGAGTGGCCTGTTCCGTCGTCTGCGTCTGAGATTCGGAGTTTTCTTGGACTTGCTGGTTATTATCGGCGATTCATTAAGGACTTTTCCCGTATTGCTGAGCCGATGACCAGGTTGACGCGGAAGGATATTGCTTATGTATGGTCGGGTGATTGTGAGAGGGCTTTTGGTGTTCTGAAGGAGAGGTTGACAAGTGCCCCTATTCTTGTTGTGCCTGATCGCAGCGGTGGATTTGAGATCTTTTGCGATGCTTCTGGCAAGGGCCTCGGTTGTGTGTTGCATCAGCACGGGCACGTTGTGGCGTATGCGTCTCGTCAGCTTAAGGTTCATGAGAAGAATTACCCGACACATGATTTGGAGTTGGCTGCCGTTGTGTTTGCTCTTAAGATTTGGAGGCACTTCTTGCTGAGTGAGAAAGTGAAGATTTTCACCGATCACAAAAGCTTGAAGTATATTTTCACTCAGAAGGAGCTCAACATGCGACAGCGTCGGTGGTTGGAGCTTATGGCGGATTACGAGATTGATTTGCAGTATCACCCTGGCAAGGTGAATGTGGTTCCGGATGCTTTGAGTAGGCTTCCTGCGGTGATGATTTTGACCTCGCAGTGGAGATTGCAGCAGGATTTTTGCGAGTCTGGCGTGGAGATTGTTCTTCCTGGAGAGGCTTCGTCGTTGATGTACATGCAGGTGCAGTCGACGATCGTGGATCGGATTAAGGCTGGCCAGGCTGAGGATCCGAAGCTGGTGAGGATTCGGGAGATGGTGGAAGCCGGTCTGCGGACTGACTTTTTGATTCATGAGGATGGCTCGCTGAGGTTTGGAGCCAGGTTGTGTGTGCCAGCTGGGGATATCAGAGAGGAGCTGATGGTGGAGGCACACAGTTCGCCGTATTCTGTGCATCCTGGTGGCACCAAGATGTACCAGGATCTTCGTCTGAATTATTGGTGGCATGGTATGAAGAGGAGCGTGGCTCGGAGTGTAGCCAAGTGCTTGGTTTGCCAGCAAGTGAAGGCGGAGCATCAGCGTTCGGCCGGGTTGCTACAACCGCTTCCGATTCCGGAGTGGAAGTGGCAGCACATCACTATGGATTTCGTGACTGGACTACCTCGGAGTCCGAAGCAGAATGACGCGATTTGGGTGATCGTAGATCGATTGACCAAATCTGCGCACTTCATTCCGTTCCGAGTGGGACAGTCCACTGAGGCGCTAGCGAGGAGATATATGGAGGAGGTTGTGCGACTTCATGGAGTCCCCGTGAGTATCGTGTCTGACAGAGACACGAGGTTCACATCTCAGTTCTGGCAGAGTTTGCAGAAGAGTTTGGGTACGCGTCTGAGTTTCAGCACGGCGTACCATCCGCAGACGGATGGCCAGTCGGAGAGGACGATTCAGATTTTGGAAGACATGCTGAGGGCGTGCATGTTGGATTTCAAGGGTTCGTGGGAGGACCATCTGCATTTGGTGGAGTTTTCCTACAACAACAGCTTCCAGGCGAGTATTGGCATGGCGCCTTTCGCCGCTCTTTATGGGAGGAAATGTCGATCGCCATTGAGTTGGGATGACGTTGGTGATCGGGAGTTGTTGGGACCTGAGATGATCGTGGAGGCCGTGGATATCGTCAGGAATATTCGGGAGAGGTTGAGAATTGCTCAGGACCGTTTTAAGCATTGGTCGGATGCTAAACGGCGTCCTTTGGAGTTTCAGCCAGGCGACCATGTGTTCTTGAAGATTTCCCCGAATCGTGGTGTGATTCGTTTCGGGAAGCGTGGAAAGTTGAGCCCGCGATACATTGGACCATTTGACATTTTGGAGAGGGTTGGCGAGGTAGCTTATCGCTTGGCCTTGCCGCCATCTTTGGAAGGAGTTCACAATGTTTTCCATGTGTCACAGCTTCGTCGATACATTAGCGATCCATCTCATGCCGTGGATTTCTCGGAGATCGCCGTTCGCCCCGATATGACGTATGACCAGCGTCCCGTGCAGATTCTGGACGGGCGTCAGAAATCGCTTCGGAACAAGATTGTCAATCTTGTGAGGGTGATGTGGCGACACGGTTCACCTGGAGAGTCTACTTGGGAGAATGAGGATGAGATGCGAGAGCGTTTTCCACTTTTGTTTCCGGACTCGTGAGTTTTGGAAATTCCGAGGACGGAATTTTTCTTAAGTTGGGGAGGATGTAACGACTGCTTTTCATGTATCTGGATTTTATATATTATAATATATGTTTTGGTGGGTTTTCTCCTCTTGTGTGGTTTTCGTCTTCGTAACTTTCATTTTCGATCGATTCGTCGTATTTTCTCGATTCTTCCTTAGGATCGTCGATTTCGAAGTACGTCATTTGTGACGGGCTTCATAACGGTCATATCTAACTATTAGATCAAGCCTAGGAGTCTTAGGATTCGATCACGGGGCCTCGCGCTCCGTATTGGTACTTTCTGTGCTCATTAGCTGGTGTAAGAAGGGCCACCGACCGACTAGATGACGATCCAGTCGGTCGGTAATCCTTCTTGGACCGACTAATGAGCTTTCTAATTTTCTGAGGAAGCTACTGTTTATCGTTAGTCGGTCTAAGAACGTTGGTTGACCGACTAGGTTGCAAACTAGTCGGTCGGCGATGCTTCTTGAACCGACTAACTCTTAGTTCAGGTTTTCGACTGGAGTTACTGTTTACACTTAGTCGGTCTGCGTTGTTCAACCGACCGACTAGATCTCGAACTAGTCGGTCAACAGTTGTTCTTTGACCGACTAAGCAGTGCAGAAAACCCTAGTTTTGCCCTAGCCGCCAGCTCAACCTATAAATACCCCCCCAAACGACTTCTTCTTCTCCAACACGACCCTAAGCCCTAGTTTCTCCCCCATTGAGCCCCCATCTTCCTCCAAGCTCCATTGCTTCATTCCAAGCCCTAAATCCATCATCCAAACCATCCATCTACCCTATCTACCTCTCATCTTCCTCAAATCACACTCAAAACCCATCAAAATCCCCAAATCCCCCAAAAACCCTAGTTTCCCCAAACTTCTCCAATCTTTTCCAGATCTGGTCCTAGGGTTCCCCGGAGTGTTCCTTCCGCCTCCTCTCGGTAAGAAATCGATCCACCGTTGTTTTCTTACCCTATTGCAATTTTTATGAAACCCTAATAAAATACTTGTGTTTTGATGATTGTTCCCCATAACAGCGATTCCCCGTAGGCTAGCATCCGCGGAGACGAACTTTCGTAACCGTTCTCCCCGGTGATAGGCAAGTGAAACTTGCATCTCTTGATTTAGGCCATGTTTTGGGCCATTTACCTTGCTTTAGCGTAAAAGAGACTAGACGGTGAAAGGATAGCCGTTTAGACGCCATTGACCTAGCTTGACAACGAAGCTTGGTCCGTCACTTTCATCATGCTTGTATGTCACGTTTACTTTCCTTAACGGTACGCGAAAATAACTGTTCATGTCATCCATGCATCCTTAACTGCTATTGCATTTTAACTGCCATGTTTAATTTAATTAACGGTACGCGAATATGTTCATGTCATTGCATTTTGCCTGTCACGTTTAATTTAATTAACGGTATGCAAATTATCTGCTCATGTCATTGCATGCTTGAATGCTCATCGTGATTGCGTAGCATCGCTACATACTAGTGTTACTCGTTCCGGCTAGGTGCACCCCTACGCCATACTTATCAAATACACTTTCTGGCTCGTGTTCCAGAAGACGAGCTCATCACAGCCTGTGGGCAATAGGGCACTCGTTGAGTGATCCCTTGTACTTGATACCTGAACACAGCCTGCGGGCAATAGGGCACTCGTTGAGTGATCCCTTGTACTTGTACTTGTTACTTGACATTACATGTCACAACAACCCCTTGCCACTTGTACTATACTTTACCTTACTTGTTACCACCGTACTTTACTTGCCATGCACCATGTTTTAAATTGTTAGGTTGCTAGTTTACCATTATTCCCGTTTCCTTGCACAAGTCGTTCGACTTGCTGACATGTGCCCCTTTTCTCTTTTGGGTGACACATGTTAGAGCCCGAGCCTGAGTTACTTGTTGGGGACGAGGTGTTTGCAGACGCCGAGCCCGTGCTTGTGTTTGACGGGGAGTACGTGGACACTGGGGACCAGTCCTAGTGTCTTCGTTGTGCTTTACTTTTGTTTAGGCAGTTGTTTTGTTATCGGTGCGTGGCACCTATACTATACTTTGTTATGTCGTTGCCTTTGTTGGCCTTGTTCTGGGCCTTTAGACTCTTTTCTTTTAGCCTGGTGGCTTTTCTGGATGTTGAACATATTTGTGATGTTGGACAATATTTGTGAGATGTGAATTTTATTTCAGTCTCTCCTTGTGTTATTATTGCTATTCTGTTGTGGTTACAGGGACCTGTTTATGTATTGTGGACGCTTATCGGGTTTGGGGCTTCACAGCTCCACTCTCGTGCGGACCTTTTCACGTCTCGCCTCCATTTTAGGGAAGCGGGTCGTGACAGGTATGCCAGCAGGTGAAGGCCGAGCATCATCGTACTGCTGGGTTGCTGCAACCGCTTCCTATTCCGGAGTGGAAGTGGCAACATATTACGATGGATTTCGTGACTGGTTTACCTCGGACCCCGAAACAGAACGACGCATTCTGGGTGATCGTAGATCGGTTGACTAAGACTGCGCATTTCATTCCTTTCCGAGTAGGCCAGTCTACGGAAGCTTTGGCGAGGAAGTATCTAGAGGTAAAATTTCTTCTTTTACTTCTTTGATTTTCCTTCTTGAATAGTTGTGACGTAGGCCGTGTACGTGCAGGAGATCGTACGCTTACACGGGGTCCCAGTGAGCATCGTGTCTGACAGAGATACGAGGTTCACATCTCAGTTCTGGAGAAGTCTGCAGGAGCATTTGGGTACGAGTCTGAGTTTCAGCACGGCGTACCACCCGCAGACCGACGGCCAGTCCGAGAGGACTATCCAGATTCTGGAGGATATGCTGCGAGCTTGCACACTCGACTGGAAGGGATCTTGGGAGGACCATCTCCATTTGGTGGAGTTTTCTTATAACAACAGCTACCAGGCGAGCATTGGCATGGCGCCGTTTGCTGCCTTATATGGGAGAAAATGTCGATCTCCGCTGAGCTGGGATGACGTTGGAGATCGGGAGCTGTTGGGTCCAGAGATGATTGTGGAAGCTGTGGATGTAGTGAGAGACATCAGGGAGAAACTCAGAGTTGCGCAGGATCACTTTAAGCATTGGGCGGATGCCAAGAGGAGACCGTTGGAGTTTCAGCCTGGAGATCACGTTTTCTTGAAGATTTCTCCGAGCCGCGGAGTTATTCGTTTCGGGAAGAAAGGGAAGCTGAGCCCGAGGTTTATTGGGCCTTTTGATGTGCTGGAACGTGTGGGAGCGGTGGCCTACCGCCTTGCTCTGCCACCATCTTTGGTGGGTGTTCACGACGTTTTCCACGTATCCCAGCTACGTCGGTACGTCAGTGACCCGTCGCACACGGTGGATTTCTCGGAGATCACGGTCCGTCCGGACCTGACCTACGACCAGCAACCCGTGCAGATTTTGGACCGTCGACAGAAGCAGTTGAGAAACAAGGTGGTCGACCTGGTGAGAGTGATGTGGCATCACGGATCGCCTGGAGAGTCCACATGGGAGAGAGAGGATGAGATGAGAGAGAGTTACCCTCACCTATTCTGAAAGAAATTCCGAGGGCGGAATTTTCTTAAGGTGGGTAGGATGTAACGACTGGTTTTGTATAATAAATATTATTTATATCTATATTAAATTGTTCATCTTCTTTCTTTGCTTCTCCGCGCTCGCATCTTAGTGTAGGATCACTCTTGGAACTCACTAGGATCATCCCAAAGCTTCCCGCTTCACTTTGGCGACTTTCTGTGCAAGTTAGCCGGTTCACGTTGAGGAGCCGACCGACTAGATGTTCATCTAGTCGGTCAACAACTTCTCATGGATCGACTAGTTCTTGTCAGGCTTTTTCCCTTGAGTTACTGTTTGCGCTTAGTCGGTCTAAGTTCAACCGCCGACCGACTAGTTTGCGAACTAGTCGGTCAACACTTCTACGCAGACCGACTAAGTACATAGATCATTTTTCGCATCAGGTTACTGTTTACCCGTTAGTCGGTCAAAGAACGAAAACCGACCGACTAGTTGACGAACTTGTCGGTTAAGCATCCTTCTCTGACCGACTAATCTTCAAAATATCTTGTTGATCATTCTCACCCTTTAGTCGGTCTATGAACACTGGCCGACCGACTAGGTTGCAAACTAGTCGGTCGACGAGCCTTCACAGACCGACTAACTCTATAATTTTACAATAGCCCTGTTCACGGTTTGGGTTTTAGTCGGTCACAGTTATATGATCGACCGACTAGTTCCCAAACTAGTCGGTCGACCACCCTTCTCTGACCGACTAGTTGACCCCGAAACCCTAATTTCTGTGCTAGCCGCCGTTTTGTTTTCTTATTTAAACGAGGCTCTCTCTTTCATTTCTTCAGATTATTTTCAGTCTCCCTCTTCCCCAATCATACTCCCCTACCACCCACGTCCTCCCCTTGTTCATTCCTCCATCCTTACGCCTTCCAACCTTCCCAAAGCTCTTCCTCTTCTCTCTTTTCCTTTTTCTTTTGCCCTAGCACGGAGTTCTCGTCTCAAATCCAGCAGCAACTACGCCGAGAGACGCTGAAATCTTCACCACCACCGGCGATCAACATTTCTCGCTGCGCTACCCGCGGCCTAGGGATTTCCGGACGGCGCAAAGCTTCCACCTTTCCAGATTCGACGCCGGATCTTCGTGCAAACGTCAATTTCAGGTTAGTGCCCTAAATTCGTATTAACCCACACCATAGGTGATCAAACCCTAATTAAAATCAGCAACCTAATCAAACTAAGTTTATTTTCCGCTGATCTTTAAAACGTTGTACAAACCGTAGAAATCGACGAATGGACATTATGCATGTACACATAGGATAGATCGTCGATTAGGTTAATTATATTAAAAATGCGATTTTTAATTAAATAGGATAGACCCGATAATCTAGACACTACCCTAATAGGGATTAATGAATCTCGATCTGACACCGTCGCCGTGTCACGATTTTCAGACCTTTTACCCCCGACGAAACGATTGGACGAGGCGTACCAGGGAGACGACGCGCTCGCCACCACAGGCAAGTGTATCACTTGCGTTCTTGGCCATGTTTAGGCCTTCACCTTGTTAGGGATTGTTAATTTAGAAACTTGAGAACCGGACGTGAAATGATAGCGTCCGGGACGCCCTTGACGACTCGGATTTGACAACGAAATCTGAGTCCAACAACAATTTCTGACATCATAGGATTTGACATGCGTGTGCGTGAGTTGTGGACACCCTAGTACAACCCCTCCCTGTTTTGTCGTGTCTTGTCCCCTACCGTCTGCACATCCCGCTGGGCAATAGGGCACTCGCCAAGCCAGAGCGAGTGATCCCTTGTACTAGTTCACAGCCCGATGGGCAATTGGGCACCTGTCAAGCTAGAGCAGGTGATCCCATGTACCGCTACACAGCTCAGGGAGCAATTGGGCACTTGTCAAGCTAGAGCAAGTGATCCCATGTCTTGTCACGATTCTTGGGGTTATGGGGTAGGGTTGAGCGTGCAAGCGGCAAGAGGGATTGATCCCCCTCGAACCGATCAGGCGTGAACCCTTTCGTGTCTTGTCTTGTCTTGTCGTGTCTGGCTTCCCGTGTTCCGTCTTGTCTTGACACCTGTAGGCTAGTCCCGTAGTCCATAGCACTCGCTGTGACTACCACTTGTCTTGTTTACTTGTCTGTTGTGTTTTTCTTTCTGTTGATCAGCATGTTAATCAACCAGTAAAATGTTGTAAGTAATTGGTACACTTGTAGTTTGGTCTAATCTTTCCTTGTAAACCTTACCTGACGTACAGTTCCTTCTTATGGTGCTGTACGTCCAGGATTGAGCCAGAGTACGTGGAGGAGACTGACTTGCCAGCCGACGTGGAGCCAGAGAGCGTCGATCCCGAGTACGACCCTGAGGAGGATCAGAGCTAGTGACGGTTGGTATCAGTTTCCAGAGGCGATATTGTTCTTGTTGGGTGCGTAGCACCTTTTATGTTTCTTTGACTAGGTTGGGTGCTTGCACCATTAGTTTACTTTTCTGCTGTTGTAGCCCTTCGGGCGTTGAGACTTGGCATTTTGATATGTTGGAATAAAATCTGTGATGTTCTTTTCCTTCTTGTACTTTTATTGTTCTGTACTAACATGCAGGGACTTGTGCCTTCGTCTTGGTACCACACAGACGCTTATTGGGTCAGGGCTCCTCAGCTCTGGCCTAAGCGGGCCTCGTCACGCTTCGCCTCCGCCGTTTTGGGAAGCGGGGCGTGACAAATGTACTCGTTCGAGTGGTGACTTCCACACGGTCGAGTAAGAACTCCACTTGCCCGAGTAGAGACAAAGATTTTGAAGAAATCCAAGGCGACTTCTCTGTTTTTGGAGCGATCTGTTGACTGTCTTACTCGACCGAGTAGCGCAAACAGACAGTCGGGAAAACTAGGGTTTCTGGCGGTGCATGGGCAGTTTGGTCAGTATTTTTTGGTTCTTTTGGGCATGCATTTAAGCCCGGTTTTGTCTCCAGCCCCATGTGAGACCAGATAGACTTCTTAGAATAATTTTTCTTGAGTTTTTAGTTCTAGTTAAGCTTTTGTATTGGAGAGAGATTGAAGATTGGATCTTAATTTTCTATTTTGAAGCTTCGTGGCGTCATTGGTTTGTCTTGATCTCTTGCAAGTTTTGATTTTTATGCTATATCTCTTATTGAATCTTGATTGTATGATGAATTATATTGTTGATCTTGCTTTCCTATCGATTTCTAATATGATTTGTGAGTAGTTCCTTTGCTCTAGGGCAAAGGAGTGAACCATATGGATCTAATATTTGATTTGTGAGATCTATTGAATTGCTATGATATTAGGCTTGTTAGAAAGGTTAGATCTTGATTGAATGACTACGGGTAGATAGGGATTTCTCTTGGATCTCGTGAGCTCGACAGAGGATCTTGATCCAAGGAAAGCCCTAGATATTCGATTTAGGCTTACAATCAAAATTTCTTAGATTTGGTGCACGACAGTGACCAAATCTAGCATTTTTATTGTTCTCCTATACTCATATCCGTTACACGACGGTGAACGAATACGAACTATCACGATTTAGATCCGAACTCAAGTTGCACGACAGCGAGCTTGAGTTGGGATTGGACATTATTGCCAATCTTAGTGCTAGTGGTCTAGACTAGGCTTGCGAGACAACGAGGCTCTAGTTTAGATTGCTATAGACTTGCATAGCGCGACAGTGTGCGCTGGTTCTCTAATTAATTGCGGAAAGTTCACCTTAAACCAAGTTTGATTGCATGGTAATTCATGACTCGCGTTGGAAAATCCATAGTGGGGGTTCCCTATCCCTAAAGTCTTTATTATGTTGAATTTGCATTGATACTTGAACGATTGTGACACCATCCATTCTCAAATGATTTTTCACCCAATAGCTTAGTAATTGAAGTAGAGTACCATCATTCGTCCTTCCTGTGATTCGATACCCGCTTGCCACTTAACCGTGCACTTGCGGTAAAGCTACATCGCACCCCCGGGGCGTGTATCCGGGGGTCGAAGAAGTTTTTGGCGCCGTTATCGAGGAGGCGACGGTATTTTATTTACTTTACTAAGTACTCACACGGTTACTGACGTTGTTTTTCCAGACATTTCTATCGATATTTAACAGGTTACCTGGAAGACGCGAAGATGAGTACGGACTCTAGCCCCAATACGACGATACCTTTACATCCCTTCTAAAGGAACCTGTGGGCGAGGTTCAAGCCACATGACCCATTGCCATCAATATGGAGGACCAACTTAAGCAATTATTTTCTACCTTCATCATTGGCCAAATCTCCCAAGAAGGAACAATCAAGGGCGACATTAGAGTCGATGCTGGAGATGATAAGCTGTATCTTGAAGTTGACGGAGTCCCTCAGCCTATAAAGAATGAAGGCATTAACGCATGCACCGAAGAGAACAACGCTTGTGAAGAACTACCTTGGGATACCGACACTCAGGG
The DNA here is from genome assembly GCA_030789695.1 of Scilla litardierei. Lineage (NCBI taxonomy): Eukaryota > Viridiplantae > Streptophyta > Magnoliopsida > Asparagales > Asparagaceae > Scilla > Scilla litardierei. The sequence continues at coordinate 666,434,907 of CM061142.1, read as the reverse complement.
AAGTATACTTGATTATTCCTTTTGTGACATCGATTTATACACTGACTTACCTTTTGATGACAAGTGTGAACAAGAGGAGAGCGGTAGTTCCATCGAATTGGGAGAAGAGTCATCCAGCACATACTTTGACGCCACATCCTCATCGAGCAATGATTTCGAGTCGGCATGCGAGAGCCTATCTTCTAAAGATGGAGTGAATGAGGATGAGGCCGAGGATGCCGTGTTTTCACAGGAAAAGAAAACAGGGGGTACAATGCCCCCTAAGGTAGAACTAAAACAATTACCTCCTAAATTAAGATACACATTTTTGGGTGATAAATTGACATATCCTGTGATTGTTAATGCTAGCCTCAACCACCATCAACTTGAGAGTCTTCTAAATGTCATGAGAAGTCATAGGGATGTCCTTGGCTATAGCATTTCCGACCTCAAGGGGATTAGTCATAGGCTATGTACCCATAGGATTCATCTTGAAAATGCCTCAGATGTGGTTAAACCCCAACATGAAGGATGTGGTTAAAAAGAGATCCTTAGACTGCTTGAAGCCGATATCATCTACCCTATTTCTGATAGTAGATGGGTTAGCCCGGTTCAAGTCGTCTCTAAGAAGGGAGGAATGATCAAAATAAAAAATGATAAGGAAGAATCTATATCCACACTGACCGTCACGGGTTGGTGTATGTGCATCGATTACAGAAAATTGAATAAAGCTACCCGGAAGGACCATTACCCATTACCCTTTATTGACCAAATGCTAGAACGCCTCGCTAAGCATAAATATTTTTGCTATTTGGATGGATATTCAGGATTCTTTCAGATTTCCCTCCACGAGGATGACCAAGAAAAGATCACATTCACATACCCTTATGGCACTTATGCATACCGTAGGATGCCCTTTGGTCTTTGCAACGCCCCCTCCACCTTTCAAAGGTGCATGACATCCATTTTTCCCGATTACATTGAAGACATCATGGAAGTCTTTATGGATGAATTTTCCATGTATGGCGGTGAATTTGACTCATATTTGGCTAATCTAACTAAAGTTTTAAAAAGATGCCAACAAAATAATCTGACGCTTAATTGGGAAAAATGTCATTTCATGGTTACCGAGGGATGGCATCTTGTCTCATCGAGAGGTATTGAAGTCGACAAAGCTAAAATTGAGGTAATAGAAAAGCTTCCCCCTCCTATTAATGTCAAGGGTATTAGAGGATACCTTGGTCATGCGGGGTTTTACCGCCGCTTTAACAAGGACTTTGCTCAAATTGCCCGACCACTTACGGCTTTACTTGCTAAAGATGCACCCTTTGTTTTTTCAGATGATTGTTTGCAAGCATTCAATACACTAAAAGAGGCTATCATTTCCGCTCCAATTATACAACCGCCAGATTGGAGTCTTCCTTTCGAGTTAATGTGTGACTCTAGTGACCAAGCGGTTGGAGCGGTATTGGGGCAAAGAAAGGATAAAAAGCTTCATGCAATATATTATGCAAGCAAGACTTTGGACGCGGCACAAAAGAATTACGCCACCACCGAAAAGGAGCTCTTGGTGGTGGTTTACTCTATGAGAAGTTCCGTTTCTACCTTCTTGGATCAAATGTAATTGTGCATACGGATCATGTGGCACTGAAGTACCTATTGAGCAAAATGGAGGCCAGGCCTAGACTAATAAGAAGGATTCTACTTCTACAAGAGTTTGACTTGGAGATCCGGTACAAAAAGGGCACGTACAATCTTGTGTCGGAAAACTTATCAAGGATAATCCGAGACGGGAAGGATGAAAGCTTACTTATTGATGAGACATTTACCGATGAGAAGCTCTTCGCCTTCCAACCTGTGGAGGTACCTTGGTATGCGGATTTCGTGAATTATTTGGCTTGCGGTAATAAACCGCACGGCATGGCCACGCAACAAAAGAGGAGATTCATGCATGAAGTCCAGAGCTATTTTTGGGAAGACACATACCTCTTCAAGGTATGTAAGGATGGGATTATACAGAGATGTGTTTTGAAAGAAGAAGCTGCTTTCATCATCTCACATTGCCATGACATGCCATGCGGGGACATGCGGCCGCTTCCAAAACCACCAAAAAATATTACAATGCGAATTCTTTTGGCTCACTATGTTCAAAGACACACATGAGTTTGTCAAAAAGTGTGATAGATGCCAAAGAATGGGAAACATATCCAAACGGAACAAGATGTCGATGAAACCTATCTTAGAGATTGAGCTATTTGATTGTTGGAGAGTAGATTTCATGGAACCCTTTCCATCCAGCAAGAGAAACAAATATACATTATTGGTAGTTGACTATGTTTCAAAATGGGTGGAAGCTATTGCTACTCCAACTAACGACACGAGAGTGATCTCCAAGTTCTTCAAGCAAAACATATTTTCCCGTTTCGGAGTACCAAGAACATTGATAAGCGATGGAGGTAGCCATTTCATAAAGAGCAAGTTCGAAGCCATGCTAAAGAAGTACGGAGTGCATCATAGAGTTGGTTTGGCCTATCACCCTCAAACAAGTGGGCAAGTGGAGGTGTCAAATAGGAAAATCAAGCAAATCCTAGAGAAAACGATGGATAAGTCAAGAAAGGATTGGTCCATGAAGTTGAACAATGCACCATGGGCATACTGTATAGCTTTTCAAACTCCCATTGGCACCACCCCATACCAGCTAGTATACAGGAAAGCATGCCATTTGCCTGTGGAGTTGGAGCACCGCGCTTATTAGGCTATCAAAACCCTAAATTATGATTATAAGAGCGCAGCGGTGCGGCATCTTCTGGACATAAATGAGCTCGATGAGATTAGGAGGGACACCTATGAGAGCTCTAGAATCTATAAATTAAGAACCAAACTGTTGGTAGCAACGATCTATGAACTTCGTGTTTGATGATAATAAATGTGTGTGAACGTTTTTACCGTGTGTGTTAAGTGTTTCAGGAATGGCGAACTTGTGATTAATTCACGGAGAGACTTGGTCAATGTGCAAAGAAGAATGGCCTTATTAATCCTAGCCATTGATCTCCCCTTTGCCGCACAAAACCCTATACTTGCCTCTCGTATATATACAAGCAAAGATCAAAGAGGGGCTTAAAAAAACAGGTGTCGGCCAAATAAAAGCTCTACCAAAAATAGGCCGCAGGTTTGTTTTGGTATGATTTTTTGTGTCACAAAATAAAAATAACTCTTCCCAGGGGCAAAAAAAAAGGAGGTTCTGTGCATTGAAAATCAAAAAGTGTGCCAAGTTGATACCCTAACTAGCAGCCGAAATACTTTTTTACTTGTATCTTCAACCTCCAAAACAAAAGGGCTCACGCAACAAAAGAGGGCTCACATATCTTCAAGATTTTTGGTATCTTTCCCACAGCCGCAATTTTTTTGGAGCCGCAACTTCCACAAACCCTTAACCAAAAGGAGATGCAGCCAGAGATCGAGTGATTTAAAAAAAACCTAGCTACCGAAAATTCTGAAGAACTCTTTTCATTGAAAGCCGCATCCTTTCTATTTTCCCTTTCAATCGAAATTTCCAAGAGGAAGCCACACGAAATTGTTTGAAGTGCAGCACTAACTTTTTAAATCCCATCAACATACCCTGTCGATTTTTGGTGTGCTTTGCAAATTCCCAGAGAGTGTTGTCCCTTTCAAAAGATTAAAAAAAGGCACAGGTTTTTTTTTCTCTCTTCATTTTTGCAACTCTTATTCTCTTTGCTTTGCAAAATTAAAGCCTGCAGGATCTTTAGGCTCCCAACATTCAAGTGCACAGCAAGCCGAACTTTTATTTCTCACACGAAAATTCTCAAGTGCCGCAAGTTTCAACGGAAATTGGTGCCACAAGTTGAGGGGACATCAGAGACTACCACCTGTCAGATTGATCTGACCTCGCGCTGATTGACAGAGACATCAACGCCATCACGACTGAGCAATTCTAAACTCATACTTTATTATATTTTGTGATATTGGTGTTGTAATCTTTGTAGAACAATTTATTATTTGATTTGGGGACTTGGCTAGTTGGGACTAGCCAAGAGAGAGAGGCTTTACTAGTATTGTTATTGTTTGGGCACTTTGGTGAGTGCAGGTACTGAGGGCCAGGTGAGTGTAGGGTTGGTGCCCTATCTACAGGTTGTACCAGTTAACCTTAATAATCTAGTATTGCTTTTTGGGGCTGGATGTAGGTCGTGGGTGCGACCGAACCAGGGTAAAATCTGCTGTGTATCTGTGGTTAATTATTGCTTACCCTGCCTGTGGCTATAACTGCGTGTGATTTCTTGTGGGTTGCACGAGAATTTTTATAAGCCTATTCGCCCCCCTCTAGGCTTAGATCCTGATCCAACAAGTGGTATCAGAGCCAGTTTAGCGGATCTAGCCTAGTTGATCATGTCTATGAATATGTCTGATTCTGCTTTTGCTGAGGGTCAGTCTATTTCTCGTCCCCCCAAGTTTAATGGTGTTGACTTTTCCTATTGGAAAACTAGGATGAGGATTTATTTAGCTGCTGTTGATTATGATGTATGGAGCATTGTAGAAAAAGGCTATAAACCTCCCACTATTAATGTTGCTAATAATGAAATGATAAAACCAGAAGATAAGTGGGATGACTTTGATAAGAAGCGCTTTTCATTGAATAACAAAGCTATGAATGCATTGATCTGTGCTTTAGATAAAGCCGAGTTTAACCGTATATCTCAATGTCAAACTGCGCAGGAAATTTGGCATAATCTGGAGGTGACTCATGAAGGTACATCACAGGTTAAGGAGTCCAGACTTGCGCTACTCAGCACTAAATATGAAAGCTTCCGCATGCTTCCATCAGAGTCAATCAAAGAGATGTTTGCAAGGTTCACAGACATCGTCTACAAATCCACTTCTCTTGGAAAGCCGTACTCAAGCCTAGAACAAATCAGAAAGATCTTGAGAGCGCTGCCTAGCTCTTTCCGCCCTAAAATTACAGCTATTCAGGAAGCAAGAGATTTATCGCAGATGAAAGTGGAGGATCTGATAGGGAACCTGATGTCCCACGAGCTAGAGCTGCAGAGCATTGAACTGAGAGAGAAAGATGAATTGAAGACTTCAAAGGCAATAGCCCTTCAGGCTAAAGAGGATGAAGATGGAGATGAAGAGGAGGCCTTTTTGGTGAGGAGCTTCAAGAAATATATCAGAACTGGCAACGGGAGATCAGAGATGCTGAAAAGGTTTAAACGCTCTAAATTCAATTCTAATAATAAATCTTTTGAGCAGAATACTACTGATCCGGTTACATGTTTTAAATGCAAAAAGCAGGGACATTTCATGAAGCAATGCCCTCAAGGAAAGAATAACGTTGCAGAACAAAAGGGAAAATCTTTGGTGCTCACATGGGATATGGACAGCGAGGATGAATCTCAAGAGGAAGTTGCACATTCTTCTCTTTGTCTGATGGGAGAACTAGATCATGTAAAATCTTTAACTAAAACTCACCTTGTTACTACTTTTAAAGAAATGCAAAATGAAATTGAAAGGTTGGAATCAACTGTTGAGTTACTAGAATCCCATGTAGAGAAGTTTAAAAATGCCAATTTTGAATTGCAACAAGACAATTATAATATGTCATTAGAAGTTGATGAAATTAAAGAAAAACTTGTTGCATGTAATTCTACTATTAGTTCTTTGGAAAAGGGAAAATCTTGTATGCCTACTGAAACTGAGTGTCTGAATTGCTCCACTTTGCTTAAAGACATTAGCATGTTTAAACTAAATATGGTTAAGCTCGAAGTTGAAAATGAATTATTAAATGAGAAAATTTGCATGCTAATAAATGAAAATAAAGATCTAGAAAAGAAGATGGCTAATCTGAAAAAGATTGAGGAAGAGAACAAAAAGCCCTTCATTAGTAAATGTACCATGCTTGTTAATGAGAACATGTTTTTAAAGTCTAAAATATCTGATCTTGAATTGTCTATTAAAAAATTTGGTGTTGGAAAGCACTCATTAGACATTATTCTAGGTAATCAGATACAAGGAAATAATAGGCGTGGTTTGGGATATGGAAATAAAATTGATGAGAGGCCTAGAATTAATAGAAAGAATCAAAAAGAAACTGGTGTAGGAAGAAGCATGTTTGCTAAATGTTATACATGTGGTGGTGTTGGTCATGCTTATTATAATTGCAAGTATAGGAATACCAACATCAAGTTTAAGCAAATTTGGGTTCCAAAAATTAAAGTGACTAACACTAGTGGACCTATTTGGATTCCTAGGTCACACATATCATGCTCTTCTTATGTGTAGGTACATGGCACGGCTAAGGAACAAAAGTGTGAGTGGTACTTAGACTCTGGCTGCTCAAGACACATGACAGGTGAAAGAGAAAAGTTTCTTAGCCTTACAAAGCATGAAGGAGGAAGTGTTACTTTAGGGGACAATGGAAAATACAAGGTAATTGGTAAAGGTGTTGTAGGTAACGACACCTTTCGGCTTACAGATGTCCTATTGGTTGAAAAGTTGAAACATAACCTCATTTCTATCAGTCAGCTGTGTGACAAAGGTATGAAAGTTGAATTTGATGAAAAACTTTGTAGAATCATTGATAGATCCACAGGTGACATTATTATTACTGCAAATAGAAAGAATAATGTGTATACTCTTATGATTGAAGAAATGACTGTTTCTAAATGCTTGCTTGTAGGTGAAGAAGAGGCCACACTATGGCATAGACGATTAGCACATGCAAGCATGGGATTGATAAAGAAGCTCGAAAGCAACAATTTGGTAAGAGGACTACCGCATCAAACATATGAGAATGGTAAGTTGTGCGTGGCATGCACCAAAGGTAAGCAAACTAGATCTACTTTCTCTAGCATCAATGAAATTGCCACCACACGTATATTGGAATTAGTGCACATGGATTTATTTGGTCCAACAGACATTGCTAGCCTAGGAGGTAAAAAGTATTGTTTAGTATTGGTGGATGACTTCTCTAGATATACATGGGTATACTTCCTAGCCAAAAAATTAGACTCATTTGACCATTTTCAAAACTTTTGCATACAAGTTTCTAATGAGAAAAATTCTTCCATTGTAAAAATTAGAAGCGATCATGGAGGTGAGTTTGAAAATGCTATTTTTGAAAAATTTTGTTTTGAAAAAGGAATTTTACATGAATTCTCTTCTCCTAGAACACCTCAACAAAATGGGGTGGTCGAGAGAAAGAATCGCACATTAAAAGAGATGGCTAGGAGTATGTTAAATGAATATAGCTTGCCTATGTCTTTTTGGGCTGAGGCCATTAATACGGCATGCCATGTATGCAACAGAGTTATGCTTAGACCTATACTAAATAAAACATCTTATGAACTATGGCATGGCAACACCCCGAAAGTTTCTTACTTTAGAGTTTTTGGATGCAGGTGCTTTATATTAAATACTGCAGATCAGCTTGGCACCTTTGAATCAAAATCAGATGAGGGAGTGTTCGTAGGATATTCAGCAAGGAGCAGAGCATACAGGATTTATAATAAACGCACACTTGCAATTGTTGAATCTATAAATGTAAAGTTTGATGAATCTGATATAAATTCTTTGGATTGCAGGCAGAACATTGAAGAGGAAAATGTAAAACAACAAGGCATTCCAAAAGTTAATGAGGAGCAACCTGAAATACAGAAAGAAGCTGAAACTGATTCGACAGAAATACAAGATGAAGCAGTTACCAGAGGAGAGTTGAGATTCACTCCAAACCACCCACCAGACTTAATCCTAGGTGAGCCTACGGCAGGTATTCGCACACGTTCCTCTTTTAGAGATCTTTGCGCTCTATGTATTTATGGTGACTTTATTTCTGTAATAGAGCCTAAGACTATAGATATTGCTTTAGAAGAGGAAAGTTGGGTTTTGGCCATGCAAGAGGAATTAAATCAATTTGTCAGGAATAATGTCTGGAAACTAGTACCTAGACCCACTGATTATCCTGTAGTTGGTACTAAATGGGTGTTTAAGAATAAGCATGATGAATCTGGTAATGTTATTAGAAACAAGGCTAGGTTGGTAGCTAAAGGGTATAATCAAATTGAAGGGATTGATGTGGATGCGACTTTTGCACCAGTTGCTAGGCTTGAGTCCATTAGAATCTTGCTAGCTTTTGCAAGTTATAAAGGGCTCAAACTGAAACAAATGGATGTAAAAAGCGCTTTTCTTAATGGCTACCTAAAAGAAGAGGTATTTGTTGAGCAACCCCCAGGCTTTGAAAGCTATAATTTTCCAAACCATGTTTATAAATTAGAAAAAGCTTTGTATGGTCTTAAGCAAGCTCCACGAGCTTGGTATGACCGTCTAAGCACATATTTGTTGGAAAATAATTTTAAAAAGGGGAGTGCTGACAATACACTATTTTTTATGCATGAATCTGAAGATTTTCTCATTGTGCAAATTTATGTTGATGACATTATTTATGGTGCTACTAACGATCTTCTATGACAAAAGTTTGAGAAAGTCATGCAGGATCAGTTTGAGATGAGCCTTGTGGGAGAGCTGAAATATTTTCTGGGGTTCCAAGTAAAGCAAGGAAAGGAAGGCATCTTTCTATCTCAAACCAAATACATCAAGGAGCTTCTGAAAAAGTTTGGGATGGAGAAGTCTAAAGGAATTGGAACGCCGATGTGTCCTAACACAAAAATGGACAGAGATGAACAAGGAGTTGCAGTGGACCAAAAGCTATATCGAGGTATGATTGGTTCTTTGTTGTACTTGACTGCTTCTAGACCTGATATAATGTTTGCTGTATGCTTGTGTGCACGCTTTCAATCAAACCCAAAAGAATCTCATTTGAAAGCCATTAAAAGGATCTTTAGGTACCTAATCAATACACCTACTTTAGGCCTTTGGTATCCTTCTAGTGGTAACTTTGGTTTGGTGGGTTATTCTAATGCTGATTATGCGGGAAGTTTAACTGATAGAAAGAGCACTAGTGGCACTTGTTTTATGCTAGGACACTCTTTAGTTTCATGGTCTAGTCGTAAGCAAAATAGTGTTGCATTATCCACTACTGAAGCAGAGTATATTGCCCTCGACAGTTCTGTGCTCAAGTATTGTGGATGATGCAAACATTATCTGATTACGGACTAGCTCTTAAAAGAGTTCCTCTTCGATGTGATAGCAAGAGTGCCATAGATCTTTCTAATAATCCCGTACACCACTCTCGTACTAAACATATTGACGTAAGACACCATTTTCTTAGAGATCACCTCACTAAAGAGGATGTGTCTGTGGAGTTTGTTCCTACGGAATCTCAACTTGCAGACATATTCACCAAACCTTTGGTTGAAGCTCGCTTTTGTCGTCTTCGTCTTGAGCTTGGTATTATTGATAAAACTTAGTACGAGACTCCATGCTTTTTTGTATGCTTGAACTTTTTTCTTGTTTGTGTGCTAATAGTTGCATTGTTATGTGTGCATGATTTTTTTTTCTTATTTGTGTGATTGCATCTCATGTTTGCTTTAGTATCTCATGCATTCAAAACCAAAAACAAAAAAAATGAAAAACAAAAACAAAAAAAAATGGTGCTTCAATGTATATCTTTCTCTTTGATTCATTCAAAAGACGTATTCATGATGAATTTCATATCTATGTAGAAATTGTTGTATTATTTCTTTTGCTACATGCGCATGTCCATCTCCCTAAATATTCATGGCATGTTCAATGACTGAAAATAACTTGGTTTCTACACCACCTACTTCACTTCCACATATATTATTATTGTTGCACATTTGGGGATATTGTTTTTGAAATTGGAAATGTGAATGTAGGAGGAAAACTTAACTGAAAATCTAAGGGATATGATATACCTTGCCATGGATAAAAATTGAGCATTAAAAACATGTTACTGCAAGTATCAAAATTGAAAAAGAAAATACATGCTCTGTATGAAAAATGGATACAATCCTTGGCAACGGTATTACCCACGAGTATCCAACATAAGCTTTATGGGTAAACTTTAGCGTTGGTGTATTTACTCGTCAAGCAATGCCACCCCCACATCTAAGAGTCCATATTGGCTATGTTTTGGGGTGTGGTACCTTGAACTCATTTTTTAATGAGATGGGAAAAATCAATCCTAGGTGATAAACTGTTATGTGGACAATGCGGTTTGGTTCTGGCTGACTTTCTTAAATGATTCTCCCTCTGTGCTTCAATTTTAATTATCGCACGTACACGTTGGTGTAGAAGTCATAGTTGTTTACTTTCATTGGATTCTGACTTGATTGTTCTATGAGTGTATGCATGCAATTGTTGGTAATGGCTAATAATACACTCTTTTTGCCTGATGTATGATTTTGCCTTCGTGGTATTGGCTTTTGATGATAACAAAGGGGGAGAAAGATTTGGAAAGATTTGATATTCACTTGGTGTAGATGTGGTATTTACTCATTGTGCTTGGTATTTGGCACTCATTCATTGTGCTTGGTATTTGGCTTATGGACCTATCTTTGTAATGCTCGCAAATATATGATTGTTTGATTAAGGGGGAGCATTAATGAATATTGGGGAATCACTAAAATAGGGGGAGCATGCTTATTGATAAACTTTGCACATCGGTGTTTACCCATCATTATATATTATTGCATGTCACCCTCTATCGTCACACTTTCACACACTATTTGAAAAGCTTATTAGTCAAATCTTATATTTAGTTTGTCATCATCAAAAGGGGGAGATTGTTGGTAGCAACGATCTATGAACTTCGTGTTTGATGATAACAAACGTGTGTGAACGTTTTTACCGTGTGTGTTAAGTGTTTCAGGAATGGCGAACTTGTGATTAATTCACGGAGAGACTTGGTCAATGTGCAAAGAAGAATGGCCTTATTAATCCTAGCCATTGATCTCCCCTTTGCCGCACAAAACCCTATACTTGCCTCTCGTATATATACAAGCAAAGATCAAAGAGGGGCTTAAAAAAACAGGTGTCGGCCAAATAAAAGCTCTACCAAAAATAGGCTGCAGGTTTGTTTTGGTATGATTTTTTGTGTCACAAAATAAAAATAACTCTTCCCAGGGGCAAAAAAAAGGAGGTTCTGTGCATTGAAAATCAAAAAGTGTGCCAAGTTGATACCCTAACTAGCAGCCGAAATACTTTTTTACTTGTATCTTCAACCTCCAAAACAAAAGGGCTCACGCAACAAAAGAGGGCTCACATATCTTCAAGATTTTTGGTATCTTTCCCACAGCCGCAATTTTTCTGGAGCCGCAACTTCCACAAACCCTTAACCAAAAGGAGATGCAGCCAGAGATCGAGTGATTTAAAAAAAAAACCTAGCTGCCGAAAATTCTGAAGAACTCTTTTCATTGAAAGCCGCATCCTTTCTATTTTCCCTTTCAATCGAAATTTCCAAGAGGAAGCCACACGAAATTGTTTGAAGTGCAGCACTAACTTTTTAAATCCCATCAACATACCCTGTCGATTTTTGGTGTGCTTTGCAAATTCCCAGAGAGTGTTGTCCCTTTCAAAAGATTAAAAAAAAGGCACAGGTTTTTTTTTCTCTCTTCATTTTTGCAACTCTTATTCTCTTTGCTTTGCAAAATTAAAGCCTGCAGGATCTTTAGGCTCCCAACATTCAAGTGCACAGCAAGCCGAACTTTTATTTCTCACACGAAAATTCTCAAGTGCCGCAAGTTTCAACGGAAATTGGTGCCACAAGTTGAGGGGACATCAGAGACTACCACCTGTCAGATTGATCTGACCTCGCGCTGATTGACAGAGACATCAACGCCATCACGACTGAGCAATTCTAAACTCATACTTTATTATATTTTGTGATATTGGTGTTGTAATCTTTGTAGAACAATTTATTATTTGATTTGGGGACTTGGCTAGTTGGGACTAGCCAAGAGAGAGAGGCTTTACTAGTATTGTTATTGTTTGGGCACTTTGGTGAGTGCAGGTACTGAGGGCCAGGTGAGTGTAGGGTTGGTGCCCTATCTACAGGTTGTACCAGTTAACCTTAATAATCTAGTATTGCTTTTTGGGGCTGGATGTAGGTCGTGGGTGCGACCGACCCAGGGTAAAATCTGCTGTGTATCTGTGGTTAATTATTGCTTACCCTGCCTGTGGATATAACTGCGTGTGATTTCTCGTGGGTTGCACGAGAATTTTTATAAGCCTATTCACCCCCCCCCCCCTCTAGGCTTAGATCCAGATCCAACACAAACTCTACCACGACGCCCTCATTACGTGAGGCAATTCAAGGTTGGAGACAAGGTCTTACTATACAACTCGAGGCTCCGACTCTTTTCCGAGAAGCTGAGATCACGGTAGTCGGGGCCATTCACCCTCCGCCACATGCACTCAGGAGGAGCTTTTAAGATAGAAGGAAACGACGGAAGACCATTCAAAGTTAACGGACAAAGACTCAAGCACTACTCCATGAGAGAACCTATCAATGAAGTGAAAAGTATCTATCTAGGAGAGGCTTCGACCCGAAGTTTGTCACTCCAACTTGATGAGGTCATCGATGATGCCGTGCCATATACCGCTGGAGCTTTGCACCCGGATAGCATTGATGGAGAGCCTATTTTTGAAGAAGGCACCCCGATTGGAGAACCACCTAATCCTCTTGTTGAGGAAGTGATCACGCTCACCGATGAAGAGAAGAACGATGCTGATGTCGTGAGGATTAGAGAGCTCTGCAAGCTCTCTACGATGAAGCAAAGGGAGAAAGCGCCACCGATAAACATGCCTTACTCGCCGGGAAAGAAGAAAGATACCAAGAACGCAAGCTTGGGGGAGTCATCCCTCAACACAATTAGAGATAAGACGAACACTAGGGAAGCCAAAGAAGAGCTAGCGCTACATCTGAACCCTCATGGCCTTCTTGGAAAGTTTGACATGCGCATCTCGTATGCGCCAAACATCACGCGTTAAACGCTAAATCTTAAGGGGTCGAGCTCAAGACCTTAAACGAACGCTTGTCGGGAGGCAACCCAATGGTTCTATCGTAGATTTTAGTTGAATTCTACTTTCATTTTTGATTTAAATCTTTATTAGTTATAGAGTCAAGCGTCTAGGAAGAATATGACGACGGGCTATGTTTTTCATTTCAGGGAGAAGACGATAGGAGTCCATATGAATGGAGGACAGTCGTGGCAATAGAGAGCACTTCAGGGATGCGCTTAAATGCCAAAAGAAGGAAGGAACTGACGGGAGAGGAAGAAACAGAAAGCGCCACAAAACAGAGAGTCTGGAGCTGAAAAGAGCAGCCCACTCGGCCGAGTGACTTGTTCACTCGACTGAGTGAAGACCCTACTCGGCCGAGTGGGGTAATGTACAAGGAAGGCTCAAACAAACCCACTCTGTTTCTAAATTTCCACTCGACCGAGTGGAACTTTTCACTCGCTCGAGTGACTCGTACCACTCGGTCGAGTCGTCCAACCCAGCCGAACTGCTTAAATTTCAAAATTTTCCAAGATTTAAGCTACTCGACTGAGTGACGATCGTCACTCGGCCGAGTGACTTAAAACAAACACAAACTCTATTAAAACTCAAAATCGACAGCCCCCAAATCCCAAATTCGTGCGAACTTCCTCTCATATCCCCGACTCATCTGCACGCCAACCACCATTCACTCGAGCTCCTCCATCACCCGGCCGCCGACTGTTACGACTCGCCCGGGCCCGACCCCATCGACGCCAGATCACCGTCCGCCGCCGCACTTCTCGCTGCCCGCCGTCGAACCCCTTCCCATTTTGCCCTATTTCAACCTCTCTCTTCCCCTATTAATTTCGTGAGCCCTATTCTTCCCCCATTCAAAATTAAACCATATCTATACCCTACTTTCTTTGATTTACCCCAAGATTTCTGATATTCATCGCTAATCTTTGTCTTTGTACCGAATGACAGCTTGTGAGAAATCCTACGATGAATTGAAGCTGTAGGGGAGGTGTTTCTTGTGCATCCGTCACGTGAAGCTACGCCGTGCTTGGTACACTCGCTCCTTACTATATTCAGAGCAATTAGTAATTTTTGTATCTCACAGCAAACCCATGCCTCCACGCTTCATTAGATCTAGTTCGAGATAGCTCGCTTCCAGGCAGAATAGGACTGGCAACCCCGGTCCCTCTTCCCCTAAGATAAACTCACGGCCCCATATCGAGCCACTTCCCATACTCCCACCCCCCACCGTGAGGACGTATGGTGTCGCCTTCAGAGACATCGAATACCAATTCGTCGATATGCTCCTCCTCATAGGTCAAGGAGGTGGTACCAATGAGCAGTCTATTGAGTAGGACTTGTCGGTCATTCTCGATCTTGTTAGGCAAAATCGTCCACCTCCGGTCACACATGCACCTGCCCCTCCTCCTGATCCTCCACAGCGGGATCCCTCACCACCCCCAGAGGGTGGTTCCTGCTTGATGACTAGTGTTCCTGTGTCTTGCCCCTTATATTTTGTGCCCATCTATCCATTTGGGGCCCCGCTCTCACACAGCTTGGGGGGACCGATTTTGCACCATATGTATATCTCCTCTATGTTGCACATGTATATAGTTCATTTTGCATTTTCCATCCATCATTTACATGCCTGCTGCATTCATCACCTGCATATATCATGCCATATTCTCTTTTATTCATTTTCATTTTATTTGGCATCATGCATCCCCACCCACCCTCCCCTGTCTTATGCGTCCTAGTGCCACACTTAGCACATGGAGGACAATGTGATGTTTAGCTTGGGGGAGTGAGTGCACACACACTTTTTATTTTCTTCATTTTACCTTTATTTTCACCTTTCTTTATTTTTCACTTATTTTCACTCACTTTTTCATTTTCTTTCCATGCATCACGTTTTCTTACTCTTGGAGTGACTTGCATTTGTATAGTTAGTTTTGTATTTTTGTCCTTATTGCTTTTACTTTCTTTGCTAGAAATGAATTCCCTATGATGACTACATCTTGGAGTTTGCTTTACTCTTATGCACGTATTCTCTTGCCATGCTACCGTTTTTATTTCTGATATCATATGTGATACATCGATATGCATTTGAGAAAAAGAACTTCCATCATCTGCTATATGAATTTGAATGAAATTTTAGCGTTAACTGAGTCTGGGAACTATTATTGTGTAACGACCCGCTCCCGGGGCCCGTTACTTATTTGATATTTTCGTAGGTCCTGCCGTTAATCAGTGAAAAAAAATAGCCACGATGCAGAGATGTATAAAGATACTAAAATAGTGTCCAATTATTACATTCCATACTGCACAAATTGTTCCAACAAATATACATGACAGAAAGAAAGTACATAAGTGCAAATAACTCCGAAAGGTACGGTCTCAAGGTCGAACTCTGACGCTATTAACTAAGAGCATCTACCTCCAAATGTGCGTCATCTGCAGTGCCACGAAGATGGAACCGTAGGTAAGTCATAACAATTCTAGCAATAGAAAAGAAGCAGTGCAAGTATGGAACATGCTATAGTAGACGAAAGATGGTCATGCAGGCGCAAAAAGTAAAGTATGAGCAGACATGTATGTAAGAGCGATAAGTAAAGCATTGGTGGCTGCACAGGTGTAGTAAGTAAAGTGCATGTAATGCATAAAGTAAAAGTGACTGTGCAAGTGCAAAAGTGACATACAAGAGTAACAATTGTGGCATGGCATATGGTAACAATAATATTTAACTAGCAGGCAATGTAATGATAATAGTAAGACATCCGGTAGAAGTAGTAGTACTAAAAGGACAAGCAAGCAATAGTAAAGCTAGAAACTACGTGACTTATATAGGAAAGTAATGAGCGAGCAAGAGGAAACATATGTCGCTTGACTATCTAATAGTGTAGGCTGGCCTAATAATAAGAAGTCTAGCTTAACTCTCAAACCAGCCAGTCAGTCAGGGCTTGAAGGCACAAATCACTTCTATGACCGCAGGACGAGTCCTTTGGTTGACCAACACCCTTTCCATTCCTTTCTAGACACTGATCCAGTAGTAATTTAAGACCGCTTATTATTATACTGCTCTATCACGTCCGAGTAGTCTCAACTTAGTCAGTAGAACAGTCGTATCCAGTTAGTAGTCGTGACAGAATAAGGGAAACATAGCAAACAACCGAACTAGTGCATCAGCCTTAGCCCGAGTGCATGATGTGTAACCATAAGTGCACTCATCCCATGGAGAAACCTGTGGAATATCTACCTATCATCCCCCGCAGGGTGATGGTACGGCTTACCAAATAAGGGTGAACCCGGTCACTCCCGGACACTTCGTAGCTCAAGACTACCCCGCATCCCGTGTATTATCATAATCCAATGTTCATATTAGTATTCGTATCAATATGGCCTTATGGGCCCATCACATCATCAACAGATAAGCATTCAATTTCAATAGGACGTTCCACGATATACCATTCAATCATTACTTTTCAATACGATACGTCAATCCGTTGTTTCAAAGGCAAAGACACTAATGACGGTTGTGATAGACCGACTTACATACAAATAGAGTTATGCACAATAGTCTCACTCTAAAGATGTTCAAAGGCATTAACAACACTCCAAAGAGTTTTGCTTGTTGAAAGTCAAGGCAGAAGCCTCAACAGAGAATGTCAGTCCTGAGCAATGCTTTGAAGTCCAACAACTATGATACCGATCCATACTTCGATCATGCGGGAATTCCATAAGGTACATTATCTAAATTTCTAAAGTTAGAATTCATTGTGACTTACTCTATTGAGATCGTCGTAGTAAGACGCTGGTGCACGAGAATTGGTACCTACAAACACAAGAAATCATTAGTTACATGCTACCTAATTTTCAATTTATTTAATTTAATCGTTTCGATTTTTAAACTAATTGAAAACGGTGTTAAAATACGTTCTAAATTTTTATATAGGCTAGATATGAGGAAAATAATTTTACAGTAGGAGAAAATATTTTTCAGAAGCTTATGTTAATTTTTATAATTTTAAAAGCTCAAAAATCAATTTAAAAACTAATTTTAATTAAGTAACGTAATTATTCAACAATTTATTCTGGATGCATTCTGTATCGGAAAGTTGCAAGTGACCTGTCAAAATGACCGTATCAAAGAGTACTACAACATATATTTTTATCAAATATCATTTTATGTGAAAATAACAAGTTACGGATTTTTAATTGAAAAAGACGTATTTAAGTTTTAGGCTTAAAAATTTATTCTGGAAAAACTAAATGTCTGATTGAGATGAAACCAGCGCCATTGGATCCAGAATGTCATTTCTGATTTTCTGGAGCTGGCCTTTCATTTTTTCGACCCTTATATAATTTATTATCAATTATTCACTATTAAACCTATATTTTATAATTATTAAAATACGCAAATACGCGTATTTATATGAAATACGTATAAAATTTACGTTTTCACCTCTTTATCTCTCCCATGTACCTCTTTTGCATGCACGCAACGAGAGGGGGACGCCTTCGACGACGACGATGGGGGGTGTTCGGCAGCGAGGCTTGCTGGTGGCGAGGCACGATGGAGCGGGGAGGCGTGGAGTGATTTAACGGGAAAACGTGCAAGGAAGTACGCCTTCCACTCCCAGGCGTAGGAGCATCAATGCAATATAAATATAACCGGTGACTACCGGGTCGGATCACATGGACAATTCGTTTCACAATCGCAATCTCAATTAGTTAAGGAAAGCTAAAAGTGTTAGAACAACTAACTAAACTAACAAGTGAGAGAGAAAATGGGTGACGACACTGTCAAGTCAATCCCTAGACAGGTAGGGTGGATACCAAAATGAGGAGCTAGTCTAACAAGAAGAAGTGTGTGGGATAGGATGTCATTAGGGTTGTGAATTGAGAATATAACCATATAACTCAATGATGTCCCTTTTGTGGACACACCATCAGAAAATACTCTTTTGGAGGTGAAAATAAATGTGAAATGTGATTCAATTGTGGATCCCTTTTGGGATCACAATTGGAAGTGATAGCGGTCATGGGTTATGGTTCTTTATGACTCAATGACATCCCTTTTGGGGAAGCGTAATCGGGGATATCCTTTTGGGACTTAAAACGATGGGAAAAGGGTAGTGGCTTAAGATTTAGGTTTCATGGAAGTTAAGTTGATACTTCTTTTTGAGAAGATCAAACTCATCCTTTTGGGATGATCGACTCTCTAATAAAATCTTTTGGGTTCGTATAAGAGAGTTATTTAGAAACTTAAATCTACGCCACATAAAATTAATTAAATCCAAATGAACCAATTCTAATCAATCTCATCAAATCTAATTAATCCAATCTACACCCTATTGGCTCTAGGTCTTCATAATGAAAAGCAACTTGATAATCATAAATGAAGAGCAAATAGCATTCATCACAAACCAACAATCAAACAACTATTTAATGATTCTCACATTCATTCAATAATCATTCAAACATTCATACAAATCAAGAGAAACCAATAGCTACAAGAGAGGGGAAAGAGATAACCAAATGAAGCCCTAAAACCCAAGCTTTCCCCTTCCTTGCTCCTTCTCCAAGCTCTCCTAGTCTCCAATGGCCTCCAAACCCTTGCCCTAGCTCTTGGGGAAGAAAAGGGGGTCTCAAACCCCCAAATAGAACGGTCAAAACCACTTGCCGAAGTTAAGTGCCCGCTGGAAATGCTACAGGGGCAAAAAATAGGGCTAATTCGCATTCGGGTCTGAGTTAGGGCATTGCGGGTTGGGTTTTCGAGCACCCGACCCGCTCGAAATTAAAATGATGCGCAAGGAGCACGCCTTCCACTCCCAAGCGTAGGAGTGTCAATGCAATAAAAATAAATGGTGATTACCAGGTTGGATCACAGGGACAAGTCACTCTACATTCACAAGTTTGATCGATAAAGAAAAATAAAGTGTGTTACAACCACCTCGCTAATGGTGGATGAGTGTGGGAAAAAGTGTGGAGAAACTAAAATCCTAACCTACGTGGGTGGAGAGCCGAATCGGCAAGCAACGAGGAGGACTCATGTGGTGTGTGTGTGTGTGAATGAGGCCGTGGGCGTGAGAATTCATCCCAAATATAACTCAATTGATCTCCCGGCTAAGGGTTGATCAATCGGTGAGTGTCGCATTTCATCGAACATGTGGGGCGCAATAAAAGTAGTGTATGAAACAAAGAGAAATACTTTGAGCAAAGAAGAGAGGGTCGACTACGATAGTTCCTCTCTATGGTTTACCCACTAGGGTTCCATTAACAACCAACATCTCAAAGTTTCATCTACCAATTAAGAAATAGAAACATGCTAGAGATGAAATCACAACCCAAGCAACAACAATCACAAAACACAATCACACAAGAGAGATTTAGACATTTATAATGAAAAAGGAGAAGTTTTTACTCAAAATCTATCATCCAATTCAATACAAATAGCTAAATCAAAATTACACAATAGTTAAGAAAGATTTCACCAATGTGTCACTCAAAGATGAAATCATCATACTCAAGTGCTCTTCCAAGCTCCAAGCTTCATCAACCTCACATGGCCTCCCAAGCCCAAGCCCTAGCTTTGGGGAAGAAGAAAACCCCCCTAAAAATCTGTTTCTGGCCGAAAAAACAAAACTGAAGCTCCAATTTTCGCACAGGTGCAATAACACTCAAAATAACAGGCTGCGGGTCAGATTTTTGCTTCAAACCCCGCAGCCTGCTTGACTTGCGCACGCACCTGCGAGCTCAGGGAGAGCGGGCTGGCCAGGAGGCCGGCCCGCAAACCTTTTTTTAATTAATTTTTTTTAAAATCGTAACAGCGGCCCTCTCGAATGAGAGGGCCGTTTTATTGTTTTTTTAATTCCGGAGGCCCGCTCAACAAGCGGGCCGCCCGCTTATTATTATTATTATTATTTGTAAAAAAACTGAGCGGCGGCCCGCTGTGCGAAGTTGCCCAGCTCTTGGTGCCACGTGGCATTGTTTGGTTGCGCCATGTGGCGCCCCATTGAATTTCTCTTTTCTGGTATTTAAACCCCATTCTCCACCATTAAATCCACGAAAAATAACTAGAAGCCCCAGAAAAATCCCAGAAAATTCTGAAAAATCCCCAAGACTCCCAGGAGTACCTGAAAAATAGGAGAATAAGAAATTAGTCCATTTGATGAGAAAATTAATATAATGCTATTAAAACACAATATTGACTTCCAATAATCATATAAAATTATTCATTGCTCAAATAAATCTCAAAAATTGATACTATGATCACAATAATACCAGGAGCATATGAAAAATATCAGGAAGCCAATAACAACGATAAAATCCATATTTTGTGCCAAGAATGAAAGTAAGCTTCTAAAATGACATGAAGTGAAAATATACCCAAAAGAGCAAGATTAAGTATAATTCTTAGCACAAAATAGGGGTAGTTAGGAGGTATAAATATACACTTTTCACTCCGAATCACACCCCCAACTAGCTTTTTGCTAGTCCCTAGCAAAATACACGATAAATTCGATTAAATGGAAAAACATGCACCAACTCAAGATATCATCATGGCATACCCCAAATAATATTTCCAAATGATTCCAAAGCCAATATACCCAATGTACGAAAGTAAATAGCAAATGACATTCTCCTCAATCCAATTCAATGAAAAATAAGGTAATAAGCACCGTATCACATTCATTAGGAAATATCACGATGTCAAAGTTTCTAACTTTCATGGAAATGGCCAAAACGAAAGAAAATCCTCTAAGTTGTGGGAGATGAGATTGCATCACTCAAGTAGCTTATTCTTTCATTTTTTTCATTATTTTTCTTTTCTTTTCTTTTTTCCTTCTTTTTGTATTCTTTTTTTTGGATGTTTATGTTTTGCATTCACGCGATAACGCTATGAAATACAAACACGGCCACCTTTTACCTACACGCGATAACGCTATATATGCAAAGGGATGGAATGATCCCCTAAATCTCATTTTTGGCTTCCTCCCCAATGTTTCGTGGGGCACCGGCTACTCGATTTGATTAGAAAAACCATTCACTTATATGACTCTCATTCTCATTCTAACATGAATTATCATCTCATCCACCCACTCCTTAAGAGGAAAAAACATGCACCATATGGCCACACCCAATCCAATTAAAAACTAAGCCATTTATCCCAATTCATGCAATTACTTACACCAAACTTTTCCCGAATCATTTCAAAGAGAGTATCAAAACATATAAAATTGTTTCATACATGGCATATTAGCATTTGACTCCAAAATGGAAAAGAAATTAAAACACGCCAATCAAACATTTATAAATTTGATACCAAAGTAATAATCCGAAAAAAATTGCCTAGCATTAAGCATGTAGGTACTAAGCAAAAGAAATGTGATGGAAGCAAGGATGGAGGCATCAGAATGATATTCTCAAAATGAATGAATGATGATGATGAAGGAGAAAATTTTTATTAACATCAAAAAAAAATTTAAAAAAAAACTACCCAAAACTAGCATCCAACTTACCCAAAACTAGCATCCAACTTCATAGTTCACTCCCCCCAACTAGAAATGAGCATTATCCTCAATGGTTGAAATGAAACTAGATATTATTCAATGATGCTAGAGGGAAAACACATATACTAAAGCAAACTAAACTAAAAAGTTTATTATTTTTTTACACTAAAGAAAGGAAGGAATACACCTTAGCAAAAGGTGGATCCCGAATGTGTAATGGTGGAGGCAGCTGCTCAATCATATCCTTGCGTTCCTCAGCCAGCTGCTTTGGAAACGCCGCTCCTCCACTCTCCGTGGATCCTAGCAACAGAGCTCCCAGCATCTCCCTAGAATGTGCTACCATGTCCTGTGGGAGACAAGCTGTGTCAATCCAAGGAAAATAAGTTAGACTTCCAATGAAGAAAGTCCAAATAGGGTCGTCACAATAAAAATAAGGAGATGAATATATATGACGACAATATGAATCTAATACATTTGGAAATGAAGGATGAGATTCAGACACGAAGGGAAAAGTGTGATGAGCACTTCCCTGAATGGCGATGCTATCGCCTGGCTGATGTGAATCCTCAGGATGAGGGTGAAATGGCTGCAGGGGCAAGTGTGGAGGAGAAGGCAGCACAGGCTCAATGTAGATCATCTTGCAGTCACTATCGCTTATCGAATCATCTCCATCGAAGGTAATATCCTCTACAGTCATCTCTGGACTCTATGGTACACCCTGAATATCATCGTCCTGGATGAGGAACTGATGTGTGTCCTGAGGTGTTTGAAGTGATGGCTGCTGAACTGAATCTGAAGGGAAGGAGTGCTCGGGCTCTAAAATAGTCTGTAGGCTGTATTTGATTAGGGTTCAATATTGCTTATTTTACCCCTCATTAGATGACATTTTTGCAAAATTTGTGTTCATTTTGGCTCTGATACACGCATTTTGATGATATCACTTAATATTAGAGCTTATCGTTTTTATATGCATAAAACATAGCTTTTACACCTTATTAGCATCTTCATCTTGGTCTGCTATTATTTTTCAGTTAATTTCATGAAGTCCCGATTCCAACGCATATTTTTCCAGAATTTTTGGAGGTCGGAGCAATTTACTGCATTTTTTGAAAGACAGGATGACGATGTTGAAAGTTTCTGGGCTGAAAATTCTGCTTTTCCCCTCTTGTGCAGAATTCTGCTATCATTCTAGTAGATATTCTGGCCTAGTGATATTTTTTTGTTATAGTACACTTTGTTACGGTTCCATCGCCGCCTGGAACATGTCAATCCGAGGTCGGATGATTTTTCTAGAATTTTCTCAAGACATGGTAACGGTGCTGAAAATTTCTGTAGATTTGCCCCTCTTGTGCAGAATTCTGTTATCATTCTAGTGTATATTCAGGTCTAGTGATATTTTTTTGTTATAGTACACTTTGTTACGGTTCCATCGCCACCTAGAACATGTCAATCCGAGGTCGGATGATTTTTCTAGAATTTTTGAAAGACAGGGTGACGGTGCTGAAAATTTCTGCAGATTTGGGCATTAGTTGCGGGTTTGGGCGCGGATCCGACCCGTTTGGGCTGTTTCCAGACCCGAAATTCTGAGTCTATTTCTTGGGCTTTCCTCCCCTCTATTCCCCTCATTCCACTCTCCTTCTTCTTCATTCTTAGGGTTAGAGGCCATTGGAGAGGAGCAAGAAAGCTTAGAGGAGCACTTGGGTGGGGCTTTTGTTTTCCTTAGAGAAATCTTGGTAAATTCTTTTCCCTTCTTTGTGTATTTGGATTTGGATATTTGTAACATATTGGATGATGTTTTTAAAAGTAAAAATCTTTCTTTTATTGTTATGAGTAGCTAGATCTATCTCTTGTGTGTTGTGTGGTGATATTTGGTTGTTGGGCTTTGGTATTTCAATCTTGCATGTTTTAATGATTATGTGTTAGATTGTTGAGATATACTTTGAATTATGAACCCTAGTGGGTATTCCTAGAGTGGAGTTTGCCTAGTGGTACCACTCATGCATGCTTGGATGTTTATTATCTTGAATTTCCATACACTACTTTCATTGCACACCAAGTGTTTGATAAAATGCCACATCCACCGATTGCGCTTTTCTTAGCCGGAAAGACAATTGAGTTATCCTCGGATTGAACTCATATGCGTAACAAGCACATCCCCACACACCACACAAGCTTCCTCGCCTATTTTCCTCCCCGATACTTCCACCCTAGGTTGTTGATTTGGTAGATGGTTTCACACATTTTCACACACATTTCCACCATTAGCTTAGTTGGTTGTAGCTTCGCCGTTATCTCTCCTTTATTAATTGAATTCGTGACTGCAAAGCGACTTGTCCCCGTGATCCGACCCGGTCTCACCTGATATAAATTTATTTCTTGACGTCCTCCTACACTTGGGAGTAGCACTCAAGCATCACATACTTGAGACGCGTTCAAGCAATTGGCGCCGTTGCCGAGGACAACGGTTTTTGCATTTACATTTTTGATTGATTTAGGAAATTTTGTCGTGATACATCCTACTATTTAGTGTGAGTCTTTTTATTCTTTATCTTCCATTTATTATCTTTCATCTTTATTTATTTTGCACTTTTTGAATCCTTCGCTATCTTTATTTTCATTTTCTTTTATAACAATTCAAAAAAAGCTATGGACTTTAACGGTATAAATTCTTTGTATGATACACTTTCATTTTCTTTGCATCGGACCACTTCTTTGAAGCTCAAAATTGCCGGTTTTGCTCAAATTGACGATGAATCTTTCTATCAATCTTGGAGGAGGTTCATGAATTTCTTAAGCAGTTGTCCACATCATGGATTCGCGATGGCCCATCATTTCCAATTTTTCTACGAGGGACGTGGGAGGAGATGCAGGACTACATGGCGATGATGGACGATGGAGCTTTATTTGACATGTCACCTGAGGATGCTTGGGAGTACCTGGAGTCCATGGAGGATATGGACCGACCATTGGATGGGACTTCAGGGAGTAAGCTGTTAGCGCTTTATTGTGATTCCGTTGGAGCGTGCCTTGACCAAGGAGAACCAAGCGTGGACGCACCTTTGCAACCCTTGGGCGAGGAGCTTCAATTGCTTATTCAGACACATGATGCTCAATCTCGATATTTTCTCCGGAGCATGGAGACTCGGAGCCAGTATATTCAGGAGATCATTTCGAGTCTTACATTGCTTTCCTTTTGCTAGGGAGAAGGCAATTCAACCACTCAAAAAAATTTATAATCTGATTTGGACTCTTCTTCCCTCACAGGTGTTGTGTGCAAAGATGGAGAGGACGAGCGTGACATTTTGGATGGACATGAGGAGGAGCCAAGTAGGGCCACGAGCTCATCGATCATTTTGGTAGAACCTGAAGCGTGCCTTCCCCTGGTCTTGTCCCAAGATCATTCATTCCTTTCTCCCGTGGTGGAGCATCGTACTGAGATGGATGCAACCATTTTAGAGAGTTTTCGTCAACATATTTCAAATTCTTTATTTTACTTTGACGATTATATTTGGGTCACTTTCGTCGAAAGGCAACAGTGCCCACTTTGGATTGATACAGCTCATCTCTTGCAGGACATGGTCCCATATTTTAGAGAGATGCTTGGAGTTGTGTTGCTAGGGTCCAAAGTGATTCATGGAGGGAAGACGCTCACAGAGGAGCGTAAGGATCTAATTGAGCTACTTCCTCCACTGTTGGACATACGTGATCCGCCTTTTGACCCTGGTGACTTCTATCCAGTAGTGTAGAAAATTTAAAATTTTGCACTTTCTATGCTTTCTAGGACAGTTTTAATTCAATAAACCTATTCTCTTTCAACATTGAGGACAATGTTTGTCTTTAGTTGGGGGGAGGAGTAGTAGGCGGTTTTAGGATGTTTAGTTAGTTGTTTTTGTTTTAATTTTTTTTGTTTTTGTTTGGAGACATCCATTTTGACATCACCAATCATTTTGCAAGTATATCATTTACCCTCCTTGCTCTCTTGCTAGTTATTTGCTTAGTCACTTGCATGTTTCATCTTCGTGCATGTTTTCGGATACAAATCTTATGTTCAAACTCCTAAATTGTGATTGTCATGCATTTTATTGCTTTTTCTTTATGAGATCAATTTTAATATGCTATTCATAAAACTAGTGCATAATTCGATGAATTTTGTCTTCGATGTGGTTTGGATTAGTTTTGTGCAAACTTTGTGATGCACGAGTTGGATTAAGTCATTAGTATAGATTGGTTTTCAATTTGATGGGATTTGGCCTTGATATATGCTTGGTTTATGCTTGAGGAGTGGTTGATTGGTGTGTTGGATCAAAAAAAGAAAAAAAGAAAAAAAAAGAAAAAGAAAAAGAAAAAAGAATAAGTGCATCGTTCTTCTAGTTTTGTCAAGTATCCGGGTCCTCATAAAACATTAGGGATTCACGTCGAAAGATAGGATTTAGGGGAGTGCACGAGAGAAAAATAAGTGAATCTTAGGTGATTCGAGTTATTAGGTCCGCGTGGTCCTTTTTGGCCCAATGCCCTAAAATCAACTGATTTAGGAGTCATTGACCGAACCCTCGTTACATGGGTCATCCTAAGTTTCATAAAAAACATGAATAAACATGATCCACATATCAAACTTCCATGAATTAGGAAAGCTAAGTGTTTTTTTTGGCCAAGTTCTTGAAGATTGTGATACTATGACACGCTTATGTTTTAATCTCAATGAATGCAAACTTTACTTGTGCTTTGTTGGTTTCAGCCATATTGAAGTATTGCTCTTGGATTTGCTCTCTTTTATGAGTTGGTATATTGAAATTGAGATTATGTTGAAAATTTTCCATGTGACATTAACATTGTGGAGTTTGATATGTGCTTTGATTGAGAATCCGAATTTATCGCTTGTTTTGCTAGGGACTAGCAAAAAGCTAGTTGAGGGTGTGATTAAGGTTCAATATTGCTTATTTTACCCCTCATTAGATGACATTTTTGCATAATTTGTGTTCATTTTGGCTCCGATATACGCATTTTGATGATATCACTTAATATTGGAGCTTATCGTTTTTATATGCATAAAACATAGCTTTTACACCTTATTAGCATCTTCATCTTGGTCTCCTATTATTTTTCAGTTGAAGTTCGTGAAGTCTCGATTCCAATGCATATTTTTCTATAATTTTTAGAGGTCGGAGCAATTTACTGTATTTTTTGGAAGACAGGATGACGGTGCTGAAAATTTCAAGGCTGAAAATTCTGCTTTTCCCCTCTTGTGCAGAATTCTGCTATCATTCTAGTATATATTCAGGCCTAGTGATATTTTTTTGTTATAATAAGCTTTGTTACGGTTCCATCGCCACCTGGAACACATCAATCTGAGGTCGGATGATTTTTCTAGAATTTTCGCAAGACAGGGTAACGGTGCTGAAAATTTCTGCAGATTTGCCCCTCTTGTGTAGAATTCTGCTATCATTCCAGTGTATATTCCGGTCTAGTGATATTTTTTTATTATAGTACACTTTGGTACGGTTCCATCGCCGCCTGGAACATGTCAATTCGAGGTCGGATGATTTTTCTAGAATTTTCGAAAGACAGTGTGATGGTGCTGAAAATTTCTGCATATTTGGGCATTAGTTACGGGTTTGGGCGCGGATCCGACCCGTTTAGGCTGTTTCCAGACCCAAAATTCTGAGTCTATTTCTTGAGCTTTCCTCCCCTCTATTCCCCTCATTCCACTCTCCTTCTTCTTCATTCTTAGGGTTAGAGGCCATTGGAGAGGAGCAAGAAAGCTTGGAGGAGCACTTGGGTGGGGCTTTTGTTTTCCTTAGAGAAATCTTGGTGAATTCTTTCCTCTTCTTTGTGTATTTGGATTTGGATATTGTAACATATTGATGATGTTTTTAGAAGTAAAAATCTTTCTTTTATTGTTATGAGTAGCTAGATCCATCTCTTGTGTGTTGTGTGGTGATATTTGGTTGTTGGGCTTTGGTATTTCAATCTTGCATGTTTTAATGATTATGTGTTAGATTGTTGAGATATACTTTGAATTATTAACCCCAGTGGGTATTTCTAGAGTGGAGTTTACCTAGTGGTACCAGTACCACTCATGCATGCTTGGATGTTTATTATCTTGAATTTCCATACACTATTTTCATTGCACACCAAGTGTTTGATAAAATGCCACATCCACCGATTGCGCTTTTCTTAGCCGGAAAGACAATTGAGTTATCCTCGGATTGAACTCATATGCGTAACAAGCACATCCCCACACACCACACAAGCTTCCTCGCCTATTTTCCTCCCCGATACTTCCACCCTAGGTTGTTGATTTGGTAGATGGTTTCACACACATTTTCACACACATTTCCACCATTAGTTTAGTTGGTTGTAGCTTCGCCGTTATCTCTCCTTTATTAATTGAATTCGTGATTGCAAAGCGACTTGTCCCCATGATCAGACCCGGTCTCACCGGATATAAATTTATTACTTGACGTCCTCCTACACTTGGGAGTAACGCTCAAGCATCACATACTTGAGACGCGTTCAAGCAGTATCCCATGCACTCATCCTCCTCAATATCACCGTAGTAAACCATCTCAGCAGTCCATCCAAGATGCTCGCACACCTCTAGCTGTGGCAATGGATCAGACAGGCAATGTGACTCAGGCTCTCTGATGTCATCTATCTCACTCTCGCCTGGACACTTCTCCATCTCATCATCACCACCAACCCAACGAAACTGCATCGTGTCACCATCGTGGGTGACACACACTCCATCATCCATCTCCTCCTGATCCTCAATACACAATCTCTCAATGTCCTCTACCTGACTTGCATGCAACCCATCCTCCTGATCTGCTAGATATCCTATGGGGTCGCAAGAAAAAGAGCCCAAAGGTGGCTCCTCAGACTGGCACTGGACCTGCTGCTCTGCATCTTGAAATGGAACCAGTGACTGTCCATCATCCTTATAGCCAAGTGACGGCTCTCCAGATGGCACAGTCTGCTCCCACTCTGCAAGGTCCCTCAGGCACAACCATGCATCCTCTGTAGTGTATGCAAAGAACTCTCCACTACTACTTATCTGCACAAAGTCACACGCAGGCGGCTGCAACCATGTGTAGAAAATCCGAAGTAGATCCTCTGCGCTAAAAGTATGGCATGGACACCCAAGCACTAAATCATCGAACCTCTCCAAAACCTGACAGTAAGTCTCACCGTCAAACTGGACAAAGCTCTCCATGAACTGCTCAAATGCATGTCGCATCTGTACCTGATTCCTGTAATAAATAGGAAAGAAAGCTCGAAGGAAATCAGTCTGAAAAGAAAGCCAAGTAGAAAAAGAATCTCGAGGATAAGCATCAAACCAGATTTTAGCATCATCTCTCAAAGTATATGGGAACACTTTAAAATAAACAAAGTCAGCACAAGTGGTCTCATCAAACAAATCCCAAAACTTTTTTCTACACCATTTTTCAAACTTTTGCATAAATGAACTAGGATTTTCCAACTCCATACCGTGAAAGAACGGCGGAAGTTGGGAATTCTCCACATAAGCATCGCTAAAGTTTGAAAATGAATCCATAAAAAAATTATCCACAAAAGATTTTTGAAATAAAAGAAAGAAAGAAAGAAAAACGACTCAAAAATATATAAAATAAACAACCAAAAGGCTCAACACTAAGCTGGAAGTACTACACCTAAAGTGTCCAAAACCAACCAAAAATGTGAACATGAAAACAGTTGTCCCCGGCAACGGCGCCAATTGATTTGTGACCTAAAGGAGCATGCCTTCCACTCCCAAGCGTAGGAGTGTCAATGCAATAAAAATAACCAGTGAGTACCGGGTCGGATCACAGGGACAAGTCGTTCTACATTCACAAGTTTGATCGATAAAGAAAAATAAAGTGTGTTACAACCACCTCGTTAACGGTGGATGAGTGTGGGAAAAGTGTGGAGAAACTAAAATCCTAACCTAAGTGGGTGGAGAGCCGAATCGGCAAGCAACGAGGAGGACTCATGTGGTGTGTGTGTGAATGAGGCCGTGGGCGTGGGAATTCATCCCAAATATAACTCAATTGATCGCCCGGCTAAGGGCCGATCAATCGGTTGGTGTGCCATTTCATCGAACATGTGGGGCGCAATAAAAGTAGTGTATGAAACAAAGAGAAATACTTTGAGCAAAGAAGAGAGGGTTGACTACGATAGTTCCTCTCTACGGATTACCCACTAGGGTTCCATCAACAACCAACATCTCAAAGTTTCATCCACCAAATAAGAAATAGAAACATGCTAGAGATGAAATCACAACCCAAGCAACAACAATCACAAAACACAATCACACAAGAGAGATTTAGACATTTATAATGAAAAAGGAGAAGTTTTTACTCAAAATCTATCATCTAATTCAAAACAAATAGCTAAATCAAAATTACACAATAGTTAAGAAAGATTTCACCAATGTGTCACTCAAAGATGGAATCCTCATACTCAAGTGCCCCTCTAAGCTCCAAGATTCATCAACCTCCCATGGCCTCCCAAGCCCAAGCCCTAGCTTTGGGGAAGAAGAAAACCCCCCTAAAAATCTGTTTCTGGCCAAAAAAACAAAACTGAAGCTCCAATTTTCGCTCAGGCCAATAACACTCAAAATAACGAGCTGCGGGTCGGATTTTTGCTTCAAACCCCATAACCCGCTTGACTTGCGCGCGCGCCTCCGAGCTCTGGGAGAGCGGGCCGGCCAGCCGGCCGACCCGCAGAACTTTGTTTTTTAATTAATTTTTTTAAAATCGTAACAGCGGCCCGCTCGAATGAGCGGGCCGTTTTATTGTTTTCTTAATTCCGGCGGCCCGCTCAGCGAGCGGGCCGCCAGCTTATTATTATTATTATTATTTGTAAAAAAACTGAGCGACGGCCTGTTGTGCGAAATTGCCCAGCTCTTGGCGCCACGTGGAGCCACGTGGTTGTGCCACGTGGCGCCACATTGAATTTCTCTTTTCTGGGTTTAAACCCCCTTCTCCTCCATTAAGTCCACGAAAAATAACTAGAAGCCCCAGAAAAATCCCAGAAAAATTTGAAAAATCTCCACGACTCCCAAGAGTACCTGAAAAATAGGAGAATAAGTAATTAGTCCATTTGATGAGAAAATTAATATAATGACTATTAAAACACAATATTGACTTCCAATAATCATATAAAATAATCCATTGCTCAAATAAATCTCAAAAATTGATACTATGATCACAATAATACCAGGAGCATATGAAAAATATCAAGAAGCCAATAACGATGATAAAATCCATATTTTGTGCCAAGAATGAGAGTAAGCTTCTAAAATGACATGAAGTGAAAATATACCCAAAAAGAGCAAGATTAAGTATAATTCTTAGCACAAAATGGGGGTAGTTAGGAGGTATAAATATTCACTTTTCACTCCGAATCATGGAGGCGTCGGAGGGTGCAGGCTTCGACGAAGACAGCGGTCGGTGGGGCGAGCGATAGAGCGGGGGAGAGAGGAAGACGACGGCGGTGCAGTGTGGGCTCCGGTGGCGAGGAACAGGGACTCCGGCGGTGGGCGAGTGTGGGGAAGCAGCAGCGAAGGTGTACGGCGTACGGCGAGCGGGCAGGGTAGCATTGCAAAGGTAGCAGTGACGGTGCTCGGGTTTGTTGGCAGGGGGTCGCTGCTCGGAGATCGGAGGGGGTCTCGTGGGGTTGAGGCGACGGCGGTGATGGCCTCACGGCGGTGCTGAGGTGCCGTCGGACACAACGGTGTGCGGGACGTCGGTGTGAGGCACGGTGGATCTGGGTGGTGGACTGATGGAGCTCAGGGTTCGAGCTGAGGGCGTGAGCGGGGTGTGTGGCGGTCGAGGAGCTCGGAGAGGCAGTTGCGACGTGGTGGTTGGGTTAGGGTGCTGCTTGAGAGGGGGGGGGAGAGAGAGAGAGAGAGAGAGAGAGAGAGAGAGGATGGGCTGAGCTTGGGGATGGGTTGATCTGCTTGCGCGGGGTTTTTGAACGAGATGATGAGAGGGAGAGAGACTGGGTTATTTTGTTGCGGGCTTGGGGAAGAACGTGATAGAGAAGAACGAGAGCCTGGGTTATTTTAGAATTTAGAGAGCCTGGGGATGGGGGTGTTCGAACTAAAAGAAATAAGAAAAGAGAGGGAGACTGTGTTGTGTATGAGCTGAGTGAGAATGAGAGGAGAGAGATGAAGCCTGTGTGTGCGTGGGTTAGGGGAGAGGTTCGGAGAGGGAGCTTGACTTTGGGCTGGCTTTCGACGTGAGTAGGGGAGAGCGAAGTCGGGCCTGGGTGGGTGTTTGGGTTAGGGGATAGGTTAGCCTGGGTTGCGTGTTGTGAGGAAGAGAGGGTTAGGGGTTTAATAGGTAATGTTTATAATTTAAAATTTAGTGGGTATTAAATGATACATTTAGTTAGTCAAGGTTATTAATTAGGTTAGGTGGTTCGTGTGGAATATGGGATGAATCATGGGGAAACATGTTTCTCATGGCCTGGCTGGGTGGGTTAGGGGTTAATGTAATTAGTAAAACCTAATTAAGATTAATAGTAAAACAGTAATTAGTAAAACCTCATTAGTAAATAATAACTTAAAATTACGATTTTGTCACTGAAACCAAATGTGTCCGAAAAATTTCGAAAACATACACACGGATTCGTATCGTCACGAGAATCGTGAATACGAGATCCATTTTAGGGGTTTGAGCTACGGAAATACTAGTTTTAGGCCAAAACGTTTAGAAAGCGGGTTTGCGGGTTCTCTATTGATTTGACTTCAGAAAATTACGAAATTAATGTGAAAAGCCCTAAATATTCGTTGGATGATACCGTAGAAGTTTGAAAACGTTTTGATGATGTTTGTATAGAAAATTAATTCATTAAGCCAAAACAGCAATAATTGAAAATGAATTTTTATAGATTATTTAGAGGTATTTGATGAAACCCGATCTTACTAAAATAATTCATAACTAGTCTGATACTTCAAAATATTTTTACAAGAAAAGTTTGAAATCATAAAATAAAAAAATTGAAAATTGGTTAAATACATAAATAGTTGTGTTAATGAAAAGAGGCCGTTACGTATTGTATACTCTTCGTAGAAAACACACCAAGCTTCACGCATTGATTACTTATACTTGGAGTATTGCTTTGCCTTTCTATTATCACTTCTTTTTGCATGAAATGTGTTTTGAACTTCCAGGTTGAATGAATGATTGTTATTTGATATGATTGGATTAGTTTACTTTTTGTTATCAAACTGAGTTGATTACATTACCCTGCTGAAGTTGTTGTGCACATACAAAGAGTGAACCGAGCGTTATGCATATTTCTTTCTCCACATATCTTGAACATCATTTCTATACTTATAGTCATTAGTGAATCTCTCCTAGGTGAATCCTATATTTGCATCTTCCCCACACTAAAAAGAATAAGCTCCATGAATCCCAAAATCTCAAAAGAAAAAATATATATCTTTCTATCTTATTTGGGATTGTTTTTGTGTATATATAAGAAAAAAGAAAAAAAAATCAAAAGAGAAAAAAAGAGAAAAGAGAAACAAAAAGGAAGTTCTATTGTATATACACAATCCCTTCTTTCCTCTTTCTTCATCATCTTCCTCTTATTCATTTGGAGCTACAAAAATATGGGGAAAAGTCGTATTATTATATTTGATGCAACCATGATTATAGATAAGCTTGGGGAAGGGGATCCATTGACGTGTGAGAGAGTGAATATCTATATGTGCATGACAACCTAAGCTATGTAATTTTTGATACTTAGGCAGATTACTTTGAGTATAACAACGTTTATGGATTGAAATTTGGCATGAAATTCATGAAAACCGTCCTTTTCCATTCTTATTTCCTTGAAATGTGTGATGTCTCATATACTCCAAGTAGAAAGCGATCAATTGAAAAGTGTGTGATCTACGATTATGTATACCGTTTTATATGCCTTAGACGATGTTGATTCTAAAATGATTTCATGTTTCATATGATTTTCAATGTTCTTATTTTTTCTATCAAAAGCACCTATATGAAATGATATAGAAGTGAAAAGCTTTAGCATGTTTGTATTCATTGTTCGTGCTATTTGAGTATGTAACTCGTTCTGATGGAACGATCTGGCATCTTTGCCTCTTCACCTTCCCTTTCTTTCATTCCTTTTTCTTTATTTTTATTCGCCAAGTTCGTCTCTTTACTCATCTTCCTCGAGGACGAGTAAGATGTAAGCTTGGGAGATTTTCATAGTCTCATATTTTTACACTTTATTTTTGCATATTCACGTGCCATTTCGATTGCTCATATCGCGATTTTCATGATTATTTAATGAAGTTTCGATACTTTTCACTATTTCTTATTTTCGTCTGATTTCAGGAGATATGGAGCAATCAGGAGCAATTTAGAGCCTAGAGGACTTGCACGCGTGCCAGAGCATCGCCCATGTTCATATCGGATAGCTAACGACACTGGAGGATGAGTGGAGGAAGAAGGATGTCGAAAGAATCGACGAGAAAGCAAGGAGGAGAAGAAAGGAGTTCTGAAACAGGCCATTCGGCCGAGTAAGATAGCTCACTCGCCCGAGTGAAGTAGCTTACGCTATCGAGTAAAGCGATACGACGACATCTGACAGCCTGAGTGCCATAATGTACTCGGCCGAGTGGTGACTTCCACTCGGCCGAGTAAGAACTCCACTCGCCCGAGTGGAGACAAAGATTTTGATGAAATCCACGGAGACTTCTCTGTTTTTGGAGCGATCTGCAGATTTTCTTACTCGACCGAGTAGCGCAGATAGACAGTCAGGAAAACTAGGGTTTCTGGCGGCACATGGCCAGTTTGGTCTGTATTTTTTGGTTCTTTTGCGCATGTATTTAAGCTCGATTTTGTCTCCAGCCCCAGGGGAGACCAGATAGACTTCTTAGAATAATTTTTCTTGAGTTTTTAGTTCTAGTTAAGCTTTTGTATTGGCGAGAGATTGAAAATTGGATCTTAATTTTCTATTTTGAAGCTTCGTGGTGACATTGGTTTGTCTTGATCTCTTGCATGTTTTGATTTTTATGCTATATCTCTTATTGAATCTTGATTGCATGATGAATTCTATTGTTGATCTTGCTTTCCTATCGATTTCTAATATGATTTGTGAGTAGTTCCTTTGCTCTAGGGCAAAGGGATGAACCCTATGGATTTAATGTTTGATTTGTGAGATCCATTGAATTGCTATGATATTAGGCTTGTTAGAAAGGTTAGATCTTGATTGATTTACTATGGGTAGATATGGATTTCTCTTGGATCTTGTGAGCTCGACAGAGGATCTTGATCCAAGGAAAGCCTTAGATATTCGATTTAGGATTTCAATCGAAATTTCTTAGATTTGGTGCGCGACAGTGACCAAAGCTAGCATTTTTATTGTTCTCCTATACTCATGTTCGTTTCATGACAGTGAATGAACGAATAAGAACTATCACGATCTAGATCCGAACTCAAGTTGCGCGATAACGAGTTTGAGTTGGGATTGGACATTATTGTCGATCTTAATGCTAATGGTCTTGACTAGGCTTGCGTGACAGCGAGGCTCTAGTTTAGAGTGCTATAGACTTGCGTAGCGCGACAGTGTGCACCGGTTCTCCAATTAGTTGCGGCAAGTTCACCTTAAACCAAGTTTAATTGCATGGTAATTCATGACTCACGTTGATGACTTGAAAATCCATAGTGGGGATTCCCTAGCCCTAGACATCTTTATTATGTTGAATTTGCATTGATACTTGAACGATTGTGACACAATCCATTCTTAAACGATTTTCCATCCAGTAGCTTAGTAATTGAAGTAGAGTACCGGCATTCGTCCTCCCTGTGATTCGATACCCGCTTGCCACTTAACCGTGCACTTGCGGTAAACTACATCGCACCCCCGGAGCGTGTATCTGGGGCTCGAACACCTAGCAGGACTTGCGCATGTACCGAACAGTAAGGGTCCCCGGGAGTAGGTCATTACAAGTTTGGTGGCCCATGCAGGTCTGCGCTAAATACCACATGAACAGTATAGGAAGTTCAAAATGTGTCGTATAAAATACTCAATGGAACTGATCAAACCTTATGAAATACAGGTAAGAAATGGAAAGAAACACTTCAAGAAGCAAGGACAATGATTTTGGATCCGGGACAAATCACATGAATGGGGGTCCTAACCAGAATGATGTATAGAGCCAACAACAGTCCAGACACGACAGGACTCTCGACTGCACCATTGACTACAGAAGATTTCATCCGGGTTATTTATACCATTCACCAGCAGCTTGGACAAGCTTTTCTTAGAGAGCCGAAAGTTTACCTGAGTGCTTACCACTTTCGAGCGATGAACCCGAAGACCTTCACTGGGACTAAGAACCATCTCCAAGCAGAGGAATGGCTCAGGAGCATCACTAATGATCTGAGAGTATCTCAGATTCGAGAAGAAGTATGGGTGGCTATCGCCAAGAGGTAACTGACTGATGGTGCTCGAGACTGGTGGCAGGCGGTAGAGGACCGCGCGGGATTACCAATTACATGGGGTGTCTTCACCAGTACCTTCAACGCCCAGTACTTTTAGCCTCAGGCAAAGATCATGATGAGGAAGAAGTTCATCAAGCTGAAGCAGGGCTCGATGTAGACCAGTCTGACACTGAGTTTTCCAGGCTCAGCAGGTTTTGCCCCAGAGATGGTTATGGATGCATTGACTCGAGCCCAGCATTTTCAGCAGGGACTTAACATTGAGATTCGGAGGAAGTTGGTCACTGCTAGTCCGACCACACATGCTGCAGTTCTGATCATTGCCCGTAACCATGAGATGGTCGAGAAAAAAGCGGAGGAAGAGATTAGACTGTCAGCTCATGTGAGGCCCCCAACGACCCATTCTGGGCTGAGCAGACGGCCACAGGTGCACTATCATATTCAACAGGCTCGGTTTAAGAAGCTAGAACAACAGCAGCAGGCCCTACCGGTCTGCCATTTTTTATGGAAAGCCTGGACACTTCAAGTCTGAGTGTCGAAGTCTTTTAGGCCTTTGTCTGGTTTGCGGGGTGTCAGGACACATGGCTAGGGATTGCCCACATTTTAAGCCACATGCTCCAGCCCCAGCCCCCCCCCCCCCCCCCCCCCCCCCCGTGCTGCCCCGATAGGGAACACTCCATAATGTCCACCTCTACCTCCAGAGCAGAGGGTGTTTCAGCAAGCAAGGCAGCAACCACCACCGAAACACCGGGCTTACACCATGACTGTTGAAGAGGCAGAGGCTACCGATCAAGTGATCACATGTATATTTCTAGCATTGTTAGTGAATCATTTCTTTCATTAGCATTGGTTGCATAGATTAGTGCTTGTAACCTAGGTGTCGTGTTGAGTATTGGTGTTTCATACCAATGTTATTTTGATGATGATCACAACATTATGTTATTGCAGTCGACTGGATATGAATCATTTCGACTGATGAAGGTTTTACAGTCGACTGGATGATTCCAGGCGCCTGTCGAGCCTTCTACAGTCGACTGTAGTGCACTGCTCAAGTCAACCTTTTATTGACTCATACTTGAGCTTATGGAACGGTCGATTGACGGTAAATTTACAGTCGCATGTGAATTGTTCTACAGTCGATTGTGCACAACTTGTATTGTCTGGGCTTCATCCCAATTTGCATGTCAGTCGACTGTTGCAGTTTTTATAGTCGCCTGTACACTGGCCATTAGTCGTCTGTCTGCATACAGTGCGTAAGTTGCATCTCTCTGTTTTAATCAATCTCCTGCAGCAGTCGCCTGCTGAAGGATTTACAGGCTTTTGTCCTGTATACAGTCGACTGTGTAGTCTCCTATAGTCGACTGTCCTGGCTCAGATTATAGCCGTTGGGATTTATTTAGCCGTGGACAGTCGACTGTTAGTTGTTCATCAGTCGACTGTCAATGACGTTTTTGCCCAGATTCGAGCCGTTATAACTTTTTGTTTTTGGCTATTTTCTTGGGTTTTGAGAGTTCTTATAGGGTTCCTATATATATGGGAGGGCTGAGTTTATTAGAACTTTTTGAAGCTATTGAAAATCATTAGATTTTAATTAAGCCACTCTCAAACTCTCTCATTTCACTCTTAGAGCTCATTCTCTCCTTCATGCATTGAATTCAAGCTCAAGGGAAATCATCCAAGTGCTTTCTAGCTAATCTTATCACATGGAGATTCTCTTCCATGCCTTGCATTCATTTATGAGTAAGTTCATCTCAAGGCATAGGTAAGAGTATTTATTTTACTTTGTTATTTCATTGAAACCCTAGCTTTCTGTGTGAAAGTTAGTTACTCTCTGTGTGAGATTATAACCTTCTGTGTGAGGGTTGGTTGAGATCTCTCTGTGTGAGAGTTTGAGTCTCTCTGTGTGAGAGCATGGGTCTTTCTGTATGAAAGCAAGGATATCTTTGTGTGAGAATCCAAATCATCTCTGTGAGGTCTCTTTGTGTTAGAGTAAGGATTTCTCTGTGTGAGAATCCAAATCCTATGTGTGAGGTATCTCTGTGTGAGATTGTATTCACTTCTCTGTGTGAGAATTATAGTGGATATTGGTATGGCTGGATGTACCCATGTTTGGAAAACCAAGGTAATATCTTGTGTTTGCGTTTGGATTTTTGTAGTGTTTAAATTTCTCTTGCATTTATAATTCCGCATTTGCAAGTTTAATTTTTAAATAGGCAATTTGTGCCACTACACTATTCACCTCCCTTAGTGTGTTGTTGTTAGTATTGCAAGGATAAGACGATCCTTACAATTGGTATCAGAGTGAGGTTATAACATACTACAATGATGGCATTCAACCATACATCCGCGTCTCATGAAGAAGGTCACTCTACCGTTCGACCCCCGCTCTTCAACGGAACCAACTACCCAAGTTAGAAGATCAAGAGGATGATCTACATGGAGGGTCAAGACCTATGGTACATCAAAAAGTTTCCATTTGAGAAGCCTACTTCACCCGCGGCTTCAAGGACAAAGGCGGAGAAGAACTCGATCAAATTCAATGCGAGGGCTATGAATGCATTCCATTGCGCCCTTACTACAAATGAGTTCAGCCACATCTCCATGTGCAAAACGGCCAACGAAATTTGGCATACTTTGGAGATATGTTATGAAGGGACTTCAAAGGTAAAGAAATCTAAACAAACTATGTTTAGATCTAAATATGAAATATTTAAGATGCAGGAAGGAGAAAGCATTTCAGAAATGTTCTCACGGTTCATAGATATTTTGAACGCTTCGGAAGGACTTGGGAAGGTGATTTCCCAAAAGGATCGAGTGGAGAAGATCTTAGACTCGCTTACATCTCAATGGGAGTCAAAGGCCAACTGGATTTTGGAGTCAAATGACATGTCCAAATACACCGTTGAGGAGTGCATTAGAAATCTCATGGCATATGAAGTAAAGCTTCAACATAAGAAAGAGATTCAACCAACGAAGACCGAGAAGTAAAAGGGGGTTGCATTCCATACCGAGAAGGAGCCAATCGAGTGGAGAAAGAAATTCCATCGGAAAGCTCCGAGTGAAGATGATGGAGAAGATGATGTTAGTGATGATGATTTCATCGAGCTTGCCAAACAATTCAAGGCATTCCTCAAGGGCAAGCAAGGTAAACCTTTATCAAAGTTTGTCTCCAAGTCTAACAATTCTATTTGTTTCAATTGTAGAGGAAAAGGTCATCTTTCTACCGAATGCCCTTCCAAGCCCAAAAAAGAGACTTACAAAGGGAAAGGAAAGAAATATTTGAAAGCCAAGTCCAAATTCAAGAACCAAAAGAAGGGGCTTGTCGATACATTTGATGATTCCGATAAGGACACATCAAGTGATGAAGAAGAGGATAACAAGGATCGAGCTCACATGTGCTTCATGGCTTTTGATGATTCTTCATCAATCTCCTCAAGATCAAACGATGAAGAGGTAGAGGCGTGGCTCAACTCCAAAAAAGAAATGTGCTTCATGGCTAATGAGGAAGAGTCTTCGTCAAGCTCTAGTAAGGAGGAAAACGATGATAAAGAAAAGGAGGAGCCAAAGCTACCCTATGAGGAGCTTGAGTATCGTTACAATGTGGCCTCCAATGCGACAAGTAAGTGTATCGACTCATATGCTAAATTGGAAACAAAACTTAAAAATGCTATGAGTAGGTTGCATGAACTTGAGTCTTTTAGTGTAAACAATAATGATATGCATATTTGTGACACTGGTGAGAGAGACACACTTCTCTCTCAAGTTAAGGATTTGAGTATTGCAAATGATAAATTAGTTGCTCAAAATCTTAGCTTAGAATCTCGCATTCAATAACTTTCGTTGAAATGCAAAGAGGAATCCCAAAATCTCAAAAGTTTTTTTTATTCTAGAGATTCACTACACGGTTTGCTTGAAAAACAACATCCGACAAACCATAGAGGAGGTTTGGGATACACTCCAAAGGTGGTTACCAAACCCACCTCTAAGTCTTCTTTTGGTGCAAATTCAAGAAATATTACAAAAGTACCTAAGAAGAATCACCATGCTTTCTTGTATAACAATAACACCAACAAGAAGCATGTAACTCACAAGGTGGTAAGGAAGAATGAAAATCCTTCATTTTTTGCTAAGAAGCAAAATCCTCATTCTATGCATGTTAAAAAATATTTTCTACACCTAAGCATGCCACATCAACCCCTCTTGCTAAAGCAAAACCCTTGCCTAGGAAATCCTTGAGTCTTTGGATTCCTATTAAGGTTAGTGTGTAAGAAAGGGATTGTTAAATCAAATCTCTAGTTAAGGATGTGATCACTTCATGTGATTACATTAGGAAATCAAACTCATCTTGGGTTTGGTTCTCTAATATTTAGGTTCCTCACACATATGCATACTGCATGGGTATTATGCTTAAATGTATATTTTTAGCATACCCATTGTTTGTGTGTGTTTCATGATTTTGAAAATATTTTCAAATTTATTTTTCATGAAAATGGGGACCTTGGGGAATACATTGTCATGCATGCATTTATTGATCCATATGTATGACAATGGGGGAGTAAATATTTTTTTCAGAGGGTAAACAAACTACAGAGATCAAAATTGGAGGAGAAACACACATCAAAAATTCTGAATTTCAGGTAAGGGTGATTAGTTAAGGCAAACAAGGAAAAATGTCATCTTTTTGATCTAATTCATATATAATCCATGGAATCAAGATCATGAGAAATCAAAATAGCATATGGCATCCTCATAATCCCAAATAAAAATTCCCAAACCAAAGTTAGAATCCTACCTCATGAAATCTTCTTCCTTTCTCCCTTTTCTTTCTCCTCCTTTCACCCTTCTTTCTCCTTGAAGAGCTAGGGTTTTTTTTGAATTTTTGGAATGGAAATTAGGGTTTTAGAGTGTTGAAAATGAGCAAAGGGGGAGGGAAAATTTGGCCAACCTTGGAGAGATAAGGATGAAAGAAGAAAAGAAAAGAAAGGAGAAGAAAGTTAAAGAAGAAGATAAAAATTTCTTAGGAAATATCTATCTCTAGATTCCTCTTTGGATAAGCATGCACAAGCCAAAATGACTTTAATACCCTTCCAAAATTACCCCTCAAGTTTCAAGTATTTACAAGTTTGCCATTACTTTATGCACACACAACTTTAGTGTGTACTAACAGCAGCTTTAGGCCAAATGACCGTTTTGCCCCTACCCTTTCTAAAAATTTACGGGTGTGCCACTAAACCCATCCCTTTTCACACTAGCCCCTCACACACTAACCCACTCTTTCAAATTTTACAAGTATGACATTACTTTACACACCCATCGTTACTCTACACACACTTCCACCCATATTGCCAAATGACCAAAATACCCCTACACTTTTCACGGAATTACACGACTGCCATAAGCCATATACACGCCATATCACCTCTTACCAACTCCTCACACTCCCTCTACTCGTGTATAGGGGACTACCGTATCAGTCGACGTATAGGGCTAAACAGGCCATGCCATCCTACCCTCCTTAAACGAAAGTTCGTCCTCGAACTTTCGAAGTCCAAGGATTCTAGTCTAAGAAAAAATACTTCTTGCTCCCAGGGGCCTCTCTATATTTTATCCTACACCGCTGTCTCCACAAAATTTGCACTCAAGATTAACAAAAGAGACGTTGATACAGGGATAAGATACTTACATAAACAGGTAAGGGTATCTGTCTCTCATCTCGTCCTCGCGCTCCCAGGTGGACTCACCAGGGGACTCTTATTGCCACATAACCCTTACTAGATTAATTGCCTTCTTCTTCAGTATCTTCTGTCTTCGATCCAGGATGGCCACTGGTTGCTGTTCATAAGTTAGGTCGGGGCGCACTTCAATCTCTGAGAAGTCCACGAGGTGACTAGGGTCACCCACATATTTTCGAAGCTGAGATACGTGGAACACATCATGGATGCCTTCAAGTGAAGGTGGCAAGGCAAGGCGATAGGCAACTTCACCAACACGAGCCAAGATTTCGAAGGGACCAAGGAATCTCGGGCTCAACTTCCCTCGTCTGCCAAAACGAATCATGCCACGTGTCGGGGAGATCTTTAAGAACACATAATCACCTGGCTGAAACTCCAATGGATGCCGCTTTGTGTCTGCCCAATGCTTATAGCGATCCTGAGCAATACAAAGATTTTCCTTGACTGTCCGAACTACATCGATCGCTTCCACCACCAAGTCAGGCCCTAAGAGTTCACGATCCCCAACATCGTCCCAGTTTAGAGGCGATTTGCACTTCCTTCCATATAGAGCAGCAAATGGTGCCATTCCAATGCTTGCCTGATAACTATTGTTGTAAGCAAACTCCACCAAGTGCAAGTGATCTTTCCAGGATCCCTTAAAGTCCAACATACATGCCTTCAACATGTCCTCGAGGATCTGAATAACTCGCTCAGATTGCCCATCTATCTAGGGATGATATGCGGTACTAAACTTGAGATGAGTCCCCAGACTAGACTGCAAGCTTCTCCAAAAATGTGAGGTGAATCTGGTGTCCCGGTCAGAGAATATACAAACAGGAACTTCGTGAAGCCTCACGATCTCTTGCATAGCATATGATGTCAAATACCTCACACTATCAAGTATAGAAAATATAAGGGTGACGAAGGGATTTTACCTCTATGTATCTTCGAGCCAAATGCTCGGTAGACCGAACGGGAATGAAATGTGCAGATTTGATCAAGCGATCCACGACTACCCAAATTGTGTCATTTCCCTTGGGTGTACGGGGTAGCCCAGTCATAAAATCCATCGTCACATGTTGCCATTTCCATTCAGGAATGGGGAGAGGCTGTAACAGACCTGCAACTCTTTGGTGTTTGGCCTTCACCTGCTGACAGACCAAGCACGAGGCCACACTTTTGGATATTCTACACTTCATCCCATGCCACCAGTAATGTTGTCACAAGTCGCGGTACATTTTTGTCTCTCCTACATGAATTGAATAGGGGGAACTATGGGCCTCCTTAAGCAATTCCTCTCGAATATCACCAGTTGGCACACATAGCCGAGTCCCAAATCTAAGAGAGCCATCTTCATGAATGTGGAAGTCGGTCCAAAGTCCGGCCTCTACCTGTTCTCGGATCCTCCTTAGCTTTTCATCTCCTGACTGTGCGGCCTTGATCCGGTCCACTAGATCGGACTGGACCTGCAAGCTCAACATAGTAGCTTTAACACCCGGAAGTACAACCTCTATCTCCATCTGTCGCAGGGCCCACTGGAGCTGAGGCTGAGAGGTCAACATCATCACATCTGGATATCTACTGAGTGCATCAGGGACCACATTCACCTTCACAGGGTGATACTGAAGATCGATATCATATTCTGCCATTAGCTCAAGCCACCGACACTGTCTCATATTGAGCTCCTTCTGAGTGAACACATACTTCAAACTCTTGTGGTCGGTGTACACCTTGATATGCTCCCCTAGAAAAAAGTGTCTCCACAGCTTTAAAGCAAAAATCATTACTGCCAGCTCCAAATCATGTGTAGGGTAGTTTAGCTCATGCACTTTCAGAAGTCTAGAGGCATAAGCTACAACATGACCATACTGATGTAGGACACATCCAAGCCCTTTGCCAGAAGCATCACAAAAGATCTCGAATCCTCCAGAACGATCTAGAATCGTCAGAACTGGCATAGTAGTCAACCTTCTCTTCAACTCCTCAAATGCATGCTGACACTCGTCAGACCAGACATAAGCAACATCCTTCTTAGTTAAGTGAGTAAGTGGTGTTGCAATCTTGAAAAAAATCCTTGATGAACTTCATGTAATAGCCAGCCAATCCCAAGAAGCTCCGAATCTCTGAAACTGATCTGGGGACATGCCATTTTTCCACTGCAGCCACCTTTTCTGAATCAACTGATATACCTTCTCCCGAAACTATGTGCCCCAGAAAAGTCACTTTAGACAACCAGAACTGGCTCTTACTATATTTGGCATATAACTGATACTGCCTCAAAGTCTCTAGAACAATCCTCAGATGTTCTGTATGTTCTTCCTCATCCTTGGAATATATCAGGATATCATCAATAAAGACCACCACA
The DNA here is from genome assembly GCA_030789695.1 of Scilla litardierei. NCBI lineage: Eukaryota > Viridiplantae > Streptophyta > Magnoliopsida > Asparagales > Asparagaceae > Scilla > Scilla litardierei. The sequence goes on along the minus strand of CM061142.1, from coordinate 666,390,944 downwards.
AACTTGTCTAAATAGTCAAAGAATACCTGATTCATTAACCTCATGAAAGTAGCTGGAGCATTAGTCACACCAAAGGGCATCACCAGGAACTCATAATGTCCATAACTGGTTCGAAAAGTTGTCTTCGGAACATCAGACCCCCGAACCCTAATCTGATGATAACCGCTCCGCAAGTCCAACTTTGAGTAAACTCGGGATCCACCAAGCTGATCAAAGAGGTCATCGATGTGAGGAAGTGGGTACTTGTCCTTTATTGTCACCTTGTTCAATTCCCTATAGTCAATACACATCCTTCGGGATCCATCTTTCTTATTCACCAAAATCACGGGTGCTCCCTAAGGTGACACGCTTGGCTGTATCAGCCCTCAGTCTGATAAGTCTTTTAACTAATTACAAAGCTCAGCCAGCTCAGGTGGTGCCATCTGATTAGGAGCCTTCGCAATGGGTTGCGTGCCTGGTATCAAATCAATGGTGAACTCCAATGATCGATCAGGAGGAAGTCCATAAATATCATCAGGGAAGACATCAGGAAATTCTCGCACAACCCTGGGTAAGACTGGCTCTGCTTCCATGGCCATCACCAACACTTCTGCTTCCACTGGTGTCGCTCTGAATCTCACAGGTTCTAATGTGCAATTACCACTTCTGAACTCAAACTCTGAATGATCGGGAATCTGGAAGACTACCCTCCTTAATTTGCAGTCAATAGTGGCACAAAACATCGCTAACTAGTCCATCCCAAACACCGCTTCAACGGTGGGCATCTCAATCACGAGGAAATCAGCATATAACTCCCGACCATAAATTTCCACTGGACAACAACGGAGTCCTGAAGTATTCCTGATCACTCCATTTCCTGTGTGAATATTCCAACTAACAGTGAAGGAGTCAACTGGTATTGCATTTTTGTCCACAAATTATCAGGACAGAAAACAGTGCGAAGCCCCAGAATTAAAAAGTGCTAAGGCAGGAAAAGATGCTACTTTAACCATGCCTAAAAGCTGACAAGGAAATCAAACCAACGTCTATCATAACTAAGCAACACGTGATGTAATATAAAGTAAGGAGAGGGCTAGAACCATACCAGTGATAACCTGGCCTGAGTTTTCTGCCTCAACTGCTGTCATCGTAAAAGCCTGGGACTTTGGAGCAGAGTTTGTCTTCTTGTAGGCATGCCGCTGAGAAGGCAAAGAAGGTCCTCTAGGGGCTGGTGTGCCTGGTCAAGCTAGCGCTGGAAGGGAAAGCCGCTGCGGACTAGGTGGAAGGACTCGCTGCTGCATCGGTCTAGAAGTCACAGGTGCGACGGGGGCCGGGTAGGCACCCTGCTGTGGGCAAAACCTGCTAATGTGTCCTCGGCCACCACAAGTGAAGCACTGTCTAGCCCAAGCCCTACACTCCTTCTGCTCATGACCAGTCTTGCCACAGAATTGGCATGTCAGACGTCTCTGTGTCACTGCGGAGGCTCCTGGCCTCCTGAACTGGGCCATCTGTACTGGCCGAGATAATGCCTTCTGTGATCCTGATGGTCGTCTGTCACCTGCAGGCATTTTCCATATGCTCTGTAAATGGATCTCATATAATCTTTTCACCTCGAGCACATCCTCCTGTGTGGTGAGTTTCTGTGTAGACATCGCCCCTCTATAGTCCGGATCCAGTCCCATACGGAAGCGTCGAGCTCGGGTGGCGTCGGTCGCAATAAGCTCCGGGGCAAACTTGCTCAGTAAGGAGAACTGGGCATCATACTCATCCACGGTCCACCGGCCCTGAGTCAACTGCTCAAAATGCTGCCTGAGATCATCCTTTGCAGTCTCTGGAAGGAACTTGGACTCAAAACGTTCCTTGAAAGTCTTCCAAGAGATAGGACTTGTCAGGTGCCGCTCCTGGGCATCCCACCAAACTTGGGCCTGATGTGTTAGCTGCCTTTTTGCTGCATCAACCCAACTCTCCAACAGAAATCCAACAGCTGTGAGGTCATCCTCTGTGCGCCGTAACCACTCATCGACCTCTAATGCAGTTTGCTTGCCAGAAAAAGTCCTCAGCTTCATTGCCCTGAACTGCTTGAAGCTTGGGGTCTTCTGACCCTGCATCTTTGCGAGCATCTCAGCCTGCTAACCCAGACTTGCCTGAAAACCAAGCAAAATCTTCTCCATCAAGAAGGGCTCAGCATGCTCCATCTCTGACGAAGATATCCCATTTTCACTGTCCATTCTGCAGAGAAAGAGGACATCACAAGTGAAATTAGTACCATATGTGATGGCATTAAAGTGTATTGGATGTATCATCCTTTCGCATATCACAGTGTGAGCAGACCTGCATGGGCCACCACTAAACCTGTCACGCCCCATTCTCCCAAATACCTTATATGACATCACATATCATGGGAAATGAGGAAGGAGCCCGACAAGTTGCGGTATTACACCAAGCGTGAGAAGTAATCACACAATAAGCAGGCCACTGCGAATGCTAGGATCACACATCACATATATTCATATAAAAAGAAAACAATACATTCAGCCATCACAAAAGTACATCAGCCGCAGATATACATAACTAAAGAGAGAACTACACCAGTATCAAGCACAAAGTGAAACGGACTCCAGTACATAAGGAAAGTTCTACAAGCCACCAATACACTCCACAGTTGCAAAAGATAACTCGCTCACCACTCGACCCAACTCACACTACAAAACATAGCCCAAAAAGAGTGGTGTCCCCAAGTCAAAAACTCACGTCTGAGAAATATCATGAGGGAGATTCTGCTCTGGTATCACCTGCTCAAGACCTGAAAAGTAAAATGAGCACGTCAAACATGTCCAGTAGGAAACTAACTAGGGTTTAGGGGAAATCATTTAGGGTTATGAGTGTAAAGGCAATAGGAGTACAGCACACAAGTGTGCACAACAATACATATAAAGCTCATTAGTTAGCAGATGTAAGTGATTCTTTGGAAGCCTGGGTATCACCTAAAGAAAAGGTCCTGGACATCACCCCAAATTTGAAGGGAATATAGCACACGATGCAGTGGACATGTGCACTGTACGCCGGGCCTCTCAGCTCCCCCGTCCCTGGCAGGAGTGAGGCTCTCCACATAATAATACAACGTCCGTATGTCTCCTCCACTTCCGGTAAAGGTGAGTGGGAAATAAGTATCACATCTCACATATCTCTTTCCCCCAACTTCTAAGTCCAGCCCCTTATAGTCAAGTTATACCCAAACTTCCCACATCCCCATACCAGGATGCTCACCCGCCTTAGAGCAGATCGAGGCATCCCAATTAACAAATCATGTGTCATACTCTTCAATAATCATATGCAATTTCATAATGAATTATATGGCACAACACTCCCATAGCTATTTTCCAAGTTTCTCCAATTGCACATTCATTTGGGCATTTTGACGAACATATGGCGGACGTCATGTAAATGAAAAGTGTCTCACCATCAAATTTAGTAACAAATAGCATAACCAAACTTACATACATGCATCAACATCATTCATGCATTTTGGAGTGGAAAAATTAACATTATAACACAAATCCAACTTCACCCAACACAATCAAACATGCTGAAATTGCAAGAACAGCTAGAAAGTCAGCATTTTTAACCAATTATATTGTGAATTTGACAAAACTTACTGAATGAAAGTTGGAGATATACTAGTCATGGGTTCACCCATAAATTTCATACAGTAATGTGGACTGAGTGATTTATAGTGAATTAATTGGTTCAGCATGTCCAGACTGTTTTTCAGACAGAATTCTGGGCCTGTATTGTAAGCCAATTTTAAGCATGTTGGAGCCAGAATTTCGACATGTAATCATCATGATGAAATCTTATATAAACTTGTTAATTTTCCAATAAGACCAAGATCAGCAAAATCCATAGAGTGTGCAGGTAATAATCCTCATTTTGCTAAACTGTGTACATCTTGACAGAAATTCAGACATGTTGCAAACATTGAATTATTACTCCTACTATTTGAACTCAACCTATGACAAATTTTATATGAATTTGGGATAAGACTTCAAGATCTACACATAAATATTTTTTAGAGGGTAAATCAAACTTCAGAGATCAAAATTGGAGGAGAAACACACATCAAAAATTCTAAATTTCAGGTAAGGGTGATTAGTTAAGGAAAACAAGGAAAAATGTCATCTTTTTGATCTAATTCATATATAATCCATGGAATCAAGATCATGAGCAATCAAAATAGCATCATGGCATCCTCATAATCCCAAATAAAAATTCCCAAACCAAAGTTAGAATCCTACCTCATGAAATCTTCTTCATTTCTCCCTTTTCTTTCTCCTCCTTTAACCCTTCTTTCTCCTTGAAGAGCTAGGGGTTTTCTTGAATTTTTGGAATGGAAATTAGGGTTTTAGAGTGTTGAAGAAATGAGCAAAGGGGGAGGGAAAATTCGGCCAACCTTGGGGAGATAAGGATGAAAGAAGAAAAGAAAAGAAAGGAGAAGAAAGTTAAAGAAGAAGATAGAAATTTCTTAGGAAATATCTATCTCTAGATTCTTCTTTGGATAAGCATGCACAAGCCAAAATGACTATAATACCCTTTCAAAATTATCCCTCAAGTTTCAAGTATTTACAAGTTTTCCATTACTTTATGCACACACAACTTTAGTGTGTACGCACAGCAGCTTTAGGCCAAATGACCGGTTTGCCCCGACCCTTTCTAAAATTTACGGGTGTGCCACTAAACCCATCCCTTTTCACACTAGCTCCTCAACACTAACACACTCTTTCAAATTTTACAAGTATGACATTACTTTACACACCCACCATTACTCTACACACACTTCCACCCATATTGCCAAATGACCAAAATACCCCTACACTTTTCACGGAATTACACGACTGCCACTAGCCATATACACGCCATATCACCTCTTACCAACTCCTCACACTCCCTTTACTCGGGTATAGGGGACTACCGTATCAGTCGCCGTATTGGGCTAAACAGGCCATGCTAGATAGTGTTGATACCCACTAATTTTTTACAAATTTGGTATCATACATCTCTTTAACTCTTGCATATTGTCACATCTTTGATAAGAATGAAAAGGGGGGATATTATTAATTTCCACCTTTTTGACGATAACAAAGGGAGAGATATATGCATTATGTAAATCTTGTATTTCATACATATGCATTTGGGGAGAGATATATCTATGGGGAGAGATATGTGGGATTGTCTAAACCATTCATGCATGCATGTTATATACTTATTGCAATTGGTTTATGTAATCCATGCCTATTATATGTCACCATGGTTTCTCATTATTTCATTTGGTATAATGAGTATTTTCAACTGTGTATCTCATTTTACAATTGGTGCATATAAGTAGGGGGAGCTCATTAGCATTGTGCTTTATTTTCTTTATGTTTATATAATGTGTGCCATCATAAAAAAGGGGGAGATTGATGAGTATTGGAGTTTCATACCAATGTTATTTTGATGATGATCACAACATTATGTTGTTGCTAATGCCTCTCTTGTTTTAGTCTCATAGTTAACATTTCAAGAATATCATTTTTGGAGACTAAACACTTGGTGCAAGGATATCATTATGTAAATCTTTTATTTCATACATATGCATTTGGAGAGATATATATCTATGGGGAGAGATATGTGGGATTATCTAAACCATTCATGTGTGCGTGTTATATACTTATTGCAATTGGTTTATGTAATCCATGCCTATTATATATCACCATGGTTTCTCATTATTTCATTTGGTATAATGAGTATATTCAACTGTGTATCTCATTTTACAATTGGTGCATATAAGTAGGGGGAGCTCATTAGCATTGTGCTTTATTTTCTTTATGTTTACATAATGTGTGTCATCATCAAAAGGGGGGGAGATTGTTGAGTATTGGTGCTTCATACCAATGTTATTTTGATGATGATCACAACATTATGTTGTTGCTAATGCCTCTCTTGTTTTAGTCTCATAGTTAACATTTCAAGAATATCATTTTTGGAGACTAAACACTTGGTGCAAGATTGGACATCAAGAGGAGCAATGCAAAGTTTGGACTCAATGGGTGCAAAAGCTTGGAGATGATGGGGAGCACCAAGGCATCAAGATTGAAGCCATAGACTCTAAGAAAAAGCAATGTAATCCATGTATTATTTCATTTATTGCTTTTCTCTTTTTGAGTCTAGGTTTAATGTAATGCCTTGAAAGATGGTCTACTCATTCATGCATTTGCATTTAACCATCTTAGTGAGCCTTAGGATTATCATAGAATCCAACCCAATAGATTCATCTTGCCCAAAGACTCAATTGGAGTCTCTGGCTCTCCAACAGTCTCCTGATGAAGGTTTTACAGTCGATTGGATGATTCCAGGCGCCTGTCGAGCCTTCTGTAGTCGACTGTAGTGAACTACTCAAGTCAACCTTTTATTGACTCATACTTGAGCTTATGGAACAGTCGACTGACGGTCAATTTACAGTCGCATGTCTTCTAACAGTCGCCTGTGAATTGTTCTACAGTCGACTGTGCGCAACTTACATTCTCTGGGCTTCATCCCAATTTGCAAGTCAATCGACTGTTGCATTTTTTACAATCATCTGTTCATTTGACAGTCGCATGTACACTGGCCATCAGTCGTCTGTCTGTATACAGTGCGTAAATTGCATCTCTATGTTTTATTCCATCCCCTGCAGCAGTCGCCTACTAAAGGATTTACAGGCGCATGTCCTATATACAGTCGACTATGTAATCTTCTACAGTTGACTGTCATGGCTCAGATTATAGCCTTTAGGATTTATTTAGCCGTTGGATAGTCGACTGTTAGTTGTTCATCAGTCAACTGTCGATGACGTTTTTGCCCATATTCTAGCCGTTACAGCCTTTTGTTTTTCGCTATTTCCTTGGGTTTTGAGAGTTCTTATAGGGTTCCTATATATATATATGAGAGGGCTGAGTTCATTAGAACTTCTTGGTGCTATTGAAAATCATTAAAGTTTAATTAAGCCAATCTCAAACTCTCTTATTTCCCTCTTAGAGCTCATTCTCTCCTTCATGCATTGAAGTCAAGCTCAATGGAAATCATCCAAGTGCTTTCAAGCTAATCTCATCACTTGGAGATCCTCTTCCATCCCTTGCATTCATTTATGAGTAAGTTCTTCTCAAGGCATAGGTAAGAGTATTTGTTTTACTTTGTTATTTCATTGAAACCCTAGCTTTCTGTGTGAGAGTTAGTTACTCTCTGTGTGAGAGTATAACCTTCTGTGTGAGGGTTGGTTGAGATCTCTCTCTGTAAGAGTTTTAGCCTCTTTGTGTGAGAGCATAAGTCTTTCTGTGTGAAAGCAAGGATATCTCTGTGTGAGAATTCAAATCCTCTGTGTGAGGTCTCTTTGTGTGAGAGTAAGGATTTCTCTGTGTGAGAATCCGTGTGAGGTCTCTCTGTGTGATAGTAAGGATTTCTTTGTGTGAGGTCTCTTTGTGTGAGAGTAAGGATTTCTCTGAGTGAGAATCCATGTGAGGTCTCTCTGTGTGAGAGTAAGGATTTCTCTGTGTAAGAATCCAAATCCTCTGTGTGAGATTGTATTCAATTCTCTGTGTGAGAATTATAGTGGATATTGGTGTGGTTGGACGTACCCATGTTTGGGGAACCAATGTAATATCTTGTGTTTGCGTTTGGATTTTTGTGGTGTTTAAATTCCTCTTGCATTTATAATTCCACATTTGCAAGTTTAATTTTTAAATACGCAATTTGTGCCATTACACTATTCACCCCCCTCTAGTGGGTTGTTGTTAGTATTGCAAGGGTAAAACTATCCTTACATGTCGTGCTAATAGCTGGGAAACACGCCCTCTCCTTGTTTGATTTGGGAGCATCATACTGTTTTCTGGCGAGTCGATTCGTTCGCACCCACACCGTTCCTGTCAAAACTTTAACTACCGGTTAGAACTTCAACACGGGTGGTAGAGTGATAAATGCGACCAGTGGGTATCCTAAATGACCCGTGGTGATTTGTGGTCGAGCGTTATTCACTTACTTCATGATGATTGATTTCGCAAACTTTGATGATGTATTCGGGATGGATTGGTTGGAAACTTTCCATGCCACCATCAACTGTTGTCGAAGGAGGGTAGCCTTCGATATTCCTGATCATCCAAAGTTTGAGTTCATTAGTGGTAGCAGATCTGTAGGTCCGGTGAAGTACAGAGCCAGGTCGGCCAAAGCAGTAACAACCGTAATGGAAGCTGAACCTGATATACCAGAGGTGGTTCGAGAGTTAATAGATGTGTTCCCAGATAACCTTACAGGTTTGCCTCCGGATCGCACCCTCAAATTTGCCATCGAACTAATGCCAGGAGCCCAACCGATGTTCAAGGGACTATATCGTTAGCACCATCTTAGCTAGAAGAATTGCGGGCCAAACTTGATGAACTACTGAAGAAGGGATGGATACAACCCATTGTATTTCCCTGTGGATCTTCTATGTTGCTGGTGAAAAAGAAAGACGAATCCATACGTATGTGTGTTGACTACTGCGAGCTGAACAAAGTCACCTTGAAGAACAAGTACCCTTTACCGCGCATCGACGATCTTTTCAACCAGCTCGGGGGGTCAAGCGTCTATTTGAAGCTGGATCTGAGGATAATGTACCATCAAGTGAAGGTGAAAGACGAAGATGTTCCCAAGACTGCATTCAGAACCAGATACAGACATTATGAATACTTAATAATGTCGTTTGGTGTGACCAATACACCTGCAGTATTTATGAGTCTCATGAACCAAGTATTGTATGAATACTTGGACAAGTTCATAGTAGTCTTCATCGACGACATTCTCTTCTACTCGAAGAATGTTGTAGAGCATGCATAACATCTCAAGACGGTTCTCGAGACCCTGAGAAGGCACCAGCTTTATGCCAAACTTAGTAAAAGTGCGAGTTCTGGCAGAAGGAGGTGGCGTTCCTAGGCCACATGGTGTTAGGGGAAGGGATTGATGTTGATCCTGAAAAAGTAGCAGCTGTTTAAAACTGGCCAGTCCCCTGAATGGTGACCGAGATTCAAAGTTTCTTGGGACTCGCTGGCTACTACCGTAGGTTCATCGAAGACTTCTTGAAGATCGTAGGAGCCATTACGCGATTGCCGAGAAAGGATGTGTTGTTTGTTTGGTCGAAAGCATATGAGGATGCTTTCCAGGAACTTAAGAAGAGGTTGACAACGACGCCCATTTTGATCATTCCAGACCGATTAGGAGGATTCGAAGTCTTCTGTGATGTATCTGGAAAGGGACTTGGATGAGTGCTACATCAGCACGGTCGAGTCGTAGCATACGTATACAGGCAGTTGAAGATCCATGAGAAGAACTACCCCACTCATGATCTTGTCGACAGTGATTTTTGCATTAAAGATTTGAAGGCACTTCCTATTAGGGGAGCACGTAAATGTGTTCTCGGATCATAAGAGTCTGAAGTATCTCTTCACTCAGAAGGAGCTCAACATGCATCAGAGACGATGGGTCGAGCTTATGGCAGATTATAGTACCATCCTGGAAAGATCAATATCGTACATGATGCGTTGAGTCGTCTACCAGCGGTGATGACGCTTACGACACAGTGGAGGTTGCAGCAAGAGATCCGGGACATGAGTATAGAAGTGATTCTACCAGGGATGGCCGCATCTTTAATGGGCACGCACATCCAGTCGACATTGGTGGAGAGGATCAAGACTGCTCAGATATATGATGGGAAGTTGCAGAAGATCAAAGACCTGATAATAGCAGGCTAGAGGCCATAGTTTAAGATTCAAGCAGATGGATCCTTGAGGTTTGAGGACATGATCTATGTACCGTCCGGTGCCATTAGAGAGGAGATATTGGAGGAAGCTCACAGTTCTCCATACTCTATACATATTGGAGGTACCAAGATGTATCAGGATCTGCGACAGCATTACTGATGCATGGCATGAAGAGAAGTGTCGCACTGAGCATGGCAAAGTGTATTGTGTGCCAACATGTGAAGGCTGAAGATCAGAGGACTGCCGGCTTATTACAGCCCTTACCCATTCCAGAGTGGAAATGGCAGCACATCACGATAGACATCGTGGCTGAACTACCCAAAAGTACGAAGCAGAATGACGTTGTCTGGGTGATCGTAGATTGATTGTCCAAGACATCACACTTCATTCATTTCAGAGTAGGCCAGTCTACAGAATGTTGGCCAAGAAGTACATGGATGAGAGTGTGAAGTTGTATGGAGTTCCTATCAGTATTGTCTCGGACAGAGACACCGGGTTCACATCTCGTTTTGGGAGGAGCCTTTAGGAGAGCATGGGAACCCACTTGAGCTTTAGTATGGCTTACCATCCACAGACAGATGGTCAGTCATAGCGTACTATACAGATACTTGAAGACATGTTGCGGGCATGTATGCTGGATTTCAAAGGATCATGGGAAGAACAACTACATTTGGTGGAGTTTGCATACAACAATAGCTACCAGCCTAGCATTGGCATGTCGACTTTTGCGGCACTGTATGGGAGGAAGTGCCGATCCCCCTAGAGCTGGGATGATGTAGGATATCGAGAGTTGGTTGGTCTTGAGCTAATCACCGAAGCCGTGGATGTGGTTCGGACCATTAGAAAGAAGCTGCAGTTGGCTTAGAATAGGTACAAGCATTGGGCAGATACGAAATGTCGACACATGGAGTTTCAGCCCGGTGATCTTGTTTTTCTGAAGATCTCACCCAACCAAGGATTGATTCATTTTGGTCGGAGAGGAAAGCTTAGTCCTCGATTTATTGGGCCTTTCGATATTCTGGAGCGAGTAGGAGAGGTGGCCTACAAGCTTGCACCACCCCCTGCCTTGGAGGGAGTGCACAATGTGTTCAACATCTTGCAGTTGTGTCGCCATATGAGCGACCCTAGTCATGTCGTGGACTACTCGGAGATCGCAGTTCGTCCAAACTTGACATACGAGTAACAACCAATAGAGACCCTAGATCGACGCCAGAAAGTCTTCATGAACAGGACTATTGATTTAGTCAGGGTGATGTGTCGTCGCATCTCGCCATGAGAATCTACCTGGGAGCGAGAGGACAAGATGCGAGAATGTTACCCCTACCTTTCCCCTGCCATGTAGAGAATTCTGAGGACTGAATTATTCTAAGGAGGGTAGGATGTAACGACCTGTATTTTAGGCATATTGGATTGAATGTGTGCATATATTTTTGCTTCGATCGTCCATATGTTTTTTGTTCGTATGTTCTTTTCTCCTACGTGTTGACCCGAGGGCGCCCCTATTTTCAAATTTTTCCACCATAGCGTGAATAATTATCATTTAACCCAAACTAATTACCCTAACCCGCATTCAATTAACCACCCCCACACCCTTTAATCACCCCCCTTTGGCAGATGAGATCCGATTAATTCGGATCTCAACTTATTGCCTATTACACTATTTAAAGATCCTCCTCCACCCTCCTGTTCAATCACCCTCCTCTTCGTTGGAAGGAGGTAGCACATTCATTCCCCTCCCACACTGTTCTTCTCTCCATCAACCCCAAACATCATCATCAACCTCATCATCTTCCCCCTCCGTCAACCAATCACCCAAATCAAACAACGAAATCATATTGAGAGAAAGAGAAGCAGAAATTGAAAGTGGAAATCAACTCTACAACAATCAAATCCCCTCTCCTTTCTTCCCCCCATCCTGCCTTGTGCGCACGCCCATTGCCTAGGCAGCCGCCGCCGATGCTTGCTTGCGCCGCCACCAATCCGTCACCCAGGCCGCCACCCCCCTCCAGCTCCGCCGCGTGCGCGCAGATCCACCGTCGCTGCTTGCACGCACCGCCCGTCGCCCAGGGTCCCGCCTCGTCTGCTCCGCCCCTGCCGTGCCCCCTTAACCGTCCGGAGCCCCCGGCCGCGCCCCCTAGCCGCCCTGAGCTCCCCCTTGCCGTGCGCCCCTCCACAAAACAAAAAAAGGGAAAAGAAAGAGGAACGAAAGAAGAGAAGGAAGAAGAAGAGGCAGACTTTGAGAGGAGAGAGGTGTGGTTATTATTTAAGTATAATGTTATTAATAGGTTATAAGTTATTAAAAAGTATATATGTATATATTTAAGTTTTAAGCTTTAATTTATAAATTAGTTATAAAGGTTTTAGTTTAAGCTAATATATATAAAGTTAATTTTATCTTTTTATTATAAATTATTTTAAGTTAATGTTAGCTAGGTATAAGTATACTAGTATTAATATATGAGTTCTATTTATAAGTTGTGTAGCTAACTTGCCTCGTAACACATGTGAACCAAGTAACTCCACCGCGGATCGAGCGGCGCTTTTCACGACACGTCGTATCGGTAATTCATGGTACCCTTACTATGGGTTTAAAAACAATAATAAATGCATGCTAAAACAAGTTTCATTTTGTTTTCAAAGTATTTCAATTGAACAGCTAGATAAACTAAAATGCACAGTATCGTAAAAGAATTGATCGGTCTACGTGTTATGGTTGACTGAAAAAGGTGACAAACTAGTAAATGAATCGTGAATTACAAATCTAGTAACATCACAGACACTTGGGGTTTTTGGAGTAACTTATAATAGAGAATGTGCATGAGCGACCAGTTCAGGCTTTGTTGTTGTCCCGCTTGTCTGGACAAATTCACAGATATGAATCACAGATTATTGAAGAGTATCGTATTTGTTGCACAGTTTTGGTTTAACCCGGGTACGCGCACATGTGGTATGACTCTTGGTTGCTCACTATACTACGCTTTATAAGTCACGATCTAGGTTCAGGCACAGTTATACTCTCGTAACCTTGTCATCTTTAATAATGTCAATTGTGAAAGTTGTAAATCTGCCAAACTACGATTCTGCTCTATTTCCATACCATTATTGTATGCACTTTTACTTCTCGTCTCTTTAGATTGCCATACTTGTATGTTTCTTTAATTTCCATGCTAGAGATACTTTGAGTTATGTTTGATCCTGGCGACCCTTCTTTTGTGGTGGACCCGCCAGATACCTTACAGGTGGACAAGGCGACACCTGAATTAGGAGACGAGCTCGCATTTGAGTTTGACCAGGAGGACGCTGGTTACTCAGAGTGAGTGTGAGAGTGTTATGTTATATTATATTTTTCTTTTATAAAGTGTGGCTTGTTGTGTATTTGTATTCGGGCTGTATTTTCCCTTTTCTGTATGCTGCTGGGTTGTAATAAGGTTGTATTGCATTTTCATGTATGAGTATTTAGCATATTTCTGCAACGGAGCCTGTATTGACTTCATTGGTGCCTAGCAGGACTTACGCATGTACTGAACAGTAACGGACCCTGGGAGTGGGTCGTTACAACTATGTTCGTTCATTTATGTTCATGAACAAGCTCGTCAAGTGATGTTTATGAATAAGCTCGTTAAGTATTCATTATAATACAGTGATGATAGAATTGTTGGAACATTGGGTTCTTACATTGTACTGCATTTAGACAAATATTATATTTTTTACTATGATTGGAATGGATGCTTGTTATAATGAGATTTAGGGATATGCTAGATTTGTTTGTTTTTTCCTGCAAATATATAATCCTTTTATTTAATTGATTTAGTTATTGGTAATTATGGTTAAATATTATTATTCCTAATTAAAAAATTGACGTTCATTTGTTTGTTTGAAAATTTGTTCATGAACAATATTGATTGTGTGTTCATGAACATGTTCCTGAACATATTCACGAACAAGCTCGATAAGCCTAGTTAACAAACAGAACGTTCTATGAACTACTCGTGAACAAGCTCAGTAAATGTTCGTTTACATTCGTTTACGTTCGTTCGGTTAGTTTAACGAACAAGCTTGAACGGGGTTTTAAAGCTCGACTAGTAAACGAACAGAGCTTGAACATGGATTTGGTTCGTGAACAAACCCAAGCTCTCTGTTCAAACTCGTTTGTCAACATCCCTAGTTTGGATATTACGAGTTCCAACCATTAAGCTTGTGACAGCTGGATGGAAAACAAAACTTTTTAGATTTAATTGAAAATTAGAGGTTTGGGGTTTTAACATATAAAGATTAAAAAGTACGAATCAAAGGGGAAAATAGGAGTGCAGGCAATAGCAGAGCCAGGAATTCAGTGAAGGGGATAAAGTATTTAATAAGGCGGGCGCCGAAGGTGTCCGCCTTATTTTTTTATGCTAATTTGTTGTTCCGCGCCGAAGGCGTCCTCACCGAATTTGTTGTTCTACGCGAATTTGTTGTTATGCGAGGTTATAATTTGTTTTTGTTTCTTTCCTTAAAAGCATGACTTGGATGGGATTCAAGTCAGCTATCCAATTAAAAGTATAGACAGCCTATCCCCTAGGAATGGACTGGTGAGTGAATAAGGGTATAAAAAATTTTGGTTTTTTTGCCAGGCAACTAACCCAATTGAATGCTCTATGCGGCTACCCCATCCCATGCGATTCTGCGAAGTGCTGATAGACGGATTGAGGAGATTGGTGTATAATTTGTGGTGAATAAAAAATTTAATTTTTTTTGGAGGGGGGCAGCCTGTCCCCCCTGTTGGAATTCCATAATTCCATATTTCTACTCTATATTATTTTGATGTGACAAACTTAACTTTATTATTTGTTACTAACTCCTTTTTGCAGAATACTAGATTTTCCACATATACATCATGACGTAAGACTTCTCAGCATGTGCAACATGGACATTAGCGCCTATAACAGTTATCTGCACAAAGTCTACTCAATATCAAGATGAAGTTATTTCTATGGACTTTATGTAATTGATGTAATTTTTTCTTTTATAGGGGTTTTAAGCCTTATGATGACTCATCTTATATACCTAGGTTCTCTCCCAACTTTTATCTACAAACTGCCGTTTTCCGTTTCTCAAAACTCCTCTTTAAAATATTAGCCGACCAGGTAAAATTGGCTGGCTGGCTAATATTTTTCTTTTCGAATTAGACCATGAAATTTTACAGGTATCTTTCTTTTCATGACTGGTCCACGTCTGCAAAATCTAACGGTCAAATTCTGTTGTTTGATAATTGGCCGACTAGCACTTTTTTCTGGCAGGCTAATGCCATTTTTTGCAGTTTTCAGAACCAATTTTTTTCTATCCGTTGGGGGTGGTTTCTAAACTTTGGAAATCAGTTTCTATAATTCCTTTCCAATCCTATAAATAGATGAGTACTCCCCTCCTTCATTCACACATCTCTTTTACAAATTCTCTCTCTAGAAATCATTTTCTATCTCTTCCAAGAGAGAATTTCTGCAGAAATATTGCCATTACTTTCAGTTTGAAGAAATATTTTCTGAAATTTTCTTTCTTCAATTGAAAACTAAAAGATTCAAGTTTGTTTCTTTCATTCTAAAATCTAGAAACTTTGAATCTTTCTTTTTCACTTATTCCTTGAATTTTATTCGAAATCTTCATCAAGGCTTTAGGTGTTATTTTCATTTCTTTTGTAAGTTGAATCTCTTGGTGTAGAGATTGTACAAAGTTTGGGACACTGAGAGTGTTGCCATTTTTGTATGTTGTTGCTTGCGGGGCAAGTGTTATAATGGATTGAAAATCTCTACGGGGTAGAGGACTGGGCGTAGGATCACCAGGATCCGAACCAGGATAAATCTTGGTGTTTGCGATTGCCATTCTCTGTATTGTATTTCTTTACTTCCGCATTTTTATTGCATCTTTTTATTAACTTTAAAATTTGCAATTTCGTCGTGATATACACTATTCACCCCCCCTCTAGTGTATTTGGTGTGCCAGGAGATCCTACATTTGGTATCCGAGCACAGTCAAGATGGCCTACACCTATCCGACGAACAATTCAACATCTTCATCGTAATATCCAGAAGGGCACCCCACAACAAGGCCTCCACTATTCAACGGTTCCAACTATTCTTATTGGAAGACAAGGATGACAATCTATCTTCAAAGCATCGATTACGAACTTTGGAACATGTTGGAAACTCAATACAAGAAGCCTACAACTCCTTATGCCCAATGGACTACCAATGACAAAACCGCCGCAACTCGCAACTCCAAAGCAATGAATGCATTATTCTGCGCTATGGACAAGAATGAGTTCAACCATGTATCCCAGGTCAAAACTGCCTATGACATCTGCCATACACTTCAGGTAACACATGAAGGTACTAATAAAGTTAAAGAAACTAAAATTTCTGTTCTTGTTCACAGATTTGAACTATTCAGAATGAAGGACAACGAGACAATTGGAGAGATGGTTACTAGATTCACAGATATAACAAACTCTCTAATTGCTCTTGGAAAGACATATTCTCAAACAGAACAAGTCAGAAAGATCATTCGTGCCTTAACACCAGAATGGGAAAGAAAGACGCCAGCAATAGAAGAAGCCAATGACTTATCAACACTCACTGTTGAAAGCCTCGTTGGTAATTTGATGGCCTACGAAGTTCAACTTCAAGACCGCAAAGAACAAGCAGATTCAAAGAAGAAAACTCTTGCCTTCAATGCATCATCAGATACCGATGATTCAGACACAGACGATGATGAAGATGTTGCCCTCATTACTAGGAACTTCAGAAAGTTCTTAAGAAAAGGTAAGTATAAAAATTTTAAATCTAAAAATACTGATTCTTCTCTTTGTTTCAATTGTAATAAACTAGGACATTACAAGAAGGATTGTCCTCTTCTCAAATCAAAGGTCAAAACTTTCAACAACAACAATGAACATTCCAAGAAAGAAAGAAGGTTTGATAGAATGAAGAAAGCCTTCGCGGCAACTTGGGATTCATCTTCTGACAAAGAAGACAACGATAATGAAGAAAAAGCCAATATGTGCTTCATGGCACAAGATGATGAAAGCAATGTAAGTCATTTTGATAATGAAGAATTATTAGATGCTTTTAATGATCTTTTCATTCATTCAAAAGACTAAATGCACAACACAAGTCTTTGAAACAAAGTAATGATGCTCTTATCCTTGAACATCGAGGACTTTCATCTAAATGCATTTCATTTGATGCAATTAACACTGAGAAAGATATGTTATCATCTCAATCTTGAGTCTGAATAAAGAGAATGAAATTCTCAAAAATAAGAATCAAGGATTGCATGCACGTCTATCCGAAATGGATAATAGTGTTTCATCACTAAAGATGAAATACGATGAGATGTCTGTTAATGTTAATAATTTTAACAAAGGTAAGATTAATCTCAATGATTTGCTTCAATTTCAATATCCTGCAAATCATAAACAAGGATTGGGCTTTTCAAATAAGAATATATCCAAATCTTGTAACACATCTTCTTTTTGTGGTAAAACAACATTTGTTAAACCACAAAAGAAGAATCATGCATTCATTTACACGAAGAAAATTAATCATGTTGTTTCTTCTTCACAAAGAAATGTTTCAAACATTAGAAATATTTCGAATGCATCTCCTAGGAAATCTAATACTCTAAGTATATGGGTTCCTAAGGATTCTTGTTTATATGATAGAGATTTGTTTATTTCAAATTATATGCAATCTATTGTTCATTCTTGCAATTATATAAGAAAGCCAAATTCTACTTGGGTTTGTCTTCCTAAGATCTAATCCAAAGGACCCTAAAGCAAAGGGTACCATTGTTTCATGTTTATCTTTCAGGTACCCAAAAAGGAAAGATGGATCTTAGATAGTGGATGTTCTAAACATATGACTGGCAACATTAACTTACTTTCCACCGTTCAATTCAAAGATGGAGGCACGGTATCCTTTAGAGATAACAACAAAGGACATATTATTGGAATTGGAACAGTTGGAAATCCAGATCAACCTATCATTAAAGACGTACTTCTGATTAATGGTTTGAAACACAATTTATTATCTATCAGTCAATTATGTGATAAGAATTTTAAGATTATGTTTGAACAACATGATTGTATTATTTATAATTTTGATATATCATCTGTTTTATTTCGTGGTAAGCGTAGGATTAATATTTATATCCTATGCATGTCTATTACCACTCACAATCTCTGTTTGATGGCTTCATCAGACAATACACTTTTATGGCACAAACGTTTTGGACACACTAATTTCAAAAATCTTGCACATATTTCAAAACATAATTTAGTTAATGGAATGCCAAACATATCATTCAAACACAAATATTTCTGTGATGCTTGTCAACAAGGAAAAATACACAAATCTTCTTTTAAATCAAAGGACGTTATTTCAACAAAGAGACCATTAGAACTTCTTCATTTGGATTTATTTGGTCCTTCAAGAGTAGCTTCTTTGAATAAAAGTAGATATGCATTTGTCATTGTTGATGATTATTCACGATATACATGGGTTATATTCTTACAACATAAGAATGATGCTTTCCAAGAATTTTCCATATTTTGTAGAAAGATTCAGAAAATCAAATCTTCAACCATCTTTACTATTCGTAATGATCATGGGGGGAGAATTTGAAATTGAATCTTTTTCCAAGTTTTGTGATGATAATGGTTTAACTTATAATTTCTCCTTTCCTAGAGCTGCTCCACAAAATGGTGTAGTAGAAAGGAAAAATAGAACTCTTCAAGAATTTGCTAGAACAATGCTTTGTGATAGAAACTTACCGAAATATTTTTGGGCAGAAGATGTTGCAACGGCATGTTATATATTAAATAAAGTTCTTATAAGAACATTGCTTAACAAAACTTGTTTTGAATTATTCTTTGATCGCATTCCTTGTGTATCATATTTTCGTGTGTTTGGATGTAAATGTTTCATTCTTAACACTAGAGATTTACTTGACAAGTTTGATTCAAAATTTGATGAAGGGATTTTTGTTGGTTACTCAACACGTAGTAAAGCCTACAGAGTTTTCAACAAAAGAACTTCATCAATTGAAGAATCTTTACATGTCACTTTTGATGAGAATCCCTCATCTATTCCTACTATTATTGATGATAGTGAGGATTTATTACCTTTATCTGATTCATTTAACAATATTCAACTTGATGATGATGGTGCTACTAAACCCTCTATTGAGTCTATTTCAGATAATACAGATCTTCCTAAGGCATATACACAAGTTCGCAATCATCCACCAGACTTGATAATTGGTGATATTTCAGATGGTGTGAAGACTCGTGGTCAAATGGAGCAAATGTCACATAGTGCATTTATCTCATCCATTGAACCAAAGAACATCATCGAAGCATGTGAAGACAGTTCATGGATTATTGCTATGCAGGAGGAACTCAATCAATTTCAAAGAAACGATGTTTGGGAATTGGTACTCAGACCATCAAATCATCCAATTATTGGTACCAAGTGGGTATTCAAAAATAAGTTGGATGAATCTGGACAGGTAATTAGAAACACGGCACGACTAGTTGCACAAGGTTATAATCAAGAAGAAGGTATTGATTATGATGAAACCTATGCACCAATTGTACGTCTTGAATCTATTAGGATGTTATTATCTTTTGCATGTTATAAAGATTTTAAGTTGTTTCATATGGATGTTAAAAGTGCTTTTCTTAATGGATTTCTTAAAGAAGAAGTCTATGTTGAACAGCCCCCAGGATTCCAACATGAAACATTGGAAAACCATGTTTTTAAATTAAAGAAAGTTTTATTTGGTCTTAAGCAAGCACCTCGTGCTTGGTATGAAAGACTTAAAAGGTTTCTATTAAATTCAGGTTATTCAATTGGTAAGATTGATTCAACCCTATTTGTTAAAAACATAGATTCTGACATTATTATTATTCAAATTTATGTTGATGACATTATTATTGGTTCTACTAATGAATCTCTTTGTCAAGATTTTTCTAAGATTATGCAGAAGGAATTCGAAATGAGTCACATGGGTGAACTTAATTACTTCTTTGGTCTTCAAATCAAACAAATGAAGGAAGGTATTTTCATCCACCAAAGCAAATACTCAAAAGAACTTATCAAGTGCTTTGGACTAGAAAGTTCTACAGAAAAATGTACTCCAATGAGTACTTCTACATCCCTTGACAAGGATCTAAATGGTAAGAGTATCGATCAACGTCTTTATAGAGGTATGATTGGCTCGTTACTTTATCTTACTGTTAGTAGACCAGACATCATGTTTTCTGTTTGTCTTTGTGCTCGCTTTCAGGCAGATCCTAAGATTTCTCATCTTACTGCCGTAAAACGGATAATTAGATACGTTAAACATACGTCTGATTTTGGTTTATTTTATCCTAAAACTAGCACATATGATTTATTATCATATAGTGATGCAGATTTTGCTAGTTGTAAATCTGACCGAAAAAGCACAAGTGGCCCATGTCATTTTCTTGGACATGCTTTGGTCTCTTGGTTTAGCAAAAAGAAAAATTCTGTTTCATTATCTACCACAGAGGCAGAATATATTGCTGCTGGTTTAGCGTGTGCTCAAATTTTATGGATGAAACAAACAATATCAGACTATGGCATTCAGTGTTCCACATGTCCCATTATGTGTGATAACACAAGTGCAATTAACCTATCTAAAAATCATGTTCATCATTCTTGCATAAAACACATTGACATTCGTCACCACTTTTTGGATGATCATGTTCAAAAAGGTGACATTATTTTAAAGTTCATTTCTACTGAACATCAGATTGCCGACATCTTAACTAAGCCTTTGAAAGAGGATTCTTTCATTAAACTTAGAAGAGATTTAGGCATTATTAGTGAATCTGAACTTTGATATATCAATATATTTATTTGTTTTATATTTTCTGATTTATTTCGTATTTTTGTCGACATTTATTTACAATTAGCCGGCCAGCCAAATTTTTTCTGGTCGACTAACTTTTAAAAAAAATTAACATATTCTCTTTGTCTTCTTGTGAATTTTTTATTTCTATTTTTTTTTGATTTTTTTATGCAACCGTAGCATCTCTTGGGATATTAGGGATTTAATATATTATTTATTATTCTTAGATATTTTATCTCTCTTTTCAATGCAAGCCACTTGTCCTCATCTCATTCCTTTGACTCACCTACTCCACCTACCCCCTTTATTACCATTGTCCTTTCAAAGCTCTTTTGATCTTTTCGAATGCAGGTAATAACTTGGTTTGACTTCTTTTTGATTTTTTTTAATTTTTAATTATTTTTTTATACCGCCTCAACTTTTCACACGGCTTGGGTTCTTCTTTTTGGCCGGCCAATCAAAATGATGCTCTCTGTTGGGTTTTTCAATATGTTACGTTTCACATTATTTCATGTTTGTTAACTCTCCATGTTGTTACTGTTTCTTTTCTGAATCCCAAGTGTTCATGTTTTAAAGACAATTTGTCTTTATCACCCACACTTTGTGTTCCCCATATATGTTCAGTATGCTCTTCCATATGCAACATATTAGTTTGTTCACTTTATTATTTTCCCTGATTTTTTTCTCATAAATTACCCTCTTTTTGCGGATGACAAAGGGGGAGAAAACTATACCAAGCATGTATTATATTAATATACCATATGCATACTTTCAGGGGGAGTATTACTTTGCAAGAATTTTTGTCGTTATCACTAAATTACAATTTGTAATTACTAAACCAATAATTACTAATTTTTTCTTTAATGAAAGTTTGTCATCATCAAAAAGGGGGAGAATGTTGGAATTCCATAATTCCATATTTCTACTCTATATTATTTTGATGTGACAAACTTAACTTTATTATTTGTTACTAACTCCTTTTTGCAGAATACTAGATTTTCCACATATACATCGTGACGTAAGACTTCTCAGCATGTGCAACATGCACATTATTGCCTATAACAGCTATCTGCACAAAGTCTACTCAATATCAAGATGAAGTTATTTCTATGGACTTTATATAATTGATGTAATTTTTTCTTTTATAGGGGATTAAAGCCTTATGATGACTCATCTTAGATACCTAGGTTCTCTCCTAACTTTTATCTACAAACTGCTGTTTTCCGTTTCTCAAAACTCCTCTTTAAAATATTAGCCGACCAGGTAAAATTGGCTGGCTGGCTAATATTTTTCTTTTCGAATTAGACCATGAAATTTTACAGGTATCTTTATTTTCATGACTGATCCACGTCTGCAAAATCTAATGGTCAAATTCGGTCGTTTGAAAATTGGCCGACTAGCACTTTTTTCTGGCAGGCTAATGCCGTTTTTTGCAGTTTTCAGAACCGATTTTTTTCTATCCGTTGGGGGTGGTTTCTAAACATTGGAAATCAGTTTCTATAACTCCTTTCCAATCCTATAAATAGATGAGTACCCCCCTCCTTCATTCACACATCTCTTTTACAAATTCTCTCTCTAGAAATCATTTTCTATCTCTTCCAAGAGAGAATTTCTGCAAAAATACTGCCATTACTTTCAGTTTGAAGAAATATTTTCTGAAATTTTCTTTCTTCAATTGAAAACTAAAAGATTCAAGTTTGTTTCTTCCATTCTAAAATCTAGAAACTTTGAATCTTTCCTTTTCACTTATTCCTTGAATTTCATTCGAAATCTTCATCAAGGCTTTAGGTGTTATTTTCATTTCTTTTGTAAGTTGAATCTCTTGGTGTAGAGATTGTACAAAGTTTGGGACACTGAGAGTGTTGCCATTTTTGTATGTTGTTGCTTGCGGGGCAAGTGTTATAATGGATTGAAAATCTCTACGGGGTAGAGGACTGGGCGTAGGATCACCAGGATCCGAACCAAGATAAATCTTGGTGTTTTCGATTGCCATTCTCTGTATTGTATTTCTTTACTTCCGCATTTTTATTGCATCTTTTTATTAACTTTTAAATTTGCAATTTCATCGTGATATACACTATTCACCCCCCCTCTAGTGTATTTGGTGTGCCAGGAGATCCTACACCCCCCGGTCCCTATGTGGCTTCGCCACTGGGTGTAGGTTTCACGCTACCAAGGGGAGTCGATGACCATTTTTCACTTTTATATATACCCATGCGCCTGCGCACAGAGGCAAATTTTCATGTGCAAAATATCCTCGTTGCAAAAAATGTGAGAGAAGTTTTGTGGAAAAATTTCAAAAATCCAAGCATTGAAGGCGTTCTACACATGCTAATACACCAACAGACGAAAAATCAAGAAAATCTCCCTATTTTTCCCGTTGATTGAATGTGTATAAAATGTTCTATTGTTCTAAAATTGTTGAATTTGTAACTGCTTGATACAACGTCAAATCCTCATATGGTTCACCTGTTATTTTTCATGTGGTATGTATATATACTAGTCATAACACGTGCCCGCGGACACGGTTCATTAAAGATTTCCCCCGTGGAATATTTGTTTCACAAAAATTATTTCCACAGCCGAAATTTAAAAGAACAACAAATTAGCGTAAAAATATTTAGCGGCATGGACGCCTTCAGCGCGAAACAACAAATTCGACGTAGGCGCCTTGGACACTGAACAAAACATTCGGGGTGGAACAACAAATTCGCATAGAACAACAAATACGGCGCGGAACAACAAATTAGCGTAAAAAATTTAGAGGGCAGGTGCCTTCGGCGCGGAACAACAAATTAACATAAAAAAATTTAGCGGGCTCATTCAGTGGAACAACAAATTAGAATAAAAAAATTTAGGGGACAGTCGCCTTCGGCGCGGAACAACAAATTAGTGTAACGCGGGTGCCTTCGACACGGGCACCTCGAAGGACAAATGATTTGGGACATTCTTCTGACAACTAGAAGTAAGGTACTTCTACTTCGGTGTCTGCTCCACCTAAACTCTACATTTCCTCTATGGTTCAACGATAATTATCGGTTGGTCTCCCAACATATCAGACAAAGTTACCACCGACCTACTTGAGTCACTATCTGACTTAAGCATCAGAAGGGATTAGATCGTGTTAGTTCTTGGGTTCAAGACTAACGTTGTTTTGATGATGATCAATACATTATGTTAGTGTGCTAATCAATCTTATATTTTAGTCTTAGTTTATCTTAATAATTATATGTTGATGAGACAAAGCATAATGCTTGGAGGATGATGCAAGGGATATCTTAAAGACCTCCAAGAGTGATGGAGTGCTCAAGCTTGGATGAAGTCTTGAAGATCATCTAATGAAGCCAAAGCTTGGAGCATAATGATGGATGGACATCTAGAGGGGCATTGCCAAAGCTTAGAGCTTGATGAAGGGAAGCTCATCAAGGAGTGCCAAAGCTTGGAGATGATGGGAAGCATCAAGGTATCATGAGCTTGAAGACTTAGACTCTAGGAGATGTAATTTGTAATCCATGTAATTTCAATTACTTGCATTTCTCTTTTTGAGTCTAGGATTTTTGTAATGCCTTGATAGATGGTCATACTCTCATGCATATGCATTTCACCATCTTAGTAAGCCTTAGGATTATCATAGAATCCAACCCAATAGGTTCATCTAGCCCAAAGACTCAATTGGAGTCTTTGGCTCTCCAACAATCGCCTGATGAAGGTTTCACAGTCAACTGGGTGATTTTCAGTCGACTGTCGTGCCTTCTACAGTCGACTGTGGTGCACTGCTCAAGTCATCCTTTGATTGACTCTTCTTGAGCTTTTCGCATTAGTCAAATGATGTTCAATTTACAGTCGCCTGTTTTCTACAATCGCCTGTGAATTGGTCGACAGTCGACTATGCGCTTCTTGCATTTTCTGGGCTTCTTCCCAATTTGCAAGACAGTCGTCTGATGACATTTTTACAGTCGCCTGTATATTTACAGTCGCCTGTGAAATGGCCATCAGTCGTTGAAAGGCGTAAGTGCGAAAAAATGTATCTCTATCTGTTTTGCTTCCATCCCTACAGAAGTCGCCTGATGAAGGATATACAGTCGACTTTTTGTTTTACAGTCGCATGTGTAGTCTTATATAGTCGACTGTCCTGGCTCAGATTATATCCATTGGGATTTTTCTAGCCGTTGAACAGTCGACTGTCATTTGTTCTTCAATCGACTGTCTGTGTCGTAAACTGCCAAAATCTAGCAGTTGCAGATTTCTTTCCTTTGGGTTTTTGGCTGGTTATATGGGCTCTTCTTGGCTTCATATATATAGGAGATGGCTTAGTTCATTTAGAACTCTTGAAAGGGTTAGGAAATCATAGCAGATCATTTAATCTCTTCTCTAAGCCACTCCTCCCACATTCCCTCATTAGAGCTTCAATCTTATGCTATAGCATCTAAGCTATAGGGAATTTATCCAAGGGATTTCAATCTCATTCCTTTTCTTGGAGAACATCTTTCTACTCTTCATTTCATACACTCAAGTGAGAAGTGTTAATTTTCATTCCTAGAAGAGAGAAAGATCGACAAGTGCAATCAAAGCTAATCTCAAGCACTTGGTCATTCACTTGCATGCCTTCTTCTTCACATTGGTAAGATCATATCAAGGCATAGGTAATTGTTGTTTCGTTTTTTTGTTTAAAACCCTAATTCTCTTTGTGGAAATTAAATACTCTCTTTGTGGGAGTTACTCTCTTTGTGAGAGTTTTTTTTTCTGTGTGAAAGAACAAAATCCTCTGTATGATGTCTCTCTGTGTGAGAGTAAGGATATCTCTTTGTGGGAATCCTAAATCCTCTGTGTGAGGTATCTCTGTGTGAGATTTTATTCACTTCTCTTTGTGGGAAATATAATGAATATTGGTGTGGCTGGACGTACCCAAGTTTTAGAGAACCAGGGTAAAATCCTTGTGTTTGCGATTGTGTTGTTGAGCACACTCTCTAATTTCCGCTGCTTATTTTGCTTTAATTTTAGTAACTTTCAATTAAGAAATTTGCTTGCCATTACACTATTCACCCCTTCTCTAGTGTGTGTGTAGCCCCGCAGGGTCCCTCACAGATCGGACCCCAGATCCAACCCTCCTTAATAAGCTCTTCGTGTTGCATGATGCTGAAATTGCTCCGGAGATAGCTCGGACTGGACTCCAACAGCTCATATTGAAGTCTATTCATTTCAAAGTTAGCTCGCCTAGTATCTGGAATCTGGAGGTAGCCCAGAGACGACTCAAACTCTACAAAAACATCTTGGACCAGAGCCTTGCCAATAGATCGCCTAGTCTTCAGCCAGCCGCCAGTAGCTTAGATAGAGGCCTATTCAAACTAGGGTTGGCTCGCCTGGCATCCAGTCAGCTGCCGACACTAGCGTACGCCAACTACTGCAACCACATCATCATCCAACAAGGATGAGAAAACACCCGTAAACACAAACTATAGGGATGAAATGTCAATTGGGGTGACTCAAATTAACACTAGGAGTTCAAGTCATAACAAATTTTAGAATTAAAAGTTGCAAACATTTAAATTCTTATCATGCAACAACTAGAATGGCATATGCAACGATGTCGATGGTTCAAAACATGGTGAGTGTGAAGATACTGAAAGTTTGTTACGATTGAGGAGCACAAATCGAGTTTATTATCCTTTTATGCAATAAAACAACAAAGCAATAGGTTTGAAAATTACGTCGAAACCATTAAGCTTGTGACTGCTGGATGAACAAATAAAACATCTTAGATTTAATTGAAAATTAGATGTTTGGAGTTATAAAACATAAAGATTAAAATGTACGATTCGAATCAAAGGGGAAAATAGGGGTGTAGGTTTCACGCTACCAAGGGGAGTTAATGCCCATTTTTCACTCTTATATATACACATGCATGTGCGCACAGAGGCAAATTTTCATGTGCAAAATGTCCTCGATGCAAAAAACATGAGAGAGTAGTTTTATGGAAATTTTTTCAAAAATCCAAGCATTGAATGTGTTCTACACATGTTAATACACCAACAGACGAAAAATCAAGAAAATCTCCCTACTTTTTTCCCCTGATTGACTGGATACAAAATATTCTATTGTTCTAAATTTGTTGAATTTGTAACATTGAATGCGTTCTACACATGTTAATACACGAACAGACGAAAAATCAAGAAAATCTCCCTACTTTTTTTCCCCTGATTGGCTTGATACAGCGTCAAATCATCATTTGGTTCATCTGTTATTTTTCATGTGGTATGTATGTATGTATATATATATATATATATATATATATATATATATATATATATATATATATATATATATATATATTTGAAAAGTTAGTGGCCATCTATATTAATAACAAATGTACATACATTTGGGTGGTCAGATTGGTGTTACAGCAGAGAGGGGAGAGGGCACAAGCGCCATCACCCTCAACTGGTAACCCCCAATGTGTCTCCCAAATGCGCAAATGAAACTTAAACTTAAACAATAACATAAAAGCAAGAATTTATCCATTATCTCTAAGCTCCCAGCGATCCATAGCTTGTTTGGCTTCCTGAGAATTAGGCTCAATATCCCTAAGGATTGTTCTGAAGTCAGAAGCAATCTCCTCAAACAGGGCCGTCATTGGTCTCTTGATGTCCTCAAAAATTCTCCTGTTCCTTTCCCGCCAGATGTGCCAGACCATTGAAGAGAGCGCTGTTTTAGCCATAGTGCTTAAAGCGTCTCTCTTCTCAAAGTGCCCCAAGAAGTAGTCACCAACTCGTGCGAGTTGGGGGGAAATGGGGACAGTAATTCCCAGCTTTAGTAGGCATCTCTTCAAAATGTAGCTAGTGTATTCACACTCAAAGAATAGGTGGTTGATATCTTCATCCCCACCCGAATTGCACATGATACATTGAGTTTCATTTTGAATCCCCCAGCCCTGCAATTTGTCCCTTGTTAATAGCTTGCCAAGGAAAGCTCTTAAGAGTGCAAGAGATTGTTTCGGCACACTATGTCTAAACCAAACCAGGTTGTAGTATCTGAAAGGAACACCTCTATGTCGAACTCCCTGCCAGGCAGCGGCAAAAGAGAAAGGCCTGCTTGATTCCGCCCATGCCCAGTTATCCCTACCGGCCAACAAATTGAGTTTCAGCAGCTCAGGCCGAACCCATCCTATAGCTGGGTCTAGCGTCCAGGTCCCTTGAACCCAATAGTCAGCCACCGTTTTGTGATGTGCCTCCACGGGAACTTCACATAAATCAGATAACGGTCCACTCCCCAACCAGTTGTCATACCAGAATAGCGTAGATGTACCATCCCGTACTTGCCTCTTGATTAGGTATTTCGAGAACTTCCTGCAAGTCAACATGAATTTCCAAGTACCCGAATCTGTTACCTTCCCCTTTGCCGCAAAGAATCGATCAGAATCTTTGTATTTGGTCCGCATGTAGTTAGCCCAAAGGCCTTCTCCAGATAGCATCCGCCAAGTTAATCTCACACCCGCGGCCATATTAATATCAGGGAGAAGGCGGAGTCCCACTCCCCCCTCTTCTTTTGGAGTACATATATCCTTCCATGCCCATACATGAGACGTTCCCCAGATAAATTTCCTGCACGCAGAGGTGATAGCTCGAAGTATTGAATTAGGGATTCGGTAAACTTGCATCCAGAAGATCATCATTCCGTAAATAACCGATCTTACAAGCTCAATTCGTCCCGAGATGGATAGCATGGTAGAAGTCCACCCCGTGAGTCTCTTCTTGCATTTATCGACCAATCTATTGTACATGGTCGGCTTTGGATACTTGGAAGATAGAGGCAACCCGAGATATGTAGTAATGGAGGAGCCCTGCCTTACTCCTAGGAGGCTTACCAAGTCCGTAGGAGATTTAGTACCTTTACTGAACATTGCCGTACTCTTGTCCCAATTTATTTCCAACCCAGTGAGGTGGGAGAAGTCATCCAATAATATTTTGAGGCCTGAGAAGGTGCGTTTATTAGCTCTACAAAATATCAGTAAGTCATCTGCAAATAGAAGATGAGATGTAGTGTCTGCCCGTCTCATAGGTTGGATGTTACCTACTGATAAGGACTTTTCAATTAGTAAAGAAAAAGCTTCCATAATGATAACAAAGAGGTAAGGGGAAAGTGGATCGCCCTGTCTAATCCCCCTATTTCCTTCAAAATAGCCTGCTGGAGAGCCGTTCACCATAACGGAGTAGGTAGGGGTAGAGATACATTCCATAATCCAACCAATAAACCGCCTACCAAATCCCATTCTGTGCATAATATAATAGAGGAATTCCCGATTGACACTATCAAAAGCCTTCCGTAGATCCATTTTTAGACAGGCCCTGGAACCCATTGGGTTACTAAAATCCCTAATCTGTTCATGTGCAAGGAGTGCACTATCAGATAGAAGTCTGCCCTTCAAAAAAGCTGACTGATTTGGGGAAATAAGCTCGTGAATAAGGACTCGCAGCCTGTTACACATTATTTTACTAATAACTTTGTAGATGACATTACAGCAAGCAATTGGTCTGTAGTCACCCAGACTCGAGGCAGTAGCATTTTTAGGGACAAGGGTAAGATTTGTATGATTAATTGGATGCATGATAGATACGGAACGGAAAAAAGAGTGGACAGCATCAGTTAGATCTTTACCAATTGTGCTCCACCCATGCTGAAAGAAGAAGGCATTGTATCCATCCGGCCCAGGGGATTTATCCACCCCTATTTGGAAAAGAGCATCCTTGATCTCCACATCGGAAATTGTTCTCTCAAGCCAAATTGCAGTGTCAGGTGAAAGAATGCGCTTGGGAATCAAGTTCAGAAAAACATTCCAATAGGAAGTCTGAGAATATAATTCTTTGTAGAATTCAGGGGCCACAATTCTGATGTGCTCATGTGTAGTATTTTGGTTCCCACTTGCATCCACAAGATGGCTCAGGTTGTTATGGCACTGCCTTGCCTTCATCGCCGTGTAGAAAAATTTTGAGTTTGTGTCACCGAGGGAAAGCCAGTTCTGCCTGCTCTTTTGCCTCAACATGTCTTCTTCAATTCTAATAATTTCAGCCAGCTTCTTAGATAGGTTCCTCTCATGCAATTGCAAACTAATATCCGTGTGAAGCAGGGGATTATCTCTCACTTCTCTTAAAGACAATTTACAAACCTTGGCCTCTTCATCATTGGCTCTACTATTTGACCAGGTCCTTAGCACACATTTAAGGTTCCGCAACCTTACAACCAATCTATGCATGGGAGAGCCTACCACATCATGCTCCCAATGATCACGGAGGAGATCCTGATACCCATTCAGAGAGGTCCAAGAATTAAAGAATCTGAATGGTTTTGGGTGGGAAATCAGAGAAGTGTGCAGTTTGACCAGCATTGGCCTATGGTCACTAGTATTTGAATCCAAATACTCAACAAAAGTGTCCGGAAGAAGATTTAGCCAATGGTTGTTACAGAGAATTCTGTCCAGCCTCGCCATGATTCTGCCAGAGCCTACTCTCTGATTGGACCAGCTATAGGGGTTTCCAACACATTTGATATCCATCATCGAACAGTAGGTTAAGCAGTCATTGAATTCATCTAGGACACCCCTGTCACAACGTCTCCCGCCCTTTTTTTCTTTTGCATAGCGAATAGTATTAAAATCTCCCCCCCATAGCCAAGCATCCGCCCCAATATTCCTCGCATCAGCTTGAAGGCAATTCCAGAGAGAGTGTCTCTCGGTCGTCAGATTGGACCCATAGATGGCGCTTATGAATATCACGAGGCTTCCTTTGTTTGTGCACTTCAAAGTTATATGTTGGGACGAAGATGACTGAATACTTGCCTGCCAAATATTGTCCATACCCACCAAGATCCGGCCTCCTGAATGCAAAGCAAAATTATCAAATATACTCCAAGTTTTAGGGAAACAAGAGCTCCATTTCCCCCCAGCTTCTTTCAGCTTAGTTTCCAATAGAATAACTATGGAAGGTTTAATCAACAGTAATCTATCGCGTAGGTCTCTCCTCCTCACTAAATTGTTTAGACCTCGCGTATTCCAGACAAATAAACTCATAATTACAAGTTTTGGGTTGGCTTCCCCGAAGCCCCATCTCTAATGCGAGCACTCTTCCTCGTATTGGCCATAGCCGTATCTGCATTTGCATCCTTCTTTGTATTTTGAATTTTCTTCTCACCATTTCCTACAGCCGAAAGTGAAACCCATTCTGGATTAGCAACCACAAGAGTATGGGGAGCGGGGGTGTCTACTGGAGCCTGAGGAGGATAAGCTTCCTGTTGATCGGGACCTTCAGATAAATGGACCTGGGAGGGGTGTATGCCTGACCATCTGGGCATATCATCTTGCTCTTGAGTAGTCTGCTTCACCAGTACAGGGTCAATAACTGACATACTTGGACCATCGGATTCCAGAACCTGAATGCTGACTGCCATATCTTTCCCAGAATTGCTAGCTACTTGCTTGTTTTCCACCAATGAAGCCTGAGGCTGCTTACCATTGACTAGTAAGGGGTCTATATGGGTGTTCTGTACTTCATCCAAAGCCCCCCCCCATAGTATATCCGGAAGGCTGGAGGAGTGTAATGGCCACATCAGACAGGGATAAAGTCTTTATAGTAGGAATTGAGCATTCATCCTTATTTGCAGATAAATTGCTCACTACATCAGATATTATGCTAATAGTAAGAGTTTCAAGGTTGGCATGAACCTCTTCCACAGAAGTAGTAAGTGTAGAATTTTTAATCTCACCACTACAGCCAGCTTCGTGAGTTTCATCATTCATGGGGTCTAATTGACCATTCTCTTTGAGTTCCGTATCAACTTCTTGGATTGAAGGGAGCTTACCCGAGTCTGGACATTGTGTAGTGGAGTGGCCAAAACACACACAGTTACAGCATCTTGGGGGTTCGCCTTCAATCTTAACTCCAATTCTCACCTTGGAACCATCTTCTAAGACAACTTCTACAGAACTTGGTATTGGGTGCTTGGCATCAATCTCCACAAGGCATCGAGCATATGAAGTTCTCTCCAATTTTGCCGTTAGCCTATCCAAACAAAGGGGTGCTCCAATGACCGAAGCTATTACATTAAATATCTCCCTCGTCCACATATTCAATGGGACTCCGTGTAGTTGTGCCCAAACCGGTACAGAAGAAAGAATGTCCCTCTCATGTCTTATAGTAGGGCTCCATCGCTGCAAGACCACCAGGCGTCCATCAAATAGCCAAGGCCCGCCGTGCAATATCCGCTCACATTCCTTATCATCTTCAAACTTAAAGTAGAAAAAACCATTCTCGCGACTGTATATCTTCAGCCCCTTCTTAATATACCAAAGCCTATCAGTCCAAGCTCTGATTTGCCCAAAATACGAGACATCTCCAACCACATAGCCCACAAGCGTGCTCCCCCACTGGGCCGCTCCCCTAGCAAGTAGAGTATTTGAAACAAGGGCCACCGGTGTTCCTTCTTCACTCATAGATGGGGGGATATATTCCATAGCTAAGTCAGAATCATAGCTTCTTCTATTGGCACATTTATCAGCCCAGGATTGCTTAACCACCTTAGTGTCAATGGTTATATTTGAGATTGGTCTTGGGGGATTTTTGTCAAACACCCTGCGTGCATCAGGTCCACGCCCAGCTGAACGGTGCTGAGGAACTCCGCGTCCCCCACCCTTCCTATGCATAAAATTATAATTCAAATTCTTATTGAAAGGCCTCTTACCTCCATGGTTCCCGATGCCACCCATTCTATCTTGGGTCTTCTTCGATGCAACTTTTTGCCAACCTTCATCATCAACTCCTATCCCCAGCGAAACCCCTTGAGAAACAGAGGTACATCCTGCATCTAGCCCAACAGACGAGGCCTTCTCCGTATCTATCAGTTTGCTTGGCTGAAGATCTAGGTTGCCAGATGCAATCCCCTCCGTGCGAATCCCCCTTCCATCACCCAACACAACAGATCCCGTACCATTCCTTCCTCTTTCAGGATCTCTAATCGATTCTCCCCTCCGTTGGAGAGAGATCTGAGGCCTAGCGACAGCATCAGGGGGTCTTCCGCTACCCCGATCCCCCCTAGCGCCTCTCCGCAATTTACAGACGGCATCACAGTAATATATATATATATATATATATATATATATATATATATATATATATATATATATATATATATATATATATATATATACTAGTCATAACATGTGCACGCGGGCACGATTCATTTAAGATTTTCCTCCGCGGAATATTTATTCCCCCAAAAATTATTTCCACGTCCAAAATTTAAAAGAACAACAAATTAGCGTAAAATATTTTGCGGACACCTTCTACGCGGAATAACAGATTCGGCGCGGAACAACAAATTCGCGTAGAACAACAAATTTGACACGGAACAACAAATTAGCATTAAAAATTTAAGGGTCAAACGCATTCGACACGGAACAACAAATTAGCGTAAAAAAATTTAGAGCGCCTTCCGCGCGGTGCAAGATATTTATTTAATCATATATATTTGCTGCAGGATGTTTAATCAAAGATTCAAAATCCCCTTCATGTGCGAAATCAAATATGATTCAAATTTCCACACGCTCAGCTATATTAAATCACAAATGCAAGTTCCCACACACTCAGCTGCAAGTTCTCATCTCAATCATTGATTTCTCAAGATTAAATCCAAACCGTATTTTCTATAAACTTATTTGTCATAGTCAGCTTATTCTAATTAGCCCTAGGATTTAAAAACAGTTATCAAAATAGCGTATAGATGGAAAAAGATTTTTGGAAAAAATCGCATAATCCTCTAGGATCATGACCCCCCCACACACACACACGCACGCCCGAGAGAGAATACTGGGTATCATACGACATTTGAGACCAAGCCCCAAATGTCACTTTCAAAACTCCATCATACACCCTCCGCTATTTTTTCAGAGAATTAAAAAAAACAAAACCACTCATTGATGATCATATTCTAAAATCCAAAATCCCAAACTCGGAAAAATAAATTCTATTCGTGCTCTTCGTACAAAACTGTTAAATTTACACTTGAATCTACAGGATCGACTTCTAATTATAAGTTTAATTTTAAACGGAAGAAGCAGTTTACATTTTTCAACGCCAACGCATGAAACAGCCTTAGTTCATGAATACTTGGACATAATAATTGCTGGTCAATTTGCCCTCTTCGTTTAAGTTGCCTTCTCCAACTGCTATTAAGTAATAGGCGACAATTAGGCATAAACACGCAAATGATGCTTACAAAGATAATTTAAATTCAATTAATTTAGTTAAACTATAATGAATCACTAATAATTTCCAGATAACATTGATGCATTCCTCATTAAAATAATCATCATCATTTACTAAATATTAATCATCAAGTACAGGTTTGCATTTTTTTTCAAAGTTTAATGTACTTTTAGTCCAAGAAACATCTATTTTATTCAAGCCATTGCATGCAGGACCTAATTCTGCCAGGAGAAAAACATTCAGATGCTGCATATCAACAGAAGGAACGAGCCAGAACCTGCAGTACCATCAACTTTAGCTGCTGTGCAATGCCTAAAAATGGAACGATGAAGCGATGCACAACGCCTTACCGCATCGCTGGGCAAGGCATTTAAACAAGGTCCCTGGGTCAGAATCACAGCCAGCATGTCCCTCAAAAAGCAACACCCAACCATAAACCTGAGTTTCAAACCCAAAATAGGTTGATCGTTGGACATACAGCACATAAGATTGCATGATCTACAAATGCCAACTACAAGAAAAATAACACAGATGGTTCATCTATGGCAGATAATAAGAGGGATATAGAGCGCGACAGGGTAGCATGTTCTACACCAATTACTCGAAACATAACACGCATATTTCATCTATCACGGGTCAGAATGATCATTAATTTAAGGAAACACCCCCATTGAGCCCCCTCTAACACAGTATAACATGCCATCAACTCCTTCCGCCATGGTATTTGGTGGATGCATGCATATCCCACACTCGGTATATTCATAGCATGTCCTGAGAAGTGAGAATAATTTATCTCGACAAAAAAATCATAGGCAAGAAACTAAACAATTGATAAGCATGTTATGGAAGTGATTCAATGAGAGACCACTCAACATCATTTAAGCCAGTGTCATTTGAGATAAAAGCCATCTCACCAGCTTCCAAGCTGCATGTTTCTACAAACATCAGTCTCTATCTATTGATCTCAGCTGACATTTCCTCAACTGAAGAACTCCTATACAAGGGTGTTCTTCGGACGGGGAAGGGTGCGTGCTGAGAAGGTGGCAGCAATGCAAAGAAGCACATGAGATCTGGGATTACTTGATTATCTCATCCCTTTTAAGAATCTCAATGGTTTCTTCAGTCTAAGAAACTTACGCTTTTTTTTTGAAGATTTTTTAGTATGGCTTCTTATAAGAAACTTGAAAGTTTATTCGGTATGCTTCTATTTATAGATTTAACTTCTACCGAGTCTTCACTTTGTTGTAATTATCCCCTTTTGTTACCCTAAAAATCATCAATGCCCAAGAACATAGGCTATAGTGTCGAACCATGTGAATCTCTCTGTGTTGCTAATTGTTTTTCCATTTGTCTTTTTTATGCAACTATGACTACCTACTTCTGCTATACATAACAAACCGGTTTCAAAGCCTTGGTTACTTGATCTAATACAAGTATGCCATCTATGAAGCACAAGATCAAGAAGTTTACTGGGAAAAAGAACTTGTATCAGAGCAATTGAATGATGATCGGGCCCAAGATGAAATTTTAATGATGATGTTGACCCTTTAAGCAGCCGAGTTTGCCAAAAAAGAAAACTATGGCATACATTCACGGGCAATGAAAAAGTTTAAATATAACAGAAGGGGAGAATCACAACTTACCTATTACTCTTACAAACCCTAAAAGCCACAACTAAAAGCGTGCAGAAGAACCCATCATTTCTCATATAGGAGACTAGGAGACACTACGACAGAAATCTTTAAATTTCTTTGATAAGAGGAAATGATGAAATAACCACAAATTTCCCATGTTTCTCTACTTCAATGTTACCATAACCGACCAGCACTTTGCTTAGGGGATGTTCCACTGCTTGAAAAATTGCCTTGAAAGTGGAAAATTCCACTATTCAAGCACGGTTTAGCACTTTCTAGAGCACTTTCAATAAGAGGTTGTTCCTTTGGAAATTTTTTGGGAAAAATTTGTCTATGTGGCGACTAGCTAGCGCTCAGCTGGCGGCTAAATTTCAAAATCACAATCCCAGCTTTTTCCGGACTACAACATTGAATGTTGGCTGTGAGCCCCTCCATTTCTCTCCTTTCTCTCAAGCCAATAGCAGCACACGTTCTATTTTTTGTTAATTTTTTAAGGCTCGGCACTGCAGTAAACAGTGCTTCCGAGATTTTTGTGTTTTTTCTCGAAACATTGTTCACTTCTCTAGTGAACATTGCTTAATTAAGTAAATTTTAATTATTTCAATTATAAAATAGATAATTAACTAAAAATTATTACTTTAATAATAAAATATATGAGATTTTCTGCGGATTACGCTCGAGATTCTTGTTTTTGGAGCCCACTCGGTCAGATCACCCCTCGTCGCTGCTCATCTTTCACATCTGCTATCATCAGGTGCCCGATAGTGTGTGTGTGTGTGTGTGTGTGTGTATATATATGATCAGGCGCCTCCTGATTATGGCTGCTCCAAGCTATGTATCAAAAACAGTCACATCGGCTGACTCTTTACGACCAGGCGCATGCCTAGGTAGCAGACGCCTGATTGGGTGCCTTCAAACGACTGGATGGCATATGACTGTGTCTTTGGACGCCTGGCTGGATATCAAATGCCTAACTGAGTGCCGTCTTCAGACGGCTGGATGGCAAATGATGTAATTTCCAACAACTTCATTCAGTTTTTAAGATACAACTTTTTAACCCACAGAAACACAAGTATTGTAGGACCCACAAAAAACTTTCAAACTCACTTTCCACGCAACATTCTACCCCCAAAAGATCATAAAACCAAACTTTTCTCAAATCAAGATTCCACAACCCAACTTTCAAAAACCAACTTTCAACTTGCGAAACATGCCCTAATTTAAAGAAGCATTTAAGATTGTCACAATACCAAAGAGGATCACCCAACATCATTTAAGCTTGTCCTTTTCGTTATAAATTTAAGCCATCTCCATTGTACCAGTCATGTCATTGTCATTGTCTGCATGCCATTTTCTTCATGACTGTAATGATGATGTGTGTTAAAAAGCTAATCTATTAAAGGGATCAAAGGATATCAAATTAAGGGGTTGTGAAATCTTGATTTGGAAACAGTTTGGTTTTGTGTTCTTTTGGGGTTGACTGTTTTGTAGAAAATATATTCGAAAGTTATGTCCCCTACAATACTTTCTTGTATTTCTTTGGGTTAAGAAAGTTGTATCTTGAAAAACTGAACGGAGTAGTTAGAATTTACATCATATGCCATCCAGCCATCTGAAGGCACCCAATCAGGTGTTTGATACCCATTTGAAGGCACCTAGTCAATGCCATCATATGCCATCCAGCTGTCTGAAGGAACCCAATCAAGCGTCTGATACCCAGTTAGGCGTCTGGTCATAAAGAGTCAGGCGTCTGATGTGGCTGTTTTCTGATACATAGCTTAGAGCGGTCAGAATCAGGCCTTAATCCTATACTATCAAGCGCCTGATGACATCAGATGTGAATCAGGCACCTGATGACATCAGATGTGAAAGATAAAGCGACGACGAGGGGTGATCAGATCGAGTGGGACCAAAAATACAAGAATCTCGAGCATAATCCGTGGAAAAACTAATATAATTTATTATTACTCTAATTGATTTTTAGTTAATTACATAATTTATAATTAAAATAATTAAAATGTACTTAATTATAAACACTGTTCACTAAAGAAGTGAACAATGTTTCAAGAGAAAAGACGAAAAATGCCGTAAAATTCCAAAAAATAGCACATGTTGCTATTGGCCCAAGAGAAAGGAGAGAATTGGAGGGGTCCACAGCCAACATTCAATACTGTAATCCTCGGAAAAAGCAAGGATTGTGGTTTTAAAAATTTAGCCGTCAGCTCGGGGGCAGTTAGTCGCCACATAGACAAATTTTTCCCAAAAAATTTCCAAAGAAAGGAACAACCACATCTTGAAAGTGCCCTAGAAAGTGCTTAACGGTGCTTGAATAGTGGAATTTTTCCACTTTCAATGCAATTCTCAAGCATTGTAACAGCCCTTTAGTATTCAACAAATCTATCGACTCGAATATGCTTCAGATTCTTCACCTTGGATTCTTTTCCTTGGCTCAAATACCATTAAACAAGCTCATCAATATATCTTCATTCAACTCGTCGTCATAAGAAAAAAGCAACCCTAAACACCAAGACACCCCCTACCATTCAATTCTATCTTTCCAATCAACTTATTATAGTGGTAACTGATTAGGAGATTGCAGCTATCTTATGCCTCAAGCTGGAATCATTGTTCATGATGAAATCGTTGACCAGCAATAGCAATCAATATCTGAATCAACGTCTGTTCATCCTTTGTATGAAAGAATGTACGTTGCTGAAAGACTAAGTACTAATATACTATACTATCCATTGATAAATTGAATAAGATTTTAATAAATCTTAAAAATATAGATGTAAAAATTGATGAAGATTAACTACTAATATTAGAGAAAATTGGGTATCAGCTAACCAAGGAGAAAATTACTACTTGGCTAGCGTCAAAACCCCACCACCACCATATTTTTTTCGATCCAATCAGCTCATTTCGATCTTCATGTTCTAAAACCCCAAACAATCAAATTTCCAAATGAATCCAATGTGTTTTACTAGCCAAGAAGAATCCCCGTCCCCCGCGCGCATCTAGCCGACCTTCATATTGCTCCTAATATAATAATGCTTTAAACATCCTTCTTTCGAGAATTTCATCAACTACATACTTTATAATCGAGCCACTATCCTTAACGACGCAAGATCTGCTCAGATTTGTTCTTCACACTAACGAATCCCGACAGAAAATTTCTAATGCTAGTGAGAATTCAAGGCTAGGTTGCAAAAGTTTTGTATCAAGGAAATCAAAGCATTCGATCGAGGAATGTTGAAAAAGCTTCCAAATTCAAAGAAAGATCGAAATTGAAAATTAGGTGTCAATACTACATGCAAAAAAGACACATGAAGTTATATTGCCCAAAGAAGAAACGATGTTTGAGCATGACTTGACGCTACAATCAAAATAAAGGTGTGAACGTCAATAAACTGTTCACTCGCCATTGTTGCTCGTTATGATATGGAGCTTGAGCACTTTGACGTGAAGCTTGCTTTTCTACATGATAAGCTGGATGAAGATATCTCGCCCTGGTTGATCGTTAGGATCTGCAACTTGAGCAGTTTGACGTGAAAATTGATGTCCTACATGATAAGCTGTATGAAGAAATTTTGATGATTCTGCCAAAGATGTTCGAGCCAAGGTGAATAATCTGATGCTCAGCCAAGGTGAATACTCTGATGCTCGTATGAACCAATATGAGGATTTGCTGAATAATGACACACACACACACATTTAAGACATCCCAATACAAACGAATGCCACACAACATCATTTAATCATTTATCCTTTTTGTTATTACTTTAAGCCATCTCGCCTTCTCTCTTCGTCTTTCTTCATATGCATATGTTCTTTCTTTATGATATGTGTTGACGGATGGGTTCCGGCCAACAGTAATGTGGACTAATTCGGATGCCTCTGATGAGGTGGACCCTCGTCAGCTGTTACGAGGAACCCGCGATGTCTGGGACCCGGGTCTGGAAGAATTAAGTTTGAGCTTCAGTGATGAAGCTCGACCTAACTCTGGTGGGGTTCTGGACGTGATACGAGCGAACCTTGGGTCGTTCGTCACAACCTTCTGAGCTGCTTGAGGAGAAGACATCGAGCTATTTGCAACACAGTCACTCATCGGGGGATCGGATCTGGGTTCCGACTCAAATCCCCTCCGATGCTTAATTCAGTATGGGACGTAAGAAGGCTCGGGGCTGTCGAGATCACCCAAAAGGGTGATCGTCTTGAGGCTGTCTCACTGAGTGAAAGTGGAAAAAATATGAAAGTGATACGTAAGAAGTTGTCAGATGATCTAGTATTCAGTTACCTCTAATGTGCCCTCTTCTCTTGTCGTCTCTTGAACTATTTAAAAGTGAAGTATCCTTTCGGTGCCGTTGGAAGATAACCGCCTTGTCATAATGGGAGCGCCATCATCCCTGATGAACATCGGTAACTGTTGTCCACTCACTCCGCCATTATTAAGCACATTATTAACTGCTTCCTCAAGTTTTGGAAGCTCAACGGGCAAATTAGGTCCTGGCTTTGACCGGACTGGTGATCAGCCTTCCAAGTGGGCTTCGCGGGCTTGATGGAGCGCAACTTCGCTTTAGTGGGCTTCTGTATTCAGTTAGGGATATTTCTCTCCCCTTCGGGGCCGGCCCAATGTAGTACCAATGGCCCCCATCGCTTAAACTCAGACAAAAACGACAGTTGAGTTCGAGTGATGTGACCTCATTAATTGGGCATGACAGTCGAAGCAGGAGTATTTGATTTATAACGCCAAAATATCCTCTCCATTGATTCAGTCGTTGACGAGGCGCGAGATACAGAAGCCCATTTATTACTAACATGTGCTCTCCGATGGGGGGATCGGTTGTAATCGTGACAGCACGCTCTGCCGTTTAAATGGCGAATTAGGAGAGATATGGTGAACTTTATTGTTTGCGCATTTGAAAAAGAGACTCGTCATCTTTAATCTTCGAAGCTTCCAGCCATAACTTCCCATAACTTCTTCTCCAGCATCTGGATCAGTAGAGCGGTGGAATGAGATGGATAGAGCCTTACATGCATCGACTCAATCCTCTTCCGTCGAAACTGCCCCAATTATGGATGAGGCCCTAACGGGCGTTGAACCATCGAGGCAAATCAGGAAGAAGGGGGAAGATCCGCCTCGAGCTTCCGTTGGGACCTCGACCCTTGTTCCTCGGAATGACGATAAGAAGCACGTAGTGCCGGTGCAGTTTCTAATCCAGCCTCTCGAGTAACCGCCGCTCAGATCCCAGGTTTTCAAAGAAAGTATGTACGACGTAACTACCTAGTCCGATTGCCTCTGGCGAAGGAGAGAAATTGTTTCCCCGGTGATTGCGAGGTGGGGTGTATACTAAAGCTTTTCAACTTAGACTTCGCTTCCCTATGCACCTCTTTATGTTTCGAACACTTTAGGGGTTTCCCTCTGCCAGTTAATGCCGAACTCAGTGGCAGTTCTAGGTAGCTTAATCGTGATGTAAGCTAAGTCAACCATTTCTCTAAATTAACTCATACGCCCCCTGCCTGGTATCTTATCACCGCCTGAAGAGGTAGGTAATTGATCAAGGATCTAGCTACCTCTTGTTGTGCGTATGAAGATGCACATTACAACGGAATACTCAAGATCATCGATGACCGAGGACAAACACAAATAACCAAACAAATGAGAAGCGCCAAGAGATAACTTTAGGCCGTCGACCGGCCAAGGAAACACCAATGAGCTTTATTACGAAAAGAAAGAAAGAATACAAATCTTCTCTTCACAAACGAAGAAGCACACAAGTTTCCCTCCAATACCTCACAACAATATCTCGCAAAGTTGGCTCTCACAAATGGCAGCTCAAGAACTATCAAATGTGTTCCTCACGGTGGTCCCTCCAAAACCCTTCTCTAAAACTAACTACATATACCCCTAGAGGGTACAAGAGATGCCATCATTGAGAAGTCCCCAAAGGATACGAATCCCGACTTTAACGGGATTCCTATCCCATCACAACACTACGCATTTAATGCGTCGAACCTTAATATGAGTGCACTGTACCCTATTGGCCTCCGTCGCATGCAATTGGGCCTTGCTCCGAACGACCGAGCTTCCTCCTGAAGACCGAGCGATTCGAAGTGTTGACCCAGGCTATTCGACCCACCTTAGTAGGCGTGAGCTGCACCCTACTGGCCTCCGTTGCATCCAAGTGGGCCACGCTCCAAATGACCGAACTTCCTTCTAAAGACCGATCGATCCGAAGTGTTGACCCAGTCTGTTCGACCCACCGAGTAGGTCGAACCGTAGAGCTACCGATCCATCTGAGCCGTCGACCCTCACGACCGAGAGTCCAATACACTGCTGAAGTCTTATAACTCGGCATTCGACCAATCTGACTTGTGTCGGTCAGATGTATCTGATCGAAGCGTATACGAGCTATCTCGGCACAAGATAACTTGACTGAATAACT
The DNA here is from genome assembly GCA_030789695.1 of Scilla litardierei. Lineage (NCBI taxonomy): Eukaryota > Viridiplantae > Streptophyta > Magnoliopsida > Asparagales > Asparagaceae > Scilla > Scilla litardierei. Next base: position 666,348,921 of record CM061142.1, on the reverse strand, counting down.
AATAACTCATCAGTGTCGAAGTCGAGCCAGCTTCTACAATTCTCTACTTCGGCGAGATTTAGGCCTCTGTCATACGAACGACCGTCCACGCATCGTCTTGGTCGAGCCACATTTGGTGTTCCCGCCTTTTTGCTCCGAAGAGCACAATGCCCCTTCGGGCTACAACGAGCTCCACCGAGCCACAAATGCCCCCACTTGGGGCCGACACCAACTTCATCGAGAAACCACATTGAGCAAGTCCAAACAGTGCTAGAACTTGACTCCCGATACAACCTTCGTCAGCATGTCCGTCGGGTTGTCCTCTGTTCTGATCTTCAGCAGGTTGATGTCGTCTTCTCCCTTAGTCACGGACAACGCAGAATCTCGCATCGATATGCTTGGTGCGAGCATAGAAGACCTGATTCTTAGCCAAGTGCACTGCACTCTGACTATCACAATGGACGTCATACTTCTGGTAGACTCCCAGATCATCCATTAAGCCCATCAGCCATATCGCCTCCTTCACCGCCTCAGTCAAAGCCATATACTCTGCCTCCGTAATAAACAGGTCCACCGTAGACTGAATGATACTCCGCCAACAAATAGAAGCGCCTGACAGGGTGAAGACGTAGCATGTCATCAATCGCCTCCATCCAAGTCACCTGCATACTCAAAATCGACATAGCCAACAGTATGCAGACCATGAATACTTTGACTATAGGTCAATCCGACATCGACCGTGCGGCCATTGATGTAACTCAATATCCATTGTACTGCTCGCCAGTGCTCCTTCCACGGATTATGCATGTACCTACTCACCATGCTGACAACAAGGCCCCTACCGCATTGGCATACTATATACTCTTCATGAGCCTCTTCTCTTCTTTGTTATTCGGGTAATGCTCAACACCGAGCTTGAAGTGATGTGCAAGCAAAGTAGCTATGGACTTCATCTTCTCACATCCAAATCTCTATATAACAGAATTCAAATAGCGACTGTGAAAAATGAACTTTGCCTCCACTTCAATCTCTTGTGATCTCCATCCCAAGAATCCTCCGTGCTTCGTCTAGGTCCTTTATCACACTCACAACTGAGCTGAGACTTCAATCTCTGAATCTCCGCTTTATTCGATGAAGCAATGAGCATATTATCAACATAAAGCAAAAGATAGATGAACGACTCACCATCCAATTTCCGATAGAACACGCAATGAACTTAGGGGTTGCGAACATACCCTTAATCATTCGTCATAAAGCGTTTGAAACGATTATACCATTGTCTGCTTCAGCCCGTAGAGCGACTTCTTCAACTGACATGCAAGACCGTCATCACTCTCATAGCCATCGGGCTGAGTCATATAGATCTCCTCAAGCTCTCCATGCAAGAATGTCGTCTTGACATCTAGTTGCACCATTTCAAGGTCGAACTAAACAACTAATGCCAACATGATCCGAATCAAGCAATGCTTCACCACCGGAGAGAAGACTTCATTGTAATCGACACCTTCTCTCGGTGCATATATCTTCGCAACGAGGCGAGCTTTGTAGCGAACATCTGCTGCTTCGGCCCCATCCTTATTGGTGTAGACCCACTTACACCCAATTGCCTTCTTGCCCTTTGGAAGCTCCACGAGGCCCTATGTCTCATTCTTCCTCAGTGATTCCATCTCTTCGTCCATCGTCTTCCTCCACCGCTCTGGTTCTTCTGATTGCTCCACCTCTGTGAAAGAAGTGAAAATATCTGTACTTACAGCAGAAAAAGCGAATGAGACCATCTCCGTATATCGTGCAGGTCGTCATATCTCACGCTTCGGTCTCGATGTTGCTATGGAACCCTTCGATTGAGTCATCTATGGAACTGAGCTAACTCTACCATCTGAGATTGAACCACCAACTTCACCAGCATCCGTCAGGAGTACATCTTCTGCAGCCTCTGGTGTGGGTCGGCCTGAGTCGATGGCCGACCGATCTGGAACCTTAAACACGTCGTAGACCTGCTTCAGTTGTGTCTGTTTGGTTTCCACCTTTGGTCCATGCTCCTTCAGTAACGCCGACTCATCAAACGTTACATCTCTGCTCACGATCACTTTCTTCTGTGTCGAACACCACAGTCGGTATCTCTTGACACCATTGCTAAAGTCCAAGAAGATGGCTTTCTTGGCTCGAGTATCGAGTTTGTCTTCCTTCACGGCATAGTAGCTCGAACAGCCCCAAACTCGTAGTGATCCATAGTAGAAAACTGACTTTCCTGACCAGACCTCCAATAGAGGTCATCCTCCCAATGCAGCAGACGGTAACCGATTGACCAAATAGGTCGCGAACACCAGGGACTCCACCCAAAACTCCTCAATAGGTCAGGATGTTGACAACATGCATCGGACTTTCTCCAGCAAAGTAAGATTTATCCTCTCATCTACACTATTCTGCTGAGACGTACCACTAACGATGAAGTGCCTCTAAATTCCTCTTGATATGTAGAACTTCTCGAAGAGATCCGACATATACTCTCCATCGTTGTCGCTTCAGAGACGCCAGCCCCTCCGACCTGTCTGAGTCTCAACCAGCTTCTTCCACTCAATGAAAGTGCTAAGAACTTGGTCTTGACTTCAATGGAAACACCCACAACATGCATGAGAAATCGTCGATAAATGACACAAGGTAGTGTTTCCCTCCTAATGAGGCCGACCTACTCGGCCCCCATACATCGGTGTATACATAGTCAAGCGCTCCCTTTGTACTGTGGATGACCGTCCCAAATGAAGCAAGTGTTTGTTTCCCAAGCACAGTGCTCGCAGAACTCAATCTTCCCGATCTTAGCTCCCTTCTGACAATCTCTAACGATCAGCTTCTGCAAAGCTCTCGCCCACATGCCCGAGATGCATGCACCACAAGTCTTCTCAGTCTCAGGTCACCTCTGCAGCCCTTGGCTTTGAGTGAGCCGATCGATGTGAGATTACGCTTTAGGTCGGAAACGAAGCGTACCTCATCGATGTCTCGTGTAACACCGTCGTTGATCCTCATCTGCACCATCCCAATGCCTGCAGTGAAGCAAGTTTGGTCATCACCCAATAGGACCGTACTCTTACTCCCTTCGCGAAAGGTCGTAAAGTACTCTCGATGTGGCGTCATACGGAACGAGCACACAGAGTCGAGCACCCAACCATCTGACGTCATGCCCTCCGAAGCATCAACCAAAACTCATTCCTCGACCTCAGCGCCCTTCGCGACGTTGGTTGTTGCGTTGTGCTTCTTCTTTGCCTTTGTACAGTCTCCGAACCAATTTTCTCTTTCTCTGCAGAAAGCACATTGGTCCTTCGCTAAGTCCTTGTGCTGAGGGCCTCTACTCTTGTCCCTGGACGTGGATCTAAAATACCCCTTCTTCACTACACCCTTCTCTCCACTACGACCTCTGACGACCGTAAGAGCATCGTTAACTCGAACGTTGGTCACCTCTTTAAATGTGATCAATTTCTTACCATAAGTAAGAACTGACACCAAGTACTCATACTAACGGGCAGAGAGTTGAGGAGAATCATCGCCTTGTTTTCATCATCGACCTTCACGTCAACGTTCCTTAGGTCGGTAAGAAGCTTATTGTAGTAGTCGAGATGTTCCTCCATAGAAACATCTCGGCAAACTTCAAACCGAAAAGCTTCTTCTTCAAGTGTAACCTGTTCTGGATGTTCTTCATCATGTACTTGTCACCGAGCTCCTTCCAAAACTTGCTTCCACTTGTCTCCTCCATGTATTGGTATTTCTTCTCCTTCGACAGATACAATCGAATGGTACCACATGCATTCTGATTCAGAGTTCTCCACTTTAATCAAACATGCCCATCGGCTTCTCGTCTGATGCGATGTCTTGACCAAGTTGGTTCAAGACATTCAAGACTTCGTATCTCCACATACTGAAGTTGATCTTCCCATCAAACTTCTCAATCTCAACTTCGTGTCCAACACGATAGTCCACATACTGAAGTTAATCTTCCTGTCAAACTTCTCAATCTCGAACTTCGTGTTGGACACGATAGTCCGCGTCGTTGAAGCATGCGATCCAAAATTCGACGCCTTTGAGGAATTGTCATCGCCACCGTTACTTATTTTTGCCTCCTACGTTGATCTTCGACATCGTACAGCTCTGATACCAATTTGTTGTGCGTAAAAAACGCACAAAACAGCAGCATACTCAGGATCGTCGATGACCAAGGACAAAGACAAATAACCAAACAAATACCAATTTGTTGTGCGTAAAAAACGCACAAAACAGCAGCATACTCAGGATCGTCGATGACCAAGGACAAAGACAAATAACCAAACAAACGAGAAGCATTAAGAGAGATAACAGCTTAGACCGTCAGGCGGCCAAGAGAACACCAATAAGCTTTATTACGAAAGAAAAGAAAGATTACAAATCTTCTCTTCACAAACGAAGAAGAAGCACACACGTTTCTCTCCAAAAGCTCACAACATATCTCTCAAAGTTGGCTCTCACAAATGTCGGCTCAAAAACTCTCAAATGTGTTCCTCACGGTGGGCCTCCAAAACCCTTCTCTAAAACTACCTATATATACCCCCTATGGTACAATATGTGCCATCATTGAGAAGGTGTCTCCAAAAAATATGAATCCCGACTTTAACGGAATTCCTATCCTATTACAACTCTACGCATTTAATGCGCCAAACCCTAGTAAGCATGTGTTGCACCCTACTGGCCTCCATCGCATCCAAGTGGGCCCTGCTCCGCACAACCGAGCTTCCTCCTGAAGACCGAGTATCCGAAGTGCGGACCCACGCTATTCGACCCATCGAGTAGGTCGAACCATAGAGATGTCGATCCATCTAAGCCGCCGACCCTCACGACCGAGAGTCCAATACGCTGCTGAAGTCCCATAGCTCGGCATTCGACCTATCTGACTTGTGCTGAGTTAGATGAGTCGGATCCGAACGCAGACGAGCTATCTCAGCACAAGATAGCTCGGCCGAATAACTAATTACTCATTAGCGCCGAAATCGAGCCAACTTCTACACCTCTCACCTAGGATGGAAGGAACAATTTGTGTTTGCGACGTTTCCGGGCATGTCGATCTTTCTCACCCAATGGGGATGTTCGGAATTTGCTGCAAATGAGGAAAGGCCTCTTTCACAAAAAGAGAAAGAGGCCGCTGCATACTTGTTGGAGTTGCCGGAGTATGAAAAGTCAACAAAAAGCTCCTGTCCGACGAGATATTGCTCGGAACCGTCCGGGCAGAAGGTCGGATCTTTTCTTCACATTTAGCCTGACCCCGTTTTCATTTTAACTCATATTCCTCTTTTGCAGGCATGACCGAATCCATATCAGATTGAACATGACCAACAAGAGGCTCTCCAAGCTTCCCTTAAAGGGGCTGAAGGAGATTCGCCTCCTCACTAGGCAACTCCTCCCGAAGATAATTCGGATAGAGCTGTGGAGGGTTCACTCACGGCGACCTGATATATTCCACAATTGAGTCAGCCATAGAAAAAGAGAACTCAGGACCATGGTCGATGCTGAAAAGACCAATGTCAAGAGTAAGAGACAAAGAAAGCGGCTCATGGTGACGAGCTCAAGTTCATCAGGGACAGGCATTGCCGCAGCTCTGGTAGTGGCCCCTAAGCAACCTCGGGCCCCGACTCTGGAAGAGTCTTTGAGGGGTTCGACTCCTACGAATGAGCCACGCCTCTGTGAAGATTTCTGGCCATTGGGTGGCTTGTTCCCCCCAAAACCCTTAGCGGACGACATCCCCCTTGAGTATAGGTCTATATTCTTAGAGGATTGTCACCTCAAGCTCGGGTAGAATGCCCTGAAGAAGAACTTCACCAACCCACCCATCCCGTGGCAAAAATCGAGTCAATCGTTTTGAATTGCAGAGCCGCTTCTTGGGTCGCCGAGAACTCAATGCTCCCTCGCGACAGAGCCATCCTTGAGAGGATCAACCACAAAAGGTTGAGCACCTACGTGAGCCAGCAGTGCATTCGAGGTAGCTGTCCCCCTTCCATTTTGATCATCATAAGGCTCAAAATAATTCCCTTCTTTGTCTGCAGGCAACTTCAGCAACTGCTGAGTTAAGACGACGCTCGCTAGCTATGGCCAATTATGAGGCCAACTTGGCTGTCAAGTCAAAGCAAATCACCTTCGCCCAAAAAAACCATAGACATAGTGAAGGCAAAATTAAAGAGGTCGAAGCTTCGGAGGGTCGAGTTTTCCTCTCAAGGAGGGTCGAGTTTGCCTCTCAAGTGACGAAACTTCAGCAGGAGCTAGTTGAGGCTCAAGTGAAGGAAAAGAGAGAGGATACTCTTCGGAAAGAGGCTGAGCGACGGTTCGCTGAGGAGACTTCCATGTGGAAGGAGGCTGAGAATTGGCTACAAGGGAAAGCCGACCTGAGGAAGCAAGCTGAAGATCTTCTGCTTGAGGAGAGAAAATGGTGGGCGGCAAGATAAGCCGAGCTTCAGGCTCAGTTGCTTGTTGACGCACCCAGAACTTACACATAAAATCCACCTGGCGGTGTCACGGTCGTCAGGCGCAGTATAGCTCCTAGGTGTCAACTCTGGGTTCTATCCGCAAGCGGACGGTGTCAAATTATAGTATATAAGATTGTCGAATCCTACAGAGACAGTGACAGTGTACTGGAGTCTCAGATTATTTCTAGATCTCTGAATGAGATAGCAGTTGATTGGGGGAATTGTCTGTTTGATGTTGTTGTTGGTCCAATATAAAGAAACTAGGGCCTTAGGGATCACCGCTAGGACCGTCAGAGGTCGATGTTAGAATAAAATTCATACGTTGCATTGGGTTTATGGGGGTTGGTCTCTCGGCTCATACCACTCTCGTGGGTTAGAGCTTTGAGGTACTTTGGTGGCTCTCATTGACGCAATGGGTAGCCGTCAATGTAATGATATAGTTCATCGGTGGATCCCCTCAAGGCACGAGCCGGGTATGTTCACGAGCCTTGTTTGGATTCACTAACTCCCTAATTAAATCTCAAGGATACTCCTTAAGCTAATCAATTCCACCGACCGTGGGCATGATCTCAGTACGAGTTCCCCTAGGGATTTGGGTGGATCGACTGAAATACTCCCCTTGTATTCCCAACTCAACCTAGAAATCCAGATCTACATCTCTTTCCTCGAGTCCTAGGGCTAACCCATCGGCCTTAGAGAAGACTACTCACACATAGCAATTTTGACAAATAAAAGTGCGCTTTTTACCATAGAAAACATTGTAGCAATTAAATCGAGCAAGAGATGAGGATCTTACGTACCAAAACCGAGAAAGAACAATGCTCAATAGCGAATAAAAGAACTCCAACAGATTCCCAGATGCAAGAGACAAGAAAAATCCAATCTTAAGCAAAAACGGCGCAAATCCAAAACCTTAGATCTAAAAACAACCCAAATTCAAATCTCATCTCTCAAAATTAATTAAAAGCTAATTAGCAGCTCCCCCAAAACTTCAGGAAAAATCCCTTAAATGCATAGAGGGTGGACCCCAAGAAAAAATCTGAAAATCTGGAAGTTTGGGGCCCACACGTCGCCGACCAAGTCGGCTGCTCGGTCGAGTAGGCGCCTGCTCGGTCGAGCAGGCGCCTTAGCTGCTCCTTGCTTAAAAGAATGGATCTGAGCTACTCGGTCGAGTAGCTCGCCAGCTCGGTCGAGTTGTCAGTAGATCGGGACTCCTCTTGCAAATTGTCGCTCTGCTTATTCGGGTCGAGTAGGCTCTGCTCGATCGAGTAGATCCTGCTCGGTCGAGCAGGATGCTGATGGGAGGGGGCTCGAAGACTGGGTCGACTCGGGCCGAGTCGTCGCTCTGCTCGGTCGAGTAGGATGCACATACTCTTCCTGCTGCATTCGTGTGTCAGCTCGACCGAGTAGCTTGTGCTACTCGGGTCGAGTCACCTGGGAAAACTGCATATGCCGGGAGCTTTGACTCCTTTATCTCGTTCGCTTCTCCTCTTCTCCTCCCATATGCTTCCGAACCTCGGCAAACTCCTGTAGAGCCTTGCCAATGACATCACGGACGTGCTGCATGTGTCCATGTCCCAAAATGGCTCCAAATTGCTCCAAAATCCCTGAAAATCCACAAAGTTCTGTGAAACTAGAATATAGCGTTAGAAGTACAGTATCGTATGAAAATGCGGGATCTGGATGCGGATATGACATGAAATGCAACGAAATGATGCTATGAAAAGATAGAAAATATGGACACATCAAAATCCCCCAAGCTTACCTATTACTCGTCCTCGAGGAAGACGAATACTAGGCTCACCGGGTGATAATAAAAGAAAAAAAATAGGAGAGATAAGGGATGGAAAGGAGTGCTAGAATGTTGAATCAGATCTCAAGCCCCAGCAGCATATCACGATGCTTCAAATAATAGAACACATGCTAATAGTATTTTCGAGTCTTACTAATCATATGGCTAGCATGCAATAAATGCAAAAGTATGGATCCTCTAAAGACATGCCATCTATTCATATCAATTTCATGCAATCTATAGAGTCTAGTATAAAAAGAGTTGGCAATGCACTTTTCAATCAATAGATATAAGAGAAGCACAAAGAGATCACACCAACCAGCAATAAAGAATGGAAAGAGGTCATGACATTCAAACATTCACTTCAAATCATGAAAAATCTCCAAAGCTAAACCATTTTGTAAAGTTTAAGCATTATCGAATCTCCCCATTGTGCACCATCTCCACTCTAATGTTAAACTCACTCATATGATCAAGTGGTCCACCCCCAAGCTTAGCTTTAGGCATCGCATCTAGGAATATGGTGTGGAATTTTTGTCTTTTCCCAAGTATTTGTAGTAGCTTCTAATAAAGAGATTGGAAATATTTTTCTTTCCTTCTTTTCTTATTTTCTTATCTTTCTTTTTTTCATATATATATATATATAGGAGGGATCAAATGACCCCCAAAAATAACCCCCAAAAATGACCCCCTATCAAAAATCATATGCCCCCCATTTTTTCGGAAGATCCGAACCGTTCATCTTGATCTCCAGCCTCTAAATACCCGACCCGCCAATTTTCAACCTGATCCCATGTGTTTTGCCCATTCATCCATCCGACCCAAATTTAACGGTTTCGCATGAACAGAACTTTTGCAAATGGTTGATGAACGGGCAAAACACATGGGATCGGGCTGAAAATTGGCGGGTCATGTATTTAGAGGGTAGAGATCAAGATGAACGGTTCGGATCTTTCGAAAAAATGGGGGGCATAGGATTTTTGATAGGGGGTCATTTTTGGGGGTTATTTTTGGGGGTCATTTGATCCCTCCTTATATATATATATATATATATATATATATATATATATATATATATATATATATATATATATATATATATATATATATATATATATATATATATATATATATTGAAAGGTAATATATATATATGGGTCATTAGAAGCTATTTTTTCTTTTGGGATTTTCGGGTCTTTAGACGCTATTTTTTTCTTTTGGAATTTTTGGAAAGTAGGTGCGGTAGAGGTAGCTGTAAGGGGTGAAATCAAATGATATGTAGAGAATCAAAAGATATGTGGAGAAAGAAGATAATTTATCACTCGGTTCACTCATCAGACGTGCACAACGGTTCAATGGGATAATACTCTAACTAAACTCATAGCTAGCATGGGTATTTTAATTCACCTCAGCGAATAATGAAAGCATGCGGTAAAAAGCACAATAATATCAGGCATGCAAACAAAAGTAGATAAGATAACAAATATGTGCTCCAAATATTCTAATGATGCTTGAACCTAGGTTCATTACCCAACAAATAACGTACTAGATACTATTTCATGCATTCAATTTCAATTCGTATCAAGCATTAAATTAGAAAGATCAGCAAGAGAATATGCAAACATATAAATAGTAAGACTAAGACTACTCTAAATAGCATGTCGACAGATATAAACATCGTGAGTAGCTACGGAGGGCTATAAGAGATATCATCATGCAGAACAATTCTAGCTAAAAGGGAGAAAGGCGGAGAAAGTAAGAAAATAAAAAGAGGCATGCAAGCATGGCAAAAAGTGGAAGACGTGATGCTGAATGAGGAAAAGATGGAATGGTAGAAAATGGGTGGAAAAGTTAAGTAAAAATGTGAAAAATGAAAGAAAATATAAAAGGAAATGAAAAATTAAGCGATAACGCTCATCCCCCAAGCTAAACGCAGCAGTGTCCTCACTGCTGAGAACACGTTGGTATGCGGAAAATGATGCTAGGGTGGGTGGGTGGGGGCGGGTGATAGGAAATAAATAGAAAATAAAACTGTGCAGAGTAAGAAAATGTGATATGATGCAAGGATAAAGTGAAAATACAAGGAATGATGCATGGTGGGTCCTCTCCCAAGCTGTGTAAGACTAGGGCCCCGAAAAGACAGATGGGCACAAAATAGGATGAGGGAATGACATGAGCAAAAAGTGGTGGAGGGACAACATCAAGCAGGGGCACCGCCCTCTGAGGGCGGTGGTGGGTCCCCCTGCTGTGGAGCAGAAACTGCGGCAGCGGGCTGTGGCTCGACAGGTGTGTCAGCCGGGAGATCAGGGTGGTGGTAGTGTGCTCAGCTGAAAATAAGACTATGGCAGTCTCGACTAGTGTGGAAGTGTGTGCGTCGACGCCTGAGGTGCTCACTACTGTGGCAACCAACTCAGGTGTAGAAGTGGCAGGCCCTGCAGAAGCCTGAGAGTGTGGGGCACTGAGTGGTGCTCGGTCGGCACATGGGCTGGCCTGGGGGAGGGGCGTGTGCAAGGATCACGGGAGGTGGGCCCCGTGTCCGCAGCAGGTCTATAATCAAAGCGAGGTCCGTCTCGACTCCCAGCTGATGTGTGGCTGTCGAGCGGGCGAAGTCGTCGAAATCCCGCCGCAGGCGAAAAGGCAAGTCCTCCACCGCTGTCAGACGAGCGTCAATGGTACGGGAGTCGAGGGGAGGACGTGTACTGTGAAACACGCGTAAAACGGCCCCGTGGAGCGGATCCACGGTGCCGAGGCTGAAAGGTCGGAGAGGGTGAACTCGATGGGATCTCGGCGGTGGAAGTGTGCAGTGTAGTGTGGACGAGATCCGAAGAAGCGGTGGTAGCAGCAGCAGCATCAGCAGCGGAAGGAGCTGTCGTCGACACAGATGTGCAGACAGAAATCGAGACGCTCTCGGTGAGGACGGCTGCTGCCGGTGTGGTGGTTGTGCCAGTGAGTGGTGTAAGGGACCCTAAGGAGATATACAGAGGCTAGAAGGTCCCGAAGCGGTGAAAGGGTGCTGGCTGGCTCATGATCCAGAAAGGGTGGAGCAGTCGGCTCAGGAGCGAACAGGAAGACCGTGCCCTCAGGTATGGGTACGGAGGAGACAGCGGCAGCGGCAGAGGGGCAGAGGGTTGGAAGGAGCCATCCCGGTGGCAGCGCAGCGGTCGGGTCATTCCCATGAGATGGGAAAGCTCGGGTAGGGACATGGTCCCAACCTCTGGCCTGCAAAAAATGGTGGTGGTGAGGTGTTGCTGGGCATAGCGAATGCAATGGTGCACAATGCACGATGCCTTCGCCCAGCTGGGGCGGTAATGGTCCAGACCATAAATGCGATGCCAGAAAGCGGAGGCATCGAACGTGGCGAGCTCGTAGTCTAGGAAGAAGGCGGTGCGGGGGTCAGGGACGGCTGGAAAGTGGAAGTAAGTGCGGATCTGGGCATACGTGACCACGAAGTCTTGGTCCAGCAGCCTGAAGCTAATTTCATCGCCCGCCGGGGTGCGGGCAATGGAACTCAACGCCTCTAGAATGAGGTGGGTGTAGGTGGAGGCGTGGGCGGCAAGGAGTCGGTCGAAACCGATGGTACGGTAAAGCCAATGGACCCCCTGCAGGAGTCCTAGGCGTCTGAGGGTGGGGAGGTGGATGAACTGTGTGGAAACGATCCTCCGCTGCGACAGGGCGACGAAGCGGTCGCGGTGTGCATCGTCCCGAAAAGTGATGCCGAATGTCCGCACACGCGACGGCAAAGCGACGGGAGGGGCGGGAGATGCGGTAGTGTGGATGGGGGTAGAAGTGGTGGGGATGTGTGGGGGATGTGGTGGATGATCGTGTGCGGACAGTACGACGAGTGGGAGGCTGGTGGTGTAGTCCGAGGAGTCGGACGCGAACGACGAATCGACCACGTACTCCTCGGTGGTGGTGAAGCGGCACGGCAAGTGCGGTGTGCGGGCTAAGAAGAGGAGGCGTCAGTGGCCTTTCTCTTCCCACGCCGTGCAGGTGTGGGCTGCCTCCCTCTAGTGTGAGGCGACATCGTGCTACAGGCACGCGGAGTAGAAATAAAATGAGGGTAGAGTGTACCAACACAACTGGCGCGGCAAGAGCGATGTGATCAGGCACGTAACTGCTGCTAAACAGATGTATCCCCCAAGCTGCTCCGGGACGTGTCCTCCTCTGTAGGCAAAATGTACCTGAAATAGAAGGAGAGAATAAAGGCAGTGGGATCAAAAGTAGTGTGTAGGGGGAGGTGTGTGGGTGCTCGACCGAGCACAAGCTATGCTCGGTCGAGTAGGTAGGGCGGTGGGGTTGCATTGATGAGAGGGTTACTCGACCGAGCAGTGAGTGTGCTCGATCGAGTAGGTCGGACAGGGAGGGGGTGTGGACAGATGGCTCGTCCGAGCACTAATTGTGCTCGGTCGAGTGGATTGGGTGTCCTAGGGCTATGGAGGGGGGCGGGGGGTGTTTCGATAAGAGAGGGGGTAGGGGAGAAAGGAGAAGAGAGGGTGGGGAGGTGAGGTTTTGGGGAGGCACCGCCGGCACTGGGCGGTGCTGGCGGCGTTGTTCCAGTGATCACCGGGGTGGAGGGGGTCGGATTTGAACGGGGGAGAGGGAATAGAGGGAGGAAGAATAGGAGAGAGGGAATGGAGATGGCGGACCGAAACGGTGGTGCGGACGTCAGAGGAGACGACGGAGGGGAAGGCGTCGACGGAGGTGCGGGTCGAGTAGGATTGGGTGCTCGAGCAGTTCAGTTTGGGGATAATTGAAAAGGGTTAGGGTATAATAAAAAACGAATTGGCTTTTAATAAACCCGACTCGGTCACATCGTAGGCCCCACATGAATAGGGCTCCCGCAACTCGGCCAAGCAGCGTAACTGCTCGGTCGAGTCAGAGGGTAAAAAATATCGAAATTGAGGTTTAGAATACCCCCTCAGCTGCTCGACCAAGTAGGGGCTGCTCGGGCCGTGTAGGTAAACGCCCTTTTTCCAATATTTCACTGTGCTTTCCTTTGCTCGGTCGAGCAGGTGGATACTCGGTCGAATAAGCAGCTGCTCGATCGAGTAAGTACTACTCGGGCCGTGTAAACAGAACTCCATTTTCCATTATTTCCATGTGCTTTCCTTGGCTCGGCCGAGCAGATGGATACTCCGTCGACTAAGCAGCTACACGACAGAGTGAGTGCTGCTCGGGCCGTGTAGGCAGAACGCCATTTTCCTTTGCTCCTCCTACATTCTCTTCTACTCGACCGAGTAGGTGCCTACTCGGTCGAGTCACCTGCTACTCTTTTCCCATAAACTTTATCTTCTTTCAGCTGCTTCTCTCCTGCTCTGTTCCATTCAATACATCGCTTGCGCGCTCCTCTCAACGTGTAGAAAGGAAGAACCTATCATATTTTTATATTTTTGCATTTTTTGGAATAGAAAGCGTTTTTACTTGGTTTTTCTGGGATAGGTAGAGCAAAGCAAAAACTGAAGAAAAGAAAATCTAAGGTATAAAAAGTAGGGTTGCCTCCCGATAAGCGCTCGTTTTGAGTCATGAGCTCGACTCCTTCAATTTCTTCAATTGTTGTTTAGAGCATAAGAGATGCGCGCATCATACTTGCCAACGATACCGTGCGGCGGTATCTGACATGTTTCCTCTCCATTGTTCTCCTCAGCTACATGGTTGATGGCCTCCGGCTCTTGGTAGTGCAAAGAATCGTATGTGGGCTCCTCATCAAGCACACGAAGATAGGCAGCAACCGCCTTGTTGTATATAGAGTCGCCATCATCATCAACACTTGTCCTCATCGGGTCCTTCATGACCCCTTCGGCTGTATACTCCTCTATGGCATTATCTTCTAAGAGCTCCAGATAACTCGATCCTTCATCCCGGACATGCTCCTTCATAGATCTTTGCAACCGGAGTTGGGCTTCAATATTACCCATGTTCATTGAGAGAGTCCCTTCGCGAACATTTATCAGGACGCCAGCCGTCGCCATGAAAGGACGGCCAAGTATGAGCTGGGAGCTTCCTCTCTCCGGCATATCCATTATAATAAAGTCCATCGGCACACATAATCCGGGCGGTATTTGCAAAATGATGTCCCTGGCAATACCTATCGGATACGTGATTGAGTGATCTGCCGGTTGTATGAACATGTTTGTGGGCTCTAACTCACTTCCGGTTTGTAGCCTTTCAAATATGGAAAGCGGCATCAAGCCGATGCTCGCTCCTAAGTCGATCAAAGCACGGTTGATAAGCGTACCTCCAATAGAACATGGGACTGTGAAGCTTCCCGGATACGGTAATTTCTTCGATAGATAGTTCTTTATGATGGAGGTAGACTCCTCCAAAAGCTTTACTTCCTCATGTCTCTGTTTTCCGGTAATGAGGTCTTACAAGAACTTAGCATAGATAGGAATTTCCGTAATGGCATCCATAAAAGGGATGTTGAGTTGAATACCTTTCAGAAGTTCCGTAAACTTTGTGTACTTCTTCGTTTTCGCTAAAGCGAGCCTCTGTGGATACGGCGGAGGGGGTCGGCTTCCCTTGTCTTTGGCGACGGCCTTGGGAGATGGCTTACTTGAAGTAGTTGCATCGTCCCTTGGTGCCGGTGTGACGGTGGGCCCGGTGGGAGGCGAAGCCTCCCTCTCTTCATTTATGATAGGCCCATTCGTAGCCTCTTCCCCTTCATTGCCAATAGTGCATCCGCAATTGTGACTTGCTCTTTGTTCGTAACCGGCACCATTACAGCGTCGGTCGTCCGTCCTCCTCGCGTGGTAACGGAGACCACGGCATTAGCTTGAGCCCTTGGATTCGGCCTTGATGCTTAAGTAATTGAGACATCTGACCCCTTAGCTCATCAAGCGACGTATTTATGCTCTTGAATTGAGCAAATGTATCTTGGTTGAACTTTGCTTGTCCGCTCATGAACGTCTCTAGGGTATTCTCCAGACTGGAACGTGGTGGCGCTGGTGCATAGTTTTGATGGGGCTGGCGATTAAATTGGTAGCCCGGTGGTCGATACGGCTCAGATAGTCTAAATCCGCTCTGCTGTTGATGCGGCGACGGCCCTTGTTGATCAGGGGGAGAGAGCGGTGGCCTCTGAAACTGTGGAGGTTGCAGCCCTCCACTTGGATTGCCGTAGGACAATCTGGGGTGATTCCTTGCGGCCGGATGTTGCCACTGATTTCGCCCATCTCCTTGTACATACTGCACTTGTTCGGATGATTCAGCTCCGTCATAAGGTCCCTCGTTGGGAACGTAGCTTTGCTCTCCATATTCCTCCTCAGGATGGTAGGCTGGAGCGCTGGTAGTTGTTGGAATGGCATCCAACCGTTGCTCGATCCTAGCCACCTGCTTGCACAAAGTTTCAATGTGAGAATCAAGGTGGCTAACAGCTTTTACCTCAGGAGTCATGGTGATAATGGTGCGCTCCTCGCTCCACTGTTGGTTATTCGCTGACATATATTCCAGCAGGTCGATCGCTTCATCGGTTGACTTGTCAAGAAGGGCGCCTTGCGCGGCAGCATCGGTGATCATCTTCGTGCTGGGCTGCAGCCTGTTGTAGAAGCTTTGTACCAGATCCCAAGATTGGATCCCTATGATGCGGACACTGATGCTGAAGGTCCTTAAACCTTTCCCAGGCTTTATAAAGCGACTCTTGTGGCAGTTGCTTAAAGTTGGATATTGCTCCTCTGATCCTCACTGTTTTTGACGGTGGGTAAAATTTGTCTATGAAAGCAACTGCCAGTTGCTCCCAGGAGGTGAAGTGGTCGGACGGGTGGGCCCGCAACCAATATGAAGCCTTATCCCTTAGAATGAAGGGAAAGAGCCTCAACTTTATCGTGTCTTCGCTCACGTCCTTAGTCTTGAAGGTATCGCACTTTGCCAGAAAAGTGTCGATATGATGGTTTGGGTTCTCGTGCGGGTTCCCATGGAAGGGAGCCTGCTGCATCAGATTTATGAGCCCGGTCTTTATATCGAAGCTAATTGCCAACAGTTGCGGTCTCAGGATGGAGGAATTGTTCCCGAAGCTCGGTTTCATATGGTCCCGGATGGACCCGGTGCGAGGAGTGACGGTGTCTTCTGCCATCTGATCGGAGGGGGCTGTCCCCTAGTAGAGGCTCTGAGGGTTCTTGCTGTCTTCTCGATTTCAGGATCAAATAATAGTTCTATATTAGCTGCTCTGAAGCGAGTAATCATGCACAAAACAACTCAGAGAGCACCATGAGAAGCAAGATGATAATAGATAAAAAGAATAAAAATAAAGGGGTGGAAGGATAAGAAATGATAGGATTTGCTAGCAGATTCTTCGAAATAAAAAATAAACCGAGATACACCGTAACTGTCCCCGGCAACGGCGCCAAAAACTTGACGCACCCAGAACTTACACCTAAAATCCACCTGACGGTGTCACGCTCACCAGGCGCAGTATGGCTGCTAGATGTCACCTCTGGGTTCTATCCGTAAGCGGACAGTGTCAAATTATAATATATAAGATTGTCGAATCCCACATGGACAGGGACAGTGTATTGGAATCTCAGATTATTTCTAGATCTCAGAATGAGATAGCAGTCGATTGGGAGAATTGTTTGTTTGATGTTGTTGGTCCAATATAAAGAAACCAGTGCCTTAGGGATCACCGCTAAGACCGTCAGAGGTCGATGTTAGAATAGAATTCCTACGTTGTATTGGGTTTATGGGGGTTGGTCTCTCGGCTCTTACCACTCTCGTGGGTTAGAGCTTTGAGGTACGTCGGTGGCTCTCATTGACGCAATGGCGGTAGCAGTCAATGTAGTGATATAGTTCATCGGAGGATCCCCTCAAGGCACGAGCCGAGCATGGTCACGAGCCTTGGTTGGATTCACTAACTCCCTAATTAAATCCCAAGAATACTCTTTAAGCTAATCAATTCCACCGACCGTGGGCATGATCTCAGTGCGAGTTCTCCTAGGGATTTGGGTGGATCGACCGAAATACTCCCCTTGTATTCCCAACTTAATGTAGAAATCCAGATCTATGTCTTTTTCCTGGAGTCCTAGGGCTAACCCATCGACCCTAGAGAAGGCTACACACACATCAATTTTGACAGATAAAAATGCGCTTTTTACCAAAAAACATTGTAGCAATTAAATCGAGCAAGAGATGAGGATCTTACGTACCAAAAACGAGAAAGACGATGCTCAATAGCGAATAAAAGAAATCCAACAGATTCCCAGATGCAAGAGACAAGAAAAATCCAATCTTTAGCAAAAACAGCGCAAATCCAAAACCCTAGATCTAAAAACAACCCAAATTCAAATCTCCTCTAAAAATTAATTAAAAGCTAATTAGCAGCTCCCCCAAAACGTCAGGAAAAATCCCTTAAATACATAGAGGGTGGACCCCAAGAAAAAAATCAGAAAATCTGGAAGTTTAGGGCCCACACATCACCGACCGAGTCGGTTGCTCGGTCGAGTAGTCGCCTGCTCGATCGAGCAGGCACCTTAGCTGCTCCTTGCTTGAAAGAATGGATCTGAGCTACTCGGTCGAGATGTCAGTAGATCGGGACTCCCCTTGCAAATTGATGCTCTGCCTACTCGGGTCGAGTAGGCTCTGCTCGGTCGAGTAGATCCTGCTCGGTCGAGTAGGATGCTGATGTGAGGGGGCTCGAAGACTGGGTCGACTCGGGCCGAGTCGTCGCTCTGCTCGGTCGAGTAGGATGCGCATACTCTTCCTGCTGCATTCGTGTGTCAGCTCGACCGAGTAGCTTGTGCTACTCGGGTCGAGTTACCTGGGAAAACTGCATATGCCGGGAGCTTTGACTAGTTTCACTCGCTTGCTTCTCCTCTTCTCCTCCCATATGCTTCCGAACCTCGGCAAACTCCTGTATAGCCTTGCCAACGACATCACGGACGTGCTGGATGTGTCCATGTCCCAAAATAGCTCCAAATAGCTCCAAAATCCCTGAAAATCCACAAAGTTCTACGAAACTAGAATATAGCGTTAGAAGTGTAGTATAGTATGAAAAATGCGGGATTTGGATGCGGATATGACATGAAATGCAACAAAATGATGATATGAAAAGATAGAAAATACGGACACATCACTTGTCGCCTTGCAGGGATCAACACTTCGGAGATAGCGGAGAAGGCAGTGCAAGAACATAAGGACAGTCATGGCGACTGGATGAGTTATACAAGGCAGGTTTCGAGCGATGCCGTCTTGAAATCAAACGTCGATTTCCTACCTTGAGTGACGACCTTGATCGGGTGTCGGTGCCATCCGATGATGACGAATCTGAAAGTTCGTCAGAAGGGGTCGATCGGGCTTCAAATAAGGAGGCCGCCGATTCGGTCGAGGTGTCCGTCATCTCGACGGAAGGAGCTTATGACAGCGTGCCTTTGGGGAGTCAAGGGACCGCCATTCCTGCTGAGGGAACGGGGGAAGAGGCGCTGCTTGTAAGTCAGCCTCAGGATTCCACGATCTCATAATTGTATCACATGCTAGTATTCCTTCCTTTTGTAATTAAAAGGAGGATAAATTTTTGGTTTCGTTGTCATGAATGCTGTTATGAACTTATCATGAAATGACTTGTCATATTACTTGGTCGTGTATTACTTGGCCCCTTCAATAAGTCAGACTTTTGCATATGACGAATGCAACAGATCACCAATTGAACGATACGGCACCTCGGCTTACGTCCGACAAGGATCATTTGGTAGCGAGGAGGTGGCCCCCTTGACTTACGTCCGACGAGAGTCGTTCGATGGCAAGAGAGTGGCCCCCTCGACTTACGTCCAACGAAGATCGTTCGGTAGCAAGGGGGACGTCCGATGAGGGTCATTCGGTTGCGAGGAGGTGGTTACTCGACTTACATCCGATGAGGATATCCTCGATCGTGCAGCATGGTCATCTCGCAGAGGGTTGGTTTTTCGAGTGTATAGCCGAGCATCCTGCAAGGATTCTATTGGCTTGGACCGAAATGCCCGGAGAAATTTGGTTCCACGAAGGGCGGATCTCACAAGGCATATTGGTCACACATATTATCATGACAAGATAATGAACGTTTCTTTGAAAGAAAATAAATTTTATTCCTTCAACTCATAAAAGAAAACTTAAAAAACTAAAATCAGTACAAGCGTTTTATTTTATGGGAAGCTGGGGGAGGGTGTCACCTTACGCCATCTGAGCTTTTAACCGATTGGATCCTCCTCACAAGTCCGTCAACAACCTTGGTAACATGCGAATTCTGCATGGGTCCATTCCCTTTATCTCTCTGCTTTGAGGTTCCCTCATGTGCTTGGGTGTCATCGACAAATTTCTTTAGATGACCACGCTTGACCAAGCCTCGATGCCTCTCTTTAAGGTCCAGCAGTCATCTGTGTCGTTGCCATTATCGTTGTGATACCTGCAAAATTTAAGATTGTCTCTCTTCTCATACATGTTTTCTGTTTGGAAGGTCGGTTGACAAGTCCCTTGCTTTTAGCATAGGCTAAGATCTCGGCGGTCTGGTAGCATTCAGCTTGTTAACGGCCCACCAGTCGAGTGTTCCTTGCCTTTGGGGCTCCTATCTCGTCGTCACCGGTCCCTAGGTTCTCGATGTGGACTATCACATGACCGAACTTCTCACCTTGTTTCTTCATGACGCTTAGAGGATCTTTTCTTCGGGCGATGAGCGCTTCTTCAGACAACATGAATTGTTCCATGAATCGTTCCGCCCTATTGAATAGTTGGTCAAGATCGCTCGGCGGTCGCTGATGCAAGGACTTCCGGAAATCTTCACAATGGATGCCTTGAGTGAGAGCCGAAATGACCGTATTATCGATGACACCTTCAATTTGCAGCCTCTCATTGTTAAAGCGTTTGAAGAAATCTTGTAGCGTCTCTTTTTCCCTGCTCCAGACTGAACATGTGAGTTGGCTTTCGCTTTTGCCTCCGTTCTGCCATAAATTACCGGTAAAAGATTTGGGACAAGTCCTGAAAAGACCCAATGCTGTGATTGGGTAGTCCGATGTACGATTCATCCGCCGCCTTCATCAGGGTGGCATGAGAGGCACGACATAAGAATATCTCGTCTGTACCGTGTAACTCCATCACGCTTTGGTATTTGCGAATGTGTTCACTGGTGTCGCACGTGCCATCATATTGCTTCAGTGGTGGTATCTTGAATTTTGGCAACCGGAGGGCTGAAGTGATGTACGTCTTCAAAGGATCTCGTCCAGTGCTGGGACCAGAAGAGAGGAAAGTAAGATGTTCATCGCCACAACGGCGGGTCTACAAACAGGTGGAAGCGCGGGAGGAGTTAGCATGGCCCCCTCCCGAACGATTTGGAGAGTTCGAAGGACTCTTCCGTTTCAACCCATTCGTGGGCCTCCAGGTATGACTACGATTGATATCATGGGTGCAACGGTCCTTTGTTTGTTCCACATCACTGTGAGTGGGGTGGCAAGAAGTCCCTTCCGTTATTGGAAGGCCCATGGCCATGCGGTTGTCCAATAGAGCTGTTGTTACCATATCAATGATCGCTTTGACCTCCATCATCGTTACCGATTCCGAATCGTTGCCGAGATATAGGAGTAGTATTGAGCTGACGGTCGGCCTGTCGTTCTGAATTTGGCTCCCTAGCCCTCTAGCTCCTTGATGCATGTTGTGTCCCAGTGGGGTCGATGTTGAATCAGGGGGTGGCTGTATCACGGCCACCTGCATTGGCTGTTGAGTTATTTGTTGGATTGCGGCAGTTAATGTTGTAAGGCTGGCACTAACTGATTGGGCGAATGTATCAAATTGCTCTTTTGAGACCAGTCGCGGTACTGATCACCCCTCCGAAGAAGATTCAGCATCATCCTCCATGAGTGTGGCATCATCATTCACACCAAGGATTGGTCCCGTGTTGGTGGGTCGAGTCGACATGGTCGTTGCCTCAGATGTTGACTTTGATGTTTCCCGCAGACGACGCTAACTGTTGACGGATGGATTCCGGCCAACAGTAATATGGACTAACTCAGACACCTCTGATGAGGTGGACCCTCGTCAACTGTTGAGAGGGACCCATGCTGCCTGGAACCCGGGTCTAGAAGGATCAAGTTCGAGCTTCATCGTTTGAAGCTCGACCCAACTCTGGTCGTTCTGGACGCGGTACAACCGAACCTTAGGTCGTCCGTCACGACCCTCTGAGCTGCTTGAGGAGAAGACCTTCGAGCTATTTGCAACACAGACACTCGTCTGGGGTCGGATCTGGATTTCGACCCAAATCCCATGCGATGCTTAAGTCAGTATGGGACTTAAGAAGGCTTGAGTCAGTTGAAATCGTCCAAAAGAGTGATCGTCTCAAGGAAGAAGTATGAAAGTGGAAAGTAAGAAGTTGTCAGAGTATCTAGTATTCAGTATCTCTGATGTGTCCTCTTCTCTTGTCATCTCTTGAACTATTTATTAAGTGAAGTATCCTTTCAGTGCCGTTAGAAGATAACCGCCTTGCCATAATGGGGGCACCATCCCTGATGAATAGCTGTAATCGTTGTCCACTCACTCAGCCATTATTGAGCCCATTATTAACCGCTCATCAAGTTTCAAAAGTTCAACAGGCAGATTAGGCAAATTAGGTTTTGGCTTTGACCGAACTCGTGATCAGCCTTCCAAGTGGGCTTCGCGGGCTTGATGGACCGCAGCTTCGCCTTGGTGGGCTTCTTTATTTAGTTAGTGATATTTTTCACCCCTTCGGGGGCTGGCCCAAGGTAGTAACAATATGCAATGATGATTTGTTGCAAAAAGATATCTATAAAAAGATATCACGGATTAAGCAAAATGCATGTCAAGTACATAGTTGAAAAGCATATAAGAAGAGGAAATATGGTGTTATTTCATTATATCCTCCTCATCTAAAAAACTTGAGTTTCTTAGTGACTTCTCTGGTCTAACAAACTTCAAAATTTCTTGTGTATAAGAAACTTACAATGTTTTTGAGTAATGTTCTAAATTTTAATTATGAATTTTAGTATGTAATTACACTGTTATTATTCTCACCTTATGATACATTCAAAGTTCAAACATTGATTGTCACTGCCTGTGATCATAAACCATAATGTCGAACCACGTAAATCTCTATCATCTATATCGTTATTTTCCCCTAATTTCTCTCTTGTGCAATCAAAAGTTGCCAGCATACCTAACAAACTGGTATCAGATAGTTCGCAAAGCTCCTAATTGATTTCAAGCATATCGCCTGTATAGAACAAGATGGAGAGTTTGATAGGAAGGGATATATCAAGATGTATGCTACGTTGACAGCTAAATCTGTTGAAAGCACCTGTTGGGAAGAATAAGCTACCAGGTTCAAGATGTATGAAGCTGAAAAAATCGCCGCTGAAGCCAAAGCACACACTACCATCCAACCATGCCTTGCTGGTCTAATTTATTCATGCAAGTTAACTAGCAGCATGACCTTCCTTAATATTTCTTGTGACGAATGTTGAGCCTTGCAGGGCGTTGGTAGCGATAGAAGCAGCAATTTGCCCTATAATGTTCGAGTCAAAAGGAGAATCTAACGTTCGTTTAAGTCGAAATAAAGATTTATTATGAAAATGACTCAAAGGGAACCTTCTAACATCGTTTAATCTTTTTCAAGCCATCTTCCCCGCTTTTCCGTTGTCCATTTCTCTAAACATTTTCTTTGCTTCCACCATTGCAACATGCAACTGGTACAGAAAGATGGAAACCAGTCTACAGGTTCTTCAATTTTCTTCGAGCACACCAAGTTTGCCAAGATGATAACAAATATAATAATTAACAAAAGAGAATGTAAAAGTCAACAATTCAAAAGCGAGATGACTTTTGAAGGCAAGAAATATATAGTCCGCCTTCAGGTATTTAAGGAAAAAGGGGCTCAAAAAATAAAAGATATCAGGGGAGCAATGTACCCGGTTAGTCACCCAGAGAACTCCTCCATGTTACCTGTCTGAACTCTCGAAGTAATAACAAATTCTTTTTAAGAAGATGAATCTCAAAAGTTTACCACCCTTTTCCTTTCTTGATTGCGTCCCTCGCCAACCAACCAAAAAAATACTATTTACTAAGAGTCATTTGCAGGTGCTAATAATCCCTCCAAAAAGCAGCTCAGAAGAATTGTTTGCAATTTCAACTAAACTACCATCTGATCCAGCTGCATCTGTTCCAACCAATCACCAAGAGCAGCAGCCTGATCATGACCGTCCATATGAGGATTTGAACTTGAAACTTCACCGGCAGATGACAATGAAGCAGCAGGTCCAATAGAGCTTGTGGCTGCCTCCGTCCCTGCTGCCACTGCATTAATAAGTTTCTCAGGTGGAGATTCCTTCACCAATGAATGGACCCATGACAAGTCAGGCTCTTCTCCACCAGATCGCAGCTCAAAAGATGATGATCGCCTCAGACGCCCCAGCTCTTCCCCATTCACACCCCAGTCTAAAGTCCCGGATGGTGACCCCCACTTGGACCAAGAGGCACTCATGGTAGAGCCAGCAAGTGCAGAAGCATTGGAACCCAGATCACGGGAGCTGAGGCTCCGCATGGTCTGCTGCTGCTTCTCCCTTTGTGCAATAGAAGTCAGCCGGGAGCTCATTGGGGATATAGGCTCGCCGCCACGTGGAGACATCCGGCCAGTCAACGATATCCCGAGGGAGGCCTGCAAGAGTGGGTTGTGACCAGGCAGCTGCTGGGTTTCAACAGCTTTGGGAGAGAACATGCTGGTATTGATCGGAGATAGCAGGCTCTGCTGCTGCTGCTGGAACTGATTGAGGATCGCAGTCTTGTGTGATGGAGAGAACATAGCCCCCTGCTCAGAATTGTACCTCGATGATGAAATCTCCGCAGAAAAAAGATCATCGAGGTTGGATGGGGTCAATGTCATGGACCTTGAACCACGATTAACAGCCGAAGCAGAGCGATTAACAGCCGAAGCAGAGCACAAACGAGAAAGGCACATGTCATTGATCAGCTGCTGGGCTTCAAAATCTTGCATCATTGAGTAGTCGTCAACTGGCACATCCCTAGCACAGATAGACGATCTTAGCCTACTGGAATGGGTATTGCTTCCAGGGAGATGCAGAGTTGGCACATTTGGCTGTGGCCAGTTGAGGGCCGAGTGTGACAGCCCATTTGCAGACGGCGACATGGGTGGTGTAAAAGGAGGGATAACCGCAGAAACAGCTGAAGGAGAGCCCGGCACGAGCCCCATTGCTGCAGCCATCTCCATTGCAGCAGAGGCCGACGATCTGGTAGATGGAACGGCGGATCCAGTAGACATATAAAGAGGTCGAAGCTCTTCATTTGTGTGAGCAAAGAAACAAACCCTCCGGTCACAGCTTGTCCCGTCCTTGCAGGGTCTAGTGCGGTATTGCGCCGGGTGGAGCCAGCACTCAAACACCCCATGCGCATATTCACACAGATCTCCCCTCCTACAAACCCCTTTCCGGAAATCAGGGCACGGCACGCAACTGTAATTGTACTTCCTTGGATCACGCCTGCGGGCATTCTCTCCAGGATGAACAAAAGGGCACTCGGTCCAATCATGAGAATAAGCTCGTGAACACGGCCTGACCTTGAAGAAAAACATCCTAAACTCATCTGTCCCATAGATGCTGTTCTTAATATCAGGAAGCGAGGGATCGATCGGGTACTCTTTCTTCTCAGGGACGGCAGACGAGGTCAAGATCACAGGGGACGAGGTCAAGTTCAAATTTGGTGACACTGGCAACCCACCATCTTCAAGAGAGTTAGAATTCATATTCGACTTGCCAGTCAAAACATGACGAGAGGGGTGATTGTTGCCATCACCATCATTAACACCAGACTTTCCCAAAAGCTCTTCAAGGGCCACTTTCACATCAGCCAATCTCGGAGATGCAACAATCACATCAGCCGGCCGAAGCCCATAAGCATCTTCTACATTAAAATCGGCTCCAGCAACCAACAAGACCTTGACTACACCGACAGCATTAACCGACCCGCCAGCTGCAGCGCAGTGCAAAGCAGTAGTCTTATCCTCACCGCAACTCCGGTTAATGTCGGCCCCTGACACCGAAAGGATTAGATTGAGGACTTCAAGGCTCCCATAAGTAGCAGCGACCATCAGAGGAGTCCTGTGCTGCAGAACCATCTGATTACAGCCCTTCTTCCGGCCGTACCACAGCCCAATCTCATCGATCGCTGACGGGTCTCGGTCCAAAGCCCGTCTAAGCCCGTCAAGATCGTTGTTTGCAGCCAGCTCAAGGAGGCTATCAAAACAATCATCAGTATCAACAGTGAGATGGCGGTGGTTGTTGCCGTTGGCGTCCATGGCTTTAGGTGAAGAATTCTCAGAAAAAAAGAATAATATGATGATGATGATGATGAGCGTTAATGTGCTCTGGGCCACCGCACATGCTTTGGATCAACAAAGAATTGGCCTGGAAATTTATAAAGAATGAACAAAACAGTTCTTGGAATAAAGTTGGGATAAGGGATTTAAAACAAAGTAATTGCTTGCATGCTATTCATGGAAACAATAATAAGGAATTAAAATTGCAGGAATGTAAGGATTAGATTGCGTTCGGAGCTAGAAATGGAAACTTAAAATAAATGACTTAGCTAATCATGAGCTGGATATAAGAAATAAAAGGTTAAACTAAGCATGGATTTCCTTACACAAGCTGAAATTTTTGGGCGAAAAGATCGGTATTTTCCCCTATTTCGTTTTAACGACAAAATAGAGCTAAAAGAACTGCTTTTATGGTGACCTTACCTCCAAGAGACTAATCAGGTACCGAGATGAGAGAGATCGCCAAGAAAAAGGCTCATGCAAGCTCAAATCCCTCACCGATCCTCAAGAATCCAGCGACTGGTGGCAAACATATCGAATCGAATCCCATCAACTTCCCCCAAAAAAATCGAACAAAAGCAGCGAAAACAAATTCAAATCTAATTTCACTCGAAATTTTGGAGTTCAATTTTTTACTCAAAGTCCTTTTCTTGTTTCCTATTTTGTCACTTGAAATTCACTCCAAATGGCGTCCAAATTTAGTTCGGGGTTGAAATTTCAAAGTGATGGATCGGTGACCGGATGAGCCAATGGAAAGGATGGAGTAGTGGCCCTAGTGCGGCCCGGGCCACCGGCTGCATCTGGTTTCATCGGGAGATTGGAATCACAAGTGGCGTCCGCGAAGAGTGTTGTTATTTGCATTACACTGTTTTATGAATACACCACAAAAATTTTTGTTTTCCAATTTTAACCCTAACATATCTAATTTCACCACGCCAGCGGCTCTTCCGCCCACTTGCTTCTGTCAGCCCCTCTCGTCTCCCCAGCACCGGCGCGATCTCTCCCTCCACCTTGGTCTCTATGTCCGGCCTCTGCATGACGGTGTAGAAGAACCAGCTCAGGGCGACTGACGCCGTGTCGCGTCCGGCAAGCACGAAATTGAGGGTATCCATTGCAGGATGGACAAGGGGAAAGCGTTGCCGTTGACGTCCTTCTTCTTCATGAACCTCGACAGGAGATCGTCCGACGGTGTCTCTTTTCTTGTGGCGATGGTCTCCATCATGTAACGGTCGACCACTCGAAGGCTCTTCCTTAAGCTCATCTCCTCAACATATTCATTTCATGCTGAACGTCACTCTGAACCCCAACATATATATCTCATCTCTATAACGTCAGTCTGAACCTACTCAATGAAATTCGCCATCGGCCTCCTCTTAGGCTCCCCCTGCGAAATAACACAACCAATATAAAGGATACCCATTTCAATTCCTGCAAAACCCACGTCAAATCCGGCATCAAAATCGAAACTTGACGATCTCTTACCTCCATCACCCGAAGGTACTGGTGGATGGCCTTCGCGTAATGGGGGCACATTTGGGGATCATCGAGATCAGACTTTACTACCTTGTCGGCAGCCACCGGAGGAGGCAAAGCCGCCCCCGCCTTCTCTGCTTGCTTCTTCTTGCTCAACCTCGTCTTGGGCTTGGATGGGGGTTCGACTTTGGTCGAGACAGGGATCTCGGGCAGCGCAGTCCGTTTCCTTTTCGAGGAGACCATGGGCAGCACTTGAATAGAATGAAAATGGAGTGTAGACTGCACAGTGGTCGTCGGCGGCAAGTGGGGGGTGTTGTGTGGTGAAATTAGATGTGTTGGGGTTAAAATTGGAAAGCAAAAACTTCTGTGGTGTATTCATAAAATAGTGTAGTGCAAATAACAACACTCGTCCGCGAATCTGTAGTGAGATTTTTTTTTAAAATTTTTTTTATTACTGAGTTCCGGACTTCAGGCGCTGCGGTCAAATCGGGCTGAGAAAATTTGGTCAGGTCCGGTCCAAAAATAAAAACCCGAGCCGCCTCCGTTGGCCACCAAGATAATGCAAAATTAAAAATTACAAGGACTGCGCTGCATATAGAAAGCAGTTTGGGCCTTGCAAGAATTTGTGTATGTGACTGAATTCGGATTATCCCAGCTAGATCCGCATCCGTCCACTGTTGTACGCATGTAAGAATAACAAAGTTTCATATCCTACAAAATCTCTGGGATTCATTTGATATTTGGTATTTTTAGGTTTTTTTGAATATCAAAGTGAACAGACGACGACAATGTAACCGATAATATAGTAGTTATTTCTTCTTTGACCATCTCTGTGACGACCCGTATTCATCAATACGACTATTTACGAATTTGACGTATTTTCACATTTTAAAAGTATTTTATAAGGGTTGGTCAGGAGTTTAATATCAAATTAGTTTCAAAATCGTTTATAAAAAATGTTTTGTAGTATCAACATAGTTGAAGCCTATTTTAGTGAGTTCGAATGACATCCAATACTCTTAAATAATTTGTATAATAATCAATATCTAATTATTACCGATTTAGCTGTATGAATTAATTTTCTATATAAATTTTATCAAAACGATTTCAAACTTCTACAGTATGATTCTATAGTCTTTTAGTGCTTCCCATATTAATTCGTAATGTTTCTGGAGTCAAATTCACCTAGAACCCGCAAACCCGCATCCTAAATGTTTTGGTCCAAAACTCATATCTCAGTAGCTCAAACCATGAAATGGATCTCGTATTCGCAATACTCGCGACGATACGAACCCGTGGCTATGTTTTCGTAATTTTTCGGAGTCGTATGCGAAAACGGGATAGTATTACTAATTACAATTGCTAATGACTTTTTACTCTTATTAATTACCCTTACTAATTATTGTTAACCCTAACCACCCCCTTAAATAGTTGCCTAAAATTGGTAAGATCCAAATTTTTCAGATCTCAACCTCCCCCATTTACCATTTGGTTTATTTTAAAACTTTTATTAATTATTTTTATTTTCTAAAAACATATATATTAACTCATCCCACATCTACCTTGTTCGTCACCCTCACCCAAGAGGACCCGAACCCACTTCATCTCCTCCCCTCTTCTCTTACGAAACCCTTCCATCCGCTTCCGTCGCCGCCCGAAGACCCATGGCTGCTGCCCCCCATCTCCACATCGCCGCCGGAGGTTGGTCCCCGCCTTCGCCCCGCCTCCATGGCGCCCACAGCGAAGCCCCCTCCTCTCCTCCATTTCCCCCGACCACCCCCAGCATTCGCCGATGCCCCTCGTCGCCGTGAGCAGCGTCAAGGCACCATCAGCTCTACCTCCGTCCGACGCCGCTCCCCATCCTTCATCTCGAGCTCCATCTCCCTCACTTTGCCCTCCGCTCTTGGCGGATCCCGTCGACGCTGCCACGAAGCATGAAAACAGAATTGTGGCCCACTGCTCTGTCTGTCGCTCTCACCACTGCCTCTGACCTCGCCTCGCCGTCGTCTTCTCCCATCGCGCCACCAGAGCCACCGGCAGAGCTTTTTCCGAGCTTCCGTCACTCAGACTACTCCCTGCCAGTGTTTTCACATCGCTCTGTCGCCACTTGCCTGTCAGTCACTGCCACACGCCGACCGCGCCGCCCTGGGTCCGCCACCGTAGCAACCCCCAGCCCACAACGTCATCGCGAGGGAGAAAGAGCATGGGAGGGAGGAGAACATATATTCTTATATATATATATATATATATATATATATATATATATATATATATATATAGGGCAATCTTCCATTGCGAAAAAGGGGCTTTTCGCACCGTGCGAAAAGAATTTTATCTTTTTTTTGAAATTTTTTTTTCAAAAATTCTTTTTTTGATGTTTAATCCATACAATTATATACCCCAGGGAAAATAATGGGTGAACCCGTTGGGGATTAGAGCACCCATCCACCCGTTACAAATTTAACGGTCTCAAAACGTGCGAATTTGATG
The DNA here is from genome assembly GCA_030789695.1 of Scilla litardierei. NCBI lineage: Eukaryota > Viridiplantae > Streptophyta > Magnoliopsida > Asparagales > Asparagaceae > Scilla > Scilla litardierei. The sequence continues at coordinate 666,319,424 of CM061142.1, read as the reverse complement.
AAATGGCTTGATCGAAGGCCAAATGACATTATTTCTCAACCATTATTTTTTGAGGGGGGTATAACAACATATAATGAGGGTGGAAAAAAGAATTTTTGAAAAAAAAATTTCAAAAAAAAGATAAAAACATTTTCGCACCGTGCGAAATGTTCTCATTTGAAAATTTTCCTATATATATATATATATATATATATATATATATACACTAGTCATAACCCGTGTCCGCGGGCACGGTTCATTTAAGATTTTCACCCGCGAAATCTTTGTTTCCAAACATTAATTACACAATCAAATTTGTGCGAAACAACAAATTCAGCGTAGAACAATAAATTCGGCGAGGACGCCATTGAGTCGGAACAACAAATTAGCGTAAAAAATTTAACGGACGCCTTCGGCGCAAAGGGTGGAAGTGCATAAGTGTGTGTATATGGTGTGGGTGTAAAAAGTGAAATGAGAAGGGTTTTTAGCAAAAGGGGGAAATATGTGGTATTCTGCGCAAATATAGTGATTGTGGTGGGTTTGAAAACAAAAGGAAAAAAGTGGTGGGTTTTCCAAACACTCATCTCAACCCTTCTTTTACCAAGATTAAATCCTAGCCATTCTTCTATCAACCTCTTTATACATCAGCATGACATCAGCTTGTCCCAGTCAGCCCTTAGAATTCAAAAACCTCTGTGTTTTAATATATAGATATATAGGGAGATGATATGGTGAGCAAGTGAGCAAAATCCCTTAAAATGAGCAAACACATCCTGGCCGTCGGATCTGATCGGCTGGCTCAGATTAAATCCGCTCAGATTCCAATAGTTACACCATCCCATGTCACGTGCGCCGCACATTCAACCCCCAAATATCATTTTACAGCTTCTCCCACACGCGGACCTTCTCCCTCACGCGGACGAAACCCCCGTCGTCCAAAATCCGCCCCACTGCAAAATCCATCGGAAGATCAGATCCGACGGCCAAAATCCGAGCAGCAATACGAGCGCCCTCATCTCCCTCTCTCTCGCCTTCGAGTTCTCGTCTCCCCTACTGCAGCATCCTTCGAGTTCTCGTCTCCCCCACTGCAGCATCCTTCGAGTTTCGTCTCCCCCACTGCAGAAATCTCCCCTTCAGGCGATCATCTCCCCCTAGCTCGCCCCTCCGCTGTGCCCTAGCTCGCCCTATCTTCGTTTCAATTTTCTGGTAAAAATTGTTGTTTTTTCAAACTTAATACATTTCCATCGACAGTTACAATAGCTCAAATCATTATCATTATAGAAATTTCAAGCTTCGAAAGGAAAAGGAACAGAGAGGACTCCGATGTTGATTTATGAAAAAGGAATCAAGAATGCTCAGCACTCTGATGGTGTATGCTTTGCATCCATACGTTGATATTAAAATAAAGAGGCAATCACACTTCTCCCATGTTCTAATCAACATGCCTCCATATGTCCATAATTTTTTATAAGCATCACAGTACCATCTCCCATGTTCTAATCAACATGCCTCCATATGGCCATATTTTTTTTTATAAGCATCACAGTACCATCTGCATACCAGCATTTCAGTAATTTACTTGGTTACATACACAGTTGAACCTATGCATTCAATGGGTGATTCAACAAAGTTATTCTTTTTAGTTGTGAGGTTCATGGTGCACTCATCAAGTTTCTACATGGAACTCTTGAGTATTTCATGCTGTTCTTATACTTGTTATGGGCCTTAAGCTTTTTATAGCTGGCTCACTGGAATAGTTCTAGCTAATTCTGCACTACACATTACTCTACATGATACTTATTATGGGGTAATTTTGAATTTGACCACACACTTATTTTTTTTAATCATTTGAGTATCAAAAACTTCAGCCTTCAACAGCATGAATCATAGACCCAAAGGGCAACCCTAAATGTATAGGAAGCAGCTAATGACAGCAGCTTGCTGTCTCTGCAAAACAAAACCTTCAGAGAGCATTAATGTTTGATGCTAGGAGACAACAGCAAACATTTGTAGCACAATGATTATTGCAAATTCCCTTAATTAGCTAGCAAAATTTTTTTAAATCTTAATTGTTGCAAAGAGAAATAGATTAGATCATCCTTAAATTTCAATGTTGATAGCCATGGTGACATGTATGGCAGTTTTCAGGGTTCAAATCATTTTCTTGATATCAGTTGCCATTTGTAGAAAGATGCATATCCTGCTGGCTTTATTGCAATTACCTTTCACGTGTATGACACGCCTGATGCATTCATTTGGTTGATAATTTATTGATTTGACAGGGGTTAAAGATGAGAATAGAGAGCAGATACATATGTTCATCGCTTTGAAATGCTGACCAGAAACCTGAAAGTGCTGCAAGTGCTGAGATGCTGAGAACTTTTGAAAGTGCTGAAAGTGCTGCAAGGATAATTGAGTTGGGCATTTGATAGGATATACTGAAGTTGGGATAAATTTTGTAAAACTATATCCAGCATTATTTTTTTATAGATCACACAGATTATTCCCATGATGGAGTTGATGGAGTTGCGATGATGAGTTTGCCCAAATTTTGTAAAACCTGAAAGATCACATAAATTTTGTAAAACCTGAAAGTGCTGCAATGAGTTCCATGATGGAGTTGCGATGATGATTCTGCCCAAATTTCTTTCCATGATTTTGAATACAGTTGATGCTCAGTTACCATTATATATATGTTTGTGGTCGAGTGAGCCTTGGATGCTTGAACTGTCCATGATTTTTGAAATGTGTTGGCTCCAAATATACTTGGTGTATTGCTGTGACTGAGTACATGACAGGGTAGTTATCATAATTTTGATTGATCATTGCAAAATAAAAAGCAATTCTTACCGTTTCCTTTAACTTTTTGACAGTAAATGAATTCATCATGTTACAAATGAGCTTCCAGATTCAAATTGAAGCATTCCTCTACTAGGACGAATCTGCATCATCACTTTCAATGCACATCATGCTTTCGATCATCTGTTCTTTTTCCTCATTCTAGATCTTGAATTTAAGCATAACTGATTATTTGCATGGTTATTTATTAACTAACCCTTTTCTGGAAATCAAGGTCCAAGTTACTGTTTTGATCCTAATGGAGATTATGTGAGAACTTGGCTTCGAACTTGCAAGAATGCCTACTGAATGGATCCATCATCCAACAACCATGGAATGCTCCCAAATTTGTACTTGAAGCTGCTGGTGTTGAGTTTGAAGTAACCTACCCAAATCCTCTCATCAAGAAGGATCCAGCACATGAATGCCTTGAACTAAATCCTTTTACACATGGATTGCTTTAAATATTTCGGATTTGGATTGAAGAGCATGAACTAAATCCTTTTACACCAATGTAGTCTGTAAATTGTGAGAGCAAAATCATGAAAAGGTCTATCATTTTCTTATAAAAAAATGTATGTTTGAACAAGATACCTATCGAGCAACAAATTTGCCAGAAGCCCAGAACGAATAACTAACAACCAAAAGCTAGCAAACTATTCCCTCACAAATGCATAACTTGAAGGGAAGGGAGAAACAATAAGAATACAAGTTCAAGCAGCAAAGTAGTTTTCAAGCCAAGTGTTTTCAGCAATAGTAAAAAATTCCAATGTAGCACAAACTTTTCAAGAACCAACAAGCTTAATCAAACAAATTACAAATAAAGAATGACAATAAAAACATGTTTTCTATTAACAAAAAAAGAACAAACAGATGTTCTCAAAGCGTTACTCTTCGCAGTATACAGCACAAAAATATGACAAAAAACATCAACCCAATCCAACAAGCCTAAACAAAACTAATCCTGCTAGCCTGGATGGCTCTTCTTCTTTCATCAAAACCTTCGAACCAACCGATCAACCACGATTGCCGTACTTGACTGCTACCCATCCCCCACAAACTATGCTAACGACGCCAAACAACAATGGGGAACTTGTGCAATCTTCTCCAAAGTCATAAACATTATGCTTACCTGTTGCAAGTAGCAAATTCATTAAGTTTCAAACAAAATGGCTAATTTGATTTGCATATACCAGTGGCAAGAACAAGCAACATTGGAGAACCAAGATTATCAATCTGGACCGTATCAATCTGGACCGTCACAAAATTAATTATGGAGTTTAGCACAGGATACATTATGCACAAGTTACTCTTGTATATGTTCTTGCCCATATCCAAAATACAAGAGAGAACAGATACAAGAATATAAATAAATTAGATGTTTTTTTCAATTTTTTCCCTTCTTCTGAGAGCATGTGGATAAGAAAAAATTTGTGAAATTCCAGTCAAGATGGGTACTTGTTGAGATCATCTCCCATTCCTGCAACATAACAAATTCACAAATTGAGACAAATGTGTGCATGTGTATTGTGTCTACTTGTTTGGTGGAAAAATATGCAAGTGTGCATACAGAATGAGAATATATATGTAGGTAGGGTATGGATAGGCTGTAAAATGGAATCACTTACAGAAATCACCCATAACAAGCATTTCACGAGCCAATGTCTGGGGCGTGTAAGAGTATGGATAGGCTGTAAAATGGAATCACTTACAGAAATTCCTTATTCGTTTAATTGGAAACGAAACAAAAGAATAGACAACATAAAGAATTTTAGTATTCTTACATCAGAAAGAACTTCACAGACTACTCATCATATTTCATGTTGCATGATTGGTAATAAACAAGATTGGCAAATGCAAGTTGCCCCGCTAGCTTAATGCCCAATGCCCAGCGGAGCATTGTCCACTTAAGTATGTGATCACTCTTATTTAATTAAATCCGCCATTCATGCATGCACATGGCTTGCAAGATTAAAGTGCACAAGATAGAAATATTGAAATGCACACATTACAGCAGTCGATTAGACATAGCATAACTCCCACGATGACACCAGCTTTCGACTGGCCCAAATTGGCATGGAGTCGAGTTAATAATCATCATTCTGATTTCTTGCGACATGCATAACATGATCAGGATGATAAAAGCAATATGAACATGCATGAACAGCTTATCATCTGGGTAAATAAATGTTGATGAAAGTTCCTGATCATGTACTGTAGCCAAACAAAAAACATGTTTATCAACTTTTCTTTTCAAGCTTTGGCATCATATTCATATAGTATATACCCTTTAAAAAGGGAGAAATAATTCACGTTTGAACGCATGCTGAAGATGCTACCACAAAACAAACATGCATAATCTTATAATCATCATAAATTTATAGATGCACGCATGAGCTTCATATCTGAACATATCTGAAAAGAATTCCAATTAACATAATCTTAATAGGATTTCCAAAAAGTCCTTCAAATTATGCAAGTTGTTGAAATCAGCCCTCCAACTAACATAATCTTAATAATATTGGAATATCATATTAAAAATAACAAAATATTTCTTTATCCTTCTTCCCCATCTCATTGATCTTTAAGTGGGTGAGGGGAGGAAGAACAAAGAACCCACTGCATCTTCAACTTGTATGTGAAAATCAAAATTACAATATGCTTTTAGAGCTCATCAGTAAGAATGAGAGAGAGGTAGCAAGAAGTTGAACCAAAAATGAATTTTTAGTGAAGAACTAAGAGATTGTGTTTAAAGATGAAGGCTGACTTGGTGGTGGTGATAATGGGACTTGAATGAAATATAATTTTGGACAATGAGATTTTTATGAGAATATAGCTGAATTAGAGTGAATAACATCTTTAGGATTGGATTTTAAAAAGGGAGATGATGAAGATTACCACAGTGGTCATGATGAGGAAATAACAATTGAATCATGGACCAGTAAATGAGCAACCACATGTAGGAACTGCATGCATACAGTACATCACAAATTAACTGGTCAATTTTCACAAAGAAATGGTTTCCTGCATGTAAAGGAAGAAAACCACTAAAGGAATCTAGGTTGTAAATCGTAAACTGCCCTCTCTTCCGCTATGTGAGGTCGATGGTTCTTTACTGCTTTCCGATGAATAAAAAAAATCGTGAAGCATTCTAAAACTTTAATGGATGGTGATGATTAGCTTTTTCTTGCCCAACACAAATGTGATAGATGACACAACACAAATGTGATAGATGACAGCATATATTCAATTGTATTTACATATTTTGTGTCCGTGAGTGTTTTGTGTGAGTCGACAAACATTGCACACCTGATTAGCAATATGGGACATCCACAAACTCTACTACATAAACGAAATAAAGACATGTTCACAGTCCTTTGACAAAAATACATATATTGGCTTAAAAATCTTATTTTTTTCAGCTGAAATGAGAGACATCGATCTTCCAAATGAAAGTGTCAAAGAGGTTAATAGACCACACTAGTAACACGGGTTTGCAGTACCATATGTGCAGTACCATATGTGATCCATATCTGAACATATTCCGCAGAATTATCCCACCTCTCGGATGAACTTTAGATCTCTCTCCAATTCTCACGTTTATCAATGAATTGCACAGATTCTACTTAAAGAGAACATAAAATTTTTATTTTTTTACCGCATGTTAATATTATTTATTGTTTTTTCACAGAAACATTCAATTTAGATTTGAAAAGAAAGAAGAAAAACAAAGAAGAGGAAGGAGCCAATTTAAACAGTTACTAATAAATTCAGAGAAATCAAATAATATGAACTACAGTGTCACAAAATATCAGAAACTTCAAACAGATAAAGGATATAATACTGGTACTCAAGGGTGCAGAGAAAACAGGAGACAATGTATATTGAGTTCTTTGGACATGATTCTCACTCATGCCCAGTGTAACATCTGCATCTCTTCAAGATCTCTGGAGTAATCTCTGGAGTAATCACAACAATTTCTACGCCTCGTTGAATTTAACTATAATAATTCATCCACAATTTCTCCCTAAATTTGCTAGGATATGATGAGTAAATTCAACAAATTAATAAAAACAGCAAATTAAAAAAATTTCTTGAGCTCACCACAGAATTTTACCTTTGGGGTCTATGACCCGAACAAGGGTTTTGATGCAATTGAAGCTTCCGCCTGAGGAAGATGAGGGCAAACGGGCACATGGTTAGGGTTTTTTTGGGGGCAAACTGCTCGATTTGCGGGGGTATGCTGGTGTGTACGGGATGTGTTAGGGTTTTTTGGGGAGATGGTCAGTGGCCGGAGAAACCGTGGGGGTCGTCGTCCGTGAGAGAGCGATCGAGAGAGGGAGATGAGGACGCAATTTGGTGTTGGGTTCTTCGTCCGAGAGAGAGAGAGAGATGAGGGTTTCCGTATGGTTTTGGGGGTCTTCCTCTGCGAGGGGGGAGAAGGAGACGTGTTGGCTGGGTTCGGGGCATCACGAACGCGGCTGTTTTTGGGTAGCACGTGCGTGGCACGTGAGTTTGGCAGGGGGAGATCTGAACCATTCCGCATGATCCGACGGCCAGGTCTGTTTTGCTCACTTTAACAGGTTTTGCTCACTTGCTCACCATATCATCTCCCTATATATATATCTTATATATACACACTAGCAAATAACCCGTGCACACGTGCACATGGGCTGGGAAAAAACAGTCGGAAATGGGGGGAGAATAAAAAGTGTGGGTGTGTGTGTGGGGAGGGTCCAGGGGCAAAAATGTAAAAACCGGGGTTGTATGTGCAAAATTTCCCACCTCCTCTCTTATCCCTCAAAATCTCATCTCTTATCCAATTTATCTTGTCCAAATTCTCTTATCCAATATCTCTTGATAACATCCCTCTTTTATAATATAGATATCTCTTATCCAATTTCTCTTGTCCAATATCTCTTATCCAATTTCTCTCGATAACATCCCTCTTTTATAATATAGATATCTCTTATCCAATTTCCCATGTCCAATATCTCTTATCCAATTTCTCTTGATAACATCCCTCTTTTATAATATAGATATCTCTTATCAAATTTCTCTTGTCCAATTCTCTTATCCAATTTCTCTTGATAACATCCCTCTTTTATAATATAGATATCTCTTATCCAATTTCTCTTGTCCAATATCTCTTATCCAATTTATCTTGATAACATCCCTCTTTTATAATATAGATATCTCTTATCCAATTTCTCTTGTCCAATATCTCTTATCCAATTTCTCTTGATAACATCACTCTTTTATAATATAGATATGTATGTATGTATGTATATGTATACTCTTGTCCAATTTCTCTTGTCCAATTTCTCTTGATACCATCCCTATTTTATAGAATAGATGTATGTATATATATGTATGTATATGTATGTATGTATGTATATATATGTATGTATATACTCTTGTCCAAATTCTCTTATCCAATTTCTCTTGTCCAATTTCTCTTATCCAATTTCTCTTATAACTTCCCTATTTTATAGAATATATGTGTGTGTGTGTATGTATATATATGTGTGTATATATATGTATATATATGTGTGTGTGTATATATATATACTAGTCATTACCCGTGCCCATATGGGCACGGTTTATTTAAACTTTTGTTCCCCCCCCCCAAACTTTTGAAATGGCTCAGATTTTTTGGTTTCCCCCTAAATAATTTCACCCCATTTTCAATTTCCCCCCCAAAACTTATCCTAGTCATCAACTATTGTTTGTCATAGTCATATTTAGCTTGTCCACGTAGGACAAACCCCGCCACCTAGGACAAACATTTGAAATCTTCATCCTTTATAATATAGATACTTGAAAAAAGACTGTGCACACGTGTACGGCGAAAATCAAGACGGAGGACACAAGAAACCGACCCGATCGGAAGCTAAGGGGAGAAAGCGGAAAAGGGAGGGTGTGTGTGTAGGGATTGTGGGGGGGTTAAAAGTGCAAAACAGCAAAAACAGGGGTTATTTTTATAAGAGGTGAAAATGGGCAGTATTCCGCGCAATTAGGGATTTGTAGGGGTTATTTCTGCAAAAAAAACCGAAAAAACCTAACGAACGCGGAAAAGGGAGGTTGTGTGTGGGGATTGTAGGGGGGCCAAAAGCGCAAAAAAGCAAAAGCGAGGGTTATTTTTAAAAGAGGTGTAAAGGGGCAGTATGCCGCGCAATAAGGGATTTGAAGGGGTTCTTTCTGCAAAAAAAACCAAAAAAAACCGAATGACTGGGACGTTCCCCCGTCCACGTAGGACAACCACATGCTTTATTAGATATAGATATTTATATTTATATATATACACACACACTAGTCATTACTCGTGCACATAGGGCACAGTTTATATAATGGCTGAGTTTTTTCCCCACAAATTTCAAGTTCCCCCAAATTTCAAGTTTTCCAACAAAATTTCAAGTTTTCCCCCCAAATTTAAGTTTTCCCCCAAAATTTAAGTCCCCAAAATTGTCATTACCACATAGGACAAACTTGCCACGTAGGACAAAGTTTTGTCCTAATAGGATAAGATTCAAAATCTTCAAAGGACTGGAAAAAATGGTCGGAAGGGGGAGAATAAAAAGTGTGGGTGGGTGTGTGGAGAGGGTCCATGGGCAAAAATACAAAAACCGGGGTTGTATGTGTTGGATATGGACGACATGAATACACCCATGAGGGGATGTATGAGGGAATACGGACCTCAGATGTCGCGTGCACGAAAGCGTGCACGAAGGGAACCTTTTCTCGTGTGAAAAGGACCATTCGATAAGTGGAAAAAGTCACTTTATAAGTGCATAAAGGCACTTGATAAGTGAATGAAGAAGAGGATAAGTAAATGTGCTAATATAGGCTAATAAGCTTATATTTAGTTATTTCCTACAATAACTACCCCTAAAGCCTATAAATAGGACCCAAGGGTAAGACATTTATACTAATCTTACCATACCATAAGTTTGCATAAGGCAACTTGTGTTCTTCTCCCTTCCATTAAAATCCTCTTCTAGATAGAGATTTAGGCGGTGAAACACTGCTTCGATCCTCCGTGACGAAGTACCGACCGTTGTGGCGAATCCGAGGGCTAAGTTCAGAGATTACAGTGCCGCGTACGCAAGCGTAAGTCTCTACTTTATTATTCGATCCTAACGTCCTTGTTTTGACAGGATCCTACATTGGTATCAGAGCCATACAGGTTCGCCCCGGTCTAACCGTCGCCCCGGTCTAAACGATGAACGAGGCGTTGTCTCTTTCACGAATGAGTCACATTCCATTATGGATATGGTAGGAACGCATCGTGACGGAGAGAACGCAATAGTTGTTCTTTTCACGTTAGGGTCTTCTGCCATTACAGATATGGCAGGAACTCTCCGTGACGGGAAGAACTTATCGTTCATCTCGCCAAACTCGCGCTCCTCATGGATGCCGAGTCTCCATTCAATTGAGAATGTGAACTCTCTTCATGTAGAGCGTGAAGTTTGCGGCCTTGAAAACACGTTCTCTTCATTTTTTGGCACACGGCTATTGAAGCAAAACCGTTTTCTCGACGAACGGGTGCTTCATCGGAGAAGACGATGGTGGTTATTCTCAATGGAGAAGATGACATTTTTGGTGCATGATCACCTGGCCATATGGGCTATGGAGGCAATGCATCCCCCTCCCCATACGGAGGGGGTTGGCTACGGCCAATAACTACCACGGCCACCCCTCCGGTGGGGGGTGTGCGGCCTACCCCATGCAAGGGGGATGCCGGCCATGGCCATATGGGCCAAAGCCGGCCATGGCCAAGGGGCCATGGCCAGGCCGGCTCTGGCCGGCCTCGGCCAGGGCCAGGGGGCCCTGGCCGTGGCCAGGGCTAGGCCTGGCCAAGGCCAGGCCAGGGCCAGGAGGCCTCGGCCAGGGCCAGGGGCCGGCCCTGGCAGTGGCCAGGGCCGGCGCCCTGGCAGAGGCCAGGGCCAACGCCCTAACTGTGGCCAGGGCCAGGCCTGGCCGAGGCCAGGCCAGGGCCAAGAGGCCCTGGCCGTCCTCGGCCAGGGCTATGGGCCGGCCTGGCAGGCCCTGGCAGGGGCCAGGGCCGGCGCCCTGTCCTCAGCCAGGGCCTGGCCGGCCTTGGCCGGGGGCCAGGGCCAGGCCAGGGCCCTGCTGGCCCTGGCAGAGACCAGGGCCGGCGCCCTGGCCTCAGGCCAGGGCCAGTGCCAGGCCAGGGGCCTGGCCGGCCCTGGCCGCTGCCAGGGCCTGGCCGAGGCCGGCCCTTATCGCTGCCAGGGCCACGGCCGGCCCTGGCAGAGGCCAGGGCCACGGTCATTGTCGACCCTTGGCCTCGGCCAGGGACAAGCCCCGGTTGGCCCTATTTTCCATGGGAAAAAAGGGGGGGCTTGCATGACCGGAGGGGGTGGCTTGCATGGCCGGTCTCTACGGAGCCGGCGGCAGTTGTCTGCGGTAAACTTCTCCTGTAGGGGGGGAAGTGCTTGGATCAATACGGGAGCCGGCGGCGGTGGCTTGCAGAAAACTCCCCTCAAGGAGAGTTCGGCGTTGGCCAAGTTGCGATGGCAACACTTTCTTCGGAAGGAAGAAGAATTCGGCCTTGGTACGGCCACGACACGACCCCGGCAATGGCCGGGGAATTGTCGAAAAATTTCGGCTATGTCACCCTGTAATGGGGTGTAGGCCCTGCAAAATACGTTTACAAAATACATTTGAAAAATACGTTTTCAAAATACTGCAAAATACGTTTGCAAAATACGTTTGAAACATACGTTTTCAAAATACGTTTTTTCAAAAAATGCTTTTCCGCTGCAAAGTACTATAAGAGTACTATCGTTTGATAAGTAAGGGAGAAATATTGAAAGTTGTTCTAGATGGTGATTGGAATCGTAGAGACCTTTCCGATTCTAGAGCAACATCTTCAATATTTTTCGAAAGTAACTTATCAAATATAATAATATCATTTCAAGTGGGATTTTTTCCAAGTGGGATATTACACTAGTCTGAAAATTTCCACATTCGATTGATTCAGCATCTCAATGGATCATGATTCGACCAGTGGTCTTTTGGTCTAGTTTGTGGGACACCTCAGCTCAGTCTGGGGGTAGTGAACCATGGACTAGCCATTTCCCTGGTCGGTCCGCTGGCCGAGACTAATGAATCATGAAAATGTAACAATATGATGACTATGTATAAGAATTTTATGCAATGTTTTTGATCGAACCTTCGTTTCATGCCTTTTGCAGCATTTTAAAGCTAAAATGTCTTCTGCCGCTAAGAACATCGTCGCTGAGTTGAACAAAGGTGAAAAACTTAACGGCGATAATTACAAACTATGGTCCATCAAGATACAATATGTTCTAGAGGAGCAAGATGTGCTCGAAACTCTAAAGAACAAAATGATTGAACCAGAGTTGGGCACTACGACCCAACATAGAAGAGACAAGGAAGCTTTTGATGCTTGGTCTCGGAAGAACAAGATAGCTCGCATTACGTTATTGTCCAGTATGGCCGATGACATAATGCGCATCTTCCGAGAGCATGACCTAGCCATGGACATATGGTCCAAGCTAGAAGAGAAGTTTGGTGGCACCTCGGTGTCCAAACTTCGTTCTTTAACTATAAGATTTGATTCATACAAAAAACGTCCAGATCATTCCATGGGGAAACATCTGCTACATATGGCGAATCTAATCTCAGAGTTAAATGATGCAGGTCATGTGCTCACTGATGAGCAACAAATCCAAGCAGTCATACGTTCCCTACTAAATGGGTAGGACCAAATGAAGATGCATCTCACTCATAATGAGAGCATCAAAAACTTCAGCGATGTTTCAAAGCACCTCGAGTTAGAGGAAGAGCGGCTTGCGGCTGCCAAACCAAGTGCAGAAGTGCACATGGTTGCTAGTTTCTCACACGGGGGAAAGAAATGGAAAAATCGTTTGAAGTTTACTAGTGAACGTAATAAGCAACCTGAGTCTTCCAAGAAACCCAAACACAAGGGTGGGAACAAGAAATGGCACAAGAAGAAAGACTTGAAGAGGATCAAGTGCTTCAAGTGCAACAAGTTAGGTCATTATGCCCGTTCTTGTACGGATGGAGGTGACAAGGTAACTTGTAACACTAGTTACATATGTGTTTCTAGTTCAATATTTCTTGTAGAATCTAATCCTTTTTGGATAATTTATTCAGGTGCCACCGACCACATAGCAAGGGACAGACGGTCCTTCGTGGAGTATCACCGGATACCCCAAGGAACGAAGTGGATCTACATAGGAAATAACACACGTGTTGAAGTGAAAGGCGTTGGGACTTGCAAGCTAGTCTTGGACAACGGCCGCACTATCCTACTTCATGATGTTCTCTTCGCTCCAGATATTCGAAGGAATATTATATCTGTGGTCGTGTTAATGGGTCTTGGTTATAGCTAGTTCTTTCAAAATTGTAAAGTGGACTTGTCTTGTAATAATACTCTAATTGGTTCTGCGTATGTATTTAAAGGATTTATTGTATTAAATACAATGTATGATTCCTCATTTTGTAATAAAATTTCCTTGTTGTAAATTCTTCGAATTATGAGTCAGATATAATTTGTTGGCACGCAAGGCTTGGTCACATTGGACCAACGCGTATGGATAGACTTGCCAAACGTGGCATTCTATCCAATATTTCAAAGGTTGATATGTCGACCGGCGAATATTGCCTTGTAGGGAAATCTTGTCGCAAGCCGTTTGGAACAGGCACAAGGGCCGAGGTTCCATTACAGCTCATCCATTCGGACATATGTGGTCCGATGAATGTCAAGACAAGACACAGGAAGTCCTATTTCATCACTTTTATTGATGACTTCACCCGATTCGGACATATCTATTTGATATCCCACAAAAGTGAAGCATTAACCTGCTTTAAAAACTATATGAGTTTAGTGGAAAATCAATTAGATCGCAAGATTAAGGACTTGCGAACCGATAGGGGCGGTGAATATCAATCAACAAGTTTTAAAGAACTTTGTGATGAAAAGGGCATAGTTCATCAGGTAACTATGCCTTATACTCCGCTACAAAATGGTGTTGCAGAAAGGAGGGATAGGACCTTAATGGAAATGGTCCGTTCAATGATGGCGCAAGCTAACTTGCCAATCACCTTTTGGGGTGATGCATTATTGACGGCCGCTTTCATCTTGAATCGCGTACCCTCAAAATCAGTTAGCTCCACTCCTTACGAGTTGTGGAACCAAATGTCTCCTGACTTAAACAGTTTGAAACCTTGGGGGTGTGCAGCCTATGCACATATTTCCTCCCATAAGTATGGCAAACTTGGGCCACGGTGAAGGAAATATATCTTTATACGATACGCAGAAAACTCCAAATGATATGTTTTCATTGGTCAGGAAGACAATGGAGGTCTAATTGAATTTGAGTCGAGGGATGTCACTTTCTTGGAAAACGAGTTTCCAAGACAGGGCGAGATAAGTCAGGACTTATCTCTATTTGAGATTAATGATCAAGAAGGATTACCTCATTCGAGTGGGAGAATTCTTGGTGAAGGCGAAAATACGTTTCAAACTTCACCAATGGATGATACGGATCACGCGAATCCGATTCCATACGTGAATAATGATCCAAGTGGGAGCATTTCTAATGACATTCCAAGTGGGAGTGATATTAGAATTGATATAAATTCGAGTCAACAAGGACTTGAAGAATCTCAAATACGACGTAGTAGTCGTACAAGGTTGGCTCCTCTAAGATTTGTGGATGAATTTCCGCAAACCTTTATGACTTTACTACAAGATGATGACGAGACTGCTACTTTCAAACAGGCCATATCGTGCCCTGCAAAAGACAAATGGATGGAAGCGATGAAGGAGGAGTTGGAATCCATGAAAGTTAACCAAGTCTGGGACTTAGTTGACTTACCCAGAGGACGTAGAGCTATTGGGAACAAATGGGTTCTCAAGATCAAGCATAAGACTGATGCCTCTATAGACAGATATAAAGCTCGCCTTGTCGCGAAAGGTTTTACGCAACAGGAAGGGATAGACTACGAAGAGACCTTCTCACCTGTTGTGCGTTTTACCTCGATTCGCTTGATTCTGGCTATGGTAGCGTGCTTAGACATCGAATTACATCAGATGGATGTAAAGACTGCCTTTCTCAATGGAGAATTGGACGAGGAGATCTATATGGAACAACCAACAGGGTTTGTAAAAGAAGGAAACGAACATAAGGTTTGTAAACTTCGTAAGTCCATATATGGTCTTAAACAATCCTCGAGGCAATGGTATATACGATTTCAAGAAGTTGTCTTATCAAATGGTTTTTCCATGCTTGATGAAGATAACTGTGTATATATCAAGAGGATTAAAAGCAAGTATGTTATTATGTCTCTATACGTAGATGACATTTTAATAGCCGGAAATGACAAGGGCTTTGTGATGGATATCAAGGCTTGGCTTTTATCAGTTTTTGAGATGAAAGACATGGGAGAAGCCGCATATATCCTTGGAGTTAAGATTTCAAGGAATCGTTCGAAGAAAATTCTTTCTCTTTCACAAGAGACTTATATAAAGAATGTTCTAGAACGTTTTAATTTGCAGGACTGCAAGTCCATTGATACTCCTATAAGCAAATGCGATAATTTATGTCTGAAATCGTGTCCAAAGAACTAAAAGGAAAAGGAAATTATGGAAAAAGTTCCATATTCCAGTGTAGTTGGTAGTCTTATGTACGCTATGATGTGTACAAGACCGGACATCTGTTTTGCCGTTGGAATGGTAAGTCGTTACCAATCCAATCCAGGGCAAGTACAATGGAAAGCGGTTAAGAGGATAATGCGGTATCTTAAAGGAACTGCGGATTATGCTTTATGCTATCTAGGAGATGCCTTGAGGCTCGAAGGCTACACTGATGCTGATTGGGTGGGTGATCTCGATGAGCGACGATCGACCTCAGGATATGTTTTTCTACTCGGATCTGGTGCAATATTATGGAGTAGCAAGAAACAATCTTGCATCGCACTTTCAACTATGGAAGCCGAGTTTGTAGCATTTAGCATGGCAGTCCAAGAGGCTGTTTGGCTTAGGAAGTTCTTAGACAGGCTAATTGATGCAAGTGACTCAGGTGCTGTTCCAATACACAGTGACAGTCAAGCATCTATATCCTATGTCAAATATCCAAAATTCCATTGTAAGACCAAACACATTGATATCAGCTACAAATTTGCAAAAGACTATGATAAGACCAATAAGGTAGCCATAAGGTACATATCGACGCATGAGATGATAGCGGATCCGCCTACGAAGGCGATCCTCAGAGATGTGTTTTACAAACACTTATCATCTCAAGGGTTGCGTAAGAGCTGAGTTGTACAAATGTAAATTCACATGTCTGTAAAAGATCAAATTTAATAAAAGAATAAGTTCTTTTTCAAAACATTGCATATGAGTTTCTAGAAAATGTTTGTGTACATTTTAAAATCTCGGCTATATTTTCTAATATGTCGGATAGATTGAGGTTGGCTCTCTCACATGAGCAACCGCCTTTATTATATCAGACGGATAAAATAAAGATGAGACCTGTTTAAAGTCAAAATCGTCAGACGGATGATTTAGAGTCATGACTTTAACAAAATGGTCGTATGAAAGATCTGCATTATATGGATGCTTACAAAAGATCTAAGAGGATTCTTAAATCCTATCTGTCTTATGCGGGATGTGGGTCCAGAAGATTATTTGAGTAGTAAAAGGGACTCAAAATCAGACATTGTGGTGTCTGATCATCATCCTTACAACATCATTAAGACATACGCTCCCTGGGAAAGGAGTGATGTTGTAATACGTATTCATACTACGTATGCATTTTGACCATTGGGTTAGAATAGTAATTGTGTTTACTATTATGTGAGACCCAAAGACCACATGGGTCTTAACTCATTACCCTTATGGACTCTAATTGGTTCCTTTAGATTTGACTGGGTGATTGCTATCTTAGCATGTTGCTTATGGACTATGGTCAATTCGGTCCGGCGGGGCATGTTAGAAAAGCAAGTCAAGTCAAGATCGAAAGGATCGCAAGAAGAGGAAGATTAATTTCATATTCACATTTGGACTTTAAAGATTCAAAGCTGGCCAGACAATTGTAATCCAGATAGGATTCAATTGTTGAATATAAAGTATAAGAAATGTGAAGAAATAATCTAGGGTAAAGCATGCGTTAATCTACTCAACTTTGCACCTCGAGGAGTGTTGTGTATCTCTAACAAGTGCACAAACAGCGGACTCTATGCGCATGACGGTCACACGGCCTATTTCTCGGTATGATAAACAGAAGAGTTAAATGAAAAAAATGTTTTCTTATAATCCCCTCAAGTGTGAGTGGGAGATGTTGGATATGGACGACATGAATACACCCATGAGGGGATGTATGAGGGAATACGGACCTCAGATGTCGCATGCACGAAAGCGTGCACGAAGGGAACCTTTTCTCGTGTGAAAAGGACCACTCGATAAGTGGAAAAAGTCACTTTATAAGTGCATAAAGGCACTTGATAAGTGAATGAAGAAGAGGATAAGTAAATGTGCTAATATAGGATAATAAGCTTATATTTAGTTATTTCCTACAATAACTATCCCTAAAGCCTATAAATAGGACCCCAAGGGTAAGGCATTTATACTAATCTTACCATGCCATAAGTTTGCATAAGGCAACTTGTGTTCTTCTTCTCCCTTCCATTAAAATCCTCTTCTTGATAGAGATTTAGGCGGTGAAACACTGCTTCGATCCTCCGTGACGAAGTACCGACCGTTGTGACGAATCCGAGGGCTAAGTTCAGAGATTACGGTGCCGCGTACGCAAGCGTAAGTCTCTACTTTATTATTCGATCCTAACGTCCTTGTTTTGACAGGATCCTACAGTATGTGCAAAATTCCCCACCTTCTCTCTTATCCCTCAAAATCCTATCTCTTATATTTTCTCTTATCCAATTTCCCTGTTTTATATAATAGATATCCAAATTCTCTTATTCAATTTCTCATGTACAAATTCTCTTATCCAATTTCTCTTATAACAGCCCTCTTTTATATAATAGAAAAATTTCAAGTTCCCCCAAATTTAAGTTTTTCCCCAAAATTTTAGTCCCCCCAAAATTGTCATTACTGATGGAAATTGAATTCCACCCCAAGTGATTTTGATGATGAGCACACCAAATGAAGCTTAGTGTACTAACTACACTACGATTAAGTGTGCAGGTTGTGCGACAAATGAAAAGCTTTATGCATACTCCAAGAAGCGCAATCTACACTCAAAGACAAGGACGAATGTTGCTAAAATCAATGACGAAGCTCAAAGCTCAAATAGAACAAGAAGCTCAAGTGAAGCTCACATCTACTCCATCAGTTGGTCAAGCATCCGAAGACGTGTCCTAGTCTATAGTGAGTGTGCTGTGTCTTTCTTAGGGTAATGTTAAAGCCAATCGTATAGACAATCTCACACACACAAATGATTTCAAAAACATCTTAAATATCTTTTAAATCATTTTCGAAAAGATATTGAGAGCTTTTTCTAGTCGTTTTATATTTCCGTAGTGAAACTCCACTATACCCTGGAGTTAACTACTTGATTGGCTAGTTGTGGTTCAGAAGAAACTCCTCTGGGAGTCGACTACCAAAGGTAGGGAGTCGACTACCAGCTGAGAATCAATTTCTCCTGAAACACACCGGGAGTCGACTACCACTCCTAGGGAGTCGACTACCAGCTGTCGAGGTTTGACGTTTTGACTTGATTTTTGACATATCTTTAATTGAATTTTTCCCATGATTTTCGGGACAAAAGTCAAATGAATTTGAAAGTCAAATTCTCAGATTTCTCCTATAAATATAGGACCATTTTCATTGAGAAATCACAACAACTATTGAAATCAAAAATATCTTGTGCAAAACGCTCTCAAAATTCTCAGCTCTCATTCTCTCTTAGCCAAATCTGTTTTTACTCTTGATCTTGCAATTTCTTTTGTTATTATTTTCTGAAGATCATAATTTTATTTGGCTATCGGTTTTTCAAATCCTCATTATTATTCTCGAATTTTTATTTAAAGGATTTTTGAAAAACATTTGATCTAGATCACAAAGACTTTACTCGTATCTTTGTGTGATCTAGAATCTTATTATATCAAGCCACTACGCACGTAATTGTCTATTACTATGGCTATAGAATTTGGTGTAAGTCCAATCTCCACCAATCTATTGTGGTAAATTGGATATTGATTTTATTTTGTGATTACCCTTTGGTGTAAGGGTGTTGTTGGAAACCCTAGCAAGTCTAGGTGTTGCGGTTGGAAATCATGGTCAAGACTAGGTTGTTGGAAATCCTAACAAGTGAAGTTAGGTACTTGTATTTGCCAAGGTAGATAGTGGAAATCTCGTACCGGATTGGTCGGGGACTGGACATACCCAAGTTGTCGGGAACCAGGATAAAAATTCGTGTGTCTGCGTTTGCTTATCTGTGACTGTTTATCTTTGCAAGTCTTTCTTATTTAACTTATAATTATTCTTTGCTTAACATTCTTGTAACTCTCTTATAATATACTACAAAGATCAATTTTGTATTTATACTTCTGTGCAAATCTTATATATCTTCATTAAGTGTTTAACTATCTGAGCTGTGCTTAATTTCCCACTGGGAGTCGACTACTGTTCATAGGGAGTCGACTACAAGAAGACTTTCATCTCTGATTTGTTTCAAAGATTTATTGAGTTGATTAAGAACCAAGCGTAGATCACTTTACTTGGTTTCTTAGGCAACATTAGAAGGTTTTGTTTTGTTTTGATTGATTAAGAACGAAAAAGTTTTATCTTTATACAACACTATTCAACCCCCCTTCTAGTGTTGTTTTCCATCCACATGATCCAACACTTGGTATCAGAGCAAGGTCAACGCAATGGCATCAACAAACGCTTGCAACACTTACACTCCTTTGATCTTCAATGGCAACCTTTATTCTCAATGGAGAAGGAGAATGGAAATCTTCTTAGAGGCACAAGATCTGAAATATATGAGATCTCTCATAGAACCGTACGAGATTCCAACCATACCACGAACTCAATGGAATCCTGATCAAGAGGAAGCCTACTTCAACAATCTCAAGGTAATGCATTTACTTTACACTGGATTAACTGATCAAATGTTAAATCTTGTAGAAAAGGCGAAAACCGCACATCAAATATTAAACTTGTTGGACGAAAGATTCGGATCAAGTTCTAATGAGATCCAAACACCCATAAAGATACCTCAAGCCAATGATGAAGAACTATGCATGATGGCTCGTCAGAACGACAAGAACGAGATAAGTGATTCTAGCTCCGATGAGGAAAATGAATTCGATATTGTAAGCACGTATGAAAATCTTTATAGAGAATATGAACGTTTGTCAAAGAAACACAAGACTCTAGACAAAAAGCACAAGACTCTGCATGAAAAACATGATAAATTAGTACGTGATCACGATGCACTGAAATCTGAACATGCTATTTATGTTTCTAGCCTAAATGATAAAATTGATATGCTTGAAAATGTTTTGAACACGAGTAAGCTTAAACACGAAGAATTAGTTCTTAAGCTTGATGAGTTTAAGACAAACCTAAGTGCGAATGCCACTCATCCACAAAAGCATGTTTCCACAACACATAATAAAAATGCTCATGCTCCTACCTCTAGTGACATTTGTAGAATTGAAAATGTTGTGTATACCAATTGTAACGACTTGTAATTTTTCAAAACATTTAATTACAAATTTAATATATTTTGTAATGGTTGATCAGGAGTTTTAAAACTAATTTCAAAAATTCTTATAAAAATATTTTGAAACACTAAACTTATTATAAAGTATTACAGCAATTTCAGATTTCCTCAAATGCCCAAAACAATTCTGTTAAAATTCATCTCCCAAAATTACCGTTTTAATTCGACGAATTTATTTTCTATCCAAACGTTTTCAAATCATTTTCAAACATCTGCAGTAGCATCCTATGATCATTTAGGGCTCCCCACATTAATTTCGTAATTTTCTGATATCATTTCAATAGAGAACCCGCAAAACCGCTTTCTAAACATTTTGGCTAAAAACTAGTATCCCCGTAGCCTAAACCCTGAAACGGACTTTGTATTCGCCATCCTCGTGACGATACGAACCCGTGGGTATGTTTTCGTAATTTTTCGGAGTCGTTTCATCCAAGGGCAAAATCGTGATTTCGAGATCATTTTAACTATTACATTTTACTACTTTCCTAATTATTTTTACAAATCTTAATCACACTTTACCCCTACCTAACCCTCCACGTTTAAATGTGGTGTATGATCACTCCTTATTTTACACTTTTTTCCCGCATGTTTGCATTCCATTTAGATCGCTCAAATCATGTTTTTCACGATATATCGACGATATTGCGATGCTTTTCACGATTTGTTGTTTTTGTCGTATTTCAGGTGATTTGGAGCGATTTGGAGTGATCTCGAGATACGCCTACTCCAGAGTGTCACCGACGACCTCCCCGAGGGGTATTTTGCCATTGGAGACGAGCGGAAGAAGAAAGAACGTCGCAGGAGCGACGAGGAGGCCAAAACAAGCTGAATGGGCATTTTTGGTGTCTCACTCGGCCGAGTGAAGGAGTCACTCGGCCGACCAGCGAGACACCGCTCGGCCGACCTGATCGGACACGTTTTATGTGTGCACTCGGCTGAGCGTCGAAAGCCACATCGGCCGAGTGACGAGACCTCGTCCGCCCGAGTGGCACTCAGACGAAGCCCATCAAAAATCGCCAACTTACTGTTTTTCGTCTGCCTGAGCTTCAGAAGATCCACTCGGCCGAGTGGAAAATGCCGACCGCCCGAGTATATAGAAGCCATCGGCCGAGTGACGACAACTCACTCGGCCGAGCCACTCCCGAAGTGAAGACCCCCGAAGACCAAGACTTACTGGAAATTCTCAGGGTTTGTCACTCGGCCGAGCGACTTTTGTCACTCGGCCGAGTGCGACGCGCTGCCTGTAGCGAAAATTGCGGTTTTCAGGCTGCGCAGGGGCATTTTGGTCACAGTTTTTTGGACGATTTTGGGGGGTATTTAACCCCTGTTTTTACCCTAGGTTAGAGAGCTTTTTCTCTTTATTTTTTGCAGCTTTTTAGATTAACTTTTTAGCTTTTATTCTTGTGATTGGAGAGGAGGAGAAAGTTGATTTTTGTTGGATTCTTGGAAGAACTCTATTGGTTTGCCTCTCTCTCCTCTAAAAATACTATTTTTATTGCTTATCTCAATATTGTGATGAATTCTCTTGTTAATTCCATTGATTATTTTTGTGTTTGTGCTATGAATTGTGAGTAGTCTATACGTCTTGGGGGCGTGGGGATGAACCATACGAGCCCAATTTCTTATTTGTGATGAATTGGTGGAAATATTGCTAGAATTGCTATTAGGGTTAGTTTGGGATCGATTTATTACGGATGTCTAGGAGTTCATACCGATTGGGATTTGCAAGAGATTGGATCCCAATTCGATAGGAAACCCTAGAAATCCGAATTGGGTTGGAACTGAGTTTCCGTAGTATCGGTTTGCAAGAGATTGGACCGATACTAGGGTTCTCGGTTGCAATTCCGGGCCGATACCCGTTTGCAAGAGATTGGACGGGTAGGAACTATCCCAACCTAGGTCGCGGCCCGAGTTTGCACGAGAGTGGGCTCGGGGCGCGATTGAACGATGATGTTGATCCTAATGCTAGCTCGCCTAGGCTAGGGTTTGCAAGAGATTGGACCCGAACCTAGGATAGTTATAGACCGGCAACAGCGTGAGAGCGTGAGCTAGGTTTTACATTCAGTTGCAACTAGTTCATCCGAGATTCTACCCTAGCAATTTTGATACCAACGAATCATATTGACGAGATACGGTGAGTAGCGGGAATTCCCCATTCCCTAGGCGTTCTTTATTCGATTTGATATCTTCGTACTTTGTCTGACGATTGTGACAGGATCGCCAAAGGCAAATTCTCTCTTTTTCGTTCTTAATAGCCAGGTTGTTCGGAGCAAGCACTTTCATTCGTCCTCCCTGTGTTCGATAACCCGCTCGCCGCTACACCGTGCGCTTGCGTTAAAACTACACGGTCGCACTTTTGGGTTACATTCCGGAGCGATCAAGTTTTTGGCGCCGTTGCCGGGGAGGCGATTGCGTTTGATCTTACCACCCTAGCTATTTCTTTCTTTTTGTTTTTATTTCTTTATTTTTTATCTAACCCTTCCATTGTGCTAATCACTTCTTTGAAACTTTGTTTTCCCGTGCATGAACACGAGATCAACTACGGACCCTGAAGCTATATTATTTGATCCCGAGATTGAGCGTACTGCGCGGAGAATCAGAGCGGAGAGAAGACAAGATCCGGAAGGGAGGTTTATGACCAACCCGGAAACTGCGGAACAATTAGCGGCAAGAATGGCGAGGATTATTTCTATTCGAGATAGGCTTCGGCCTAAGACCTCTTTTAGGACCTCGTCCATTTCCATGCCGGAGTTGGCGGCTGACAAGAATTTTGAGCTGAAGACTGGACTAGTGGTTCTGATGCAGCAGGATCCATTTCATGAGAATGCCCATGAAAATCCCCACTACCACATCCAGCTATTTCTGTCAAAGTGCGCCACATTTCAGATGACGGGGGTCTCCATCGATGCCATCAGACTGGGCCTTTTCCCCTTCACATTAAAAGACAAGGCACTTTATTGGTTGAGGACGCAGGCTGAGGGAGTCTTTACCACATGGGACGAGTTGGCGAGTGCGTTCATTGACAAGTTCTATCCACCCTCCAAGACGGTAAAGATTCGGAGTGCTCTTATGTCCTTCAAGCAAGGACCTCAAGAGACACTTTATGAGGCTTGGGAGAGCTTCAAAGATCTGCAGCATCAATGCCCTCACCATAGCATTGAAGATTGGGAGCTAGTTCATAGCTTCTACAATGGTCTCCAACCGGGGACCAAGCAAATTATTGATGCCGCGTCGAATGGTGCTATCCTATCCAAGACTCCCGACGAAGCTACGGCCCTAATTGAGGAGATGGCATCAAACAATCAATAATGGGGCGACGAGCGAGGACACTCTACGTCCTCCTTAAAGCCATCTAGCATCTATGAAGCAAAGGCCGTAGCGGAGTTGACAAGCAAGTTTGATTCTCTCCACAAGGTAGTGGAGAGACTGGAGAAGTTTATCACGGAGCCCCAAGGAACCCCTTCCACATCCGCACCAACGAATCAAATGTGTGATTGGCAAGACCAATCTCAAGCTATGTATTTGGGAGGAGAGCAAGGAGAGGGGTCCTTGGAGCAAGTTCAATATGTCGCGGAGAATGAAGGATATTGGGCCAATCCGGCCACAAGAAATCATCCCGGTTTCTCTTATGCCAACATTGAAGGAGCTTTGAACCCGCCGCAACAACCACCTCAACAAGCTCGACCACCACCACAACAACAATAACACTATCCACCGAGAGGGCCTCCACAACAAAATTTTCAACCGAAGCAACAAGTTCCATCCTATAGGCCTCCCAGATACAATCAAGGGTGGAGAAATCAAAACCCTCCACAAGCTCAACAACGATCCGACTTCGAAGCTAGAGTGGAGGAGTTTATGGTCGAGCAAAAGAAGGTCAATGCTTCCTTGAAGGCGGGCCAAGACTCCCTTACAACCGTTGTAGCTCAAATCTCGGAGCAATTGGCGTTGCTCAATCGAAATACTCAACAATTGCCGGCTCAACCCGAGCAAAACCCACGGGGCAACACCGGCCACATCAATGCCGTGGTTGCCATTACAACTAGAGGCAGGAAGGATACCACCCCCGCCATGATTCCTACCGAGGAGCCCGTGGAGGAGAATGTAGAGCCAATTGAGCCGGTCGTTGAAGTTGAGAGGGAGAAAGAGCCGCAAGAAAAGGAGAAATCTAGAGCGGAGCAATTGATTGAAGAGAGGCGCTTTATGCCACCGGTCCCATTCCCCCAGAGGCTTGCTAGAGCAAAAATGGAGAAAAGGCTAGCAAAGTTTCTCGAGTATCTGAGAGGGGTTAGCCTCAACATTCCTTTTCTCGACGCCATCGTGGAAATCCCGACATACGCTAAATTTTTAAAGGATTTGATTTCGGGGAGAAAGAGGAAGGAAAAAATTATGCTCGCCGAGGAGGGCTCTTGGTTCACCAAGAGAGAGAAGGAGCCGGCTAAATTCAAAGACTTGGGGAGTTTTCGAATTCCTTGCACCTTGGGCGGCGTCCCTCTACAAAAGGCGTTGGTGGATTTAGGGGCTAGTGTTTGCCTCATGCCTCTCTCTATGTTCCTAAGGCTAAACACCGGGACGAAATTGAAGCCCACCGACATGCGGATACAACTAGCCGATGGACGGATCACAAGGCCGGTAGGGATCGCAGAGGACATCCCGCTACAAGTCCCGGGGGGCATATGTTTGCCATGTGACTTCGTGATCATGGACGTTAAGGAGGAGGGAGATAAGTCATTGATACTTGGACGACCGTTCCTCGCCACCGCCGGTGTCATTGTCGACGTACGAGAAGGTACCCTAACATTGAACATCGGCAACATCGAGGTGGAGCTTCATATTCCTAAGGCAATGAAACATATGCCTTACCACGAGGAGCTGGACTATATGGACCTCCTTGACGAGGTAATTGAGGAGGCGATCCCCCATTCGATCGGCGCTCTATTCAAAGAAGATTTTGAGGAGGGGTCGGATTTAGGCCAAGATGAGAAGATGGAGCATTCCCCCG
Organism: Scilla litardierei; assembly: GCA_030789695.1. Taxonomy (NCBI): domain Eukaryota; kingdom Viridiplantae; phylum Streptophyta; class Magnoliopsida; order Asparagales; family Asparagaceae; genus Scilla; species Scilla litardierei. The sequence goes on along the minus strand of CM061142.1, from coordinate 666,293,834 downwards.
ATCTCTCCACTGAAATTGATGAAGGTGACACTGATGTCGCAAGGATTCGAGAGCTCTGCAAGCTCTCGAAATTGAAGTCTCCGAAGAAAGCTCCGCCGATACGGAAATCGGCGTCACCGGTGAAGCCGAGGACCGGAGCAAATGTTAGCTTGGGGGAGCCTCCCCCCAACACTATTCGAGACGAGAGACCACCGAGGGAGAACACGCCACCCGCAACTTCCGAATCCAAGCGTTCTCCCCGGAAAATTGGACGGGTGCATCTCATATGCACCAAACATCCCGCATTAATTGAAAATCATAGGGGGTCGAGCTCACGACCTTAAACGAGCGCTTGTCGGGAGGCAACCCGACAGTTATATCTTTATTTTTACTTTTCTTTTATTTTTGTTTTAGAAATTTTTAGTGATTTGAGTCGTTCACCCCAAAAATTTTGTGATAACGGGTCCTATTTTTCTTGACAGGAGAGGAGAACGAGGTACCCATCATTAGGAGGATGAACAAGGCGACGAGGAGTGCCCCAGGAAGGCGCTCGATGCTTAGGAGGAAGATGAAATCGACGGGAGGAAGAAAAAAACAGAGTTTAGAGCCCAAACGAAGACAAACAGCAGAAAACAAGGCTCACTCGGCCGAGCATACTAGTCACTCGGCCGAGCACACAAGTTCGTACGGCCGAGCGGCTCACGAACGAGGGAAGTCTGCTGTACCCAACTCTTTGTTTCTTTTCTTGATTTCAGTATAACTGCTACTCGGCCGAGTATATATATTCACTCGGCCGAGTAAAACTGATACGCTCCTAAGGCGAGTCTTGCCGAGTAGCTTGAGCCACTCGGCCGAGGGTGGCAAGGCCACTCGGCCGAAGCGTAGCGGGGAGGAATTTTTCCTTTAAGTTCACTCGGCCGAGCGACACAGTCACTCGGCCGAGTCGTAACTTTTACTATAAAAAGGGGCGGGGGTCGGGCGCGTTTTTCGAAACAAACGAAATCGCTCGCGCCCGACCTTTCGTATCCCCAGCGCCCGATTTCCCCCTTTGCTCGCCTGAACGCTCGCCCCGCGCCGGCGCTCGGCCACCCACCTCCGGCCGAGCCTCCGTTGCGCCTCGCCCGAGTCGCCGCCGGCGGCCACGCCTCCGGCCACATCCGGTAACGCCTAAATCGCCCTATTTTCTCCTCTCTCTCGTATTTTTCGACGATCCATGTGTTTAACAAACCCCAAACCCAAATTAATTTCAATTTCTATCTATTATACCCCTAATGCCCCATACGTTTTGAATATTACTCGCTGATATCTCTGTTTCATGCGCAGGTTATATTTGGGAGCTTAGGGGAGCCCAGGGGAGCTTCCAGGGATTGTTTTGGGCTACGTGGAGGCGTCATCTTCGCACGCTTCCATTACTCTGCTCTCGCGGCGTGTCATGGTATATTCTTTCCTTTATTTTACGCACGCCGCATTTTTATTGATTTTGGTGAGCGCTCGGGGCCCATATGCCGCCCCGGACACGGCCGCGGTCGAGGAGAGCTTCCGCCAAGCGGAAGCGGTCGGATGATGCCGACCCCTCCCACGAGTTGGAGGACTCTCCTCCGCCTTCTCCACCACACCCCGTTCACCCAGCACAGCCTGCAGGCCTCGCACACCCCGCACAGCCTGCAGAGCCCGCACAGCCCATACACCCCGCACAGCCACTCCCTGCCGCTCCACAGCCACCACCACCGGCTCCACTTATCGGGCCGCTGGGGATTACGTTCCGGAACGACGCACACCGCGTCTCTTTCGAGCGCATTTCCCAGCGCTCGATCGTACCCTCCAGGTTCGCACACCTTGCAGACCTAGGACGCCTGGGGGTACTCGAGGGGATGCTCACGTTGTACGACAACGTAGGCTGGCGAGATTTCTTCCAGGTGTCGGCGGACACGTTTATCCGTCTGACACTTGAGGTGCTTAATTCGATCGCCCGGACCGACGAGGGATGCTCGTTTCGATTCATGGACCGAGAGTGCCAGGTCACTCTCAGTATGATGAGAGCTTTCTTCTCGTGGCCCGATGTCCCCGGGGCCGACCGTGGTTACGCCCCCACCCACATCCCCCACCTTCCTTCGATGCCGGCGCCTTCTGGGCCCGGACTACGGGTCTTCACGCTGCCTTTGACCCTAGTAGGGCCAAGGCCTCGGCCATTGTCCATCCCTGCCTCCGTATAGCTCAGCGCCTTATGGCGACTACCTTTTTGGCGAGATATGAGCCGGGTACGATGTCCATGCCGGAGCTTTATATGCTCTACGCGATGACATGACCCAGAGCTCTATCTAGGGAGGGCAATGAGTTGGTCCCCACCGTCGTGATTGATGTTGCGGCCTGGTTTTTGGACTGCATCATCGTATCGGTGGGCGCTCGCTCACCGATATGCTGCGGCGGCCTGATCACCCTGCTCGTCCTTATGACCGGCGAGGACTTTCCAGACGACCTGCGACGAGCACCGGGCCCCACTTCACTGTCCATAGATGTCATGGCCCGGATGAATATGCTTCGTCCGCACGGTGAGCGACACTGGGTCTGGCTGCACGGCCCCTACGGTGCTGATTACATGATTCTTCTGAGCCCAGCTCGGACTCAGATTGCACCGGCCCAGGTGTACTAGCTCCCGGCGATGGATCTTCTGATCCCAGCCGCATACGTGCTCGAGGCCGAGGAGGCCGAGCAGGCCCACGCTGCCCCCGCAGACCCTGTTGCACCTGCTGAGCCCGCTGCCCCTGTTGACCCCGTGGCCCCTAAGCCTATCCCTGATATTTCTGCTGCTCCCGAAACCTCTGTCCACACTTCTGTCGGTGTCGGGAGTACCCTCGCTGAGCCCACCTCCACTGTTTCCACGCCTACGACCACTTCCACTACCTCCACGCCCACCACCGCTGCTGGCCCTCTGTCCGCCGAGCCCGTTTCCTCTGCCCTACCCGAGCGCCCGCCGACTATAGTTGAGTGCGGAGAGCCCTCTTTTGCCACCGCCGTAGAGACCGTGGTCTCCACCTCTGTCTCCACCGCTGCTGTATTCTCTGAGAGTGTCGTGGCGTCTGTCCACACGTCTGTGTCACCGACCTCTCTGGCCGTCTCGTTGCCACTTTTGTACTCCTCTTCCGTTGCTGCTGCCTCCCCTTCTTACCGTCCTGCCCAGCCTCACACTGAGGCCAGGCCCACACTTGCGAGCACAGCACCTTTCGTCCACTTACCTGCTGAGCCCATCACCTACGCCACCCGAGTACGCTAGCCCCGTCCTACACAGCACAGACCGGTGCGTCCCTCTGCACCACCTCCCCCCGACACTGTACTTCAGAGCATTCGTGCTCTCGAGGGGGCGGTGAGTGGCCTCAGAGGCGACCTTAGGACCCTATCCGCCACCGTCACCGCGATGGCTGGCCGCTTCGACCTGCTCCCGCATATTCACTACTGCCTCACCCAAGTCCTAGAGCGGCTCCCCCGCGTACCCACACCCACCCAGCAGGTCCCCACCCCCACTCCTACACACACCCAGCCTGCTTCCACTTCCACTTCCACACCCACACCCGCTCAGCAGCCGGTTCCACCCCCACCACCACCTCCGCCTCAGGACGGAGACGGCGCAGACCCACCCTCTTAGGCACACTTGATGCCATTGATTCTTTTTGCCGTTGTGCTGCCCGTCTCTGCTGGGTCCTGATGCATTTTGTCCACCCCACCCTCCCCTCACTGTTTTTGGGTACACATCTTCTTTCTATATCTTTATATATCTTTTTTGGGAGAGAGGGAGAGTTTTTGGTGTCACACCTTTATATCTGTATCACTCCTATATCTGCATGCATCATGTCTGCATCATATTTTTCGCTTCCTTATTTTCTTTTATTTTTCCTCATGCATGCATCCTCACTTACCCCTCACATTCCTTGTCTCTCGGTGTGCCACACTTCGCACATTGAGGACACTGTGCCATTTAGCTTGGGGGAGTGAGTTCTCACGTTCTTTTCGATTTACCACCTTTATTTTTAGTTTTTTCACGCCATTTTCCGCTTTTGCACTTATTTTCATCATTTTTTCTTTTATTTTACCATGCATCACGTTTTTCTTATTTCTCTGTGTGCTGCATTGTAAATAGTTTTATTTTCCCTCTTTATCTTTATTTCTTTTTCATCTCATGCTAGAGATGACTTTTCTATGATGATGATTACGTGGAGTTAGCTTTCCCTATATGCATGCTATATTTGTCATGTCTTAGATTCTATTTCTGATATCATATGCAGTGATTTGCCTTGCATTTAGAGATAGTAACCCACACTTTTTCCGCATGAAAATGGATGAAATTTTATTATTAGCCGAGTCTGAATATTCATATGTATGCTATCGCAGAAAACACACCAAGATTCACGCATTGAATGCTTATATCTGGAGTACCGTTTTCTTTTCCTATATCACTTCTATATGCATGATTTGTACATTTCACTTCAGGATGATTGAATGATGTTAGCTATGATAAATCTGGATCAGTTTAGCTTTTTTTGTGATCGAAACTGAGTAGATTAGATTACCCTGCTGAAGTTGTCGTGCACGTCCTATAGAGTGAAATGAGAGATATATTTATTTCTTTCTCCACATATCTTGAACATCATTTCTCTATTTTAAAATCATTGGTGAATCTCCCCTTAGCGATTCTATTATATGGCATTTCCCCCGCTATTAATTCCTAGCTCCAAATTTCCCAAAACCAAAGAAAGAAAAAGAAAAAAATTCTTGTATATTCTCACTTCTCTTTGAGTTGGGATTATTGTGTATATATGCTTATATATAAAAAAAAGAAAAAGAAAAAGAAAAGAGAAAAGAGTCTCAATAAACGATCCAATCTCATGTTCTCTCTTTCTTCTCTCTTTTTGTTTTTATTACTTTTGGAGCTTCATAAAAATGGGGATGTAAATATTGTTTTTTTATGCCACCACGCTTATAGATAAGCTTGGGGGAGGGAATCCAATGATGTGTGAGAGAGTGACTACTTGACGTTGCACGACAACCTAGGCTAAGTAATATTCTATACTCGGTAAGATCGTTTTAGCTTTACGAAATCCAGAAATCTATGCCCAGTACTCATTTCATGAAATCCATGCTTATCTATTCTTCCTATTCTATTGCGTGATATTCTTATACTCCTCCTAGAAAGCGTTCAATTGAAAAGTGTGTGATCTGCGATGTTGTATACCGCTTTAAATGATTCAGACGATGTTAATTCTAAAATTATTCCGTTTTTCATGTTATATCGTTATTCGTGGGTTTTCTATTTCTATTTGCACCATTATACTATGATATCGAAATAAAATTCTTTAACATGTGTTTTTCATTCGGTGCATGCTATATGAGTAAGCAAAACCCACGTCCTGAGAAAATGATCTAGCAGCTTCCCTCTTCGCTTCTTTCTTTCTTCTTTGTTTTTATTTCGTTTTTCGTTTTTCGTCGTTTTCGTTTTCCGAATCCACCGGGTTCGCCTTTTACTTATCTTCCTCGAGGACGAGTAAGAGGTAAGCTTGGGGGATTTTGATCACTCCTTATTTTATACTTTTTTCCCGCATGTTTGCATGCCATTTAGATCGCTCAAATCATGTTTTTCACGATATATCGACGATATTGCGATGCTTTTCACGATTTGTTGTTTTTGTCGTATTTCAGGTGATTTGGAGCGATTTGGAGTGATCTCGAGATACGCCTACTCCAGAGTGTCACCGACGACCTCCCCGAGGGGTATTTTGCCATTGGAGACGAGCGGAAGAAGAAAGAACGTCGCAGGAGCGACGAGGAGGCCAAAACAAGCCGATTGGGCATTTTTGATGTCTCACTCGGCCGACCAGCGAGACACCGCTCGGCCGACCTGATCGGACACGTTTTATGTGTGCACTCGGCCGAGCGTCGAAAGCCACATCGGCCGAGTGACGAGACCCCGTCCGCCCGAGTGGCACTCAGACGAAGCCCATCAAAAATTGCCAACTTACTGTTTTTCGTCTGCCTGAGCTTCAGAAGATCCACTCGGCCGAGTGGAAAATGCCGACCGCCCGAGTACATAGAAGCCATCGACCGAGTGACGACAACTCACTCGGCCGAGACACTCCCGAAGTGAAGACCCCCGAAGACCAAGACTTACTGGAAATTCTCAGGGTTTGTCACTCGGCCGAGCGACTTTTGTCACTCGGCCGAGTGCGACGCGCTGCCTGTAGCGAAAATTACGGTTTTCAGGCTGCGCAGGGGCATTTTGGTCACAGTTTTTTGGACGATTTTGGGGGGTATTTAACCCCTGTTTTTACCCTAGGTTAGAGAGCTTTTTCTCTTTATTTTTTGCAGCTTTTTAGATTAACTTTTTAGCTTTTATTCTTGTGATTGGAGAGGAGGAGAAAGTTGATTTTTGTTGGATTCTTGGAAGAACTCTATTGGTTTGCCTCTCTCTCCTCTAAAAATACTATTTTTATTGCTTATCTCAATATTGTGATGAATTCTCTTGTTAATTCCATTGATTATTTTTGTGTTTGTGCTATGAATTGTGAGTAGTCTATACGTCTTGGGGCGTGGGGATGAACCCTACGAGCCCAATTTCTTATTTGTGATGAATTGGTGGAAATATTGCTAGAATTGCTATTAGGGTTAGTTTGGGATCGATTTATTACGGATGGCTAGGAGTTCATACCGATTGGGATTTGCAAGAGATTGGATCCCAATTCGATAGGAAACCCTAGAAATCCGAATTGGGTTGGAACTGAGTTTCCGTAGTATCGGTTTGCAAGAGATTGGACCGATACTAGGGTTCTCGGTTGCAATTCCGGGCCGATACCCGTTTGCAAGAGATTGGACGGGTAGGAACTATCCCAACCTAGGTCGCGGCCCGAGTTTGCACGAGAGTGGGCTCGGGGCGCGATTGAACGATGGTGTTGATCCTAATGCTAGCTCGCCTAGGCTAGGGTTTGCAAGAGATTGGACCCGAACCTAGGATAGCTATAGACCGGCAACAGCGTGAGAGCGTGAGCTAGGTTTTACATTCAGTTGCAACTAGTTCATCCGAGATTCTACCCTAGCAATTTTGATACCAACGAATCACATTGACGAGATACGGTGAGTAGCGGGAATTCCCCATTCCCTAGGCGTTCTTTATTCGATTTGATATCTTCGTACTTTGTCTAACGATTGTGACAGGATCGCCAAAGGCAAATTCTCTCTTTTTCGTTCTTAATAGCCAGGTTGTTCGGAGCAAGCACTTTCATTCGTCCTCCCTGTGTTCGATAACCCGCTCGCCGCTACACCGTGCGCTTGCGGTAAAACTACACGGTCGCACTTTTGGGTTACATTCCGGAGCGATCAGTGCATGCATGATACCCCCATTTTCTAAAGTTCTCACAAACCTAATTAATGTTAATTTGACTAAAAATTAAATACTAATAGTCAATATAAGCCTATAAATACCCCCCCACTAAACCAACATTAGTCCAAAAGTTAAGTTAATTTTAAATACCCCCAGGCCGCTCATCTCCCTCACTCCGATACTCACTCACTCTCCCTCTCTATCTCTCTCCCGTTCACCCACCTTCCGGCCTCCGACCACCGCACTCCGACCTCTGACCGCCGTTCGCCGTCGCCAGAGCCCTCCGCTGCCGTCGCCGTCGCCGTTGTCTCCAGAGGCCGCCGCCGCCGCAGGAAACCCCCCACAGCGCCGGAGCTCGCCCACGAGCCGTTGCCGCTCCGCTCCGCCGCGAAGGCCGCCGTCGACGTCTGTTCGCCGTCGCACCGCCGTCGCCGTCGTCTCCAGCCCACGCCGCCGCCGCACAAGCCCCGCCGCCGTCGCCGTCAGCCCCCCGCCGGTGTGGTGTGTGAGTTGCCTCGATGGCAAAGTCGTAAATACGAAGAACTCTCGAATTTTCGTATTATTAAATGATTATTAATGGGATTTTATCGTATAAAATCCATAACTAATTATACAGGGGCCAGAAAAATGTAAGGCTAGCTCTGGAAAATCAGAAACGATATTTCAGATCCAATGGAGCTAGTCTCACCTTGATCAGACGCCTACTTTTCACAGAATCGATTTTTGAACCTTAAAAATAAATACGTATAAATCGTTCTAAAATTCGTAGCTCGCTGGTTTTACATACAAAAATATGTGATAAAATTATATGTGATAATAGACTTCGAGACGGTCATTTTGACTACTCATTCATGAAATTCTGACTTGTATTGCTTCCGTAAGAAATTACGGAAGATACACGTCCCTTAGGTTTTTTTGGGATTTTTAAGCTATTTCTAAGTTTCTAAAAATTATAAGAAATTACAGAAGCTTCTGAAAATTCTCCCCTCTTGCAGTAAAATCTAAATAATTATTTTAGGCCAGTTTTGAAAATCAGAACGATCAGATTATTTAGATAGAAACGTTGTGTGTTTTGATCAATGTTTTTGTGTTGCAGGTACAAACTATTGTGCACCTACTTCAGAGGAAGACCTAGAGCAAGTTCCGGATAGCTACGACAGCCTCGAAATTGGTAAGTCACGACTAATTCTAATGTTAGAAAATTAGATAAGTGTACCCGTATGAACTTAGGACACCACTATAGCCTCCGAACGGCTACTTGACTTGAACCGAACTAGAAACCTAATCTAATAGGAAAGTAATCAACTATAGATTACTTTGCCAACTTTCAACTTTGGTGGTTGTTAAACACAAACATCAACTTGGGTAAATTGTGTACTACCGAAACTACCACCCTTAAACCAACAGTTTTGTATTCCATGTTTGTTGGACTTGTCTTTATCCTCAAATTTCTTAGCATCCACTTTGCTTTAATTTCTGGTTTTAAAACCAGTGGTCCTGGTTAATTATCATCGTGAACAAGGAATTGATAACATCTTGAGAAACATGTTGTGGAACATGTTGTGGAATATCTGGTGGAACATCGCATGGAACATCTTGTGGAACATCCCGTATAAAACATGTACACAGAACACTTAACACTTCACTGGGGTTTTGGGGTAACTCATAGTTTGAGAGAGTATGGGAGTGACTGGAGTTCAATCTTCCCGTCCCGCTGCCTGTGTTTCGGCATACCGTCCCGCTGCCTGTGTTTCGGCAAAATACATGTACCGTGCCTGTGTTTCGGCATTCGTCTGGGTCGCGCCCAGGCAAGAGATGGACTTGATGGTCACATATTGTACTCTCCGACTTGAGTCACGTAGTTTAGCGTATAAGTTTTTATCGGTGGCACACATAAGAATGATAAGCTTCCTTCAATGGACCATGATCCGGTCAATGTGCTTGGCTAAGTTTGTTGGATCACCCTTGCTAGACTTGGGGTAGTGATCCTGGCTTAGTCACTTCCATGGCCGTGTTCCTCTGGAACGCACGGATGTGAATCATGATTATGTAACACCATCGATCTTCATCACTCTCACCCTATCTTTAGCTAATACAGTCACCGATACCATACACGTTCTATGTACGTTACTTACTATACTTGTGCAGTCAGAGTACCTTATTTGTCGTATCTTTAGCTACAGCGGTAGCATGTTTCTCTTGCTTAGCCTGCTTCACACTTGCTCTACCATAGTACAGTTGTTATCCTATCCAGTTCAGTTTACTTTTACTGCTCAGTTGTGTACAGTTGTTGCTCAGTACTTTACTTTTCACTCTGTTTTGCTCGTACATAGTTACTTTTGTCATACTTGTGCACTGCTTCTTTTCTATATTTAGAATTATTGTGACTTAGCTTTGGTTCCATTTATGGCACCGACAGACGACGACCAGGTTGAAGAAATTGCCCCTGAGTTTACAGAGCCAGAGTACGACACGGAGACTGCAGAATTTTAGCTGTTTGTATTGGTATGAGTGTGCTATGTTATGTATTTCCTTTCCGCATTTCCTTTCTGTATTTCCTTGATGTATTGGTGAGAGAGTGCTGCTTGTTGTTGTATTTTAATTTGGATTGTAATAATGTACGCTGGTTTGAGTATTGGTACATCTCTGGATTGTGGCTATTTTGTTGTCACTGGTAAACTGCAGGACCTACGCAAATATCAAAAAAGTAACGGGGTTCCCGAGAGCGGGTCGTTACAAGTTTGGTGGCCCATGCAGGTCCGCGTAAAATACCTCGTGAACAATATAGTAAAATCGGGATGTACCGTATATGATACTCAACTAAGCTGACATCTCCCTATGTATGCAGGTGTGACATTCAAAACAATGGACGGAAACACCTATGAGAGTCCCAACGGAGCTGACCAATCTGGAGCTAGCAACCAGACCAACAACGAACCACCTCCCACTATGCATCAAATTTCGGATCTCGCATTACGAGAGATGGTTCAAGCTATCCGAGGAGAACAAAAGCCCGGAGGAGGCATCCAACAATTCCGGTCACTTCGCCCAAAGACCTGGAATGGCATCGATGGCCCTCTGAAGGCCGAAGAATGGCTGCAAATCACTGAAGATAATCTGAGAGCTGCTCAGATCGGGGAATATGCTTGGGTTGATACTGCCAAGTCCCAACTAACTGATGGAGCCAGAATCTGGTGGAACTCTACTGAAGCTCGTCTGCAACGACCAATCGATTGGGCAACATTCACTGAACACTTCAAAACCCAGTACTTCTCACCTGAAGCTCAGATGGAACTGCAAGCTCAGTTCGTCGGACTGAAGCAAGGTTCCATGACAGTGGAAGAGTATGATGCCAAATTTACAATGCTTAGCCATTTTGCTCCCGGGATGGTTGCTACCCCTCTGACCCGAGCTCAATGCTTCAAGCAAGGGCTAAACATCGAGATCCGTCATAACTTGGTTGGACGCCAACTCTACACACATACTGAGGTTCTGGCTGCGGCTCGTGAACATGAGTTCATTGAAAGAGAAGGAAAGCGTGAGATGGCTGCCCCTCCCAGAAGGCCACCACCTCCAACATCTGCTGTCGGATCTAACCGTAAACCTCCATCCAACCAGGTGTACAGGCCTACCCAGCAGACTCAATTCAAGAGACAGGCCCCACCACCACGTCCGGTGTGTCATCACTGTGGGAAACCAGGACACTTTCGGACCGAATGCCGGCTATATCTGAACCTTTGCCTGATCTGTGGATCGAAGGACCACGGTGCAAGGGATTGTCCTGAGAGGAAGCCTCGACCTCCCAACCCTGCTCCAGCTAATGCCCCTGCCAGGAATGCTCCACAGCGACCACCACCACCTGCTCAGCAACGACAACCACTCCCACCTCAGCAGCAAGCATTCCAGCAAGCTCGACCACAGGCGCCCCCTCCAAGGCGTCAAGCGTATACCATGACTGTGGAAGAGGCCGAAGCTACATACCAAGTGATCACAGGTATGAGATATCATTTCAGCATTAAGTTCTATTATCTAAAAGGCATACACTTAGACAAGATTCTCGTAACTGTAGGTATTGTCTTAGTAGCTGGTAAACCTGCCCTCACTTTATTCGACTCGGGAGCTACACATTGCTTCTTGGCGAGTCGATTCGTCAAAATACATGCCGTTCCTGTTGAATCTCTGACTTCTCGTTGGAAGGTTGAAACCGCTGGCGGTTCCCTATCAATAACTAGCGGATGCCTTCACTGTTCCGTAGTAATTTGTGGACGAGACCTTTTCACCGACTTTATGGTGATAGAGATGCCAAATTTCGATGATGTTCTTGGGATGGATTGGTTAGGGACATTTCATGCCACCATTGACTGTCGTCAAAGGAGGGTAGAATTCGAAATACCCAACCATCCTAAGTTTGAATTCTACAGCAGAAGCCGATCGGAAGGACCAGTGAAGTTTCGGGCCAAACTTTCAGAGGCAGTTGCGACTGCAATGGACGTCGCGCAAGAGAAACCAGAAGTAGTATGAGAATTCTTGGACGTATTTCCGGACGAACTCTCAGGTTTGCCTCCAGACCGCGGCCTCGAATTTACCATTGATCTTGTACCAGGTGCACAGCAGATATCCAAAGGACCCTATCGCATGGCACCACCTGAGCTTGAAGAAATTCAAGCTCAGCTGGATGATCTCATACAAAAGGGATGGATACGACCCAGTGTATCCGCATGGGGTGCCCCGGTGCTGCTCGTGAAGAAGAAGGACGGATCCCAGCGCATGTGCGTCGACTACCGCGAGCTGAACAAGTTGACGGTGAAAAATAAGTATCCTCTGCCCCGCATCGACGACCTTTTCGACCAGCTTGGAGGATCGAGCGTGTATTCAAAGTTGGACCTGAAGACCGGATATCATCAAGTGAAGGTGAAGAAGGAGGACGTCCACAAGACTACTTTTCGGACCAGATATGGACACTACGAATTCTTGGTGATGCCATTTGGTGTGACTAATGTGCCTGCTATATTCATGAGTCTCATGAACCAGGTCCTTTACAACCATCTGGACAAGTTCGTAGTCGTTTACATCGACGATATCCTCATCTACTCAAAGGACACCGAGGAGCATAGAGTTCACCTGAGGAAGGTCTTGGAGACGCTAAGACAACATATACTGTATGCCAAGTACAGTAAGTGTGAGTTTTGGCTCGACAAGGTGGCTTTCCTGGGCCACATCATATCTGGAGAAGGGATATCTGTCGACCCTGAGAAGGTAGTTGCTGTCTGAGACTGGCCTGTCCCTAAGACTGGGACTGAGATTCGAAGTTTCTTGGGACTGGCTGGTTACTACAGACGATTCATCCAAGACTTCTCGAAGATCACAGGAGCCATGACGCGATTGACGAGGAAGGACGTGATGTTCGTTTAGTCGAAAGCTTGTGAGGATGCATTCCAGGAGCTGAAGAAGAGGCTGACTTCTGCCCCGATTCTGGTCATCCCAGACAGAACCAGAGGATTCAAAGTATTTTGTGATGCATCTGGCAAAGGACTTGGATAGTGTGCTGCATCAGCATGGTCGAGTCGTTGCCTATGCATCCAGACAACTGAAGATCCATGAAAAGAACTACCCCACTCATGACCTTGAGTTGGCGGTAGTTATCTTTGCCCTGAAGATATGGAGGCACTTTTTACTGGGCGAACACGTAAAGATCTTCTCTGATCACAAGAGTCTTAAATACCTGTTCACATAGAAGGAGCTCAACATGCGCCAACGCCGATGGATCGAGCTGATGGCGGACTATGATATTGACCTTCAGTACCATCCTGGGAAGGTCAATGTCGTACCGGATGCTTTAAGTCGCCTTCCTGCAGTGATGAATCTCACATCACAATGGTGGCTTTGACACGAGATCCGAGCCATGGAGATGGATGTCATACTACCTGGAGTAACGTCTTCGTTGCTCAGCCTTCAGATAAAGTCCGACCTGGTGGACAAGATCAAAGCTGCCCAAGCCGGAGACGCGAAGCTGCAGAAGATCAGAGACATGGTGTTAGCAGGTCAGCGGCCTGAATTCAAGATCCATGAGGATGGATCTTTGAGATTCGGTAACCGCATCTGCGTACCATCTGGAGACGTCAGAGAAGCTCTATTGGAAGAAGCTCACAGTTCTCCATATTCCATTCATCCAGGAGGAACGAAGATGTATCAAGACTTGCGACAATACTACTGGTGGCATGGGATGAAGAGAAGCGTCGCACGCATTGTGGCAAAGTGTATTGTGTGCCAACAGGTGAAGGCTGAACATCACCGGTCTGCCGGTTTGTTACAACCTTTGCCCATTCCAGAATGAAAATGGCAACACATTACGATGGATTTTGTGACAGGACTGCCCAAGAGTACGAAGCATAACGATGCTGTCTGGGTGATCGTTGATCGATTGACCAAGTCAACACACTTCATTCCTTTCAGAGTGGGCTAGTCAACTGAGGTGCTTGCCAAGAAGTACATGGAGGAGATAGTGAAGTTTCATGGTGTCCCTGTCAGCATTGTTTCAGACAGAGACACTCGATTCACGTATCACTTTTGGAAGAGCTTGCAGGAATGTCTGGGGACCCGATTAAGCTTCAGTACAGCTTATCACCCTCAGACTGATGGCCAGTCAGAACGCACCATTCAGATCCTGGAGGACATGTTGCGTGCGTGTATGTTGGACTTCAAGGGATCCTGGGAAGACAATCTTCATCTCGTGGAGTTTGCTTACAACAACAGTTATCAGGCCAGCATTGGTATGTCGCCTTTTGCAGCTCTATATGGTAGGAAGTGTCGTTCTCCTTTGAGCTGGGACGACATTGGTGATCGAGAGCTCATTGGCCCAGACTTGATTGTTGAAGCAGTGGAAGTAGTTCGGACCATCAGAGAGAAGCTACAGTTGGCTCAAGATCGATACAAGCATTGGGCAGATGCAAAGCGCCGACATTTAGAGTTCCAGCCTGGCGATCATGTATTTTTGAAGATCTCGCCGAATCGAGGGATGATTCGTTGTGGACGAAGAGGGAAGCTCAGTCCTCGATACATTGGTCCATTTGACGTCTTGGAGCGAGTAGGTGAGGTGGCTTATCGCCTTGCCTTGCCACCTGCATTGGAAGGAGTACATGAAGTTTTTCATGTCTCACAGCTTCGACACTACGTGAGTGATCCTAGTCATGTTGTGGATTACTCCGAGATTACTGTTCGTCCAGATCTATCTTACGAACAACAACCAGTCAAAATCCTGGACCGACGGCAAAAGATCCTCAAGAATCGAGTAATCAACCTTGTCAGGATAATGTGGCGTCACGACTCACCTGGAGAATCTACTTTGGAACGAGAAGACGAGATGCAAGAACGCTACCCGTACCTATTTACCGAGTCAGATAATCTTACTAGTTACGAGACTAGTTACGGAAGCTATGGTGATGTTAATAGTAAGTATCCATAAACATCATCTATTGCTTTCTTGATGTCACATTATATTATTTACAACCTGAATTATTAGACCATTATTGTCATTTATTTGCTTGAGCTTCTTCATAACAAAAGTTATTCATTTTAGAAAGTTCAAGAAATTCCGAGGACGGAATTATTTTAAGGATGGTAGAATGTAACGACTTGTAATTTTTCAAAACATTTAATTACAAATTTAATATATTTTGTAATGGTTGATCAGGAGTTTTAAAACTAATTTCAAAAATTCTTATAAAAATATTTTGAAACACTAAACTTATTATAAAGTATTACAGCAATTTCAGATTTCCTCAAATGCCCAAAACAATTCTGTTAAAATTCATCTCCCAAAATTACCGTTTTAATTCGACGAATTTATTTTCTATCCAAACGTTTTCAAATCATTTTCAAACTTCTGCAGTAGCATTCTATGATCATTTAGGGCTCCCCACATTAATTTCGTAATTTTCTGATATCATTTCAATAGAGAACCCGCAAAACCACTTTCTAAACATTTTGGCTAAAAACTAGTATCCCCGTAGCCCAAACCCTGAAACGGACTTCGTATTCGCCATCCTCGTGACGATACGAACCCGTGGGTATGTTTTCGTAATTTTTCGGAGTCGTTTCATCCAAGGGCAAAATCGTGATTTCGAGATCATTTTAACTATTACATTTTACTACTTTCCTAATTATTTTTACAAATCTTAATCACACTTTACCCCTACCTAACCCTCCACGTTTAAACGTGGTGCATGCATGATACCCCCATTTTCTAAAGTTCTCACCAACCTAATTAATGTTAATTTGACTAAATATTAAATACTAATAGTCAATATAAGCCTATAAATACCCCCCACTAAACCAACATTAGTCCAAAAGTTAAATACCCCCAGGCCGCTCATCTCCCTCACTCCGATACTCACTCACTCTCCCTCTTTATCTCTCTCCCGTTCACCCACCTTCCGGCCTCCGACCACCGCCCTCCGACCTCTGACCGCCATTCGCCGTCACCAGAGCCCTCCGTCGCCGTCTCCGTTGTCTCCAGAGGTCGCCGCCGCCGCAGGAAATCCCCCACAGTGCCGGAGCTCGCCCACGTGCTGTTGCCGCTCCGCTGCGAAGGCCGCCGTCGACGTCTGTTCGCCGTCGCCCCGCCGTCGCCGTCGTCTCCAGCCCACGCCGCCGCCGCACAAGCCCCGCCGCCGTCGCCGTCAGCCCCCCCGCCGGCGTGGTGCGTGAGTTGCCTCGATGGCAAAGTCGTAAATACGAAGAACTCTCGAATTTTCGTATTATTAAATGATTATTAATGCGATTTTATCGTATAAAATCCATAACTAATTATACATAGGCCAGAAAAATGTAAGGCTAGCTCTGGAAAATCAGAAACGATATTTCAGATCCAATGGCGCTAGTCTCACCTCGATCAGACGCCTACTTTTCACAGAATCGATTTTTGAACCTTAAAAATAAATACGTATAAATCGTTCTAAAATTCGTAGCTCGCTGGTTTTACATACAAAAATATGTGATAATAGACTTCGAGACGGTCATTTTGACTACTCATTCATGAAATTCCGACTTGTATTGCTTCCGTAAGAAATTACGGAAGATACACGTCCCTTATGTTTTTTTGGGATTTTTAAGCTATTTCTAAGTTTCTAAAAATTATAAGAAATTACAGAAGCTTCTGAAAATTCTCCCCTCTTGCAGTAAAATCTAAATAATTATTTTAGGCTTATATAAAAATTTAGAACGTTTTTTTGACACCGTTTTAGCCAGTTTTGAAAATCAGAACGATCAGATTATTTAGATAGAAACGTTGTGTGTTTTGATCAATGTTTTTGTGTTGCAGGTACAAACTATTGTGCACCTACTTCAGAGGAAGACCTAGAGTAAGTTCCGGATAGCTACGACAGCCTCGAAATTGGTAAGTCACGACTAATTCTAATGTTAGAAAATTAGATAAGTGTACCCGTATGAACTTAGGACACCACTATAGCCTCCGAACGGCTACTTGACTTGAATCGAACTAGAAACCTAATCTAATAGGAAAGTAATCAACTATAGATTACTTTGCCAACTTTCAACTTTGGTGGTTGTTAAACACAAACATCAACTTGGGTAAATTGTGTACTACTGAAACTACCACCCTTAAACCAACAGTTTTGTATTCCATGTTTGTTGGACTTGTCTTTATCCTCAAATTTCTTAGCATCCACTTTGCTTTAATTTCTGGTTTTAAAACCAGTGGTCCTGGTTAATTATCATCGTGAACAAGGAACTGATAACATCTTGAGAAACATGTTGTGGAACATGTTGTGGAATATCTGGTGGAACATTGCATGGAACATCTTGTGGAACATCCGGTATAAAACATGTACACAGAACACTTAACACTTCACTGGGGTTTTGGGGTAACTCATAGTTTGAGAGAGTATGGGAGTGACTGGAGTTCAATCTTCCCGTCCCGCTGCCTGTGTTCCGGCATACCGTCCCGCTGCCTGTGTTTCGGCAAAATATAGGTACCGTGCCTGTGTTTCGGCATTCGTCTGGGTCGCGCCCAGGCAAGAGATGGACTTGATGGTCACATATTGTACTCTCCGACTTGAGTCACGTAGTTTAGCGTATAAGTTTTTATCGGTGGCACACATAAGAATGATAAGCTTCCTTCAATGGACCATGATCCGGTCAATGTGCTTGGCTAAGTTTGTTGGATCACCCTTGCTAGACTTGGGGTAGTGATCCTGGCTTAGTCACTTCCATGGCCGTGTTCCTCTGGACCGCAAGGATGTGAATCATGATTATGTAACACCATCGATCTTCATCACTATCACCCTATCTTTAGCTAATACAGTCACCGATACCCTACACGTTCCATGTACGTTACTTACTACACTTGTATAGTCAGAGTACCTTATTTGTCGTATCTTTAGCTACATCGGTAGCATGTTTCTCTTGCTTAGCCTGCTTCACACTTGCTCTACCATAGTACAGTTGTTATCCTATCCAGTTCAGTTTACTTTTACTGCTCAGTTGTGTACAGTTGTTGCTCAGTACTTTACTTTTCACTCTGGTTTGCTCGTACGTAGTTACTTTTGTCATACTTGTGCACTGCTTCTTTTCTATATTTAGAATTATTGTGACTTACCTTCGGTTCCATTTATGGCACCGACAGACGACGACCAGGTTGAAGAAATTGCCCCTGAGTTTACAGAGCCAGAGTACGACCCGGAGACTGCAGAATTTTAGCTGTTTGTATTGGTGTGAGTGTGCTATGTTATGTATTTCCTTTCCGCATTTCCTTTCTGTATTTCCTTTATGTATTGGTGAGAGAGTGCTGCTTGCTGTTGTATTTTAATTTGGACTGTAATAATGTACGCTGGTTTGAGTATTGGTACATCTCTGGATTGTGGCTATTTTGTTTTCACTGGTAAACTGCAGGACCTGCGCAAATATCAAATAAGTAACGGGCCCCGAGAGCGGGTCGTTACACCAATGTTAAAAAGTATACTTTTATGAATGGAAGAAATGTTAGACACAATACACCTCATACTTCACATGAACCACATGTTATACACAAAGCACATCAAAGATCATATTTTGTACACAAACCTCACAATGTACACAATATTAGAACCAATATGATATGGGTGCCTAAACACCTATGCTTGCATGATAAAAATGCTTATGTTCATAATTTGACTAGAAGTATGCATGGATTTTATAATAATTCATTTGTGCATAGGAAATCAAATTCAAACCGAATTTGGGTTCCTAATAAATAACTCTCTCATTTGTACATACATTAGAGTATTCACATGCTTCATGTATATTCTTTTGATACCCAACATTTAAGACTGTACATAACAATAGAAATTTTTTCTAACAAAATGGACCCAATCATAAATGGGTACCAAACGTGTCAAAATTATCTACTTTCAGGACATATAGATAATGGATAGCGGATGCTCCGCACACATGACATGGAACGCAAAACTACTTAGCGCTCTAAAAATGTATGACGGCGGAACCGTGACATTTGGCGACAACAAGAAAGGTAAAATTGTCGGGATAGGTAACATCGGCAGTCCCTCAAAATTACTCATCAAAGATGTAAGCTTGGTAAATGGGCTAAAGCATAATTTATTAAGCATACGCCGACTATGCGACAAAGGTATGAAGGTTCTCTTTACACTTGACTCTTGTTTAGTTTACGACAAGGATATGAAAAACATTCTTGTTAAAGGTAAGCGTGTAGAGAATATCTATGTACTTAGATTAAATGAATGTGAATCAAATGTGCGTTTAATTGTTTCAACAAATGACCCGTTGCTCTGGCATAGACGCTTTGGTCATGTGAACATAAAAAACATGGATAAGATTTCTAGGAAAGAGTTGGTGCAAGGACTTCCCAAAATAAATTTTAAATTTGATAAAATATGTGATTCATGTCAATTTGGCAAAATGCATAAGAGTTCATTTAAGAATATTAGAGCTCTCAGTTCTAATAGGCCACTTGAACTACTTCATATGGACTTGTTTGGCCCAACTAGAACTCCATCTTTATGCAACTCTAAATACGTATTTGTCATAGTTGATGATTTTACTCGATATACGTGGGTATTATTCTTAACTCATAAGAATGATGCCTTCCATGAATTCGAAATATTCTTCAAAAGGACTGAATGTTTATACTCTTTGAAAATTATTTCTTTAAGAAGTGATCACGGTGGTAAATTTGAAAATGAACAATTTAAACTGTTTTGTGAAGAACGCGACATTTCTCATACTTTTGCCTTTCCTGGAGCTGCTCCTCAAAATGGGTTAGTTGAAAGGAAAAATAGAACACTCCAAGAGTGTGCACGAACAATGTTGTGTGAAAGCAACCTTCCAAATTTTTTTGGGCGGAAGCTGTAGCAACCGCGTGCTATATTCAAAACAAAGTTTTAATAAGAAAACCTTTTGAAAAGACCCCATATGAATTACTGCTCCAATGAATTCCGAAAGTGTCTTACTTCAGAGTTTTTGGTTGTAAATGCTATATTCTGAATACTAAAGATAACTTAGATAAATTTGACTCCAAAGCGGATGAAGGCATATTTATCGGTTATTCTTCACGTAGTAAAGCATATAGAGTTTACAATAAAAGTTCCGAAACTATTGTTAAAACTCTACATGTAACGTTTGATGAATCTCTATCTCATAACACTGCTCATAATGATGATGATAACATAATCATTGCACCTACTCCTAATAATGAATATATCACTGTTAATGACATTTCTAGTTCTTTGCCAAAATCAATCCCTGAAGTCACATATCACCCACACACACAAGTCATAGGTGATATTGATGCAGGAATTAGAACTAGATCTCAAATAGAACACTTGACACATGTTGCATTTGTTTCTAACTTTGAGCCGAAAAAGGTAGAAGAAGCTTTTGCAGATGAAGCATGGATTGAAGCTATGCAAGAAGAACTTCTGCAATTTGAGCGCAATCAAGTATGGGAGTTAGTACCTAGACCGGAAGACCGTCCAGTTATCGGCACTGAATGGGTATACCGGAACAAACTAGACGAAGATGGAAATATGGTAAGAAATAAAACAAGGTTAGTAGCACAGGGACACTCACAAGAGGAAGGTATAGACTTCGATGAAACTTTTGCTCCTGTTGCTAGATTAGAATCTATTAGGATGCTACTTGCATTTGCATCATATAAAAACTTTAAACTATATCAAATGGATGTGAAAAGCGCATTCCTAAATGGATGCATAAAGGAGGAAGTCTATGTTGAACAACCTCCCGGATTTGAACATGATAAGCAAACATGATATGTTTACAAGTTAAATAAAGCCTTGTATGGCCTAAAACAAGCTCTAAGAGCTTGGTATGAAAGATTAAGAAAATTCTTAATTGACTCAAGTTACATTGTTGGAAAAATAGATACCACTTTATTTGTTAAGAAAATTCATGATGATATCATTCTCATCTAAATTTACGTAGACGACATCATTTTCGGATATACTAATGAAGATCTTTGTCAAGAGTTTGCTAAGTTAATGCAGGAAGAATTTGAAATGAGCCACATGGGGGAGCTCACATATTTTCTTGGATTACAAATCAAACAAGGAAAAGAAGGAACCTTTATTCATCAAACAAAGTATGCCAAAGACTTGATCAAAAGGTTCGGGATGGAAACCGCGTCAGGAAAGAACATACCGATGGCAACATCCACTTCTTTAGACAAAGACGAAGCAGGTAAAAAGGTCGATCAGAAAACATATCGAGGTATGGTCGGATCTTTACTCTATTTAACTGCTAGCCGACCTGACATTATGTTTAGCGTTTGTGCATGTGCTAGATTTCAATGTGATCATAAAGAATCACATCTTAACGGTAAAAATACATATTTAGATATCTTAAAACCACTTCTGACTTTGGACTATTTTATCTCAAAGGCGGCACATTTAATTTAACTTCATTTAGTGACGCAGACTATGCTGGTTGTAAAGCCACAAGAAAAAGCACAAGTGGAACATGTCATTTTCTTGGACATTCCCTTGTTTCATGGTTTAGCCAAAAAGCAAAGTTCAGTTTCACTATCTACCACTGAGGCAGAGTATATAGCTGTCGGACTTGCCTGTGACCAAATACTTTGGATGAAACAAGTCCTCGTAGATTATGGTGTTAATACATCTACATGTGTAATTTACTGCGATAATAAAAGCACTATTACTCTCACTAAAAACTCTGTTCTTCATCCTAGAACAAAGCATATTGATATTAGACACAGATTTATAGATGATCACTGTGCCAAAAAGGATGTTGAACTTAAATTTGTCTCCTCTGAATTTCAAGTTGCAGATATTCTAACAAAACCCCTACAAAAAGATACATTCTATAGACTTCATAGAGAATTGGGTATTGTTGTAGAAAAAGAATTGAATAATGACCAATTATAATATGTAATTATTTTGTTGATGATAAGGGGGAGAAAAATATGAAATGCAAAAATGAATGTATGAATGTATTGTTTTTCTAACTGCTTCGATGCAGGGGAGAACCACATCAAAGCAGGGGGAGTAAGTGTATTTTCATATTCCAAACTTCCTTTATTTTTCATTTGGGTGTCATCATCAAAAAGGGGGAGAGTGATGAAAATTGAATTCCACCCCAAGTGATTTTGATGATGAGCACACCAAATGAAGCTTAGTGTACTAACTACACTACGATTAAGTGTGCAAGTTGTGCAACAAATGAAAAGCTTTATGCAAACTCCAAGAAGCGTAATCTACACTCAAAGACAAGGATGAACGCTGCTAAAATCAATGATGAAGCTCAAAGCTCAATAGAACAAGAAGCTCAAGTGAAGCTCACATCTACTCCATCAGTTGGTCAAGCTTCCGAAGACGTGTCCTAGTCTATAGTGAGTGTGTTGTGTCTTTCTTAGGGTAATGTTAAAGCCAATCATATAGACAATCACACACACACAAATGATTTCAAAAACATCTTAAATATCTTTTAAATCATTTTTGAAAAGATATTGAGAGCTTTTTCTAGTCTTTTTATATTTCTGTAGTGAAACTCCACTACACCCTGGAGTTAACTACTTGATTGACTAGCTGTGGTTCAGAAGAAACTCCTCTGGGAGTCGACTACCAAAGGTAGGGAGTCGACTACCAGCTGAGAATCAATTTCTCCTGAAACACACTGGGAGTCGACTACCACTCCTAGGGAGTCGACTACCAGCTATCGAAGTTTGACGTTTTGACTTGATTTTTGACATATCTTTAATTGATGTTTCCCATGATTTTCGGGACAAAAGTCAAATGAATTTGAAATTCAAATTCTCAGATTTCTCTTATAAATAAAGGACCATTTTCATTGAGAAATCACAACAACTATTGAAATCAAAATATCTTGTGCAAAACGCTCTCAAAATTCTCAACTCTCATTCTCTCTTAGCCAAATCTGTTTTTACTCTTGATCTTGCAATTTCTTTTGTTATTATTTTCTGAAGATCATAATTTTATTTGGCTATCGGTTTTTCAAATCCTCATTATTATTCTCAAATTTTTATTTAAAGGATTTTTGAAAAAACATTTGATTTAGATCACAAAGACTTTACTCGTATCTTTGTGTGATCTAGAATCTTATTCTATCAAGCCACTACGCACGTAATTGTCTATTACTATTGGCTATAGAATTTGGGTGTAAGTCCAATCTCCACCAATCTATTGTGGTGAATTGGATATTGATTTTATTTTGTGATTACCCTTTGGTGTAAGGGTGTTGTTGTTGGAAACCCTAGACAAGTCTAGGTGTTGTGGTTGGAAATCCTGTTCAAGACTAGGTTGTTGGAAATCCTAACAAGTGAAGTTAAGTACTTGTATTTGCCAAGGCAGATAGTGGAAATCCCGTATCGGATTGGTCGGTGACTGGACGTACCCAAGTTGTGGGGAACCAGGATAAAAATTCTTGTGTCTGCTTTTGCTTATCTGTGACTGTTTATCTTTGCAAGTCTTTCTTATTTAACTTATAATTATTCTTTGCTTAACATTCTTGTAACTCTCTTATAATATACTGCAAAGATCAATTTTGTATTTATACTTCTGTGCAAATCTTATATATCTTCATTGAGTGTTTAACTATCTGAGCTGTTGTTAATTTCCCTCTGGGAGTCGACTATTGTTTATAGGGAGTCGACTACCAGAAGACTTTCATCTCTGATTTGTTTCGAAGATTTATTGAGTTGATTAAGAACCAAGCGTAGATCACTCTACTTGGTTTCTTAGGCAACATTAGAAGGTTTTGTTTTGTGTTGATTGATTAAGAACGAAAAAGTTTTATCTTTATACAACACTATTCAACCCCCTTCTAGTGTTGTTTGCCATCCACAGGATCCAACAATTACCACCTAGGACAAACTTGCCACGTAGGACAAAGCTTTGTCCTAGTAGGATAAGATTCAAAATCTTCAAAGGACTGGGAAAAATGGTCGGATGGGGGGAGAATAAAAAGTGTGGGTGGGTGTGTGGGGAGGGTCCATGGGCAAAAAATACAAAAACCTGGGTTGTATGTGCAAAATTCCACACCTCCTCTCTTATCCCTCAAAATCTCATCTCTTATATTTTCTCTTATCCAATTTCCCTGTTTTATATAATAGATATCAAAATTCTCTTATCCAATTTCTTATGTCCAAATTCTCTTATCCAATTTCTCATGATAACATCCATCTTTTATATAATATATATATACTAGTGTGTGTATATATATTCTTAAATACGTATTATTTTTTAGTATATATAATTATATATATTATAATAGGGAGAAAATAATTAAAAATTCACAGTAAATAACATACACCTCAAAAAAAAATACATGGTAAGGCCCAGAAAATTTTAAACGACGAAACAGACTCATTAACACTAGTTTCCATTGCCAAAGGACGCATATATTTTCCACAGTAAATTTTTAAATTTTAAATATAATTATGATGTTTTTATTTAAAAATCAATATCTTAAGAATTTCACGTACACTAATGTACGAAAAAAATATGTTGTAGTACTAGTTAATACGGTCGTTTTGACCCCTTATTGGAAAATTTTCAACATATGGTTTGTCCTAGAGAAATATTTGAAAAATATAATGAAAATCTTTTTCTCGTTTTAATTAGTTTTAATTGATTTTAAGCTTTTAAAAATTATGAAAAATACCTATAAGCTTCATAAAAATATTTTATTCCTAGATAAAATTATTTATCCAAAATCGAGCCTATCTAAAAAATATTTAGTACGTATTTTAAAGTGTTTTAAGCTAAAATAAAAATACGAATATGTTAAGAAAAATAGATAGAAAATAGTATATGAATTAACTAATGATTTCTTGTGTTTGTAGATACCGATTCTCATGCACCAGCTCCCCTGGAAGGTCTAGCTCCATCCTCGTTTTACTACTACGATCTTGATAACAGTAAGTCACTCTAATTCTAGTTTTAGAAGTTACGCAAGTGTAACAGCACAAACTTAGGACTTTATAGTTTCAGAACAACTATTGATTGAACAAATGACTAAAGACTAAGTAACTATGGAAATAATCAACTACAGAACGACTATTCACTTAATCCAACAATTTTTGTATTCCATGTTTGTTGGACTTGTCTTTATCCTCAAATTTCTTAGCATCCATTTTACTTTACTTTCTGGTTTTCAATAAGTCAATCCGTGGTCCTGGGTTAACTATCATAGTGGTAGAGATCTAAATAAACATGGAACTCTAAATAAACATGAACTACACTACTTTTTTAATATAATCGATAGAACAGATGTGATTATTGACGTTCTTAACGTTGGTATCACCCGGGGTCTAGGATCGTTTGCGCCAAAGTTTGGATCACCCTGCTTGCGGGGATAGTGACCTGCTTGGCCAAACCTGATTGGCTGTGTATGCATGAACCAATGTTAGAATTCCATTGATTCTAAATACCTTCAAATAAGTTTCTTTAACCTTTTATCACATGTAACTCATATTCACCATGATGACTCTTGTTCACTCTTGTCCATCATATTCTGACACTTATCATTTGAAAACTTTGCATGGACTCGTTGCACGATTGTTCACGTTTAAATAATCACTTCACTTGCTGCATGCCATTTATTCTCAATGAATACTAATGAAGTATCATATGGAATATCATGTATGGAACATCTTGTTAAACATCTTGTGAAATATCTTTTGGAATATCTTGTGGAACATCCCGCAATAAACATGTACTTGATTTATATAACACATCACTGGGGTTTGGGGTAACTTATAGTTTGAGAGAGTATGAGAGTGACTGGAGTTCATCTACATGCTGCCTGCATTGGCAAACATAGATGCTTGTGTCGGCAAACCCCTACATGCTGCCTATGTCGGCAAAACCTTACATGCTGCCTGCATCGGCAAAACCTACTACTAACCGTATGTCAGTCCCGTCTGGATAGATCACACCCAGGCAAGAGATGAACTCAATGGTTGCATATTATACTCTCCAACTTGAGTCACATAGTATAGTTACTATCTGCACAACTATATTGCTGTATGTTTGTCTTATTTTTGTTGCTCCACATGCCTGCTTATCTTACTATTGTTGCTACATTACATGCTTTGTTACTATGTCATATATGCCATGTCATCATTGTTGCTCTCATACTTTACTTATCGCACTTGCATATGTGACTGATGTTCCTTTACTTGTCGCACGTTGTTAGTTTCATAGTCTGTTCATTCCCATACTAGTACACTGCTTTTATTACTATTGCTAGAATCGTTGTGACTTACCTACGGTTCCATCTTCATGGCACCACAGATGACGCACCTGTTGAGGTAGATGTTCCTGAGTTGGCAGAGCCAGAGTTCGACCCTGAGACCGTTGCTTTTAAAGTTATTTTCACTGATGTACTTCTTTTCTTTCATGTATCTTTGTTAGAGGGTATTGTACAGTATGGATTGTAATTAATGGACACTATTTGAGTATTTTGTACATCTCTGCATCGTGACTATATTGTTTTTGCTGGTGATCTGTAGACCTGCAAATGTAATCAATTAAGTAATGCCCCCCTAAAAGTGGGTCGTTACAAGTTTGGTGGTCCATGCAGGTCCGCGTCAACTACCTCGTGAACAATATAGTATGATCAGGAAGTATAGTTTAAAATACTCAAATTGAACTCTCGAGTACATGACGTCTCGATTGTTCACCTGTATCGGATATATGGGTGAAGTGTCCTTATTACCCATCTTCTTTGGCCCCTATCCCTTCTTTGAACACTTGGACTTTTATTCCATCCTCTGAGTGTATTTTTATACACCTTTCCTCCTTCATCTGCTTAGAGTGATCTTCCATAGGTGGACCATTCATTCACTTCATCTTCATCGCCCTTCTTTTAGTATATCATTGCCTTTCGATCGACCTTCTTATTATTAGAATATAACGTTTAGTTCGCCTGAACTCTGGCTACATTCTATTTTAAGGAGGGTAGCGTTCGAATTTTCGATCACAATAAGTTCGAATTTGACAACGGAAGCGAATCGAAGGATGCTCTTGAGGATGGTGCTAGAGAATTTGAGACGAGCCAAACCCGACGTGCAAGTGTAGGCTGTTACATCTTATTCATCCTTCTTGAGCTCGTATTTCTCTTCTAACCCCTACATTCATCTTGTGCCCGATTTTCCATGGGTTTGAATCCTTTTCCTGCCTACCATCTCCCCCTCATTATTACCTTTTGTCCGCATCCTCTCCTCGAGCCCCGGTCCCGCCTAACCTAGCATACCCTACCCTACCCTATCGATGACTTCGGTGCCCCCTTTAAAGCCCCTCCTCTCTTCCCTCACCAACCCATCCCGTGGCTTCCTCTACGGCACAACGACACTCATTCCTCCACCCTGCCTCTTGTAGGAAGACGTATGCTCTTGAGGCATTTATCCTTAGATAATCATCTCGTTCAGATAATTATATGATATCAATTATCCTAAGTATAAATTCGAAGAAACATATACTTAGATAATTTCCTTAGACATATAGTCAGGTCACTCGATTATGAGAAGTTAGTGACCAATTAGAAACTTAAGTCTTAAACGGTTCATGGTCATAGATGTGTCGAGAATAGGATATCGACACATCGGTTAGACCATTGTGTATTTGTCTTACCTTAGGGTAATGATGATCTCATAGTCATTCGACTTGGCGAAGTCGGAGACGAGACACATGTGCTCATTAGAGAATGAGATCACTGAACGGCCTATTTAGAGTTATTAAATGGTTAAGCTTTAACTAGACTGTCAATAATAACTATAGAGTGATGATAGGCTAGTTGGTCCTTAAGACCTGAAGTCATCAGTACGAACCTGTGAATGGATAGTGTCACTAAGATCTATGATCTATCTTCGAGGCTTGGCCTACTGAAAGATCTTAGGTTGGGTGACACCTGAAGCTCACGAGGAAGTAGATGACTGAGATGGGATTCGTCTCTTCCGTTAAAGGGAAGTTAGTGTTACTGGTTCAGTATGGTCTTTGTGTTAATCCTCGGCCGGGGTACGTTGTAGGATGGACAACGTGAATACAACCAAGACAAATGTATACTGACCAATGCTGGCTATTGGGGTTGACGGTAAATCATACCCTAGTCTCTAGACCATGCAGAGACACAGTCTTGACGAAGGGACTAAAACTGCAGAATTCATCAATATACAGTCAGAGTGATCCCAAAAACGTTTGTCATTGGGTCGATCACGTAAGTATGATTCTGAAACAGGGACGATGCCTGCTACTCGTGGTTACAGTCGTCTAGGGGTTTTGAGCCCAACCTTTACTAGGATCAGGATGTAGGGTTTCACACCGAGTAATATCCACGTCTTAGTAGTAGGAAGAACGCAAGTTAGTTGCAAGTTCAAATTTAATAGGGGACAATTTTTGCATGTGATGCAAACCGGCTTAAATGTTTTGTAAATTGTTTACGAATATATTTAATAGGAATAAACGCGTCGAAAAGGTTACTTAGATGACGAGATCGCTCGGTCTAATCACAGGTTCAAATCGCGTCGAAAACGGAGCTCAAACGAGCACATGAACGCAAAAACAGTCAAAGGCAAGGTGGGTTAGACCCACTTGGGCAAGCGGGACCACCCGCAAGAAGAATGGGCACGGCTCGCTGAACCAGCCGACGTTGCTCGCTAAACTAGCCGGTGCGGCCCGCTGTGTTCAGCGGGAGCAGGCCGCGCCCGCTGAGTTCAGCGGGCATGGCCAGCCGAACCAGCGGGCGTGCCCGCTATTCAGCGGGCCGCGCACCCGCCCTGGGCGTGCCCAATGTGGGCGTGCCCATAGGCCTTGGCGGGCGCGCCCGCTAAGCTCAGCAGGCGCACCCGCAACTTAAGTTAAATTAGGGGTTTTTTGAAACCCTTTTGATAAAATGTGACTTTTGCACATCTTTAGGCAATTGTTTGAGGGGTCAAACGAAGTCGGAATTCATCGACGTTTGTTCCTATGCATTCAACATTCGAAGCCCTTCGAAATGATAACTTGTATCGTCTCTAAAGCTCAATGGTGAGGGAGAATTAATTGGTTGAAGTTGGCATTTGTGAAAGGCTTGCTAAACTTCATTAACCAAAATTAATATCTCATTTATTTAGTTTTGTCCCACATTGCCCGTGACGAAAAAGGAGGAGCCGACTCCTTATATAAATAGGGGTGCACTCTCTTCATTGAAACACACACCAAGCGATCGATTCGAGAAGCTCCTGATTTTTTAGCACGCTCGATCGTGAACTTAAATATTCCTCTCATCTTTCTCTTCCTATCCTCCCGTCGGGTCCTAGCAAGACTACGAGGAGGTTTGGATTGGATCCAGACGTCTTTGACGCGGGTCTGCTCAAGTGAAACTTTCTTCGGTAAGTAATCGGCTCGGAGGCGGATTGGGTAGATCGATTCAAAGGCGCGATGCGGCTCGGCTACAAGGAGCGCAAGAAGGTGGTGCGGTACATGGGTATGTTATTTAGTAGCTTTTTAGAATAATTTTAATAATGTCGTAGTAGGCTAGATCCCTATTGGGGTGGTCAGATCCACTCCAAGTTGGCATAGTTCTTGGTGAGGTTCTGGCTCGCCTTAGAGTTCGCTAAAATGTTTAGCATATTTATGTTTTTTCGCTGTGCTTGTTTTCCCTCTGTTGTTCGTCCGACGTAGGACTGACACATATCTGAGCCCTAAGGGTCTGTCAAAACCCTTCACCTCTCCCCCAAGCGAGCTCGACCCATCTCGCCTCAAGCTCCTCCACCTCACCCAAAGTTCCGCAACTCCACCCCGTTCCGGTGACACACGCCACATCAAGCAGTCGCAGCCGCCATGGATCGACAGCCGCCGAAGGCTCACCGACGATTTTAGGGATTGTTGGGCTTAGCGACGACCCCTCACCGCCACCCTCGCTGTTGCCGTGTGGTTCAAATCTTGGGAAGTCACTGTTCTTGGATTTCTTTCTAGCTCCTTGTCCTGGG
The DNA here is from genome assembly GCA_030789695.1 of Scilla litardierei. Lineage (NCBI taxonomy): Eukaryota > Viridiplantae > Streptophyta > Magnoliopsida > Asparagales > Asparagaceae > Scilla > Scilla litardierei. The sequence goes on along the minus strand of CM061142.1, from coordinate 666,263,997 downwards.
TCTTGCCCCCTAAAGGTGCACCGCTTCATTTCTTTCATGTGTCCACTCCTTCGATTTTGTTGGACCGTGAGTTCTTGGTCATTGACTTATTTAGGGGTTATGATAATAAATGTGGATGTCAACCAGTGGTGTTGGCAAGGAGTATCATTTGGGATGAGTATTGGCATGTTATTAGCCTTAGGTGTTGAAGTTGGATGTCGGCCTTGTGCGTGGATTTGGAAGATGGTTTTGGTGCTGGCTTGTTCTTTGGATGTTATGGGAATGCTGGAAGGAGTGGTAACGATAATTTTGGTCCTTGAAAGTTGGCCTAGTATTTGTCTTTTGGTGTTGATCTAGATATTGGTTTGTTGTTGGGTATCGTGGGAGTTGATGGCATTAGTACTTCGCTGGTTAGGTATAACAACACAAATGCATATGGATTAGTCGACACCCCCCCTTTTTGTATGCTATATTATGAATGATATCCTTGGTTAGCCCCCGGTAGTCGCAATTAGCACGAGTGGAACTTTAACTTTATGATCTCCATTTGATGTAATTTATATTGCTTGCTACTAGTTTATCACCTCAAATTCCAAGTTCGAACAGATGTTGTCATCATAATAGGCCCCATTTCATGTAATGCCAGTATCTCACATTTTGGCTACTTGAGAAATCAAAGTAACTATGGTGATGATACTGGTCTCAGGACTAATTACGGAAACTATGGTGATGTTAAAAATATATATATATATTAGTAATATCTCTTGTTTTTTTTGATGCTATGATACCACATTATATTTCATGCTATTAAGAACTTATTTTCCTATATCGTAATCGTTGATCAAGCCTCCCTTTCGATCATTTAAATTGCTTAGGAAATTATCAGTCTTCTAAATTCCGAGAACGAAATAATTTTAAGGAGGGTAGGATGCGACGACCTATATTCATCAATACGACTATTTGTGTATTTGACGTATTTTCACATTTTAAAAGTATTTTATAAGGGTTGGTCAGTAGTTTAATATCAAATTGGTTTCAAAATCATTTATAAAAAATGTTTTGTAGTATCAACATAGTTGAAGCCTATTTTAGTGAGTTCGAGTGCCTTCCAATACTCCTAAATAATTTATATAATAATCTATATCTAATTATTACCGATTTAGCTATATGAATTTATTTTCTATATAAATGTTATCAAAACGATTTTAAACTTCTACAGTATGATTCTATAGTCTTTTAGTACTTCCCATATTAATTTCGTAATTTTCTGGAGTCAAATCGACCTAGAACCCGCAAACCCGCATCCCAAACGTTCTGGCCAAAACTCATATCTCAGTAGCTCAAACTATGAAATGGATCTGGTATTCGCAATCCTCGCGATGATACGAACCCGTGGCTATGTTTTCGTAATTTTTCAGAGTCGTATGCGAAAACGGGATAGTATTACTAATTACTGTCACGCCCCGCTTCCCAAAAATATGGAGGCGAAGCGTGAGAAGGTCCGCTCAGACTTGAAGCTACAAAGCTGCAAGTCCGATAAGCGTCGAACAAATTTAAAACTGCAGGTCCTTGCAACACGAGCGAAACAAGATAATAATAATGAAATGCGACAAAAGAATAATCTCAGAATATCCATAAATATAAATTCCAACATCGCAGAAAAGCCACCAGGCTAAAAGAAAAAGAGACTAAAGGCCCAAACATGGCCAACAAAAGTACAGCGTACAAAACAACGGTGCTGCGCACCAACAACTAACAAAAGGCCTAAAACAAAATAAATCTCAACAAAGACTCAAAGAATGGTCACCGGTGTCCACCAAAATCCTCCTGGGCAATCATGGACTCAGACTCAGCGTCAGCAAATCATCACGTACTCAGCAACGGTCTCTGGCTCCGGGTCTAACATGTGACACCCAAAAGAGCAAGGGGCACATGTCAGCAAGTCTACAAGAGACTTGTGCAAGGAAACTGAAACTGAAAGTAAAGCAACCTAGCAGTTCTAGCATGATGCAATGACATGGCAGTTAAAGTATGAGTGCAGCAGGTAAAGAAAACAACAAGTAAACTAGCATGGCATGGCAAGTGTGGCAAGACTAATAACATTTACAAGGATTTCTCTAGTCATGTTTTCATGTCATGTGCAGAGTTTACGCCTTACAGCTGAAATGACTTTCTTTCACACTGATTGGTCGCTTAACTCCGCCCCACCCAGAGTTTACGCCTTACAGCTGCAGTTGCTGATCAGGCAGACTCCCAGCTGATTGGCCGCTTAACTCTTACCCCATCCCACGTGTATCGAGCCAGGGCCTTACCCTCGAACGGTAATGCTCGCTTCTGGAACACGAGCCAGGAAGTGTTTTTCATGATGGCGTAGGGGTGCACCTAGCCAGGACAAGCAAGTACAAGTATGTAGCGTGTGCTACGAATGCAATATTCAACTTGGATGACATGTAGAATGCAATGCATGGCAGTTAAAAGTGCGTACAGATAAGGAAAGTAAACGTGACAGTTTAGTATGCATGAACAACAAGTTTAAAGGGGTGGATCTAGCTTCGTTGTCAAGCTAGATCAATTAGGTGACGGATCTAGTTTCGTTGTCAAACTAGATCAAGTAGGCGTCTAGCCAGCTATCATTTCACTGACTAGTCTCTTTTATGCTAGGAACAAGGAAGTGGCCTAAAAACATGGCCCTACACAAGAGTTGGCAAGTTTCACTTGCCTGCAAGTCCGACGTCTGAGCATACTGTCCAATGAGTCCAAAAATCACAATTATCCTACGTGCACAAGTCCACCGGCCTAAAGTCCATATTATTAATCTTGATTAGTGAATTTAAAACATTTAAAATACTTTAAAAATACTAATTTTAGTCTTGATTAGCATGCATTGGGTTGGGGGTCCTAGGGGTGCAAAGCGTTACCTCAACACGACGCGAAAGCTACACCGGCGTCGGGTAGCGACACCGGGGGTGGCCATCGGTCTGACCGAGAGGATCTCTCGGTCAGGCACGGAGAAGCGGACGATGGCTGCTGCAGCGATGTGGAGCGGCTAGGATGCGGGTGGAGCTGCCGGTCAGAGCGGGGAAAAAGTGGCCGTTCTCTCGGTCGGTGCGGGGCTGAACGTCGCAACATTGCGACGAATCGTCGCAACGTCCAATTTGAGTTTTGGAAGAGGCTAGGGCTAATTTCTTGCGAAAATAGGTCTTCCTAGGGGTTGCTTATATAGTATAGATGGGTTGACTTGGTCTGGGGCTAAATCTAATAGGATTAGAAGTTTAAAATAATTTAAAATTTAAATCTCAACTTCTCCAACTCACCCAAGGATTTGACTTGGTCCAAATGAGCTGGAAATTGGCTCAAAAATTCTTTAAAACGTTTTAAACTCAAATAAATTTTATTTGGCCGAAAATAATTTAAAAATTAATTATTAAAAATAATATAAAACTTGTTAAAAATATAAAAGTGGTCAAATAAACTCCAAAAATTATAAAATAAATATCGGGGTGATCGTGATGACGAATGTGAGCTAACTAAGAAGACGAATCTCAATTTTGACGTCGGACGACGAAACTAAAAATAGAAACGTCTCCCGTCAAAAGTGAAAATCGCCACGTCTCGTCGAATAAGTTTAAATTGTGGGAAAACGACTCGAGAACGTCGTTCCAAAATAGTGCCAATATTTAATATTCTCAGAGACGTTCACAACGGCATATCGCACGAAAGTGTTCACAAACAACAAAGTCTAAAACAAACACGTGCACGGTCAAAAGCACGTGCACGAACAACGCACCACGAAAAGTGGTCGTTACAATTACAATCGCTAATGACTTTTAACTCTTACTAGTTACCTTAATAATCACTTTTAACCCTAACCACCCCCTTAAATGGCTGCCTAAAATTGGTAATGTTGCGGGGTAGAACTCGCGTACAATGAATTTGTATTAGAGGGAACCAAGGGCACGGTGGTTATGTTAATGAAGGGATTAGGGTAGGCTATTTGACAGGTGATTAGAAGGGTGATGAGGCTAAGCTTGTCGTTGAAGCAGACCACGGAGTTGAATCCAACAGGATACGGTTGAGGAAGATCGGACTGCTGGAGCTGAAGGCGAACACAAGCCGGGGGACGAGCTATCCAGTGCAATGAACAACTCGTCAGAAAGGCCGGGTTGGGGTCCAACCCTTAGCCTCTACGATGCCTAAGTCAGTAATAGGACTTAAAGCAGGGGCTAGGCATGCAGGTCGGACTAAGGGTGAGTCGACCGTATATGACGAGCTATGAGTGGGAGAACAAAGATATGGATGACCTCTGCTCTCGTATGTGAATAATGAGATTGAGAGTAAATTTGCCAACCTCCTCACCGTAAGAAGTGAGGGGTATTTATACATGATGGGAGGCAATTCGGTGGGGCTGATCTGGCATGCTGACTCGACGTGCTGAGCTGGCCCTGCTGTCAGCGGAAGCTTCGGACGAGGATGTCGGGAACAGGAGTGTCAGCCACGCTTTTGTCAGACGGCGCAACGGCCAGGGGCGCTTTTGTCAGGGTGTCAGGACCGAAAGCATTAAGTGTCAGGGGGCGAAGCGGCCAGGGGGGGTGATTTGTCATATGGTTGGGCGGTGTAAGTGTCAGTCGCGTCCTTATACTAGGTTGTTTGTCATGTACGATGAGCCAAGGGTCTAGCGGAGCGTTTCCCCATGGCTGGGTCCGAGAGGAGCCGTCGGACCGAGCTAATCGTGGGTGTTCGGTCTGGCCATTCACATTTTTGGGTATGGATCCGGGATCACCGGAGGGGGGAACGGGTGCGCCTCTGTCACAATCCGAGGCTGCACTGTCTGGGCATGCCTCGAGCACACTGCTCCCGGCGGACCGAGCGAGAGCGGTTTAAGCGCCTCGGTCGGGGGGAAGGCGAGGTGCGCCCATCCCCCCATAGTCTCGGACTTTTGGGTTGGCCGACGCCCTACAGGCCTCTGAAGTTCGGGTGAGGGGTGCCTTGACGTTTGTTCAGCCGCCCGTTCAGGACGGGCGAGCCAATGAGGTATATTAGTGGTTCTGGGAGAGAGGTCGGATTCCTACGATCTTTAGGTCGTAACAATTGCCCCCGGCATTCGAGCTCGAGGCGGGAGCCCGATTCGGCTCAAATGACGTAACGTCTCCCCGCTTTGAGGTGGTGGTTCAGATTTCGGTTCGTGTTCGGAGGCGGCGGCGCGTCTCATGGAGCATTGTCCGCTGCATCGGGATCGTGGGTCCTTGATCCGTGTGGGGGTGGAACGATTATGTGGCTTCGCTGTGTGGCCTGTCGTGCAAGTAGGTTGACTTCATTGACTCGTCCCCTCCCTTTCTTTATCTGTGCCTGGCTGACAGGGGTCTTTTGTGAAGGATCATGGCTATGGTAGCCCTGCGGCGCCACACCCCGATGGCCATCGGCTCTCGATGAAGCGAGGGCCAGCCTCCTCGAGGTCAGGGGAGGCTGAGGAAAACGGGAGCGACAGTGGGAAGGGTTGCGGCGGTCTGTGAGGTTGAGAAAGGACGGGCCGCGTAATTTGACTTGTCGAAGGCTACGATCAAATGCCAACTCCAGGGGTAAAGTGGGAGGGGGACGATGTAGTATCGAGGTATGCCAGGGAGGTGGCTAACAGGGTGAGGGTGGTCGAGTTGTAGAAGGGGTGGATAGCCGACCTAAAGGGGGCCGTCGGTGTAGAGTAAAAAAAAGAAAGGGAGAAGGGGATTCTGAGGCAGCAGCCGGAGTGGAGGCGGGAGGCCGAGTGAGACTTGACCGAGGCCGCCATTCGCCGTTCTTACGACAAGCGTGGCGTTCTGCTGCTGCGGCAGGCTAGGGGGTAGGAGCTCACCAGGTAGCGAGGGAGATGGGGACCGAGCCCGATGTCTGGTTCTGTTTATCTGGCGGGCTCCGCGGGTGACCTTGCCCTTTTAATCCCGGGCTCCTTCTGACGCCTACTGGATGTGAGTAGGCTGTTTGCTGAGGGGATAATTGCCCCCAACATACGTCTGCCCACGAGTGCTAGGTAAAGGGGAGAGGGATATTGAATCGATGTGTGTTGGCGAGGTCGGGGCGAAGTGGGGATCCGTGTGTTCGAGGCGAGGTGAAATGACCCGGCAGTTTGCGGAGGGGCACTGCCGCTCTCCGATCTTCATTTGCCTATGACGGTCGGGTCGGACCGAGTGGGACCTCGGTTTTTCGGGTCGGCCCTGGTTCTCGTTATAAAGTGTCTAGGCAGGGTGCGCTTGGGCTATGATTAGGAGTCTGCAAAGAGCAGCCTTTTTCATTAGCTATTATAAGAGTTCTAGGTGATGTTTACAATAATCGGGCAAGTGGGACCCAACCCGCTGCCCGTTACATCAGGATGAGAGGGCTGCTGTTTGCAGGGTGGCTCTCCTTCTTTTTTGCTGATCGCTGCATTCCTTCTGTCCTCGTAGTGTTGGGAGTGGGATACTATGCTTGATCATCCGTGGGCGAGCTGACACGCCATGACTCGCCGTTTGGATTCATCGGGGATGCAGCCTTGCTGTGGGCCGCGTCGGGGTGATCGATCCCCTGTCCGCCGGGTGGGCCTCCGTCCCCTCCATTGCTTTGTCATATCCCGCATCGCCTTCGTCATGATGAAGGGTAGCAAGGCCTCTCCGGGGAACCCGTACATCGAAGGGAAACCTGGAGGAGGCAGCATACGAGGTGGAGGTGGATGCGTCGCCTTCCCGGGGGGGGGGGGGGGGGGGGGGGGGGGGGGGGGGCTCTCCAAAGGGGTGGCCTTTCGGGGAAGGTCGAGGGCGAGTAGGTGGGTCGTTAGGAACCCCGGCGGGGGCTTCCACCCTCGCACCTGGTGGGGATCGGGGTGGCACAGATGCCGATTGGGGGATGGCGTCCCTCCGCAGGTCTTCCGAACCGGCTGCTTCATCCGGTTCAGGATAGGTGGAAGACCGGCAAGCGGGGCTCCCCGCGTGTAAGGGGAATACCCTATTGGCGATCCGCTTGTAAGGGGAATACCCTATTGGCATGGCGGGCCGTTGGGAGGTGGGTCTACTGAGGCCAGTCTGCCTGGGCGGAGGCTTGTATGCCCGGCGTTGAGGTCGGAGTGCCCCACGGGGAGGTCCGGCCGGGCCCCCTTCCCTTGATGCCGAAAAGGGAGGCGGGGTCCGCCACAGGTGCTCCGACTCCCCTGCCACAAGTTGTCTAAAGGAAGTTGGAGACTGGTGGTCGGGCTGTTCCCTGGGTAAGGGGAGTAGCCTATCAGTGATCTTCGTATGGAAGCGAGTGCCGGTTGGGGAAGTGTGATCCGTCGGTGGATATCGGCCTCCTCCGTGGTTAGATGGGGCGTCCCGGGCCTTTTCAAACTCGGTGTAAGGGATTGAGATTCATTCTCATATATTTTTACTTCCGTTTTTTTCTTCCTCAGGAGGGTGGTGGGGTATTTATAGGGAGTTTTGTTTACGGTTTCCCCCTAGTTAAAGCGATGAGCTGGCGCTATTAATGGGCTCCTCAGAATCATGCCCCTTGGAAACCGCTTTTGCCAGGTGGTGCCTGGTGCGATTCGTCAGCCCTAGTCTCTCGGGGGGCGTGTCTTCATTAATGGCGCATTTCCCGAGCGTCCTTCTGCTTCGATGGGTTGCATCGGGGATCTACTTTATCGGGACCCGGCGTTTACCAACAAGGCGTTGTCTAGTGGTCCTCGGGCTGCGTCTGGTCTGCCCCGGTTTGCGCGCCCCGGTTTGCGTGCCCTTGTCCTCTCTCCTAGGCTCGAGATTTCGAGGACCATGGGTCCACATGGGGGTGAGGTGGTGAGCGGGCGGATATTTCATTCTGCGCCCCTCCTTGGCTTGGTTGGTCGGAGTCCGTCAAACCCTTGGGGGGTTGGCCCTACCCCAGAGGTCTGGAGGGGGGAGCAAGCGCGTAGCTCGGCCCGTGCCCTTCTCTGGTTTGGGTGGCGAGGGTTGGCCCTACCCCAGAGGTCTGGAGGGGGGAGCGAGCGCGTAGCTCGGCCCGTGCCCTTCTCTGGTGTAGGTGGCGAGGGTTGGCCCTGCCCCAGAGGTCTGGCGGGGGGAGCGAGCATGTAATTTGGCCCGTGCCCTTCTCTGGTTTGGGTGGCGAGGGTTGGCCCTGCCCCAGAGCTCTGGAGGGGGGAGCGAGCATGTAGCTCGGCCCGTGCCCTTCTCTGGTTTGGGTGGCGAGGGCTGGCCCTGCCCCAGAGGTCCGGAGGGGGGAACGAGTGCGTAGCTTGGCCCGTGCCCTTCTCTGGTTTGGGTGGCAAGGGTTGGCCCTGCCCCAGAGGTCTGGAGGGGGGAGCGAGCACGTAGCTTGGCCCGAGCCCATCCATGGTTTGGGTGGCGAGGATTGGCCCTGCCCCAGAGGTCTGGAAGGGGGAGCGAGCGCGTAGCTCGGCCCGTGCCCTTCTCTAGTTTGGGTAGCTAGGGTGGCCCTGCCCCAGAGGTCTGGAGGGGGGGGGGAGTGAGTGCGTAGCTCGGCCCGTGCCCTTCTTTAGTTTGGGTGGCGAGGGTTGGCCCTGCCCCAGAGGTCTGGAGGGGGGGAGCGAGCACGTAGCTCAGCCCGTGCCCTTTCCTGGTTTGGGTGGCAAGGGTTGGCCTTTCCCCAGAGGTCTGGAGGGGGGAGAGAGCGTGTAGCTCGGCCCGTGCCCTTCTCTGGTTTGGGTGGCGAGGGTTGGCCCTGTCCCAGAGCTCTGGAGGGGGGAGCGAGTGTGTAGCTCGGCCCGTGCCCTTCCCTGGTTTGGGTGGCGAGGGTTGGCCCTGCCCCAGAGGTTTGAGGGGGGAGTTAGCAAGTAGCTCGGCCCGTGCCCTTCCTTGGTTTGGGTGGCAAGGGTTGGCCCTGCCCCCGAGGTCTGGAGGGGGAAGCGAGCAAGTATCTCGGCCCGTGCCCTTCCCTGGTTTGGGTGGCGAGGGTTGGCCCTGCCCCAGAGGTCTGGAGGAGGGAGCGAGTGCCTAGCTCGGCCCGTGCCCTTCTCGGGTTTGGGTGGCGAGGGCTGGCCCTGCCCCAGAGGTCTTGAGGGGGGAGCGAGCGCGTAGCTCGGCCCGTGTCCTTCTCGGGTTTGGGTGGCGAGGGTTGGCCCTGCCCCAGAGGTCTTGAGGGGGGGACCAAGCGCGTAGCTCAGCCCGTGCCCTTCTCTGGTTTGGGTAGCAAGGGTTGGCCCTGCCCCAAAGGTCTAGAGGGGGGAGCGAGCGTGTAGCCCGGCCCGTGCCCTTCCCTGGTTTGGGTGGCGAGGGTTGGCCCTGCCCCATAGGTCTGGAGGGGGGAGCGAGTGCGTAGCCCGGCCCGTGCCCTTCTCTGGTTTGGGTGGCGAGGGTTGGCCCTGCCCCATAGGTCTGGAGGGGGGGAGCGAGAGCGTAGCCCGGCCCGTGCCCTTCCCTGGTTTGGGTGGCGAGGGTTGGCCCTACCCCAGAGGTCTGGAGGGGGGAGCAAGCGCGTAGCTCGGCCCGTGCCCTTCCCCGGTTTCGGTGGCGAGGGTTGGCCCTGCCCCAGAAGTCTGGAGGGGGGAGCGAGCGCGTAGCTCAGCCCGTGCCCTTCTCTGGTTTGGGTGGCGAGGGTTGGCCCTGCCCCAGAGGTCTGGAGGGGGGAGCGAGAGTGTAGCTCAGCCCATACCCTTCTCTGGTTTGGGTGGTGAGGGTTGGCCCTGCCCCAAAGGTCTGGAGGGGGGAGCGAGCACGTAGCTCGGCCCGTGCCCTTCTCTAGTTTGGGTGGCGAGGGTTGGCCCTGCCCCAGAGGTCTGGAGGTGGGAGCGAGCGCGTAGCTCGGCCCATGCCCTTCTCTGATTTGGGTGGCGAGGGTTGGCCCTGTCCCAGAGGTCTGGAGGGGGGGAGCGAGCGCGTAGCTCGGCCTCTGCCCTTCCCTGGTTTGGGTGGCGAGGGTTGGCCCTACCCCAGAGGTCTGGAGGGGGGAGCGAGCAAGTAGCTCGGCCCGTGCCTTTTCCTGGTTTGGGTGGCGAGGGTTGGCCCTGCCCCAGAGGTCTGGAGGGGGGAGCGAGCAAGTAGCTCGGCCCGTGTCCTTCTCTAGTTTGGGTGGCGATGGTTGGCCCTGTCCCAGAGTTCTGGAGGGGGGAGCGAGCACGTAGCTCGGCCCGTGCCCTTCTCTGGTTTGGGTGGAGAGGGTTGGCCCTGCCCCAGAGTTTTGGAGGGGGAGCGAGCACGTAGCTCGGCCCGTGCCCTTCTCTGGTTTGGGTGGTGAGGGTTGGCCCTGCCCCAGAGGTCTGGAGGGGGAGCCAGTGCGTAGCTCGGCCCGTGCCCTTATCTGGTTTGGGTGGCGAGGGTTGGCCCTGCCCCAGAGGTCTGGAGGGGGTAGTAAGTGCGTAGCTCGGCCCGTGCCCTTCTCTGGTTTGGGTGGCGAGCGTTGGCCCTGCCCCAGAGGTCTGGAGGGGGGAAGCGAGCACGTAGCTCGGCCCGTGCCCTTCTCTGGTGTCCCAGAGGTCTGGAGGGGGAGCGAGCATGTAGCTCGGCCCGTGCCCTACTCTGGTTTGGGTGGCGAGGGTTGGCCCTGCCCCAGAGGTCTGGAGGGGGGAGCGAGCGTGTAGCTCGGCCCGTGCCCTTCTCTGGTTTGGGTGGCGAAGGTTGGCCCTGCCCTAGAGGTCTGGAGGGGGGAGCGAGCACGTAGCTCGTCCCGTGCCCTTCTCTGGTTTGGGTGGCGAGGGTTGGCCCTGCCACAGAGTTCTTGAGGGGGGAGCAAGCACGTAGCTCGGCCCGTGCACTTCTCTGGTTTGGGTGGCGAGGGTTGGCCCTGCCCTAGAGGTCTGGAGGGGGGGAGCGAGCGCGTAGATCGGCCTGTGCCCTTCTCTGGTTTGGGTGGCGAGGGTTGGCCCTGCCCCAGAGGTCTAGAGGGGGGAGTGAGCGCGTAGCTCGGCCCGTGCCCTTCTCTGGGTTGGGTGGCGAGGTCTGGCCCTGCCCCAGAGGTCTGGAGGGGGGAGCGAGCGCGTAGATCGGCCCGTGTCCTTCTCTGGTTTGGGTGGTGGGGGTTGGCCCTGCCCCGGAGGTCTAGAGGGGGGAGCAAGCGCGTAGCTCGGCCCATGCCCTTCTCTGGTTTGGGTGGCGAGGGTTGGCCCTGCTGAAGGATCCTGTCAAAACAACGATGTTAGGATCGAATAATAAAGGAGAGACTTACGCTTACGTACGCGGTACCGTAATCTCTGAATTTCGCCCTCGGATTCGCCACAACGGTCGGTACTTTGTCACGGAGGATTGAAGCAGCGTTTCACCGTCTAAATCTCTATTTAGAAGAGGAATTTAATGGAAGGGAGAAGAAGAGCACAAGTTGCCTTATGCAAACTTATGGCATGGTTAGATTAGTGTAAATGACTTACCCTTGGGTCCTATTTAAAGGCTTTAGGGGTAGTTATTGTAGGAAATAACTAAATATAAGCTTATTAGCCTATATTAGCACATTCACTTATCCTCTTCTTCATTCACTTATCAAGTGCCTTTATGCACTTATAATGTGACTTTTTCCACTTATCGAGTGGTCCTTTTCACACGAGAAAAGGTTCCCTTCGCGCACGCTTTCGTGCACGCGACATCTGAGGTCCATAGGCCCTCATACATCCCCTCATGGGTGTATATATGTCGTCCATATCCAACATCTCCCACTCACGCTTGAGGGGATTGTAAGGAAACATATTTTCCTTTAGCTCTTCTGTTTATCATACCGAGAAATAGACCGTGTGACCGTCATGCGCATAGAGTCCGTTGTTGTGCACTTGTTAGAGATACACAACACTCCGCGAGGTGCAAAGTTGAGTAGATCAACGCATGCTTTACCCTAGATTATTTCTTCACATTTCTTATACTTTATATTCAACAATTGAATCCCATCTGGATTACAATTGGCTGGCCAGCTTTGAATCTCTAAAGTCCAAATGTGAATATGAAATTAATCTTCCTCTTCTTGCGATCCTTTCGATCTTGACTTGACTTGCTTTTCTAACATGCCCCACCGGACCGAATTGACCATAGTCCATAAGCAACATGCTAAGATAGCAATCACCCAGTCAAATCTAAAGGAACCAATTAGAGTCCATAATGGTAACAAGTTAAGACCCATGTGGTCTTTGGGTCTCACATAATAGTAAACACAATTACTATTTTAACCCAATGGTCAAATGCCTACGTAGTATGAATACGTATTACAACATCACTCCTTTCCCAGGGAGCGTATATCTTAATGATTTTGTAAGGATGATGATCAGACACCACAATGTCTGATTTTGAGTCCCTTTTACTACTCAAATAATTTTCTGGACCCACATCCCGCATAAGACAGATAGGATTTAAGAATCCTCTTAAATCTTTTGTAGGCATCCATATGATGCAGATCTTTCATACGACCATTTTGTTTAAGTCATGACTCTAAATCATCCGTCTGACGATTTTGACTTTAAACATGTCTCATCTTTATTTTATCCGTCTGATATAATAAAGGCGGTTGCTCATGTGAGAGAGCCAACCTTAATCTGTCCGACATACTAGAAAATATAGCTAAGATTTTAAAATATACACAAGCATTTTCTAGAAACTCATATGCAATGTTGAAAAGAACTTATTATTTTATTAAATTTGATCTTTTACAGACATGGGAATTTACATTGGTACAACTCAGCTCTTACGCAATCCTTGAGATAATAAGTGTTTGTAAAACACATCTCTGGGGATCGCCTTCGTAAGCGGATCCGCTATCATCTCATGCGTAGATATGTACCTTATGTCTATCTTCTTGGTCTTATCATAGTCTTTTGCAAAATTATCCTCTTAACTGCTTTCCAGTGTGTTTGCCCTGGATTGGATTGGTAACGACTTACCATTCCAACGGCAAAACAGGTGTCCGGTCTTGTACACATCATAGTGTACATAAGACTACCAACTGCACTGGAATATGGAACTTTTTCCATAATTTCCTTTTCCTTTTGGTTCTTTGGACACGATTTCAGACATAAATTATCGCATTTGCTTATAGAAGTATCAATGGACTTGCAGTCCTGCATATTAAAACGTTCTAGAACCTTCTTGATATAAGTCTCTTGTAAAAGAGAAAGAAGTTTCTTCGAACGATTCCTTGAAATCTTAACTCCAAGGATATATGCGGCTTCTCTCATGTCTTTCATCTCAAAAACTGATGAAAGCCAAGCCTTAATATCCATCACAAAGTCCTTGTCATTTCCGGCTATTAAAATGTCATCTACGTATAGAGACATAATAACATACTTGCTTTTGATCCTGTTGATATATACACAGTTGTCTTCATCATCAAGCATGGTAAAACCATTTGATATGACAACTTCTTGAAATCGTATATACCATTGCCTCGAGGATTGTTTAAGACCATATATGGACTTACGAAGTTTACAAACCTTATGTTCGTTTCCTTCTTTTACGAACCCTGTTGGTTGTTCCATATAGATCTCCTCGTCCAATTCTCCATTGAGAAAGGCAGTCTTTACATCCATCTGATGTAATTCGAAGTCTAAGCAAGCTACCTTAGCCAGAATCAGGCGAATCGAGGTAAAACGAACAACAGGTGAGAAGGTCTCTTCGTAGTCTATCCCTTCCTGTTGCGTAAAACCTTTCGTGACAAGGCGAGCTTTATATCTGTCTATAGAGCCATCAGCCTTATGCTTGATCTTGAGAACCCATTTGTTCCCAATAGCTCTACGTCCTCTAGGTAAGTCAACTAAGTCCTAGACTTGGTTAACTTTCATGGATTCCAACTCCTCCTTCATCGCTTCCATCCATTTGTCTTTTGCAGGGCATGATACGGCCTGTTTGAAAGTAGCAGGCTCGTCATCATCTTGTAGTAAAGTCATAAAGGTTTGCGGAAATTCATCCTCAAATCTTAGAGGAGCCAACCTTGTACAACTACTACGTCGTATTTGAGATTCTTCAAGTCCTTGTTGACTCGAATTTAGATCAATTCTAATATCACTCCCACTTGGAATGTCGTTAGAAATGCTCCCACTTGGATCATTATTCCCGTATGGAATAGGATTCGCGTCATTCATATCATCCATTGGTGAAGTTTGAAACGTATTTTCGTTTTCACCAAGAATTCTTCCACTCGAATGAAGTAATCCTTCTTGATCATTAATCTCAAATAGAGATAAGTCCTGACTTATCTCGCCCTGTCTTGGAAACTCGTTTTCCAAGAAAGTGACATCCCTCGACTCAAATTCAATTAGACCTCCATTGTCTTCCTGACCAATGAAAACATAACCTTTGGAGTTTTCTGCGTATCGTATAAAGATACATTTCCTTCCCCGTGGCCCAAGTTTGCCATACTTATGGGAGGAAATATGTGCATAGGATGCACACCCCCAAGGTTTCAAAATGTTTAAGTCAGGAGACCTTTGGTTCCACAACTCGTAAGGAGTGGAGCTAACTGATTTCGAGGGTACGCGGTTCAAGATGAAGGTGGTGATCACTCCTTATTTTACACCTTTTTCCGCATGTTTGCATGCCATTTAGATCGCCCAAATCATGTTTTTCACGATATATCGACGATATTGCGATGCTTTTCACGCTTTGTTGTTTTTGTCGCATTTCAGGCGATTTGGCGCGATTTGGAGTGATCATGAGATGCGCTCACGATAGACGGCCACCGACGACCTCCCCGAGGGGTATTTTGCTGTTGGAGAGGAGCGGAAGAAGAATGGACGTCGCCGGAGCGACGAGGAGGCCAAAACGACCAGTTTGGGCATTTTTTGTGTCCCACTCGGCCGAGTGGAGGAGCCACTCGGCCGACCAGCGAGACACTGCTCGGCCGACCCGTTCAGACACGACTTCCATGTGTACTCGGCCGAGCGACGGAGACCACATCGGCCGAGTGACGATACCACGTCCGCCCGAGTGGCGCCCAGACGAAGGCCCTCAAAAAGATCGAAGTTACTGTTTTTCGGCCATCTGAGCTTCAGAAGACCCACTCGGCCGAGTGGCAAATCCCGTCCGCCCGAGTGAAGTGAAGCCATCGGCCGAGTGACGACAACTCACTCGGCCGAGCCGCCCCCGAACTGAAGACCCCTGAAGTCCCCGACTTACTGGAAAATTGACAGGGTTTTCACTCGGCCGAGTGACTTTTGTCACTCGACCGAGTGCGATGCGCAGCCTGTAGCGAAATTTGCGGAAAACAGGCTGTGCAGGGGCATTTTGGTCAGGATTTTTAGACGATTTTTGGGGCTATTTAAGCTCTGTTTTTACCCTAGTTTTAGGAGCCATCTCTTAGATTTTTTGCAGCTTTTTGAGTCTACTTTTTAGCTTTATTAATTGTGATTGGAGAAGAGAAAAACTTGGATTTTTGTTGGGTTGATTGAAGATCTACATTGGTTTGCACTTCTCTTCCCTAAAAACTCTATTTTTATTGTTTATATCATTGTTGTGATGAATTCCATTGTCTATTTCATTGCTAATTATTGTGCTATTGCTATGATTAGTGAGTAGTCTCCACGTCTTGGGGCGTGGGGATGAACCCTACAAGCCCAATTTCGTATTTGTGTTGAATTGGTAGAAATTGAGCTAGGATTGTTATTGGGGATTAGATTGGGATCGAATTACTACGGATAGCTAGGTATTCACATCAATTGGGATTTGCAAGAGATTGGATCCCAATTCGATAGGAAGACCTAGAAATCCGAATTGGGTTGGAGTCGGATTTTCGAAGTATCGGTTTGCAAGAAATTGGACCGATGCTAGGATCTCCGGTTGCAATTCCGTGCCGATACCCGTTTGCAAGAGATTGGACGGGTAGGAACTATCCTAATCTAGATTGTGGACCGAGTTTGCAAGGGATTGGGCTCGGTGCGCAATTGGACGATGATGTTGATCCTAATGCTAGCTTCCCTAGGCTAGGGTTTGCAAGAGATTGGACCCAAACCTAGGATAGCTATAGACCGGCAACAGCGCGAGAGCGTGAGCCTGGTTCCACATTTAGTTGCAACTAGTTCATCCAAATTCTCATCCTAGCGATTTCGATACCGGCGAACCACAATTGTGAAATACGGTGAGTAGTGGGGATTCCCCATTCCCTAGGCGTTTTCTATTTGATTTGATATTTCGCACTTTTGTCTGACGATTGTGACAGGATCGCCCAAGGCAATTATCCCACTGAATAGCCAGGTTGATTAGGAGCAAGCACGGTCATTCGTCCTCCCTGTGTTCGATACCCGCTCGCCGCTATACCGTGCGCTTGCGGTAAAACTACAACCGTCGCCTCGGGACGTGTACGCCGGGGCGCGATCAAGTTTTTGGCGCCGTTGCCGGGGAGGCGATTGCGTTTGATTCTTTTTCACCTTAGCTATTTCTTTCTTTTATTTTCTTTTTATTTTATTTCTTTTACCATTATTATTTCCTTTGCTATTCTTACCTAACCCTTCCACGGTACTAATCATCTCTTTGAAACTCTGTTTTCCCTGTGCATGTACACGAGATCTACGGCGGACCCCGAAGCCTTATTATTCGATCCCGAGATAGAACGTACCGCACGGAGACTCAGAGCGGAAAGGAGACAATATCCGGAAGGGCGGTTTATGACCAACCGGGAAACTCCCAAAGAATTGGCGGAGAGAATGGCGAGAATAATTGCTATTCGCGATAGGCTTCGGCCTAAGACCTCTTCTACTACGTCATCCATCGCCGTGCCGGAGTTGGCGGCGGACAAGAACTTCGAGCTAAAGACGGGATTGGTGGTTTTGATGCAACAAGACCCATTTCATGGGAACGCTCACGAGAACCCCCACTACCACATCCAATCATTCTTGTCGAAGTGCGCCACTTTCCAAATGCCGGGGGTCCCGATCGATGCCATCAGACTGCGCCTCTTCCCCTTCACGCTAAAGGACAAAGCGCTCTATTGGCTGAGGACGCAAGCTGACGGAGTTTTCACCTCTTGGGACGGGTTGGCGGATGCATTCATTGATAAATTCTATCCACCATCCAAGACGGTGAAGATCCGGAGCGCTCTCATGTCCTTCAAGCAAGGACCACATGAGACGCTCTATGAAGCTTGGGAGCGATTTAAGGATTTGCAGCACCAGTGCCCGCACCACAGTATAGAAGATTGGGAGTTAGTGCATAGCTTCTACAACGGTCTCCAACCGGGGACCAAACAAATTATTGATGCCGCGGCGAATGGTGCAATCTTGTCAAAGACTCCCGAGGAAGCTACGGCCCTAATTGAGGAGATGGCCTCTAATAACCAACAATGGGGCGATGAGCGAGGACACTCTACGTCCTCCTTAAAGCCGACTAGCATCTACGAGGCAAAGGCCGTAGCGGAGCTTACGAGCAAATTTGATTCTCTCCACAAGGTGGTGGAGAGATTGGAGAAATTCATCACGGAGCCCCAAGGAAGCCCTTCCACCTCCGCGCCGGCAAGCCAAATGAGTGATTGGCAAGACCAATCTCAAGCCATGTATTCGGGAGGAGAGCAAGGAGAAGGATCCTTGGAGCAAGTGCAATATGTTGCGGGGAACCAAGGTTATTGGTCCAATCCGGCCGCAAGAAATCACCCGGGATTCTCCTACGCCAACAATGAAGGAGCTTTGAACCCGCCACAACAACCGCCTAATCAAGCTCGACCACCACCACCCCAACAACAATACTATCCGCCGAGGGGACCTACACAACAAAACTTCCAACCAAAGCAACAAGTCCCACCTTATAGGCCTCCCGGATACAATCAAGGGTGGAGGAATCAAAACCAAAACCCTCCACAAGCTCCACAACGATCCGATTTCGAAACTAGAGTGGAGGCATTCATGGTCGAGCAAAATAAGGTGAATGCTACTTTGAAGGCGGGGCAAGAATCTCTCAATACCGTAGTGGCTCAAATATCGGAGCAATTAGCGTTGCTCAACCGGAACACTCAAAGATTGCCGGCGCAACCGGAGCAAAACCCACGGGGCAACACGGGCCACATCAACGCCGTAGTTGCCGTCACTACTAGAGGCGGGAAGGACACCACCCCCGCCATGATTCCTATTGAGGAGGCCGTGGAGGAAAGTTTGGAGCCGGTTGAGCCGATAGTCGAGATTGAAAAGGAGAAGGAGCCACAAGACAAGGAGAAATCTAGGGCGGAGCTATTAATTGAGGAGAGGCGCTTCATGCCACCGGTCCCATTCCCCCAAAGACTAGCGAAAGCGAAAATGGAGAAAAGGCTAGCGAAATTCCTCGAGTATCTAAGAGGAGTTAGCCTAAATATTCCCTTCCTTGACGCCATCATCGAGATCCCCACATATGCCAAATTCTTGAAGGACTTGATTTCGGGGAGAAAGAGGAAGGAGAAGATCATGCTAGCCGAGGAGGGCTCTTGGTTCACCAAGAGAGAAAAGGAGCCGGCAAAATTTAAAGATCCGGGGAGTTTTCGGATTCCTTGCACGTTGGGCGGCGTGCCTCTTCAAAAGGCGTTGGTCGATCTTGGGGCTAGTGTGAGTCTCATGCCCCTCTCCATGTTCTTAAAGCTTAACACCGGGACAAAGTTGAAACCCACCGACATGCGCATTCAATTAGCCGATGGACGGATAACAAGGCCGGTGGGGATTGCCGAAGACATCCCACTTCAAGTCCCGGGTGGAATATGCTTGCCATGTGACTTCGTCATCATGGACATTAAGGAGGAGGGAGACACCTCATTGATACTTGGGCGCCCATTCCTCGCCACCGCCGGAGTCATCGTCGACGTGCGTGAAGGTACCTTAACCTTAAACATCGGAAACATCGAGGTGGAGCTCCACATTCCCAAGGCAATGAAGCACATGCCTTACCATGAGGAGCTCGATTATATGGACCTCCTTGATTAGGTGATAGAGGAGGCGATTCCTCACTCAATTGGTGCCCTTTTTGATGAAGAATTTGATGAAGGCCCGGATTTAGGCCAAGATGAAAAGATTAATGATGACTACCCCGACTTCTCCGCTGATGAAGATGAAGGCGACGCTGATGTCGCAAGGATTCGAGAGCTCTGCAAGCTCTCGAAATCAAAGTCTCCAAAGAAAGCTCCGCCGGCACGGAAATCGGCACCGCCGGTCAAGCCGTTGGCCGGGGCAAATGCTAGCTTGGGGGAGCCTCCCCCCAACACTATTCGAGATAGGAGACTACCGCGGGAGAACGCTACGCCGCCACGTTCGAATCCAAGCGCGCTCCCCGGAAAGTTTGACGGGTGCATCTCATATGCACCAAACATCCCGCATTGATTGAAAATTATAGGGGGTCGAGCTCACGACCTAAAACGAGCGCTTGTCGGGAGGCAACCCGACGGTTTTTGCTTTATTTTTGCTTTTTCTTTATTTTCGTTTTAGAGGTTTTTAGTGTTTTGAGTCATCCGACCAAAAATTTTGTGATAACGGGTCCTATTTTTCTTGACAGGAGAGGAGATAGGTAGATCATCATGAGGAGGTTGAACGAGACGATGAGGAGCGCCCTAAGAAGGCGTTCGACGCTTAGGAGGAGCATGAAATCGACTGGAGGAAGAAAGACGGAGTTTAGAGCCTAAACGAAGACAAACAGCAGAATGCAAGGCTCACTCGGCCGAGTATACTAGTCACTCGGCCGAGTACAGAAGTTCGTCCGGCCGAGCCGCTCACGAACGAGGGAAGTCTGCTGTACCCAACTCTCTGTCTATTTTCCTCATTTCATTATAACTGCTACTCGGCCGAGTATATATATTCACTCGGCCGAGTGAAACGGATACCCTCCTTGGGCGAGTCATGCCGAGTAGCTTGAGTCACTCGGCCGAATGGACTTACTCCACTCGGCCGAGCCTGGCAAAGCCACTCGGCCGAAGCGATATCGGGGAGAAACTTTTATTTGCCTCACTCGGCCGAGTGATCACGTCACTCGGCCGAGTCGTAACTTTTTAATATAAAGCCAAGGGGGGGGGCGCAGTTTTCGAAAACGAAAAAACCCCTTCACCCGCGCCCCCTCAGCTCCCCCTCGCCCGATCTCGCCTCGCCCAACAGCCACTCGCCCGCGCGCGCCGCTGCTCGGCCTGCCACCGCCGGCCGACCGTCGCCGCACCCCGCCCGAGTCGCCGCCGGCAGCCCCGCCTCCGATCACCTCCGGTTCGCTTATTTTCACCATTTTCTTCTCTTTTTGCGTAGTTTTTGAGGATCCGTGTATTAATCGAACCCCTAACCCGAATCAATTCCCATATCTATCTGTTATACCCCTATTGCTCCATACATTTTGATTATTACTAGCTGATATCACTTTTCCATGCGCAGGTTGTTTTTTGGAGCTTAGGGGAGGCCAGGGGAGCTTCTACGGGCTGCTCAGGACTTCGTGGAGGCGCAGACTTCGCACGCTTCCACTGCTTAGCACTCGCGGCGTGTTTGGGTAAACTCTTTCCACTCTTTGTGCACACGCCGCACTTTACACTTTTCGGCGCGCTCGGGGCCGATATGCCGCCCCGGACACGGCCTCGGACGAGGAGACCTTCCGGTAAGCGGAAGAGGTCGGATGACGCCGGCCCCGCCCACGAGGCGGAAGAGTCTCCTCCTCCTTCCCCCGCACACCCCGCACAGCCTACAGGCCCCGCACACCCCGCACAGCCTGCAGCGCACCCACAGCCCGCACAGCCTCTCCCTGCCGATCCACAGCCACCTCCACCGGCTCCACTGGTCGGGCCGCTCGGGATTACGTTCCGAGACGACGCACACCGCGCCGTCTTCGAGCGTATCTCCCAGCGTTCGATCGTACCCTCCAGGTTTGCGCACCTCGCTGACCTAGGACGCCTGGGGGTACTCGAGGGGATACTCACGTTGTACGACAACGTGGGTTGGCGCGACTTCCTTCAAGTGTCGGCGGATACTTTTACCCGTCCGACACTTGAGGTTTTGAGTTCGATCGCCCGGACCGATGAGGGATGCTCATTCCGGTTCATGGATCGAGAGTGCCAGGTCACTCTCGATATGATGAGAGCGTTTTTCTCTTGGCCCGCAGTCCCCGGAGCCGATCGCGGTTACGGCCCTACCCACATCCCCCCACATTCTTTCGACGCCGGCGCCTTCTGGGCCCGGATCACAGGCCACCACGCTGCCTTTGACCCTAGTAGGGCCAAGGCCTCGTCCATAGTCCACCCCTGCCTACGCATTGCCCAGCGCCTCATGGCGACTACCTTTTTGGCCAGATATGAGCCGGGCACGATGTCTACGCCAGAGCTTTACATGCTCTACGCGATGACACGTCCCAGAGCTCTGTCTAGGGATGGACTCGAGCTTGTCCCCGTCGTCGTGATCGACATTGCGGCTTGGTTTCTAGACCGTATCATTGTGTCGGTGGGCGCTCGCTCACCGATATGCTGCGGCGGTCTGATCACCTTGCTTACCATGATGACCGGCGAGGACCTACCCGACGACCTGCGACGCGTTCCGGGCCCCACTTCCTTGTCGATAGACGTTATGGCCCGGATGAAGATGCTGCGTCCGCATGGTGAGTGTCACTGGGTCTGGTTGCACGGCCCCTATGGGGCCGATTACATGATTCTCCCGAGCCCTGCTCGGACTCTAATTGCACCAGCCCACGTTGACTGGCTTCCGGCGATGGATGTCCTCATCCCCGCCGCCTACGTGCTCGAGGCCGAGGAGGCCGAGCAGGCCCACGCTGCCCACGCTGCCCACGCTGCTCCCGCAGACCCTGCTGCATACCCTGCCGAGCCTGCTGCCCACCCCGTCGACCCTATGGCCTCTCCGCCTGTTCCTGACATTTCCACTGCTCTTGACACTTCTGTCCCCACCACTCCCGCTGCCACCTCCGGCCCTCTGTCCGTGGAGCCCCTTTGCTCCGCTCTCCCCCAGCGCCCGCAGACCTTTGTTGAGAGTGGAGAGCCCTCGTTCACCGCGGTCGTGGAGACCATGGTTAGCATGATCTCCGCTGGGGTTACACCTTTTGGACCGCACACTTCTGCCCCAGCGGGAGATTCCTCTGTCTCCACTGCCGTCGTCTTCTCCGAGAGTGTCGTGGCGTCTGTCCACACTTCTGTGCCACAGACCTCTTTGGCCACCTCGTTGCCTCTTTTGCACGCCTCCTTTGCTGCCGCTGCCTCCACTTCTCGCCAGCCGGTGTCCCGGCCTCACACCGAGGCCAGGCCCACTTTTCCAGGCACGGCACCTTTTGTCCCATTCCCTGCTGAGCCCGTTACATACTCCACACGCGTACGCCAGCCTCGCCCTGCGCAGCCTAGACCGGTGCGTCCCTCTGCACCACCCCCGCCCGACACTACACTGCAGAGCATACGTGCTCTTGAGTTGGCGGTGAGTGGTCTTAGAGGAGACCTTAGGACCCTGTCCTCCACCGTCTCTGCGATGGCTGGACGCTTCGACCTGATACCCCAGATCCACTACTGCCTTACACAGGTGCTGGAGCGTCTTCCGCGCGTACCCCCGCCCACCCAGCAGGTTCCCACACACACTTCCACACACACTAGACCTGCTTCCGCTTCCACCCCAGCTCAGCAGCCCACACCACCACCACCACCACCTCCGCCTCAGGACGGAGACGGCGCGACACCGCCTTCTTAGGCACTCTTGATGCCTTTATCCATTCCTGCCGTTGTGCTGCCCGTCTCTGCTGGGTCCTGATGCACTTTTGTCCACCCCCCCTCCCCCTCACTATTTTTGGGATTATATTTTTGATCATATCTTTATGAGCATATCATATCATATCTACTTGGGATTCTCATTTTGATCACATCTATATATATCTTTTTAGGAGAGATGGAGCGTTTTTGGTACTATATTTATTTTCATATCACTCCTGTCCGTGCATGCATCATGTCCGCATCATATTTTTTTTCCATTTCTTTCGTTTTATTTTCATTTTCCATGCATGCATCCTCACTAGCCCCTCACACTTCTTGTCTCTCGGTGTGCCACACCTTGCACATTGAGGACACTGTGCCGTTTAGCTTGGGGGAGTGAGTCCTCACTTTCTTTTTTTCGTTTAGCCACCTTTATTTTCAGTTTTTCACACCGTTTTTCACTTTTGCACTTATTTTTCATTTATCTTGCCATGCATCACGTTTTTCTTATTTTCCTGTGTGCCGCATTTCATAGTTCTATTTTACTTTATCTTTATTTCTTTTTCATCTCATGCTAGAGATGAATTTTCTGTGATGATGTCTACGTGGAGTTAGCTTATTCTATATGCATGCTATATTTGTCGTGTCTTAGATTTCATTTCTGATATCATATGCTATGACTTGCTTTACATTTAGAAATAGTAACCCACATTTTTTCCTCATGAAAATGGATGAAATTTTATTATTAGCTGAGCCTGAATATTCATATGTATGCTATCACAGAAAACACACCAAGATTCACGCATTGAATGCCTATATCTGGAGTACTGACTTCTTTTCCTTTATCACTTCCATATGCATGAATTGTACACTTCACTTCCGGATGATTGAATGATGATTAGCTAAGATATATCTGGATTAGTTAGCTTTTTGTGATCGAAACTGAGTAGATTAGATTACCCTGCTGAAGTTGTCGTGCATGTCTTATAGAGTGAGCTGAGAGTTATATTTATTTCTTTCTCCACAAATCTTGAACATCACTTCTCTACTTTTAAAATCATTGGTGAATCTCCCCTTAGTGATTCTATTTTATGGCACTTCCCCCGCTATTAATTCCTAGCTCCAAATCTCTTATTTCCTAAAAAAAAGGAAAAATCCTCAATAAAAGATCCCATCTCGCTTACTTTCTTTCTTCTTTCCCTTCTTTGCCTTTGGAGCTATATAAAAATGGGGATGTAAATATTTTTGTGCCACCACGCTTATAGATAAGCTTGGGGGAGGAGATCCATTGATGTGTGAGAGAGCGACTATTTGACATTGCACGACAACCTAGGCTAAGTAATATTCTATACTCGGTGAGATTGTTTCCAGCTTTACGAAATCCAGAAATCTAAGCCTAGCATTCATTTCATGAAATCCATACTTTTCTATTCTCTCTATTCTATGATGTGATACTCTTATACTCCAGATATAAAGCGTTCAATTGAAAAGTGTGTGATCTGAGATTTGTATACCGCTTTAGATGATTCAGGCGATGTTAATTTTAAAATCATTCCTTTTTTCATGATTATACCGTTGTACGTGGGTTTTCTATTTTCTACTTGCACTATTCTACTATGATATCAAAATGAGATTCTTTGACATGTATCTCTCACTCGGTGCATGCTATAAGAGTAGGTGAAACCCACGTCCTGAGAAAATGATCTAGCATCCTATCTTTCTTTCTTTCTTTCTTTATTTTCGTTTGGTTTTCCTCCTTCTTCGTTTTTCATTTTTTTTCGTTTTTCGCCGTTTTCGTTTTCCGAATCCACCAGGTTCGCTTTTTACTTATCTTCCTCGAGGACGAGTAAGAGGCAAGCTTGGGGGATTTTGATCACTCCTTATTTTACACCTTTTTCCGCATGTTTGCATGCCATTTAGATCGCCCAAATCATGTTTTTCCCGATATATCGACGATATTGCGATGCTTTTCACGCTTTGTTGTTTTTGTCGCATTTCAGGTGATTTGGCGCGATTTGGAGTGATCATGAGATGCGCTCACGATAGACGGCCACCGACGACCTCCCCGAGAGGTATTTTGCTGTTGGAGAGGAGCGGAAGAAGAATGGACGTCGCCGGAGCGACGAGGAGGCCAAAACGACCAGTTTGGGCATTTTTTGTGTCCCACTCGGCCGAGTGGAGGAGCCACTCGGCCGACCAGCGAGACACTGCTCGGCCGACCCGTTCAGACACGACTTCCATGTGTACTCGGCCGAGCGACGGAGACCACATCGGCCGAGTGACGATACCACGTCCGCCCGAGTGGCGCCCAGACGAAGGCCCTCAAAAAGATCGAAGTTACTGTTTTTCGGCCATCTGAGCTTCAGAAGACCCACTCGGCCGAGTGGCAAATCCCGTCCGCCCGAGTGAAGTGAAGCCATCGGCCGAGTGACGACAACTCACTCGGCCGAGCCGCCCCCGAACTGAAGACCCCTGAAGTCCCCGACTTACTGGAAAATTGACAGGGTTTTCACTCGGCCGAGTGACTTTTGTCACTCGGCCGAGTGCGATGCGCAGCCTGTAGCGAAATTTGCGGAAAACAGGCTGTGCAGGGGCATTTTGGTCAGGATTTTTAGACGATTTTTGGGGCTATTTAAGCTCTGTTTTTACCCTAGTTTTAGGAGCCATCTCTCAGATTTTTTGCAGCTTTTTGAGTCTACTTTTTAGCTTTATTAATTGTGATTGGAGAAGAGAAAAACTTGGATTTTTGTTGGGTTGATTGAAGATCTACATTGGTTTGCACTTTTCTTCCCTAAAAACTCTATTTTTATTGTTTATATCATTGTTGTGATGAATTCCATTGTCTATTTCATTGCTAATTATTGTGCTATTGCTATGATTAGTGAGTAGTCTCCACGTCTTGGGGCGTGGGGATGAACCCTACAAGCCCAATTTCGTATTTGTGTTGAATTGGTAGAAATTGAGCTAGGATTGTTATTGGGGATTAGATTGGGATCGAATTACTAGGGATAGCTAGGTATTCACATCAATTGGGATTTGCAAGAGATTGGATCCCAATTCGATAGGAAGACCTAGAAATACGAATTGGGTTGGAGTCGGATTTTCGAAGTATCGGTTTGCAAGAAATTGGACCGATGCTAGGATCTCCGGTTGCAATTCCGTGCCGATACCCGTTTGCAAGAGATTGGACGGGTAGGAACTATCCTAATCTAGATTGTGGACCGAGTTTGCAAGGGATTGGGCTCGGTGCGCAATTGGACGATGATGTTGATCCTAATGCTAGCTTCCCTAGGCTAGGGTTTGCAAGAGATTGGACCCAAACCTAGGATAGCTATAGACCGGCAACAGCGCGAGAGCGTGAGCCTGGTTCCACATTTAGTTGCAACTAGTTCATCCAAATTCTCATCCTAGCGATTTCGATACCGGCGAACCACAATTGTGAAATACGGTGAGTATTGGGGATTCCCCATTCCCTAGGCGTTTTCTATTTGATTTGATATTTCGCACTTTTGTCTGACGATTGTGACAGGATCGCCCAAGGCAATTATCCCACTGAATAGCCAGGTTGATTAGGAGCAAGCACGGTCATTCGTCCTCCCTGTGTTCGATACCCGCTCGCCGCTATACCGTGCGCTTGCGGTAAAACTACAACCGTCGCCTCGGGACGTGTACGCCGGGGCGCGATCAGGCGGCCGTCAATAATGCATCACCCCAAAAGGTGATTGGCAAGTTAGCTTGCGCCATCATTGAACGGACCATTTCCATTAAAGTCCTATTCCTCCTTTCTGTAACACCATTTTGTTGCGGAGTATAAGGCATAGTTACCTGATGAACTATGCCCTTTTCATCACAAAGTCCTTTAAAACTTGTTGATTGATATTCACCGCCCCTATCGGTTCGCAAGACCTTAATCTTGCGATCTAATTGATTTTCCACTAAACACATATAGTTTTTAAAGCAGGTTAATGCTTCACTTTTGTGGGATATCAAATAGATATGTCCGAATCGGGTGAAGTCATCAATAAAAGTGATGAAATAGGACTTCCCGCGTCTTGTCTTGACATTCATCGGACCACATATGTCCGAATGGATGAGCTGTAATGGAACCTCGGCCCTTGTGCCGGTTCCAAACGGCTTGCGACAAGATTTTCCGACAAGGCAATGTTCGTAGGTCGACATATCGACCTTTGAAACATTGGATAGAAGGCCACGTTTGGCAAGTCTATCCATACGCGTTGGTCCAATGTGACCAAGCCTTGCGTGCCAACAAATTATATCTGACTCATAAGTCGAAGAATTTGCAACAAGGAAATTTTCATTACAAAATGAGGAGTCATACATTGTATTTAATACAATAAATCCTTTGAAAACATACCTAGAACCAATTAGAGTATTATTACAAGACAAGTCCACTTTACAATTATGAAAAAACCAGCTATAACCAAGACCCATTAACACGACCACAGAAATAATATTCCTTCGAATATCCGGAGCGAAGAGAACATCATGAAGTAGGATAGTGCGGCCGTTGTCCAGGCCGAGCTTGCACGTCCCAACGCCTTTCACTTCAACACGTGTGTTGTTTCCTACATAGATCCACTTCGTTCTTTGGGGTATCCGATGATACTCCACGAAGGACCGTCTATCCCTTGCTATGTGGTCGGTGGCACCTGAATCAATTATCCAAAAAGGATTATATTCTACAGGAAATATTGAACTAGAAACACACATGTAACTAGTATTATTACAAGTTACCTCGTCACCTCCACTCGTACATGAACGAGCATAGCGACCGAACCTGTTGCACTTGAAACACTTGATCTTCTTCAAGTCCTTCTTCTTGTGCCACTTCTTGTGCCCACCCTTGTGTTTGGGTTTCTTGGTAGACTCAGGTTGCTTATTACGTTCGTTAGTAAACTTCGAACGATTTTTCTGTTTCTTTCCCCCGTGTGAGGAACTAGCAACCATGTGCACTTCTGCACTTGGCGTGGCGGCCGCAAGCCGCTCTTCTTCTAACTCGAGGTGCTTAGAAACATCGCTGAAGTTCTTGATGCTCTCATTATGAGTGAGATGCATCTTCATTTGGTCCCACCCATTTGGCAGGGAACGTATGACTGCTTGGATTTGTTGCTCATCAGTGAGCACATGACCTGCATCCTTTAACTCAGAGATTAGATTCACCATATGTCGCAGATGCTTCCCCATGGAATGATCTGGACGTTTCTTGTACGAATCGAATCTTATAGTTAAAGAACGAAGTTTGGACACCGAGGTGCCACCAAACTTCTCCTCTAGCTTGGACCATATGTCCATGGCTATGTCATGCTCTCGGAAGATTCACATTATGTCGTCTGCCATACTTGACAGCAACGTAATGCGAGCAATCTTGTTCTTCCGAGACCAAGCATCAAAAGCTTCCTTGTCTCTTCTGCGTTGGGCCGTAGTGCCCAACTCAGGTTCAATCATTTTGTTCTTCAGAGTTTCGAGCACGTCTTGCTCCTCTAGAACATATTGTATCTTAATGGACCATAATTTGTAATTATCGCTGTTGAGTTTTTCACCTTTGTTCAACTCAACGACGATGTTCTTAGCGGCAGAAGACATTTTAGTTTTAAAATGCTGCAAAAGACATGAAAAGAAGGTTCGATCAAAAACATTGCATTAATTTCATATACATAGTCATCATATTGTTACATTTACATGATTCATTAGTCTCGGCCAGCGGACCGACCAGGGAAATGGCTAGTCCATGGTTCACTACCCCCAGACTGAGCTGAGGTGTCCCACAAACTAGTCCAAAAGACCACTGGTCGAATCATGATCCATTGAGATATTGAATCAATCGAATGTGAAATTTCAGACTAGTTTTATATCACTCCCACTTGGAAAAAATCCCACTTGGAATGCTATTATTATATTTGATAAGTTACTTTCGAAAAATATTGAAGATGTTGCTCTAGAATCGGAAAGGTCTCTACGATTCCAATCACCATCTAGAACAACTTTCAATATTCCCCCCTTACTTAGCAAACGATAGTACTCTTATAGTACTTTACAGCGGAAAAGCGTTTTTGAAAAAAAAACGTATTTTGAAAACGTATTTTTCAAACGTATTTTGCAAACGTATTTTGCAGGGCCTACACCCCATTACAGGGTAACATAGCCGAAATATTTCGACAATTCCCCGGCCATTGCCGGGGTCGTGTCGTGGCCGTGCCAAGGCCGAATTCTACTTCCTTCCAAAGAGAGAGTTGCCATCGCAACTTGGCCAAGGCCGAACACCCATTGAAGGGAGTTTTCTGTAAGCCACTGACGCCGGATCCCGTATGGATCCAGGCGCTTCCCCCCTACAGGAGAATTTTGCCGCAGACAACTGCCGCCGGCTCCGTAGAGACCGGCCATGCAAGCCACCGCCCAAGCGAGCCCCTCCTTAGAAACAGAGTCGACCGGGGCTTGGCCCTTGCCGAGACCAAGGGCCAGCAGTGGCCTGGCCCTGGCCTCGACCAGGGCCGGCAGTGCGGCCAGGCCCTGGCTGAGGCCAGGGTGCCTGCCCTGACCTCTGCCAGGGCGGCCAGGCCCTGGCCGAGGCCAGGGCCCCCTGGCCCAGGCCGGCCAGGGCCGCCAGGGCCTCCTGGCCCTGGCCTGGCCATGGCCCTGGCCTGGCCATGGCCCCTTGGCCATGACCGGCCTTGGCCCATATGGCCATGGCCGACCTCCCCCTTGCATGGGGTTGGCCGCACACCCCCACCGGAGGGGTGGCCGTGGTTGTTATTGGCCATAGCCAACCCCCTCCGCATGGGGAGGGGGGATGCATAGCCTCCATGGCCCATATGGCCATAGCGATCATGCACCAAAGGGATCTTCTTCTCCGATGAGAATTTGCAACCGCCATCTTCTTCTCCGATGAGACACCCGTTCGTCGAGAAAGTAGTTATACTTCAATGGCTGTATGCCGAAAAAAATAACATACTTTCAAGTTCGCAAACTACACGCTCTACATGAAGAGAGCACCCATTCCCTATTGAATGGAGACTCAGCATCCATGAGGAGTGCGGGTTTGGCGATATGAACGGTCAGTTCTTCCCGTCACGGAGAGTTCCTGTCATATCCGTAATGACAGAAGACCCTAACGTGAAAAGAACAACTGCTGCGATTCTCTCCGTCACGATGCGCTCCTACCATATCCATAATGGTAAGAAACTCATTCGTGAAAAAGACAACGCCTCGTTCATCAGTTAGACCGGGGCAAACCCGTATGGCTCTGATACCAATGAAGGATCCTGTCAAAACAACGATGTTAGGATCGAATAATAAAGGAGAGACTTACGCTTGCGTACGCGGCACCATAATCTCTGAATTTCACCCTCAGATTTGCCACAACGGTCGGTACTTCGTCACGGAGGATCGAAGCAGCGTTTCACCGTCTAAATCTCTATTTAGAAGAGGAATTTAATGGAAGGGAGAAGAAGAACACAAGTTGCCTTATGCAAACTTATGGCATGGTTAGATTAGTGTAAATGCCTTACCCTTGGGTCCTATTTAAAGGCTTTAGGGGTAGTTATTGTAGGAAATAACTAAATATAAGCTTATTAGCCTATATTAGCACATTTACTTATCCTCTTCTTCATTCACTTATCAAGTGCCTTTATGCACTTATAAAGTGACTTTTTCCACTTATCGAGTGGTCCTTTTCACACGAGAAAAGGTTCCCTTCGCGCACGCTTTCGTGCACATGACATCTGAGGTCCATAGGCCCTCATACATCCCCTCATGGGTGTATATATGTCGTCCATATTCAACACATACCCCAGAGGTCTGGAGGGGGGAGCGAGCGCGTAGCTCGGCCCGTGCCCTTCTCTGGTTTGGGTGGCGAGGGTTGGCCCTGCCCCAGAGTTCTTGAGCGTTCAGACTGAAACACTCATGTGGAGACAACAAAGTTGGGAAAAGTGCGTAAATGAAGATCTTTCATTAAAAAGACTCACAATTATTGGTAAAACTTTAGCAGGTGCTCCGCATTCCAAGGGTGGGCTAGCTCGCTTCCGTCCGGGGTCGCCAGGATGTATGTGGCCGGTCTGATGATGTCAATGACCTTGTAGGGCCCTTTCTTCTTGGATTGCCTGCCTGTTTCCCACGAAGCCTCCCAAGTGACCCGCCTGGATCAACCGCTCGATCTCCCTTTTGAGGGTGTAGCAATTGTCGGTGTCATGACCGTGGTCCCGATGATACCATCAGTACTTCCGGAGATCCCGCTTCACTGTGTCCGACCTCATCTCCCGGGGCGGCTCCGGCTGCAGTCCGGCCCTTGTCGCCGTGGTCAACACCTCTAACATGGGGGTGTTGAGCTACGTGTAATGGGCCCGCGGGGGATCCTCCGGCCTCGGGACGGCTCGGGCAAGCAATTAGGCCGGGCGAACTCTCAGGCCAGGCTAGGGCGATCTTGCAGGCGGTGCCCCGTCGGGTCGAGCCTTGGTTGGGCCAGCTGGTCGCGCCCTCGATGCCCGTCTTCTTGCCTTGGCCGTGGATGCGATCGAGGCTCGCCTTGGGGCGGCTTCACCGGGGGGAACAGTTTCTTCGTGTCGAGAGTCTCCTCGTCCAATGCATGCCTCTCTGCCATAGCGACCAGCGCCTCGTAGTCGGCCGGCGGATCTCGGAGCAGGGATTTGTGGAGGCTCCGAGTCCGTAGCCTCGTCTTGAAAGCCAGCATGAGAACCTCATCGCCGCAGGTCACCACTTCCCGTCTCCATCCTGGAAACGGCGCAGGTACTTCCCTGTTGTCTCCCCTTCCCCTTGGACTATCGTGCTGAGGTAGTCCAAGGGCTTCTTCTTCGTTTGCCTGGCCCGGAACTCCTGGCAGAACTTGTGGGACAGTTCGCCAAAGCTCCCAATGGATCTCGCGGGTAGGCCGAAGTACCAGTCCAACATAGTGTCCCTCAGACTTTGCGAGAAAAGCCGCCATAGGAACACCTCATCCACATCCTGTGCCTCCATTGCCCCCCGGTATTGTTGCATGTACGAGAGGGGGTCACCTCTTCCGTTGTAGGTGGCCAGGTGGGGGGGCCTTGAATCTTACGGGTCTCGATGCGGACGTGTTCCACTGCACCAACGACGTGGCCTCCTCTGGGTAGGCAGAGCACTCGGACACGTGCCCTCTTCGCCATTCCGGGGTTTGGCTCCGGTCGCGCCTTGGCTGCCGGCAGTCGTTGTGCCCCGGGGAATAACGAAACGATCACCTGG
This sequence comes from Scilla litardierei, assembly GCA_030789695.1. Classification (NCBI taxonomy): domain Eukaryota; kingdom Viridiplantae; phylum Streptophyta; class Magnoliopsida; order Asparagales; family Asparagaceae; genus Scilla; species Scilla litardierei. The sequence goes on along the minus strand of CM061142.1, from coordinate 666,232,284 downwards.
GGGGACTCCTTCCACGGGTAGAGGATTCGACGAGCAGCGGGCTACGGTCATCCCAGCACCACCGCCCTCTGGCCGTCTCCTCCGGGACCTCTCTCCGCTCCTGATTCTCCCTTAGGAGCCTTTCGCGTTCGGTGGTGAGGAAGCGGAGTTACCGACGAACGACTTCTTCGTCCAGATGATCGGGGGGGGAGATGTTGATGAGGAGGACTTCGACCACATGGTGGAGACTTGGCAAGCGGTGGGCCGCGCCCGTCCAGGTGTCATCGGCCCGTCGCCGACACCTCCGGGATCCCCCGGTTCTCTTCGTTTTCCCTCCGGAGCCTTTCACGTTCTGTGATAATGAAGCGGAGCTGACGTCGGGCAGTCTCGTCGTCCAGGTGGGCCTTCTGGGCGGTCTCAGCCGCCCCACCCAATTGCCTTTGCACGGCGGCCGCCTCCTTCCAGCGCCTCCGCAGCCGCGCGACCTCCATTTCCTCCTCCAGGAGCTTTCGTTGGGCCGCAATCTCCTTGGCGAGCCCCTGGTTTCCCCCTCCTCCTCCTCGAACTGAGGTGAAGATTCCGTCTCACGTTCGGGGGCTCAGAGGGGCCGGGAGATGCTTCCATCCCTGTTGCTGCGAAGCCTGCCATCACCTTAGTGAAGGCCTCGAAGCTTTGTTGTACCGCACGGGCCGAGGCCTGGACTGTCTCGACCTCTATCCCAGGAGGAGGGTCAGTCGCGGGAGTCATTGGTTGAGAGTGTGGTTCTTGATCCATGGGATCCTTGCTATGGTCAGGGTTTCAGGTGATTGGTATGTGGTCTAACATGAGTGTGACCCTTCCTTCCCACAGACGGTGCCAATTGTTGCGGGGTAGAACTCGCGTACAATGAATTTGTATTAGGGGGAACCAAGGGCACAGTGGTTATGTTAATGAAGGGATTAGGGTAGGCTATTTGACAGGTGATTGGAGGGATGGTGAGGCTAAGCTTATTGTTGAATCAGACCACAGAGTCGAATCCAACAGGATGCAGTTGAGGAAGATCGGACTGCTGGAGCTGAAGGTGAACACAAGCCGGAGGACGAGCTATCCTGCGCAATGAACAACTCGTCAGAAAGGCCGGGTTGGGGTCCAACCCTTAGCCTCTCCGATGCCTAAGTCAGTAATAGGACTTAAAGTGGGGGCTAGGCACGCAGGTCAGACTAAGGGTGAGTCGACCGTACGTGACGAGCTATGAGTGGGAGAACAAAGATATGGACGATCTCTGCTCTCGTGTGTGGATAATGAGATTGAGAGTAAATTTGCCAACCTCCTCACCGTAAGAAGTGAGGGGGTATTTATACATGCTGGGAGGCGGTTTGGTGGGGCTGACCTGGCATGCTGACTCGACGTGCTGAGCTGGCCCTGCTGTCAGCGGAAGCTTCGGACGAGTGGTGTCAGGAATAGGAGTGTCAGCCACGCTTTTGTCAGACGGTGCAACGGCCAGAGGCACTTTTGTCAGGGTGTCAGGGCCGAAAGCATTAAGTGTCAGGGGGCACAGCGGCCAGGGGCGTGCTTTGTCAGATGGTCGGGCGGCGTAAGTGTCAGTCGCGTCCTTATACTAGGTTGTTTGTCGTGTCCGATGAGCCAAGGGTCTAGCAGAGCGTTTCCCCATGGCTGGGTCCGAGAGGAGCCGCCGGACCGAGCTAATCGTGGGTGTTCGGTCCGGCTATTCACATTATTGGGTATGGATCCGGGATCGCTAGAGGGGGGAACGGGTGCGCCTCTGTCACAATCTGAGGCTGCACTGTCCAGGTGTGCCTCGAGCGCACTGCTCCTGACGGACCGAGCGAGAGCGGTTTAAGCACCTCGGTCGGGGGGAGGCAAGGCGAGGTGCGCCCATCCCCCTGTAGTCTCGGACTTTTGGGTCGGCTGACGCCCTTACGGGCCTCTGAAGTTCGGGCGAGGGGTGCCCTGACATTTTGTCGGCCGCCCGTTCAGGATGGTCGAGCCAGTGAGGTATATTAGTGGTTCTGGGAGAGAGGTCGGATTCCCACGATCTTTAGGTCGTAATAGGTAAGATCCAATTTTTTTGGATCTCAACCTCCCCCTTTACTATTTGGTTTATTTTAAAACTTTTATTAATTATTTTTATTTTTTAAAAACCTACATATTAACTCATCCCCCATCTACCTAGTTTGTCACCCTCACCAAAGAGGACCCGAACCCACTTCATCTCCTCCCCTCTTCTCCAACGAAACACTTCCATCTGCTTCCGTCGTCGCCCGAAGACCCACGGCTGCTGCTGCCCCCATCTCCATGTCACCACCGGAGGCTGGTCCCCGCCTTTGCCCCGCCTCCTTGGCACCCACAGTGAAGCCCCCTCTGCTCCTCTATTCCCCCCGACCACCCCGAGCATTTACTGATGCCCCTCGTCACCGTGAGCAGCGCTGAGGCACCATCAGCTCTCCCTCCGTCTGACGATGCTGACCCTCCTTCATCTCGAGCTCCATCTCCCTCGCTCTACCCTCCGCTCCCGGTGGATCCCGTCGACACCGCCACGAAGCACGAAAACAGAGCAGTGGCCAGCTGCTCTGTCTGTCGCTCTCATTCTGCCCCTGTAGCCTCCCATCGATGCCACATGGTCGCCGCCGACCACCACCATCCTCCGTCGTCCCCTGACCACACCTCGCCGCCGTCTTCTCCCATCGCGCCACCAAAGCCACCAGTGGAGCTTTTTCCGAGCTTCCGTCACGCAGACCACTCCCCGCCAGCATTTTCACCTCGCGATGTCATCGCTCGTCGGTCAGTCACCGCCACACACCGACCGCGCCGTCCTGGGTCCGCCATCGCAGCAACCCCAAGCCCCCAACGTCACCGCGAGGGAGAAAGATCATGAGAGGGAGGAGAATGTATATTCTTATATATATATATATAATAATGAGTTCCGTGATATGCTCAATGATGTGGACTCCTCTAAGCAGAAGAAACATGATTTACCAAATTCGGTTCCTGCAACCCGACGTAGCACCTGTTTGAGATAGTAGAGGTATATCCTGTGCCGATACATTTCTTTATTAATATGACTATGTTGATTTGGAACACCAGGGGTTTAAACAATGCTGTGAGGCGTAGGGATCTTCGTGAGAGGATTAATAATCTTGATCCATCTATTTTAGTCCTGCTTGAGACTAAACTTGCTTCTGATGCTATCATCAACAAATCTTGTATTCCGAAGTCTTGTGATACTATTCATAACTTCGACCAGCATGAAGGCGGGCGTATTCTTATGGGTTTTGACCCAGTGGTTTGGCAGTTGTCTGTTATCTCTAGTTCTAAGCAACACATCACTGTGCAGTGTGCTAATGTTGGGGGCCTCAAATTTGCTTTTTCCGCAATCTATGGGTGTAATATCACATCAGAGAGGAAACAGTTATGTGATTGTCTAGCCAGGGATGCTGTTAGTCTGAGAAATGAGGCTTGGATTGTAGGAGGAGATTTTAATTGTATTTTGACTTCCAAAGATAAATTGGGAGGCCGCAGAGTCGAGGCCCGCAATCTTTATGACTTCAACAACTGTCTTTCTGAATGTCGCCTTCAGAATCTTAAAAGTACTGGGCAACGACTAAGTTGGTGTAATAAACGTTTGGGGATTAATCGCATTGCAGCTCAATTGGACCGGGTGTTATGTAATGCTGTTTGGCAAAACACCCTACCTGACTCTTTTTACACCTATTTGGACCCACATACCAGCGATCACTCCCCAATGATGGTTCATCTCCATCGGCAGGTACATTCTGACCCTAAGCCATTCAAGTTCTTCAATCATTGGATAAATTTGCCTGGTTATTATGAGCTGGTGGAATCATCTTGGGACCTTAATATCAGAGGAACCCGTATGTTCTGTTTGATTAATAAGATGCGTAGGGTTAAATCTGATCTCAGAAGCTGGGCTAGAGAGCATCATGCAAATAATCCTATCCATTATTGTCGCATCCAGCTTGAAGCTGTGAGGAATCAGAATGCCATACATCACACACTTGAGCTGCAGGAAAGAGAGCGTCAGCTATCTCATGAGCTGGCCAACCTCTTGGATCTGGAGGAAGAAATGTACCGTCAAAGGAGTAGGCAGGATTGGCTAGATATGGGTGACAGAAATACAAGATTCTTCTATAATGCTATGAAGGCAAGAAAATGCCGCAATAACCTAAGGCACCTGGTTGATGTGCATGGAGTTCAGTGCAAAATCTATGAGTGAAACCGAGGCTGCTAACTTCTATGAGTGTTTATACAATCAAAGCAGCTACTGGAATGTCTTCCCTAAGCTTGTGCCGAATAAGAAGATAAAACAGGAAACCACACTTGGTCCAGATGGATTTAATGTGACTGTAGATGAAATTAAAGAGGCGGTTTTCCAGATTGGTGCATCCAATGCACCTGGTCCAGATGGATTTAATGGATTCTTCTACCAGCACAATTGGAACCTGATAGGTAATGATGTCGTGGGAGCAATGCAATCTTTCTTCAGATCTGGTTCCTTGCTGCGTCAGGTAAACCACACTTTCCTTACCTTGGTCCAAAAAGTTCTAATGCTTCGTCTTTGGGAGATTACAGGCCTATCACTTGTTGTAATGTGATATATAAAATTATTAGCAAGATCATCTGCAACAGACTCCAGCCATTTATTCAAGATCTTGTATCTCCAAACCAGTCTGCTTTTCTTCAAGGAAGATTGATTTCTGATTGTGCACTGCTTGCCCACGAACAAATCAAAGATTTCAGCAACCCTATGGGGGTCCAGAACATGCCTGAAGCTCGATCTCAGAAAGGCCTTTGATAGCGTGAGCATAGAATTTGTGTTCTTCATCCTCCATCAGATGGGATTTGGAGGCAAGTTCATTGGCTGGATTAAAGAATGTATTTCCACGGCCTCCTACTCTGTTATGGTGAATGGTTCCCCTGTGGGGTTCTTCAGAGGAAACAGAGGGCTCAGGCAAGGTGACCCACTTTCCCCCTATCCTTTTGTGATTATTATGGAATGCTTCACCCTTCTACTTGCCAAGGCGATTGCTAAAGGAAACATTCAACCCATTAGACGAACTAGAGCTATTTCTCATCTCCTCTTTGCAGACGACTTATTGGTTTTCTGTAGGGCCAATCTAAAATCCTTTAGGGGGCTTAAAAATTTGCTTGAAGAATTCCAGCACTTCACTGGCCTTGAGATCAATTGGGGTAAAAGCATAGCTATGTTTAGCAAAGGAGTGAAAAATCGGGGTGAACTTGCAGATTTATTGGGAGCTAAACATTCGCGCATAATTACTACTTACTTGGGTCTTCCTTTGTCATCCAACTATCTGAAATCTATCATGTATAACATGCTCATTGATAAATGCAGGAAGCGCCTAAGTGGTTGGACTTCATCATCGTTGTCCATTGCAGGTCGTATTGAGCTGGTTAGAAGTGTAATTTATGTCATGATAAATTTTTGGCTCCAAGTTTTTAGACTTCCAACCACTGTCTTGCGTTATCTAACGTCAATTTGCAGAAAATTTATTTGGGGCACTACTAAATCTTGGTCATGGAGCGACTCTTGCAAGCCAAAGGAGGAGGGAGGAGTTGGATTAAGATTATTGTCTGACTTGAACCTTGCAGCAGGAATCAAGCTAACCTGGAGGCTTCTCAAGTCTGAGGGGCTTTGGGCTAAATTCATGTAGGATAAATACAGGGACTCGGATATATTTTATGGAGCAACAGGCACGGTGACTCAATCTGGTACGTGGAAGTTCCTTCTCCACTGTAGAAGCCTTTCTCAGTGTATTATTAAGAAAAAAGTTGGAAATGGAAAGGATACCCTATTCTGGCATGATAACTGGCTCCCCTGCGGCCCCCTTAAATCTCTTTACAACATCCCGGTTGGTTCAAGTACTAATCGTGTTTCGGACTACGAATGGCGCCTCGTGGAAAGAAGATCCAGAAATACTTATGATCATGCCTGCGCTTCAGCAACTTAGCCTAGCATCAAGCAATGACTCCGAGGAATGGAATAATGGCTCGGCTTTCCGGTTCTCGGATGCGTGGAATGCTGTGCGTAAGAAGTCTACCCCCTTCTCTTTTTTCAAGCTAGTTTGGTATTGCAAATCCATCCCAAAATTTAGCATTACTCTCCTGTGAGCATTCAAAAACAAGCTGCCAACTAAAGTACGGCTGGAGCAATGTTGTTCAATAAATTCCACCTCTTGTGATTTGTGCGTGGATGACAGCCTGCAATCAATTGACCACTTATTTTTCCAATGTCCATTCTCCAATTACATCCTGCGGAGAGCGCTGCTCAAGCTCAATGTCACGGGTCCCCCCGTCCTATCTCTCCATGACATTGGCACCTACTTTTTGGCAAATTGCTGCAAGAAAGGAATGTTTGTCCTAATTTGTAAAACTGTATTAGCAGCGGTAGTATGGCATCTTTGGCGTGAACGCAAAAGACATGTGTTTGATAAAGAAAATAAATCAAAGATAGCTCTATTCGAAGACATCTCAAGGGACGTTCGCATTGCCCTCCGCAATTCTGAGGAGGTGGAACAAGAGGTCGAACTAGCTTATGCTAACTGGGATATAAGGGACAATGGTTGATTGTTCCCTATTGGCCTCTTGTGTTACTGCATCACGAAAAATCTTGTCTGTATATCGCTGAGTGTATCGTTCTTTTTGTGGCCTTTAACTTGGTTGTTAGATTATTAGATCTAGGGTGACGACGCTTGTGTCCTCTCCCTTAGTCTCTTAGCCTTACACCCTATAGTTAGGCCACTTTGTACTCTATGTTTATTAATACTAATGCTATCTTACCTTGCAAAAAAAATAATAATAATGGGTATCATACGCCGTATGAGGCCTTGCCTCATATTCCCTCTCACATAAAGCAACCAAGTACAAGCCCACATGGGCTTGTACTTGGTTGTACTTGGTTGCTTAATGTGAGAGGAATATGAGGCAAGGCCTCATACGGCGTATGATACACATTGTTCACACACACACACTCTCTTATATACTGAAATACTAGTATATACGTATTATTTTTTAGTATATATGATTGTATATATTATAATAGGGATAAAATGATTAAAAATTCACAGTAAATAAAATACACCTGAGAAAAATACACGGTAAGGCCCAGAAAATCCAAAACGACGAAACGGACTCATTGGGTGAGTATGTATTCCTCAGCAAATTTTTCAAGTTTAACATAATTATAATGTTTTCATTTAAAAATAAATATCTTAAAATTTTCACGTACACTGACGTACCAAAAAAATATATGTTCTAGTACTAGTTAATACGGTCGTTTGATCAATTGTTATAAGAATTTCGACGTATGGTTTGCCCTAGAGAAATCTTTCAAAAATACAATGAAATTCGTTTTCTCGTTTTAATTAGTTTTAATTGATTTTAAGCTTTTAAAAATTATGAAAAACACATATAAGCTTCAAAAAAATGTTTTCTTCCTAGATAAAATTATTTATCCCACATCTAGCCAATCTAAAAATATTCGTATTTTGACGGGTTTTAAGCTATAATTAAAATACGAACACGTTAAGAAAAATACATAGAAAAAGGTATAGGAATTAACTAATGATTTCTTGTGTTTGCAGGTATCGATTCTTGATCGTAGCCCCGGGAGTACACACAACCGGGACAAACGATGCTGTAGTCTTACCGCAAGCGCACGGTGTAGCGACGAGCGGGTATCGAACTCAGGGAGGACTGGTGACAATGTCTCCTTCCAATCACCTAGCTATCAAGAGGATCGAAATATCATTAGGGGAAAACAGTCACAATCGTGCAAATATCAAGAGAAAATATCAAATTAATAAAACGTCTAGGGATATGGAATCCCCGCTACGGACCGTCTCTCATCATTGTGATTCATAGGTTTCATCATTGCTAAACTTGAATGTGGGTGAACTAGTCGCAACTAAATGTAGAACCAAGCTCACGCTCTGGCGCTATTGCCAGTCTATAGCAAACCTAGGATATGGCCCAATCTCTTGCAAACCCTAGCCTAAGCCGCTAGCGTGAAGAACGACATCATCGTTCAATCGTATCTCGAGCCCACTCTCGTGCAAACTCGAGCTACGACCTAGGTTGTGATAGTTCCTATCCGTCCAATCTCTTGCAAATGGATATTGGTATGGATTCACAATTGAAAATCCTAGCTTTGGCCCAATCTCTTGCAAACAAAGTCTAGAGAAATCCAATCGTTAATCTAAATCGAATTTCTAGGGCTTCCTATCAATTGGGACACAATCTCTTACAAATCCCAATCGATATGAATCCCTAGCTATCCGTAATTAATCAATCACAACCTAACCCTAATCAATTCTAGCAACAAATCCACAATTTCATCACAATTCAGAAATAGTGTCCATAGGGTTCATCCCTACGCCCTAAGACGATGGCACTACTCACTATTCATCATGAAATTATCAGAAAAATCAATAATAATATCAAGAGAATTCATTGCGATAGAGAAATAGCTAATAAAAATTGAGTTTTTGATAGGAAATAGACAAACCAATGAAGATCCAATGTTATCCAATGCCCAATGATATCCAATGAGAATCCAATAAGAGTAGCCTTTAAATCTCCAAAAAGAAAGCCTAAATCTAATTAATCTAAAAAGTTCTCAAAAGTTCTGAAAAAGGCTACCAAAAGCTCCTTGAATTAGGGCAAAAACTGGGTTTAAATACCCCCCAAAATCGCCCAGAAAATCGTGACCAAACTGCCCCTGCGCAACCCAGAAATCGCAACTTACGCCACAGGCGGAGCGGCTCACTCGGCCGAGTGACATTGTCACTCGGTCGAGTGACATACTCTGTAAGAAAACTGTAAGTCAGGGGGGTCTCAGGGTCTGCCTTCGGAGGTGACTCGGCCGAGTACACTTAACCGTTCGGCCGAGTGGCTTTATCATTTGGTCGAGTGACTTTCGACAAGATCTTCGAAAAATACAGTAACTTCGGCCTTTTTCTGGACAATTTCTCTGTGCCACTCGGGCGAGTGAGATTTCTCATTCGGCCGAGTGGGATTTCTTCGTTCGGCCGAGTATACGCTAAAATTAGCTCTGTATGCGTATCCGTTCTGGTCGGCCGAGTGGGGCTTCTTGTTCGGCCGAGTGAGTGCTCCACTCGGCCGAGTGGCATGCTGTAAATGCCCAATCTTCTTCGTTTCTCCTCCTCGTCGCTCCTACGAAGCTCCTTCTTCTTCCACTCATCTTCTATCGCTGAATGGCCCTCAAAAGAGCCGTGGGTGACACTCCTTAGCGCTTGCGAACCACTTGATCTCAAAATCGCTCCGAATCGCTCCATATTTCCTGAAATACGACAAAAACAAGAAATAGTGAAAAGCATCGCAATATTGTCGAATAATCGTGAAAAACGCGATATGGGCGATCAAAACGGCATGCAAACATGCAGAAAAAAGGTGTAAAATATGGAGTGATCAATTCTCGTGCACCAGCTCCCGTGGAAGCTCTAGCTCCAACCTTGTCTTACTACGACGATCTCGATAACAGTAACTCACTCTAATTCTAGTTTTAGAAGTTACGCAAGTGTAACAGCACGAACTTAGGATTTTATAGTTTCAAAACAACTATTGATCAACAAATGACTAGAGACTAAGCAACTAAGGAAATAATCAACTACATAACGACTATTCACTTACAATTTTTGTATTCCATTTTTATTGGACTTGTCTTTATCCTCAAATTTCTTAGCATCCATTTTACTTTACTTTCTGGTTTTCAATAAGTCAATCCGTGGTCCTGGTTTAACTATCATAGTGGTAGAGATCTTAATAAACATAGAACTCTAAATAAACATGAACTACACTACTTTTTGTTAATATAATCGATAGAACAGATGTGATTATTGACGTTCTTAACATTGGTATCACCCGATGTCTAGGATTGTTTGCGCCAAAGTTTGGATCACCCTGCTTGTGCGATAGTGACATGCTTAGCCAAACCTGACTGGCTGTGTATGCATGAACCAATGTTAGAATTCCATTAATTCTAAATACCTTCAAATAATTTTCTTTAACCTTTTATCACATGTAACTCATATTCACCATGATAACTCTTGTTCACTCTTGTCCATCATATTCTGACACTTATCGTTTGAAAACTTTACATGGACTCGTTGCATGATTGTTCACGTTTAAATAATCATTTCACCTGCTGCATGCCATTTATTACTTAGTGAATGCTAATGAAGTATCGTATGGAATATCATGTGTGGAACATCTTGTTAAACATTTTGTGGAATATCTTGTAGAATATCTTGTAGAACATCTCGTAATAAACATGTACTTGATTCACATGACACATCACTGGGGTTTGGGGTAACTCATAGTTTGAGAGAGTATGAGAGTGACTGGAGTTCATCTACCTGCCGCCTGTGTCGGCAAACATAGATGCCTGTGTCGGTAAACCCCTACATGCTGCTTGCGTCGGTAAAACCTTACATGCTGCTTGCGTCGACAAAACATACTACTAACTGTGTATCAGTCCCGTCTGGGTAGAGCGCACCCATGCCAGAGATGAACTTAATGGTTGCATATCATACTCTCCAACTTGAGTTACATAATTTAGTTATTATCTGCACGACTGTATTGTTGTCTGTTTGTCTTATTATTGTTGCTCCACATGCCTGCTTATCTTACTATTGTTGCTACCTTACATGCTTTGTTACTATGTCATATATGCCATGTCATCATTGTTGCTCTCATACTTTACTTATCGCACTTGCATATATGATTGCTGATCCTTTACTTGTTGCACGTGGTTAGTTTCATAGTCTGTTCATTTCCATGCTAGTACACTGCGTTTACTATTATTGCTAGAATTGTTCTGACTTACCTATGATTCCATCTTTATGGCACCCCAGATGACGCACTTGTTGAGGTAGATGTTCCTGAGTTGGCCGAGCCAGAGTTCGATCCTGAGACCGTAGCTTTTAAAGTTATTTTCACTTATGTACTTCTTTTCTTTCATATATCTTTGTTGGAGCGTATTGTACAGTATGGATTGTAATAAATGGACACTATTTGAGTATTTTTTACATCTTTGCATCGTGGCTATATTGTTTTCACTGGTGATCTGCTGACCTGCACATGTAATCAAATAAGTAATGGCCCCCCTAAAAGCGGGTCGTTACAACCTCATCATTCTCTCTCTCTCTCTCATATATGTACTTTAGAAATGGCCCGTGCACAAAGTGCATGGATACCCCAAAACCAATCCACACAATAAGGACGCAAGTCCAACACGGGTGTTTCGATGAGTGCAAAAACAGGGGAAAATGAGAAGAGTGTGTTTGAGTGTGAGTATTGCCTTGAGGTTGTTTGTTTTTTATTGGGGGTGAGATTTTGGGTGTTTTGGGTTTTGGTGTGTTTTGTGGGGTTGGGTGGGGTATTGTGTTTCTGGGTTTTGGGTTTAAGGAGGCTGTCCCATGTGGCAATGTGACAAATTCAAAAACATCCCTCAATTGTAATAATTACTTGTCATAACCAGTGCCCTTGGGCACGGTTCATTTAAGATTTTCCCACGGGAAACCTTTGTTCACCAAAACTTATTTTCACAGCCAAAATTAAAAATAACAACAAATTAGCGCAAAAATATTTATCGACACATACGCCTTCGACGTGGAACAACAAATTTGGAGCATGTGCCTTCGACACAGAACAACAAATTCGGCACAGAACACTAAATTCAGCACAGACGCCTCTCAAGTATTAGAGCAAATATACTGCTAAAATGCTATTACCATTAAATTTGACCTTTCGATATGCTTCAATCAAACACTTCAGCCACATACTGAAGAATGCTTACTTTTTTCTCTCCAGTTGAAAGGGACTATGGTAAATATATTCAAATTAATTAAAAAATAGAGTTTTGCCCTTGATTCATCGTTCCCCTTATTTGGGATTAAATTAGCCCCCATTAGTTGCCAGCGAGCATGGGTTCGCATACAAAGATGGGTGTGACAGTGAGCTTGGCATTAAATCACAGCCATAGGTTTACCAACAATTTTTTCCACGTCCAGAGAGCCTAACAATTTTTCCTAAGCTGTATTAAATGAGGGATGTCATTGTGGTCCACATGCACACGTCCATGGGAGCCCCTGCATCTAGAGGATGTATGCGTCCATTGCATCTGCTGCATTGTGGTTTTTGATGGCCCACCAAGCCGCGTCCATATGCAAGTGTGGTCCCCCAATTGCATCTCTGCTGCATTGTGGTCCCCCCATTGTGGCCCCCTCATTTGATGGTCATCCCATTTGAGCCCTTGAGTGAATTAAATGGAGTACCTCGGCTTTTCCCAAAAAAGTACCCCCCATAATATAAATATTTCCGCCAAAAAATTTCACAAACTCAAATCCTATCCATTCATTGCTCAAGATTAAATCTGAGCCGTCTCTCTCTCAACTCTTTTGTCCTAGTCAGCTAGTCCTAGTCGGTAAAGCAATTCAAAAAAGTCCGCAAATGTATTAGAGATACATCTATAATACATTTGACAACTATTTTTGAATCACAGGGTTCACTAAGACAAGCTGACTAGGACAAACAGGTTGATAGAAAGACGGCTTGGATTTAACCTTAAGGAATGAATGGTTGAGATGAGATTTTGTGGAAAGTTTTGGATGGAAAAACATTTCTAGGGAAGTGAAAGTTTCTGGGAAAATGAAAGTTTCTTGGGAATGAAAGTTTCTTTGAAATAGCAGAGTGCACGTAATTAATGCATTTCAGAAATTTTTTTAACTTGCACTTAATGCTGCAGATCGAATGATGTTGCAAATCGAATGATCTCTCCCTTAACACGGGGCCTATCGTCTCCTCGACGCTTGAGTTTCTTTCGTCGAAGTCGCATACGCTGAATTTGTTGTTCCATGCCGAAGACACGAGCTAAATTTTTTTACGCTAATTTGTTGTTCCGCGTCGAAGGCGTCCGCGTCGAATTTGTTGTTCCGCGCCAGCGGCGCCAGCTAAATTTTTTATGCTAATCTGTTGTCTCGCATCGAAGGCCCCTGCGTCTAATTTATTGTTTCGTGCTGACGGCCCTTGCACCGAATTTGTTGTTCTGTGTCGAAGGCACATGAACTGAATTTGTTGTTTCGTGCCGAAGGTGCCCGTGCCACTAAATATTATTATGCTAATTTGTTGTTATGCGCAATTTTGGCTGTGTAAATAATTTTTGGGAAACAATGATTTCGTGGGGCGAAAATCTTAAATGAACAGTGCCTGCGGGCACGGACTATGACTATTACATATACATATTAGAAATAACTCATGCACACTGTGCGCGAAAGAATTTGGTGTGCGTGCAAACGAAAAGAAGCGAGAACTGTGGGCGTATGTGTCGACATCGTCGGGGGGTGGGTTGAGAATAATGTGTATCATATGACATATGAGGCAATGCATCATATATAAAGACACAAAAAGGTGGCAAGTACAACAAGTACAAGCCCATGTCGGGACTGTACTTGTGTCAAGTCCCGCTTCCCAAGTATGGAAGGCGAGACGCGAAGAGGTCCGCTCAGACTTGAAGCTGTGAAGCTATAGTCTGATAAGCGTCTATGTGTTCATCCATTCGCAAATTCTTGTATTACAAAAGAAACAACAACAACAACAACAATAATAATGAAAGCATGCAAATTAACCAACATTCAACAACATCCATTCTTATTCAAAACATCCAGAGATAAAGTCATAAAAAGAAAGTACAAGAGTCTGAAATGAAAGGCCCCGAACATGGCCGAAAACTAAAATAAGATAAGGTGCTACACACCGAACAACCTAACAACAGCTACTAGGAAAACAAACTGCAACTAAGAAGGAACCTCAAGCTCGACGTCAGCAAACTGGTCGTCCTCAGCAACTAACTCAGGCTCAAAACCTAACATGCGACACCCAAAGAGAAAAGGGCACATGTCAGCAAAAATCTCCAAAAGTAAAAGAAGGAGACTTTTGTGCAAGGAAACATAAAGGTAAAAGAATGCAACTAGCAGTTTAAAATGATGATGACATGGCATGATATTTTAATGAATGCAGCAGTTTAAACATGAACATGATATTTTGCAATGCATGACACGTTGTAGCAAGAGCTACTAAACAATATTCACGGTTTCACGATTTCACGAAAAACATGCATTCACGATGTGCACAGGGTTTACGCCTTTCAGCCGAAGTTGCTGTACTGGCACACTTCAACGCTGAGTGACAGCTTAACCCTACCCCTCTACGTATGTATGAATTGGTGCTCATCTTCTGGATCACGAGCGAGGAAGTGTTCTTTATTTGGCATAGTGGTGCACCTAGCCTCATTCATGATGTAGGAGTTAAAATCCTACTCGCCACAGCTTACGTTTCAATAGTAGCGTGTGCTACACATTCACGACAAAACATTCCAATGCATGAAATGACATGCGATATGCAACATGATAGTATAATAGCAGTTATTGGAAGTGTACAGTTATATCAAAAATAAACGTGACATGTGATATGCATGAAATGATATGGCAAGGGTGTCGGATCTAGCCTCGTTGTCAAGCTAGATCTAGCATGGTGTCGGATCTAGCTTCGTTATCAAGTTAGATCAAGTATGGGCGTCTAGGAGACTATCATTTCACTGCCTAGTCTCTTTTACACAAAATCACAGAATGGCCTAAACATGGCCTAACAATCAACTGAGCAAGTTTCACTTGCCTGAAATAATCGTGCTGCAACTCTCAGATCAACAGTCCAGAATCTGCCTACGTGCTCAACCAATCCAACCTACAGTCCAGTATTATTAGTCTCAATTAGTTATTTAACCAAAGCAAAGGAAATTACAATTTTTATCTTGTTAAACAGGCGGGCGTTTGGGTTCCTATGGGTCGGGGTTTACCTTAACACGACGTGAGAGCTACACTAACGTCGGGTAGCGACGTCAGGGGTTGTATTCTGGCAGCAAGTAAGGGTACGACAGACTATGGCTTACGGTGACAACTAGGGGCAACGGACAGCGGCAAAGGTGGCCACGAGAGGTAGTGCGGCAGGGGGTTCGGATCTGTTTGTGGGTGGATGTGTGCGGCAGTTCGGGTGTTGCACGGGCTATGGGCAAGGAGGGAGAGGGAGTTGCGGCTGGCGGCAAATAGAGGGTGTTGTGCGGTAGTTTTTGGTGTGGAGGCCGGTTGTTTTGTGGGGTTTGGAGGGCAGTCGACAGGTGGTTGCGGTTAGGGGAGAAGGCCGGATGTAGGGGAGTTTTAGGGGGTGCGCGAAGGTGGAGCAATGAAGGGGTGGAGGAGCAGGCTTGCAACATGGAGGTGAACGGCAGATCCGGGCTGCTATGGGAGAAGGCTATTGTGGATTCTTGGGTTGATGGCTGCTGTTGCGTGAAAACCCTAGGGTTGGGTTTGCTTATGATTTGGTGAGAGAGATTTGCTAAATACGGGGAGAAAAGAGTGCACTAAGGGGTGATTGGAGTGAGAGTGTGTGAGAGGGGGAGGGTACAACTAGGGTGCAATTAGACTAGGAAATATTTCATGTGATACATAAGAATTCCTATAGGATTGATTAGATTATTTAATTAGGATTAATCTAGGTCTAATTATAGGTTGAAGATAATTAGGGTGAAGGGTCAGTCTAACGAGAGGGTCGAGACTACGATGATCGGTCACGAGCTAGGTTCACAGAAAACAGAACTAATAATAAAAAGGTCAAACGTCGAAGTCTAAAGTTACGACACCCCTTCAATCAAAGCTGATTTGTGTGAGAATGACACGTGAAATGACGTTCACAAAAAATTCCACAAATAAGTACTCTCTCAGAGGGTCACAACGACATATTACTTTGTATGTTCGGGATACAAGAGGAGGTCACAAAAATACGCGTACGAACAAGAAGGTACGCGCACGAAAAACATACGGTCGAAAAGCGACCGTGACATCCTGTAGGATCCTGCCAAAACAGAGTTATGATCGATAAATGAAGTTGAGACTTACGCTTGCGTATGCAGCACGGTAGTCTACGAACTTCGCCTTCGGATTCGCCACGACGGATCGAGTCTTCTCACGAACGGAGTAAGGCTACTAAATCCACAATCTAAATCTCTACTTTAGATTAAGAACTTGGATAGAGGGAGAGAAAGGATTTCTGCAGAGCTTCGCTAGGATGAAGTTGCATGCATGAATACCATGCAAAAGGTGTAAGAAATGGCTTACCCTTGGGTCTTATTTATAGCCCCCAAGGTAGTTATTTTAGGGTAAGTTGTTCCTTTGGAACAACTTAATTAAGGTGTACCATGATACATGGCACATTATAAGCTTAAGTTGTACCATATGCATGGTACAACATAAGCTTAAGATATTCCCCCTTTATTAGCCATATGTCGCATGCACTTATGCATATATAATGCGACTTTCCCACTCATCCAGAGATCCTCTCCGCAAGGGAACAGATTCCCTTTGCACACGACTTCGTGTACGCGACGTTCGAGGTCCGTATTCCCTCGTACATCCCCACAAGGGTGTACAAACGTCTTCCATATCCAACATCTCCCACTCACACTTGAGGGGATTGTAAAGAACATCTTTCTCTTAGTTCTTTCATCTATCATACCGAGAAATAGACCGTGCGACCGTCATACGCGTAGAGTCTGTTGTTGTGCACTTGTTAGAGATACACAACAACCTCGAAGGTGCAAAGTTGAGTAGTTCAACGCATGCTTTACCCTAGATTATTTCTTCACATTTCTTATACTTTATATTCAACAATTGAATCCCATCTGGATCACAATTGGCTGGCCAGCTTTGAATCATTAAAGTCCAAATGTGAATATGAAATCAATCTTCCTCTTCTTGCGAACCTTCTGATCTTGACTTGATTCGCTTTTCTAACGTGCCCCGCCGAGCCGAATTATCATAGCCCATAAGTAACACGCTAAGATAGCGATCATCTCGTCAAATCTAAAGGAACCAATTGGAGTCCTTGAGGGTAAGAGTTAAGGCCCATATGGCCTTTGAGTCTCACATAATAGCAAACACTATTGCTACTAACTCAGTGGTCGAAATGCATACGTGGTATGAACACGTATTACAACATCACTCCTTTCCCAGGGAGAGTATGTCTTAATGATGTTGTACGGATGAAAGATCAGACACCACGGTGTCTATCTTTTGAGTCCCCTTACTACTCATGAAATATTTCCGGACTCTCATCCTGCATAAGACAGATAGGATTAAAAAAAATCCAATGAGATCTTTATATCCTTGTGATACAGATCTCAGATCTTTTGTAAGCATCCATATGATGCAGATCTTTCATTCGACTATCTTGTTAAAGTCATGACTCTAAATCATTCGTATAATGATTTTGACTTTAAACTAGTCTCATCTCTATCTTATCCATCTGATAAGATAAGGCGGTTGCTCATGTGAGAGAGCCAACCTTAATCTGTCCGACATACACACAATTCAGCTGAGATTTCAAAAATGTACACAAACATTTCTTAAGAAATTCATATGCAATGTTTGAAAAAGAACTTATTCTTTTATTAATTTTGGTCATTTACAGACATGAGAATTTACATTGGTACAACTCAGCTCTTACGCAATCCTTGAGATGATAAGTGTTTTTAAAACACATCTCTGGGGATCACCTTCATAAGCGGATCCGCTATCATCTCATGCGTAGATATGTACCTTATGTCTACCTTCTTGGTTTTATCATAGTCTTTTGCAAATTTGTAGCGGATATCTATGTGTTTGGTCTTACAATGGAATTTCGGATCTTTGACATATGCTATAGATGCTTGACTGTCGCTGTGTATAGGTACAGCACCTGAGTCACTTGCATTAGTTAGCTTGTCTAAGAACTTCCTAAGCCAAACAGCCTCTTGGACTGCCATGCTAAATGCTACAAACTCGGCTTCCATGGTTGAAAGTGCGATGCAGGATTGTTTCTTGCTACTCCAGGATATTGCACCAGATCCGAGTAGAAAAACATATCCTGAGGTCGATCGTCGCTCATCGAGATCACCCGCCCAATCAGCATCAGTGTAGCCTTCGAGCCTCAAGGCATCTCCTTGATAGCATAAAGCAAAGTCTGCAGTTCCTTTGAGATACCGCATTATCCTCTTAACCGCTTTCCAGTGTACTTGCCCTGGGTTGGATTGGTAACGACTTACCATTCCAACAGCAAAACAGATGTCCGGTCTTGTACACATCATAGCGTACATTAGACTACCAACTGCACTGGAATATGAAACTTTTTCCATAATCTCCTTCTCTTTTTGGTTCTTCGGACATGATTTCAGACATAAATTGTCGCACTTGCTTATTGGAGTATCAATGGACTTACAGTCCTGCATATTAAAACGTTCTAGAACCTTCTTTATATAAGTCTCCTGTGAAAGAGAAAGAAGTTTCTTTGAACGGTTCCTTGAAATCTTAACTCCAAGGATATATGCGGCTTCTCCCATGTCTTTCATCTCAAAAACTGATGAAAGCCAAGCCTTGATATCCATCACAAAGCCCTTGTCATTTCCGGCTATTAAAATGTCATCTACATATAGAGACATAATAACATACTTGTTCTTATTCCTCTTGATATATACACAGTTATCTTCATCAAGCATGGAAAATCCATTTGATAAGACAACCTCTTGAAATCGTATATACCATTGCCTCGAGGATTGTTTAAGACCATATATGGATTTAAGAAGTTTACAAACCTTATGTTCGTTTCCTTCTTTTACAAACCCTGTTGGTTGTTCCATATAGATCTCCTCGTCCAATTCTCCATTGAGAAAGGCAGTCTTTACATCCATCTGATGTAATTCGAAGTCTAAGCAAGCTACCATAGCCAGAATCAGGCGAATCGAGGTAAAACGAACAACAGGTGAGAAGGTCTCTTCGTAGCTACCATAGCCATACTTATGGGAGGAAATATGTGCGTAGGATGCACAACCCCAAGGTTTCAAAATGTTTAAGTCAGGAGACCTTTGGTTCCACAACTCATAAGGAGTGGAGCTAACTGATTTCGAGGGTACGCGATTTAAAATGAAAGTGGCCGTCAATAATGCATCACCCCAAAAAGTGATTGGCAAGTTAGCTTGCGTCATCATTGAACGGACCATTTCCATTAAAGTCCTATTTCTCCTTTCTGCAACACCGTTTTGTTGAGGAGTATAAGGCATAGTTACCTGATGCACTATGCCTTTTTCATCACAAAGTTCCTTAAAACTTATTGATTGATATTCACCGCCCCTATCGGTTCGCAAGACCTTAATCTTGCGATCTAATTGATTCTCCACTAAACTCATATAGTTTTTAAAGCAAGCTAAAGCTTCACTTTTGTGGGATATCAATTAGATATGTCCGAATCGGGTGAAATCATCAATAAAAGTGATGAAATAGGACTTTCTGCGTCTTGTCTTGACATTCATCGGACCACATATGTCCGAATGGATAAGCTGTAATGGAACTTCGGCCCTTGTGCCGGTTCCAAACGGCTTGCGACAAGATTTCCCCACAAGGCAATGTTCGCAGGTCGACATTTCAACCTTTGAAACATTGGATAGAAGGCCACGTTTGGCAAGTCTATCCATACGCGTTGGTCCAATATGACCAAGCCTTGCGTGCCAACAATTCACATCAGACTCATAAGTCTTAGAATTTGCAATAAGGAAATTTTCATTACATGAGGAATCATACATTGTACTCATTACAATAAATCCTTTAAATACAAACCCAGTACCAATCAGAGTATTATTACAACTTAAGTCCACATTACAATCATGAAAAAACCAGTTATAGCCAAGACCCATTAATACAACCACAGAAATTATATTCCTTCGAATATCTGGAGCGAAGAGGACATCATGAAGTAGGAGAGTGCGGCCGTTGTCCAAGACTAGCTTGCAAGTCCCAACGCCTTTCACTTCAACACGTGTGTTGTTTCCTACATAGATCTACTTCGTTCCTTGGGGTATCCGGTGATACTCCACGAAGGACCGTCTGTCCCTTGCTATGTGGTCGGTGGCACCTGAATCAATTATCCAAAATGGATTAGATTCCACAAGAAATATTGAACTAGAAACACATATGTAACTAGTATATTTACAAGTTACCTCGTCGCCTCCACTCGTACACGAACGAGCATAGTGACCGAGCTTGTTGCACTTGAAGCACTTGATCCTCTTCAAGTCTTTCTTCTTGTGCCATTTCTTGTGCCCACCCTTATGTTTGGGTTTCTTGGTAGACTCAGGTTGCTTATTACGTTCATTAGTGAACTTCGAACGATTTTTTCGTTTCTTTCCCCCGTGTGAGGAACTAGCAACCATGTGCACTTCTGCACTTGGCTTGGCAGCCGCAAACCGCTCTTCCTCTAATTCGAGGTGCTTGGAAACATCGCTGAAGGTCTTGATGCTCTCATTGTGAGTGCGATGCATCTTCATTTGGTCCCACCCATTTGGTAGGGAACGTATGACTGCTTGGATTTGTTGCTCATCCGTGAGCACATGACCTGCGTCCTTCAACTCTGAGATAAGGTTCGCCATATGTCGCAGATGTTTCCCCATGGAATGATCTGGACGTTTCTTATATGTATCGAACTTTATAGTTAAGGCGCGAAGTTTGGACACCGATGTGCCACCGAACTTCTCCTCTAGCTTGGACCATATGTCCATGGCTAGGTCATGTTCTCGGAAGATGCGCATTATGTCATCAGCCATACTGCTTAATAACATAATGCGCGCTATCTTATTCTTCCGAGACCAAGCATCAAAAGCTTCCTTGTCTCTTCGGTGTTGGGCCGTAGTGCCCAACTCTGGTTCAATCATAACGTTCTTTAGAGTTTCGAGCACTTCTTGCTCCTCTAGAACGTATTGTATCTTAATGGACCAAAGTTTGTAATTATCGCCGTTGAGTTTTTCACCTTTGTTTAACTCAGCGACGATATTCTTTGAAGCGGAAGACATTTTACTTTTAAAATGCTGCAAAAAGACATAAAAACCAAAGGTTCGATCAAAAATCATTGCATAAATTTCTTATATACATAGTCATCATACATTTTCATGATTCATTAGTCTCGGCCAGCGGACCGACCAGGGAAATGGCTAAGTCATGGTTCACTACCCCCAGATTAACTGAGGTGTCCCCACAAACTAGTCCAAAAGACCACTGGTCGAATCATGATCCATTGAGATACTGAATCAATCGAATGTGAAATTTCAGACTAGTTTAATATCACTCCCACTTGAAAAAAAATCCCACTTGGAATGATATTATTACATTTGATAAGTTACTTTCGAAAAATATTGAAAAAATATTACTCTAGAATCGAAAAGGTCACTACGTTTCCAATCACCATCTAGAGTAACTTTCAATATTTCCCCATCACTTTATCAAAAGTTAGTACTCTTATAGTACTTCGCAGCGGAAAATCGTTTTTGAAAACGTATTTTTCAAAACGTATGAAAACGTATTTTTCAAAAAATTATATTTCAACTTAGTACCCTTATGATACTAGTGAAATATTCGGCACTTCCTGACCATTTGTCGGGAATGAGCCGTAGCCGTGCCAAGGTCGGATCCCCCTTTTAGGATTTTTCTGCAAACTATCGTCGCGGGCTCCCGTATGGATCCAGGCGTTTCTCCCCGTATGAGAGAATTTTGATACAGACGACTATCGTTTAGCCCCGTATGGGCTAGTCGGCACGTTCATGTTCAACCAAGGCCTTTTGTCGAATTGGTCTGAATTACTGCCGGCCAATGCCGATCAGTCCGGCCCCCTGGCCATACCCTGATCGCTGCCAGGGCCGACCGTGGCCCTGGCAGCGGCCAAGGCCGGCCATCGGCCAGGCCATGGCCGAGGCCAGGGCTGGCCAGACCCTGGCCTCTGCCAGGGCCGGGGCTGGCCAGGCCCAGGCCTGAGGCCAGGGCGCCGCCCTGGCCTCTGCCAGGGCGGCCAGGCCCCTGGCCGGGGGCCAGGGCCCCTGCCCTGGCCCCGGCCAGGGCGGCCAGGCCCCGGCCAGGGGCCAGGCCGCCCTGGCAGAGGCCAGGGCGCCGCCCTGGCCTCTGCCAGGGCGGCCTGGCCCCTGGCCGGGGCCTTCTGGCCCTGGCCGTGGCCGGACAGGGCTGGCCGGCCATGGCCCGGCCATGGCATATTGGCCTTGACCGGCCATGGCCCTTTGGCCATGGCCGGTTTCCCCTTTCATGGGGTGGCCGCACACCCCCGCCGGAGGGGGTTGCCGCGGTGGTTATTGGCCATAGCCAACCCTCTCCGCATGGGGAGAGGGGTGCATGGTCTTCATAACCCATTTGTCCATGGTGCACATGCACAAAAAATTCATCTTCCCCGATGGGAATAACCACCACCTTCTTCTCCGGTGAAGCACCCGTTCGTCGAGGAAGTAGTTGTCCTCTAATGGCCGTGTGCCAAAAAATGAACCCACTTCAAAAAATTCGTAAACTACGCGCTCCACATGAAGAGAGCGCACATTCCTTATGAATGGAGACTCAGCATCCATGAAGAGAGCGAGTTTGACGATATGAACGGTCGGTTCTTCCCGTCACGGAGAGTTCCTGCCATATCCGTAATGACAGAAGACCCTAACGTGAAAAGAACAACCGCTGCGTTCTCTCCGTCACGAAGCGTTCCTACCATATCCGTAATGGTAGGATACCCATCCGTGAAAAAGACAACGACTCGTTCATAGTTTCTCCGGGGCGAACCCGTATGGCTCTGATACCAATGTAGGATCCTGCCAAAACAGAGTTAGGATCGATAAATGAAGTTGAGACTTACGCTTGCGTATGCAGCACGGTAGTCTACGAACTTCGCCTTCGGATTCGCCATGACGGATAGAGTCTTCTCACGAACGGAGTAAGGCTACTAAATCCACAATCTAAATCTCTACTTTAGATTAAGAACTTGGATAGAGGGAGAGAAAGGATTTCTGCAGAGCTTCGCTAGGATGAAGTTGCATGCATGAATACCATGCAAAAGGTGTAAGAAATGGCTTACCCTTGGGTCTTATTTATAGCCCCCAAGGTAGTTATTTTAGGGTAAGTTGTTCCTTTGGAACAACTTAATTAAGGTGTACCATGATACATGGCACATTATAAGCTTAAGTTGTACCATATGCATGGTACAACATAAGCTTAAGATATTCCCCCTTTATTAGCCATATGTCGCATGCACTTATGCATATATAATGCGACTTTCCCACTCATCCAGAGATCCTCTCCGCAAGGGAACAGATTCCCTTTGCACACGACTTCGTGTACGCGACGTTCGAGGTCCGTATTCCCTCGTACATCCCCACAAGGGTGTACAAACGTCTTCCATATCCAACATATCCTACCCACCTTAGAGCAAAATCCATCCTCGGACTTTCTAACTTAAAAATTATATCTAGCCATTCTAGTAACTACCCCAATCATAACACACTATAATTCAAACCATGTATAGTTACTACAAGTGCTTACATATGTACTTGATAGTCAAACATTAATACCAGAAACATGTATATATGCACATTCTATACTTATACCTATCATAGACAGTCAAATTCATACACGTACTTCAATCATTCATATAGACACGTACATCCCTTATATATCTATCACTCACTTATCACATAACCATGGTACAGATACATACATAACAATAGTTCACACCAGCAAATACAATCGTAGTACTTCACGTATATATATAACTATCTATGTACAAAACGAACATGGATAAACTACTCCATTATCTCTCCTAGTGTACATTCAACACCAAACATATCAACACATGTAATCACACCATACAATATTAAATCATGTTTGCTATATTTAATATACATTCACCCCTACTATAAAAACACAAATATATAGTTATTCAAATACACGCAGATACTTCATCATATATACACATCACATACCATCCTATAACTATATTCAAGACATAACACACATACCATAGTCGCAAACACCTATAGCTAAGCAAATACTTACCCGTGCATGGTGCATGCCCACACACGTTAATATACTATTCATACATGCCACTCATACCACTATATACTTAGCACATTCTACACACCTAGTTTAGCTAGCATATATACATTTAAACATGTAAAATCTTCGTAATGAACTATACTACAGAACCAACACCTATATCTATATAATTGTATAGCCATCCAGAACCATGTGCGTAACGTAACCATGTACAACCAAACCTATCACTATACACACATCATCCATTACTATGTTCATAGCACCATACACAAACCACAGACAAATATAACAATATATTTAGAGTATACCCACTAGGCCTGTCAACGGGCACTTTCGGGTTCGGATTTACCATATCCTAACTCTAACTTGAAAATTTCGGGTTCAGATATTTTCGGGTTCGGATTTGGTATATCCTAGGAGAAACCAAAACTTCGGATTTCGGTCGGATTTCGGATATCCTAAATTCTGTGACCTTTTCCAAACCTGTCAACAAGTTATAATATCTATCAAACAAATCATGCTCAACAAGTTCTATCTTCAATCCAAAACAAGAAATTTATTTAAAAAACATATTTCCAACCAAATCACGACAGTTCATGGTTCAAAATACAACCGTTACAACATCACAACATGTACGATTATACATCCGAAGTTCAAACCACATAATTAAACATAACCCGCCAAATAAAACACAGTTCAAAGTTCAAAGTTCAAACCTACATAACTAAACAACTTCCCATCAAATGAAACACAGTTTGAAGATGAAACCAATAAAAATCACTATAAGTCTACGACAACGCCATGAAGCAAAATATATTTAATTTCATATTTGTATTTCCAAAAAGCAAGACTCGTTTCTCTTTCGCATTTCCGCTTCAATCTGCAATCTCAACAACAAACAAAGCATAAAGATATTTATTATCCGAGTATAATGATCATACATACAACAAGAAAAGTATAACTCATAATGTAAAGCATAATTGCATAGTGTTCTAACATGCACGACTTGTTAACTTAATGTGTTCTCGTGTAAACAAGCATACATATATAAGAAAAAGTGTGCTTCATAAGAAAAAGTATACAAGCATACTTAGCTCGTCACACTTGATGCTTCTCCTCCATCCACAAGTTCATCAATATATGGATCTATTAAATGATAAAAAAGTATTTAAAGAGTGACAAATAACACAATATTAGTAATTCTCAACAAGCAAATAATTTACTTACTTGGTTCCGGCAACCAATCTTTCGTACAACTCAATGATTCCACTATATATGGACAGAACGAGCTTTTGCTCTCCGAGATGATCCTACCACTGCTACTAAATGTGGCCTTTGATGGTACAGTAGATACTGGAACAGCTAAGATATCACGTGCTATTTTTGCTAAGATTGAAAACTTAGGTCCATTAGTTTTCCACCACATCAAAATATGGAAGTTTTCCTCTTCTTCTCCCATTAGTAACAAATTGTCTTCCGAGTACTTGTCTAACTCTGTCTTTTGAACTTGTGAAGTTCCATGTTTTTTCACCACATATGTTCTCCATCTTTCATCCAATTTTGTTCTCTTTCTAGAAATTCCACTACTACCCCCAGAATCCATAGCACTAGTACAAGAGAAAGAAACATCCGTGGAAAGTGCAAATTGACTCTCATACTTGGAGAAGAGCTCATATAGTGAATCACAGACTTTGTTAACATAGATGTAAGCAGTATCAACATAGATTGATTCAAAGATACACTCAATGTAAGTCATCTTATATCTAGGATCAAAAACCATGCTAATACTCATCATCAAATTAACCTCTTGCCAATACTTCTCATACTTGAGCTTCATATCAAAAGCCATATCCCGAATAAAACCATGATCACTTGACTCCCAAGTAAGAATACTTTCATAAACATCACAAACACCTTTGAAGTACAAATTAATGGTTGGGTACTTCACACCTGAAAATATAAGTGTAATATCATAAAATACTTTCAAACATTCATAAACCACCCGCCCAATTTCCCATTCTTGTTCAGTAGGCAAAGACTTGTATTCGGTTGCTAATTCTGCTAAACGCTTAAATGCTGGGCGTACTATAAGAGCACTCTCAAGCATGAGATAAGTAGAATTCCATCGTGTTGGGACATCATAAGAAAGTCCCTTGCCAGTTAATTTAGTATGAACTAATGCATTCTCAAATTTGATTCTTCTACTCTCTGATGATTTTGTGAAATCAACACTACTTCTTATCTTTACCAGAAGACCACTTACGACTTTCAAACCATCTTGCACAATGAGATTCAATATATGTGCACAACAACGCATGTGAAACAAGTCACCATTGATAGGTAAAGCATCCTTAGAAACTAACCATTGCTTAACATGCTTTATCATTCCATCATTGTTCGAAGCATTATCAACAGTCATTGCAAATAACTTGTTATCAATATTCCAATTCAATGCTTTAGCTTTAATAGCTTCACCAAGTGCAGGTCCAGTATGTGGAGGAGGCAATGCCTGATATGCAATTACTTTCTTATGCAGTTTCCATTCAACATCAATGAAATGACAAGTAATGCAACAATAGCCTATATTTTGATGGTCGGATGTCCATAAGTCTGTGGTAAGACTAACTCGAGAAGACAATTTATCAAGCTGCACTTGCAGCTCACCTCTCAACTGAGTATAAAGTTTCATAACATCAGACCGAATTGTATTCCTAGAAAAGAACTTGACTTGGGGATTAAGACTCTTCGCATATTCCCGAAAGTATTGATGCTCAGTCATATTGAATGGGTAGTCATGCTTAGCAACCATATGAGCAAAGCACACGCGAGAATAATCTTGGTCAAACATCCAATTTACCAATTTAGAGGGTTGATTGGAAGACCGTGATGAAATACTCAAAAGTTGTTGTCCACTTGCCTTCCTCTTATGTAACGGCCGCTTTTCGACCGTTCGTCCTTTCTATGTGCACGTACTTTTTCATGCACGTATTTTATTTGGCTCTTTCTTGGTTTCGGTATATACAATGTGATATGTCGTTGTGACCATATGGAAGTGTAGAATGTTATGGTAATTTTCGGGAACGTCATTTCACGACTCGTTTTCTTGCAAAACAACTTTGAATGGAAGGGCGTTTTGGTCTTTTGGCATCAATACTCGGTTCCCGATTTTACGATAATTTTTGGTAGGTGTAGCACACGATCGGACCCCATAGCCCTGTTCTTCTCGTCTCCACGATCGTCCCGGTATTTTCGGATTATTTTTCCGATACCCTTAGTGGAAGATATCCCCTAATCAATTTGCAACCGTTGATTAGCTTAATCCAATTTCGAAATTCAAACTTAATCAAATCTCTAAGAGGATCTTACGTATCATGAATTGATTTGCTGCCTCTACCCTCACCCAACTTTTTCCCAACTTGTACACCCCCTCACTCACCATCTCCCCTAGTCACCCTCTTACTTATACTCTCTTTAAAAGGCAAATAGCAACATGTCTTCTTCAAATAACCAAACCTGGCCAAACTTTGTAACTCACGCAACCCATCAACCCTAGCCGCCTTGCTCCTCCTCCGACCACCACGACAGCCCCCCAAGCTCCCCAACTCCGGCCAGCATCATCTCCACCCTCCTCTCCTCCATCTCCACATCTCCAAGACATCAAAAACCCATCAAAAAAACCAAGTAAACACAGCCCAGATCTACAGTGCGCGATCGCCAGAAAACGGCCGCCGACGCCACTCCGGCCACCCCCTCCAGTGACCACCACCCCGATCAACTCCTCTCTGACCCCCGAGCATCTCCAACTCCCCTTACCCTTTTTCCACGTCTCGATCTCCTCGAAACCCCCGTGGAACTCAGATCTAGCAGCAGTTTTACAGATCTGCGCCACCTCCGAGAAAACTCGCACCCACCGGCCATCCGGCCACCTACGACGACCACCCTACCTCCGTTGGACTCCTATCGAAGCCCCTACCAACTGCAACTTCACTCACGCTCATAGCCCTCCTGTAGCTCTAGGAGTCCTCGTCGGAACACGCCGTATCGGCTGTTTTTCACAGATCTGGAAGCTGAACTTTGACTCCCGCGCACGATCATCTCCGACCACCCCCGGTGACAACTCCACTACCGTTGGCTTTGTCTTGAAGTCTTTAACCTTCTGCAACTTCCCGTTTTCACTGTTCGTCTCTGAAATTCCTCTGAGACGAGCGACAACGAACGTTGAACGAATCTGTCCTCTCCAGCTTCTCACGGCCATCCACCGCCATACGCCCGCGCCGTCGGCCACCCACCGGGCCGAGCATCTTCCACTGATCCTACCTCATCTACCGACAGCCCCTTAGACCCTCGAAATACACGTGCGTCTCCGTGCACACATGTTTTTACCCGACGTCGCCATCGTCGTGAAGATCCGTTGCGCTACCCGCAACGGGAAGGAGATCGCTGATTAGCTCGCTGATTTCACGTCACCACCCCGCTATCCAGAGGTACCTCGCTGCACTACCTGCGGCCGAGGAGTTCCAGACGACGCCGATGTTTCGCCGTTCAGACCCGACTTCCGCTTGTTGGACGACATCACGAGGTTGGTTTCCCTAACGAGTAGTAAAACCCACACAGTAGCAAAATCAAACCCTAAACTAAAATTTGATAACGATAACTAAATTTACTTTTTCGCACCAGTAAAACGATGTCACTGTAGAAATCGACCGTCGGACAACTTTTTTGTGCATATATGGTAGTGGTCGATCTAGGCTGATGAAACACCAAAACGTGACTTATGCTAATTTGGATAGTCCCGATAATCTAGAAACAAACCCTAATAGGTGTCACGCCCTGCTTCCCAAAAATGTGGAGGCGAGATGTGAGAAGGTCCGAACAAACTTGAAGCTGTGAAGCTCCAAGTCTGATAAGCGTATAAAAACACTTATTATGGCAAGTCCTTGCAAAGCGAAACGAAACAACAATGATAATAAGGAAATGAGACGACATTTTATTGAATCTCCAAATGTCCATAAACAAATTACAATATCGCAGAAAAGCCACCAGGCTAAAAGGAAAAGAGTCTAAGGCCCAAACATGGCCAACAAGGTATAACATACATACAAATGTGCCACACACCAAGAACTAACAGCAAACCTAAACAAAGAAGTGGACACGAGAGGTCTTCAAGACATGCCCATGGTGTCCACTCACCACCACAGCAAACATCAGCATCAGCAACACCATATCCCCTGCAACAAAGCTCTGGCTCTGGGTCTAACATGTGACACCCAAAAGAGAGAGGGGCACATGTCAGCAAGTCTAGAAAGACTTGTGCAAGGAAACTGAAAGTGAACTAGCAACCTAGCAGTTATAATAAGATGCAATGACATGGCATTTAAGTATGATGCGACAGTTTTAAAGGTAGGGAAGCCAATCACTCACGATGTAGCAAAATCTACCAATCACTATTCACGAATCACGATTATCACTATTATCACTGTTTGTCACGTACAAGTAAACACGTCAAGTCAAGTACAAGTACAAGGGATCACTCAGCGAGTGCCCTATTGCCCGCAGGCTGTGTCATCAAGTCAAGTACAAGGGATCACTCAGCGAGTGCCCTATTGCCCGCGGGCTGGATAGTCAAGTCAAGACAAGTACAAGGGATCACCCAGCGAGTGCCCTATTGCCCGCAGGCTGTGTAATCTTCTGGTCACGAGCCAGGAAATGTATTTTGTTTGGCATAGGGGTGCACCTAGCCTCCATATCGAGCGTTGGGGTTAGCAACTTACTAAGCTCGCTTCCGGTCACAAGCCAGGAACTATCAGTTTTGTAGCGTGAGCTACACATTCACGATAAACAATCAATGTATGCAATGACATGAACAGATATTCGCGTACCGTTAAGTGAAATTAAACGTGACAGGCAAAATTCAATGACATGAACAGATATTCGCGTACCGTTAAGTGAAATTAAACGTGACAGGCAAAATGCAATGACATGAACAGATATTCGCGTACCGTTAATTGTAATTAAACATGACAGGCAAAATGCAATGACATGAACAATATTCGCATACCGTTTATTGAAATTAGACATGACAGTTTAAAGATGCATGGATGACATGCACTGATAATACGCGTACTGTTATTTGTAATTAAACGTGACATACAAGCATGATGAGGGTGACGGACCTAGCTTCGTTGTCAAGCTAGGTCAATGGCGTCCAGACGGCTATCCTTTCACCGTCTAGTCTCTTTTGCGCTAAATCAAGGTAATGGCCTAAGACATGGCCCAAATCAAGAGATGCAAGTTTCACTTGCCTGGCACCGAGGAGAACGATCAACGAAAGCACATCACACAAATTTGTTATCTACGGGAATGGATCACTGTCATGGAAAAACAACATTAGAATTGTAACTAATCCGTATTTACAATCGAACCCTACGATTTCTAATGATCCATTTTATTAGGGTTTCACAAATATCAAGTGTGGGTTATGAGATTATTAAAGGAAGAATACTACCCGTGAAGAAGCGGAGGAACGACGCCGAGAACTACGGCGACGGAAGAACGATCCGGCTCAGATCTGGAAATGAGGGAAAATCTGGAGAAATGGGTTTGGATGAAGCTTTTGGGGATTTGATGAGGGTTTGAGGTTGAGGAGAGGTAGGATATGTGAAATGAGGGTTTGGATGATGATGGATGAGCTTGGGATGAAGGATCAATGGTTTGGGGAAGAAGGGGGCTCAATGGGGGAGAAATTAGGGTTTGGTGTGATGAGGAAGAAGAAGAAAACGTTTGGGGCGTATTTATAGAAAAGTGTGGCGGCTAGGGCAAAACTAGGGTTTCCTGGGCTGATTAGTCGGTCAAAGAAGGATTGGTGACCGACTAGCTTGGGAACTAGTCGGTCAGTTGATCAACGCAAACCGACTAAGAGTAAACAGTAGCTCACTCAGGAAAACTGGACTATGAGTTAGTCGGTCTGTGAAGGCTTATCAACCGACTAGTTTAAGAACTAGTCGGTCGGTGAGTGTTCATTGACCGACTAAAGGCTGAATTCTGAGTGAGATCATGGAAATGAGAGTTAGTCGGTCTGAGAAGGATTCCTGACCGACTAGTTTAGCATCTAGTCGATCGATGGTTATTCTTAGACCGACTAAGAGTAAACAGTAACTCCAGAATAATTGATTGAATGAACTAGTCAGTTCCAGTTGATTTCCTGCCCGACTAGATTGGAATCTAGTCGGTCGGTTGATCTTCTTGAACCAACTAACGTGCACGAAAAGTCTCGAAGTGGAGCGCGAAGGTCCGGGATGAATTCTAAGGTTTCTAGGATCAACATATCGCTAAGATATGATCGATATGAAGCTCGTCACGAGTGACTTACTCCGAGTTCAATGATTCTAAGGAAGAAGCTAGAAGATCACATCAAAAGGAATGAAAACGAAAGCTAGGAAATCTCAACGAGATGAATGAAAGCGAGAACTATGGAAATGGAAACCACACAAGGAGAGAACCCACCATCACAAGCAAAACACACTGATAATCCAATCATACAAAAACCAGTCGTTACATCCTACCCACCTTAGAATAAAGTCCGTCCTCGGACTTTCTAACATATATATAGTCGCTCTGGTAACTACCCTCAACCAATATCACATCATAAATTCAACCAAGTACTTTCATTTCGAGTGCTTATATATATATGCACTAGAAATCAAATATTACTACCACTACACACATATTTTCACGCACATAGTACACTCATACTTATTATAGTCAATCAATTTCATACACGTATTTCAATCACATATATATAGTCAATATATTTATACAACAATAAACACTTATTACTTACTATAAGAAATTAACCAAGCCTCTCTTATTTGAAAATAATTTCACATTTATTTAGTCATTCAAATACATGCTAATATTTCTCCATATTTTCACCTCACATATAGTCCTATAACTATATATTGGTATAGCCACCCACAATCGTGTGCGTAACACAACCAAGCACAAACAACTCAAACACCATACATACATCATCCGTCACTATTCACCACCACATACAATTATACCAAAGTACATAGAGTATACCCACTCAAGCTTGAGTGAGACTCAAATCATAGCAGGACATTTATATGCGTAACACAGTATCCATACACATACCAATACCACTCCAAGGCATACACATCCACGTATCACATATTTTCACACCATATCTATCCATTTATAATTACCATATCAACACATCAACTACATACAAGTTTAAGAGATGCAATAGTCGGGTATACCTCCTGATATACACACATACGACATCTCATAAAACAAGTAGTACCAATCAAAATTATCATTCTGTTATCATACGTATATCACATCATACTCAAGCAGAAAATTACCTACACACAACATACAAATGCCAACACCCATACCACTATATACACACCACGAAATCAACACTACGACGACATAACCACTTAACTAATGGGCCCACCAAACTATAACAAGGTTGACACAGGCAACGACAAGCTCTATGAGCTAGACAATAGGAAAGAACCGAACCTAGATCATGACGAATAGAAAGATCGAAAAACATGGGTTCAGCTAGGACGAAGATAAGGAGCCAAATTTGGTTAGGGGAATCAGGGTAAGACTGTGAATGTTTAGGTGGAAAGATGATGCAATGATACCCTTAAGGAATACGTAAAGAAGGTAGTGTAAACAACATAAGTTAAAATACGTGAATTCGAAGACCGTTGTACTTCAAAAAGTCGGAGTCCCCGTTTGTATAAAATTATTTAGAGGTCGATAAACAAGTTGTTTGAAAACGAGTTTGAGACGAATATACGTAATAAGAGGAAAAGTGGTTTATTGGCTTATATAAAATCATCATGAGGAAAAAGGAAATCATTTACTCGAACATTAAAACATAGGTCAGAAATGTTATGCTGCAGCAATCTAAAAATTTTGGAAAAGTTTTGAGATTCGAAGATTGAAATCAGATAAAGTATAGTGTGGAGAATTTAAGCGCATGCTAAAGGTTTTCCGAATCTTAAAACTGAAGAGAAATCCCAAATAAACCATATCGAAAATACTTTTAGAGAAATCCGGATTTGCCAACAAAAATTGATTTATACAAGATCTTAATGTACGAGCAAAACGAACGTGGTACCGATATATAAAAATAATTGAAGTCATATTTTAGAAATTATCTTAAAAGTGTGTATGGTGAATGGAAAGATAATATCTTAGAAGTATGGAAAGAGAAAAGGATATTTAAACTCATCAAGTAAGTATTAAAACTTTTAAACCGTTTTATGAAGGGTCTAAGTCAGGAATGATTTCGAAATAGTAATTTTTTTTCAAAAATCTGAAATATGGAAAATGTTGAGCATAAAATCGACTTGATAAAAGCCGAAGTCCAAAGGGACTTGAAAAGTTTATTAAGAGTAATCACGAGGTATTTTCGAATAAAATTTTAATGGCACAAGTAAGAAAAGAAATTATGAATCGAGTTAGGAAAATAGAAATACGGTTCAGAATGAAATTGGTATATGAAAAGGGACAAGACATTTATATCGATACGAAAGTATATGCTGAAAATATTCTAAACTTCTAATCTAAAAATCTCAACACAAGTTTCGATATTTAAAAACATAAATAATTTAAGTCGGCGAAGGAGCATGAAACCTTACATATATCAAAAGTGTTTCGAACAAATTTAAACTTAACGAAAGAAGAAGATCGAAGATACTTTTAAGGAAATAAGGATTCGCCAAAAGAACGTGTTGGTTTAAAAACTTTTGAAGTACGAGTACGACGAACCTATAATTGATATATACAAAAATTAGTTGAAGTCCATTCAGTTTGGAAAAATACCCCTAAAGGTATGTAAGATAAGTGGTTAAAATAAATTTTTGTAGTTAGGAAAAAGGACGGTATATCGAACCATAAGGATAGTAATAAAGTTTAAAAATCGAAATGCGAAAGATACATTGTTAGAAAAAATAGTACAAGATAGTAATTTTAAAATTACGACCAAAAGTCTTCAAAATTCAAGAACGACTTTTAACTCCATCGAAATTTAGGGAGACATATTTAAAGAAGTTTAGAACAAAATTTAAATTGAGTGAAACTTCAAATAAGAAAAGCATTCGAAAATAACTTTGGAAGAATCAAGATTTGCAACGGAAAACATTTGAAAGATCAAGGATAATTGTAATGAGGTGGTCATGTGAATTGAGGACAAGGGAAGTGGTTTATGTGAATTGAATACGCCTAAATCACGATGCAAGAAAACCATGATGAAGATCTACGGTCAGTAACACCAAAGTGTAGTGACCAGGAAAGATTGAATCAGGGGGGGTTCTAATCATCGGGTTAACTAAAGGCCAAGTGAACCTTAACACTAAAGCTTCTAATGGGTCAGAATATATAGATCTCAGGAAGGTTCTAAGAGAATCAAGATCACGTTCTGTTGGGACCGAAATCGATGAACCCAAGCGAACGGCTAAAGAAATCCTAGGAGTCTATCATGGTCGGAGCTAGACAGGAACCACTAAGGTAACTCTTAAGACGATCAAATCAATTACTAGCATGGGGTCTAGCTAACAATCAGGGATCCCTAACTAGCAAGCACAGACGTCTAACTAAGTCTAGCTAGGGTCCTGATCTAATGGGTTCCTACTAAGCTGAGACAGATGCCCTAACACGTCTACCAGCTACCTAAGGCATATGAACGCTAAAAAAACCTAGACTCAAGGCTTATAAATTGGATGTTCTAATTTATTTAATGGACATTCCATAATTATTATCATTGTTCCGATAGTTCACAATTGCAAATGGACCTGCATAGGCCACCAATAAAACCTGTTACGCCCCGCTTCCCAAAAATGTGGAGGCGAGATGTGAGAAGGTCCGCACAAACTTGAAGCTGTGAAGCTCCAAGTCTGATAAGCGTATAAAAACACTTATTATGGCAAGTCCTTGCAAAGCGAAACGAAACAACAATGATAATAAGGAAATGAGACGACATTTTATTGAATCTCCAAATGTCCATAAACAAATTACAATATCGCAGAAAAGCCACCAGGCTAAAAGGAAAAGAGTCTAAGGCCCAAACATGGCCAACAAGGTATAACATACATACAAAGGTGCCACACACCAACAACTAACAGCAAACCTAAACAAAGAAGTGGACACGAGCGGTCTTCAAGACAGGCCCCTGGTGTCCACTCACCACCACAGCAAACATCAGCATCAGCAACACCATATCCCCTGCAACAAAGCTCTGGCTCTGGGTCTAACATGTGACACCCAAAACAGAGAGGGGCACATGTCAGCAAGTCTAGAAAGACTTGTGCAAGGAAACTGAAAGTGAACTAGCAACCTAGCAGTTATAATAAGATGCAATGACATGGCATTTAAGTATGATGCGACAGTTTTAAAGGTAGGGAAGCCAATCACTCACGATGTAGCAAAATCTACCAATCACTATTCACGAATCACGATTATCACTATTATCACTGTTTGTCACGTACAAGTAAACACGTCAAGTCAAGTACAAGTACAAGGGATCACTCAGCGAGTGCCCTATTGCCCGCAGGCTGTGTCATCAAGTCAAGTACAAGGGATCACTCAGCGAGTGCCCTATTGCTCGCGGGCTGGATAGTCAAGTCAAGACAAGTACAAGGGATCACCCAACGAGTGCCCTATTGCCCGCAGGCTGTGTAATCTTCTGGTCACGAGCCAGGAAATGTATTTTGTTTGGCATAGGGGTGCACCTAGCCTCCATATCGAGCGTTGGGGTTAGCAACTTACTAAGCTCGCTTCCGGTCACGAGCCAGGAACTATCAGTTTTGTAGCGTGAGCTACACATTCACGATAAACAATCAATGTATGCAATGACATGAACAGATATTCGCGTACCGTTAAGTGAAATTAAACGTGACAGGCAAAATGCAATGACATGAACAGATATTCGCGTACCGTTAAGTGAAATTAAACGTGACAGGCAAAATGCAATGACATGAACAGATATTCGCGTACCGTTAATTGTAATTAAACATGACAGGCAAAATGCAATGACATGAACAATATTCGCATACCGTTTATTGAAATTAGACATGACAGTTTAAAGATGCATGGATGACATGCACAAATAATACGCGTACCGTTATTTGTAATTAAACGTGACATACAAGCATGATGAGGGTGACGGACCTAGCTTCGTTGTCAAGCTAGGTCAATGGCGTCCAGACGGCTATCCTTTCACCGTCTAGTCTCTTTTACGCTAAAGCAAGGTAATGGCCTAAGACATGGCCCAAATCAAGAGATGCAAGTTTCACTTGCCTGGCACCGAGGAGAACGATCAACGAAAGCACATCACACAAATTTGTTATCTACGGGAATGGATCACTGTCATGGAAAAACAACATTAGAATGGTAACTAATCCGTATTCACAATCGAACCCTACGATTTCTAATGATCCATTTTATTAGGGTTTCACAAATATCAAGTGTGGGTTATGAGATTATTAAAGGAAGAATACTACCCGTGAAGAAGCGGAGGAACGACGCCGAGAACTACGGCGATGGAAGAACGATCCGGCTCAGATCTGGAAATGGGGGAAAATCTGGAGAAATGGGTTTGGATGAGGCTTTTGGGGATTTGATGAGGGTTTGAGGTTGAGGAGAGGTAGGATATGTGAAATGAGGGTTTGGATGATGATGGATGAGCTTGGGATGAAGGATCAATGGTTTGGGGAAGAAGGGGGCTCAATGGGGGAGAAATTAGGGTTTGGGGTGATGAGGAAGAAGAAGAAAACGTTTGGGGCGTATTTATAGAAAAGTGTGGCGGCTAGGGCAAAACTAGGGTTTCCTGGGCTGATTAGTCGGTCAAAGAAGGATTGGTGACCGACTAGCTTGGGAACTAGTCGGTCGGTTGATCAACGCAGACCGACTAAGAGTAAACAGTAGCTCGCTCAGGAAAACTGGACTATGAGTTAGTCGGTCTGTGAAGGCTTGTCAACCGTCTAGTTTGAGAACTAGTCTGTCGGTGAGTGTTCATTGACCGACTAAAGGCTGAATTTTGAGTGAGATCATGGAAATGAGAGTTAGTCGGTCTGAGAAGGATTCCTGACCGACTAGTTTAGCATCTTGTCGGTCGATGGTTGTTCTTAGACCGACTAAGAGTAACCAGTAACTCCAGAATAATTGATTGAATGAACTAGTCGGTTCCAGTTGATTTCCTGCCCGACTAGATTGGAATCTAGTCGGTCGGTTGATCTTCTTGAACCAACTAACGTGCACGAAAAGTCTCGAAGTGGAGCGCGAAGGTCCGGGATGAATTCTAAGGTTTCTAGGATCAACCTATCGCTAAGATATGATCGATATGAAGCTCGTCACGAGTGACTTACTCCGAGTTCAATGATTCTAAGGAAGAAGCTAGAAGATCACATCAAAAAGGAATGAAAACGAAAGCTAGGAAATCTCAACGAGATGAATGAAAGCGAGAACTATGGAAATGGAAACCACACAAGGAGAGAACCCACCATCACAAGCAAAACACACTGATAATCCAATCATACAAAAACCAGTCGTTACAATAGGACTTGATGAAAATCGCGACCTGACACCGTCACCGTGACACTGTTTCAGACGGACTACCGCGGACGCGATGCCTGGACGTGACGCTCTGGATGGACGACACACTCGCCACCGCAGGCAAGTGTACTCACTTGCGCTTTTGGCCGTGCCTTGGTCTTAAACTGCTAGAACTATTAGACTGTGAACAAAGAGAACCGGACGTGAAATGATAGCGCCTGGGACGCCCCTGACGACTTAGACTTGACGACGAAGTCTGAGCACAACAACAACAACTTTTGACACAGTAGAGTTACCTTGTGTGTGCGTGTGTGTGGATCCCCCTAGAATCAACAACAACTGCTACCATAGGTTTCATCTGCGTGTGCGTGTGTGTGGACACCCTAGAACAACTTTGCCCTTGCCATGTCATGAACATCTTGCACGTCCTGTCTTATGTAGCCTGTGGGCAATGAGACGCTCACCTAGCAGAGTGGGTGATCTTTGTTACGGAACACCTACGGGAAGCCCGACACCCACCTAGCAGAGTGAGTATCCTAGCAGACCGAGAGGATAGAGACTCTCACCTAGCAGAGTGAGTGGTCCTATACAGTATTACAGTTTCACCTACGAGGCGTCCGTCGCTCACCTAGCAGAGTGAGAGATACGCTACTGATCGTGGGGATAGAGGCACTCACCTAGCAGAGTGAGTGGCCCTATATTGTCTTGTCTTGAGCACTTGGGTTTGGGGTAGGGTTGAGCGTGCGCACGGGGAGAGGGTCTGATCCCCCTCGAACCGTAAGGCGTGAACCCTTCGAGTCACACGTGTCTTGTCTTGTATTGTCCTGTCCTGTCTTGATGGTCTTGTCCCGTCTTGTCCCGTCTGTCTTAGGTTAGTCCCGTAGTCGGTAGCACCCGTTACGACTACTGCTTGCTACGCTTTACTTTTCTGCAGCGTTTACTTTGTTATAACCCCAGCATGCTAATCAACCAGTAAACTGTTGTTTAATAGTTCGGTACACTTGCAGTAGAGTCTAACCCTTTTTGTAGACTTTACCTGACATACAGTTCCTTTCTTTTGGGTGATGTACGTTAGGTGTGGAGCCAGAGTACGTCGACGAGGCAGAGCTACCCGAGGACGTAGAGCCGGAGGACGCCGATCCTGAGTACGTGCCCGAGGAGGACCAGAGTTAGAGATCTTCGTGTTGCCGATTCAGAGGTTCCACCGTAGATTTTTTGGGTGCGTAGCACTGTTTCCTTTCTGTCTAGGTTGGGTGCTTGCACCAGTAGTTTACTTTTTCTGTCGTTGTAGCCGACTCAGGCTTTTGTTAGACTCTCAGTACCATGGATTGATAAATTTGGAATAAAATGAATGTTTTCTTTTCAGTACTTTTATTGTTCCATACTAACCTGCAGGGACCTGTTCCTTCGTCTTGGAGTACCACACAGACGCTTATTGGGTCCGAGCTTCACAGCTCCGGCCTAAGCGGGCCTTGTCACGCTTCACCTCCGTCGTTTTGGGAAGTGGGGCGTGACAGGTTTTAGTGGTGGCCCATGCAGGTCTCGCAAAAAGTTCGGAATAATAAGAGTACCACATTCATTTAATATCCATGTACAAGTCTAAATTAGGTTTTCCCAATCTTAGATGGTGTGAATACTTAGGTAGACGTCCCAGTTTGATAGTTAGATGCCTTGGTTAATATTTAGCCATACTCATCTTAGAATACCTTAGTAGCCTCTCCCTCACCGGCTCTGACCAAATTAGATTTCTAGAGTCCTTCTTTTAGTTTAGTCGTTCGCTCGGGTCCATCGACTTCTGGCCCAGCAGTGCGTAATCTTGATTCTTTTAGGACCTTTTCCTGAGAATCTCTCTATTACAGTCTAGTTCATTAGACAATCTTGGTGCTGAGTTCTCCTGATCTTTAGATGGCCTGATAACTAGAACCCCTAATTTCTAGCGTCTTCCTGATCATTACACTTTTGTGTTATCGGCCGTAGAATTTCATCGTAGCTTTCATGTATCATATCCTAGGTATATCCATCATGCAATCATTTTCCTTTCCCCCGATTCACGTGATCGCTTCCTGACAATTATCGTAGATCCTTCGAATCTTTCCCTTTGCCAATCCTGTCTTCTTCTAAAAGTATTTTCGAAATTCCTTATTAAATTCTTCGCTCAGTTTAACTTCTTTGAAAACTATTATTAAATATTTAAATTCCTTACTTTCGGTTGAGTTAAAATTCTTTCACTGATTTTGAAACATTCTTAGTCGTAAATTTTTTGTTACTATCGCGTACTTATTTTCAAATCAGTATTTTTTTTCGTATTTCAGTTTTAAAATTTTGTTACTGTTACGCCTATTTGGCCGAAGCCCGAAAGACACGAGCCCAAAAACCCGACGGCCGATCAGAAGCCCATCTGCGCAATCAGGCCCGCCCGACAAGGCCCTATAGAGGACCCCCGAATATCGATCCGACCCGGCCCCGATAGCGTGCTGGTCACTCGCCCACTCCTACGATAACCGCTCCCCCAGACCCGTTACCACTTAATGGTCGTTATGGGGAGGTGCTGGGATGGCGCAGGAAGCGACGAGGGGGCGGATTGAGGGGCACGATTGGGGGCGGACGAGGGACGTGAGTCATGGGCAGTCACGACGGGAGGTCAATAAAAGGGCTAGGAGGACGACTGGACAAGGGACCGCATCTGAGGTAACTAAAACCTAAGGTACTCCATCAACGACCTAGTTCCCCCATTTCATCTCCTTCCTCCCCCGCTCGTGCCGGTAGACGTCGTTCCGATCTCCTCTCGAGTCGAACCGTCTCCGCCGAGCCTCCTCTTTCAGATCATCGTCTGACTTAGGCATCGGAGGGGATTTGGCCGGAACCAAGGTCCGGCCCCCCTGACGAGTGTTCTCGTCTTCGCAGGAAGACATCAGATCCACGGGCCGAGGCTTCCCCTCCGCCCCACGCCGGCCACGCATCCAGCAAGACGACCGAGGCTACTCCTCGTCATCCGACCGTCCGAGGCCGAGCGTCTCACACCGGGCCGAGGTTTCCCCTCGCCCCCCTTTGCGGCCAAGGATCCAGACCCGCCCCAGCCGAAGCACTCCACGTTATCCACGCCTCAGATTCGCGCCGCGTCTGTACGGACTCGACGCACCCAAGGGACCCAAGTCGGCCCCTTGACCACGTTGACCGGGTAGTCCACGGTCAATGCTTTTGTAGTGAGAAAACACTCTGAAACATCTGGCGCCGTCTGTGGGAACGAACTGTCCCACGAAGAAACAAACCACACCTGCAATGACGCGGCTTCACCCGTCTCGTCGAAAGGAGAGCAAGACTCAGACGCGAAGCGACAGGGCCCGCCATCGTTGGCAAGAGTGGGCCCGGGCCTAGCGTGAGGAGGATCGAGAGGAGAGGACCGGGAGACCCTCACCGGCCCTACCGGTCGGGAGGCCGAGCACATCTGTAATGGCGCACAGCTCGGACGTAGCTTTGGTGGTGTCGGTGATCATCGACACAACCATGGTACGGCGACTGCTCGTCGACACCGGCAGCTCCTGTGACGTCCTCTTCATGTCAACCCTGGAGAAGATCGGGCGGCGGAAGGAAGACTTGCGACCTCGCTCGGGTCCCGTGGTGGGATTCACGGGTCATTCCACCCCCATCGTCGGCACGATCCACCTCCCGGTAACACTCAGAGGCCCACCAGACTCGGTGACCCTGGCGGTGGAATTCATCGTATTGGGGATCAGGTCAGAATACAATGGGATCATCGGCCGACCTCTTCTCAACGCCGTCGGCGCGGTTGTCTCGACCCTCCATCAGACTATCAAGTTCCGAACGCCCAGGGGGATGGGGCAAGTCGAAGGCGACGCGGGGAGACCGAATACCTGCTATCAACTGGCGGAGGAAGATCCCGAAGATCGTCTAGTCGACCGGATGGCCGCACTCGACTTAAGGGGTGGGCCGAGACCCACCCCTGCGGAGGAGCAAGAGCAGATCCCGGTCACGGATGTCGAGGGCCGGTTCGTCTCAATCGGGAGAGGGCTAAGCCACGACCTGAGGAACCAACTGGTCGAGTGCCTGGAGGCGAACCTAGATGTCTTTGCTTGGTCACCGGAGGACATGCCTGGTGTAGATCCCCAGGTGATCGTCCACCAGATCAACGCCGACCCCAACTTCAAGCCGGTCAGGCAGAAGAAGCGGAACCTGGGCGGCGAGAAGATGAAGGCGGCCTCCGAGGAAGTGGAGCGTCTCCTCGACGCCGGCTTCATACGAGAGGTCTGGTACCCGGAGTGGCTGTCGAACATGGTGATGGTCAGGAAACCCAACGGGAAGTGGCGAATGTGCGTGGACTTCAGTGACCTCAATAAAGCCTGTCCCAAGGACATCTACCCCTTGTCGCGCATTGACCACCTGGTGGACAACGCCTCGGGGTACGAGATGCTTAGCTTCATGGACGCCTACTCAGGGTACAATCAAGTCCAGATGGATCCCCGGGACGAAGAGATGACAGCCTTCACGACGGACTGGGGAACATACTGCTACAAGAAGATGCCCTTTGGCTTGAAGAACGCAGGGGCCACCTACCATAGAATGGTCAACAAGGTTTTTTACTCCCAGATCGGGAGGAACCTGGAGGTCTACGTCGACGACATGCTTGTCAAGTCGAGAAAGCTGGAGGACCACATCGCCGACCTTCGTGAAACCTTCGAGCGGTTTCGGCGACACAACATTCGACTCAACCCCACGAAGTGCACGTTCGGGGTAAGATCTGGAAAATTCTTGGGATTTATGATAACTAACCGTGGCATTGAAGCTAATCCTGACAAGATCGAGGCACTGATCAACATGCGTGAGCCGACGACGATCAAAGAACTACAGAGGCTGAATGGGCGCATCGCAGCCTTGGGGCGATTCCTTTCCAAATCAGCGGAAAGATCGCTCCCCTTCTTCAAAGTCCTGAGGAAAGCGATCGCGGAACCATCAGACAATAGGAAGGCGATACTATGGGACGAAGACTGCTCCAGGGCGTTCGTGGATCTCAAGGAATACCTCCGCAGCCCACCTCTCCTGTCCAAGCCACGGGAAGGGGAGTCGCTAAGCCTTTACCTGGCATGCGCGGAGGAAGCAGTGAGCTCGGTGCTGATCCGGGAAGACGGTGGGGTGCAGTGGTCGGTGTACTACACGAGCCGGATCTTGAAGGGGGCGGAGGTGCGGTACTCGCCCATGGAGAAACTGGCGTACGCCCTCGTTCTCTCAGCGCGAAGGCTCAGGCCCTACTTCCAAGCCCACACCATACTGATCCTGACCGACTCACAACTGGAGCAGAATCTCAAGAGATTCGATCGAATGGGAAGGATGCTAAACTGGGGGGTGGAATTGAGCGAGTTCGACCTCCGATTCAAACCGCGCACGGCCATCAAAGGGCAGGCTTTGGCCGACTTCATCGCTGAGTGCACAATGGAAGGAAATGGCCCCCTGGAGGAAGAAGGCCCAGCAACGGTAATTTCCCAACCCTTGTCTTTTCTTTCGGCTGACCACCTCCAGTCAGGAGTCCCAGGAGCATGGATAGTCCATGTGGATGGATCAGCCACACAGTCAGGAGGCGGGGCTGGGATAGCGATCCGATCTCCGGAAGGGAACATCGTGGAATACGCGTTGCGGTTCGAGTTCCCAGCCACCAACAACGTGGCGGAGTACGAAGCGGTGATTAACGGCCTGAGGCTGGCCCTGGAGCTCGGGGCCGAGTCTGTGTGCCTCCTCAGCGACTCGAAGCTCATTGTCAACCAACTTCTGGGTATTTACGAGGCGCGGGAGGAGGCGATGCAGAGGTATCTCGCCGTCGCCAAAGCGGCGATGCAGGGGTTCAAAAACGTGGAATTCTTGCATCTCCCACGATCGGAGAACGCACGTGCGGATGCGCTGTTGAAGCTAGCCTCGTCCTCGCCACAGGAGCTGGGCCGCACCATCTACGTGGAGAACCTGCAGTCCCCCAGCACGGAAGAGCAGGAGGTGATGGCGATCGACCAAGATCCCACCTAGATGGACCCGATCGTACGGTACCTCACTCATGGGGAGGTGCCGACGGATTGGGACGAGCGTCGGACCCTAGAG
Organism: Scilla litardierei; assembly: GCA_030789695.1. Classification (NCBI taxonomy): domain Eukaryota; kingdom Viridiplantae; phylum Streptophyta; class Magnoliopsida; order Asparagales; family Asparagaceae; genus Scilla; species Scilla litardierei. The sequence continues at coordinate 666,188,611 of CM061142.1, read as the reverse complement.
AGGAAGGCGCTCCGATACGTGATCCATGAGGGAACGCTCTACCGAAGACGCTGGACAAAGACGGATGTCCTCCCATACTTGAAATGCATCGGACTGCAGGAAGCCGACTACGTCTTACGGGAGGTTCATGAAGGGATCTGCGGAAATCACCACGGGGGCAAGATGGTCGCACAGAAGATCTTGAGGCAGGGATACTACTGGCCGACCCTGGTCCAAGACGCAACAAACTACGTCCAAAAATGCCAAGAATGTCAGAGGTATGCCCACCACACCTCAACTCCCCCGTCGGAGCTCATCCCTATCGTGAGCCCCATCCCCTTTGCGAAATGGGGGCTCGACATCCTCGGACCGTTTAAGCCAGGCCGAGGGCAGCGGAAGTATCTGATTGTGGCGGTGGACTACTTCACCAAGTGGATCGAGGCCGAGCCATTGGCCACCATCACGTGGAAGAAAGCGAAAAGCTTCGTGTGGAATTCCATCATCTCCAGATTCGGAGTGCCACGGGCCATCGTCACAGACAATGGGAAACAGTTTGACTCCGCGGGGTTCAAAGACTTTTGCGCGGAATGGGGGATCAAGCTTCTCTTCGCCTCTGTAGCACACCCCCAGACCAACGGAATGGTGGAAGCAGCCAACAAGTGCATCATAGAGCCCCTCCGAAAGAAAGTGAAGGACGCCGAAGGAAACTGGCCAGAGGAGCTCCCCGGGATACTCTGGTCATACCGGACGACCCACAAGGAGGCCACCGGCGAGACCCCGTTCATGCTCGCCTACGGGGCCGAGGCGGTGGTGCCGGTCGAGTTGGGCGAAGAATCTCTCTGCCTCAAATGCTTTGACGAAGACAGGAACTCGCAAGGTCTGGAGCTCAGTCTGGAGCTCCTCGGTGAGCGGCGGGAGCAAGCCCTGGCCACCATCATCCGCCAGAAGCAGAAGGTGGCCCGATACTACAATGCTCGGGTCAGGGGAAGAAGCTTCCACCTTGGGGACCTGGTCCTCCGGAAAGCGGGCTTCAACCCAGATACCGCTCGCAAAGGGAAGCTCGCGGCTAAATGGGAGGGACCCTACAAAGTCATCGAGGTCCTTGGACCCGCAACCTACCGTCTAGCCAATATGGAAGGGAGGATTCTCACTCACGCCTGGAATGCGGAGCATTTACGCAAGTACTTTCAATAAATGTATTGTTTCCTGTGAAATAAATTTATTTGAATTCGTTCCTTTCCAGATAAGCAAAAAGATGTACAGAGAGACGCACGAAGAGGCCGAGGGGCATTCCCCTCCCTCATTCATCTCCAGGGGCACCCGTGGAGCCACAGGCTGGCGGTCCACTTGGGCCATCCCCCACACTCCGTTCACCGTCAGGGTGCATCCGGAGATCCTTGAAGTTGACCCCCGAGAGCGGGAACTTCTTTTGGATCTCGGACTGACACCGGGCGAAACCCTTCTCAAAAGCCTCCGCCAAGGCGAACTCAATGAAGGAGGTGGCATACTCAGCCACGGCATCTTGGGCGATCCGGGCCGGATCCACCTCCTCAAGCCCACGCATCCGAGCCTCTAAGGTCTCGATCTGGCGTTGGTGCTCCGCCCTCTCCTTCTCGGTCTCCTGGGATCTCTCGCCAAGTTGAGCAAGGAGATCCCTCACCTGCTCCTCCGCTGCTTCCAGACGATCGGAGAGCTCCAGGGCCTCGGGGGCATCAACGGAGACAGGGATCTTTTCGGCTCCCCCAGACGTGTCGGCATCTCTCAAAAGCTCGGCAACCCGCGCCTCGGCCTCTGACTTTGCAGTCAGAGCCAAGGCCCTCTCCCGGTCCGCCTCTTCCAAGGCAGAGGACAGCTCAGTTACGCGGGTCTCCAAGGACCTGACCCACACTTCCTCTAACTGACCTGCCTCTCCCTCCTCGCCGTGGGCCTCAAGACCTCGCCCGGCATCGGATTTGGCTTTGGGAAGCGCCGCAAACTGGCGCCTCATCGAGAGACCCACCGAGGACAACTGCACCCAGGCAACAAAGGTAAGACGGTGAAAGCAGCTGGAGGGAGGACAAGCAGAGACACTCTACCTGTTGGCCAGCCTGAATCACGAAGGTGGCCAAACAGTCACCTCTAACTCCATCCAGCGCAGCCTGATCGGGAGGGAGGCAACTGTTCTCGGCCACTCGCGCGGCGACTCCGCGGCTCGAAAACACTGATTCCTTCTCCCCTACCGGGAAGCGTGGACGAAGAAGGCCTTCCCCTGACGAAGGAAACTCGCCGGGGTTGGAGCGGAACGCGCCTAGATACCGATCGTAGGCGTCAGGGAGAGAACCGTCCGGGAGAGGCGAAGGGCCGACCCACGGCCAGGTAACCTCAGCGGGGGCGGGTCGGAGCTGATCAGCAGGCGGCTGGATGTCAACTCCCTCGACCCCCTCACGGACCCTCTTGGAAGACCCCAACAAGGGGATAGAGGGGGATGGCCCCTTCTTCCTTTTGGAGCCTCCAGTCGAGGTCACGGCCCGCTGCTTCTTCCGGACCTCCAGCACATGATCCCTCCTACGCGGATCCGGATCTGGGGCCTGCACGTGAGTGCTGGCGGGAGAAGGACCGAGATGGAATCCACCTGCACCCAAAGAAGAAATGAGAGACTGAGAAGAGCCCGAGCAACCTCAAATGGCGAATACTCAGAGAGCTTACCCAAGGGCCACACCGTCTTGCGCAAGTTATGGTCACTAAAGAGGACGACGATCGTCCGCTCCCTCGCAAGAATCGCCAGCAGGTCCTTCGTCGTCTACTGCTCGGCGGCAGTCGGCTCACCTAGATCGAGGATGACCGCACCGGCCACTCCCCACCAAACCGGGAAAGGTACACTCGACGGGAACGTGACAAACACATATTCCCCCTTCCAACGTTTCAGGGAGCTCGGCAACCCCAACACCAAGGTCATCTTCGGGCGGGCGTTGATGTAAATCCATGCCCCCGATTGGTGGTGACTCAGGCGGTAGAACTGGGCGAAGAGACGAAGAGAGGGCGCCACTCCCCTCAGCATGCAGACGACGACGAACCCGACTAGGAGCCCGACGGCGTTGGGGCAGAATTGACACAGGCACACGTTGTGGGCCTGAAGGAACTCAACGATGAAAGGGTGGAGCGGGAAACGAAGCCTGAAGCGGAAGCACTTCTCGTATATTCCAATCTCGTTGGGACCGGGAAGGCAAATCCTCTCGTCGGACCCGGGAGCACGAGCCGAGTAAGGCGGAAGCAGGTAGGCGGAGCGCATGCTCCCGATGGCGGTAGCACAGACCGACGAAGGCCACGACAAGACCTCTTGGGGCACCCCTGAAAGTTCACCCCCGTGCCGACGAATCGCTGAAGGAGGGCTACCCACCAGACCAGGAGTGACGCCACGCTCCGGCCGACCCGAACCAGTGGCAGAGGAAGACGACATGAGGCAAAGCTCGGGCGGGATCGAGATCAACGCAAAGAAGAAAATAACAGAATGGCGGCTCTCAACCCGCCCGGCTTCTCAACCTAAGACGGCCTTGCGAGTGGTGGGGATAAACCCGCAGCAACACGTGGCAGCATCAGAGGACCGACGGCGCTTCGGAACCCGCGCCTTAAAAGTATCGAACGGACCAACCCATGATGACGACCAATAAATGAGTCGGCATCGACTGACGAGCCTGTCAAAGTCGGCGGAAGTCACATCGGCCGAGCCGAACCGTCCGAGGCCGATCAACCCGACCGATGGGGGCAATTGTTACACCTATTTGGCCGAAGCCCGAAAGACACGAGCCCAGAAACCCGACGGCCGATCGGAAGCCCATCTGCGCAATCAGGCCCACCCGACAAGGCCCTATAGAGGACCCCCGAATATCGATCCGACCCGGCCCCGATAGCGCGCTGGTCACTCGCCCACTCCTGCGATAACCGCTCCCCCAGACCCGTTACCACTTAATGGTCGTTATGGGGAGGTGCTGGGATGGCACAAGAAGCGGCGAGGGGGCGGATTGAGGGGGCACGATTGGGGGCGGATGAGGGACGTGAATCATGGGCAGTCACGACGGGAGGTCAATAAAAGGGCTAGGAGGACGACTGGACAAGGGACCGCATCTGAGGTAACTAAAACCTAAGGTACTCCATCAACGACCTAGTTCCCCCATTTCATCTCCTTCCTCCCCCGCTCGTGCCGGTAGACGTCGTTCTGATCTCCTCTCGAGTCGAACCGTCTCCGCCGAGCCTCCTCTTTCAGATCATCGTCTGACTTAGGCATCGGAGGGGATTTGGCCGGAACCAAGGTCCGGCCCCCCTGACGAGTGTTCTCGTCTTCGCAGGAAGACGTCAGATCCACGGGCCGAGGCTTCCCCTCCGCCCCACACCGGCCACGCATCCAGCAAGACGACCGAGGCTACTCCTCGTCGTCCGACCGTCCGAGGCCGAGCGTCTCACACCGGGCCGAGGCTTCCCCTCGCCCCCCTTTGCGGCTGAGGATCCAGACCCGCCCCAGCCGAAGCGCTCCACGTCATCCACGCCTCAGATTTGTGCCGCGTCCGCACGGACTTGACGCACCCAAGGGACCCAAGTCGGCCCCTTGACCACGTTGACTGGGTAGTCCACGGTCAACGCTTTTGTAGTGAGAAAACACTCTGAAACAGTTACCATTTTGAAAATTCGATATATCACTTTTTTTCTAAACCACGAAATTTATTTTAACCACTTACCAAATGTACTTTTAGAAAACTTTCTAAACTAAAGAGAATTTCAATTTTTTTTATATATATCAGTCCTATACTCATCATATTCGCACGTCCAAGTTTTATAAAAACCTATCTCCATTTGCCAAAACAATCACTTCATTTTCATACTCATTATTTTCCTCGTCAAAATACTTTATTTCATATTTTAAACTTATATCATCTATGCGTTTTTTTGTCACTTACATTTTATAAGAATATTAATATATCTCTTTTCTCTACTTAATTAATCACCACTATATTTCTGTTTTCATATAACTAAGCTATTCACATGTCCATGTCCATCCGAACAGGTTCATCCCGATCTTATTTTGTTTCGATATTCGATTCAGATTCTCCACTATTGTTTAGCTATCTCATTAGTGCTTGTTGTTGCATGTGTCAACTCTAGTTTAGTAGTGGGCCCATTGGTTTTGTGATGTCGTCGTAGTGCATGTGTATAGGTAGAGTGTGTGGACCGGTACGAGTGTGCCACTTTTAGGATATTATTGATCGTCTCTTGTGTCGTGTATGTATACTCAGTGTTATCCATGATATAAGTGTGAGTTGTCTGAATGATAGTATTCATATAGGTGTGAATAGCGGCATGGCATGCAATTCCTTAGACCTAGTCTTTCGTATTATAGTATAGCTTATCTTTGGCTGCATGCGATTGTAACAAAACTTTTGTTTTTAAACCAAATCTTTAAAGTTTTTGAAACTAGCTCACAAGATCACGACCCCTTATTCTCCCTCAACCATTACCACCACTCCACACATTTTTACCCACATGTTTTAAAAATATGTCATTGGCCTTAAGTTTTCCTTTCCCTTCTCCCTTCTTTCTCTCTTCGAAATGTTGTGTTTATTGTTGTAATATTATTAGGACTAGCTAATGTTATTATAAGACCTTGTGTGCGGGTAGGTATAGTGTGTGGTGAGATATGTAATAGCGATGATTAATTGATTTTGGCACACCAAGATAGGAGATTAGAATCATTTAGATGAAAAGAATGAGCTGTCCAAGACTTATTTATAATACCGATGTGTGAAGGACCCAATGGAGAATCCTGGTTGGACGAAATTATATATAAAGGGATGAGAACTTATCGACCCGAAACTTGGACGAGTGATAGATATGAGTAGCTATGGAGGTATAGTATGATTGAGAGTGATCATGAGAATGAGTTGAACTTTTAAAGCATCAAGACCTGAAGGTTAGGTTGGCGTGAGAAGATGTTGGAAGTAACACGACGTGTTGATACGAATAAATGGTTAGGTAGACGAATTTGGTATGATTAAGAGATTAGATGATATGGGTAAGGATAGATGTGGCTTGATGGTTCATAGATTACGGAGAATGAATTTATGGAGTTAATATGATGGAGAATATATTGGGGACGTGATGATTGTTGAATTGTAGACATTAATGTGGATTTATAGTTAAGTGTTTGGGTGTGATTCTAGCTGTAGCATTAGCCATTGGAGAGATGGGTTATGATGGATTATTTGAGGAATGTTGTTTGAAGTTAAAGGATTAGCGATCACTATGTGTAGCTATGGGAGTTGCGGGTGTAAGTATGTATAGATATTATTACTATTAGTATAAGTGATTCCGAGGACAGAATCATTTCTAAGGTGGGTAGAATGTAACGGCCGCATTCCGACTGTTCGTATTTTCTACGTGCACGTACTTCTTCGTGCACGTATTTTATTTGGCTCTTTCTTGGTTTCGGTATATACGATGTGATATGCCGTTGTGACCGTATGGAAGTGTACAATTTTATGGTAATTTTCGAGAACGTCATTTCACGGCTCGTTTTCTCGCAAAAACAGCTTTGAATGGAAGGGCGTTTTGGTCTTTTGGCCTCAATACTCGGTTCCCGATTTTACGATAATTTTTGGTAGGTGTAGCACACGATCAGACCCCGTAGCCCCATACTTCTCGTCTCCACGATCGTCCCGGAATTTTCGGATTATTTTTCCGATACCCGTAGTGGAAGATATCCCCTAATCAATTTGCAACCGTTGATTAGCCTAATCCAATTTCGAAATTCAAACTTAATCAAATCTCTAAGAGGATCTTACGTATCATGAATTGATTTGCTGCCTCTACCCTCACCAAACTTTTTCCCAACTTATACACCCCCTCACTCACCCTCTCCCCTAGTCACCCGCTTACTTATACTCTCTTTAAAAGGCAAATAGCAACATGTTTTCTTCAAATAACCAAACCTGGCCAAAATTTGTAACTCACACAACCTATCAACCCTAGTCGCCTTGCTCCTCCTCCGGCCACCACGGCAGCCCCCCAAGCTCCCCAACTCCGGCCAGCATCATCTCCACCCTCCTCTCCTCCATCTCCACCTCTCCAAGACATCAAAAACCCATCAAAAACACCAAGTAAACACAGCCCAGATCTGCAGTGCGCGATCGCCGGAAAACGGCCGCCGTCGCAGCTCCGGCCACCCCCTCCGGCGACCACCACCACCGATCAACTCCTCTCTGACCCCCGAGCATCTCCAACTCCCCTTACCCTTTTTCCACGTCTCGATCTCCTCGAAAACCCTGTGGAACTCAGATCTAGCCGCAGTTTTACAGATCTGCGCCACCTCCGGGAAAACTCGCGCCCACCGGCCATCCAGCCACCTACGATGACCACGCTACCGCCGTTGGACTCCTATCGAACCCCCCTACCAACTGCAACTTCACTCACTCTCATAGCCCACCTGTAGCTCCGAAAGTCCTCGTCGGAACACGCCGTATCGGCTGTTTTTCACAGATCTGGAAGCTGAACTTCGATGCCCACGCACGATCATCTTCGACCACCCCCGATGACAACTCCACTACCGTTGGCTTCGTCTTGAAGTCCTTAACCTTCTGCAACTTCCCGTTTTCGTTGTTCGTCGCTGGAATTCCTCTGAGACGCGCGACAACGAACGTTGCGGGAATCTGTCCTCTCCGGCTTCTCACGACCATCCACCGCCGTACGCCCACGTCGTTGGCCACCCACCGGGCCGAGCATCTTCCACTGATCCTACCTAATCTACCGACAGCCCCTTGGACCCTCAGAATACACGTGCGTCGCCGTGCACACGTGTTTTTACCCGACGTCGCCGCCGTCGTGAAGATCCGTTGCGCTACCCGCAACGGGAAGAAGATCGCTGATTAGCTCGCTGATTTCACGTCACCACCCCACTATCCAGAGGTAACTCGCTGCGCTACCCGCGGCTGAGGAGTTCCAGACGACGCCGATGTTTCGCCGTTCAGACCCGACTTCCGCTTGTTGGACGACATCACGAGGTTAGTTTCCCTAACGAGTCGTAAAACCCACACCGTAGCAAAATCAAACCCGAAACTAAAATTTGATAACGATAACTAAATTTACTTTTCCGCACCAGTAAAACGATGTCACTGTAGAAATCGACCGTCGGACAACTTTTCTGTGCATATAGGGTAGTGGTCGATCTAGGCTGATGAAACACCAAAACATGACTTATGACAATTTGGATAGTCCCGATAATCTAGAAACAAACCCTAATAGGACTTGATGAAAATCGCGACCTGACACCGTCGCCGTGACACTGTTTCAGACGGACTACCGCGGACGCGACGCCTGGACGTGACGCTCTGGATGGACGACACACTCGCCACCGCAGGCAAGTGTACTCACTTGCACTTTTGGCCGTGCCTTGGTCATAAACTGCTAGAACTATTAGACTGTGAATAAAGAGAACCAGACGTGAAATGATAGCGACCGGGACGCCCCTGACAACTTAGAGTTGACGACGAAGTCTGAGCGCAACAACAACAACTTTTGACACAGTAGGGTTACCTTGTGTGTGCGTGTGTGTGGACCCCCTAGAATCAACAACAACTGCTACCATAGGTTTCATCTACGTTTGTGTGTGTGGACACCCTAGAACAACTTTGCCCTTGCCATGTCATGAACATCTTGCACGTCGTGTCTTATGTAGCCTGTGGGCAATGAGACTCTCACCTAGCAGAGTGGGTGATCTTTGTTACAGAACACCAAAGAGAAGCTCGGCACCCACCTAGCAGAGTGAGTGTCCTAGCGGACCGAGAGTATAGAGACTCTCACCAAACAGAGTGAGTGGTCCTATACAGTATTACAGTTTCACCTACGAGGCGTCCGTCGCTCACCTAGCAGAGTGAGAGATACGCTACCGATCGTGGGGATAGAGGCACTCACCTAGCAAAGTGAGTGGCCCTATATTGTCTTGTCTTGAGCACTTGGGTTTTGTCACACCCCGCTTCCCTAATATGGAAGGTGAGACGTGAGGAGGTCCGCTCAGACGTGGAGCTGTGAAGCTGCAGTCTGATAAGCGTCTGTAAAAATTTCGAAAAGTAGCAGGTCCTTGCATTGCGACGAAACAACAATAATAATAAAGCAGATTAAAGAACATCCACCAACAACATCCAATAATTATTACAACATCACAGAATAGTCACAAAAATACAAGTCTGAACAATAGCCCTAAAGCATGGCCAAACAAAACAACGAGAGATAGGTGCTACGCACGGACACCTAACAGCAACTAAGGAAAGATAATAACTAAGGGGAGACTCCAAACGAGTCTAGGACTGGTCACCAGTGTCCTCAAACTCGGTCTCAACAGGGACCTCAAACTCAGCGTCAACGAATTGCTCGTCCTCTGCTACCTGCTCTGTCTCAAAGTCTGACATGTGACACCCAAAGAGAAAAGGGCACATGTCAGCAAAAGTCTCCCAAGGGAAGCGGAGAACTTTTGTGCAAGGATACAAATATAGAAACCGACTAGCAGTTCTAAACAATATGAAATGACATTTAAAGAGTGCAATAGTTTAAATGACATGATGCATGCACGCCGTAGCAGAAACTACGAAAACACTATTTCACGATTTTCACGAAACATTAACTTTTCACATTGTGCACAGAGTTTACGCCTTACAGCTGAAGTGGCTGTACGGGCACACTTCTACGCTGAGTGGTCGCTTAACCCTACCCCTCCACGTGTATCGAGCGTTGGTTTTCCAACAACACTGTGCTCGCTTCTGGATCACGAGCCAGGAAGTGTTTTTCATTTGACGTAGGGGTGCACCTAGCCTCAATAGCAATAACATTTGTAGCGTGTGCTACTCAATCATGAAGAACATATGATGCATGACATGACATAGCAATGAGCAGATAAATTGCGTACCGTTAATTGAAATTTAAACATGGCATGTCAGCATGAATGAAAGCAGGTAAAGTGTCGGATCTAGTTTCGTTGTCAAACTAGATCAAATAGGGCATCTAGGCGACTATCATTTCACCGCCTAGTCTCTTTTACACAATCTTACAAATTGGCCTAAAACACGGCCTAAATAATTACTGGCAAGTATCACTTGCCTGTTTCCGGTGGTCTCGGTTGTCGTAGGTTCGTCTGGGCGGGTACTATGTGTCGATATATCCGGTTCGCTATTTTGGTTAAACAAATTACGAATTAGGTCCCTTGCAAGATGAGCACAAAATTAAGTTAATCCCTAAATTAGGTTCGTCATATTTTTATTGGGTTCTCCGGCTATGGTGACGTTTATATTGTGTTACAACAACATGATGTGTCTTATTTTATTCTTGTTTTATTACCCTAACATCATTTACAATGTTAACATGCCGAATTTAAATAATACGAACAAATTACATTAACTAATATTAACAACTAATTAATCAATTAAGCTAATTAACCCATTAATCTAATTACAATGTTAACACGATGTTTAGAATGACTATGGTTAACATTACACTACCTCCTACCTCTAACAATTTAATTCATATATCCCCAACTTTCTCTCTCTCCTATCTTTTATCATATCTGTTAACTACCCCTTTTTCTTAACTTTCTTAGCCTATTATTGCCCATGGCTGTCAAAGTCCACTTCCATTTCTTTTATTTCTCTTACACCCACTCTATTCTATAATATAAGGCTGTCACCATTCTTTATTCATTTAAAAACCATTCTTATCTCTCTATTCCTTTCTCTTTACTTCTACTATCATTCTTTCCTTCATCTTTTTCTTTTTTTTTAAGTTTGCAAAGCTTGCAGGCAACTCTTGGAGACTCACGCACGCCAAAGGGAAGAGACACTCACGCGGGAGAGGGGGACGTGCGGCGAACGGCGGCGGCTTCCGGCGGATCTGGGCGGCGGCTTCAGCGACCCGGCGGGCGGCGCGCGCGGCCTTCCTCCGGCCAGGAGGCGGCGACTACTCACGGGCGGCGGCGCGCGCTGTTTGCAGGCGAGGGGGTGCGGCGTTGGGCGCGGGGAGAGGGTGGAGGCCGGCTAGGGGAGAGGGAGGTGAGAGGGGTGGAGGAGGAAGGAGGAAGAAGAAGAAGAAGGAGATGAGGGTTTGTAGGGTTTGCTAATTTTTGTAAATCTTTTGGGTTTAACAGATCTGAAGTTTGGGTGTTGATTTCTTTGAATCTGAAGTTTTATTTTCAGATGTTTTGGCTTGTTTTGCTCCTCCTCTCAATTTGATTTTTGTATGGAAAGTGGGTTGAGATTGGTTTTTGTGTATGGTTATTTTGCTGAAATTTGTAGGATGAATGAGGATGGATTTGCAGTTTGTTTTGCAGGGGAGACGATGGTGCCTGTTCTTAAGGAGAGATAGCACAGGAGACAACACTCACCATTTGTCAAACTCAATTTAATATGATTAGGATGGAAGTTATTATAACTTTAGACCAAAGCAATTGTAGAGCCGTGTCTGTTTGCTTGAACAAAATAAATGTATGCCAACTGTGACTAATTGAGGAGATGTATCTGGTTGTCTAAAACGTGTGTGTTGTCGTGTAGTTAAGGGTTAAGACATTTACGTAATTAAGTGTAATTAGTCATCATTAAAAATGAAAAAGTAATTAGTGAAATTAATTAAAAGTAATAAAAATTTGTAATTAGTAAAATAAAGTAATTAGTGAAACAATTAAAGTGTTTAACAATTGGTAATTAGCACGACAATTAAGTTAAATAATTTAGTTTGACTTGATGGTAAATATTGACGACACGGTAAAACGAATTCAGTGACGCGCTCGCGTCGACACGTACGGACGAAAAGTTAACTGGATAACATAAGTAAAATACTGGCACGCACAATCGAAAACTCGCCTAAAAATACTGGCCGTTACATTCTACCCACCTTAGGAAAAATTCCGTCCTCGGAATTCTCATCAACTAAGGAGCAGAAAACAAATATGGATAACGCTCTCGTATCTCATCTTCTCGCTCCCAGGTAGACTCTCCTGGCGAGTCGCGACGCCACATCACTCTGACTAGATCAACGGTCCTGTTTCTGAAGACTTTCTGACGTCGATCTAGGATCTCCACAGGTTGCTGTTCGTACGTCAGATCTGGTCGAACTGTAATCTCAGAGTAGTCCACAGCATGAGAAGGGTCGCTAATATAACGACGGAGCTGAGACACATGAAAGACGTCATGAACTCCCTCCAAGGATGGTGGCAAAGCTAAGCGATAAGCTACTTCTCCAACTCGCTCTAGCACATCGAATGGTCCAATATATCTCGGACTAAGCTTGCCTCTCTTCCCAAATCGAATCACTCCTCGATTTGGTGAGATCTTCAGGAACACATGATCTCCCGGCTGAAACTCTAGAGGACGCCGTTTAGCATCTGCCCAATGCTTATAACGGTCCTGGGCGATTCGAATCTTGTCTCTGATATCACGCACAACATCAACTGCTTCCACTATCATCTCTGGGCCCAAGAGCTCTCTATCACCAACGTCCTCCCAACTCAACGGTGATCGACATTTTCTCCCGTAGAGAGCAGCAAAAGGCGCCATGCCAATGCTCGCCTGGTAGCTGTTGTTGTAGGAAAACTCCACCAGGTGCAAATGATCCTCCCATGAACCCTTGAGATCCAACATGCAAGCTCTCAACATATCCTCCAAGATCTGAATAGTGCGCTCCGACTGTCCATCCGTCTGCGGGTGATACGCAGTACTGAACTTCAGACTGGTACCCAGATTGGTCTGCAGACTCTTCCAGAACTGAGATGTGAATCTCGTATCACGATCTGATACAATGCTCACAGGGACTCCATGCAAGCGCATGATCTCCTACACGACATAATTCATATCACGACTAGTACTAGAAGGAAACTATTAAGGTACGAGTTAGGTCATTACCTCCATATACTTCCTTGCTAATATCTCCGTGGATTGCCCAACTCGGAAAGGTATAAAGTGCGCGGACTTGGTCAATCGATCAACGATGACCCAGATCGCGTCGTTCTGCCGGGTGCTCCGAGGTAAGCCAGTCACGAAGTCCATCGTGATGTGCTGCCACTTCCACTCAGGAATCGGCAGAGGTTGTAGTAATCCGGCAATGCGATGATGTTCAGCCTTCACTTGCTGACACACGAGGCACTTGGCAACGCTCCGTGCCACACTTCTCTTCATTCCATGCCACCAAAAATTCTGTCGAAGATCCTTGTACATCTTAGTACCTCCAGGATGAATAGAATAAGGCGAACTGTGAGCCTCATTCATCAACTCCTCTCTGATATCTCCTGCAGGTACGCAGATCCTACTACCATATCTCAAAGATCCATCTGTGTGAATCAGAAAATCTGTCCGAAGTCCTGCTTCAACTTGCTCTCTGATCTTCTTCAATTTAGCATCTCCATCTTGAGCAGTCTTGATTCGATCCACAATCGTCGATTGAATCTGCATGTTCATCAATGACGATGTGACTCCAGGTAGTACAGCTTCAACATTCATCCTTCGCAGATCCTGCTGCAATCTCCACTGAGCTGTGAGAATCATCACTTCGGGCAGTCGACTCAAGGCATCCGGTACGACATTCACCTTCCCTGGATGATACTGAAGATCGATGTCGTAGTCTGCCATCAATTCCAACCATCTACGTTGTCTCATATTCAGCTCCTTCTGGGTGAATATATATTTCAAACTTTTGTGATCAGTGAAGATTTTCACTTTTTCACTCAGTAAGAAATGTCGCCAAATTTTCAGTGCAAAGATGACGGCAGCTAACTCCAAGTCGTGAGTCGGATAATTCTTCTCATGGACCTTCAATTGTCGCGAAGCATAAGCGACCACATGATTGTGCTGGTGCAGAACGCATCCAAGTCCCTTGCCCGATGCGTCGCAGAAAATCTCGAAGCCTCCGCTTCTGTCCGGAATAGCTAAGACTGGTGCAGTAGTCAGTCTCTCCTTCAAGGTAGAAAAAGCTTGCTCACAAGAGTCTGACCAACTGAACTTAACATCCTTCCTTGTCAATCTCGTCATCGGCTCAGCTATCCTCAAGAAACCCTTGATAAATCTGCGGTAGTATCCAGCCAATCCAAGGAAACTCCTGATGTCCGATGCCGATCGAGGTGTAGGCCATTCACTGACTGCTTTGACCTTCTCCGGATCCACTGAGATACCAGCTCCCGATACTACATGCCCAAGAAATGCAATTCTATCCAGCCAGAATTCGCATTTGCTGTACTTGGCATACAGTCTATGGTGACGGAGCGTCTCCAACACTATCTTCAGATGTTCTGCATGCTCTTCCTCGCTCTTCGAGTACACCAAGATATCGTCTATGAAGATCACTACGAACTTGTCAAGGAAGTCGTAAAAGATAAGGTTCATGAGATTCATGAACACAGCAGGAGCGTTGGTCACACCGAATGGCATGACAACGAATTCGTAATGCCCGTACTTAGTCCGAAAAGCGGTCTTGAGCACATCTTCCTTCTTGACTCTGACTTGATGGTATCCGCTCCGGAGATCCAACTTCGAAAATACCCTCGATCCACCAAGCTGATCAAAGATATCATCAATACGGGGCAGCGGGTACTTGTTCTTCACTGTGATCTGATTCAACTCCCGATAATCAATGCACATTCTTCTAGAGCCATCTTTCTTCTTTACTAGCAAGACGGGTGCACCCCAGGGAGATACGCTGGGATGAATGAAACCCTTCTGTAGTAGCTCATCCAACTGCTTCCTCAACTCTTCTAATTCTGCAGGAGCCATACGGTACGGTGCCTTCGAAATTGGTTGAGCTCCTGGCATAAGATCGATGCCGAACTCCAACGCTCGATCGGGCGGCAGTCCAGAAATGTCTTCAGGGAAGACGTCTTCGAAATCTCTCACTACTGCAGGCTTCTCTGGTTCAGCAATCATAGATGCAATGGTCAATTGGTAAGGCTGGGCTCGAAACTTGACAGGTCCAAGCGAACGTCCTCCACCGACAAACTCGAACACTGGGTGGTCAGGAATTTCGAAGACCACTTTCTTCCGGTGACAGTCGATCGTGGCATAAAAAGCTCCTAACCAGTCAATGCCGAGAATAGCATCAAAGTTGGGTAGGTCGTGGACGATGAAATTAGCATATAGTTCGTGTCCACTAATCACCAACGGGCATGGTCTGCATCCCAGTGCAACCTTCACTACACCATTCCCAGTTGTAATGTTCCAACACTTGGGAAGTGTATAGGTGGGTATCGAGTGTTCGACTACGAACTTCCGAGATAGGATGCACATGGAAGCTCCAGAATCGAACAGGGTCAAGGCCGGGTGAGATGAAACTAAGATGACACCTAAGGGTAACATGCAACTAGGTTAACATGGATCTAACTAATCAAATATAATGCATCAATAAGGAAGACTAGTATAGAAGTTACATGCAATAACTCCGTCCTCAGTCTCTGCCTCCACTGCAGTCATCGTGAAAGCTTGTCTCTTAGGCTGAACAGCCTGCTGGAAAGCCTGCTTCTGGGGAATGAGAGGCGCTCCACGTCCAGCGACTACTGGAGCTCTCTGCTGCTGAACTCCGGCTGGTGCCTTCTGAAGTTGATTGGCATGTCGACAATCCTTCACTGAATGCGTAGCGTCGCCACAAATCAAGCACTGGCCCAGAAACCTCCTGCACTGCTCCTTCACATGACCAGCCTTGCCACAAAAATGGCACAACTTCGGAGTAGGCCCACCTGGTCTCTTAAACTGTACGGACTGATTAGGCTTGAACCCAGGCCTAACCACAGCTCTGGCCTGCTCCATAGGCCTCTTTCCAGCACCTGAATATTGTCCTCTCCTCTGATTGGCAATCAGCTCCTGCCTCTTGGCAGCTATCAACAACTTCTGGTAAGAATCCAAGTCCGAAGAGGAAATCAGACTCTGCAGCTCCAAAGATAAACCTTGTAAGAATTTCTGAGCTCGATCCTCAGCAGTCTCCACCATCTTCGGCGCAAAGCGACTCAGTCTCATGAACTCTTGGTGGTACTGGTCCACCGTCAGATTCCCTTGCTTCAGATTGATAAACTGCTGCATCAGCTCCCTCTTGGCAGCTCGAGGGAAATATTCATCATTAAATCTCGCCTTGAAAGTGGCCCAGGGGATAGGTTTCGCCAACAGCTGCTCTTCTGACTCCCACCAACTGCGGGCATTGTCCTTCAGTTGCTTCTTCACCAAGTCAACCCATCCAGCCGGGTTAACTTTCGAGAGAAGCAGGTTATCCTCTGTGTTCTTCATCCATTCATCTGCAGCTAATGATCCTTCTGACCCAGTGAAATATGATGGGCCCAGCTCCCGAAACTGCTTCGCTCCCGGCTCGAAGCGAGGGGCATTCTGAAGCATGCCCTGCTGAACCTGCATCATCTGATGCATCATCCTCATCATCTCAGCCGTGGTGGGTTCTCTATCAGCATCCGCAACACGTCCTGCTCCACCACCAGCTCCAGATCCACTACCAGCTCCTCGGGTAATGCGTCTACCGGCCATCTAAGACAAGGAAATGTTCAGATTAGACTTAATCATGACTCGAATGTTCCGAATATTTAAATGGATGTTGTTATCATTATTGTTGTTCCGATATTTCGCAGATGCAAAGAGGAGACCTGCATGGGCCACCACTAAAACCTGTCACACCCCGCTTCCCTAATATGGAAGGCGAGACGTGAGGAGGTCCGCTCAGACGTGGAGCTGTGAAGCTGCAGTCTGATAAGCGTCTGTAAAAATTTCGAAAAGTAGCAGGTCCTTGCATTGCGACGAAACAACAATAATAATAAAGCAGATTAAAGAACATCCACCAACAACATCCAATAATTATTACAACATCACAGAATAGTCACAAAAGTACAAGTCTGAACAATAGGCCTAAAGCATGGCCAAACAAAACAACGAGAGATAGGTGCTACGCACCGACACCTAACAGCAACTAAGGAAAGATAATAACTAAGGGGAGACTCCAAACGAGTCTAGGACTGGTCACCAGTGTCCTCGAACTCGGTCTCAGCAGGGACCTCAAACTCAGCGTCAACGAACTGCTCGTCCTCTGCTACCTGCTCTGTCTCAAAGTCTGACATGTGACACCCAAAGAGAAAAGGGCACATGTCAGCAAAAGTCTCCCAAGGGAAGCGGAGAACTTTTGTGCAAGGATACAAATATAGAAAACGACTAGCAGTTCTAAACAATATGAAATGACATTTAAAGAGTGCAATAGTTTAAATGACATGATGCATGCACGTCGTAGCAGAAACTACGAAAACACTATTTCACGATTTTCACGAAACATTAACTTTTCACATTGTGCACAGAGTTTACGCCTTACAGCTGAAGTGGCTGTACGGGCACACTTCTACGCTGAGTGGTCGCTTAACCCTACCCCTCCACGTGTATCGAGCGTTGGTTTCCCAACAACACTGTGCTCGCTTCTGGATCACGAGCCAGGAAGTGTTTTTCATTTGGCGTAGGGGTGCACCTAGCCTCAATAGCAATAACATTTGTAGCGTGTGCTACTCAATCATGAAGAACATATGATGCATGACATGACATAGCAATGAGCAGATAAATTGCGTACCGTTAATTGAAATTTAAACATGGCATGTCAGCATGAATGAAAGCAGGTAAAGTGTCGGATCTAGTTTCGTTGTCAAACTAGATCAAATAGGGCGTCTAGGCGACTATCATTTCACCGCCTAGTCTCTTTTACGCAATCTTACAAATTGGCCTAAAACATGGCCTAAATAATTACTGGCAAGTATCACTTGCCTGTTTCCGGTGGTCTCGGTTGTCGTAGGTTCGTCTGGGCGGGTACTACGTGTCGATATATCCGGTTCGCTGTTTTGGTTAAACAAATTACGAATTATGTCCCTTGCAAGATGAGCACAAAATTAAGTTAATCCCTAAATTAGGTTCGTCATATTTTTATTGGGTTCTCCGGCTATGGTGACGTTTATATTGTGTTACAACAACATGATGCGTCTTATTTTATTCTTGTTTTATTACCCTAACATCATTTACAATGTTAACATGCCGAATTTAAATAATATGAACAAATTACATTAACTAATATTAACAACTAATTAATCAATTAAGCTAATTAACCCATTAATCTAATTACAATGTTAACACGATGTTTAGAATGACTATGGTTAACATTACACTACCTCCTACCTCTAACAATTTAATTCATATATCCCCAACTTTCTCTCTCTCCTATCTTTTATCATATCTGTTAACTACCCCTTCTTCTTAACTTTCTTAGCCTATTATTGCACATGGCTGTCAAAGTCCACTTCCATTTCTTTTATTTCTCTTACACCCACTCTATTCTATAATATAAGGCTGTCACCATTCTTTATTCATTTAAAAACCATTCTTATCTCTCTGTTCCTTTCTCTTTACTTCTACTGTCCTTCGTTCCTTCATCTTTTTCTTTTTCTTTTAAGTTTGCAAAGCTTGCAGGCAACTCTTGGAGACTCACGCACGCCAAAGGGAAGAGACACTCACGCGGGAGAGGGGGACGCACGGCGAACGGCGGCGGCTTTCGGCGGATCTGGGCGGCGGCTTCAGCGACCCGGCGGGCGGCGCGCGCGGCCTTCCTCCGGCCAGGCGGCGGCGGCTACTCACGGGCGGCGGCGCGCGCTGTTTGCAGGCGAGGGGGTGCGGCGTTGGGCGCGGGGAGAGGGTGGAGGCCGGCTAGGGGAGAGGGAGGTGAGAGGGGTGGAGGAGGAAGGAGGAAGAAGAAGAAGGAGGAGATGAGGGTTTGTAGGGTTTGCTAATTTTTGTAAATCTTTTGGGTTTAACAGATCTGAAGTTTGGGTGTTGATTTCTTTGAATCTGAAGTTTTATTTTCAGATGTTTTGGCTTGTTTTGCTCCTCCTCTCAATTTGATTTTTGTATGGAAAGTGGGTTGAGATTGGTTTTTGTGTATGGTTATTTTGCTGAAATTTGTAGGAGGGAAGAGGATGGATTTGCAGTTTGTTTTGCAGGGGAGACGATGGTGCATGTTCTTAAGGAGAGATAGCACAGGAGACAACACTCACCATTTGTCAAACTCAATTTAATATGATTAGGATGGAAGTTATTATAACTTTAGACCAAAGCGATTGTAGAGCCGTGTCCGTTTGCTTGAACAAAATAAATGTATGCCAACTGTGACTAATTGAGGAGATGTATCTGGTTGTCTAAAACGTGTGTGTTGTCGTGTAGTTAAGGGTTAAGACATTTACGTAATTAAGTGTAATTAGTCATCATTAAAAATGAAAAAGTAATTAGTGAAATTAATTAAAAGTAATAAAAATTTGTAATTAGTAAAATAAAGTAATTAGTGAAACAATTAAAGTGTTTAACAAATGGTAATTAGCACGACAATTAAGTTAAATAATTTAGTTAGACTTGATGATAAATATTGACGACACGGTAAAACGAAAACATTGACGCGCTCGTGTCGACACGTACAGACAAAAAAGTTAACAGAAATAAAATACTGGCACGCACGAACGAAAACTCGCCTAAAAATACTGGCCGTTACAGGTTTGGGGTAGGGTTGAGCGTGAACACGGGGAGAGGGTCTGATCCCCCTCGAACCGTAAGGCGTGAACCCTTCGAGTCACACGTGTCTTGTCTTGTATTGTCCTGTCCTGTCTTGCTGGTCTTGTCACGTCTTGTCTCGTCCCTGTTAGGTTAGTCCCATAGTCGGTAGCACCCGCTACGACTACTGCTTGCTACGCTTTACTTTTCTGCAGCATTTACTTTGTTATAACCCCAGCATGCTAATCAACCAGTAAACTGTTGTTTAATAGTTCGGTACACTTGCAGTAGAGTCTAACCCTTTTTGTAGACTTTACCTGACGTACAGTTCCTTTCTTTTGGGTGCTGTACGTCAGGTGTGGAGCCAGAGTACGTCGACGAGGCAGAGCTACCCAAGGACGTAGAGCCGGAGGATGTCGATCCTGAGTACATGCCCGAGGAGGACCAGAGTTAGAGATCTTCGTGTTGCCGATTCAGAGGTTCCACCGTAGATTTTTTGGGTGCGTAGCACCGTTTCCTTTCTGTCTAGGTTGGGTGCTTGCACCAGTAGTTTACTTTTTTTGTCGTTGTAGCTGACTCAGGCTTTTGTTAGACTCTCAGTACTCTGGATTGATAAATTTGGAATAAAATGAATGTTTTCTTTTCAGTACTTTTATTGTTCCGTACTAACCTGCAGGGACCTGTTCCTTCGTCTTGGATTACCACACAGACGCTTATTGGGTCCGAGCTTCACAGCTCCGGCCTAAGCGGGCCTTGCCACGCTTCGCCTCCGTCGTTTTGGGAAGTAGGGCGTGACATCTTATAATATGGACAAGATTTTAGATGGGTTTTCAAATGACTGGCCCCTTGGGTTGAATGTCCATTCAATTTTTTTTACAACTCTTTCAAATTGCAGTAACCTTTGATTCTTTGCCATTCGGTCCATACTCTACTACTCTTTCAAAGTCTTCCCAAACTACTGATTTCATTACTTTTGTGGGTTTATCTAAGTCTTGATGTGGATGATCAACTCCTTGCTTAGATACTTGACTCTCATTTTGACTTGGTTGTACACCATTAGGGGCATTAGTGTCACTTGCAATAACAATGTTCGAAGAACAATTAGATTGACTTGTCATATTGATGATCTACAATGTCAAAACATAACATATATGAACAAACATAAATAAGGTCTAGCATATCACCTAAAACTACTCAGACTTTCAAACATAACATGTATGAACCACCATAAACAAGCAATTTACCTGAGTTTTGATGATCTACTATTAATTGATGAACGGAACAACGAGTCACAGAATTGCTATCAATTGATGAAATTGAGAATGTTGCATAAAACAAAAATAAGAAACTATGTTAAATCCCATACTGCATACATTCTTTTAGATAATTAAACTCATTGCATAAGAATGCAGCACTTATAAATGTTAAATGTCAGAAAATTTGAATCTTTTTGTGTTCAATCATTACAACTTACAAGTTTACAACTGACCCACGAGGACAAAATATTACACATGTATGATAGCCGACTGTAAGATAGAGCATCTACGAAAAAACTGTTCATTTGGCAACTGCAGAATAGGAGAACATGTTCATTTGGCAATATGAATTACTCTATATTCTTCAGCACGTCGAATGTTCAAGCTTCTAAGTCCAAAACAAGTGTTGCAAAATTCATAATTCATATATCTCAATTTTTTTCATCCCAGATTCAAAGATCAACATGATACGGTTAATAAAATGTAAAAATAAAAATAAGAAAGCCATATTTATCTCAACAGCTCAAAGAGTTGACCCATTCTGAAGGCACAATATGGTTCTCTAGGCATAAAATTGACAAAGATTTCACACAAGTGAAGAAAAGGAAATTTTTGGCTACGATAGCAATCTATTTACGTTGATCAACCACCAATCCAAGCAAAATTCAGATGACACCACCAAAATTAGAGAATTTTCATCATAAAATAGCCACAATTACGCAATAAGTGCCATCTTTTCTACCTATTACATCAAAACAGCGAATCAAGGAGCAGATCTAAACAATACCTTGAGAAATAAGAGACAGGAGCGAGGATGGACCTCTCTCTAATCGTGAACCAGCGGGAATGAGAGAGATCGAAATGAAAGATTCGGGTGGGGTTTCAAATCTCACGAATTTTTGTGGAGTTTTGGAATTCGAAACAAGACGGTGAGCGGAGGTAAACGAGATACTCCTCCCCGGCTTCCTCCCATGTCGATCCCCTGCTTCGTTTTTCTCGATTGAACAATGAAGAAGAAGAAGAGGAATTATGGAAATCGTAAACCCTACAAAAAGCAGGCGGCTAGGTGCAGTCAATTTAGAAAAAGCAGCTAGGAGACTTTGGGTTGTAAACGGGTTGGGTTCGTTCCGATTCATGACACCCTCGTTTTCGATTACGGGATTATTCACATTCCTTTATATAATTTAATTATTAAATTTATATATATCCGGGTTCGAATATTTTTGGTTTTGGGATGAGCACATCCTATCCCGATCCTAAAATTATGATCGGATTTGGATATTTTCGGATTCGGATTCAGATATTTTCGGATTCAAATATTTTCAGATTCGGACAACCGGAAATCGGTCGAATATTCGGTTTTCTGGATATTCTTGACAGGCCTAATACCCACTCAAGCATAAGTGAGACTCAAAGACCCATACCAGAACCAGAATACTTTATATTCATAACACGATATTTATACCTATACCAACACACCACTCTTGTATGTATGTATATATATATATATATGAAAAGTAAATGTATACTATAAATTCAGAATGTACAATGGTGGGGTAAGTGAAGAGGAGAGAGAGCAATTGGATGAGGAGTGGGCACAAGCGCCGCCACCCACCGCAAATTGCAACTCTCCTCCACCCCCCACCTAAATAGAGCAGCAACCGGGCCCTAAATACAAGCTAGTGGGAAACCAAAACAAAACAAAACATTGCTCCACCTAACCAGTGTCCAATATATCCCAATGTAACATAGCCGCAGCAGCCTGAGGATCGGATGTGTCCTGGAACCGGACTGTAGTTCTTATAGCATCAGCAAGCTCCTCAAACAATGAGGTCTTCAACTTGTAAGAATTCTCAAAAATGCGCCTGGTGCGTTCCTTCCAGATGTGCCATACCAAAGCTGCGAGGGTGATGTTAGCTAGGTAGCTCATCTCCTTCTTCCTCGCGAAGCTCGATAGGAAGTAGTTGCTGATCATTGGAAGGGTAGTATCAATTGGCCGTGAGCTGCACAATTTTAGAAGGCAATGGCTCAGAAGATACCTGGAGTATTCACAATCAAAATATGAGTGGCTAACGGTTTCCCTGTTGCACTCGTTGCATAGAACGCAATCACCTGGAGTGCTAGGAAGCCATTTGCAGAGGTGATCTTTTGTGAGGAGCTTGTCTTGAAACGCCCTGAGGAGAGTAAAAGAAAATTTGGGCACATGGTTTTTGTGCCAAACTATTTGGTGAAAATTGAAGATTCCCCCCCCCCCCCCCCCCCCCGATTTCTGGTACCATTCCATGCATCAGAGAATCGAAAAGAGTCCCCTGGCACCCATTCCCAACTGTCTTACCCTGGTTGAATTGAGAATTGCTGAAGGATTGGGATCAGGTGCCGTATGCTTGGATCCGAACTCCACCCTGATGCCCCCCAGTAATCACTGACCCTCTTATCATCAAATCCAAAAGGAATGCCATATAGATCTTTCAATGCACCACACGGCCGCCAGTTGTCATGCCAGAAAAGGGTGGATTTGCCGTCACGTACCTTTCTCCTGATAAGCTTATTTGAGATGCTCCTACAGTGAAGGATAAATTTCCAAGTGCCCGATTGGGTAACTTTACTTTTTGCGGCGAATAATTTAGCAGCATCTCCATTGCTCTTTCTCATCTGCTGGGCCCATAGGCTATCACCAGTGAGCAGCCTCCAGGTCATTCGAACCCCCGAGGCAAGATTCAGGTCTTCTAGCAGGCGGATCCCCACCCCACCCTCCTCCTTAGGTCTACACATATCTCGCCAATCCCATATTTTGGAATTTCCCAAGATAAATTTCCTGCACATAGAATTGATAGTACGTAAGATAGAATTAGGAAAGCAGAAAGCTTGCATCCAAAAGCTAACCATCCAGTAGATTACAGTCTTCACCAACTCCATACGTCCCGAAAGGGAAAGAAGAGCAGAAGTCCAGCCAGATAGCCTCTTTTGGCACTTGTCTACTAGCATGCTGTACATGGTTGGTTTTGGGTAATTTGAGGTTAGCGGCAAGCCCAGGTACGTGGTGATAGATGTTGCTCGCTTAATACCCATGGTGATAGCCAGATTTCCATGTTCCTTCGTACCTTTACTGAAAAGTGCTATGCTCTTATCCCAGTTTATATGTAAACCTGTTAGGTAAGAAAAATCTTCCAACAGGTTTTTGAGGCCGCGGAGAGATTTGGCATTTGCTCGACAGAAGAGAAGCAGATCATCGGCAAAAAGAAGGTGTGAGATGGAGCCCAATCTCCTCATTGGTTGAATAGTGCGTGAGGCCATTGCCCTTGCTACCAGAAGAGAGAAAGCCTCCATGAGTTTAACAAATAGGTAAGGAGAAAGTGGGTCACCTTGGCGCAGCCCTCTGTTGCCCCCGAAGTAACCATATAGGGATCCGTTAACCAAAACTGAGAAAGTGGGTGTGGAGATGCACTCTTTAATCCACAGGATGAATTGACGGTCAAAACCAAACCGGTACAGAATATAATAGATGAACTCTCCGTTGACACTGTCAAATGCCTTCTTCAGATCAAGCTTAATGCATGCCCGGGCCCCCATGGGATTGCTGAAGTTCCTTATCTGCTCATGAGCTAGGAGTGCACTATCCGATAAGAGCCTGCCCTTTAGGAATGCTGTTTTCATATTACTCGTCACACTATACATGTAAAAACACATGCTATCGTATACACACAATAATATCAACCACACTTTATGTTTAGTCAAGTAACACCCCCATAATGCAATCACTTTACATACTATAATAATATTACAAATATCAGTACACGTATACAATCATAATACTTTATCCTATACATGCATACGTCGTATAGTCATATACCTATTACTACACGCATACTCATTGCGTGCATACCATACCCACATAAAACATAGACATACATATAATATATTCACAACATATCAATTTACATATAATTAGTATACTACTACATATACCAATCCATACATAGTTACGACATACAATAATCGTGTATACCTCTTGGTATACGCATACACACACAACATCCCGTAAAGGCAAGCAGTACTATACAAAATTATAACCCTATTACCATACGTATATCACACATATTCATATAGTACGTATGTATCTACCTATGACTAAGCACATACATATCTACGTACGAGCACACGCTCATACGTACTAATATATAGATCATATAATAGGCCTGCACACTTAACTATAAGTACACCTATTATCATTACACCTAACATGCACATGAGTTTACTAGTATACTATTTCAAGTATTTACAAGTACCTTCATACTACATACACTACTAGAAGATATTCCAACACTGATTTCTAATATAAATAGACATCCCTAAAGTGGTATAGCTATCCACACATATATTTATAAATACTATCATTCATACAACTTCATATATATCATGAATAACACTGAGTATGCATATATAACGCAAGAGACAATCATTAATATACTAAGGGTAGCACACTCATACATGAGTGGTACGCAAGAGTTCACACACACGGGTCCACACACTCTACCTATATACATGCACCACGACGACATCAAAATAATCTAATTGGCCCACCAAACTATACTAAGGTTGACATAGGCAACGACAAGCACTAGTAGGATGACTAAGCAATAGTAAGGGAACCGAAATCAAATAGCGTAACGAAACAAGATCGGGTTGAACGGATACAGAAGAGGCGTGGATACGGGGATAGCTTGCTTAGGTGAACAGAGATATAATTGTGAATATTTAAGTAAGGGAAAGAAAGATATAATAATATCCTTATAAAATACATGAGAATAGTGTGTAGATGATATAAGTTAAAATACGAAGTACGGATTAGACGAAAGAATAATTAGTATAGAGATGAAGTGACTGTTCTGCAATTGGAACTAGATTCGTACGAAGAACTTTGGAGTAGGAAAAAAACGAAGAATACAAAAACGGACATACTTGAAAAGTTGGAGTTCTCTTTCACATAGAAAAATATTTAGAGGTCGGTACAATGAGTTGTTTGAAATAAGTTTGAGAAGTATATATATAGTAAGAGAAGAAAAGTACATTGGATTATGGAAAAGTCATTATATGAAGGAAGTAAGATATTCACATGAGTATGAAAGACATAGGCTAGAAAATATTATAAGGTAGTAATAAATATTTTGGCGAAAAAGTTTCGAAATTCAAAGAATGAATTTAAGTCAACTGAAGTGTAGGAAGTTTAAGCTCATGCTAAATATTTTCAAAGAGTTTAAACTGCGAGAGGAATTCAAAAAAATAATATTGAAAATACTTTTCGAATGATCAGGATGGTAATGGGAAAGATTCAACGATTGATGATGAACGACATGAAGGAATCATGTGAAATGAAAGCAAGGAAGTGAATCAAATATTCAAAACGTAAATAAGACTGGGAAAAAAACTTAGTGAATCAGCTACGATGGGATTCTATGGTCATTAGCTCAAAAGTGTAATGATTAGGAAAATGATAGAAATCTTGGGTTTTAATTACTGGGCCGACTAAATATTAGGATAATCTTAGCACTAAGACTTCTAATGAACTCGGCTGTAATAGAGATCTCAGGGAGAGGGTCCTATGACGAGTACGACTAAATCTTAACGAGGGTGCCTGACTAACAAACTTGGACGTCTATCTAAGTCTTCCCACCATCTAAGACAAGGGAAACATTCACATCAGACTCAAATTTTTATGACTCGAATGTTCCGAATGTTTCAATGGATGTTTTATTATTATCGTTGTTTCGATATTTCGCAGGTGCAACGACCTGCATGAGCCACCATAAAAACCTATCACGCACCGCTTCCCAAGTATGGAAGGCGAGATGCGAAGAGGTCCGCTCAGACTTGAAGCTGTGAAGCTACAGTCTGATAAGCGTCTGTTTGTTCATCCATTCACAGATTCTTGCATTGCAAAAGAAACAACAACAACAACAATAATAATGAAAGCATGCAAATTAACCAACATTCAACAACATCCATTCTTATTTAAAACATCCAGAGATAAAGTCATAAAAAGAAAGTACAAGAGTCTGAAATGAAAAGCCCCAAACATGGCTGAAAACTAAAACAAGATAAGGTGCTACGCACCGAACAACCTAACAACAGCTACTAGGAAAACAAACTGCAACTAAGAAGGAACCTCAAGCTCGACGTCAGCAAACTGGTCGTCCTCAGTAACTAACTCAGGCTTAAAACCTAACATGCAACACCCAAAGAGAAAAGGGCGCATGTCAGCAAAATCTCCAAAAGAAGGAGAATTTTGTACAAGGAAACAAAAAGGTAAAAGAATGCAACTAGCAGTTTAAAATGATGATGACATGGCATGATATTTTAATGAATGCAACAGTTTAAACATGAACATAATATTTTGCAATGCAAGACACGTCGTAGCAAGAGCTATTAAACAATATTCACGGTTTCACGATTTCACGAAAAACATGCATTCACGATGTGCACAGGGTTTACGCCTTTCAGCCGAAGTTGCTGTACGGACACACTTCTACGCTGAGTGACCGCTTAACCCTACCCCTCCACGTGTGTATAAACTGGCGCTCATATTCTGGATCACGAGCTAGGAAGTGTTCTTTATTTGGCATAGTGGTGCACCTAGCCTTATTCATGATGTAGGAGTCAAAATCCTACTTGTCGCAGCTTACATTTCAATAGTAGCGTGTGCTACACATTCACGACAAAACATACCAATGCATGAAATGACATGCGATATGCAACATAATAATATAATAGTAGTTATTGGAAGCGTACAGTTATATCAAAAATAAACATGACATATGATATGCATGAAATGACATGGCAAGGGTGTCGGATCTAGCTTCGTTGTCAAGCTAGATCTAGCATGGTATCGGATCTAGCTTCGTTGTCAAACTAGATCAAGTATGAGCGTCTAGATGACTATCATTTCACCGCCTAGTCTCTTTTACACAAAATCACAGAATAGCCTAAACATGACCTACAAATCAACTGAGCAAGTTGCACTTGCCTAAAATAATTGTGCTGCAACTCTCAGATCAACAGTCCAGAATCTGCATATGTTCTCAACTAATCCAACATACAGTCCCGTATTATTAATCTCAATTAGTTATTTAACCAAAGCAAAGAAAATTACAGTTTTTATCTTGTTAAACAAGTGGACATTTGGGCTCCTACGGATCGGGGTTTACCTTATCACGACACGCGAGCTACACTGACATCGGGTAGCAACGTCAGGGGTTGGATTCCGGCAGCGAGCAAGGGTACGACAGACTGCGGATTGTGGCGACAACTAGAGGCATCAGACAGCTGCAAAGGTGGCCACGAGAGGTAGTGCGACAAGAGTTTCAGATCTGTTTGTGGGTGGATGGGTGCGGCAATTCGGGTGTTGCGCGGGCTGTGGGCAAGGAGGGAAAGGGAGTTGCGGTTGGTGGCAAATGGAGGGTGCTGTGCGGCAGTTTTTGGCGTGGAGGTCGGCTATTTTGTGGGGTTTGGAGGGCAGTCGGCAGGTGGCTGCGGCTAGGGGAGATGGCCGGATGTAGGGGAGTTTTAGGGGGTGCGTGAAGGTGGAGCAATGAAGGGGTGGAGGAGCAGGCATGTAACATGGATGCGAACGGCAGATCCGGGCTGCTAGAGGAGAAGGCTGCCATGGATTCTTGGGTTGATAGCGGCGACTATGTGAAAACCCTAGGGTTGGGTTTGCTTACAATTTGGTGTGAGAGATTTGCTAAATAGGGGGAGAAAAGAGTGCACTAAGGGGTGACTGGAGTGAGAGTGTGTGTGAGGGGAAGGGTACAACTTGGGTGCAATTAGACTAGGAAATATTTCATGTGATATGTAAGAATTCCTATAGGATTGATTAGATTATTTAATTAGGATTAATCTAGGGCTAATTATAGGTTGAAGATAATTAGGGTGAATTGTCAGTCTAATAGCGTCCGATAAATACAAGAAAAATATCAGGACAACCGTGTCGACGAGAGGGTCAAGACTACATTGATCGGTCACGAGCTAGGTTCATGAAAAATGGAAATAAAAATAATAAGATCAAACGTCGAAGTATAAAGTTATGACACCCCTTCAATCAAAGCTGATTTGTAGGAGAAGGACCCGGGAAATGATGTCCACGAAAAATTCCACAAATAAGTACTCTCTCAGAGGGTCACAACGACATATTACTTCATGCCTTCGGGATACAAGTGGAGGTCACAAAAATACCGTACGAACAAGAAGGTACGCGCACGAAAAACATACGGTCAAAAAGCGACCGTGACAACTTGCCACCTTTTTGTGTCTTATACTTGTTGTATCACCCCACTTTTTGTGTCTTGATATATGAGGATATGACTCCATTGTCATATGATACTCATTATATATATATATGTATGTATATATATATATATGTATATATATATATATATGTATATATATATATATGTATGTATATGTATATATGTATATGTATGTATGTATGTATGTATGTATGTATGTATGTATGTATGTATGTATGTATGTACATATATATATATGTATGTATGTATGTATGTATGTATGTATGTATGTATGTATATGGGTAAAGGGATCCTAAAGTGCATCCTTAGATTCAATCTAAGGAGGCGTCCCCATTTCCCCCCATCTCCGACATTTTTTTTGAAATTTTTTTCATGGATTTTGTTGTTCACCCCATGGATGATCAACATACCAAATTTCAAGAGATTCCAATACTTTTTGAGCCCACATCTACCCCTTGCAACTTCGTGGGATTTTCAACACGTTTTCAGACCGTTGAAGTTGTAAGGGGTAGATGGGGGCTCAAAAAGTATTGGAATCTCTTGAAATTTGGTATGTTGATCATCCATGGGGGGTGAACAAGAACCCCATGAAAAAACATTTCAACAAAATTGTAGGAGATGGGGGGAAATGAGGGCGCATCCTTAGATTTCATCTAAGGAGGCACCTTAGATCCCCTTTTCCCTATATATATATATATATATATGTATGTATGTATGTATGTATGTATGTATGTATGTATGTATGTATGTATGTATATATGTATGTATGTATATATATATATGTATGTATATATATATATATATATATATATATATGTATGTATATATATATATATATGTATGTATATATATATATATATATATGTATGTATGTATAATGTCAAAAGGATGGCACCTGACCAACTTGGGTTAGGTGCGCTGACATGTCGGCCTACCGTTGGTCGCCCAGAAAGCAAAAGGTGTCTTTTGCTTTCTGGACGGCCAACAATAGGCCGTCACGTCAATGCACCTGATCCAAGTTAGTCAGTTGTCACCTGATATACATTAATCACACGCGCACACAAGTATTTTTCTTTATGAACGAATGCATGCAATCTGTATGTCCATAATGTACTATAATCATGAATTATCATACTTCATACATACAGATATATTTGATATTTATTTAGTAAGATTTATTGCCATCTAGTATTGGTTATTTGTACAATATATGCTTGTTTGTAATGTCTAGCATGTCTTCGTATTTCTTTATGTATACGAAGAATAAATTTTCTTATTATGTATTATTCGTATCCCAATATATATTCCTTAAGTGGATTTAAAAACAATATGGTAAAATTCCAACCCATTTACATCCTTAAGTTCTCCTGGTCTACTTTACTGTTATTCTTATGCCTTAAACAATCTGAGTTATGTCTCAAAAAATTTGATGACATTTTCGTCATACGTATTAGAATTTCACAGAGAGATGTGCAGATTCGTTACAAAAAAGGTCGATTACGGCGGA
The DNA here is from genome assembly GCA_030789695.1 of Scilla litardierei. Taxonomy (NCBI): domain Eukaryota; kingdom Viridiplantae; phylum Streptophyta; class Magnoliopsida; order Asparagales; family Asparagaceae; genus Scilla; species Scilla litardierei. The sequence continues at coordinate 666,158,025 of CM061142.1, read as the reverse complement.
ACTGTTAAAATTATGACGACTGGATGAACGAGCAACCCACACATAGATTCGCTTGAAAATTGAGGGTTTGTAATTTTAGAACATAGATCAAAACGAACAGTTAAGTTGGAGTCGTTTAAAAACAGGGGTAGGGATTTGACGCCAGTAGCTGTGTTGCAGGTTTGAATCTTCTTACAATGAATTTATATTGATATGAAAAATCAAGGGCATGATGATTACAAGTGTTTGGGGATGATGGCGAGGCTAATTACGATTTGAGGACAAGTTATGGATGAGGACGATTTATGGATGTGGATCCTAAGGTCACTCGTCAATTGGTGTAGGTTGCCCGCTAGTTGGTGAAGGTCGCTCGTCCGCTGGCAGCTGGGACGAACTTCCTGCAAGAAGAGTAACTCGTCAGAAAGGCTGGGTCGGCTGTCAGCCCGCAGCCCCTCCGATGCTTAAATCAGCTTGTGACTCTTGGAGAATGTCGGACACGCATGGCAATCTTAGAGGCAGATTGGCGTTTGTGTGGCAAACTAATGTGGAAGGTGCGAATATGTGGAGGATATTCGACCTTGAATATAAGTAGATGTGTTAAGAGTTTCTTACAGAATAATCATCCAACCCCCTTCTCGCTGGAGGAGAGGGGGTATTTATAGGCTACTGGAGTTGGTTGCTTTTGCTTAGCTGGCGGTGTCAGGGTGTCAGGGATTCGACCGTTGATGTCAGGGACGAATGTGTCAGGTGCGCTTTTGTCAGGCCGTCAGGGCTGTAAGTGTCAGGCGCACTTTTGTCAGGCTATCCGGTGGCGAAATGGTTAGGGACGCTTTCGGCAGGCGGTCAGGCAGCGGAGCGGCCAGGTGCACTTTTGTTAGACTTTGTCTGTAGTGAAACTGGTAATAATGTTAGCGACAGGTCGCCTCCCTCATTGGGCAAACCACTTTGGGCGGAGAGGTAGGTGAACTGCTTCTGGGTCGAGCTACTCTGGGGCGAGCTAGAGTAGAATGTGCTTGATCAACTGAGGGCTCTTCTTTTTGATTCGGATGATGAACTTACCGCTCTGCTTGGCCGAGCTTCTTGGATACTTGGCGACCTAGGTCTCATTGTGGAGATTCGGTAGACCATGGCTTTGAACAAGCAGGCTTATATCGACTGGGACAATCTTGAGGTCGTAACAATTGCCCCCATTATTCGAGTTCGAGACGGGAAGTCCGAATCGGCTCGGATGACTCACTTTGCTTTCCATTGGATGATAGCTGTAGTGTTAAATGTGAAATGACCAGTAAATCTCTAAAGTCATTATGACGATTAGGTAGCGAGGAGATATCGATGTGCCTCGCCACTTTGAGCACGCACGTGCCGTGTACGGCTCTGGGGAGAAGCTGAGGCGATGCCTCTGCTTCAGATCTTGCCACGTGGCCTACCTTTAACAATCGAGATCGACCGAAGCCCTTTATAAAACAGATATGGAGGGAAACGGTGGAGGGTTCCTGCTTTTGAATTTCAATAGGCTTCTCTTCTCTTCGTTTCTCTCGAGAATTCTCGTCGTCGGCCATCTCTTCGTCTGAGCTCTGTCCATCTTCATCTTTTCTATGTAACTTCTTGATCTATCAATGGCTTCTTCTGGTTATTCAGATTTCAATTCGAATGCAGAGGGGAACTTTGGAGAGCCTGGGAGTGGGACTGCTACATCGGTGGAGGATACGATGGCGTGGCCGGAGGAGTGGGAGGCACGTCCTGCTGTTCCTTCGACATCGACGGTGCAGGGGGAGCATGGGAGGAGGGAGCGAGGGCTCGGATTGGGCTTCGACAGAGTTAGGGCCATGGTTCCAACAGAGATTAGGTCCATTCAGTGCAAAACAAGCGCCATCAATCTCCCCAATATTTGCGCCAAGTATATTCGTCCACCCTACACAGTTTGCCTACCTAAACCCAATGAGAGGGTTTACTTGCCCAGAGATAATGAAGTCGGAGTCTACTACCCGACCTTCGAACTCGGTCTGCGGTTTCTGCTCAACCCCACCTCCTTCTTTTTCTGAACTTCCTCGAGCTTCCTCTCTTCCAACTAACGTCGGACTCCATCAGCTCAATGGTTGGCTTCGTTGTCCTCTGCACTGTTAGCGGGATAAGTCTGAGCATATTGCTCTTCCAGTATTGCTTTGAGACGAAGAAGAAGGGGATGTATCATTGTGTTAGTGCGAGGAGGGGCCGACATCTTATCCTTGAGCTGCCGAGCAATGTGAGGGAATGGATGGAGAGGTTTTTCTTTGTCTTGATGTCGGTGGACTCGGTGTTAAGGTCGAACTGGGGGACGCTGAATCCCTTAGTAAATAAAGGGGTGATCCTGGCAGGGCAAGACCTGGAGAACTCAAAGATTTTGGAGGAGATCCCCGAAACGATTAGGAAGCATGCGAACTTGATTAAGGGCAATCAATTCACCCAGTCTTTCTGGCCCGCAGGTATTGCGATCTTGGCGACATTCTCCCTATACGCTCACCCTGATCTTTCTTCTCTTTGTAGGTGCGAACAAGATTCTATCAGGGAGGAGTTGATGAGGAGGGCTAAGGAGCTGGTGACCTCAAAATCGATGGACAAGAAGCCTTCGGCCCAGGAGAAAGGTAAAGGGGCAGCAGTCAAGAACTTGGTGAGGAAGTCGGGGCAGAAAAGGAGCTCCTGGGTTGTCATTGGGGCCAAGAGGGGCGAGTGCGACAAGAGGGCAAGGGAGACGCTTTTGGCAATAGTTTATACCCCTAAGGTCAGTGAGGTGGCATAGGGTGGCTCCGTCGACCTTGGCGCTGGTGAGAAGGAGGTGACGCCCCGGAGCTCGGTGACTCAGGGTGCCCTCGAGGTACACACCGACAGGGTTCCGATTGAGCGCTGGCTTTATAGATGTCCTCCTTGGGAGCAGGGGGAGCCGGGGGCACCCGAACCAATACTTGCTCGCTTCAAGGAGACAAAGGCTGAGGTTCATGCCATTCCGAAGGGAGGGCTTTTCGTGCCGAGCTACCCAGTAGGCAACATAGAGTCAGTGTTTGATGAGGCCGACGTCACAGCTCGTCTGGTGGAGAACAGTCTATTGTCGAGGGATCATGCGTCCCTCTCTGAGGTTGGTCCAGAGCACCTTTGTGATACAACAATCTTACACAGTATGCAGGTTTGCCGCTCTCTCTACTCCACACCGCCGATCTTCTTTCTTTCAGATGTACTTACGTCCTCAGTTCCTCCCACAGTCGGTCACAACAATGGTGTCCTTGCATCGCCATACTACCGTGATTGGGCTCAAGGCAAGCCAGATGAAGACTAAGGCTGATCTCCAGGCAGCCACTGGTAAGCTGCGGGCTATAGAGGCCCAATTCGAAGAGGCCGCCAAGAGGTTGCAAGATAGGGAGGACCGGCTGGAGCTGCTCCGAGAGTGGTATGCGACCCAGAAGGCAGAGACCGGGATGCTGGAGAAGATCGTGGCAGGGCTGGAGTGGCAGCTGTGGGAAGAGGAGGATCGAAGGATCACCGCCATGAACGCCCACACCGAGGAAGCGGAGGCCAAGGGTGTGGAGATCGTGGAGCTAAAGCAGCAGGTGGCGGAGCTGAAGACGATAGATCTGGAGGCCGAGAAGGCCGTGGCCATTTGCAAGTACCAACAAGGAGGAGTACCTCCCTATTATGAGGTCAATGAGGACATAAGGCATAGAAGAGGGGTTACTGGCGGGCTTCAAGAGGGCGGAATCGAGGTTGGCGAAGCCGTACCCTGTCGTAGTGGTCGACTTCTCCAAGTTAACTATGGCCTCCGATGACGAAGATGAGGAGGTTGATGCTCAGGGGGAAGCAACGCTACATAGTCTTCGGAGGATGGTTGCATATGTAGGGCCGGTCTTGGGGCTATGCGTAGGACATAGCATAGAAAGTTCAATGTAAATGTATTAATTTTAACTTCAATGAAATATTACCTTAGGCGGGTCGCCTTATTTATCTTTTGCGCTTGTGTTGCTGTTTATCGCAACTTTTTGTCTTAGTGTGTATGCCCCCAACTTTCTGCTTGGAAGTGGCTAATGCCCAGGAGAAGCGGAATGTTGTGGAGTCGGCGCCTATCGAGGGAAAAGCTCGTGAGCTTTCCCTGGAGTGGGGTGCGAAGCTCGTAAGCTTCGCCCTCGATCGGTGCTTATCGAGGGAAAAGCAAAAGGGGAGGGTGCAAGCCGTCGCTCGGTCCTTAACCCACCCGGCACCTATCGAGGGCGAAGCTCATAAGCTTGCCCCGGAGCTGAGGGAGGGGATGGTGTGAGCCGTGGCTCGGTCCTTAATCCACCTGACACCTATCGAGGGCGAAGCTTGTAAGCTTGTCTCGGAGTTGAGGGAGGGGATGGTACGAGCCGTGGCTTGGTCCTTAATCCAACCGGTGCCTATCGAGGGCAAAGCTCGTAAGCTTGTCCTAGAGTTGAGGGCGGGGAGGGTGCAAGTCATAACTCGGTCCTTAACCCACCCAGTGCCTATCAAGGGCAAAGCCCGTAAGCTTGCCCCGAAGTTGAGGGAGGAGAGGGTTCGAGTCGTAACTCGGTCCTTAACCCACCTGGTGCCTATCGAGGGCAAAGCTTATAAGCTTGCCTCGGAGTTGAGGGAGTGGAGGGTGCGAGAGCTCGGTCCTTAACCCACCTGGTGCCAATCGAGGGGAAAGCTCGTAAGCTTGCCCTGGAGTTAAGGGATGGGAGGGTGCGAGCCGTAGCCCAGTCCTTAACCCACCTGGCACTTATTGAGGAGGAAGCTCGTAAGCCTGCCCCAAAGTTGAGGGAGGGGAGTGTGCGAGCTGTAGCCCCATCCTTAACCCACCCCGTGCCTATCGAGGGCGAAGCTCGTAAGCTTGCTCCAGAGTTGAGGGAGGGGAGGGTGCGAGCCGTAGCCCAGTCCTTAACCCACTCAGTGCCTATCGAGGGCGAAGCTCGTAAGCTTGCCCCAGAGTTGAGGGAGGGGAGGGTGCAAGCTGATGGGTTTTGGCGGACCCTCAGGGCTAAAATTCGTGCCTGTCCTAAGTCGGACAGACCCCGGAAGCAAAAAAATGCAGTAGAAAAATTATATGTTAATCTAATTAACATGCAGCCCTAAGGAACAAGACCCTTAGCCATGATCTCTGCCAACTCGGGGTGGATCTGACCACCCCAAGTGGGATATAAACTACTGCGAATAATTAAAACGAAAGCTTATAAAAACACATACCCGGAATCTTGCCCTTGGGCCGGCAAGATGTTTCGCACCGTCTTTCGAGCCGCTCCCCGTGCCATGCCGAGCCACTCCTTGAACCACTCCTCGAACCGCTCCGCATCCTGAGGCGAGCAATTCTCGTGTTGCCGAGCCAACCACGCGCCGAAGAAAGTTTCACGCGAGTGAAAGACTTTGACAAGATTTCGGATCCGAATCCGAACTCCTGCGTGGCTTTGCCAGAGCCCTTCGGGAGTAAGGCAGAAATTATAGGGAGATAGAGAATATTAATTTAAGCCTAGATCCGAGCGTGCTCCAACATTTACGGGAGCCGTCAGATCTTGAGCTTGGGACGAGTTTTGAGGAGGGGAGCAGACCCCTATTTATATAGGCGGCTGACCCCTCCCATTTACTCAAATTTCGATGTGGGACTATTATTTGGAGTTAATAAATTAAATTTAGTTTGCCTTTCAAAAAGGTCAAACTTCCGTGAATTTTAACTCCCTCACCGTTGAGTTTCATGATTGATACAACCTATCAATTCGGAGGGCGTTCAATGGCGAACGCATAGGAAAAAATGGCGAGTCAATCGGAGTCTGTTTGACCCTCCAATTGATCGCCCAAAGTTCAGCCCAAGGCTTGATTTTCGTCCAAACTCAGCCGTCAAAAATTGCTCAGCCCCTAGGGTTCTGCTCCCAACCTGTGGGGCCCATATTGCCAGCTCACTGGACCCGGGTGCAGCCTAGACATGGACCTGGGCGCAGCCCAGGCGCCAGGCCAGGCCAGGTGCCCAGGCCAGCTTACTGGACCCAGGCACAACCTAGACCTGGACCTGGGCACAGCCCAGGCACCTGGGCCAGGCGCCCAGGCGTCTGGGCACCCGGACCTAGGCCTGAGTCGGGCACCCGGGGCCAGGCCAGGTGCCCAGGCCAGACCCAGGCTAGCCTGGGTCAACCTGGTCTGACCTATGCCTAGTTTGGGCATGGGTCAGAACCCTTTGTGCTGTTTTTGGGTGTATCTTGGGCATCTGGCGTCTGATTTGGACGTCATTCGAACCTGGGCATAGACTGGGACATTCATGTCTTACCCGTAAACTTTTCCTTGCGTTTATTTCATTAAATATTGTCGTAAACTATTTACGACACATTAAATTCGGTTTGCATCAAATGCAAAATAGTCCCTATCTAAGCTTAAATTTTCATTTGCATCAAATACAAATGATTTTAGGGCATATCCCCCAACATCTCCCACTTGCACTCAGGATCATTTATCCTGAATGCAGGGGGCAATTGCAAACATCTTTTGCAATATTTTATCCCTTGCATCATAATGCAAAATATTCTCCCTAACTAATTTCTACCTATTACTGGACGAAGGTCGCACTCTGTGTGAGACCCTACAGCCTGACCCTTACAATAGGTTGGGCTCGAAGCCCTATACGGTGGTGACCACGAGCAGTGGTTGCCGTCCCTGCTTCAGAATCATAATTATGTGATTGACTCATCGACATGAGTATTGTCGGAACCACCCTGACTGTGTCCGTGAGGAATTCTGCAGTTTTAGTCTCTTCGTTTAAACTATGTCGTGTAGATCAAGTCTAGGGTACGGTCAAACTGTCATCCCCAATAACTTGACTCCGGTTAGTTTCTATCGATCTTTAGTCAACTAATGTTGGACTTCTTCCAACATACCCTGATCAGAGATTTTACTAAAGACCGACCTAACTCCACGACACTAACTCCCATTGACCGGAAGAGACGAATCCCTTCTTGGTCATTATTCTCCTCGTATGCTTCAAGTGACACCCAATCAAAAACCTTTCGACATGCCTAGCCTCGAAGCTAGGTCAGTGATCTAAGTGGCACCGTTCATGCACAGGTTCGTAAAATGACCTCAAGTAAAAAGACCAACTTGCCTATCATCACTAAGAGTTATCATTGACAGATTGGTCAATATAACCATATGATAACTCTTGTAGATCGTTCAGTGAACTCATTCTCTAATGAGCACATGTGTCTCGTCCTCGACTTCGCCAAGTCAAACGACCATGAGATCATCGCCACTGCTAAACGGTGAAGACTAAGACACAATGGTCTATCCGATTGTCTCGAAACATCTACGACCACGAACCTTTTAGACTTATGCTACAAACGGTCAAGCATTTCTCCATGATCGAAATACTTTTCTCGATACCTGTTTGACCTTGCATAAAGTCTCAGGACTTTACCAAAGTCGATATCTGATGTTAAATACATTATAATATAACTTAGATAAATTATTACCAAATAGCTTACTGTTATTTCGAACAAGACGTTTGTAATGTTTACACAGAGATAAATTGCCTCGAGGGCATACATCTCTCTACATCTCCCACTTGCACTCAGGCCCATTTATCTTGGTATCTTATACCGTTTTCATACATAAGTCTTTCTAGACTTCATGTGGTAGAGCCTTTGTGAGTGGATCTGCTAAAACCGTCTACAGTATAGACTTAAGGGGTTTCTATGTTCATGTTAGACCAACCATTTGAATCTCATTCAAATAATTCTCTTGGTCTGTTGGAATCCATAATATTTCATTTCCTTGGATCTTATCCAGTTCATCGTACCTTATGATAATAATTTTAAATTAGTTACTGGTCATTTCAAATGGCTCATATCTATTTCTGATAAAGTATCAAACTTTTTGATTACATTATCAAAATATATGTTCCATCCCTTTGATGCCTCGCATGTAATTTGTTTGCTCCCAATGACCTTGAAAACTCTCTTTGTGATTCATGTAAGTTGATTCGTCTAAATCATATTTAGAAAAATGAATGTATAATCGAATGTTCCAGTTTTCATGGTCATCATGAGCATTTACATCAAGTTCGGTCCAAGTAGATCTGTATACATCTGCTGGCAAAAACGGTTTCATCATAATCCGTTGGAAATAGGATGAAAACCGTTCTCGACCAACATGATTGTACTTCACTATTTTCTTTCTGTACCAATCTTTCAACTTTAAAGATTTACTTGCAGGAAGTGAGGAAACATTTTCCTTGGGCACGTAAACTAAATTCCAAAATTTATTTACGCACACGGACATATTCTGATTGCATCAAGTTATAAATCGGAGTTACTACTCCGAATTTCATCCTAGAAGTTGACTAAGTCATCATCAATTATGATGTCTAACTCGACTCTTCGTCTAGCAAGATTCGAGTAATTATACAACTTCCTAATGATCGATTTAATGAATATCTTATTGATAATGTCCTCATAGAACATTACCAAAACCTAGGCATTACTATCTGGGACTTAACCTAGCAGGAGGACTTAACTCAGAGTCACTTGCTATGGATCGCACCAAGTCTAACTAAGTGTGATTCATACCTTTTAACACACCGATGTGTTAACAGACTTGACCTGAGAGAAAATCATATTTTCTTTTAATTACGCAAGATTTTATATAGCTAAGTATTTGACCATTCGATTTAATCGAATCAGTTAAAATAATTTTGTCATTTCATTCTTTATTTTATCAGACTTGTGTTTCATCAAGAACACGTGCCATAATAAAATATAAGAATAGCTTATTTTGGTTAATCTAGGCTCGAGTACATCAGTATGTACGAGACTGAGTTCGACAACTCATTCTCCCACTGTCTTACAGATGGGTTTCGGCCATTACATCTAAGAGGATAAGATTCACAAGTGTCCGTAGACTTCATAATACGAGAGGTCAGACCCCTTTTTATGTGATTTGTGAAGCTTAGTCTCTCGATACAGCCTAGTCTATTTTGCCATATAAGTTTGCTACTATCTTGTGTATTTATATATTAACTTTAATATATTATAGTTATTACAAATTAGTAAACCAAAACATTACTTCAGAAGCAAGGTGACGACATTCGTCAAAATGTATTAGACGTCTTTTGTATAACAATTATTCTGAAATCGTGACATCAAAATATGTCACATTTTCATTTCCTCCTACTTATGCCTTTACTAATGATAAATATAACTAACTTTCTTAATTGACTTTCTAGAGTGCCTTCTTCCTTTTCTAAATCACAATTAGATATTACATAGCCCAACATAAATGAATAGCTATGCAAGCATATTATGTATCCAAACGCTAGAGCTTTGCAACCTTGAGTGTAGCTCAACAAGTTGCTCGTCTCAAGATCCGGTCTGGATGCATAGTCTTGCACCGCTCAAGCACTCGTATTCGACTCAAACAGTTTGATCGAATTCTCGAACTTTGTGTATCAAAATTGTTTTTCCATACAACTTTAAGTGTAGCTCAACAAGTTGTAGGGAGAAACATACTTCGAATATCATATATGTTTAAGCTACCCCATATGGAGGCGAGTGACATGTAGCGCGAATTTATTTGTTGGACCCAGAACTTAATGAAATCATATTTCTTAAGTCTATTCTTTAGAAGGTCATTTTAATGTCAACGAGAATATAGTTTAATTCTATCAATTAGAATATAACTTGATATTCAATTAATCAACCTATTTGACCAGTTAACTTATTTCATTAAAATATTATATTTTGATTCCATTTGTAAACTTAGAACTTACCCTAGTTTAGCATATGTTCAATATTAAATATAGGTAGCTTGGCTTTTATCTATATATACCCTCCCACTATTTTTACGATCATTTTAAGCTTTAATCATGAACGATTTAATCAAATTAAATAAATGGGTAAGAGGTCCAATCACCCTGAGCCTAACAACCTTGAGTGTACTCAACAAGTTGCTTGACTCTGCGATCGGAAGATGGCTCTTCATCGATCATATCAGATATGACTCTGTTATCAGTTTTTACCCCTAGCCATTTGTCATCATGAGTGTGCTCATTCAAATCACAATGACCAGTCTAGTCGGACCCTTGTTTTTGTGTCTAGCCTGACTTGCCCCGGCGCTCAGTGTATTCACGAGATTCGGTTTGGGTTAGGTCTTAGACTACATCATACGTGTTTAAGAAATTGGTTTCTATAAGATTTCCATGTCACAGCTTGAGTATAGCTTAACAGCTGGAACACGGGTCCTATAGTTGCCAACACCTAAAACAAGGAGGGCTACGGCTAATTTTGAAAAAGATTATTAACGTATTTGACCTAGATATAGTCCAAGGTGTCATATAATCATGATTAGCGTCATTGCGGTCCAGCGGAACACAGCCAGGGAATTGACTAAGCCAGGATCACTTATCCCTTAGACTAGCTAGGGTGATCCAACAAACTTAGCCAAGCACATTGACTGGATTATGGTCCATTGAATGAGGCTTGTCATTTTCATATGCGTGCCATAGACTAAAAGGCTTTTATTAACAACTAATTAATCCTATCAACTAGTTGAATCCTTAAATTCAAAAGTTTAGGATTTGTTTATTAACTTTTATTAAATCCATATCAACTATAAGGTTCACGTGCTATCCTAATCGGTATTAGGATTTTAATAAATTTATTAACAACGCTAAAAGCGAAGTCCTTTAATGAGAATTAATATCATAACAATTAGAATTAAAAATTTCATTAAAGGGACTACCCTAATCAAGAATTAGGTCTTAAAGTGTTGTTAATGTTTTATTAAAACATAGCATGTCATTAGAATTTATCTCATAAATTTTAACGAGTTCTTAATGGCTAACCTAAGAGGGTTGTCTTGTGTTATCAAATAAGTGGCAATATTTGCATAGCCATTAACACAAAGTTACACTAATTTTAACGCATAAAAGAGTGTACAACTATTTAACAATTAAATAGAATAATGTTTATCAATATAAACAATTTTAGCATGCATACTTAAATTTAACATTTAAATTTAAAATATGATTTTTAAAACATTTTTTTTATCTCATAAAAATAAAACCTTATTTTAAAAGATCACAAAATTTGCATGCTGCTTAAAATATTTATCACATAAAATTTTAGAGTTTTAAAATCAGTTTTAAAAATATCACATAAATTTAAAACATCATTTTAAAATTTCATGCTTAAAAATTTATCATATAAAATTTTTAAACATCTAAAATCATTTTAAACTTATCGCATAAATTTTTAAAGTCTTAAAATCAGTTTTAAAAATATCACATAAATTTTAAACATCATTTTAAAAAAATTTCATGCTCATATAAAATTTTTAAACATCTAAAATCGTTTTAAACTTATCGCATAAATTTAAAGAAAATATTTTATTGTATTTAAAAGCGTTCAATTAATTAATCGCAGTCCTAGATCAGCATACAGACATGGCTCTGATACCACTGATGGGTTTTGGCGGACCCTCAGGGCTAAAATCCGTGCCCGTCCTAAGTCGGACGGACCACGGAAGCAAAAAAATGCAGCCGAAAAATTATATGTTAATCTAATTAACATGCAGCCCTAAGGAACAAGACCCTTAGCCAGGATCTCTGCCAACTCGGGGTGGATCTGACCACCCCAAGAGGGATCTAAACTACTGTGAATAATTAAAATGAAAGCTTATAAAAACACATACCCGGAATCTTGCCCTGGGGCAGGTAAGATGTTCCGCACCGTCTTCCGAGCCGCTCCCCGTCCCACGCCAAGCCGCTCCTCGAACTGCTCCTCGAACCGCTCCGCATCCCGAGGCGAGCAATTCTCGTGTCACCGAGCCAACCATGTGCCGAAGAAAGTTTCACGCGAGTGAAAGCCTTCGCCAAGATTTCGGATCCGAAGCTGAACTCCTTCGTGGCTTTGCCAGAGCCCTTCAGGAGTAAGGCAGAAATTATAGGGAGATAGAGAATATTAATTTAAGCCTAGATCCGAGCGTGCTCCAACATTTACGGGAGCCGCTCAGATCTTGAGCTTGGGACGAGTTTTGAGGAGGGGAGCAGACCCCTATTTATATAGGCGGATGACCCTACCATTTACTCAAATTTCGATGTTGGACTATTATTTGGAGTTAATAAATTCAATTTAGTTTGCATATTAAAAAGGTCAAACTTCAGTGAATTTTAAATCCTTCACCATTGAGATTCATGATTGATACAACCTATCAATTCGAAGGGTGTTCAATGGTGAACGCATAGGAAAAAAACGGCGAGTCAATCGGAGTCCGTTTGACCCTCCAATTGATCGCCCAAAGTTCAGCCCAAGGCTTGATTTTCGTCCAAAATCAGCTGTCAAAAACTGCTCAGCCCCTAGGGTTCTGCACCCAACCTGTGGGGCCCACATTGCCAGCTCACTGGACCTAGGCACAGCCCAGACCTGGATGCCCAGACTTGGCAGGGACCGGGCACCCAGGTGCCCTGGCCTGGGCCTGGGCCGGTGCCTGGCTCTGCTGGGCCAGGCCAGGTGCCCAGGCCAGACCCAGTCTGGCCTACGTCAACCTGGTCTGACCCATGCCCAGTTTGGACACCGTTCGAACCTGGCGTAGACCGGGACGCCGTTCGAACTTGGCGTAGACCAGGACGCCGTTTGAGCTATTTTTGGGTGTATCTTGGGCATCTGGCGTCCGATTTGGACACCGTTCGAACCTGGCGTAGACATGGACATTCCTGTCTTACCCGTGAACTTTTCCTTGCGTTTATTTCATTAAATATTGTCGTAAACTATTTACGACACATTTAATCCGTTTTGCATCAAATGCAAAATAGTCCCTATCTAAGCTTAAATTTTCATTTGCATAAAAAACAAATGATTTGAGGGCATATCCCCCAACACGAGCCGTAGCCCGGTCCTTAACCCACCCGGTGCCTATCGAGGGTGAAGCTCGTAAGCTTTCCTCAGAGTTGAGGGAGGAGAGGGTGCGAGCCATAGACCGGTCCTTAATCCACCCGGCGTCTATCAAGGGCGAAGCTCGTAAGCTTGCCCCGGTGTTTGAGAATGGGGAGCTGAAATTTTCAAATGAAGATGACAACATTTGAGAGTATGCACAGAAAACGATAGTTATATTTACCAAGCTATTGATATTATATGAGTAAATGCTCATCATTCCAATGGCGGGCTAGCTCGGCGCCTGCCCTGTTTGGTCACCGAAGGTCTCCTGATCGTTGACAAGTTTGACCAGCTGGGCTTGCTTGGGCTCTTTGTGTTTGGTAGAGCCGACGTAGCATCTTCGGGACATTCTTTGGCTCCCTCGCGCTTGTCCAATCCCCTGTGGAGTTTGAAACTTGATCATTTGATGCAGAAGTAAAGGGAGAGCTTCGATGGCGGTCATGTATGGCTGCCCTATGATGCAGTTATACGCCAACGCGATGTCGACGACCACGAATTGCGTCATCCGAGTGACGATCCTCGGCTCCTCTCCCAGAGACATTGGCAGGGTGATAACTCCGACGATGGGAACCAAGTGGCCGGTGAAGCCGATAATCGTACCCATGCACGGCCTCAGATCTGCTTGCTTCAGCCCCATCTTCTCAATCGTGGACATAAAAAGAATGTCGCATGAGATTCTGGTGTCGATCAAGAGGCGACTGACTATGGTCGTTCCTATCTAGGCCTCGATAACGATGGCATCATCATATGGTAGATCGACCCTCTCTAAGTCATCGTCCGAGAATGAGATGGGGGGACGAGCTACTCTCCTCCACTTTGCTTCGTCGCCCACGCCCATCGTCATCACTTTTCGAGCGTATACCTTTCTCGCCAAAGCCAACGTGCCACCCGAGGATGGCCCACCGCATATCAAATCTATGCATATGACTGCTCTAGGCTGGCGAGGGACGTCTTGCTCGGTGTTCTGGGGCTGGTTCGGCTGCTGCACTCCTGGGGGCACTCTTTCATCGCGAACCGGTCTCCTTCCCTCGACGAATCCTTGAAGACGGCCCTCCTGAATCAGCCGTTCGATATTCCTCTTCAGATTGAAGCATTCGTCGGTATCATGACCGTGATCACGGTGATATCATAGTATTTCTGTTGATTCCTCAGGCTGGGATCATCCTCCTCTCCTGAGGCGGGTCTTGGAGGAGTCCGGCTCTCATCGTTGCGGCCAATATTTCAATCATGGGTGCGTTGAGCTGTGTGTATTGGGTCTGCTGACATCCTTCAGGCCTGTTGACTGTCGATGGGGGCTCTCTAGGTGTGGTGAACCCTCGTGCTAGTCCGGGGCGATTTTGTGGTCGGTGGCCTCCTTGGTCGTGCCTCTGGTCGCCGAGTTGGTCGTGCCCTCTAGGGCGGTCATCCAGCCTTGATCGACCATCAGGCCGTCGCTCGTTGCGGGATGTCCCAACCGGGTTGTCCACCTTCTTCACCTGCAGAGCATCCTCCCTCAGCAAGAACCTCTCCGCCTGGGTGAATAGTGCATCCAGATCGGTGGGCAGATCTTGGAGGAGTGACTTGTGTAGGCTCCGGTTGGTCAGCCCTCTTTTGAAGGCTGCCATGGCGAGCTCATCTCCACAGCACGCCATGCCACGACTTTCCTCCTGGAAACGATGCAAAAACTTTCAGATCGTTTCCCATTCTTTCTGGACTATCGAAAATAGACAGTCTGCAAATTTCTTCCTTCTCCGTCCTGCCCTGAACTACTGGCAGAACTTGTGGGATAGGTCGTCGAAGGCTTTGACGGAGCAGGTGGTGGGCTCCGAAAGGTGCTTCTCTCAAGCGCAAGAGTCCGTTCAAGTAGTAAAATCTGGGAGTCCAGATGTCGAATCCTCGGGAGAATCTGTTGAAACCACAAGTCTAAATCAAATAGAGTAACTACGAATAAAATCTAAACACTTTAATAGTGATGGTGATGGAATTGTTATGTGCGAACAACGAACTCTAATTTGTGAAAAATAGATATAAAAGGCATGTACATGGCATGGGTTCATTAGGATCAGCGAATCGTAAGCTTTGGTTGATCAAATATTGTAGGAAGATATATGCCCATACAGCAATTTATCTTGATTATACGTCTTGTTCATACCGTATATGGTACGTATTATTCTAGGTATAAAAAGATTTGTAATAATATACTTAGATAATATCCATAGACTTATAGTTAGGTCCTTACATATCTAGATGAGATCTCGATTATGAGTAAGCAAGTGACCGAATAGAAACGTAAGTCTTAAACGGTTCGTGATCATAGATGTGTCGAGAACTGGATATCGACGCATCAGATAGATCACTGTGTCTTCGTCTTGCCTTCGGGTAATGATGATCTGATAGTCATTCGACTTAGCGAAGTCGGAGACAAGACACAGGTGCTCATTAGAGAATGAGTTCACTGAACGACCAAGTTAGAGTTATTAAATGGTTAACTTTAATGATCTGTCTTTAATAACTCTAGGGTGATGATAGGTTAGTTGATCCTTAAGACCTGAAGTCATCTGTACCAACCTGTGAGCGGACGGTGTAGCTTAGACCCATGATCTAGCTTCGAGGACCAGTCCTGATGAAAGATCTTAGGTTGGGTTGCACCTGAAGCTCTCAAGGTGAGTAAATGACTAAGATGGGATTCGTCACTTCCATTAAAGGGAAGTTAGTGTTATAGGCTCAGTACGGTCTGTATGTTAATCCTCGGCCGGGGTACGTTGCAAGTAGTACAACGTGTATACAATAAAGACCGCCGTATACTGACCAATGTTGTCTAATAGGGTTGACAGTAAACCATACCCTAGGCCAACAATAACACATTCTTGACGAAGGGATTTTAGCTAACGGAATTCATCACTGACACGGCCAATGCAAACCCTATGACACTTTTGTCAAAGGGTCGATCACGTTATGATGACTCTGAAACAGGGACGACAGCTACTGCTCGTAGTGACCGTCGTCTAGGGGTTTCGAGCCCCAACCTGTAGTAAGGTCAGGCTGTAGGGTCTCACACCGAGTAGTGCTCGTGTCTTAGTAATAGGAATATAGAATAGAGAGAAATGTCATTTGATGATATTCACAAGTTAAGTTGTGAAAGTTAGTCGCATTAGCAATAGGGACACAACGTTGCATTAGATGCTAACTTTGACTAAACGTGTTGTAAATTAGTTACAACGAATTTAGTAGGAACAAACTTGTTGGAAAAGGTTACCTGGATGACGGGATCGTCCCGGTCTAAACACAGGTTCAAACCGCGTCCAAATCGGAGCTCAAACGAGCCCAAAAATGCAGAAAGAGTTCAAGGGGAAGTGGGTTAGACCCACTGGGCCAAAAGGCCCATGTGCAAAGGCAAACAGGCGTGACCCGCTGCAGCAGCGGGCACGGCCCGCTGTGTGGAGTGGACGGGCACCCACTGATGCAGCGGGCACGGCCCGCTGCACGCAGCGGGCCAGCGCCCGCTGCTTGCAGCGGGCACGGCCCGCTGCAGCAGCGGGTGGGCGGCCCGCCCTTGCCCCCTTGGGCGGGCGCGCCCGCTAAGTCTAGCGGGCGCGCCCGCAACTTAAGTCAACTTAGGGTTTTTGAAAACCCTAATGACGGTTACGAATTTTGTGAAAATTTCTAAACTTTGAGCAATTGTTTGAGGGGTCAAACGAAGTCGAAATTCGTCACCGTCAGTTCCTACGCGTTCATCATTCCAAGCTTTTCTGATTGATAGCTTGTTTGGTGTCTGAAGTTTAGTATGTGAGGAGAATTAATTCGTTAAAGTTTGACTTTGTGAAAGGCTAACTTTATAGTTGAAATTAAGCCAAATGACTTAATTTGTTTTTCTCTTCATGGGGATTGTCCCACATTGCCCGCAACGAGAAGTTGAGTGCTCACTCCCTATATAAATAGGGGTGCACTCTCCTCATTGAAAAACACACCAGTCAACGATCGAGTAGCTCCAGAATTTTAGAGCAGGCTCGATCGGCGACTAAATCTCTCTCTCTAATTTTCCTATTCTCCGGAGTAGTCCTAGCACGACTACGAAGGGGGTTTGGATCTGATCCGGATGTCTAAGACGCGGGTTCTTCTCAAGTGAAATTTTCTACCGCGTGTGATCGGCTCGGAGGCGAAAGCGGCTCGGGCGGATCTGTGCGAGGGTACGAGGCGGCTCAGGGAGATCGGGTCAATGTGGCTCGGCTACGAGGAGCTTCTCAAGACGGTGTGGTACATCTTGCCTGCTCCAGGGCCAAGATTCCGGGTATGTGGTTAAGCGTTTTTTTAGCGTAATTTTTAATTAGTCGCTTAGTGTAGATCCTTCTTGGGGTGGTCAGACCCACTCCAAGTCGGCATAGATCGGGCTAGGTTCTGGCTCCCCAGAGCCTAGCTAAATAGTTTAGCTAGTGTAGAAATACGATTTCTGGTTTTTTCCGCTGCGCTTTTGTGCCTCCGTGGTCCGTCCGACTTAGGACGGATACGGATCCGAGCTCTGGGGGTCCGCCAAAACCCCAACAAATATAACACAACGAAGCCTCCTTTTGGGAGCGAATCGTCGGAAGATATCCTTTTGGGAGTTAACGCATCAATTCTAATAATATATCGCTAAAGTTGTAAACGTATATATGAAGTATGAAGCTCTCTTTTGGAGAGATCAAATCTCACCCTTGTGGGGTGATCATCGACTAGAACAATTCTTTTGGAATATGCAAAAGTAGATTTAAGAGCGACGATTAAAACTTTAGCAAATATAGCGATTAAGCGCAATAATACAACCAACGAATACGATTCACATCACCTAATTACTCCATACCATGCACATAAAATATTTAGCTACTCATGGTGCAGAAATACACAATTTTCAGATCAGAATTCATAAGTTTAATAGCAAAATACGGAAGTTTAAGGGCAAAATACAAGCTAAAACACCCAAATACAAGCTAGAGTTGAAGAAAATATCACCAATTCTCTCTTAAAAGTCTTCAAAACTCTCTGGAAATAAGAAAATAGGCTCTGGAAATTTACAGAATTTTTGCAGAAGAAAATACGGCTCCTAAGTGCTCCAATACGCCAATTATACGCCCAAAAACCCTAGAATACGCTTAAATAATAAGATTGCGGGTTTATTGGGCTTAACGGGTTCAAACCCGACTCAAATCCGCACCCGAACGCATCTGGGCCGTTGATCTAAAGCGGGTCAATTCCCGACCGTCGATCGCAGCGGGATTCGATGTCATCGCGAAACGTGTCCTCCAAGAATCGCGCACATCGCTTCGCAGATCCGCATCCGCCTCGGGGTTAATCTCCACCGTCCAATCTCGATCGCACGGCTCCGCTGACGCCACGTCGCTGCTTCTGAGTTCGAATGCGGGGTGATCGCGAGCCGTTCGATGATGCGGGGATAGATCCGATGGCCGCCACGTGGACCCCCGAGACGCCCCGCTGCTTCGTTCGCTACGCGGCTGTGAGTCGTCCGATCGGCATCGAACGGCCGGGATGAAGTCGGATCCGCAGTCGACGAGAGCGCAGATCTGCGCCGTTGGATGGCGATCCAACGGCGCCCAGCGAGCCGCGTCGCACGATTTACAGCGGCCGTCCGATCCATCTCCGACGCTTGAGATGATGCCATGTGTCTGTATATGAGTATTTCCTTGCGTATTTCTCCAATTAATTGGTATTCTGCATTCAAAAATACACAGTAATTAGCACAGATATCAGAAAAATACAAATAAATAGTCGTTGGAATCGTGAGATCGAGACGGTGCTAGGAAAAATATAATAAGTGCAGAAATACTTCATTATTTACTGTTTTGTGCTCAAATAGTGTGTTTTCTCTAATAAATAAATGTGTAGAAAATACGTATGTACTAGAGACCAATATAGCATCACATGAGCACAAAATAGAGCTAAATGGGGGGTTAAATAAGCAATAATGAACCCAAATCACACCCCCCAACTAGCGTTTTGCTAGTCTCTAGCAAAAAGAGCGATTAAAAATACGCCTAGATCACCTTATCAGATCTCAAATCATTCACCACCATACTACAACGACAAAAGAGATAACCAAACACTAATATCAATATTTCAAACTCATCAAGTAATGGTACTTGTGGGTTTTCAAAAATGAAAGTCAAGCATCTCAAATGGTTATAAAATAGACTCAAATTCACTATCAATCACTTCATAGCTCATAGTACATAAAATCAATGGCCCACACCGTTCAATCAAATATTTTAACTTGGAGCGTAGATGGTTCATGCAAAGCAAGCATCAAAAGTAGGATGGTATCAAGACATACACACGTCAATCTTTATTCATAGGAACTCACACCACATCTTGTGTTTTCTTTAAGCTTTGGAAGTTTTCTTGCTTCGCTAATCATGCACACTTATTCTCTATGTTCTTTCACTTTTTTTTTCATAGTTCCGCGTAACGCGCATCAAGCAACATTCGCAGAAAAGTATATAACTCGGATCGCTCCATCAAATAATTGAGGTTCCGGTCAATGGCTCCCAAATCAGACGATAATAGGGCATTAGGCCAAGAAGGACCCCTCGGACTGTACTACTCGAGCCAACCAAGTTATTTCTTTAATAGCACATTTATTCATTCTTTTCTTCCTCATTCATCTCATTTTTTCTTCGTTTGTGTGTGCATAAACAATGTGGCAAGATAACTTCCTCTTCTTTAATTTTTCACAAGAGTGGGTATCCTAATCATTTCAAATGACGTGGTACGTTTTTCTACCCAAAATCACACCAAGCATGCAAAATGGAAATGAATGCGAGATAAAGAACAATGCTCCAGTTAATTTATGAATTATTGGTGCATGAACTTTGGTGTGTTCCAATGAGAGCATACCACTTGCTAATCCATAATTTCTAGATTCTTTAAGTCATCAATTAATCTTGCCATTGAGATGTATAAAAAGAAATTCACCACAAGCACTCAAATTCATGTAAAATGAGATTGAAATGTTGAATAATAGTGGTGGAGAAAATAAATCACGAGTGTACGGTGGTGAATAAATATCGAGAAATTTCATCACATGAGGGTCATTTCTAGGTAAAGATAGACTTTGGTGATATTTCTTAACTCAAAAAATTTCTTTTTTTTCAATGCAAAAAGGGAACTAAAAAAATAAAATCCTAAAAGAAAAAGAAAAAGAAAATACAAATCCTAAAAGAAAAAGAAAAAGCAAATAAAAATCCTAAAAGTTATTTCCCTCCCCCCAACTTAAAATAGACATTGTCCTCAATGTTAGGAAGAGGGAATCATGGAAAGAACACACCTGATTAGTTCCCACCCGAAGGTGGGTCTGTGAGATCCATGGTGCTCGCTTCCTTGGTCCAAGGCTCGTGAAAATGTTTCAATCTCTGGCCATTCACCTTGAACTCGCTTCCATCTTTTTCATTTAGTAAGAGCACAGCGCCATGTGGGAAAACTTCTTTGACGACGAAAAGTCCATACTACCTAGAGCGAAGCTTCCCAGGAAAGATGTGTAGCCTGGAATTGTATAGGAGTACTTTTTGGCCTGGGGTGAACTCCCTCCTCAAGATCATCATGTCGTGGACGGATTTCATCCTCTCTTTTGAAATTTTAGCGTTGTCGTACGCATTTCTCCTCAACTCCTCCAGCTCCAACAATTGCAACCTGCGAGAAGAAAAAGAGACATCAGTATCAAAATTCATTTTCTTTATAGCCCAATAAGATCTATGCTCTATCTCAACAGGTAAGTGACAAGACTTCCCAAATACAAGGCGGTAAGGTGACATCCCCAAAATTGTTTTGTAGGCCGTCCTGTAAGCCCACAATGCTTCAGGTAAGCGCAAACTCCAATCTTTTCTTGATGGATTCACCGTTTTCTGCAAAATTCCTTTGATCTCTCTGTTTGCCAACTCTGCTTGGCCATTGGTTTGGGGGTGATACGGAGTAGAAACTTTATGCGTGACCCCAACCCTCTTCATTAAAGTAGCGAACATACGGTTGCAAAAATGAGACCCTCCATCACTGATCAAGGCCTTTGGCACTCCAAACCTAGAGAAAATGTTCTCTTTGAGGAACTTTAGCACAACAGAAGTGTCGTTCGACCTGCAAGGAATATCTTCCACCCATTTAGAAACATAATCAATACAAACCAAAATATAGGCATATCCAAATGAAGGTGGGAAAGGTCCCATGAAGTCTATGCCCCAACAATCAAATATTTCAATCTCTAAAATGGGGTTCGGAGGCATCATGTTACGTTTAGTAATACCCCCTAATTATTGGCATGCAGCACAAGTCTTGCAATAATGAAATGTGTCTTTAAACATAGATGGCCAATAAAAGCCACATTGCGAGATTTTTGCCACAGTTTTGTTCACTGAAAAGTGTCCACCACATACTCCATCATGGAAAAATTGTATCACACTGGTTATTTCATGATCAGGAATGCATCTCCTAACAATTTGGTCACTACAATATTTATATAAGTACGGATCATCAAAGAAGAAATATTTTACCTCGTACTTGAACCGTTTAAAGTCTTGAAGAGACCAAGTGTCAGGGGTCTTACCAGTTACCAGATAATTAACGATATCAGCATACCATGGAGAGGTGGAAACGCTAAAAAGATGCTCGTCGGGAAAGGAGTCCTTCAAAGGCACATCTGCTGAATCAAGGCCTATTGTCAAACGTGATAAATGGTCAGCTACTAGATTCTCCACGCCTTTCTTGTCCTTGATTGTGACATTGAACTCCTGCAACAATAAAATCCATCGTATCAATCGAGGCTTAGCATCTTTTTTAGATAATAAATATTTTAAAGCATAGTGATCAGTATATATCAAAATTGGTGATCCTAAAATATAGCTCCTGAATTTTTCCAACGCAAAGACTACTGCCAGCAACTCCTTCTCTGTTGTTGTATAATTCCTTTGAGCGTCATTTAATGTCTTGCTGGCGTAGTAAATCACTACTGGAACTTTGTCTTTTCTTTGGCCTAGGACTGCACCAACTGCGTAATTGCTTGCATCACACATTATTTCAAATGGTAGGGACCAGTCTGGCACCTGCAAAATAGGAGCAGAAATCAGCAACTTCTTTAAAGTTTCAAAAGAAAGTTGACACTCAGGTGTCCAAATAAAGTCCACATTTAAAGTAAGTAAGTTGCAAAGAGGGCGAGATATAGCGCTAAAATCTTTGATGAACCGCCTATAAAATCCTGCATGTCCCAAAAATGATCTGATGTCCTTCACGCATTTAGGACTTGGTAGCTTCTCAATTACTGCTACCTTGGCTCTGTCTACCTGTATACCATCTTTAGAAACCAGGTGACCTAGGACAAGTCCTTCTGTGGTCATAAAATGACACTTCTCCCAATTCAATAGGAGGTTCTGTTCAATGCACCTGTCAAGAACAAGAGCCAAGTTAGCTAAACAATCATGGAAAGAGCTACCATATACTGAAAAATCATCCATAAATACCTCAACGATTTTCTCAACCATATCATTAAAAATACTGAGCATGCATCGCTGAAAAGTAGCTGGAGCATTACATAAACCAAACGGCATTCTTTTAAATGCAAAAGTACCAAAGGGACAGGTAAAAGTGGTCTTTTCCTGGTCCTCGGGTGCAATCTCAATCTGGTAATAACCTGAATAACCGTCTAGAAAGCAATAATATTCATGTCCAGCTACCCTCTCTAAAATTTGGTCAAGAAATGGAAGAGGGAAATGATCTTTTCTAGTTCTAGAATTCAACTTCCTATAGTCTATACACATCCTCCAACCTGTGGTGGCTCTAACTGGGATAAGCTCATTATTCTCATTTTTAACCACGGTGAGGCCAGACTTTTTAGGAACAACCTGTGTAGGGCTAACCCACTTGCTATCAGAAATAGGATAAATAATGCCTGCATCCAATAATTTTAAAACCTCGCCTTTCACCACTTCTTTTAATGTTGGATTTAACCTACGTTGCATTTCTCTAGTGGGTTTGGCGTCATCCTCTAAATAAATGTGATGCATGCATACAATAGGGCTTATACCTTTTATGTCAGCAATGGACCAACCAATAGCACCTCTATGTTTCCTCAGCACATCAAGTAAAGAGCTTTCCTGTTCTAAAGTAAGTTTAGAAGATATTACCACAGGGAAGCTGTTTTCATCGCCAAGAAAAGCATACTTAAGATAGTCAGGAAGTGGCTTCAACTCTGGCTTTGGATCCTCCACCTCAGATGAAATTTGAATTGATGCATTAGGTGGCAAAGCCTCGAACCTAGGCTCACATACCGCATTGAGCTCCTTCACGTTCTCCTGCACAAAAGACATGTCATCAGAATCACCGATAAAAGTCTCAACAATAGAAGCATCATCACAAAATTCAGAACAAATATAATCATCCACCAACGAATCAATCATATGCACCCTCTCAATCTCATCATCTACATGTGGCAACTTGCAAGTATTAAAAATATTCAAGTCCAAAGTCATGTTGCCAAAAGTTAGTTTCAGTTGACCATCTCTACAATTTATTAAAGCATTGCATGTAGCTAGGAATGGTCTACCTAGGATGATAGGAGTAGCATTAGCAGTTTGGGGTCCCTGGATGTCTAGAACTATAAAGTCCGCGGGGTAGTAAAATTTGTCCACCTGAACGAGGACATCCTCAATGCATCCCTTAGGAACTTTAATAGATCTATCATCTAGTTGTAATATAACAGATGTAGGCTTTAGCTGTCCTAACCCAAGCTGCACAAAAATAGGATATGGCAATATATTGACACTAGATCCTAAATCCAATAAAGCATTTCCAATTTTCTTAGTGCCAATGGTGCAAGTGATGGTGGGTGATCCAGGGTCTCTAAATTTAGGTGGTGTAGTTTGTTGCACAATAGAGCTAACCTGTTCAGTCAAAAATGCTTTCTTTTTCACATTTATCTTTCTTTTAACAGTGCACAAATCCTTCAGAAATTTAGCATAGGCATGTATTTGATTAATAGCATCAAGCAATGGAATATTGATCTGGCACTTCTGAAAAATTTCACGAATCTCAGTTTGATACTTATCTTTGCTTTTCTGAATTAGCCGATGAGGGTAGGGTGCTGCATGTACATATGCTGCGGGTTCCTTCTCTTTAATGACGCTTTTTCTCACACCCACGTCCGTGCTCTCTTCCTGCACCTCCTCTTGTTCTTTAATTCCCTCTTCTTGGATCTGAATTCCCTCTTCCTGCTCAGCTTGTCTGCTCGGTGGATCAGGCTTCTGAATCTCTTTTCCACTCCTCAAAGTGGACACCGCTTGGCAAGGCTTCATATTATTTCCTGCAGAAGAAGATGAGCCCATATTAGGATTTGGAATTGACTGAGATGGAAGCTTACCTTTTTCTAATGTCGCTGTAAGCCTCGCCAAGCTCTCGCTCATCTGCTGATTCTGAGTCTGCTGAGCCTGAAATTGAGCCTGCTGCTGCTGCATCTGAGCTTGTTGCAATTGGATAAGTTGCTGAAGCGCATCGCCAAATGGTTGCATCTGCTGTTGTTGCACTGGCTCATGGTCCCTCCTCTGGTTCCCACCTTGATAGTTGTTGTTGTTGTATTGAGGTTGTCGGAACTGAGGGGGAGCCTGCAGCTGCTGAGTCTGCTGATTGGGGCCCCAGTTCAAGTTTGGATTGTTGCGCCACCCCTTGTTGGAATTGAAGTTCTGGTAATTCGAAGACACTTGATTCACCCCAGTAGGATTTCCTAGCATGCTCTTCAAGGCTGGAAGTGTGGGGCATGCACTGGTGTCATGGCCACTGACGTCGCAAAGTGCGCAAGTCTGCTCTATCTCAACCGCCTTGGCCTCTTTCAAATTCATTGCATGAAGCTTGTTTGAGATCATGGCCTCCATCTTTGCCTCCAACGCATCATCTTGCTTCAAATTATAAACCACTCCTCGCGTAGGCTGGGATGGTGCAGAATGGCCTCCTCTCTCGTAGTCTGAAGTGGTGTCCCATGTCTGCGCATTTTCTGCTATCTCCTCCAGGTACGTCCAAGCTTCGTCTGGCTCTTTATCAAAGAATCCTCCATTGCACATCATCTCTACAAATTGCTTCATTTGCGGCTGCTGTCCATCGTAGAAGAAGCCAATAATCCTGCTTTTGTCGAAGCCATTGTGCGGACATGCGAACAGCAACTCATTGAACCTTTCAAATGCCTGGTAGAATGTTTCCTTGCTTTTCTGGGCAAAGTTCATAATCTGCCGCTTCAGTCCCTGTGTCCTGTGAATAGGAAAAAACTTCTTTAGAAATTCAGCCTGCAAATCAATCCATGTAGTGATAGAGCGTGATGGCAATGCATTCAACCAATTCTTAGCTTTGTCTTTCAATGAAAATGGGAATAGTTTAAGATATACCGTATCCTCGCTAGTTTTCCCATCAAAGCATGTCAAGCAAACCTCCTCAAATCCTTTAATATGAAGATATGGATTTTCCTTGTCTAACCCATGAAAGGTGGGCAAGAGTTGGATCACCCCAGGTTTAAAATTGAAAGAATTTGCATCGTTAGGTAAAACAAAGCATGAAGCGGTGCTAGTCCTAGTGGGTCGAATTAAATCTTTTAAAGTCCATGTGATGATGTATATATGTGTATGTTTGGATGTAACTTAGGAGACATACATGGTTGTATGTCTACGTCTATGTATAAATGTGTATATGTAGCAGTGTATTAGCCCTGTGGGGAGTATCATGTTTGTGTATGCTTGTGTGTATGTACATACGGTACGTGTTATTGTGTTTGCATAGATATGAGGTAGGTGTGTAAGAATGATAGCATGGACATGCGTGTAAATATGTATACATGTATGAGTATTCGTATGTGTATAACTATACGATCTGTGTAGGTGTATGCATATGAGTATGCCTTGCTTTTGTTATTATGTATGTATGCATGGGGTATAGTGACCTTCATATCTAAGTCCGTCCCTCCTTAAGTGGATCCTTAGTTTGGGAAGTCCGAGGACGGACTTGATTTTTAAGGTGGGTGGAATGTAATGACCCAAGTGCCTATATACCTAGGGTATGCATATTAATGGATGTGTGTATAGTATTTGTATTTGTTTGCTGATGAATGTTGAGTAGTGTGCATAACAATTGTGTCGTGTAAATATAAATGGTGTCTGTGTGTGTAGTAATTCAGTGGTGTGCACGGTAATTTGTCTACGTGAATGAATGTGCCTATCTGAGAGCCTTATAGGATGCTAATGGGTGAGTATGGAGAAGTGCAGTGAATAGTGATGTTGGTTTTATTGCTGTGAAGTAATTTTTATGTTGGTATGTGTGAACAGTAAAATGTATTTTTAATACTATTTTAATATGAAATATTTTATGATGCTTATTTGGTGAAGCCTATTTTAAAGAGAATATTTTTATTTCTATTTTATTCTTATTAATTAATTTTGCAATGGCATTGTTGTGATATAGAGACTTGTGTATGTATTAGAGAGGTGTGTGCATAAAGGGAATGTCATACTTGTAAATATGTATAGTGTGTGTGTGTGTGTAAGGAGAGATGGCATGTAAAGAAATGGCATACTTGTAATTAGGATTGGGTTGTGTGTATAGGAGGGATGAGAAGTTTGTAGAGGGTGGCAAACTTGTAAATAATTGGAAGCTTAGAAGAAATATCTTCCCTTTTTAATTATTTCTCATTCTTCTACATTCTTCTAAATTCTTCTCATTCTTTTCTTTTCTTTTTCTTTTTCTCCATTTTCTTTCCTTATGGGGGTGGCCGAAATTTACTCATGCACAAAAAGAAAAGAAAGAAAAAAAGGGAAGGAGAGAAAAGAAAGGAGGAGGAGTGATGGAGGGAGAATTAAGGAGGAGCTTGCAAAGGAAAGAGAAGATGATGAAAGAGGAGCTAAAGGCCTTGATTGAAGGAGAAATAAATGGAGCTTAAAGAGGAAGTTGGAGGAGAAGAATTAAGCTTCATATTAGGTAGGAATCCCTCTCTCTTTGGTATGTTATTCATTCTCAATTTAAAATGCTAAAGAAAACATTTTTGGTTAGTTCTCATGCAAAATGTGCCACCTTTATTTGGTATCCATGCTAAAGATGCTATTTTTTTAAGCCACCAACCATGTTAAAGTTACCACTTTTTGGTAGGATTCCTAATTTGTGCTCTAAATATTTATTAGGATTTGTTGAAATGGTTGTAACACTAATTAGTAAGAAAGGTGTAATTTTTAGTTGAAATCTAAGTGAAAGTTAGTGTCTTTCTTTAACAACATGCTATGTTTATGTTAAAGCTAGCATTTTCATTAGAACTAATACCATATTTGAGCCAAAGATGGGATCTTTTATGGTTATCTTAACTAAATTTAGCATTCTTAAGCTAGTGCCTAATTAGTCCTTAAATGGATGAATTTTTCATGGTAGACCTTAAGAAATTACTCTCATGTTGCATGTAACTACTAAAGCTTGCATCTTCATTCAATTTCCTTAATGAATTGGGTTAGAAGCTTGCATTTTAATTCTAGTTGCCTTTTAGTTCATTTCTTGAGTTTGCAGTTTAATTCAAGAGGCATTTTAGTTCATATCTTAAACTTGCACTTGAATTCAAGTTGCATTCTAGTTGCATTTTAATTTTTTTGCTGTATTATTAATTCAACTTGCATTTCGTTTCATTTATTAGTTGCATTTCAATTCAAGTTGTGGAATTTGTGTCACGACCCGCTTCCCTAAACTGGAGGCGAGACGTGAAAAGGTCCGCACGGGAGTGGAGCGGTGAAGCCCCAAACCCGATAAGCGTCAATTTAGTATAAGCAGGTCCCTGTAATTGCAATCGAAACAACAACAACAATAATAATAATAATGAGACGGATATGAAATACCAATCCCAAATTTTGTCCACAAAATATTCAACATCACAGAGAAGCCACCAGGCTAAAAGAAAGAGTCTAAGGGCCCAGAACAAGGCCAAACAAAAGCAACATCATAACCGAGTAAAGGTGCTACGCACCGACAACAAAACAACTGTCTAACAAAGGTAAAACACCACGAAGACACTAGGACTGGTCCCCAGGGTCCACGTACTCCCCGTCCAACCCGGGCGCAAGCTCGGCGTCCGCAAACACCTCACCCTCAGCGAGCAACTCAGGCTCAAGGTCTAACATGCGTTACCCAAAAGAGAAAGGGGCACATGTCAGCAAGTCTAAAAAGACTTGGGCAAGGAACTGAAAGTGACTAACAACCTAGCAGTTAAATGTTAAACAATGGCATGGCAGTTGAATATGATGCAACAGTTTAAAAGAGTGACAAGCACGCACGATGTAGCAAAAACTACCAAATCACTAATTACTTATCATTTAACACTTATCACTTATCACTTATCACTTATCACTTAGCACTTAGTGCATAGAGAGTCCACTTGCTGGCCAGTTCGTTTATCTCTATCACTATCAATCACTTAAACACTAGAGATTTCGCCTGCTGGCCGGAGTGGCTGATCAAGCCAACTCGGGCTCAGTCCGCTTATCTCTTACCCCACCCACATGTGTCGAGCGTTGTGGTTAGCAACTCATTATGCTCGCTTCTGGTCACGAGCCAGGAAAATATGTGTGTGTTTGGCATAGGAGTACACCTAGCCGGTATCCGAGCGTTGGGGTTAGCAACTACAGGGCTCGCTTCTGGAACACGAGCCAGGAAACATAGTATTGTAGCGTGTGCTACGCAGTCACGATAAATAATCACTATGCAATGCCATGAACAGATAATTGCGTACCGTTAATTTAAAGTAAATGTGACATATGAGCATGATGGGGGTGACGGACCAAGCTTCGTTGTCAAGCTAGGTCAATGGCGTCTAAACGGCTATCCTTTCACCGTTTAGTCTCTTTTACGCTAAAGCATGGTAAATGGCCTAAGACATGGCCCAAATCAAGGGATGCAAGTTTCACTTGCCTATCACCGGGGATGACGGTTACGAAAGTTCGTTTCCGCGGTTGCTAGCTTACAGGGAATCGCTGTTATGGGGAACAATCATCAAAACACAAGTATTTTATTAGGGTTTCATAAAAATTACAATAGGATATGAAAACAACGGTAGATCGATTTCTTACCGAGAGGAGGCGGAAGAAACACTCCGGGGAACCCTAGGACCAGATCTGGAAGCCAATGGAGGAGTTTGAGGAAACTAGGGTTTTGGGGGATTTTGGGGTTTGATGAGATTTTTGGTGAGGTTTTGGGGAAGATGAGTGGTAGATATAGTGAATGGATGGATTGGATGATGGATTTAGGGCTTGGAATGAAGGATTGAAGCTTGGAGGAAGATGGGGGCTCAAGGGGGAAGATTTTAGGGTTTTGGGTCGTGTTGGGGAAGAAGAAATCGTTTGGGTTGGGTTTAAATTGGTTGGGCTGGCGGATGCCCAGAAATTAGGGTTTTAACACTGGTTAGTCGGTCAAAGAACAACCACTGACCGACTAGTTTAGAAACTAGTCGGTCGGTCGACCAACGCAGACCGACTAAGTGCAAACAGTAACTCCTGAACGAAAATAGGATTTAGAGTTAGTCGGTCCATGAACAAATACTGACCGACTAGTTTAGCATCTAGTCGGTCGATGAACGTTCTTAGACCGACTAAGAGTAAACAGTAACTGATACAAAATTAAGATGATGAGTTAGTCGGTTTAAGAAGCATTGCCGACCGACTAGTTTACAACCTAGTCGGTCAACCAATGTTCTTAGACCGACTAACGATAAACAGTAACTTCTGAGAAATTTAGAAAGCCAACTAGTCGGTCCAAGAAGGATTGCCGACCGACTGGATCGTCATCTAGTCGGTCGGTGCCCCTTCTTACACCGGCTAATAAGCACCAAAAGTTCCGATACGGAGCGCGGGGCCCCGGGATCGATTCCTAAGACTCCTAGGCTTGATCTAATAGTAAGATACGACCGTTATGAAGTCCGTCACGAATGACATACTTCGAAATCGACGATCCTAAGGAAGAAACGAGAAAATACGACGAATCGGTCGAAAATGAAAGCTACGGAGACGAAAACCACTCATGACGAGGAGAAAATCCATCAAAACAAATATTATATTATATTAAATCCAGATACATGAAAAGCAGTCGTTACATCCTCCCCAACTTAAGAAAAATTCCGTCCTCAGAATTTCCGAATACCCACGAGTCCGGAAACAAAAGTGGGAAACGCTCTCGCATCTCATCTTCTCTCTCCCAAGTGGACTCTCCAGGTGATCCGTGTCGCCACATCACCCTCACAAGATTGACAATCTTGTTCCGAAGCGATTTCTGACGCCTGTCCAGAATCTGCACTGGATGCTGGTCATACGTCACATCGGGGCGAACGGTAATCTCCGAAAAATCCACCGCATGAGATGGATCGCTAATGTATCGACGAAGCTGCGACACATGGAAAACATCGTGAACTCCTTCCAAAGACGGCGGCAAGGCCAAGCGATAAGCTACCTCGCCAACCCTCTCCAAAACGTCAAACGGTCCAATGTATCGCGGGCTCAACTTCCCCCGCTTCCCAAAACGAATCACACCACGATTCGGGGAAATCTTCAAGAACACATGGTCGCCCGGCTGAAACTCCAAAGGACGACGTTTAGCATCCGCCCAATGCTTAAAACGGTCCTGAGCAATCCTCAACCTCTCCCGAATATTCCTGACGATATCCACGGCCTCCACGATCATCTCAGGTCCCAATAACTCCCGATCACCAACGTCATCCCAACTTAATGGCGATCGACATTTCCTCCCATAAAGAGCGGCGAAAGGCGCCATGCCAATACTCGCCTGGAAGCTGTTGTTGTAAGAGAACTCCACCAAATGCAGATAGTCCTCCCACGAACCCTTGAAATCCAACATGCACGCCCTCAGCATGTCTTCCAAAATCTGAATCGTCCTCTCGGACTGGCCATCCGTCTGCGGATGGTACGCCGTGCTGAAACTCAGACGCGTACCCAAGCTCTTCTGCAAACTCTGCCAGAACTGAGATGTGAACCTCATGTCTCTGTCAGACACGATACTCACGGGGACTCCATGAAGTCGCACGACCTCCTCCATATACCTCCTCGCCAGCGCCTCAGTGGACTGTCCTACTCGGAACGGAATAAAGTGCGCAGGTTTGGTCAATCGATCTACGATCACCCAAATCGCGTCATTCTACTTCGGACTCCGAGGTAGTCCAGTCACGAAATCCATAGTGATGTGTTGCCATTTCCACTCCGGAATCGGAAGCGGTTGTAGCAACCCGGCCGTATGCTGATGCTCCGCCTTCACTTGCTGGCAAACCAAGCACTTGGCTACACTCCGAGCCACGCTCCTCTTCATACCATGCCACCAATAATTCAGACGAAGATCCTGGTACATCTCGGTGCCACCAGGATGCACAGAATACGGCGAACTGTGTGCCTCCACCATCAACTCCTCTCTGATATCCCCAGCAGGCACACACAACCTGGCTCCAAACCTCAGCGAGCCATCCTCATGAATCAAAAAGTCAGTCCGCAGACCGGCTTCCACCTGCTCCCGAATCCTCACCAGCTTCGGATCCTCAGCCTGGCCAGCCTTAATCCGATCCACGATCGTCGACTGTACCTGCATGTACATCAACGACGAAGCCTCCCCAGGAAGAACAATCTCCACACCAGACTCGCAAAAATCCTGCTGCAATCTCCACTGCGAGGTCAAAATCATCACCGCTGGAAGCCTACTCAAAGCATCTGGAACCACATTCACCTTGCCAGGGTGATACTGCAAATCAATCTCATAATCTGCCATAAGCTCCAACCATCGACGCTGTCACATGTTGAGCTCCTTCTGAGTGAAAATATACTTCAAGCTTTTGTGATCGGTGAAAATCTTCACTTTCTCACTCAGCAGGAAGTGCCTCCAAATCTTAAGAGCAAACACAACGGCAGCCAACTCCAAATCATGGTCGGGTAATTCTTCTCATGAACCTTAAACTGTCGAGACGCATACGCCATAACATGCCCGTGCTGATGCAACACACAACCGAGACCCTTGCCAGAAGCATCGCAAAAGATCTCAAATCCACCGCTGCGATCAGGCACAACAAGAATAGGGGCACTCGTCAACCTCTCCTTCAGAATACCAAAAGCACTCTCACAATCACCCGACCAAACAAAAGCAACATCCTTCCGCGTCAACCTGGTCATCGGCTCAGCAATACGAGAAAAGTCCTTAATGAATCGCCGATAATAACCAGCAAGTCCAAGGAAACTCCGAATCTCAGACGCCGACGACGGAACAGGCCACTCCCTGATGGCCCTAATCTTCTCGGGATCCACTGAAATACCATCTCCAGTCACCACATGCCCCAGAAAAGCAACTCGATCCAGCCAAAACTCGCACTTAGAAAACTTAGCATACAACCTATGCTTCCTCAAAATCTCCAACACCGTCCTTAAGTGCGAGGCATGCTCTTCCTCCGACTTCGAATAGATCAGAATGTCGTCAATAAAGATAACGACAAACTTATCCAAAAAGTCGTAGAAAATCAGGTTCATCAGATTCATGAAAACTGCGGGCACGTTAGTTACCCCAAAAGGCATAACCACAAACTCATAGTGTCCATACTTCGTCCTGAACGCTGTCTTCGGAACATCATCCTTCTTCACCTTCAACTGATGGTAACCACTCCTCAAATCCAATTTAGAAAACACCCTCGAACCTCCAAGCTGATCAAAAATATCATCGATGCGAGGCAACGGGTATTTATTCTTAATGGTCACCGCATTCAATCCCCGATAGTCCACGCACATGCGACGCGAACCATCCTTCTTCTTAACCAGCAACACCGGTGCTCCCCACGGAGACACACTAGGATTAATATAACCCTTCTGCAACAGCTCATCCAACTGCTTCCGCAACTCTTCCAATTCTGCAGGTGCCATACGATACGGCGCCTTCGAAATCGGCTGCGCACCTGGAATGAGATCAATAGAAAACTCTAAAGCTCGATCAGGTGGCAAACCAGACATCTCCTCGGGGAAGACGTCGCCAAAATCTCGCACCACAGCTGGCCACTCCAGCTCCATCTGCATAGCCACAGCCTCCACCGGCCTGGCCCGAAATCTGACAGGACCAAGCGAACTGCTACCACGACTGAACTCAAACACTGGATGTCCGGGAATCTCGAACACCACCTTCTTCCTCCTGCAGTCGATCGTAGCATAGAAGCTCGCAAGCCAATCCATCCCAAAGACCGCATCGTAGTTGGTGATGTTGTGGACAATAAAATCAGCATAAAGCTCATGTCCACAAACCACCACAGAGCAAGGACTGCATCCACGATGCACCGTGACTACTCCATTCCCCGTAACGATGTTCCAACTCTTGGAGAGAGGGGACGTCGACAAGGAATGCTTCTCCACGAAGCTCTGGGCCAAAATGCACATCGACGCACCTGAGTCAAAGAGGACTCGGGCAGGGAACGTGCAAACCAAAACCACACCTAACAAACAGTCTAATCAATCAAATCTTACTCTAGCAACACCATACACAAGCATTCACATAATTTAACAATCAATTAATTAAGGAAGGAACAATCTAGATCGAAAGTTACCTGCAATGACCTCATCCATGGCCAAAACCTCCTCCTCAGTCATCAGAAATGCCTGCCTCCTCGGCGGAGCGGCCTGCTGAAAAGCCTGCTTCTGCGGAACGAGGGGCACCCCACGACCAGCGGGCACCGGGGCTCTCTGCTGCAATGGCGGGGCAGCAATAGGTGTCCTCCAAGGTTGCTTCAACCTCGGGCACTCCCGGATAGCATGGGCGGGATCTCCACAGATAATACATTGCCCCAAGAACTTCCTACACGATTCCTTGATATGGCCCTCCTTGCCACAGAAATGGCAAGTCCTCCGAACAGGCCCTCCTGGCCTCTTAAACTGAACAGGCGGGTTCGGCCTGAATCCAGACCTAACCACAGCTCTCGCCTGTTCCAAAGGCCTCTTCCCAGCACCAACAATAGACCCCTTCCTCTGATTCACAAGCAGCTCCTGCCTCTTGGCAGCGACCAAAACCTTCTGATATGACTCCCGGTCAGAAGAGGTCACAAAACTCTGGAGCTCCGAAGCAAGTCCCTGCAGGAACCTCTGAGCTCTCTCCTCAGCGTCCTGCACCATCTTCGGCGCAAACCAACTCAGCCTCATGAACTCCTGGTGGTACATGTCCACCGACGAGTTCCCCTGCTTCAGATCGATAAAACGCTGCAGCATCTCTTCCCTGGCAGCCTTCGGGAAGAACTCACCATCAAATCTGGCCTTGAAGGTAGCCCAGACGATCGGCTCCACTAACATCTTTTCTTCAGCATCCCACCAGTTCCTGGCGTTATCCTTCAGCTGGCGCTTCGCCAAGTCAACCCAACTAACCTCGTTGACCTTGGACATCTTCAGATTGTCCTCGATATTCATCATCCATTCATCAGCAGCTAGTGGACCTTCGGTTCCATCAAAATACGCAGGACCCAGCTCTCTGAACTGCTTCGCCCCGGGCTCAGGGCGAGGGGCTTCCACCACCCGAGCAGCTCGAGCCACCGGAGCATTCTGTACCTGCAGAAGCACACCCTGCTGAACCTGCATCATCTGCAACATCATCCTCATCATCTCCCCATTAGTGGGCTCCCGCTCAGGCTCCTCGTCATGAGGGAGCGCACCACTACCACCACCACGGGTGATTCGCCTTCCTACCATCTAATGACGCAGAAAACGAAACAATTAGACTCGTAGCTTAGGGCTCAGATGTCGAACTTATTTGTTGGACAATCTTGCATTATTATTGTTATCCCGATAATTGCAGTTACAGAGGACCTGCATGGGCCACCACTAAAACCTGTCACGACCCGCTTCCCTAAACTGGAGGCGAGACGTGAAAAGGTCCGCACGGGAGTGGAGCGGTGAAGCCCCAAACCCGATAAGCGTCAATTTAGTATAAGCAGGTCCCTGTAATTGCAATCGAAACAACAACAATAATAATAATAATAATGAGACGGATATGAAATACCAATCCCAAATTTTGTCCACAAAATATTCAACATCACAGAGAAGCCACCAGGCTAAAAGAAAGAGTCTAAGGGCCCAGAACAAGGCCAAACAAAAGCAACATCATAACCAAGTAAAGGTGCTACGCACCGACAACAAAACAACTGTCTAACAAAGGTAAAACACCACGAAGACACTAGGACTGGTCCCCAGTGTCCACGTACTCCCCGTCCAACCCGGGCGCAAGCTCGGCGTCCGCAAACACCTCACCCTCAGCGAGCAACTCAGGCTCAAGGTCTAACATGCGTCACCCAAAAGAGAAAGGGGCACATGTCAGCAAGTCTAAAAAGACTTGGGCAAGGAACTGAAAGTGACTAACAACCTAGCATTTAAATGTTAAACAATGGCATGGCAGTTGAATATGATGCAACAGTTTAAAAGAGTGACAAGCACGCACGATGTAGCAAAAACTACCAAATCACTAATTACTTATCATTTAACACTTATCACTTATCACTTATCACTTATCACTTAGCACTTAGTGCATAGAGAGTCCACTTGCTGGCCAGTTCGTTTATCTCTATCACTATCAATCACTTAAACACTAGAGATTTCGCCTGCTGGCCGGAGTGGCTGATCAAGCCAACTCGGGCTCAGTCCGCTTATCTCTTACCCCACCCACATGTGTCGAGCGTTGTGGTTAGCAACTCATTATGCTCGCTTCTGGTCACGAGCCAGGAAAATATGTGTGTGTTTGGCATAGGAGTACACCTAGCCGGTATCCGAGCGTTGGGGTTAGCAACTACAGGGCTCGCTTCTGGAACACGAGCCAGGAAACATAGTATTGTAGCGTGTGCTACGCAGTCACGATAAATAATCACTATGCAATGCCATGAACAGATAATTGCGTACCGTTAATTTAAAGTAAACGTGACATATGAGCATGATGGGGGTGACGGACCAAGCTTCGTTGTCAAGCTAGGTCAATGGCGTCTAAACGGCTATCCTTTCACCGTTTGGTCTCTTTTACGCTAAAGCATGGTAAATGGCCTAAGACATGGCCCAAATCAAGGGA
This sequence comes from Scilla litardierei, assembly GCA_030789695.1. Taxonomy (NCBI): domain Eukaryota; kingdom Viridiplantae; phylum Streptophyta; class Magnoliopsida; order Asparagales; family Asparagaceae; genus Scilla; species Scilla litardierei. Next base: position 666,122,050 of record CM061142.1, on the reverse strand, counting down.
TGCAAGTTTCACTTGCCTATCACCGGGGATGACGGTTACGAAAGTTCATTTCCGCGGTTGCTAGCTTACGGGGAATCGCTGTTATGGGGAACAATCATCAAAACACAAGTATTTTATTAGGGTTTCATAAAAATTACAATAGGATATGAAAACAACGGTAGATCGATTTCTTACCGAGAGGAGGCGGAAGAAACACTCCGGGGAACCCTGGGACCAGATCTGGAAGCCAATGGAGGAGTTTGAGGAAACTAGGGTTTTGGGGGATTTTGGGGTTTGATGAGATTTTTGGTGAGGTTTTGGGGAAGATGAGTGGTAGATATAGTGAATGGATGGATTGGATGATGGATTTAGGGCTTGGAATGAAGGATTGAAGCTTGAAGGAAGATGGGGGCTCAAGGGGGAAGATTTTAGGGTTTTGGGTCGTGTTGGGGAAGAAGAAATCGTTTGGGTTGGGTTTAAATAGGTTGGGCTGGCGGCTGCCCAGAAATTAGGGTTTTAACACTGGTTAGTCGGTCAAAGAACAACCACTGACCGACTAGTTTAGAAACTAGTCGGTCGGTCGACCAACGCAGACCGACTAAGTGCAAACAGTAACTCCTGAACGAAAATAGGATTTAGAGTTAGTCGGTCCATGAACAAATACTGACCGACTAGTTTAGCATCTAGTCGGTCGATGAACGTTCTTAGACCGACTAAGAGTAAACAGTAACTGATACAAAATTAAGATGATGAGTTAGTCGGTTTAAGAAGCATTGTCGACCGACTAGTTTGCAACCTAGTCGGTCAACCAACGTTCTTAGACCGACTAACGATAAACAGTAACTCCTGAGAAATTTAGAAAGCCAACTAGTCGGTCCAAGAAGGATTGCCGACCGACTGGATCGTCATCTAGTCGGTCGGTGCCCCTTCTTACACCGGCTAATAAGCACCAAAAGTTCCGATACGGAGCGCGGGGCCCCGGGATCGATTCCTAAGACTCCTAGGCTTGATCTAATAGTAAGATACGACCGTTATGAAGTCCGTCACGAATGACATACTTCGAAATCGACGATCCTAAGGAAGAAACGAGAAAATACGACGAATCGGTCGAAAATGAAAGCTACGGAGACGAAAACCACTCATGACGAGGAGAAAATCCATCAAAACAAATATTATATTATATTAAATCCAGATACATGAAAAGCAGTCGTTACAATTTTCTTGTGCCTTGCAACTTGTGTGGAATGATATGGAGATGTAAGAAAGTAGTGTGGTGGGATTTGTAATAACATTGGCAATATTGGCAATATTTTGTGTTGTAAGAGGTGCAATGGTGATGGCTTAGTACATGGTGTTTGACGAGAAGCTTAAGTTGTATGGAGATTGGGTTATGTTACATGCTAGTCTCTCTAATGCGAGTTGTTGCATTTTCATGCCACTTATTTATTCAAATTAAGCCATGATAAGTGATGTTCCATTCATATATAATAATGCTAGTTATATGTTGTCAATTTTAATGCCTCCTTTATGTTGCATGCTTCATCTTCCAATATGCCACCCTAATGTTGCAATCTCAGGTTAAATGCAATTTAGATATGTTAGCCTTGCTGACATATGCAAATCCAATATGAAGGCTTTATTGTTTCCTTATATCACTTTTATGTAGCCTTGATGTAGATTAAACACAATTCTCTAAATGCCGCATGTTAGCTCACTTAATTTAAATGCTAATAATGAGTAGGGACGTCTCGGTCTGCCATATGGCAGGTGAGCACCCTAGAATGGGGTTGGGGGAAACTTGAGTACCAGGTGGGCATATGGGATGGACTGCTGAGTTTGTGGGCCACTCCTGCCGAGCCCACAGAGGCGGGGAGTTGGTGCGGTTTTGGTTGAGTTGGTTGTGTTGGTGAACGGCTTCTTTTGTAAGAGCTTGTCTCGGGAAGTCGTAGCATTCCACCCACCTTACCGGGTGAGGTCCATGCCCGTATGTTTACTCGATACCCAGGGTTTCGATAATAAACAAACAAATTAAATTACATCTTCCCTTGCACATAATGTTATTGATGTGCTCTCTTCTATTTGAATGGCTCTAGTAGTTTCATTGTTGTTACTTGTTGTTACTTGCGTTGTTGTCCCTTCCCATTGCACCCTATTGCATTAATGTGTATGCTCTTACTTTTATGGTATTACTGTAACCACTTCCTCACATTCAACGACATGCCCAGGTTTTTAACTGACATTTAAATAAATACTTAAGTGCCTTAACCTCTCTAATGTGTGATTCCTATTTTCATGTTATTACTCTTATAGTTTTTGCCTTGCAGTTTACTTACATCTTGTAGTGTAGTAATGGATGTTTAATTTCCTCATTTCCATTGCTGCTTTGATACATTGATATATTGCTATGCATGTTCCTGTAGTACTTTCACTTGTAGCACTAGTTCACTTAGTAGTTGCATTTAGGCGTGTCATACTAGAGGGAGTTGGGATATCCTACTGGAGTACGCGTTGACGTGCTCCAATTTGTGGTTTTCAGGTGCTTGGGAGTTGGAGCTGGAGTTGGAGTTCTGGTTGAGAAGCTTGGGTTGTTGGTTGGGGTGGTGAGGGGAGAAGAGAAGAGAGACTTGTACTTTTGGTGTTTCTTTTGGGGCGAGTTGTCGATGTGCTTGATGTATGTATGATGATGTTGATGTACAATGGACAGTTGCATATAAATACAGTGGTCGCCTTGTTTTCTCTGTGCAATTGTATTTGTGGTTGTTGGTATGGGTTCCTTCTGTGTTTTCTCTTGGTTGTTTGAATTTGGAAACATTACAGGTACTATCCCAGCAGTGCGCAGTGGACCTGCATCGTCTTTGTTGTACTCTCTCTCTCTCTCTCTCTCTCTCTCTCTCTCTCTCTCTCTCTCTCTCTCTCTCTCTCTCTCTCTCTCTCTCTCTCTCTCTCTCTCCCCTCTACTTTCTTTTTCACACCCGCCTCTTCGAAAATACCTGGGACGGATTCGTACTTCCCGGGTATCCTGGCGGCGGGTCGTTACACATTGCACGTACATGGTTCGACCGAGCCCTGCTGGGGAGGACGATGCGAGTTTTGATAAGGCGTCAGCTCGATGATTCTTCAATCTTGGCACGTGATGAATTTCTACATGTGTGAAGGCGGCGAGCTCCACTCTAGCAACTTGCATGTAGCTCTACTTTGAGCCATCGCAGGCCTCAAATGTCCCATTCAGTTGGTGGCCGATGAGGCTGGAGTCGCTGTACAGTTGGACTACTCTTGCCCCCAGGGCTCAAGCCAGTCAGAGTCTGTTGATGGCTGCCTCGCATCGTTGTTGTTGGTTTGGAAATCGAAGCAGGGGGGGTGGATACTCAAACATGTCAACCCCGGAAGTTTGGACGATTATTCCGGTCCCGCTCTCGGCTTGGGTGGATGAACAGTCGACTTATGCGATCCAAGTTCCCTCGTCCTTGATTGCATATTTTGCCCTTCCAACCCCCTCTGGGATCTGGAACTTGATCATCAGGTTGAAGGTCGTGGCCACCGCTTCTATGGCATTCCGCAGCGGTCTTCCGATGATCTCATCGTATGTCGAGTTGATTTTTACCACCATAAAGTTCGTTAGGCGAGTAATTTGTTTAAGGATATGTACCGAGGGTCACCGGTGAGGTGATGATGCCTGCTACCGGAGCGGAGCGCCCGGTGAACCCCCCCCCCCAAGGGTCCTGTGCAAGGTGTCAACTCTTCGGACGATATCTTCATCCTCTCCAGCGTAATGAAGAAGAGTACGTCGCACGAGCTTCTAGTGTCAACGAGTAGCCTTTTCACAGCGGTCCTTCTGATCTTGACCGGGATAACCACGGCATCATTGTGTGGTAGCTCCATCCCTTCCAGATCTTCGTCCGAGAAGGAGATAGGAGGTGTTGAGTATCTGGGGCGCTTTCGCCCCACGGAAACTGTCATCGATCTCCCTGCGTAGGAACTTTGGAGAGAGGTTGATAGCTTCGGGTGCGGGGGACCTCTTGTCATCATATTGGTGATCCCGACACTGGGGTATCCTGTAGCTGTAGGGTTTTGGCAGACCCTTAGGGCACAAATCTGTGACCGTCCTAAGTCGGATGGACCACGGAAGCTAAAAAGTTACATCGGAAAAATTATGTTAATCTAATTAACATGCAGCCCTAAGGAACCAGACCCTCTTAGCCAAGATCTCTACCAACTCGGGATGGATCTGACCACCCCAAGAGGGATCTAAACTATTGCGAATAATTAAAACGAAAGCTTCTAAAAACACATACCTGGAATCTCAACCCTGGGGCGGGCAAGATGTTCCGCACCGTCTTTCGAGCCGCTCCATGTCCCACGCCGAGCTGCTCCTCAAACCGCTCCGCATCCTGAGGCGATCAATCCTCATGTCACCGAGCCAACCACGCGTCGAAGAAAGTTTCACACGAGTGAAAGCCTTCGCCAAGATTTCGGATCCAAATCCGAACTCCTTCGTGGTTTTGCTAGAGCCCTTCAGGAGTAAGGCAGAAATATAGGGATAAGAAGAATTAATTTAAGCTTTGATCCGAGCGTGCTCCAACATTTACGGGAGCCACTCAGATCTTGAGCTTGGGACAAGTTTGGAGGAAGGGGGAGGCCCCTATTTATATAGGCGGCTGACTCTCCCCTTTTCTCCACAACCGTTGTAGGACTATTAAATGGAGTTAATTAAATTCAATTTAGTTTGCCTTTCATAAAGGCTAAACTTCCATGAATTTTAACTCCCTCATCGTTGAGCTTCATGATTGATACAACCCATCAATTTGAAGGGCGTTCAACGGTGAACGCATAGGAAAAATGGCGAGTCAATCGGAGTCCATTTGACCCTTCAATTGATCGCCCAAAGTTCAGCCCAAGGCTAGGTTTTCGACTAAAATCAGCCGTCAAAACTGCCAATTAACCCTAGGGTTCTGCAAAACTGCACTGCGGGACCCACCGAACCAGCTGGGCGAGCCCAGACCAGGCCAGAACCTGGTCTGGGCATGCCCAGCCTGGGCGCCTGGCCCAGGCCAGGGCGCCTGTGCCAGGCACCCAGGCAGGCCCAGGCGGGCCAGGCACCCTGGGTTGGGCGCCCTGGCTCTGACTGGGCCTGGCCTGGCGCCCAGGCCAGGCCCAGTCTGGCCTGGATTAGACTGGTCTGACCTATGCCCAGTTTGGGCATGGGTCAGACCCCTTCTGAACTGTTTTGGGCGTAACTTGGGCATTTGGCGTCCGATTTGGACTCCGTTCAAACCTGTGCGTAGACCGGGACATTCCCGTCTTACCTGTGAACTTTTCCTTGCGTTTATTTCATTAAATATTGTCATAAACTATTTATGACACATTTAATCCGGTTTGCATCAAATGAAAAATAGTCCCTATCTAAGCTTAAATTATCATTTGCATCAAATACAAATGATCTGAGGGCATATCCATCTACATCTTCCACTTGCACTCAGGATCATTTATCCCGAATGCAGGAGACAATTGCAAACATCTTTTGCAATATTTTATCCCTTGCATCAAATGCATATTCTCCCTAATTGTTTCTACATATTACTAGACGAAGGTCGCACTCTGTGTGAGACCCTACAGCCTGACCCTTACAACAGGTTGGGCTCGAATCCATATACGGCAGTGACCACGAGTAGTGGTTGCATTCCCTGCTTCAGAATCATAATTATGTTGTTGACTCATCAACATGAGTATTTTCGGGACCACCCTGACTGTGTCCGTGATGAGTTCCGCAGTTTTAGTCTCTTCGTCTAGACTATGTCGTTTAATTCAAGTCTAGGGTACGGTCAAACTGTCAACCCCAATAACTTGAACCTGTTAGTTTCTATCGATCTTTAGTCAACTAATGTTGGACTTCTTCCAACATACTCTGATCGGAGATTTTACTAAAGACCGAACTAACTCTATGACACTAACTCCCATTGACCGAGAGAGACGAATTATCTCTTGGTCATTACTCTTCTCGTACGCTTCAAGTGACACCCAATCAAAAACCTTTCGATAGGCATAGCCTCAAAGCTAGGTCAGTGATTTAAGTGGCACCGTTCACGCACAGGTTCATAAAATGACCTCAAGTCAAAAGACCAACTTGCCTATCATCACTAAGAGTTATCATTGACAGATTGGTCAATATAACCAAATGATAACTATTGCGGATCGTTCAGTGAACTCATTCTCTAATGAGCACCTGTGTCTCGTCTTCGACTTCGCTAGTCAAAACAACCATGAGATCATCGTCACTGCTAAACGGTGAAGACTAAGACACAATGGTCTATCCGATATTTCGATATCCTTGTGTCGAAACATCTACGACCACGAACCCTTTTAGACTTATGCTATATACGGTCAAACATTTCTCCATGATCGAGATACTCATCTCGATACATGTTTGACCTTGCATAAAGTCTCAGGACTTTACCTAAGTTAATATCTAATTATAACTTAGATAAATTATTACCAAACAGCTTACTGTTATTTCGAACAAGACGTTTGTGCTATTCACACAGAGATAGATTGCCTCGAGGGCATCATCTCTCAACATCTCCCACTTTCACTTAGGCCCATTTATCCCGGTATCTAATACCATTTTTACACATAAGTTTTCCCGACTTCATGTGGTAGAGCCTTTATGAGTGGATCTGCTAAAACCGTCTACAGTATAGACTTAAGGGGTTTCTATGTTCATGTTAGACCAACCATTTGAATCTCATTCAAATAATTCACTTGGTCTTTCGGAATCCATAATATTTTATTTCTTTGGATCTTATCCAGCTCATCGTACCTTACGATAATAATTTTAAATTAATTACTGGTCATTTCAAATGGCTCATATCTATTTCTGATAAAGTGTCAAACCTTTTGATTACCTTGTCAAAATAAATGTTCCATCCCTTTGATGTCTTACATGTAATTTATACGCTCCCACTGACCTTGAAAACTTTCTGGCTAATTCAAATAAGTTGGTTCGTCTAAATCATATTTAGAAAAAACAAACTTATAAGTGAATGCTCCAATTTTCATGGTCAACATGAGCGTTTACATCGAGTTTGGTCCGAGTAGATCTGTACACATCTGCTGGCGAAAACGGTTTCATCATAATCCGTTTTATAGGAATTAGGATGAAAATCGTTCTCGACCAACATGATTGTACTTCACTATTTTCTTTCTGCACCAATCTTTTAACTTAAAGATTTGCTTGCAGAAAATGAGGAAACATTTTCCTTGGGTACATAAACTAAATTCCAAAATTTATTTACGCCCACGGACCTATTCTGATTGCATCAAGCTATAAATCGGAGTTACTACTCCGAATTTCATCCTAGAAGTTGACCAAGTCATCATCAATTATGATGTCTAACTCGACTCTTCGTCTCACGAGATTCGAGTAATTATACAACTTCCTAATGATCGATTTAATGAATATCTTATTGATAATGCCCTCATAGAACATTTATCAAAACCTAGGCATTACTATCTAAGACTTAACCCAGTGGGAGGACTTAACTCAGAGTCACTTGCTATGGATCGCACCAAGTCTAACTAAGTGTGATTCATACCTTTTAACACACCGATGTATTAATAGACTTGACCGGCGAGAAAATCATATTTTCTTTTGATTACGCAAGATTTAATATAGCTAAGTATTTGACCATTCGATCTAATCGAATCAGTTTAAATACTTTAGTCATTTCGTTCTTTATTTTATTAGACTTGTGTTTCATCAAGAACACATGTCTTAATAAAATATAAGAATAACTTATTTTAGTTAATCTAGACACAGGTACATCAGTATGTACGAGACTGAGTTCGACAACTCATTCTCCCACTGTCTTACAGATGGGTTTCGGCCATTATATCTAAGAGGATATGATTCACAAGTGTCCGTAGACTTCATAATACGAGAGGTCAGACCCCTCTTTATGTGACTTGTGAAGCTTAGTCTCTCGATACGGCCTAGTCTATTTTGCCATATAAGTTTGCTACTATCTTGTGTATTTATATATTAATATTTAATGTATATATTATCGTTATACATATTACTCATTGCTTCAGAAGCAATGTGACGACATTCGTCAAAATGTGTTAACCTTTTGTATAACAATAATTATGAAATCGTGACATCAAAATATTTCACATTTTCATTCCCTCCTACTTATGCATTTACTAATGATAAATATAACTAACTTTCTCAATTGACTTTCCGGAGTGCCTTCTTCCTTTTCTAAATCACATTTAGATACTAAATAGCCTAACATAAATGAATAGGTATGCAAGCATCTTATATATCCAAACGCCTGAGCTCTGCAACCTTGAGTGTAGCTCAACAATTTGCTTGTCTCAAGATCCGGTTGGGATACATAGCCTTGCACCGCTCATGCACTCGTATTCGACTCGAACAGTTTGATCGAATTCTCGAACTTTGCGGATCAAAATTGTTTTTCTATACAACCTTGAGTGTAGCTCAACAAGTTTTAGGGAGAAACATACTTCAAATATACTATATGTTCAAGCTGCCCCATATAGAGGCGAGTGACATGTAGCGTGAATTTATTTGTTAGACCTAGAACTTAATGAAATCATATTTCTTAAGCCTGTTCTTTAGAAGGTCATTTTAATGTCAACGAGAATATAGTTTAATTCTATCAATTAGAATTTAACTTGATATTCAATAAATCAACCTATTTAACCAGTTAACTAATTCCATTAAAATATTATATTTTGATTCCTGCGGTAAACATAGCCTTGCCCTAGTTTAGCATATGTTCAATATTAAATATAAGTAGAATGGCTTTTATCTATATATATCCTCCCACTATTTTTACGATCATTTTTAAGCCTTAACAATGAACGATTTAATCGAATTAAATAAATGGGTAAGAGATCCAATCACCTTGAGCCTAACAACCATGGTGTATGCACGACAAATTGCTTGACTCTGTAATCGGAAGATGACTCTTCATCGATCATATCAGATATGACTCTCTTATCGGTTTTTACCCCTAGCCATTTGTGATCATGAGTATGCTCATCCAAATCACAATGTCTAGTCTAGTCAGACCCTTGTTTTTGCGTCTAGCCTGACTTGCACCGACGCTCGGTGTATTCATGAACCCGTTGGTTTGGGTCAGGTCTTAGACTACATCATATGTGTTTAAGAAATTGGTTTCTATAAGATTGCCATGTCACAGCTTGAGTGTAGCTCAACAACTGTAACACTGGTCCTATAGTTGCCAACCCCTAAAACAAGGAGGGCTACAGCTAATCTTGAAGAAGATTATTAACGTATTTGACTTAGATATAGTCTAGGGTGTCATATAATCATGATTCGCGTCATTGCGGTCCAACGGAACACAGCCAGGGAATTGACTAAGCCATGATCACTTACCTCTTAGACTAGCTGGGGTGATCCAACAAACTTAGCAAAGCACATTGATTGGATCATGGTCCATTGAATGAAGCTTGTCATTTTTATATGCGTTCCATAGACTAAAAGGCTTTTATTAACACCTAATAAATCCTATCAACTGGTTGAATCCTTAAATTCAAAATTTTAGGATTTGTTTAATAACTTTTATTAAATCCTTATCAACTATAAGGTTCACATGCTATCCTAATCGATATTAGGATTTTAATAAATTTATTAACAACGCTAAAAGCGAAGTCATTTAATGAGAATTAATTTCATAACAATTAGAATTAAAATTTTCATTAAAGGGACTGCCCTAATCTGGAATTAGGTCTTAAAGTGTTGTTAATGTTTTATTAAAACATAGCATGTCATTAGAATTTATCTCATAAATTTTAACGAGTTCTTAATGGCTAACCTAAGAGAGTTGTCTTGTGTTATCAAATAAGTGACAACAATTTCATAGCCATTAACATAAAGTTACACTAATTTTATCGCATAAAAGAGTGTACAACTATTTAACAATTAAATAGAATAATGTTTATCAAATAAACAAGTTTAGCATGCATGCTTAAATTTAACATTTAAATTTAAAAATATGATTTTTAAAATATTTTATTTTATCTCATGAAATAGAAAACTTGTTTTAAAAAATCACAACATTTGCATGCTACTTAAAATATTTATCGCATAAAAATTTTAAAGTTTTAAAATCAGTTTTAAAATTATCACATAAATTTAAAACATCATTTTAAAAATTTCATGCTTAAAATTTTATCACATAAAATATTTAAACATCTAAAATAATTTTAAACTTATCGCATAAAATTTTTAAAGTTTTAAAATCAGTTTTAAAATTATCGAATAAATTTAAAAACATCATTTTAAAATTTTCATGCTTTAAAAATTTATCATATAAAATTTTTAAACATCTAAAATCATTTTAAACTTATCGCATAAATTTAAAGAAAACATTTTTCTGTATTTAAAAGCGTTCAATTAATTAATCGCAGTCCTAGATCAGCATACAGACATGACTCTGATACCACTGTAGGGTTTTGGCGGACCCTTAGGGCACAAATCCGTGACCGTCCTAAGTCGGATGGACCACGGAAGCTAAAAAGTTGCAGCGGAAAAATTATGTTAATCTAATTAACATGCAACCCTAAGGAACTAGACCCTCTTAGCCAGGATCTCTGCCAACTCGGGGTGGATCTGACCACCCCAAGAGGGATCTAAACTACTGTGAATAATTAAAACGAAAGCTTCTAAAAACACATACCCGTAATCTCAACCCTTGGGCGGACAAGATGTTCTGCACCGTCTTCCGAGCCGCTCCCCGTCCCACGCCGAGCTGCTCCTCGAACCGCTGCTCGAACCGCTCCACATCCCGAGGCGAGCAATCCTCGTGTCGCTGAGCCAACCACGCGCCGAAGAAAGTTTCACGCGAGTGAAAGCCTGCGCCAAGATTTCGGATCTGAATCCAAACTCCTTTGTGGCTTTGCTAAAGCCCTTCAGGAGTAAGGCGGAAATATAGGGAGAAGAAGAATTAATTTAAGCTTTGACCCGAGCGTGCTCCAACATTTACGGGAGCCGCTCAGATCTTGAGCTTGGGACAAGTTTGGAGGAAGGGGGAGGCCCCTATTTATATAGGCGGCTGACTCTCCCCTTTTCTCCACAACCGATGTGGGACTATTAAATGGAGTTAATTAAATTCAATTTAGTTTGCCTTTCACAAAGGCTAAACTTCCGTGAATTTTAATTCCCTCGTCGTTGGCTTCATGATTGATACAACCTATCAATTCGAAGGGCGTTCAACGGTGAACGCATAGGAAAAAACGGCGAGTCAATTGGAGTCCGTTTGACCCTTCAATTGATCGCCCAAAGTTCAGCCCAATGCTAGATTTTCGACTAAAATCAGCCGTCAAAACTGCCAATTAACCCTAGGGTTCTGCAAAACTGCACTGCAGGACCCATCGGGCTAGTTGGGCTAGCCCAGACCAGGCCAGAACCTGGTCTGGGTGCGCCCAGCCTCCCAAGGCGCCTGGGCCCGGCCCGCCTGGGCCCAGACCCAGGCGCCCAGCGCCTGGGCCTGCGCCCAGGCGCCCGGGCCCAGGCAAGCCGGTCGCCCTGGGCCGGTCGCCCTGGCTCTACCTGGGACTGGCCAGGCACCCAGGCCAGGCCCAGTCTGGCCTGGGTCAGACTGGTCTAACCTATGCCTAGTTTGGGCATGGGTCAGACCCCTTCTGAACTGTTTTGGGCGTAACTTGGGCATTTGGCGTCCGATTTGGACGCCGTTTGAACCTGGACGTAGACCGGGACATTCCCGTCTTACCCATGAACTTTTCCTTGCGTTTATTTCATTAAATATTGTTGTAAACTATTTACGACGCATTTAATCTGGTTTGCATCAAATGCAAAATAGTCCCTATCTAAGCTTAAATTATCATTGCATCAAATACAAATGATCTGAGGGCATATCCCTCTACAGTAGCAATCTCGGAGGATGTGGTTGGGTGAGTCGGCATACTCGAGTGGTACGTCAAAGGGGATGTCGACTCGTGTTTGCCACTGATGGCACCAAACTGTTAAGGCCAAAATTGACCGGCACAGTTGTCCAACTGACGGGGACTCGCGGCACTGAGCTGGAGCCTAGTCAGCCTTCAAAGTGGGACCCTCGGTAGGATGAACCGGGTTAGTAGTTGATAGTTGACGATGATACGACCGTTGATCGACCTAAGAACGAGCATCAGATCAGTCATTCAAGGTTGAAGAGCTCGATATCGACCTAGAGTGTTGGAAGGCGATCGTCGATCTACACCACAGGGAGTCGTTAATGGGGTCGGAGCTGGGTTCCGACCCAAATCCCATCCGATGCTTAAGTTAGTGAGGAAATTAAGGGAGAAAAGGAGCTTGGTGTAGTAGAGATCGACCCACTGAGGTTTGTCCCTAGACTAACGACACAAGCTCGAATATGGAAATGGAGAAATAAGAAGATAGAGTTCTACGTATTAGCACTCGTACCTTAAAGATGGAACCCCTTTACCTTTATCCGTCGACCTACTTATAGGTAGTTCTCACATGATGAGGCGTAACTGCCCCTCATTGATTAGGGCACGATCTTCTCCGGGATTCGAGCTAACAGCTGCCATTAATTCGGCCCCATTAAATCCTCCTTGAATGTCGGTGCCAGTTGAACGGTCGACTGACTCAGTCGTAGCACGTTTAAAGTATGGGGGTAACGGGTCGCGGATGATATACGGGTCGGGTAAGCGGATACCAAATCGGGTTAGTATCCATGAACTAACAATTAACTTGACTTTTCAAGTAGCCAAAAGTTAATATGAGCTAATGGCGTTACATGAAAATGGTAGTCATTATGATAACATCTGTTCGAACTTGAAACCTGAGGTGATAAGCTAGTAGCAAACTAATCAATCACATCAAAAGAAAGGGCATAAAGTTTAAAGTTTCAACTCAGGCTAATGATGACTAACGGTCTAGTCAAGGAAGTCATCAATAATATAACATACAAAGATGTAATGACTAATCCATATGCGTTCGTGCTGTTATACCTAACCAGCCAAGCACCAATACCGTCAATTCACATAATACCCAACAACAAGCCAACACCCAGGACAACGCCAAAACACAAATACAAGGCCAACTTTCCAGGACCACACTTATCGCTATCACTCCTACCAGCAACTCCTATAATAGCCAACAACAAGCCGGCACCAAAACCATCTTCCAAATCCAAGCACACGGCCGTCATCCAACCTCAACACCTAAGGCCTATAGCATGCCAATACTCATCCCCAACAATACTCCTGCCAACATCATTGGTTGACATCCACAGTTATCACCATTAACCCTAAGCAAGTCAACGACCAAGAACTCACGGTCCAACAAACATGAAGGAGTGGATCCAAGAAGAAACCGAAGCAGAACACCTTTATGGTCAAGACCCATGACAAGGAGCTCAAAAAAACCCAAGAATCGCAACTTTCCAAGATCTCAACCACACGACAACAGCGAGGGTGGCGGTGAGGGTCGTCGCTAAACCAAAAATCCCAAGCCAGAACGTCGGAGGGCCATCATCGGTTTTCGATCCACGTCATGCAGTGACGGTGGTTGCTCAGTGATGACGGTTGACTTGACAGATCTCCGAGTGAGGCCAGAGGAGCTTGAGGCGAGATGGGTTGGGCTCGCAAAGGGAGATGGGTGAAGGGGTGGGAGTCATCGTGGCAGCGAGGAAGCCACGGGATGGGTTCGTGAGGGAAGAGAGGAGGGGTTTAAATGGGGTGCCGAAGTCATCAATATGGTAAGGTAGGGTAGGTGGGACCGGGGCTCGAGGAGAGGATGCGGACAAAAGGCAATAAAGAGGGGGGATGGTAGGCGGGAAAAGGATTCAAATCATGGGAAATCGGGTACAAGATGAAAGTAGTGGGTATAAGAGAAATACGAGCTCAAGAAGGAAGAAGAAGACGTAACGGCCTTCACTTGCAAGTCGTGGTTTGGCTCGTCTCAAATTCTCTAGCACCATCCTCAAATACTTATGTGCGTCCTTCGATCTGCTTCCGTTGTCGAACTCGAACTTCGGATGATCGAAAAAAATTCGAATGCTACCCTCCATATAAAAGAGTATAGTCGTAGTTTAGATGAACTAAACGCGACTAGGAAGTATTCTCAGAATAAGTCGGATGATCGAAATGCCATTACAAGAAGGACGATGGCGATGAAAGGAATGAACAATTCTATCTTATGGAAGGTCACTCTAATTGTTATCAAGAATGGTACTAGAATAAGATTCATCAAAATGGAACACAAGTTCCTAGTTGAGCGTTCAAAAATTCGAAGAAGGTATTGAGGACCAATGGAAGTAGATCGTTGCGACTTTTGTGATAATAAGCGATGGGAAACTTCTAAATCAAGAAGGGGTATGCTACGAAGACAATACTTATAGTATGATAATGTATGCTAGCAATGATAATAAAGGCGTTGAGCGTCAAATTGACGTAAAGGGAAAAGGTTCAGATATACCCGTGATTTCTGGCTCTGCAGCCTCAACTTATCTGGTTGTCGTGATGAATGCTTGGCACCTGACCTGGTTCAGCTTGGCCTGATGAAAGACTCGATGTTGTGGAGCTATTGGTGGTTTACGCTGTGTTGATGCAGAAACTCCTACTGTCGTAGTCGCTTTCTTGATAATGTAGCGGGGGTAGTTCCTGATAGAGTGCTCAGATGCTCCACAGACCAAACATTGATTCAGCAGCAGACGACAGTTTTTCTTGACATGTCCCGTTCGGTTGCAATGGAAGCACACCATCGAAAATCGCTTGTTGGTCAGAGGAGTATGCCTCTTGAAAGTAGTAGTCTTCATTGGTCGGAGGGCGACTCCCGGTGGTTCCATAGGATGCTTCCCTTGGGATACCTTACAGAGTTTGTTAACAGCCTTATGGAGAATTTGACGTTGAATTTCCAGTATTTCTCTTACGACACCCAAGATGTTGTTGTCGGTGACGCCGTGAGTATTTGTTCGACTTGTCATACTTCAAGACAAACCGCAATGTAAGTTAGGTGAAAATAATCTATTTTAGTTGTACACTTAGATATTAATGTTGTCTAAACTGATCTTAAAGTTTTGGCAAAAGCATGATCTGCTTGGGCTGCCACCAAAAATATGTCACGCCCCACTTCCCATTCTACTGGGTGCGAGGACGCGAGCGGGTCTGCGGTGTGCTTAAAACAAAGAGGAGTACTTTTTTTCTTTTTTTCTTTTTCTTTTTTTCTTCCTACTTGGCCTAAACACACTAACCGTCAGTGTAGAAATTACAGGTCCTTGCATGTGAATTTAAGAAGCAGTTCAAGCAACATTATTACATATCCAGCGTACAATAATTAAGATACAATATAGGCCTAGCATGGCCGAACCAACAAAGTACACAAATTACATTATTTCAAATATTTAAAGGTGCAGTCGCGAAGGTAATCGTCTAGTCTTCAATGGGTAGGTACTCCTCATATTCTTCGAGCGCTGGCTCGACTTCTGTAGCAATGTATTCAGAGAACTCACTCTCGATACCTGACGGACATTTCGTAAAACAACAAAGTGAAATGTCTGTCAGCGAGGTTTACTCGGCAAGATAATCTCCAAAACCAAAACGTTAAGCATTTTAATTAAACCAAGCTAAACTAAAGACTAGCAATAAGTTTAATTTTAAAAGAGTTATAGCAGTTAAACATTCGCAGCAATTTGCAACCTGCAGCAATTTAATCATTTGCTAGCAATTTACAATACTATTATCAACCTGTAACAATTTAGCATTTGATAACAAAACTGTAACGTTGTCAGCAACCTGTAGAAAAGAGGTTAGAACAATATTTAATAACCAATCTATTATGGTGATAAGTCCATGTCTAAAAGTACGAGAAATGACCAACATACACCTTATTATGGGGGCCAATCCGAAACGCTGCTCACCGCCCCCATAGGGCGACGGCGAAGCTCTAAACTCCGTAATGTGTTGGAGGTATTTGATCGGGGCATCCAGTCACTCCGTAATACTTGTGACCATAGACTACCTCAATCCCATGGGTCAAGTCAAGTGCTGGGTCAAAAGTGTGTGTACTGTCTATTTATATTGATGTTCCTTCTTCCATTCAGTCTATTCAGTTCATTTGCATCATATTAGATGCGTATGATGTCTCATCAATCCATTCAATAATCTCAACCAATTCTGCCGTTTGTGATTTAGTTACGCAATTAAACGAAGTATAGAAATGCACAATAATTTATAGAAATGAGCATAGAAACGGTTTTGACTAAGCAAATAAGGGTAAATAAGTTTAAAATATTTTTCTAAGGCTAGTAAACATCTTTTAAGATCTTAAAATAATTAATGGGGATTTTTATTAATTTATACGACCCAAAAACTAATTAAAAACGAGAAAACAATTTTTCCATTGTATTTTTCAAAAATTTCTCTAGGGCAAATCATACATCGTAATTCTTCCAACAAAAGGTCAAAACGACCGTATTAACTAGTACTACAACATATATTTTTCTCGTGCGTCAGTGTACGTGAAAATCTCATGATATGAATTTTAAAGAAAATTTAGCTTTATTAAGTTTTGCCTTTGAAAATCATTTTGGGAGATATATTTGCCTTTTGGCGATGAAACCAGCACCAAAGAGTCGGTTTTGTCGTTTCTGCTTTTCTGGGCCTTCCCGCGTATTTTTCCGAGGCATGTACAATTTACTATGAATTATTACGATCAGTCTTTAGTATACGTATTTCTATACGTTTTTAAATATGTATTTTCGTATTAGCTTTAAAAACTCTCGTTCGTTCTCATCTTACGTCGAAGCAACAGGGCGCTCGGGGGTTTCGTCAGCGGCGACTGCAGGGGCAGCGGCGAGCGGAGGAGGTGGCGCAGTTCGATAGACGGTGGCAAGGTCGAGGTGGCGCACATGGGGGTGGAAACAGCAGCACACATGGGGGTGGAAACGGCGGTGAGGTAGCAGGGCTGTGGGGTTTGCGGTGGCGGAGCACTCGGAGAGGAGCTGTGTCAGCGGAGCTCCGAGCGGTGGTCGGGGTTGAGGCGGAGCGGAGGAGGGTGGAGCTGTGGGGTGGCGACATCGAGAAGCGAGGCAGTGTGTGGGCTAAGGGAGGCGGTGGATGGTAAGTAGAAGGAGGGCGCTCGGCGTGGGGTTGCTCGTCGGAGGACCTCGGAGCAGGGGAGAGGCACGGTGGCGACGCCCTAGGGGAGGAGGAGGACGTGCGGAGGAGCTGTTGTGCGGGGAAGTCGTCGTGTTTCCATACGGCGGGGAAGCGACGGAGGGTGAGAGGGAGAGGAGGAGGCGGGGCTGTGGGCTTCGCCGATGGCGAGGCGGGCGACGACGTCCTAGGGGAGGAGGAGGACGCGAGGGGAGAGGGGGAGTCGGACGTCGAGCTTGACGACGGGTTGAGTAGGGGGAGGGGTTCGATGTAAAGGGGAAGGGGTGATGCGCGAGTTTGGGCTGCCGTGGAGATGGGTTTGCTGTGTGTGTGGGTTTAGTGAGGAAGAGGGAGATAGTTTAGGGGTTTAAATAGGCTTAATATTGATTATTTAGTCAAGGGTGTAATTAATAGGTGGGTGAGGATTAATTAAGGGGGATGAATGTGTTTAGGAGGGGAAAACGTGGGTTTCCACGTTTAAGAAATGGGCTACGGGTTAGGGGTAGGTAAGGTAATTAGAATAGTAATTAGGGTAAGATTAGTAAGGGCATTAGTAAAACATATTACTATTATTACCAAAATACCCATTTATCACATATGATTCCAAAAAATTACGAAAACATAGCCACGGATTTGTATCGTCGTGAGGATCGTGAATACGAGGTCCATTTCGAATTTTGAGCTACGGATACGAGTTTCGGGCCAAAACATTTAGGTCGCGGTTTGCGGGTTCTAGATCGATTGGACTCCAGAAAATTACGAAATTAATATGGAGAGCACTAAATGATCATATAATCACATGATATTTGAAATCATTTTGATATCGTTTATATAGAAAATTAATTGATATAGCTATATCAGTAATAATTAAGTAGAAAATATTTATATAAACTATTTAAACTTTTTGACGACACTTAAACTTACGAATACATGTTATAACTAATATGGTGATACGAAAATATTTTTTATAATTGATTTGAAACTATTTTTGATATAAAACTCCTAACAAAACCTTTCAAAATACTTGTAATATATGAAAATACGTAGAATATGAATATACGCATACTGATGGATACAGGCCATCACAATTGGATCGACCTTTCGTCCATACGGTCCGGTGTAGCACCAAGTCAGACCACAACCACTTCGTCTTCCTTATATTCTCTGGCAGGCTCAACAATGCATTGGCGGCTTACTTCTCCGCTCTAGACAAAGGCTTGTCCTCGGCGAGACCTAAGTTAGGCACACCCCATCCGGTGCAAAGCTCGCCTCACCTTGAAAGACATCAAACACAAACTCGTCTTTCCAATTGGAATTCGAGGAAGGGAAATCATCGAATAGCTTCCTGCCTCGGCGAGCCGTTTGTTGGATCTGGATCCTAGCCTAGAGGGGGGTGAATAGGCTAATAAAAAATTCTCGTGCAACCCACGAGAAATCACACGCAGTTATAAGCACAACTAGAGTAATGAAAAGCAGACACAGAGTACACAACAGATTTACCCTGGTTCGATCGTCCCAACGACCTACTCCAGCCCCCAAAGCTAATACTAGATTGAATAGTGCAATAGGTACAAAGTCACAAGTTAGAGCACGCTCAGAGCACCCTCTACGTCTCTACACTCGTCGGACTCTCAGTACCCCACACACAGTGTTTTCTCTCACTATAAATCCTAGCAAAGCTTTCTACCAGCTAGTCCCAAACTAGCTGGGTCCCACTTGTCTAGTCCCAACTAGACAAGTCCCAAAATAGTCCCCAAAGATGGTAAAGTTTCCCCTACGAAGATCTAACACAACAACTACACAAAATAATAAAGAACAGAGTTTAGGAAGCTCAGTTTATGTAGCGGCGTCGTCTTCGTCAATCAGCACAGGCCAGATGTCGTCTGGCAAGTAGTAGTAGTCTCTCGATGTCTCCTCAAGATAATGCGGCTAGCTAGAGATAGGTCGGCTCCCCTCTCGATGAACCTTGCGCCTTCCACCAAAGATTTAAACTTGTGACTCCTCACCTTGTAATGATTCCTTGCTGCCTGCGCTTCTCTTCTCTAATTTCCTATGCCGACGCCCTCAAAAAAAATCGTGTTTCTTTGATTCCCTCTGTGCTTTTATAAATTCTGCAGTCCCTGTTTATTTGTTTTTGTTTGTGTGAACAAACCCTCTGATTTCGCTCCAGGCTCTTCCCCTTGATGATATAATCTCTTTTGATTAAGAAGCACAGGCCGGCACTTTGAATCCCCTGGAAAAAGATATATCAAAAAGTAGGCCGGCTCTGTTGATTATAAAAACTTTCACAGTGGAATAATAGAAGAGTTCGGCCTCTTGATACTCTTGGGGGTTTGCTTTGTTTCCTCAAAGACTAAAGCTCACGGCTCCACCTCAAAAAAAATTTCAGATCCCTTACAGATGATGCAGCTTTGATATCAAAATATCACGAAGAAGTGAGGCTTCGTTTTGATTGGCTACAAAAAACGAGAGATGGCCTTTGTGCACAAATCATCAAGGAGGACAAAAAAAACAGAATCCCTAATCTTTCCTTGGGAAACAAAATAGTGGAACTTTAGCACTGTCATTTTCTTCTGCACAAAAAAAACAAAAGAGGGCAAAGCATTAAAGAATCAAAGCTTATTATGAGTGCTGCCCTTTTATTATTTTTTTTGCTTTCCCACTTGATGTTCTTGCATGCACAGAAGAAGCAAAACGAATGGGGAATCAAATTAAGTGTTAGAAAAAGTTACTCCCTTTGAAAAAAAAAATTTCGCCCTTGGATCTGTGATTGACCCTTTTTGAAGTCTGTGAAGTTCGGCCCCTGTGCTTTCATGCGGCTGCTTGACAAAAATTTCGGCCTCCCTTTTGTCTTGGAGATTTTGTCGCCGACCGAAATTTTTTGAGAAGAGGGAATATCAATGGCCGGCCTCTATGTTGTGATGTGTGCCACGTGTTTCTTCAACCCTAGAAGATGGGTTTTTATAGGGAGACGGGTGATAGGGTTGTGCCTACCGCTTAGGGATTTGACCCAATCAATATGGGATTTGATTTGTTGTTTGAATAGGAAATGGGTAGACACAAATCCATCTAATTGATTTGATCAAATATTAAATTGATTTGAATCAATCCAATCTCCTAAGTCAATTTGACTTGGTCCACTTTTCTCTCCTTTGACCAAGTCAAACTTCTTTGTGCACACACAGACTCTTTCTCCCAATATGCTATACGAATAGCAATTCCTCCAAATAGTGATCGCCAAGCCTGAAACACACTAAGCACACACATCAGATATACCAATCACGTTTGTCATCATCAAACCAAGATCCTAGATCGTTGCTTCCAACACCGTTATCATGTACCAACCCGGATTCTTGAGGAGAGGAATTGAGAAGAAGTAGTTGAACAATCCCAGCGACGGTTCAACTCTCTTCATCTCGCACAGAGCGATAAAACCAACCAATGCACCTATGGTGTCTGGCATCAAATGACAAAGAGAAAGGTTCAATATGCTCAGTACGTAGCACATGAAAGGATGCATTGAGAATCAAAGCCCTCGTTAGAAGGCTTTGACGTAAACCCAACCTCTCGATCGTCGGGACGATAAAACCTTTCATCCCTTCCTGGGAACCGGATCTGATAGTCGAGCCGGACATATTTTTTCTGAAATTAGGGGATTTGATCGGCTCCAACTTTGGATTTTTGGTTGGCGATCAGACCGTGTCACGCCCCGCTTCCCAGTATACTTGGGAGCGAGAATGCGAGGGGGTCTGCATGTGCTTAAAGCAAAGAAGAGGTACTTTTTTTCCTTTCTTTCTTCTTTAACTTAAGCACAATAAGCATTTTGTATTTAGCAAAGCAGGTCCCTGCACGCGAATTTTCTTAGAAGCGGCATAAATAGCATTACAACTTTTTAATCCAGAGTTTCAAAACAAAGTACACAACAAATTAAAGCCGAGCATGGCCGTACAAATTATTTCAGAATACAACACACCTGCAACAATAATAAAAACTAATAAAGGAACACTCCAGCGATATTTTAGTCTTCAGCTGGGAGGACCTCAGCGTCTTTGTAACTCAGGTCAACAGGGTCTACCTCCTAGTTCGGATCCTCAAAAGCGGGGTTCTCAATGTACTCTGTCTCTGAACCTAACATATAGTTCATAACTTCATTTGAAATATATGTCAGCGATTGCTCGACAAGATTTTAAAGTATACAAGTGTTAAGCAAGCAAAATAAGAAAGACAAAAGAGTGTTAGAACATATAAAGAATCATGTGCATGATAAATGATTATGAGCATACTGAAAGTAATGACATGAGAGAGTTATTAATAAGTGAATCAAAATTTGCATTTCCAATAAAGTAATGGTGGTTTGCAATTTGAATATTTTTCAGCTATGTGTGCTCGTGATACGTCCAAGCCTGAGTATGTGAAGTGTTCTCGATACACATTATCATCGGGGGTTTACCATGACGTCTTCTTGCTTGCCTCCATTGGTGTGGTTATGGAGGTAGCCGTAATGTGTTCAAAACACACTTACAAACTCTACTGCATGAACCAACCCCACCCAAAGTGTACTTTTCTGGATCACAAGCCAGAATCGGCCAACCCGGCTCGAAGTGTACGCCTAGTCACCGACTAGGTTACATCACATGTGTATTCGATGCATGGTTTCATCCCCATCTGTGTTCGATGGTTTTACAAATATGTCCTGAAAGTCATGCTCTGCTCTCAGCTTAAGAGAGTTAACTTTTTTTGATAATTGATGGATGATAAACCGTTTCAATCAAAACTGAAAGAATATTAAAACATCATGTCAAATTGAACATATCACCATCACCAGGTCTATTGAATCATTTCAAATGGCATTAAACAAACATGAATATAAAAAGTTGTTATTATTGACAAATTTTTTTTAAAAAACATGATATCTTAAAACTTGTATACGATAAAATACTTGCCTTGGGGTGATGTTGAGTGTCCAGGTGATCGTAGCGTAAGGCACGTTTTATGTTTTTGAGCGTTTCCCCTCGTATGAATTTCAGGTTGAAGACGGTGGTGGTCGGAGATGCTGCAGCTGTGGTGGTGATTAGCGGTGGTCGGCTCAGGGCGATGGGCGGCGGTCCGACAGTGGAGGTGGCGGTGTCGGTGTTGCGAGGCGGTGGCAGGGAAGGTCGGCGGAAGTGAGGGGGTCGGTGGTGGTCTCGGGGAGTCAGGAGACAGGGGAGATGGGTGGTGCGGCTCCGGTGGGCGCAGGTGTCTGGCTAACGGAGGGTGGCTGCACGCGCGGTGATCCGATGGATCTCGACGGCAAGGGAGGTGATGGGTCGGGGGTTTGAAAGTGAGATGGGATGCGAGAGAGAGAGAGAGAGAGAGAGAGAGAGAGAGAGAGTCGGGGCTGAGAAAAAATGAGTGAGGGGGAAGGAAGCTGAAGGGGTTTAAAATATAAGAATGTATAATAATAATTATTATGATTTAGTCAATGGTTAATTAATTTTTAGTCAATCTTGTTAATTAGATTAGGTGAGTTTCGGTGAGAGCTTTGAAAAAAAAAGAGCTCCCACATGAAAACGTGGGCTGCTCCTCATCTTGTTTTTAAATTATTGTTTTATTATTAAATATCATTTTATAGGAATGTCTCTGAAAAATTACAAAAAATAGCCACGTGTTCGTATCGTCGCAAGGATCACGAATACGAAGTCCATTTTCTTATTTGAATTACGAAAAAAATATAAAAATTACTTACTCATTTTAAATTCGATTGAAATCGTCTTTGTTACAGAAATACGTGTATAACGAAAACAGGCCGTTACATTCTACACTCCTTATAAAAATTTCGTCCTCAGAATTTAGACAATAGATCATTGCTACGTAGTTAAATGAAAGGCTTGATTGATGAAAATGATCTAGTAAAATAAGTTGTAAATAACATGAAATATAATGTGATATTATATCATCAAGAAAACCAGAGATGTTATTTAAGAATACTTACGTTTAACATCACCATGGCTTCAATAACTAGTCCGGATACTAGTAAGATCATCCGACTCGATAAATAGGTATGTATAGCGTTCTTGCATATCGTCTTCACGCTCCCATTTGGATTCTCCAGGCGAGTCGCGACGTCACATTACTCTAACAAGGTTGATAATTCTATTCTTGAGGGTTTTCTGTCGTCGATCCAAGATCTTGATTGGTTGCTGCTCAAATTATAAATCCGGTCGCACTGTGATCTCTAAATGATCAACCACATACGTAGGATCACTGATATAACGATGCAGCTGGGAGACATGAAACACATCATGCACTCCCTCCAACGAAGGTGGTAAAGCCAGACGATAGGCCAATTCTCCTACTCGTTCCAATACATCGAAGGGCCCAATGAATCTCAGACTGAGCTTGCCTCGTCTTTCAAAATGAATCACTCCTCTGTTAGGAGATATCTTCAAGAATACATGATTTACAGGTTGAAATTCTAGATGACGACGCTTGGCATCAGCCCACTGCTTGTACCGATCCTATGCAATGCATAACTTGTCTCGGATATTACGCACTACATCCACAGCTTCAACAATAATCTCTGGGCCCAATAATTCTTGATCACCAATGTCATCCCAGTTCAGCGGGGATAGATATTTTCTTCCATAAAGTGCTGCAAATGGGGCCATGCCAATGCTGGCTTGGTAGCTATTGTTGTAGGCAAACTCTACCAGGTGTAGATGATCTTCCCACGAGCCTTTGAAATCCAGCATACAAGCTCTCAACGTATCTTCGAGCATTTGGATGGTACGTTCTGATTGGACATCCGTCTGCAGGTGATACGCAATACTGAAACTAAGACTGGTACCCAAATTGGATTACAGACTCTTCCAAAATTGAGATGTGAATCTAGTGTCCTGATCAGAGACAATGCTTACTGGAACTCCATGCAGTCGAACAATTTCCTACACGATTATCGATTACATCACAACGTATACTAGAAAGAAGTTTTAAAAGGTATATGATAAATCATTACCTCCATATACTTCTTAGCAAGTATTTCTGTATATTGTCCCACTCAGAAAGGTATGAAATGTACTGATTTGGTTAATCGGTCAACGATCACCCAACTCGCATCATTCTGCTTAGTACTCTGAGGTAGTCCAGTCACGAAATCCATAGTGATGTGCTGCCACTTCCATTCTGGAATAGGCAGAGGTTGAAGCAACCCAGCAGTGTGATGATGCTCACCCTCACTTGCTGACACACACGACACTTGGCGACGCTTCGAGCTATGCTCCTCTTCATACCATGCCACCAAAAATTCAGACGAATATCCTTGTACATCTTGGTGCCACAAGGATGAATGGAGTATGGAGAGCTATGTGCTTCATTCATGAGCTCTTCTTGGATATCGCCTGAAGGCACGCAGATTCTGCTACCATATCTCAAAGATCCGTCTTCATGGATAAGAAAATCCGTTCTAAGACCTGATTCCACTTACGCCTTGATCTTCTGCAACTTTGCATCTCTAGACTGCGTAGCTTTAATCCGATCTACGATAGTAGAGTGAATTTGCATATTCATCCATGTTGTTGAAGTCCCGGGCAAAATAACTTCAATCTCCAACTCTCTTTTTGCTTGCTGAAGTCTCCATTGAGCTATGAGAGTTATAATCGCTGCTAATCGACTCAATGCATCGGGAACCACATTCACCTTTCCTGGATGATATTGAAGATCAATATCATAATCAGGCAAAAGTTCCAACCATCTGCATTGCCTCATGTTCAGTTCCTTCTGCGTGAAGATGTACTTCAAACTTTTGTGGTCGGTGAAGACCTTCACTTGCTCGCCCAATAGAAAATGTCTCCAAATCTTTAGGGAAAAAATAACTGCAGCTAACTCCAGATCATGAGTTGGATAGTTCTTCTCATGAATCTTCAGTTGTCGGGAAGCATACACTACAACATGACCATGTTGATCTAGTACGCACCCGAGGCCCTTACCAGATGCATCACAATATACTTCAAATCCTCCAGTCCTGTTTGGTATCGCTAGCACTGGTGCAGTTGTCAGCCTTGTTTTCAATATCCCAAATGCCTGCTCGCAAGAATCTGACCATATAAACTTGACATCCTTCCTCGTCAATCGAGTCATGGGCTCGGCTATCCTCGAGAAGTCTTTGATGAATCGACGGTAATAACCCGCCAATCCTAGGAAACTTCGAATGTCAGAAGCTGATCGAGGAGTCGGCCAATTCTCGACTGAGGTAACTTTCTCCGGGTCGACAGAGATACCGTCGCCCGATACCACATGTCTGAAGAATGCAATTCGGTCTAGCCAAAATTCACATTTGTTGTACTTGGCTTATAACCGATGGTGTCGCAAGGTTGCCAATACAATCCACAGATGTTCGGCATGCTCTTCTTCATTCTTTGAGTAGACCATGATGTCGTCGATGAAGATCACAACGAACTTATCCAAGAACTTATAGAAGATCAAATTCATAAGATTCATGAATACTGCTGGGACGTTAGTCACATCGAATGGCATGACTACAAATTCATAGTGCCCATACTTGGTCTGGAATGTCGTCTTTGGGATGTCTTCACTTCTAACCTTCACTTGATGATAACCACTTCGGAGATCCAGCTTCGAGAATACTCGCGATCTGCCCAGTTGATCGAAGATTTCGTCAATGTGCGGCAGTAGGTACTTGTTCTTTATGGTTACCTTATTCAGTTCTCGATAATCTACACACATCCTTCTTGATTCATCCTTCATCTTGACCAAAAGAACTGGTGCACTCCAAGGAGATACACTGGGATGTATCAATCCCTTCTGCAACAGGTCGTCGAGTTGTTTTCGAAGTTCTTCCAGTTCAGCAGGAGCCATGCGATAAGGTGCCTTCGAAATAGGTTGGATGTTTGGCAAGAGATCGATGGTGAATTCCAGAGCTCGATCTGGCGGTAATCCCGAAATATCTTCAGGGAATACGCCTTCGAAGTCTCGAACTACTCTAGGCTTCTCGGACTCAACTTGCATCGATGCAATGATTTCTTCGTTTGGCTTGGCCCAAAATTTGATAGGTCCAAGTTAACAGTCTCTGCTTGTGAATTCAAACACAGGATGATCAGGGATTTCAAACACTACTTTCTTTTTGTGACAATCGATAATAGCGTAGAAATTTCCTAACAAGTCCATGCCGAATATTGCATCAAAGTTTGGCATGTCGACTATCATAAAATCTGCAAATAACTCGTGCCCACAGATCACTACAGGGAAAGATCGAAAGTCACTAGAGGTTTTAACTATTCCACTGCCAGTAGTGATGTTCCAGCAATTTGGTAGAGGGTCAATATGAATAGATTGTTTCTCTACAAATCCTCAGGATATGAAGCAGTGTGTGGCTCCAGAATCAAAAAGAGATAGGGCTGGATGAGAGGCTACTAAGATAACACCTAGAATATAGGGGAATTAACTTAGTTAAGGATAAACAATCAAGCACACATATATAAACATACCATAAGCATTATAAAAGAGGAGTTTAAGTATTACCAGAGATAACATAACTTGTTCATCAGTCTCAACCTCCGCGACTGTTATGGCAAATACCTGTCGCCTCGGCTAGTTCTGCAGTGCTAGTGTAAAAGCCTTCTGTTGTGGAGCCAAAGGTGGTCCACGCTGAGTAGGTCCAAAAGCTCTACGCTGAACAGGTCCAGAAGGTCCAGCAGTCATCGGCTTTTTTGACATGGTGAGGGCAATCCCTGGTGGCATGTGCTGAAGCTTCGCATATCAGACATTGGTTCAGCAGTTCTCTGTAGTCCTTCTTGAGATGTCTGACCCGCTTGCAGTGAAAACACACCAGCTCGGGTCGATAATTGGCCGGACAGCAGGCCTCTTCAATTGTACACACTGAGTAGGCCTGATATTCTGAGTAGGCATGAGATTGCCCCTGAGTGGCTCCGGTGGACGTCTGCTTCCTTCGATCTGAAGTGCCTTCTTACGCTTCAGAATACACTCATGCTCCCTGGCAGGGTCCAACACTCCCTGAAGTGTGGTTGGGTTTGTCGAAGACATCGAACCCTGAATTTCCAGATCCAGACCCTGTAGAAATTGATACATGCTGTCTTCGGGATCCTCCACCAGATGTGGAGTGAATCGACTGAACATAGAGAATTCTGCCTCGTATTCATCAACTGTCCAATTGCCTTGCTCCAGATTGACAAAGCGTTGATGTAGTTCCCTCTTAGCTGATCGAGGAAAATATTGAGCGTCGAAACACTCTCGAAACATGGCCCAGTTGATGGGCTTGACTAGACGGGCTTCTTCCATGTCCCACCAGTTTCGTGCATTGCCCGTCAGTTGCTTCCTGTCGACTTCAACCCATCCAGCTTGATCAATACAGGAAAGACTCAGATCATCTTCTGTACTCCTGGCCTATTCTTCAGCTCCCAGCGGCCCTTCTGTTCCCGAGAAGCTCTTCGGGTTCAGCTCCTGAAATTGCTTGGCTCCGGGTGCAACTCGAGGAGGTGGCGATGCAGGTGGCGTAGCTTGGTGCCCCTGTTGAATTAACTGCTGCTGGATCTACAGCATGCCTCTCATGACTCCCATGAGCTCGTGGATGTCGGGAGTATCGTTCCTGTTGTCTCCATTCCCGTTACGAGTGTTATGCCCTCCTGCCATGCTGCAACAAACAAAGTAAACATTTGTGTACAGGTTTATCTAAACAATCCAGTTAGTAATAATATTTATACTGTTTCTGAAGTGTCTCACAGAGTGCAAGAGGAGGACCTGCATGGGCCATCACTAAAACCTGTCACGCCCTGCTTCCAAGTATACGTGGGAGCGAGGACGCGAGCGGATCCGCGTGTACGTAAAGCAAAGAAGAAGTACTTTTTTATTTCTTTCTTCTTTGACTTAAGCACAATAAGTGTTTTGTATTTAGCAAAGCAGGTCCTTGCACGCGAATTTTCTCAGAAGCAGCATAAATATCATTACAACTTTTTAATCCAGAGTTTTAAAACAAAGTACACAACAAATTAAAGCCGAGCATGGCCGTACAAATTATTTCAGAATACAACACACCTGCAACAATATATAAAAACTGATAAAGGAAGACTGCAGCGATATTTTAGTCTTCAGCTTGGAGGACCTCAGCGTCTTCGTAACTCGGGTCAACATGGTCTACCTCCTTGTTCGGATCCTCAAAAGCGGGGTCCTCAATGTACTCTGTCTCTGAACCTAACATATATTTCATAAATTCATTTGAAATATATGGCAGTGATTGCTCGACAAGATTTTAAAGTATACAAGTGTTAAGCAAGCGAAATAAGAAAGACAAAAGAGTGTTAGAACATATAAAGAATCATGTGCATGATAAATGATTATGAGCATACTGAAAGTAATGACATGAGAGAGTTATCAATAGGTGACACAAAATTTGCATTTCTAATAAAGTAATGGTGGTTTGCAATTTGAATATTTTTCAGCTATTTGTGCTCGTGATAAGTCCATGCCTGATTATGTGAAGTGTTCTCGATACACACTATCATCGGGGGTTTACCGTGACGCCTTCTTGCTTGCCTCCATTGGTGTGGTTATGGAGGTAGCCGTAATGTGTTCAAGACACACTTACAAACTCTACTGCATGAACCAACCCCACCCAAAGTGTACTTTTCTGGATCACGAGCCAGAATCAGCCAACCCGGCTCGAAGTGTACGCCTAGTCACCGACTAGGTTACATCACATTTGTATTCGATGCATGGTTTCATCCCCATCTGTATTCGATGGTTTTACAAATATGTCCTGAGAGTCATGCTCTGCTCTCAGCTTAAGAAAGTTAACTTTTTTGATAATGGATGGATGATAAACCGTTTCAATCAAAACTGAAAGAATATTAAAACATCATGTAAAATTGAACATATCACCATCACCAGGTCTATTGAATCATTTCAAATGGCGTTAAACAAACATGAATATAAAAAGTTGTTATTGACATTTTTAAAAAAAACATGATATCTTAAAACTTGTATACGATAAAATACTTGCATCGGGGTGATGTTGAGTGTCCAGGTGATCGTAGCGTAAGGCACGTTTTATGTTTTTGAGCGTTTCCCTTTGTGTGAATTTCAGGTTGAAGACGGCGGCGGTCGGAGGTGATGCAGCTGTGGTGGTGATTGGCGGTGGTCGGCTCAGGGCGGCGGGCGACGGTTCGACAGTGGAGGTGGCGATGCCGGTGTTGCGAGGCGGTGGAAGGGAAGGTCGACGGAAGTGAGGGGGTCGGCGGTGGTCTCGGGGAGTCAGGAGACAGTGGAGATGGGTGGTGCGGCTCCGGTGGGGCGCAGGTGTCGGGGCTGACGGAGGGCGGCAGCGCGCGCGGTGATCCGATGGATCTCGACGACAGGGGAGGTGATGGGTCGGGGGTTTGAAGGTGAGATGTGACGAGAGAGAGAGAGAGAGAGAGAGAGAGAGAGGGAGGGAGGGAGAGAGAGAGAGAGTCAGGGCTGAGAACAAATGAGTGAGGGGGAAGGAAGCTGAAGGGGTTTAAAATATAAGAAGGTATAATAATAATTATTATGATTTAGTCAATGGTTAATTAATTTTTAGTCAATCTTATTAATTAGATTAGGTGAGTTTTGGTGAAAGCTTTGAAAAAATAAGATTAGGTGAGTTTTGGTGAAAGCTTTGAAAAAAAGAGCTCCCACGTGAAACGTGGGCTGCTCCTCATCTTGTTTTTAATTATTGTTTTATTATTAATTATCATTTTATAGGAATGTCTCCGAAAAATTACGAAAAATAGCGACGTGTTCATATCGTCGCGAGGATCACGAATACGAAGTCCATTTTCTGATTTGAGTTACAAAAAAATATATAAAAATCATTTACTCATTTTGAATTCGATTGAAATCGTCTTTGTTACAGAAATACGTGTATAACGAAAACCGGCCGTTACAGACAGGGCACCACGGCTCCCTCCTTGTTCTTCTGCACAACGGAAGCCTAGCTCCTCCGAGAGGCAGGGACAGATGACGAAGCCATTTTCAAAAGGAGAAAATCTAAATTGAGAACGATGAAGGCGATGACTTCAAATTTCCATTCTGGAATCGTCTTATATCGACTAGACGATCACGTCATGATGAGACATGTGTTGAAGATACGAACCTCTTAGCATCTTGGATTTCGAACGGGCGAATCATCCAAATTAGAGAAGCGGGTGCTTTGGCGCCTAAAACTTGAGTATTAATTTCTCGACTGTTGTGCCACATTAATGCGATGTAACGTCGCTTGACCCCAACAGGCAAATTGTCTGAGGTCAAGCGACGAGGGCCATTGTTGACTATCGGGCCGACACTCGAGGGGGCTCGTTCGAATGGCGAATGAGGCCCGCGGAGGCCACTAAAGAGGCATGAAGATAACCCAGTCAAAGCCCACTTACCAATCGCCCGTTGCACTCCTACCAATTGAATGTGGGATGGAAGGTGAGCTCATAAATAGCAGGGATGTGGGCGGCGGTTACCCCTATTAAAGGGGGAAGATCATTGCATCATAATTGGTGACCGTTAACCTCCCAATGTCACTGAAGAGACCTCAGAGGTCTATAAATATAGAGGGACGGACATAAAAGAGGAGTACGAGATCTGATACTCTGAGATTATATATTTTATCTTATATTTCTTCCACAAAAGAGCTTGCAACGCCAGACATGAGACGAGCCTCCGTGGGTCGATCTCAGCTGTCCCAAGCTTCCTCCATCTCTTAAGTACCATTCTAACTTAAGCATCGGAGGGGATTTGGGTCGGGACCCAGATCCGACCCCCCGACGCTTCCTTGTGGTGCAGATCATCGAGTCCCGATCCCGCGAGAAGGTCGTACCTGAGCAGCTCTATATCGATCGACCGAGGCTCGATCTGTTCGAGGGCTGAACGAGCACCGCAAATTGACTACCACCCATCAACGACCCTGGTTCCTCCAACCTAGGGTCTTACTCGACCGACTGACGCGGCTCCAACTCAGCAAGAAAAGATCCACGTCAACCTCTCAATTGTTTCGGTCATTTTTGGCCTTAACAATTACCATTAACATGTTCTCATGGAACATACATCCTTTTTGCTTCAGCTATCATAATTATGATTACACATTACCATTAACATGTTCACATGGGATAGACAAGTAAATATATGGGATGACGACGACGATGCGGTGGTTGAGAGTCGACGGCAATGGCGGTGATGGCGAAGAAGAGGAGTAAGAGGAGATGATATATGAGTAGGACGTGGGGGAGAGTAGGAGGGTAAAAAGGAATATTTTTTGAATGGCAGACTTGTAAATATATGGGATGTGTGCGAAGCAATTAGGACTGTGCGTACAACCAGAACAAAAATTCGATCCAAAGAGTGCTGTTATTCGCACCACAATATGTTATGAATACACCCCAAAATGAAATATTTTTGAAATACCAAATTTATCCCTAACAGTGTTTAATACATTACTCTTAAATATCTTACTTAATAACAAAATTGCCATTAGCTTAATCTTGATGCACCACATGACCTTTCATCTTCTCATGTTTTCGCTCTTTCTTTTCTCTATTACATCTCCTTCCCTTATTAGCCCTAATATATTGTTTAGCATTAGCTCAAAATTTAAAATTTGAAAAGCTTTAAAGTTCTGTTAATTTGCTAGTTGAGAAGGATGGATGACAAATAGGTATAGTAATCAAATCTTAAATTATATATTTGTTTATATGCTTTCTTTTTAGTTTATGTTTTTTCTAAAAATTTTCCGTCGTGTATGGAGTTGTAAATCCGATCAGAACTTCTATCGCTCGGACATTTAAGTTTGAGAGTTAAACGAGATGTTCGGATATAAAGGTCCGAACCCCTTTCTTTACAAGCGGATTTGAAAGTCCGAACGTCTGGTGCTTGATATCAAATTATTGGATCACATTTTTTAAATAACATTCTTTCCTGCGACGGCCGGGCGAGAAGCCCTAGCTCATTAGCAACGCCGACAATGCTCTATCACGAGCCCTAGAAAGCTCTATCGCGAGCGGTAAGTGCGAAAGAGATAGCCCTTTGTGCGATTTTCTGTTCGATTGGTTTGTGGTGTATTCATCCGACTAAACAAATGAAAAGAATGATTAAAGGGTATAGATGTAAATATAATTAATAGAGATATTAAAACTATACGTGTGATTTAATCATACTACAACATAAATTTCTGTGGTTCAAAATTTCAAATACAACACTCCGATCCGAATTCTATCAATACTAATTTTTTTAAAAAAGTCGATACAAAAGATCCGCTCGCGTCTCCTTCTCCCCTCACTTCACTCTCCTTCTCGAATTTCCAAATACACTAGAATTTTTTGAAGCTCAGGCGAGCGGCGATGGCGGCGCCAGCTGCCGCGGCGAAGGCGGCAACGGCAACGATCGGGGCGGCGAAGCGCCCGAAGGTGCAGATTCACGGGTACGGGTTCCAAGGGCTGAGATCCGCCGGATCGATTCCGATCGGGAGGTCAGTCAGCGCGTCGCCGACACCACCACCATCATCATCGTCTTCTGTCATCACCGCCGTCGCCACTGTAAGATCTTTTATGAAAACTGATTATTTTTGTTGTTTTATTGCCATTTTTGACTTGTGTATGTTTGCTGGTAAAAATGTTAGGATACTGTATATATAAAATATACTGCATATTTTGTCATCTGCTTGGAATTGGGTGTAATTGATTGGTGGACTTATAAACTAGTGATCATTTATATAGTGAAAAGTTTTGTGTATTGTCACTTTAGGTTCAACGTTTCATCTCACTTTTGGCATTGTTGTGCCATTGGATTGAATTAAGGGCCTGTTCTTTTCCTGGAATAGGAAATTTGGAATCGGGGGGAATTGATGTATTCATAAGAGAGAGAAAATGTAGTTATGTGTTCTTTTGGGTGGAATAGAGTATAGAATGAGGGGTTGGGAATAGAGAGTGGGGTCCACTTTCTAGTTTTGTGTTCTTTTGGCTTGTGGGGAGTTGGAATGAGAAAGTGGGAAAGTTGGAGTGTGGGGTTATATGGTGAGTATAGGGTAATGGTAACCCCCCAACCAAGATAGGTATAAAATGTAAAATGAAATAAAAATGAATATGGATGTAAAAAAACCCCATTGATTATCAATCATGGAAACGCTACAGAGTAGCAAATGTGCCTGACAGTATGAAATTTTTGGTCGGGCCGTTTCAGGCATTCAATATACATAGTTACTGTAATGTGAAAGACATTCTGAAATAAAAACCACTCTTCGTCTCAGGCATGAAACAACAATAATGGTCCAAAAATTTATTTAACTTATTACAAAAAACCCCTGCAGTCTCAGATATTCAACAGGTATAAATACACAACTGTAAATCTCATGATGAAATAAAACCACACGGCAGCCCAACTGCAAAGACATCAAAAATTTGACAAATGATATTAACCCCTGAGGAATAACAGTTGTCAACTGATCCAAGCATGCATATAATTAAAAAACACAGGCTGTAACATTACGCCAAAACACCCCCCAATACAAGGATATTACAAAAATTCCAAAATATTCATAAAAACACAAGTTCAAACAAGGATTTTAGTCCGACCATACAACACGATTCCCTTCCAAGTCAATGAAGATTGTTATACATAAGAAAACTGATAAAACATAGGCCTAAGAGGGAATACAAAACAAACTTCAGGGAGTTATAATCTTTATGCACGCTATCTAAGGTCAACCTGTATGTCTCTAATTGGCCAACGACCATAGCCAACCGATCGTCAATAGCATCCAACCTCCTCCCTGTCTGTGCGCACGCAGATATATCACCTGTTCCCCCGCTTTCAGTTGCTTCCATTAAATGCAGGATAATAAACTTTGACCAGTCACTGTGAGAGGGGTCCTTCCATACGAAGAACTCACATATGGGACAGCTCCAAAACCTCCTGCCCGGGTTTAACTGGGTCCATGAAGTCTTCCTAGGTACACGCAGACCACAACGACATCTCTTGAAGTCTGAATCATCCGTCTCCAAAGCAGGTACCCGGGTTGCTTCCCGAAGGCGGGAGCGAATAGACGTGTATGAGCCTTCACTCATTTAGACCTGTTCATACATACACATAAACAAAATAGAAGGTATGAGATGATCATAGAAATTGAACAATTTAATGAAGTGAGAAGGGGATGAGTAAGGCGTACCTATGAAAAGTACATATCACATTATGTCAAAGTACCCGTCTTTTGCAGAAATGAGCAAGGCAAATGTGAAGAAAAAAACAAAACTAATATACAAAACCAATCGCCGATAAATTAGATGTAAAATTTAAAATTATATAACCCTCAGGTTGGCATATGTATCAGCTTCCCAACTAGGTTGCTTGCGGTTGTCCCTTAATAATATAAACATGAAAATCAAATAACATGGTTTTTATTCCCGATTCGCATGCACATTTGTGTATCTGTCATTAGATTCAGTCGTAGTCACATGCACAAAGGTATGCAACAGTCACACTGGACTGCAAATAACTGAAACAGAAAAGGGATCACATGGTCAATATGAAAGCAGAATCAAGAAGAAAATTACAGCCTTCAGAATGGTATTTGGGATGTGAATGAAACATCATTAGTCTCCCATATGCACAGAAAAATTCACAGATTACACATATGACAGTAATTCATTAGTCTCACATATCATTAGTCCCAGATTTTACTTCAAGCATGCCCAACATACACAGATGACAGTAATCCACAGATGAAAGCATGCCCAGCAAAGACAATCATGTCAGTAATGCCCAAAAAATGCAAAGTCCCAGCTGAAAGAATTGTCAAAAAATTTAACATGCAAAGTCATGGTGTGCTTGTTATCACCTGTGTCTAAAAATATTTGTGATGAAAAGAAGCCCCCAAAAAACCTGGATGTTCACCTATAAACACCAACAAGTGTCCACAGAACATAGCTCCAGCTAGGGGTATCAATAGGTCAACACCAACACCAATTACACCAACAAATGTGATGCTCAATATTAAATGACAGCATGCCCATAGTTTACTGCGATCTTGCCCAGCTTTCACAGAGGAAAGTCAGCCACAGAATATAGGAAGCCCAACATTCCAAGAGCAAAAAACACAGTCAATCCCCCCTACATCATATGCTACCATGCTCCAGCCAGAGCTAAAAACCATCATCATATCGATACAACAGGCAACAAAAGATAGGTAGATCATGCAAGAGAATGACTCTAAAAACTGCATAAGCTACATCATAGAATATATGTGCTGAATGTTTGCAGATCCAACATGATACACAACTAAGAGGCTTTTGACCCAAAAATGTTATGTAATTAGTAGAAGCAGATAATCTCATCTTGGCGCCCCTAAATGCCACATCAGTGTCTTAAAGATGAAGGAATGGATCTCATTCTTCCATTGAGAATGACTTGGAATCAGTTTGATGAATTGGTGAAACAACTCTGACAAAAATAATACAGTCTCCACGTACAAAAGATTGAAAATGATGACAGGTAAACATGGTGACATAATTGGGATAAAGCTGATATGTGATCAAATCTTCAACATGACAGCAGCCGAGTTCTATTCATAACCTAACTTGGTGAAGGTCAAGATTAAAACAGATACACATTTTTAGTCACAGGTCCACCATAATGTGCATGAGAATTTGACAGATACACAAATGTGCTGCTCAATAGGAAATAAAACCCCACCCATGTTTGAATTATTGGAACCTTCCTGCATGCCATCCTCATAATTGGGTTAGTATCAAGGAATTCGGCAGAAATCATTTGTGTCATCATTGGGCTTATAAAGAAAAATATCAAATACAAAAAATATCACAACTTATAGCATGTCCAAAAAATATCAACAAAATTTATCAAATACTGAAATAAACACAAAGTGAAAGCAGATGGAGGCCCCCCTTTATTGATGAATGAGGGCAAGTACAGAATGAAATTAAACCCAACTTATATCTTGTACATAAGCAATAGAAACATCTATTATATAAAAGAGGGATGTTATCAAGAGAAATTGGATAAAAGAAATTGGACATGAGAAATTGGATAAGAGAATTTGGATATCTATTATATAAAAGAAGGATGTTATCAAGAGAAATTGGATAAGAGAATTTGGACATGAGAAATTGGATAAGAGAAAATATAAGAGATGAGATTTTGAGGGATAAGAGAGGAGGTGGGGAATTTTGCACCTACAACTCCGATTTTTGCATTTTTGCCCCTGGACCCTCCCCACACATCCACCCACAATTTTTATTCTCCCCCATTTCCGACCATTTTTTCAGTCCTTTGAAGATTTTGAATCTTATTCTACTAGGACAAAGCTTTGTACTACGTGGAAATTTGTCCTAGGTGGCAATGACAATTTTGGGGGACTTAGAATATAAAAGAGGGATGTTATCAAGAGAAATTGGATAAGAGAATTTGGACATGAGAAATTGGATAAGAGAATTTGAATATCTATTCTATAAAATAGGGATGTTATCAAGAGAAATTGGACAAGAGAAATTAGATAAGAGAATTTGGACAAGAGAAATTGGATAAGTGATGAGATTTTGAGATATAAGAGAAGAGGTGGGGAATTTTGTGATGAGATTTTGAGAGATAAGAGAAGAGGTGGGAAATTTTGCACATACAACCCCGGGTTTTGCATTTTTGCCACTGGACCCTCCCCACACCCACACCCACACCTTTTATT
This sequence comes from Scilla litardierei, assembly GCA_030789695.1. NCBI lineage: Eukaryota > Viridiplantae > Streptophyta > Magnoliopsida > Asparagales > Asparagaceae > Scilla > Scilla litardierei. The sequence continues at coordinate 666,085,206 of CM061142.1, read as the reverse complement.
CTTCCCACCCCATTCCCGACCATTTTTTTCCAGTCCTTTGAATATTTTGAATCGTATCATACTAGGACAAAGCTTTGTCCTACATGGCAAGTTTGTCCTAGGTGGCAATGACAATTTTGAGGGGAAACTTGAAATTTTGTGGAAAAACTTGAAATTTGGGGGAATTTGAAATTTGTGGGGGGAAACTCGGCCATTAAATAAACCGTGCCCTATGGGCACGGGTAATGACTAGTACTCGTATAAATACAAAAATAACTAAACGATATCAGCTTCAACAAGCAAAATACTACATGTTCAAAATGATAACATACCAATATGTTCAAATACCAACATGAGTCTGGCTTATATTAATGTATGCAGCTAACAAGATCAAAACCCAAACCACAAGCTGGAAAATATCAAAAAAATCAAGTGGCATTCACCCAAACCACAAGCTGGAAAATATCAAAAAAATCAAGTGGCATTCCCAACCCACAAGTCTGGCATATATGAATGTATTGGAGGCCCAGAGGCATGGAAAAAATCAAAAGATCAAAATAATGCATTGCAATAAATACCCAAACCACAAGCTGGAAATAATGCAAGAAAAACCAAGTATGAAATTCATGATTCCACGCAGAAAACCTTAGTAGGAAATAAAAACAAATGAGCCACAAAAATAAGGACAAGACGCTCTATAAATTACATACACACATATTCCCAAGCAACCAAGCACTACAGTCATTCAGTCATTCAGACATTCAACGTACAGCCACCTAATAGCAGCCTAACATCACGTAGACATATTACAGACATACATAATCCATATTTAATAATCCCCCCAACGTGCCCCCCCATTGTGCATGCAAGACATATTACAAAATATTGTTCAGAAATTACAATCTTCATATATTACTCCCATCGTCGTCTTCCTCATCCTCACGGTCGAATTCCTCCATTTTCTTCTTTATGTACCTATTCCTTGCAACCTCAGTCATCCCCACATACTTCCTCCCCTCAAGATCTACTTCAATAAGGTGGTTATACACCCTATCCAACTTCTCTCCAGGATACTCTGTGTGTGAATAGACACTCTTACCAATCTCCACAGTCCAGGGTAGGTTTGAGATCCTTAAGGCTTCGGCTACCTCGGTGAGTTTCTCCACAAACACACCTTGCAATGCATCGTTGGTAGCATTCCCCCGTGGTCTACGTCTTACCTTTTTAACAAAAGCTGGCGGGGCTGCATTGCTAGTAGCCGCTGACCCGGGACTTCGCGAGGGTGCCTGCGGGGTGTACGGTGATGGTGTGTCATATGATTCATGCCCAAGCGGGGAAGGATTTCCCTGCTCACCTTCACCTTCAGTGAATGGGCCGCCAAAAGGTGCAAACACACCCTTAAGAAAATCCCCAGTCACTCCGTTATCACCTATAATCACTTTCAGATCAGCAAGCCATGGTAAGGGCTGATTAATGAAGTCCTTTGTTTTTGGATGGGCCTGCACGTATACACAATGTGATAATATAGAGTAAAAAAAGGAAATGACATAGACGAGTATGTATTTGTGCGGCAATGGTGAAATTATTACCGAGGCCCACGTGGCATACGTTTCCGGCTCCATTAAAATCATCTGCCTCTCGGGACACCACCCAATGCCACTTAAACTGAGGCACTTATTCATATCGGCTAGTTTCTTTCGCAATCCTTTCATATGATTGCGTACATTTTGGCTTGAGTACGACGTGCCAAATGTCTCATTGATGTGGGCCGCAGCAGCATTGAATGCACAAAATTTGAACGTCTTATCTGATTTCATCCCTTCCCTGGCCTGCTCCGCAAGGAATGGGATGAGGACCAAGTCATGTTCCCAAGGCCATATTTTGTGCCACATCCCCTTTTCTGCATTGTGCTTCATTTTCTTGCTTGGGCTAGACACTGAAGCTTCACCTGACTCATCCCGCCTACCCGACTTCCTGGAAGAATCGCTACCAAATACGGGGTCATTACCGCTGTGTGATGACGCCTGGATGAATGCACTTGGGTGAGGGGGGCTAACATACTGTTGTTGTCCACCAAAACCTCCCAAACCCGGCACTTGGTAGCTCCCGCCGACATGTTGCATCCCTCCCCCATGGACCATCCCACCCCCTGGTAGCTCCCAACCCCCTGGCCCATGCCTCCCTCTTGAAGCAATTGCATATAGCCAGGTTGACTTGGCATATATCCGGGTTGACCACCCATTTGCAGCTGCATGCTATACTGGGCATATTGGGCAAAAGGCACACTTGTGCCACCTCCATAGTTGCCGACACCATAGTTGCCCTGCCCAGGGTACTGCATATCTCCCACCCTACGTGCCATAGGTCGACGGGGAGAAATCTCATTACGTGTATCGTCGTCTACCCATTGATTATCTGATGGTGGGTCAGAGATTGGGTCCATCGGATCACGACCTTGACCTCGTTGAGATGACCCTGCCATGCCTACACAAAGAATGCGATACTATTTCAAATCATTAAATGAAAATATTCAAACAACATGCAACACACATAAGTAATCCATCGAGTTACCTCCCAGAAGATCAGAAACAACAAGCTGAGTTGAAGCTTTCTTGACAGAGAGCACGCTGCCGTGGGCACTCCCGTAGATCCTCAACGTCAGGGATCAAAATCGGCAACCCAAACGGAGCTAGCCAGGGGTCGAAGCTAGTTAGGAGAGAAATTCGTGGGGATCAGTTCTAATCACAAGAAATATTTCAAACTCTTTACCTATTTTTAAGTAAAAATGCCTCCTTTACCTTGTTTACAGCTCAGATGATCCGATCTTCACCGCCATGAAGCTTCATATGGCACAACCGCCGTTGATGGCATACAGGGTCGTCGGCGTCACCACAAAAAAGGCCGAATCTTGCAGGCGAAGCAACCCAACCTATAGGTTTTTTAGGGTTTCGCCATTACGCAGCGGCGCGATGAGGGAGATCACAGGGGGGTAATGGCAGAAACGAGGCCGGGGGATGATCACATGCGAGGAGAGAGAGCGAAAAGGGGCAAGCGGGACCCACAAGCGGGGGATTCCGTTGAAATCCAACAAAAAACCCCCAACTTCTGACAGCGGCCTTGATTCCCAACTCCCTCCGCCACGTAAGCCTATTCCCTCTTCCCCTTCATTACGCAAACGAACAGCATGGAGGAATACAGCGACGGATTCCATCGACAAAGGACATGAACAGTGCCTCATCTCCCATACCAGCGGCAAATCTGGGCAAAAGAACTTGCCCTAATTGGCGTATTGGAAGCTGTCTCATGACTTGAATTGAACAAGTTTCCATTTTAAATTCAAGTCCTTATCTAGGAATGCTTCTTCCAAATGCAAGTAATTTACAATATTTAACAGTGTTTTATGTTGAAGAACTCCTGTCTTGTCTGCTCTTAATTAACAGTGAAGCAAAAGATTGTGGCTTTTCAGTTAATTTATTGGAACCTTTTTCCATATTCTGTTTGGCAGATGGTGTTGATAGTGTTATTAACTTGTGCTATGAATCACTCCTATGGTCTATTTGTTATTTATTGTTGGGTTTTGTTTGCCTCTTGATGTTGTATTCTGTGTCATGTTGCCTCTTGTGAGATCTTTTAGGCAATCAGTTTTTGGGTTGAGTTCCCAATGTATTGTAATGGGATTTCATTAGATAAAGGTTCAGTAGGTAAAGGCACATTTTCTGAATACCGTAAATAATACGCAGTTGTATCTTTTGAAAGTTAGCTTAGTCAGTAGTGATTAATGGTAACCTCCTACATCATTTTAGAAAGTTGGTCCAATTGCAATAGAATTTTTTTGAAATTGTTTTCTTTTATCATATAGTGAATCTCTTTGGTCTGTCTCATATAGGGAATCGCCCATGACTGTCCAGTGGGTGTAGGCCAGAACTGGATGAATCGCATATATCTAGTGTGTCTTGTTTGTTTTCTTTTGTATTTATGGATCTTGAACGTGCGTAGCAATTATCCATTTGTGGGTTCTTTGCAAAAATAATTTTCATCGGTCCTTTAGAGAGCTTCATTAAACTTTGGCAATCACCGATTCATCGTATATGTTTCTTAATCGTATGCCTTTAAAAATTGAGCATGATGTCTTGTTGGGAAGTTGGGATTAGATGTGTATATATGATTTCAGGTTATCAACCAGTCTTAAAAATGTCTAAACATATTTACCTACATGTTGCGATCTCCAGTTAGATAAGTTAGATTGTTACGACGTCAGATAGTTTGTGTGCTATAGCTTTATACTGTCTGATGATGGTAGGATAAGTTTTCTTTCTAGTTAATTCATGTAAAATATGAATCAAGTTCTCGAGCACCACTTGACCACCGTTGAAAACCTACCTAACTATATGGTTTATTGCATGGACAGAGTCATTAGAATTCAAGAGTCCATTAAATGGATGTCCATAGTGGATTTTAACGTGATCCCTCCATGCAAATATTGCTTTCCTGATAGGTTTCAATTTTTCTTGTATCCTTGAGCGAGATATAAACTTGTCTGTTTTGTAGATTTTAATTGGATATAGTTCTCAAAGTGTCAACGAAGGGATTACCCGAGATTACCCAAGTGTCAATGCCGAGATTACCCAAGATTTTAATTGGATATTAGTTTGTATTACCCGTATTGTATCAGATTATAAGCAATCTACAATCCATCAAAAATTCGTAAATACTATCAATCCTAACTAATAACAATTAATGTCAAAAGAGATTGAGGGGTTGAATTACCCAAATTTGAAGTTTTATTTTATTTCATATTTGGTAAAAAAATAAATCTCATTTAGTAGTCAATATCAAGGTTCTAAAAATTAGTTGATAATGATACAAATCGACGAGTCTCGATCCTATTTGGAGGGATTAAAACGAACATCTTTATTGGTACCATGTGAAACTTTTTTAAGTTGTCAAAATATGTATAGTATCAGGTTGTTTCAGCTATAGTATGAGGCAATGACATCGAACTCTAAAACAAAAGCAAGCCGAAGTTGGACTAATTGATTTAGACAATTCATGAAGATGACCAATTGATGGAGTATGGAGTGAATTAGACAAATATAAGATACTATATTGGATGATGATATACGGATAGATGAAGCACCTTCTGTAGATGAAGTTGTACATGCAACTAACAACTATCTTGTGCTAAAGCAACTAAACCCTAGATTTTGATACTTTCGATATGTATCTCGATACTTTTAATACAAATCAATACTAATACTATAAACCACTGATGGACTAGCATTGAGATATCAGAAAAAACTTAAGCCATGTGAATGTACACCATTGATTAGTTAATAGGGAATATTCCCTTATTATCTATTTGATTGAATATTTTTTAATAACCAAATTGCCATCATTTTTTACCTGCCCCTTAAAGCTCTATCCGCAAGACAAACCAAACCCTTAAGGAAAATATTTCAAAAATCAACCAATCCCATCTATTCTCTTTCTTCTTCTTCATACTCATCCTAATATCCTCTCCTCCTCCACTTACGAAGCAAGAAAACCCAACACCCTAGCATCATCTTTTTCTCTAAGCAAGAGAAAGAAAAAGAGCAACATTAGAGAGAGATTATGGAGTTAGTATTAGGGGCAAAATGGAAAAGGTAAATTTGGTGATAAAATCACATGACTTAAGCTAAATGGAGGGGGTAAATTTCTAAGAATGATTATTTAGGTGTAAATTTCTATATGTGAAAGATTTATGGGGTATATATATCTTAAAAACCCTATCCAAAATAAATGCATACCATGTGAAAAATTGTATTGAATTCATAACTTTTGTCAATCACTTTCTTGCTATGTTAAATTACTATTTAGTGTTTTTCGTGTTAATGTATTCATGTTCTCCATTTGCATGTTAATCGTTACCCATCTTTCAAAGGGTCTATTTGGTCTGGTAATACCTGATTTCGGAGAGTATTTGAGTTGGTTAATTCATTTTCCCTTGCTATTCTTAGCTTTTTGCAATTGTAGTTTATTTCTATGGGGTGAGTAGATAAGCTTCTCATGCCACTTCTTGGACTTGATTCCATCCTTATCTTCTCCAATAGGGCTTGTTTGAATTGTTAGGATGAATATGCTTTGTATTTCATTTTGGAGAATAATCGCTCTTCATGGTATAGAAAAATCCTTTGAATTACAACCCAAACAAAAAAGGAAGTTGGTTTGATGCTGTACATTGCCACAAATTGTTACATTTTAGTCAGTAAGTAGTTTTATGACCTGGAGACATCCTTTGGATTAGAAATGTGTTCAAGATCTTCTTTTAATGTGGATGATTTGGTTACTTTTTGGATTGTATGATCTTATCCATTAATTCTTTTCCTTTCCCCCATCCTTTTTTCTTCTTTCCTTTCAGCCTGAGGTCAAACGAAGCAATGTTGAACTCATTAAAGAGCAAAGCAACTTTCTTAGATTTCCCCTGAATGAGGAGCTGGCAACAGAAGCGCCAAATATAAATGAGAGTGCCACCCAAGTGATAAAGTTTCATGGTAGTTATCAGCAGTACAACAGAGAAGAACGCGGTACAAAATCTTATTCATTTATGCTTCGAACGAAGAATCCATGTGGAAAGGTCCCAAACAGGCTCTACTTGGCTATGGATGATCTTGCTGATGAGTTTGGCATTGGCACTCTCCGATTGACCACCAGACAAACATTTCAGCTTCATGGCATCCTTAAAAAGAACCTTAAAACTGTGATGGGTACTATTATCCGAAACATGGGTTCAACTCTTGGTGCATGTGGTGATCTCAACAGAAATGTTCTTGCTCCTGCTGCACCATATACCAACAAGGAGTATGTTTTTGCTCAGGAAACTGCAGATAATATTGCTTCCCTTCTTACTCCTCAATCTGGTGCTTACTATGATTTGTGGGTAGATGGTGAGAAAATCATGTCAGCAGAGCCACCTGAAGTAGTGAAGGCTCGTAATGACAATTCCCATGGAACCAATTTTCCTGATTCCCCAGAGCCAATTTATGGCACTCAGTTTTTACCTCGGAAATTCAAAATTGCAGTTACTGTGCCAACAGACAACTCTGTTGATATTTTGACTAATGATATTGGTGTTGTAGTAGTTTCGGATGGTGATGGGGAGCCGCATGGATTTAATATTTATGTAAGACAACTTCTTTTTTCTTTTCTTTTCTGCATCATTTTAATCCTTTGCCTGACAAACATTATTCAATTATAGGTGGGTGGTGGCATGGGAAGGACACATAGGAAGGAGGACACCTTCCCCCGTTTGGCTGAGCCACTGGGTTATGTCCCCAAAGAAGACATATTGTATGCTATTAAAGCAATTGTTGTTACACAGAGAGAGAACGGGAGAAGGGATGATAGGAGATATAGTCGAATGAAGTACTTGCTTAATGAATGGGGAATTGATAAATTTCGCAGTGTAGTTGAGCAGTACTATGGAAAAAAGTTTGAGACCTTCAGAGAGTTACCTGAATGGGAGTTAAAGAGCTACCTTGGTTGGCATGAGCAGGTTTGGCTGAAATTCTACTCATGAGATATGCAAATAATCTTCCACATTGAAAATTAGGTGCATCTGGGTGCATGATTTGCATCGTACTCCTGCATTTTTCATTGTAACAAGCTTTTATCAGTTCGGAACTTGTGCATCTGGGTGCATGATTTGCATCTTACTCCTGCATTTATCATTGTAACATGCTTTTATCAGTTCGGAACTTCAGACAGAATGCAAAATCTAATAGATGTGTCACATTATTCGTAATATCAATTTTCCGATTATCTTAATTTGTTCAATCTCGGTTGAAAACATATGCTGTTTATTGTACTTCTCAACTTATGTATTAATTATGTTCTATATTTATTGCATTTTCTTACAGGAGAGTGGTACGCTGTTTTGCGGTCTGCATGTAGATAACGGTCGTATTGGAGGAAAAATGAAGAAAACCTTGAGGGAGATAATTGAGAAGTATAACCTGAATGTGAGACTTACTCCAAACCAGAACATAATCTTATGTGACATCCGCCGATCCTGGAGACGACCCATCACTACAGCTCTTGCTCAAGCCGGCCTTCTGGTAAAACTTGTCTATTCTCTCTTTTATGAAATATGTCTAAATCCACGCTCATTAACCTTTTAAGATTAAGAAACTTGCTAAGTTGTTTCTGAGTCCTATGTAGGCCAAAGCAAAAATACTGACTTTAAAATTCTCCTGATTTGCTAAGTCTATGCGAACTTTGTTTCTGTCCATGCTGATATGTTAAAGCTAGATGAATTGTTGGGTCTTTATCTACATTCTTTTGTTCTTTTTCCTTTTAGTAATGAAGAATTGTTCGAATTAAAATACAGATTATCATTCCTCTTTTTTACACATATTAACAGCTATTTTTGCAATGTTTGCAGCAACCTAAGTACGTTGACCCTCTCAATATTACAGCAATGGCTTGTCCTGCTCTGCCACTCTGTCCTCTAGCAACTACAGAAGCCGAGAGAGGAATACCTGATATTCTTAAACGGGTTAGAGCTGTTTTTGACAAGGTAACCACCTCAATGTTGGTATTGATTTAAGTATAGAATTTCATTAAGAGGGAAATGTGTGGGCGCGTGCGTGCACGTGCACGTGCATTTGTGCTTTTTTAACAGTTGAATCATATTTATTTCAGGTTGGCCTCAAGTACAGTGAATCGGTGGTGATAAGGATAACTGGTTGCCCTAATGGCTGTGCCAGACCATACATGGCTGAGCTGGGATTTGTTGGAAATGGCCCAAACACGTATCAGGTATTCAAGGCAATCTCTTTTGGGAAAAGATACAAGAAAATTTATGCTTATTCCTTGTGAATTCTGATGCCATAGCGGGTATAATGGAGAGCGCTGGATCTTCTTAGTTAATGTATGATTTAATTACCTGAGGAGGTGTTATGTTATGCCATCAGAAGTAAAATAAAGAAATTACCTCAAATGTTTATGCCCTTTGTTTATTATTATTTTGTATAAACAGATTTGGCTTGGGGGAACCCCTAACCAAACTACACTGGCGGAATGCTTTATGGACAAGGTGAAGATACAAGATCTAGAGAATGTTATTGAACCACTGTTTTACAATTGGAAAAGAAAACGCCAGCACGGTGAATCATTTGGACACTTCACAGCCCAGACAGTGAGTACTATACAATTTTTGCATTCATCATCTGCTCTATAAGTTTTTCTGTCATGTTGACATTTTGTTCTAATAACAGTGCGTAATTAGTTGTGACAATAACAGTAAAAGATATTAAGTTTATTATGGCCATCCTTGCCGCATGCAGATGACTGTTAATCCAAATGGCTTTCTGTGCCATTGGTCATTATAATAATGAATCTTGGGTGTGAACTTATAAGTAGTTTGTAATTCTGTTATCATTCCAAACACGGTCTTCAATTATTCATGCAAGAGAATTAGACCAAGGAAAAAAAATCAATTGCACATGAAGAAATGCATACCCATGCATGTTGTTACGGTTTGTTTCTTCTCCAAGGCAACTTGTGAATGAAGGTCCAAAGGAAGGCTTAAGCCCAATTTATTCTACAAGGCCCAAGAAAGGTTCAAGGCAATGGAAGTCCAATTTAAGATATAAAGATATGTGAAAGTATCTACAAATGGGGTTTATGTTGGATGAAGGTTTCATGGAAGGCCCAAGGTCAAGAGAGATGAAGGCTTTTTCTAGAGTTGTGTGGAAGATTCTAGAAAATGAAGCTTAATGGATAAGACTTAGTAGCTTTCTAGATAAGTCTTGTAATTATTAGAGTAGTTGAAAGTTGTGTAGATCATTATAGAATTCATTTGTAACCTAGGACCAATTTAATCTTAGCCATCCATTTAGGTGTGGAAGGCCTATATAAATGGGCCATTGTATCATTTGTAAACCGTCCAAGTTTGAGTGAATACGAGTTTTCATAAGAATTCCTTCTAAATACTTTGAGTGTTCTTTGAGTGATTCCAACTATTTGAGTGAGTTCTTCTGGTGTTCTAAGTTAGATTCGACTTAGTCACTAATAGATCTGGACGTTTTAGGTGTTTTGGGCCCATTAGGAGAGTTTTAGGAATTTTCGGATTTTAGGGGGCGTTTTGGGAATTTTTAGTCTTTTTGGAGTTTTCAGTAATTTTCCTTTTTTCTAAATTCTATTTATAGGTGGGAGTGTCTGAGTTATTTATTAGGCTTATTTTGAGAGAATTGATTTTAGAGGTGAGATTATCCCTCGTTCTTCGTGAGAATGCAGATGTCCTCTTTAATTGGCGCATTGGGAGGGTGATCGCTCCTATAATTTTGATCAAGCTATCTTTTTATTTCGGTTTTATTAATAAAAATCGAATCTTTGTTTTGGTTCCTATCAATTTGGTATCAGAGCTTCATCGATTCATGACTGCGGCAACGAGATCCAAAAATCGAATCGACGCGTTAGAAAAATTTAATGGTGAAATTGAGGGGGTGAAGCAAACCCTAACAAAGCACGGCGAAGCCCTAGCGAAGTTGGCGAGTTCTCAAGAGAAACAAAACGAAACCCTCGCTTAAATTGTTCAACAATTCGCGCCCCTCACGGCGAAAGGTGGAAACGACAGCAAAAACCCAAATCAAGCGAAAAGGCGTCACTTTTGGGGAATGGCAAGGGGTAGATGGAGGACTACGACGAAGGGCTACTTTCCGATGCCGACCACTACTTCGAGGAGGGGATGAGCCTATGATGGAGGAAATCACCCACACGAACCCTAAGAGGGCAAAACATGGGCGGAAGATGGCACGTGCCACAAAACAGGGGATCCTGCCCCTCCAGGGTGCCCCAGGGGGCTGTCGCCCCTCCTGCAGGGGCGCCACAGGGGCAGCAACCCTGCTGGGTGCCCCGGGGGCTGCTGCCCCTCCTGCAAGGGCACCAGCCCCTCCAGGTTGCCCCAGGGGGGTTGCCGCCCCTCCAGCAGGGGCGCCAGCCCCCCCTGGGCACAGGGCATGGGTTGCCGCCCCTTCAACAGCGGCGACAGCCCCCGGCTCAAAAGCATTTCAAGGGCGGCTGATGCGGCGCGGGTATCAAAGGGCGCGGCGCGCGAGGAGGGTTCGGTTCGAGTGTACCAAAGGAGGAGGCGACTCGGGTCTGCCACGGACCCGGTCCCAAACTTGTAATTTCACATCCACAGGAGAGGGTCGTTTAGTAATTCGACATTTGACTAATCCCTCTCCTAATCAAGGATCGATCGGCCCTAGCATGGTTATCGAAGAATTGACAAGGTATTTTATTTTCCTAGAACCCTAGAATAATTTCCTTTAGTAATTCTCTATTGCTTGTGATTTTAGATCAATTGTTCTAGCTTTATTTAGTATTTTCAGATCAGTTCTTCGCATTAAAACCCTAGATTTAGTAGTCCAAAGCCATAAAAATTCAACCTTTATCCCTACAAAAAGCCCTAGACGCATCGATTTGGTATCAGAGCGGTAGATCCATGGCGAGCACACAGTCTATGGAACGGATTGAGGCGTTGGAAGAGAAGGTGGAAAGAATAGAAGCCCATATCAGTGATGGATTCCATGAGGCCCGACAAGAGGACGCAGAGATGGCCGAAAAGATCAGAGGGGAAATAGTTACGGTAGCGGAGAATTCGGCAAAAATTGAAGCGCGATTGATGGAGGCAATAGCGGCGTTGTCCAAAAATCTCATCCCAAAGAGAGATCCGAGCAAAAAGGAGCCGCCTTTGACAATAAACAAAGGTAAAAATGTGATTTTTAACAAGGAGATGTCAGAAAATGAAGAAGACGGAGGATTCGACCTCTACAACCAAGGATGGGAGGCATCCCAGGGCATCTATGCGCCGCATGAAGGTGAGAGGAACGTCGGAGGGGGGCGGCAGCCCCTCCGACAGGCCATGGGGGCCCGGCGAACCCGCATGAGGGGCGACAAGGGCTGCCCGCCCCTCCTGGGGGTGCGCCACCCCTGGGGGCTTGGCGGAGCCCCACCGAACCCCCCATGGGCAGCGACAGGCCCCTAGGGCCTCGGCAGTGCCCCCACGGCCCAGATTTTGGGCCGGCCAGGGCCGCCGAGCCCCTGGAGAGCTGTGGCAGGAAATTTGTGGGGGTCCCGACCCCCTGAATGCACCTATGGGGGCGACGAGACAGGGGGATGCCGACAGCCCCTGTCGAGCACTTCCGGGCCCCCGTGGGCCCAGCATGGGTTCCAATCTGCGCAATTTCCAGGATTTCAGCCATTTATGGGAACCGACGGATGATTTCAGCAGCCTGGAGGGTGCCACCAGTTTCCGGGAGGCCCGTCGACTCAGCCCCCATCTTTCGGGGGAGTGACGAGAGATTGGAGAGCATACCAGGGCCCTCCTATGGGTCATCAGACAGAGTATGGATACCCACAGAGGGATGCAAGATGAGACTGGCAGTGGGATGGAGCGGATGGAGGTGCACGTGATCGTATCGAGGCATATTTACCTGACAGACCACCGGGGTATCAGCCGAGGGGAGGATTTCATCCGTAGGAGAGGCATTCGCTGGGGACAGACCGCTGAGGAAGCTGGAGGTGCCTATTTTTGAGGGGGGAGATCCTGATGATTGGTTGTACCGGGTGGAGAGGTATTTTGAGGTGTCGGCAATACCCGGAGAGGACTGGCTTCGAGCGATCGGGGTCTGTTTGGAGGGAGAGGCTTTGGGATGGTTCAGGTGGACTGATCAGCAGCAGCCCTTTCAGAGTTGGTAGGAGTTTACGTCGCTCTTAGTGGAGCGTTTTGGTGCAGGGCAGTTTGGCGGAGTGTTTGAGAGGCTTTATTCACTGAAGCAGGAGGGGAGCGTAGGAGATTATATTAAGAAGTTCGAGTCGCTCTGCCACCGAGTCCGAGGAGTGACTGAGGAATCAATAGAGGGCTGCTTTATGGAGGGGCTGAAGCCCACTGTTAGATCTGGACTGAGACAGCTACAGCCAGTGGGTCTGCAGGGGATGATGACATTAACTGTGAGGGTGGAGGACATCAGGAGACGAAGAGGAGAGCCCACGGAGCGTGGGGAGGTACTACTTTTCGTGGACAGGCGTCTGCTACCGGACAGAGGACTGCCCCTACACCAGGGGCCGCTCCTGTCCAGGGGGTTACAGCCGTTGGGGGCAACAGGGATAGGAGACAGGAGCCACAGGCAGGAGGACATGTACGAAGGATGAATGATGCAGAGATGATGGAGAAGCGGCAAAGGGTTATGCTTCAGGTGCGATGAGAGATTCACCTCAGGACACTGATGTGCGGATTAGACTCTTCAGATACTGTTAGTGAACGATGAGGAGGAGGAGGACGATGTCGTCATATTAGAGGCATGAGAGGATAAGGAGGAGACGGTGCACCAGCATTTGGACTTGGCAGAGGTATCCCTCAATTCTGTGGTGAGGTTCACACCGAACCACACCATGAAATTGGTGGGACAGGTGGGCGGTCAGGAGGTGATAGTATTAGTAGACAGTGGGGCCACCCACAACTTTATCTCCAACAGGTTGGTAGGGGAGCATGGACTACATCTGAGCGGCACAGGGAGATATGGAGTGATGCTGGGTACTGGATAGGTGACGCATAGCACCAGAGTCTATCGCGGAGTGATCGTTACGATTCAGGGAGTACAGATTGTCACAGATTTTCTTCCCTTGGAGTTAGGGAGTACAGATGTCATCCTGGGAATGAAGTGGTTGCAGACGCTGGGGGAGACCAGGACGAATTGGAAGATGCTGAGGATGGAGTACCAGGATGGGGGAGGACAGTGGTCTTACATGGGGATCCCAGCCTCTGTCGTTCATTAGTGTCCTATAAAGCCAGTCTCGAGCGATCCACACAGCAGTGGGAGGTTTCCTGGTCGAGCTACAGGCAGTGGCAGCCGCAGAGTAGAGGGAGGACCAGGCACATGCGGTAGCACCAGAGATTGAGTAGTTGGTTCAGTATGAGGAGGTGTTTCAGACACCACAGGGGCTACCGCCGCACCGAGACCACGAGCACACCATCGTCTTACGGGAGGGCGTGTCTCCCATTAGTGTGCGCCCCTACAGATATCCTCAGGTGCAGAAGGACGAGATAGAGAGGTTAGTAGAGGACATGCTACAGGAGATAGAGAGGTTAGTAGAGGACATGCTACAGGCAGGGGTGATTCAGCACATTCTCCAGCCCAGTTTTATTGGTTAAAAAGAAAGATGGCAGCTGGAGATTCTGCGTGGACTACAGAGCCTTGAACAAGGAAACCGTTGCAGATAAGTTTCCAATTCCGGTGATCGATGAGCTTTTGGACGTGCTCCACGGAGCTGCATGCTTTTCTAAGATCGATCTTAAGTCTGGGTATCATCAGATAAGGATGGGGGCAGCTGACGTGCCCAATACGGTTATCAGGACTCATGAGGGGCACTATGAGTTCCTCGTCATGCCTTTCGGCTTGACGAATGCTCCCACGACTTTTCAGGCACTGATGAACAATGTGTTCCGGCCTTACCTCAAGAGATTTGTGTTGGTATTCTTCGATGACATCCTCGTGTACAGTCGCAGTGTGGATGAGCATGTTGGGCACTTGCAGGTGGTGTTGCATGAGCTACAGGACCAGCAGCTGTGTGCTAATAAGAAGAAGTGTTTGTTTGGTTAGCCTCAGGTAGAATATTTGGGACATATTGTCTCAGCTGAGGGGGGTGGCAGCAGATCGGGCCAAGATCGCGACGATGTTAGATTGGCCGATACCCACCACACTACGAGGTTTGCGTGGCTTCTTGGGCCTGACGGGGTATTACAAGAAGTTCGTTCAGGGGTACAGTTCAATTGCATGGCCACTCACAGAGCAGCTTAAGGACAACTTCCACTAGGGTGAGGAGGCTACCAGGGCATTTGAGGCCTTAAAGCAGGTGATGACGACAGTACCCGTCTTGGCACTACCAGATTTCAGCAGGCCTTTTGTTATAGACACAGACACATCTGAGCATGGGTTGGGAGCAGTGCTGATGCATGATCAGAGGCCTATTGCGTATTTTAGCCAGACTCTGTCAGTACAAACGAGGCTGAAGTCGGTATATGAGCGGGAGTTGATGGCTTTGTGCTCTCTATACAGAAATGACGACCTTATTTGTTGGGGAGGAGATTCATAGTGAGGACCGACCAACGGAGCCTGAAATATTTACTTGAGCAGCGCATGGTCACAGAAGAGCATCAGAAGTGGCTCTCCAAGCTGGTCCACTACACATTTGAGATACAGTACCGGCCAGACTTGGAGAACAAGGCCGCTGACACCTTGTCTCGCAGAGCGGAGCTCGCAGGGGTGGCAGCCATTTCCGTACCGGTTCGCCTGGACTGGGAGCCATTGGGCATAGAGATTGAGGCCGACACAGACTTGGCACAGATACTGGAGGCACTGCAGCAGGGATCAGCAGATTTTCCGGGATACACCATGAGCGGGCAGTGCCTTCTATATCAGGGGAGGCTGGTGATTCCCAGGGGCTCCATCTATATTCCGTTGATTTTCCAGGAGTTCTACGGCAGCGCCATCGGCGGGCATTCAGGTATACAGCAGACCTACAAGAGGATGTCTATGGAGCTAACTGGCCAGGGATGAAGAAGGACATTGCCCAGATGATAGCAGAGTGTGACGTTTGCCAGCGTCACAAGTATATGGCCATGGCACCTGCAGGACTTCTACAGCCTTTGGCTCTACTGGAGAGAGTCTGTGAGGATATCAGCATGGACTTCATTGAGGGGCTTCCACGGTCAGATGGCTACAACTCTATATTGGTGGTGGTAGATCGGCCCAGTAAGTATGCCCATTTCGTGCCACTCAGACATCCATACACGACAGTGACAGTGGCTACAGCTTTCATGCGGGAGGTGGTTCGCTTGCATGGTTTCCCTGCTTCCATAGTGTCAGATCGCGAGAAGGTCTTTATGAGCAGTTTTTGGCAGGAGCTTTTCAAGGTGCAAGGAACCAAGCTGAGAAGGAGCACATCCTATCACCCACATACAGATGGTCAGACTGAGATGGTGAATATGAGTGTGGAGACCTATTTGAGGTGTTTTGCGTCAGATGCGCCGAGACAGTGGGCCCGGTGGTTAGCATGGGCAGAATATTGGTACAACACCTAGTACCACTCAGCAGCACAGAGCACACCGTTTCAGATTTTGTATGGTCGGGACCCACCCCAATTGATACACTACAGCAGAGGGGCCACCCTCGTGTCACAGGTAGAGGAGCATCTGGGAGAGCGGGACAGATATTTGGAGGAGTTGAAGAAACATCTTCTGCGAGCCACACAGATCATGAAGAATAAGGCAGATGAGCACCGGAGGGATGTGTAGTTTGTTGTAGGGGATTATGTTTATCTGAAACTACGACCCTATAGACGGAAGACCTTGGCCCGTTGGAGCAATGAGAAGCTAGCAGCCCGCTACTATGGACCATTCGAGGTGACATCTCAGATCGAGAAAGTGTCGTATCGTCTGCAGTTATCCGCTACCTCCACCATCCACCCTGCGTTTCACGTCTCACAGTTGAGGAGAGCCATTGGGAATCACACATTATCACCGACTTTGCCACCTACTTTGACAGAGGACATGTATGTGCTTATTGAGCCTCAGGAGCTGACGGGGGTTAGACAGGCCCCAGATGGGACACATGATGTGCTTATTAGATGGAGGGGCCTATCGGACTACGATGCTACTTGGGAACCATTCGCAGTGATACGCAACCAATTTCCAGAATTCCATCTTGAGGACAAGGTGGCACTTTTAGAGGGGGAGTAGTGATGCGGCGCGGGTATCAAAGGGCGCGGCACGCGAGGAGGATCCGGTTCGAGTGTACCAAAGGAGGAGGCGACTCGGGTCCGCCACGGACCTGGTGCCAAACTTGTTATTTCACATCCACATGAGAGGGTCGTTTAGTAATTCGACATTTGACTAATCCCTCTCCTAATCAAGGGTCGGCCGGCCCTAGCATGTGTTATCGAAGAATTGACAAGGTATTTTATTTTCCTAGAACCCTAGAATAATTTCCTTTAATAATTCTCTATTGCTCGTGATTTTAGATCAATTGTGCTAGCTTTATTTAGTATTTTTAGATCAGTTCTTCGCATTAAAACCCTAGATTTAGTAGTCCAAAGCCATAAAAATCCAACCTTTATCCCCACAAAAAGCCCTAGACGCATCAGCGGCCAGCATCGGGACAGGTTCAACGGGCATCCGGGGAGGTCGACGAGGGCCTCCGGCAATTCGTTACTACGACGAAGACTCTCCAGAGTACTTGTGGGAGCCAGATGATGAGGTTCAAGATTCCAACGGTCCTCGACATGCTGCAGAGAGACGACGACGCCCACCCCCGACTTATGTGGAGTACCCAGGAGACGACAGTGGGGATGGGGACATGGAGCAGGATGTTCAGGGATTCTATGATGGCGGCGATGACTGGGGAGACTATGGAGATCGAGATGGAGGCCCGCGGAGGGAATTGGAGTGACACAGGGAGAGGTTGCATCATTATTACCAGCCCAGGCATGCAGGCAGACGAGCATATCAGGTGACTTTTGGTGTAGATGGCAGAATTCAGAAGCTGAAGATGTCCATATTTGAGGGGGAGGATCTTTTCGTGTGGATCTACATGGCAGAGAGGTTTTTAAGGTGTCACTCATGACTGAGGAGCAGAAGCTGGAGGAGGAGGCGGTGTGTTTAGATGGGAAGGCCCTCGCGTGGTACCAGTAGAGGGAGCAGAGGTGTCGTTTTGCTCATGGGAGAAGATTAAGGATGGCTTGGTGGAGAGATTCCGCAAGACTCACGTGGGGAACTTGCGGGAGCAGTTGCTTTCTCTCAGGCAGGACGTCACGTTGAGGGATTTCAGGGACCGGTTTGAGGCATTGTCAGGACGTGTACATGGGTTTCTGATGGGATGTTGGAGAGCACCTTAATGAAGGAAATGAAGGCCACCATTCGCACAGAGCTTCGCATACAGAGGCACCAGGACCTGATGGAGGCCATGAAGTTAGCCCAGATGGTGGAGGATCGACTGGTGGAGACGTAGAAATCTGAAGGTACTGGAGGCGGCTCATCTTCCTACAACCAGTCCACGATTGGAGGACAGCAGAAGGTTGCGATATGGACAGACTCATCCAGTCAGGAGAAGAGCGGTGTGCCACCACAAGGAGGGCAGATTAGGAAAATGACAGATGCGAAGATACGAGAGAGGATGCAGAAGGGGCTGTGCTTCAGCTGCAACGAGAGGTTCACCTCAGGGCACCATTATAGAGTGCACAAGCTCCAACTGCTATTAGTGGGTGAAGACGAGGGTATAGTGGAAGATGAAGAGCATGGAGGAGAAGAGCATCCCCACTTGGAGTAGGACCTCGCGAACTTCTTGGCACCACCTTGAGGATAAGGTGGGTTTCGGGGGGTGGAGTAATGATAGATCTGGACATTTTAGGTGTTTTGGGCCCATTAGGGGCGTTTTGGGAATTTTCGGATTTTAGGTGTGTTTTGGGAATTTTTCGGTCTTTTGGGGTTTTCTGTAATTTTCCTTATTTTTAAATTCTATTTAGAAGTGGGAGGGGCTAAGGTATTTCTTAGTCTTATTTTGAGAGAGTAGATTTTTAGAGGTGAGATTATCCCTCGTTCTTCGAGATAGTGCGGGCGTTCTCTTTAATTGACGTCTTGGAAGGGTAATCATCCCTATAATTGTGATCAAGATATCTTTTTATTTCAGTTTTATTAATAAAAATCGAATATTTGTTTTGGTTCCTATCAGTCAGTCACTCATTCGATCTTTCAGAGTTTTGAGAAATATTTCGCTGTGTGTTGGCGAGTAAGGCTGAACTAGCCTCAAGGGGAGCGAGAGACTAGTGCCGCGCTGTCATCGGTAGCGCCAAGTCCGAGTCCGTGACAAGTGGTATTAGAGCCAAGGTTGAAAATGACCGGGGAAGACGTCAGCAGCAGCAACTCCAGCATGGTGGAGAATGAACTTGGAAACAAGAAGAAGAATGATAAAAAGGGTCGTGATAGATCGAAAGATGCCATGTCTGAATGGAAGGTAAGATTGTCTAAGGTGGAGTACGATTGCCATGAAGAATAAGAGGATGGATGAACTTCGTGAATGGATGCTTGGTGCCATCAATAAGGCCATTTACAAACTCAAATTCGGACTAGAGAATCGGGTAAGGAATCTTGAAACCCAATTTGTTGAGGCTATTGATTATTTGCGTAATGGCCTTAGGAGAACTTTAGAGGAACTTCGCGAGAGGAAAGATGAGCTAGCTCTTTACAAAAGGCTTAAGGAGTGGTTGCACCAATGATTGCTTCATCAAGCAATAATGTTCCAAAACCAGAGGCATTCAAGGCAAGGTTTGAGGTTTCGGTCGATACCTTTGGGTATCGGCTGTATCCGGTCTCAGTGGGTAACAAGACCGAAACTAGGAGTCAGTTTTGGTATCTGTCGATACTGAACGGTATCGGTCAGTTTCGGCCGATACCGTTCAGTATCGGTCGAAGACGGAGGAAGAAGAATGTGTAATTAAATATAAATTCTCTAAAAAAACCCAAAAACGAGATATTGACAGGCTATTCACACACTACATTTGTCTAAACATATTACACATTATTTACAAGTTTGCCATATTATAACTAACGAGAGTGTTTTTAGCTAAATGGTAACGTGAATAGCATATTTTTAACTAATATTTTTCATAATTATGTTATAAGTTACAAATTATCTTTATTAGTTTGCCATTATCTTATTAGTAACAAATTTTAACTAATATTGTTAGTTACACGTAACTTACAATTTTTTGAAACTACCGATATGGACGAAACCGAAACCCACTTCCAAAACCATTGAAACGGACGATACCGAAACCGAAACCTAAATTTTCGGGAGAACAATACCGAGACCGAAACTAAGACATCAAACCTTGGTTCAAGGGTTCAAAAACATGAAGGAAATAGACAACTTCTTATGGAGCATGTAGCAATACTTTGGCGCTCTTGGCATCACTGCAAATGCTAGGAAGATCAGCAATGCTTCACCTTTCCTCAAGGACACATCATTGCTTTAGTGGAGAAGGCGAAGTGAGGATGTGCAGCAGGGAGGATGTGTCATTACCACTTGGGATGAGTTCAAGCGAGAACTCAAAAGACAATTCTATCCATAGAATGCTGCAGATGAGGCGACAGCAAGGTTGAGGCATCTTAGACACACATGGAGCATCGGAGACTATGTCAACAAGTTTACTGAGGTACTACTTGAACTCCCTCACTATCCTAATGAAGAAGCTCTCTTTGTTTTCGAAAGATGGACTACAGAGTTGGGATAAGTTGGAGATACATGAGCGTGGAGCTCAAGACCTTGCCACCGCCATTGCCATTGCTGAGTCTCTATTAAGAGGCCAGATCGTCCCAAGTCACTAAGAAGAAGAGATGATGAAATGAGTGGAGGTTTTTGTTACAACAAATTGTGGTGGTTCAAACGTTGACTCTGAAAGCAATTATATCTCCAGAAATCAAAAAAGGAGGTGTCCATGGTGGAGAAGGACCATGGAAATCGGGATCAAGCAAAGGATGCTATGGATCATGCCCTAGCCCACAGTATAATCCAGGTATCGCTTCTTGGATCTCAATCTTTGGATATTACTAAGTCTTTATTTAAGCATTACATGAGTCCCTTAAATGATTGCGAGAACAAGGAGATACAACCCAAGTGCTGCTATTGTGGAGATCCTCATTGGAAGTTAGCTTGCCCGAAGAAGTGGAGACCAAAGTGCTTTTGGTGTGATGGCCCGCATCAGCTGAGGGATTGCCGACGGAGGAAGGAGGATGATGAGTCAAAATCCAATGAAGATCAAGTTTTTGAAGAGACCAAGGATGATGAGCCACATGATGCACAAGATGGAGTTATGCCCGGGGGAGTAGTGGAGCAAGAGTTCAAGTAGTCACCCAAGAGAGGTGGATGTTGAAGACGCGCTAGTGGTCCAAGACATGGTGGATGTTGAGGAGCCAATAGTTGTGATGATGTCCGAGCTAAGAGAATCAAGGAGGCAACTTGAGAAGGAGGTTGATGCGGACGCACCCACCTCTACGGCTACGGAGGGTGCGGGACCACCTATCGTGACGTACGTGAGGCGTAGGAGGCGCACGTAGTGGGTTTAGTGGGGTCAGTGGTATTCTAGTCTTTTCAGGCTAGATTAGTAAATCCCCACTTTTCTATTTATTAGGGCTAGCCGTCATTGTTATTTTCTTATGCTTGATTTGTGAAGAACTTGTTAGGCATCGTTGAGAGGGTTCTTAGACTTTGATCTGACATTCAAAGCTAGGAGATAGGGTTTCGTCTTGAAGGAAACCCAACTATTTGTAGTTGTTCGCATTTCTATCAATCAAAAATCCTCTTTTTATATTTTCCTCTTTAAAATATATCTATTTGTTTATACGATCTCCCGGATCGTATCAAATTGGTATCAGAGCTGTTAGATCCGAGGACGACTAGGACGATGTCGAAGGTGGATTTGATCGATGAGAAGATTCAAGGGCTACGGGAGGATCTCAATCGCGAGATCGAAGAACGGTTCGAGGGATTGAAGAAAACAGTGGGGGATTCCATCAAGGATCACGCCCACTCCCAAGAGGACATCCAGATCGAACTCCGGGGCATGAGGAAGGACGCCGCGCAACAAGGTCGAGATCTCCAAGAACTGAAGGGGTCGAATTCAGATCTGAAGGAAGCGATATCGACGATGATGACAATGATGCAAACCTCTAACGATGCGAAGGAAGGAGATCGCGGCAAGGAAATCCAAAAGGGGTGGATTCCACCCTCGAATCAGCCTCCCTAGAGCAAGCGCGGATGACGGCGGAGCTTCCACATCAAGGCGACGTCTCGGAAGAGGCTAAGGAGACGGTGCAGCCAACCCTAGACCCGCACGGGCCTGTTTCACAAAAAACAGACCCTCGCGGGTCTGTTCAGGCCACGGCAGGCCCGATAGGGCCTGCCAAGGGCTCGGCGGCCCAACCCAGGCCTCCACAGGCCTGGGCGAGGCCGCCCGGCCATCCGGGGGCTTCGGCGCCCCCGACGAACCCTCCCAGGCCTCCCCCGGCCTGGGCGAGGCCGTCGGGGCCTCCGGAGGCCGCGGCAACCCCGGGCGGGGGCTGGGGGCAGGCGGTACCCCCCGCCTGGGGTGCGGGAGATGCGGCGCCCCCATCCGGGGGTGCGGACGGGCCGCCCGGCCATTCCGAGGCCGGGCCTTCTGAGGGTTCGGCGGGCTGGGTCGCCCCTCCTGGGGGCCCGACGATCCCCTCACGACCCTTTGGGGGTGTGGCAGGGTTTGTACCCCACTCTGGGGGAATTTGGGGACGGTCGGAGGCGGTTGGGACTTGGGAGCAGCTATTGGGACCAATGCGGGCCAATTTTGGAGGACGAAGGCCACCCCTCTTGTGCCGAGACCCGTTTTGGCACGACCACCTGAGTTTCCAGGACACTACTACCAGCTCGAGGCATGGGAGAGGCCTGTGTGGCCTGAGGAGTTGTACGGGCGTGACGGTGGAGGTCCGACGGAGAACCGGGGTGGCGGTTTCGGCTGGGGAGGCGTCCGTGGCGGAGACAGGGGGCAGCAGGGTGACCGTGGAGGAGACAGGGGCAGCAGGGTGACATCAATGCGGACCGAGGGTTGAAGCTGAAGATGCTGACCTTTGATGGCACCGATCCAGACGGATGGATCTACCGGTCGGAGCGGTATTTTCAGGTGATGGGGATGGAGCAGGAGGTCCTGAAGGCCATCGGGATTTATTTTGAGGGGAAGACACTAGCATGGTACATGTGGAAGATAGCACGGATCCCTTTTCGTACCTGAGAGGAGCTGTCAGCGCTGATCGTGGACCGGTTCCAGGAGACATCGGTGGGAGATTTCTACGAGCAGCTGTCGGCCCTGAGACAGGAGGGGACAGTGAGGGACTACGTGGAACGATTTGAGATGCTGAATAGCCGGGTGAAGGGGGTGACAGATGAGGTGATGATCGGAAACTTCATGAGGGGGCTGAAGCCCTCGATACGAGCTGAGTTGTGGATGCAGAGCCCGACGACCTTGGAGGATGTCCTCCGCCTGGCCCATAAGGCGGAGGAGAAGCATGCGGAAGAAAGGAGGATACGTGGAGCCTGGGGGACCCAGAGTTCCCGCCCCACCCCGGCAGCAGCGGCCCAGAGGGCACCCGCAGTCGCACCTGAGACTCGAGGAGAGGGCCACCCAGCTGCTTTAGGGCGGCGTATGATAGAGGCAGAGGTGAGGGAGAAGCGGGCCAAGGGGTTGTGCTTCCGTTGTGACGAGAAGTTCACCCCTGGACACAGATGTGCGAGTCGCCTACTACAGATTACCATGGTACCCGACGAGGAGGGGTACGTGGGTGAGGAGGAGCCACTAGTAGAGGAGGAGAAGTCGCACCTAGACTTCGCAGAGGTTTCCCTAAACTCTGTGGTGGGGTTCACTCCGAATCACACCATGAAGTTATCAGGGCAGCTGGGGGACACGGCGGTGACGGTGCTGATAGACAGTGGGGCCACCCACAATTTCATCTCCAGCCAAGTGGTGGAGAGACATGAGCTGCAGCTGAGCACCCTGGAGAAGTTTATCGTATTGTTGGGGACAGGGAAGATGGAGGAGAGTAAGGGGCTCTGCAAGGGTCTGTGCCTGACCTTGCAGGGAGTACAGATCATGTAGGACTTCTTGTCATTGGAGTTGGACAACGTTGATATTATACTAGGGGTGCAGTGGCTGAAGAAGTTGGGGGAGATGAAGGTGAACCGGAAGCTTCTGAGGATGGAGTTCCAGGATGGGGATCGGACAGTCGTGTTGACAAGGGACCCGACCCTTTGTTTTTCTTTAGTGGCCTTCAAGGCCATCACTCGGGCGCTGCGGGACGAGGGAGAGGGGTTCCTGGTGGAGTATCATGGGCTGACAGCTGAGGGGGAGAATCAGCAGGATGAGACCGCAACGGAGGTGGAGCAGGTGCTAGAGCAGTACCAGTAGGTCTTTCAGGACCCACAGGGGCTACCACCGTCCAGAGGGCACGAGCAAGCGATTGTATTGCGTGATGGAGCAGCACCGGTGAGTGCGCGTCCATACCGATACCCGCATGTGCAGAAGGACAAGATTGAGAGGATGGTGCAGAAGATGCTGCAGGCTGGGATAATCCAGCCAAGTGTGAGTCCTTTTTCGAGCCCAGTTTTGCTGGTTAAGAAGAATGACGGGAGTTGGAGGTTCTGCGTCGATTACCGGGCGCTGAATAAGGAAACTGTCGCTGACAAGTTTCCCATTCCGGTAATCGACGAGCTGCTGGACGAGCTACATGGGGCGACGATCTTTTCAAAGATCGACTTGAGGGCATGGTACCACCAGATTTTGATACGGCCATAGGATGTGCCGAAGACTGCCTTCCGCACCCACGAGGGGCACTACGAGTTCCGAGTCATGCCGTTCGGCTTGACAAATGCTCCCTCGACTTTCTAGGCCTTAATGAACAAGGTATTCCAGCTCTTCCTTTGGAGGTTCATTCTCGTTTTCTTTGACGATATCCTCGTCTACAACAGGAGCATTAGGGAGCATTTGGACCACTTGGAGGTGGTCTTCCGGGAGTTGATGGTGCAGCAGTTGTTCGCCAACCGGAAGAAGTGCAGTTTCGGCGAGGAGCGGATCGAGTACCTAGGGTATGTTGTGTCGGCAGAGGGGGTGGCGGTCGACTGGTTGAAGATAGCGGCTATGCTGGATTGGCCGGTGCCTACTACACTACGAGCTCTTCGGGGATTTCTGGGTCTTACGGGCTGCTACCGGAAGTTTGTGAAGGGGTACATTACCATAGCCTGGACCCTTACCGACAGCTCAAGAAGGACGGGTTCCTTTGGGGGGAAGAGACCACCAAGGCTTTTTAGGCCTTGAAGGTGGCGATGACGACGGCGTCAGTTCTAGCCTGCCAGATTTCAGCATATCCTTTGTGGTAGAGACTGACGCGTCGTGCGGTGCTTATGCAGGAGGGACGACCCATAGCTTATTTCAGTCAGGTGCTGTCTGCTAGAGCACGGCTGAAGTCGGTTTATGAGCGGGAGCTGATGGCCATTGTCTTCACGGTGACGAAGTGGCTGCCCTATTTGTTGGGCCGGGAGTTCGTGGTCAGGACAGATCAACGGAGCCTCAAGTACCTTCTGAAGCAGCGGTTGGTTACTGAGGAGCACCAGCGTTGGCTGTCCAAGCTGGTGGGGTACCGATTTGACATCGAGTACATGTCGGGGTTGGAGAACAAGGCTGCTGATGCCTTGTCTCGCCGAGGAGAGCGTGGACTTGAGGGCTCTGTCGCGACCGATGTGGTTGGACTGGGAGCCCATTTTGCAGGAGGCGGAGAGTGACGATGAGCTGGGGCGGATCCGCGAGTTACTGCAGCAGGGAAAGGAGGGGCCGACAGGATATTCCTTACAGGGGCGCAGACTGCTTTACCAGGGGAGGTTGGTGCTACCGCGGGCCTCAGCATTTATCCCAATCCTGTTTCAGGAGTTCCACGGCTCAGCGACTGGAGGCATTCGGGGGTACATCAGACATACCAGAGGATGGCTAGGGAGGTGTACTGGCCCGGGATGCGGCGGAGTGTTGCCCAGTTAGTAGCAGCTTGTGATATCTGCTAGCGTCACAAGTATATGGTCATGGCACCGACGGGCTGCTACAGTCGTTGGAGTTGCCAGAGAGGGTCTGGGAGGAGGTCCCGATGGACTTCATTGATGGGCTGCCCCGTTCATATGGATATACATTGATTTTCGTCGTAGTAGACCGCTTGAGTAAGTATGCCCATTTTATCCCTATGAGGCATCCTTACACCGCGGTCTCGGTGGCCACAGTGTTCATTCGGGAGGTGATACGCTTGCACGGGGTACCGACATCCATAGTGTCCGACAGGGACCAGGTCTTCCTGAGGGGGTTCTGGCGTGAGCTTTTCAGGGTACAGGGTACAGTGCTTAAGAGGAGTACGACGTACTACCCACAGACGGACGGCCAGACGGAGGTGGTGAACCGCTCTATAAAGACTTATCTGCGGTGCTTCGCGTCGGAGACGCCTCGACAGTGGTACAGATGGTTGGTGTGGGCGGAGTATTGGTACAACACGTCGTACCACTCAGCGGCAAGGACGACCCCTTTCAGGATCCTTTACGGGCGAGATCCACCGTCTTTGCTTCGCTTCGGCGACAGACAGACGCCGGTGTCACAGGTGGAGGCTTATATGGGAGATATGGATGCTATGTTGGAGGAGCTACGGAGACATCTTTTGAGGGCTCAGCAGGTGATGAAGGCCCGGATAGATGGCCACCGGCGGGACGTCCACTTTCAGGAGGGAGATATGGTATATCTCAAGCTGCGACCCTTCAGGCAGAAGACGTTAGCTCGGAGGCAGAATGAGAAGCTGGCAGCTCGCTACTACGACCCATACCAGATTGCGGCCAAGATTGGAAAGGTGGCATATTGGTTGCACCTGCCACCTTCTTCTATGATACATCCGGTGTTCCATGTGTCGCAGCTTCGGAGGGCGATTGGGGACCAGTCAGCCACGTCTACCCTGCCACCTACACTTACGGAGGACATGGAGGTGCTGCTGGAGCCTCTGGATGTGCGGGCAGTTCGTCAGGGGTCGGGACGGCGAATGGAGGTCCTGATCTACTGGGTGGGCCTACCTGACTGTGACGCCACGTGGGAGGCATTTGACGTGGTCAGTGAGCAGTTTCCAGATTTCCACCTTGAGGACAAGGTGGGTCTTTTAGGGGGGGTATTGATGCGGACGCACCCACCCCTACGGCTACGGAGGGTGCGGGACCACTTATCGTGACGTACGTGAGGCGTAGGAGGCGCATGTAGTGGGTTTAGTGGGGTCATGGGTATTTTAGTCTTTTCAGGCTAGATTAGTAAATCCCCACTTCTATTTATTAGGGCTAGCCGCTATTGTTATTTTCTTATGCTTGATTTGTGAAGAACTTGTTAGGCATCGTTGAGAGGATTCTTAGGCTTTGATCCGATATTCAAAGCTAGGAGATAGGGTTTCGTCTCAAAGGAAATCCAACTATTTGTAGTTCTTCGCATTTCTATCAATCAAAAATCCTCTTTTTATATTTTCCTCTTTAAAATATATCGATTTGTTTATACGATCTCCCGGATCATATCAGAGGTGCTGGACGTGAGAGAATCCAATCCCAAAATGATCGAGAAGTGTTGTATGTGGAGACACACCACAAACTAGAGTCCATGGTTGAAATGGGAAACTTTGAATCAAGCCTAAGACCTAAGCCTGTGGTGGAGGCGTGCATGATTGTTGTTACAAGTGTGAAGTTTGAGCAAGCTTTGGAGCCAGGCTTGAAGATGAAGGCCAAGCAGGGTGCTCGAGTGAAGCGTTCTAAAAAGAGGAGATTGCATCAAACCGAGTGGGGGGGGTGTGTGTCAAGGCTAAGAGTCCAGAAGGCCAATCGTTCGAGATGTCCAAGCCCAAATCGACGAGGACGTCACTCATGTGAGCGGGGGAGAATGTCACGATCCGTTTCTTCTCCAAGTCAACTTGTGAATGAAGATCCAAAGGGAGGCTCAAACCCAATTTATTCTACAAGGCCCAAGAAAGGTTTAAGGGAATGGAAGTCCTATTTAAGGTGTAAAGATATGTGGAAGTCTCTACAAATGGATTTTATGTTGGATGAAGGTTTCATGGAAGGTTCAAAGTCAATAAAAATGAAGTCCTTTTCTAGAGTTGGATGGAAGATTCTAGAAAATGAAGCTTAATGGATAAGACTTAGTAGCTTTCTAGATAAGTCTTTTAATTATTAGAGTAGTTGGAAGTTGTGTAGATCATTATAGAATTCATTTGTAACCTAGGACCAATTTAATCTTAGCCATCCATTTAGGTGTAGAAGGCCTATATAAATGGGTCATTGTATCATTTGTAAACCGTCCAAGTTTGAGTGAATAAGAGTCTTCATAAGAATTCCTTCTAAATACCTTGAGTGTTCTTGAGTTCTTCCAACTATTTGAGCGTGTTCTTCGAGTGTTCTAAGTGAGATTCGACTTAGTCACTCATTCGAGCTTTCATATTTTTCAGAAATATAGTGTTGGAGAGTACGGCTGAACTAGCCTCTCAAGGGGAGCGAGAGACTTGTGATGTGCGGTCGTCGGAAGTGCAATGTCCGAGTCCGTGAAAATGTGGAAGGGGATACAGTGCAAATACTTCCATTGATGTAATAGAGTTTTAGGCTCATTGTGCAATAGAGTGTTAGTTATGAGTCTATGGGATCCAATAGGGTGGTACATATAGTCCTAACGTTTCCAACCTTTGATGCGTTCAACCTGGTATTTGGGAATGGAATAAATTAACAAGACCATGTTTCCGTGTATGAGCAAAGCACTGTATATTACGGCATTTTTAATGCAATTATTAGTAGTATATATTAATTTATGTTCCTAAAGAAATCTTATGCCATCACAGCAATGATTTTTGGTGTTAATCTGCTACAGGGCTTTGAGAAGCTGAGGGAGATGGTAGATAAGTGGGATGGTCATATAGAGAAGCACTCACGTTATAACCTCAAGCTTTTTGCGGACAAACACACGTATGAAGCTATAGATGGGATTGCTCGGCTTCAGAACAAGACCGCATCCCAGTTGGCCATGGAGGTTGTTCGCAACTATGTTGCTTCTCAGCAAAATGGCAAAGGGTGAACGAGTGAGTGATCCGCGCCAGTTTTGTTAACGCCCCGCACAAAGGCTCCGATTGTCAACACATGTTGACAGTCAAAACTTGGCAGCTCCTGTGCGTCTCATTTCTTGGCTTAGAGAGGAGTATGTGTTTAAGACCATTCAAATTTTCGCGAGTCTAGTATCAGTTTATTGTATTTGTATAATACTACAATACAGTGTAGATTGTTCTCGGTCCGTATCAAATAAAGAAGGAAGTATCTGCTAGTTACCAAGAGCCGAGCAACATGTTTGCCATTCCTGGAGCAATTCACTTTGCATCGCGAATCTGATGTGTTAATCCTAGGTTGAGTTTATTATTATTTATTCCTTCTCTGGCCTTTGATGTCTCAACGAGAGGAATGAACTGCTGAAGGGGATGGATCTGTTGCCTGTTGGGCATACTTGCTCCTTCATCTAACTACTTGTATATTGATAATTAGTGATCAATGGAGGAAGTCTGCCTGTGTTAATCAAACAGAATCATGCAAGCATAGTTACAGAGTGAAATTAGGAGCTGCATGTGGATGATGCACTAATCATGACAGCCAGACATCTTTTCCAAATCTAATGATGCTCAAGGTATGCTTTCTTTGGGGGGCTATCATTTTGTTTCTCCTCAATTTTGCAAACCCTAATAATTGAAAGATTCAAGAAAGGCTGCAAGTTACGTGAACACAATGTGCTCCATGAATCATGGAGGATGTGTTGCTTTCTGTGAACACAAAAATAATATCGTCCAGCAATGGGAGACCCGTGTATGTCGGCCAGTTTGTACCCTTGCGTGGGTTGACAGCCAACAGCTTGTATGATGATCTTATGGGGTGTGAAGAACAGAAAGGTTTTTTTTTTTGACATTGACATTGTGAAAGCTTTCCTTGTTTTGCGCAATCATGTGGGATTGCATATAAGTTGGCCAACCAACATGGCAGCTTCCTTCGTTGTGGGAGGTTGTCAGTTTGAATCTTTCCTTCAATCAAGGTTAAAATAATAACTCGACTTATAGCAGAGTGGGAGTCAAATATTGGGAACTGATATGATACGATCCCTGACCGGCCCAAAGGCCATCGAGTTAACCTCGACTAGTCGGTACGGCCAAGTACGGCCCTGGGCTCTAACCTAGGGACCCTCACGTGCGGGTCATCATCTCCCCATTCGAGTCAAAAGCCCGATTGACCGCCTGATCCCCGTGATTGAGGAGACTGTTCATCTAACCGAGCGATCAATGATTGCCCTTTAACCCGCCATCAATACAGACAGCACAGCGGAGCGGAAATAAACGCCATGAATGCGTGGGCACTATGGGGGGAAGGTGATGACAAAACGATCGCATATAAATAACCCAACAAATGGAAGACGTCGGGGACGAATCTCGGATATCTGACACTCGGGCACTCATATACTCTAGATCTGCTTCCACCTAACAAATTTCTTCATCCTTACAACTCGGTCCGAGAACTAGAGATCGACCTCCCAACAGGTCGAAATAAATTCCACCGAGCATCCTTTTGTCACGATTTGACTTAAGCATATGTGTGGATTTGGTCGGAACCCAAATCCGACCTCTGGACAAGCTTTCTGTCTTGCAGATCGCTGAGGAGATCGTTCGGCTGATTCTTCGCTCGTCCCCTATCGCTCGGCCCGAGATCAGCTCGGCCGACGTTTTGAAGGTTAGCCTCATCTGTCACGTCATGTAATACAATGTTTCTATATGTACATGTATTATGTTAAGTATTTCTGACAGTATTTGTACGCATATAATTTTTGTGTATTCTTAGGAATTATTCCCTAATTTTTATAATGATAAAACTATTTTTAAATAATTTTAAACATTACTACACATAATTGTGTGTAATGTATTGGGATGAAATACTATGTATTTAAATGGTATGAAGTATTAGTAGTTTATTTCTGTTTTTCTAAAAATTACAAATTATGAATTTCCTTAGAATGACACCTAAGCCCCTTAGGTGTCAAGTGCATGTTATCTCTTAATTATCGTTTTGACACCAATGGGACACATGGCATTGGATTAGAGAGTGTGATAGTGATGAGGATGAAGGGATCATTTTTAAGGAAGGAAAAGAAAGGGAAAAAGAAAGGAAAACAAAAGCCAAAAAGAAAATCAAAGGCAAACCCACATTTCTTTCATCCTCTTTCTCTCTCTCCCTTGCTCATGGTTGAACTCACCCCTAGCCACCTCCATCTCCTCCACTCCCACCACAATGGCCGGCCACCCCTACATCCTAATCCTCTTGTCCTCTTGACCACATTCAACCCTTCATACTTGGAGCTTAGAGCTTGAAAGAAAAGACGAAGGAGAAAGAGGGAGGTGGAAGGAGAAGGCTGGGAAAAGGAACTCTTGAAGGAGGACTCTAGGAGGAGACTTGGAAAAGCTAGAGCTTGAAGGATGATGAGTTTATAAGGAAGGAGTCTCACAACCCTAGTTAGATGCCATTCTTAGGATGGTGTAGTGAAGAGGAAATTTTCACATGTTCTAGTTTAATTCTTACAAGAAGTGAAGTCCACGTTCAAAATGCCATGTTTTAATTTGCCATGTTTATGTACCCCATCGTTAGTATGTGATATGTAAGATGCAAAATGTTAGTATGCAATGTCTTAGTAGTTAAATGTCTTTCATTATGAAATTAGTAGCATGTTAGTATCTCATTGTTAGTATGCAATATGTAAACTGCAATGTGTTAGTATGCAATGTTTTAGTAGCTAAATGCTCTTCCTGGTGAAAGTAGTAGCATGTTAAGGAGCTCATTGTTAGTATGACATATGTTAGTAAGCAATATGTTGGTATGCAAATGTTTTAGTAGATTATTATTCTTCCTTAGGAAATTAGTAGCATGTTTAACTTGTTGTTTTTTTCCTTATGAAAATTAGTAGCATGTTAAAAGAAAAATAGAATTGTAATATGCCTAAATTGCGGGTACTGATGTCCATGCTACAAAGTGTACCATGCTTAAGCCAAATAGATAAGTATCATGAGTGCTAAATTTTGTGTTAAAGTATAATCCATGTTGTAACATAACCATGGGCATGTTAGTGTGCACCATGTTGTAGTACTCATGTTCTCAACATTGTTAAGTTTATGCATGTATGATTCTCACATGCATATGTTCTTAAATTGTTAGTAAGGAAATTTGTTAGCATTTATGCCTTGAATATGCTAGGACCTAGCGGGGCTACACAATACACTAGATGGGGGTGTGAATAGTGTAAAGGCAAGTAAAGTGCTTAATTAAAAGTTACTGAAATTAGAGCACAATAAGCAGCGGAAATTAAAGAGCATGCTCAACAACAACAATCGCAAACACAAAGGATTTTACCCTGATTCCCCAACTTGGGTACATCCAGCCACACCAATATTCACTATGATCCTACACAAGGTAATGAATACAATCTCATAAAGAGATTCCTCACACAGAGAATTTGTCCTCTCACAAAGAAAGAACCTAACTCTCACAAAGAGAGAATCTAACTCTCTCAAAGAGAGTACACAACCAACCCTCACAAGGGTTAAACTCTCACAAAGAGAGAAACTAACTTTCAAAAAGAAAGTTAGAGTTTCAAGCACCAAAACAAACAACACTTACCTATGCCTTGAAATGTTCTTGCCAATATGAAGAAGAAGGCATGCAAGTGAAACCCAAGTGCTTGAGATGAGGCTTTGATTGCACTTGATGATCTTTCTCTCTTATAGGAATGAACCCTAACACTTCTCACTTGAGTGTATGAATGAAGAGAAGAAAGATGTTCTCCAAGTAAGGAATGAGATTGAAATCCCTTGGAGAAATTCCCTAGAGCTTAGATGTTATAACATAATATTGAAACTCTATGAAGGGAATGCGGGATGAGTGGCTTAGAGAAGAGATGAAATGATCTTCAATGTTTTCCTAATATTTCCAAGAGTTCTAAATGAACTAAGCCATCTACTATATAAAGGAAGCCAAGAAAAGCCCATAAAACCAACTAAAAACCCAAAGGAAAGAATTCTGCAACTGCTAGATTTTGGCAGTTTACGGCAAAGACAGTTTACTGATGAAGGGAAATTAGTCGACTGATCAACGTCTATAATATTTCCAATGGCTATAATCTGAGCCAGGACAGGCGACTGTAGAAGACTACACCGGCGCATGTACAATGTGCATGCGCCTGTAAAGACTTCGTCAGGCGCCTGTTACATGGGATGGAATGGAGCAGGAAAAACACAACATTCACACTTGTGCATTCAAACGACTGAAGAGCAAAGTCCAGGCGCCTGAGGAATGACAGGCGACTGTAAACTCTACATCAGTCGACTGACACACAAGATGGAGTGATGCCCAGAAATGACAGGTTACACACATTGGCACTTAAATGACTGAAGAACAAAGTTCAGTCGCTTGATGGTAGACATGCACCTGCCAAATGAACTTCAGTCGCCTGCACCAAAAGCTCAAGAAAAGAGTCAAGAAATATTAACTTGAGTTATGCACAACAGTCGACTGTAGAAGGCTGGCCAGGCGCCTAGTGATCACCAGTCGCATGTCATGCCTTCAGCAGTCGCCTGTTGGAAAGCCAGAAACTCCAATGAGAGTTCTTGGCAAGGGGAACCTATAGGATTGGTTTCTATGATAATCTTAAAGCTCACTAAGATGGTTAATGCATATGCATGAATGAAAGAGACCATCTATCAAGGCATTACAAATTTCTAGACTCAAAAAGAGAAAAGCAAGTAATGAAATATTACATGGATTACAATTACTTATCCTAGAATCCAAGTCTTCAAGCTTGAGTGGCCTTGATCTCCCCATCGTCTTTCAAGCCTTGGCACCTCTTGATGAGCTTCCCTTCATCAAGATCCAAGCTTTGGCAATGCTTCATTAGATGTACATCCTCATGCTCCAAGCATTGGTTTCATAAGATGATCTTCTTAACTTCATCCAAGCTTGAGCAATCCATCACGCTTGGAGGTCTTTAAGATATCTATTGCATCATCCTCCAAACATTTTGCTTTGTCTCATCAACATATATTCATTAAGATAAATTGAGACTAAAACACAAGATTGATTAGGACGCTAACATAATGTAATAATCATCATCAAAACACGTTAGTCTTGAACCCAATAACTAACAGACTATGTTAGATTAGGACATGACAATGTTATGTTAAATATCAGGACATGACAATGTTATGTTAAATATCACATATCCATGTTAATGCTTTATGCTATGCTTATGCTATGCTTCATCCTAAGTTATGCTTCATGCTATGTCAATGCTTCATGCTATGTTATGCTTTACTCTAGGTTATGCTTCATACTATGTTAATGCTATGTGAATGCTATGTTAGATGTGGCCATGTCCCATGGATACTAGTAGAAATCTGGATATGTAAATGCTAATGTGCTCTTGGCCATATCAACATGCTAATGTACATGCTAAAAATTAATATGCTCTCTAGTTTATGCTAGCATGTTAATAAGTTAGTATGTTAGTTTATACCCATGCTTAACCATGCTTTCACTATGTTTGGACTATGTTGTTATGTTTGAATGTGATAATGGTAACTTAATCGCGGCATTAATGTGAGGATGGTAAATCAATGGAACTAACCACATAGACCAAAGTGCTAGATGGACCTACGCGCTACATGGACCAAAGTGTCACGGAAACGCCGGGGCCACCTCTTGAATCCATGGGATCCACCTCTAAAATCCATGGGGCCACCTCTTGAATCTATTTTGGAGCGGTAGTTGAGACCGCGTAAATGACGGGAATGAGGGATGTTGTCACATGTTGAGTGAAATGAATTATGGTTATTATAACTGTGAAAAATATGGTTCTGATAACCCTCTTTTAATTAATTGCGGTTATTCATTTATGTTTCTGCTTGCGTTTATTATTGTCTATAGTCATTCATTTATTTCATGCCTCATTTATTTCATGCCTGAGTTTTCATGTGTGTAACATGTTGCAGTACTTTTCTTTCTGTTCATTACATACATATATGTGATGTTTCTATTTTACTTTATGCATTGGACTGGTTACCATGATTATTGCCAGTAGTCGGATCGTAGTTAGGTAGAGCAGTTGTGAGACTGATCCCTACATAGCGTTGTTAAACGTCCTACTTAGTCACGCGTTGACGTGTCTCATTTCCCATTTCTCCAGTATTAGACACGGAGCAGATGGAGCAGAATTCGTTTCAGGAGTTTTCCCCAGCTTCGAGTTAGAGGTGGAGCCCGCAAGGGACGACTTTGTACAGTTGGTTTCTCAGGGATAGTCTAGGGTGTGTGTTTTACTATGTGTGGACCCTTATCTTTTGTGGGCTTGGGAGTACTTTTTGTTTCTCCCTTTGTACCACTGTAAACTGGATATATGTGTAATGTACTCTTTATATTAATGTATATAAATATTTTGTAGCCTCTGCGTTTGTCTGTGGATTATTTCTGTGTTGAAGCACTTTCTTTATTTTAATATCTGTACTACTCCAGTCTGTCGCAGCGGCCTTGAGTCCGAATACTACTGCGGCCTTGTTGCACTTCGTATCTCTATGAATACCAGGATTATACGTATTTCCGCATATTTGGGAGAACGGGGAGTGACACATCAGCTGCAACCTTCGGACTGCCCTACAACAAATCCGTGGTGCGAAAACACCTCGAAACATGAACGGAGTCGATTGATCTTAACAATCCAACGGTTCGAATGTTGTCGTTTGCGGTTTGGGTGTGCGCGATTGCTTGGAGTTGGATATTTCAAGTGTACGCAACACCTAGGTTTCATGGGGTTTGTTTTGTTTTGTTTTTAACGAATGCATTTTAAAAGAAAATTTTCTATCCATGGAAACTTTCATTGATCCCAAATTTAAGACTAAGTTAGTACGCCAAGACGAAGAAATTTTTTTAAAAAAACGAAGGCCCTGATAATAATTTCAAAATAAACACTTGGATCAATTTCTTCCGTGTGAATTTGTTGACCTACGTGACGATGGAAAACGCGTCCCTCGTCTTCGAATCTGGGCATTGGCACGCAATTAGCTTGCAAATCCAATGTTAATTAGTTTGAATATTATTTGTTGAAGCATTGGAATTTGTTAAATACATGAATTATGTGAGATTTTACGAGTTTTTGACTAATAAGTTGGAGGGTTGGTAAGCAATGTTGATTATTTAGCTGTATGGGCTCTCGGCTATAATGACATATCTATGCCTGGAAAGAGATTTTTTTCCTTGGGTCAAACAAATGCCTCATTTTAAGTAATGTGAAATTGGATTGATTCTTGTAACTAGAAAAAAAGATGCTTTGTTTTCTGCTCTTGCTTTTTTGCTTTAATTAACCTTTTCCTTTTTGTTTGAGTTTGCTAATCCTGGTTTGGAATTTGTTATTTCCAGTTGTGTCCAACAATTTATATGCATGCCTGGTACCCCACTGGGCCCACCTTCAATGACTACTCACCCAGTCAAGCCAACTGCTTCGTCCCAGCAGCCCAGAGACCATCGTGCTTCGTCTCTCCATTTAAGACGACAGTCGAGCTGACCGTTTGGGCTCCATCATCAATACTGACCATTAAACTCGTCATCAATGAAGGCATTTAATGAATGACCGTTCAACTCATCATCAATGGCGGCAGCTCGGACCGAAGACAATAAATCGTCATAAAGGCTCGGGCTTTACACTACGGCGTCTGCTGCCTTTAATTAGTCCATCGAACAACGAGAGATGGGACGATTCCAGAGACATTCTTCTAAAATTTCTTTGACGATCTGGTACTCTTACTTCGATATCTGATCCATCTCACTCTACATTTCATCCATAGCTCGGCGCGATAACTAGCGGTTGGTCTCCCATCAGATCGGCCATAGTTACCTCGAGCCTACTTGCGTCACTTACTGACTTAAGCATCGGAGGGAATTAGGTCGGCCCCCAGATTCAACCATTCCTAACGAGCTTCTCGTGCTGCAAGACCCTGAAGATTATCCGGGGACAGTTCGGACTTGGCTCCAACAGCCCGATCCTTGGTCCATTCACCCAGAGTTAGCACGCTTGGTGCTCGGTCAACTCCCTACGCCGTTCCACGTTAGCAGCTGTAACCATTCTTTCGTCCAACTACATCAGTGGTGAGAAAACACATGTAAACAATACCAAGTTTAAATTTTGCTATCTAATTTGGATTTATAGGTGGGTAAACCGATACCCAATGAAATTAAAGCCCATACTATTTCTACTTGGTCTGAAGATCTAATCTAGGAAACTTTCTAGTGCCCGATTTGCATGTTTTGTTGAAATCTATTTTCATACATCTTGTTATAAGAATTGTCACAAACACAGTGAATATGTAAGATCTGAGTTGGTCAAAATACATCACATCTTACGAGTGTACGTAATGATAACTTTTCGTTTTTGAAAAATTATCATTGCGTACACTCTTAAGTTGAGATGTATTTAGCAGGTAGATTTAGTTTGCATAGATGCTGTAAAAAGTTTTTTTATTTCTTTTTTTTATTCTCTCTGTAAAAATTAAAAAAATTTCTATTTTTAAGGATACGGATAAAATAAAACAAATTAAGAAAAAGGTCCAATTTTAAAACTCAGACTAAAAAGGAGTGATTAAAAATGAATAAAAAAAATGTTGATGTAAAAGGGTGACCTAATTTTAGGAAAGGAAAGCTTCGCTTTTGATTTGCTCCCATCAAAAGCCTCCCCCCTAA
Source organism: Scilla litardierei (assembly GCA_030789695.1). Classification (NCBI taxonomy): domain Eukaryota; kingdom Viridiplantae; phylum Streptophyta; class Magnoliopsida; order Asparagales; family Asparagaceae; genus Scilla; species Scilla litardierei. The sequence goes on along the minus strand of CM061142.1, from coordinate 666,047,776 downwards.
AAAACTAATTTCCCCCCACCAATCTCCCCCTGTCCTTTTGCCCTTTCTCCTTTTCTCCCTTCTCTTTGGGAGAAAGGAGGAAAAAAAAAGAATAAAATTAAAAAGGGAGGATTAGGGCTAGATACTAGGTTAACAAAATTATCATTTAGTGATTGATTAATCCCCATTCGTCCAAATCAAAAAAGCCTGCTTACTGCTTTGACCCCACGTTCCACCTTAAAACAACATTTCCAACCCCCAACTCCCCCTGTCAGATCCACCCCAAACCCGCAAATTCTTCTTCTAAGATTTTATTTTTTCTCTCAAATTCGACCCCAAGATATCATCTTTCGTCGATTTTGATCGATCCTGAATCATGGGCAACTGCTGCGCGTCGCCGGTGGACTCTTCCGAGCGGCCGCCGAAGCGGAAGGGCCGGAAGAACAAGCCCAACCCCTTCGCCGTCGAGTACAACAAGGACCCTTCCGCCGCCGGCACGAAGCTCACCGTCCTCAGGGACCCCACCGGCCGCGATATCGACGGCAGTTACGAGCTCGGAAACGAGCTCGGCCGCGGGGAGTTCGGCGTGACGTACCTATGCACCGACCGCGCCACCGGCGAGCACCTCGCCTGCAAGTCCATCTCCAAGAAGAAGCTCCGCACCGCCGTCGACATCGAGGACGTCCGCCGCGAGGTCGAGATCATGCGCTCCCTGCCTGCGCACCCAAACATCGTCAGCCTAAAGGACACTTACGAGGACGATAATGCGGTGCATCTCGTCATGGAGCTCTGCGAGGGCGGCGAGCTCTTCGATCGGATCGTCGCCCGCGGGCATTACACCGAGCGGGCCGCCGCTGTCGTCACCAGAACCATCGTCGAGGTCGTCCAGGTAACCATGCTTCTCGATTCCCGATTCCTGAACCCAAAAAAAAACCGAAGTTTAAATTTTTTAGATCTTGGAAGGAAAAAGAGTGTATCTTTAATTTTTTATGTCAATGGGTCAGATGTGCCACAAACATGGGGTGATGCATCGGGATCTCAAGCCGGAGAACTTCTTGTTCGCCAACAAGAAGGAGACGGCCGCCCTCAAGGCCATCGATTTTGGGCTCTCCGTGTTCTTCAAGCCTGGTACGATCTCAGTTCCCAATTGATGTGATCCTTGTTATATCCTTTTTGGGGGCGAAATTTTAGGTTTTTGTGCTCTTGATTGCAGGCGAAAGATTCACCGAGATCGTGGGTAGTCCTTATTACATGGCGCCTGAGGTTTTGAAGAGAAATTATGGGCCCGAAGTCGATATATGGAGCGCTGGAGTCATCCTCTATATCTTGATTTGCGGCGTGCCGCCATTTTGGGCAGGTAAAAATTTTCACCAATGGAATGTTGGAATTGGACGAAATGGCAATGCATATGTTCTTTAGTTTGATTGTAATTTGTTGTTTGCATGCAGAAACCGAGCAGGGAGTTGCACAAGCGATTATCCGCTCGGTATTGGATTTCAGAAGAGATCCTTGGCCGAGAGTTTCTGACAATGCGAAAGATCTTGTGAAACGAATGCTTGATCCTGACCCCAAGAGGCGATTAACGGCGCAAGAAGTGCTTGGTAAGCTTCATCTCCTCTCCGAAATGCCTAGTTTCTCACAAACGTCGCCTAAAATTTGTGTTTCTAACATGCTTGACAAATATTGCATTCTTATTTGTTGGTAGTTTATTTAGTCATTGATTCCGAATGAGTCATCCACTTAGATTACCGTCTTTAATCCTTTATACTTGAATTCAATATTATCTACCATCACTCTGCATATAACTGAGAATTCATGATACTTTTCATTACAGATCATCCTTGGTTGCAGAATGCCAAGAAGGCACCGAATGTAAATCTAGGTGAAACGGTGAAAGCTAGACTTATACAATTTTCTGTGATGAACAAACTCAAGAAGAGAGCTCTTAGGGTAAGATTTGACTTCTTACTAACTTGTTAAATACACCAATGGCTTGGTATATCGACGCAATTGCAAGTTCTTTGTATGGTGAGTAGCTTGTTAATTTTGGAACAAATTGCAGGTTATTGCGGAGCATTTATCTGTGGAGGAAGTAGCAGACATAAAGGATATGTTTTCGAAGATGGACATAAGCAACAATGGCAAAATTACACTTGAAGAGCTGAAGTCTGGTCTGCACAAGCTCGGACACCAGATTCCAGATGCCGATGTTAAGATTTTGATGGACGCTGTAAGTGCAACCTGAATGTTGTTTAGCATTGAAGCCTTCATTCAACATGCATTCATGATGCTTGTTTTGGTATGCAGTATAATGTTATATAATTTACTCAAAATGCTTGGCCTTGTAGTTTTGCCATTTACCTGTTAATCCGCTACAATGGATGTATGCCTCCCATGTTCTTGGGAAAACAAGCGCATGTGTTATGTTGCTTGTGCTTGATCATTATGTGTCCTTGTTTCATAGTAAGACGTGATGCATCGACGCAATGCTTACTGTCTTCTGTCCCTTATGCATGCTCGATCAGTGTGTGTTCTTTTTTCATATCACTGCATGCTGCATCAAAGCGATGCTGGCTATCTTTTGTTCCATGTCTGATATATGAGCATCATGATGTATGGACCTAACTTACCATGTCGATGACAGGCTGACGTGGATGGAAATGGAACATTGGACTATGGAGAATTTGTTGCCGTTTCAGTTCACCTCAGAAAGATAGGGAATGACGAGCACCTGCACAAAGCATTCACATACTTTGATCAGAACAAGAGCGGATATATAGAGATCGAAGAGCTGCGTGAATCATTATCTGATGAAGTGGGACAAAACAATGACGAAGTCATCAATGCCATCATCCGCGACGTGGACACGGACAAGGTCAGCGATCACTATAACCTACCATTTCGTTTTCCTTGCGTTAACTTTGTCATCAATTGCTTTTACAGTCTTCTTTCCCTCGGGAATTTACCAAAGTAAAAACAGCCATTACATTAAATGAGCAAACAGGGTAACATGCACGTATTTGGTTTTGTTTATCACAGGATGGTAAAATCAGCTATGAGGAGTTCGCAGCCATGATGAAGGCCGGCACGGACTGGAGAAAGGCTTCGAGGCAGTACTCTCGAGAACGGTTTAACAGCCTCAGCTTAAAGCTGATGAAGGATGGCTCTTTGCAGACAAACAACGAGAGTAGTAGATGAAAAAATAAAATTGAAAATATGGTGGCATGTGTATGTTTGTGAGATCCGAGAATGAGAATTCATTTGTTATGGGTGGGGGGTTTATAAGATTCAATTCCAGTTCTTTTGGTGTACCACTACGTTTAGGATGACCTGATGATAATTCCTTGTGCTTGTTCTCTTTGTTGTGTTTCTGGGTCGCGCTAGGCGGAAGAGGTATTGGATGAGGTTTGCGGGGTTGGCATACTGTATACGGATTTTGCATGTATTTGGTAGATGGTGGTTAGGGAGGCTCATGGCTGTAAATATGTACGACGTTGCAGTTTTTTACACATACAAGTGGCAAGCCATTGTTGCTGCGCGAAATGCTACAGTCTGAGAGAGGTTCTTTGCTGATGCCGATAAATGGTGTTCATTGTGCAATTTTAGTTGTGTTGCGGTGGAATAGCATGGAAACTGTGGGGCTGGGGATGGATTGTTGATTTGTTATCTTGTTGAGAATATTGTGTGTGTGTGTGTGTGGGTGGTTGCCGTTTATTGTGATGTGTTTGAAAGTGGGTTGTGAGATGTTGTGGCTGCCTGTTGTTGACTTGGTTTTGATTTTGGGATTTGGTTGGTTAACAACATTCCCAGCCACGGTGAGTTGGGGTCGTGTGTGATTGAGCTGCAGGCTTATATGGATGTTGCGTGTCAACCATCTACTCTTCTAGTAAGGATGACGACACCCAATGAATCTTCAATGCCTCGAGGTCACGAGTCTAAATTGACATAAACTAGACACTATATTGTAAGAAGTATTACAGTGTTGATGTGTCAAACTGAGAATATATTGTTTGTCACCTAGGACAACCTCCTCATTTGTATAATAGACGACCTCCTCATTTAACCTCCTCATTTGTATAATAGACGGTGGCTGTTAGTCCACGACATCAATTTCTTCAATTGTACGTGGTGATCACAACTTTGTCAAGATCTAAATTTATCGTCATCATCTATTTCATCTCCTTGTCTTTGTATTTAGGAAACCCTTTTTCCATTGTTCTGGTCCTTCTTTTGATTTCACTCGTAATCTTTTTAAGGTGCAATATTTTTATTTTTAAAGTTGTTTTATAGATTTGTGGACGGTAAGGTTGCAGTCAACAATGAGGAGGGCTGACTTAGACGTTGCGAGTCAATGCGGGCTTTCATTAGCGAGAGTGATCATGCTCCCCAGCTGGGTAGCTTGGGTTTGGAAAGTGGTGACCGAACTACTTTGAAGACGTCCGATCCGACTCCGAGCTAATGGGAGTGCGCCCACCGAGTTACCTGCAACATAAGAAGGCGTAAGGGGGTTTGGATTTGGCTCCCGACCCAAATCCTATCCGATACCTAAGTTTGTGAATAAACTTAAGACTGACTTGGGGCGGCAAGTCTGATCTAAGGGAGATCGACTGTGGTGCTGGTCGACCGAGTTTAAGGAGGAAGAAATATGTAGTCGAAAGTATAAGGCAAGTAGTATCAGAGTACCTCTCTAGGTGCCTCCGAGATTTGGTCCTTTTATTGGAGCAGTATTTCTTCAGTCATGTCGTGGGATAATTGCCTCGTTCGATCGTGGCATGTGGATACCAATGTATCGGGTGTAGTGAGCGAGTGACCATTACGCCTTTATCGATCCTATTTCCTCCACTTTCCATTAGAAACGTAGGGGATTTAAGGACAAACGCCGAACCGCCTCTAACCAAGTAAACAGTCTGGGCTTCGGTGAATATGATAAGCCCGAAGGGCTGTTCAGTCTTCTTCGGTGGGCTTTAGCCTGATCGACCTAAAACCACTTATATATATGTTCATGAGTTTGTAGCTTCGGCCCAGCAACATTGACTTGGGCCGACCCAGTGTAGTTAATTGGAAACGGCACAATGATGTAACAATTGCCCCGTCACTTGGTTTCAGCCGGCACGCCAATTGAATCCAAGTGACCCGATGCTTCATTAATTGGGCACGCCATACGAGGTCGATGTACTCAATTCAAATCGTCAGAATCCCGGGCCGTTTGCTTCTGCTTCAAGTTCAAAGCAACGGTTGAGGGGTTGGTGTTTCTTTGCAATACGTGTTCCCACTCAAATGGCGGAAGTTCGTAGGAACGAGGTTTCCGAGTATAAATAAGAATGAGGGGATGGAGCGTCTCACTTTTCTTCGTCTTAGAAGGACTACGCCTTTGCTTCATTTGATCCGACGAGGGAGGTTTTCTCCTTTCCCATTTGTTTGCTTCAGAACATTCCATATCTCAGATGGGGAAGTTAAGGATTGAAGAACCGTCCCTCGCGGAGGTTTCGAGTGGTCACCAATCCCGTCCGATCAATTTGGTTCTGGGAAAGGGCAAAGGATTAGAGTCGTCGTGGTCCATTTGTCAATCTGGCTAAACACCTTCAGCCCAAAGAGAGTTAGACTTAGCTTCTCTTGTATTCCCTTCTCAAACTGATAGGGTCTAGGCGAGCTGTCTCTCCCCCACCCATGGGCTTAGGATCCGTGGATCAGACGAGAGGATGTGTTTCCCAAAAGGGAAAGAAGTTGGGGTATACTAGAAGGCTTTCGATTTCGGCCTTCATTTCCACCTACATCCATTCATCCTCGAGGTTCTGGGTCATGCTGGGATCGCCTTGTGCCAGCTTGCCCCTCACACCATCGCCCCGGTGGTGGATTTTATAATGCTCTGCTTATTGAGCGGAACCAGTCCAACTCTCTCGTTGTTCAAATACTTCTTCGAGTTTTTCAGTGATTCGTAAGGTGTGTGGTATCACATCGTAGCTCGGAGGAATATGAGACCCATTTCGAATCTTCCTAGTCCGGTAGGTGATTGGGAGAGCTCATTTGCCTTTGTTTCACACCCAAGTATATCCCCTTTTATCACCCATTGGGGTAATATTGGCTCTTCAGCTCTTGAGGAGCTCGCTTTGTGCACAGCTGAAGTCGGGGTGGTCAAGAATTTGATGGGACACCCGAGAGAAGTGAGGTCGATCCCTTGATTACTGAGCGACGGCCTAATGAAGACCACGTTATAGAGTCCTGGTTACTCATGTCGATGTGTCCAAGCTCGAATGATCATTCGTATTAATTCTTGCCTTTTCTTGCAGATATGGCCAGCCAAGAATTCGAAAAAGTGTCACCCAAGCTTCAAGCGATCCTTAGAGAGTAGCGCCAGACAGTTGGGGAAAGCTCATCCACTCGTTCATACTTAGATCGCAGTCGAGGGCCTTCCGAGGAGATAGTACGCCCTGTTGGGAGATGTGTATGCCCTCGAGGCAATTTATCTCTGTCACGCCCCGCTTCCCTAAAATGGAGGCGAGACGTGAGAAGGTCCGCTCAGACTTGGAGCTGTGAGGCTCCAGTCTATAAAGCGTCTGGATTTAAACCGAGTAGAGGTCCATGCAAGTGCGATACGGAACAAAAACAATAATAAAGAAAGAGATATAAAATAACCAATCTCAGAATGTCCAAAATAAATTTCAACATACCAGAAAAGCCACCAGGCTAAAAGAAAAGAGTCTAAAAAGGCCCCAGCATGGCCAACAAAAATACAACGTACAGAAAGAAAGGTGCTACTCACCGACAACCTAACAACAGACTAAGCAAAAGTAACGACGAAGGAAAACTCTACGACTGGTCGCCGGTGTCCTCGTACCCACGTCAACGGTGGACCTAGGCTCAATGTCCACGAACTCCTCGTCCTCATCAACAGACTCTGGCTCAGCAACTAACATGCGACACCCAAAGAGACGAGGGTGCATGTCAGCAAAGTCTACAAAGACTTTGTGCAAGGAAACTAAAAGGAAAGTAAAGCAACCTAGCAGTTCTAAAAATGTATGATGACATGGCATTTTAAAGTATGGATGCAACAATTAAATAAATGCGACAGGTATGACATGGCAGCAAGTTTAACAAGGCACACGTACATCAAGGCATGGGTAGCAGAGCTACTAAACAAACACATGGATTTTACAAGTCAAGTAAACACGTCGTGCATGGAGATTACGCCTTTTGGCTGGAGTGGCTGTACGTGCCAACTCCTAAGCTCAAGTGATCACTTATCCCTGCCCCTCCACGTGTATCGGGCATTGGCTTTTGGCCAACACATGTAGCCCGCTTCTGGATCACGAGCCAGGAAGTGTATTTGGCTTAGGGTTGTGCCTGCAACGCAGGTGCCTAGCCTGAACAAGGATGTACAAGTATAGTAGCGTGTGCTACGGATGCAACAATCAGACATGGATGGCATGATATGGCAAGCTGTAATTTAAATGCGTACAGTTAAGGAATTTAAACGTGACAGGCAGAGTACAAATAAAGAGCATGCAGTTACGAAAATTAAACGTGACAGGCAGATATGTCTGAATGACATGGCAGGGTGACAGATCTAGCTTCGTTGTCAAGTTAGATCTTAAAATTTCGTCTAGGCGAGTATCATTTCGTCGCCTAGTATCTTTTACGCCTAAAACAAGAAATGGCCTAAGACATGGCCTAAAGCACTAATTAGCAAGTTTCACTTGCCTGAAATCAAACGTCCAGCAAATATCGTCCAACCAGTCCAGTCCACCTATGTTCTCGGATCCACCAGCCTATAGTCCCAAATTAAGTTATCTTCATTAGTGAATTATCAGACAGCTAAAATACCGATTTTTATATTGTTTAACAGGGATGGGTTGGTGGTCCTAAGTGTGCAGAACGTTACCTCAACACGACACGAAAGCTACACTGGCGTCGGGTAGCGACGCCAGGGGTTGGAATAAAAGAACGCGCTCCAAATCCAGATTCCAATTAAGATTCCACGCTCGCCAATTCTCGGGCAGCGTCCAGATCAGCGATCAAGATTCCAATCAGCGGTTAAGCGGTCGGTAGATGTTTCTACGGCTTCCAGGAAGCCGTATCAACTAACCGGAACGAACGGTTCGACGCACACGGAGTCTACGACGTTGGGCGTTGTAGGAGATGTCCGTGACGTCGGAAAACACCCCTAGGAGCAGTAGGGGGCTGTCGGAAGTCTCCAACAGCAAGGGGATGGTGAAGCGACGAAACGACGCGACGACACGTCGATAAAACGCAAAACAGTGAGTGATATCGCTGTTTCAAGTCTTGCTGCGGCCTGAGGGCTAAGATAACGGCACATGGGGGCAGAGGGGACCCACGACGAAGGGGAACGGTGGCCTGCGGTAGAGCAGCACATGGCGGAGGTGTACAACGGTTGCTGTGCGGAAAAACTCGGCTCATGGAGCCTTTGCAGCGGCCTGCGGCAGCTAGGGGGGCCCCACGGCGGCAGCTAAGGAGGAGGGGAGGTCGACGACGAGGTGAGGGCCGGTCGGCGACGGTGACTTGGCCAGAGAACGAAGAAGAGCGGCAGTGCGGGGTGTTCTGCTGCTGCTGCGAAGTTGCAGCGGCTGCGGGGCGAAAATGGCGGAGCTACGACGATCCCACGACGGCCTGCGGGAGGAGGGGAGTCGGGGAAGATGAGAGGGGGCCGTCGGCGACGGGCTAGGGCCGGAGAACGCAAGAGGAGGTCGGGTTTTGTGGTGTTTGCGTGGCGAAGTTAGGAGGCGGCGTTGTTTCTCTTGTGCTGTGAAAAAATTATAAAGCCCTAGGTCTTTTTAAATAGGCTAGGGGGTCACGTGAGTAGGGGGGTAGGGCTGAACGTGAGTAGATACTAGGTCTAGGGTTTCTTAGGGTATTAAAAGTAATTTTAAAATATTAAAAACCAAAATTCTCTCTCTCTCTCTCTCTCTCTCTCTCTCTCTCTCTCTCTCTCTCTCTCCGCCCCCCCTCCCTCCCTCCCTCCCTCCCTCCCCCTCCCCCTGATGCGTGAGTTTGAGTGCGGTCAAAACAAGACATGGCCGAGTCAATGGCTGGTATAAGGATTATAATAAAATACTAGGGAATAAGTGTCACATGAAACTTAGGGTTAAACAACTAATATGTTGGTAAAATAGTGAAAGTAAGTCAAATGAAGCACAAAAATTGTAAGATAAATACTGGGGTGACCGGGACGACGAAAGAAAGAAGGCAGAGAAGACGGATCACAGTTTCGACGACGAGAAACGAAATTAGAAATAGAAAGGCCTCGCGACAAAAGTGAAAATCGTGACGCCTCTTCAAACAAAGCCAAATCGTGGGAGAACGACCCGTGAAATGATGTTCCAAATCAACACCACAATTTTACTACTCTCAGAGAGGGTCACAACGACATATCTATAGGGTTCGGATACAGAAAACGTCTAAAATAATTACGTGCACGAACAAGACTACGTGCACTTAAAGCGTACAAGCGAAAACAGACCGTTACATCCTCCCCACCTTATGAATGATTCCGTCCTCGGAATCAGCATCAATCACTGCTCGGAAACAAGTGCGGGAAGCGCTCCCTCATATCATCCTCACGCTCCCAGGTGGACTCCCCAGGGAAACCATGATGCCACTGCACTCAAACCAAGTCGACGGTCTTATTCCTCAGCTGCTTTTGCCGTCGATCCAGAATCTCAACTGGCTGCTGATCATAAGACAGATCCGGACGAACCGTGATCTCCGAGAAATACACAGCATGGGACGGATCACTGACGTATTGACGTAACTGAGATACGTGGAATACGTCGTGAACACCCTCCAGTGAAGGTGGCAACGCTAAGCGATAAGCCACCACTCCAACTCTCTCCTGGACGTCAAACGGCCCAATGTACCTCGGACTCAGCTTGCCTCTCTTTCCAAATCGGATAACTCCGCGGTTCGGAGAAATCTTCAGAAAGACATGATCTCCAGGCTGAAACTCCAAAGGCCTCCATTTAGCATCGGCCCAATGCTGGAAATGGTCCTGCGCGATCCTCAGCTTCTCCCGGATGTTCCTCACAACATCCACAGCCTCCACGATCATCTCGGTCCTAACAGCTCCCGATCTCCAATGTCATCCCAGCTCAGTGGCGATCGACATTTCTTCCCGTATAGCGCAGCGAAAGGCGCCATGCCAATACTCGCCTGGTAGCTGTTATTGTAGGCAAACCCCACATGATAGAGATGATCCTCCCAAGATCCCTTGAAGTCTAACATGCACGCTCTCAGCATGTCCTCCAAAATCTGAATCGTCCTCTCGGACTGGCCATCCGTCTGCGGGTGGTACGCGGTACTGAAACTCAGACTCGTACCCAAGCTCTTCTGCAGACTCTGCCAAAACTGAGATGTGAATCTCGTGTCTCTGTCCGACACGATACTCACGAGGACTCTGTGAAGTCGCACGATCTCCTGCACGATTCACGTTACATCATTATCTAAATTAGGAAAAGAAAATAAAAACGGAGGGTAAAAGAATTTACCTCCATGTATCTCCTCGCTAGCGTCTTAGTGGATTGTCCTACTCGGAAGGGAATAAAGTGCGCGGATTTGGTCAATCGGTCTACGATCACCCAAATCGCGTCATTCTGCTTCGGACTCCGAGGTAGTCCAGTCACAAAATCCATAGTGATGTGTTGCCACTTCCACTCCGGAATCGGAAGCGGTTGTATCAACCCTGCCGTATGCTGATGCTCCGCCTTTACCTGCTGACAGACCAAACACTTGGCTACACTCCGAGCCACACTCCGCTTCATACCATGCCACCAATAGTTCATGCGAAGATCCTTGTACATCTTGGTGCCACCAGGATGTACAGAATACGGCGAACTGTGTGCCTCAACCAGTAACTCCTCTCTGATATCTCCAGCTGGTACACATAACCTGGCTCCATACCTCAGCGAGCCATCCTCATGAATCAAGAAGTCTGTCCTCAGACCGGCTTCTACCTGCTCCCGAATCTTCACCAGCTTTAGATCTCCAGCCTGACCTGCCTTGATCGGATCCACAATCGTCGGTTGTATCTGCATACACATCAACGAAGAAGCCTCTCCAGGAAGCACAATCTCAATACCAGACTCGCAAAAATCCTGCTGCAACCTCCACTGCAAAGTCAACATCATAACCGCTGGAAGTCTGCTCAGCGCATCCGGAACCACATTCACCTTGCCAGGGTGATACTGCAAGTCGATCTCATAGTCTGCCTGCCATGAGCTCCAACCATCGACGTTGTCGCATGTTGAGCTCCTTCTGCGTAAAGATATACTTTAAGCTTTTATGATCAGTGAAGATCTTCACCTTCTCACTCAACAAGAAGTGCCTCCAAATCTTGAGTGCAAACACGACTGCAGCCAGCTTCAAGTCGTGCGTCGGGTAATTCTTCTCATGAGCCTTAAGCTGACGAGAAGCATACGCAACCACGTGCCCATGCTGATGCAAAACACAACCGAGACCTTTGCCAGAAGCATCGCAAAATATCTCAAATCCTCCACTCCGATCGGGCACAGCAAGTACAGGGGCAGTCGTCAACCTCTCCTTCAGAATAGAAAAGGCCCTCTCACAATCATCGGACCAGACGAAAGATACATCCTTCCTCATCAAACGAGTCATCGGCTCAGCAATCCGAGAAAAGTCCTTAATGAAACGCCGATAATAACCTGCAAGCCCAAGGAAACTCCGGATCTCAGACGCTGACTGCAGAACATGCCACTATCTGGTAGCCTTAATCTTCTCAGGATCCACCGAAATTCCATCTCCTGACACCACGTGTCCAAGAAAAGCAACCCTATCAAGCCAGAACTCGCACTTGGAATACTTAGCATACAAACGATGCTTCCTCAAAATCTCCAATACTGTCCTCAAGTGCGAAGCATGCTCTTCCTCCGACCTTGAATAGATTAAGATGTCGTCAATAAAGATAACGACGAACTTATCTAGCAAGTCGTAGAAGATCAGATTCATCAGGTTCATAAAAACTGCGGGTGCGTTGGTTACACCGAAAGGCATAACCACGAACTCATAGTGACCATACTTCGTCCTGAATGCTGTCTTCTGAATATCTTCCTTCCTCACCTTCAGCTGGTGATAACCACTCTTCAGATCCAACTTAGAGAACACTCTCGATCCTCCAAGATGATCAAAGATGTCATCTATATGAGGCAATGGATATCGATTCTTGATAGTGACGGCATTCAGCTCCCTGTAGTCCACGAACATGCGACGTGAACCATCCTTCTTCTTCAACAGCACACCGGTGCTCCCCACGGAGACACACTGGGATTAATGTAACCCTTCTGCAAAAGCTCATCCAGCTGCCTACGCAACCCTTCCAACTCAGCTGGAGCCATACGATACGGCGCCTTCGAAATAGGCTGCGCTCCCGGAATAAGGTCAATCGAAAACTCAAGAGCTCGATCGGGCGGCAGTCCAGACATCTCCTCGGGGAAGACGTCGTCGAATTATCGCACCACAGCTGGTCTACTCTGCTCCATCTGCATAGCAACGATCTCCACCGGCTTGGCCCGAAGCCTGACCGGACCAAGCGAACTGCTGCCTCGGCTGAACTCGAACACCGGATGACCTGGAATCTCGAACACCACCTTCTTCCTCCGGTAATCGATCGTGGCGTAGATGCTCCCAAGCCAGTCCATCCCAAGGACGGCATCATAGTTGATGATGTCGTGGACGATAAAGTCAGCGTAAAGCTCATGTCCACAGACCACCAACGGACAAGACGTGCAACCACGATGCACCGATATCACGCCATTCCCTGTAACGATATCCCAACTCTTGGGAAGAGGGGAAGTCGACAAGGAATGCTTGTCCACGAAGCTCCGAGATATAATGCACATCGATGCACCAGAGTCGAAGAGGACTCGTGCAGGAAACATGCAAACCAAAATCACACCTAACAGACAATCTAACAATCAAACCCTATTCTAACAAACAATCATATGCAAGCAACCAACCATAAGCTAACAACCAAAACTAACTAATGAAGGAAACAACTAGACTGAGGGTTACCTGCAATAACCTCATCCTTGGTCTCAGCCTCAACTGCAGTCATCAAGAAAGCCTACCTCCTCAGATGCAAAGCCTGCTGAAACGCCTGCTTCTGTGAAATGAGAGACGCTCCACGTCCAACAGGTACATGTGCTCTCTGCTTCAACGGCTGGGCTGCAACTGGTCCTCTCCATGGCTGCTTAGACTTCGGGCAATCCTTCAGGACATGAGCAGGATCTCCACAAACCAGGCACTGTCCCAACATCTTCCTACACTGCTCCTTGACATGCCCAGTCTTGCCGCAGAAATGGCAAGTCTTCAGAGTAGGCCCACCTGGCCTCTTGAACTGCACCGACTGATTAGGCTTGAACCCAGGCCTAACCACTGCTTTGACCTACTCCATAGGCCTCTTCCCAGCTCCAGAAATCTGTCCTCTCTTCTGGCTTGCAATCCGCTCCTGCCTCCTAGCAGCTACCAGCAACTTCTGATACGACTCCAGATCTGACGAAGACATCAGGCTCTGCAAGTCTAGGGAAAGACCCTGCAGAAACCTCTGAGCTTTCTCCTCAGCATCCTCCACCATTTTCGGTGCAAATCGACTCAGCTTGGTGAACTCCTGATGATACTGGTCCACCGAGAGATCTCCCTGCTTCAGATCAATGAATCACTGCAACATCTCCCTCCTGGCAGCCTTCGGGAAGTACTCCTCATTGAACCTGGACTTGAAAGTAGCCCAAGGTATCGGCTTCACCAACAGCTCCTCTTCTGCATCCCACCAGCTGCGGGCATTATCCTTGAGCTGCTTCTTCACCAACTCAACCCATCCAGCCGGGTTGTTCTTCGACATCTTCAGATTATCCTCAGTATTCCTGATCCACTCCTCAGTAGCCAACGGTCCTTCAGATCCATCAAAGTAAGTCGGGCCCAGCTCCCGAAACTGCTTCGCTCCCGGCTCGAAGCGAGGGGCATTTTGGGCATTCTGGAGCATGCCTTGCTGCACTTGCATCATCTGATGCATCATCCTCATAACTTCAGCATTGGTGGGCTCTCTATCCGGCACCGCATCACGGGCGGGCCCACCACCAGCTCAGGTCTGTCGTTTTCCAGCCATCTAATGACATAGAATACGAATTAAATTAGACTCAAATCTTGAGACTTGGATGTTTTAATTTATTTAATGGACATTCTATAATTATTATCGTTATTCCGATAATTCGCAGTTGCAAGAGGACCTGCATGGGCCACCAACAAAACCTGTCACGCCCCGCTTCCCTAAAATGGAGGCGAGACGTGAGAAGGTCCGCTCAGACTTGGAGCTGTGAGGCTCCAGTCTGTAAAGCGTCTGGATTTAAACCGAGTAGAGGTCCATGCAAGTGCGATACGGAACAAAAATAATAATAAAGAAAGAGATATAAAATAACCAATCTCAGAATGTCCAAAATAAATTTCAACATCCCAGAAAAGCCACCAGGCTAAAAGAAAAGAGTCTAAAAAGGCCCCAGCATGGCCAACAAAAATACAACATATAGAAAGAAAGGTGCTACTCACCGACAACCTAACAACAGACTAAGCAAAAGTAACGACGAAGGAAAACTCTACGACTGGTCGCCGGTGACCTCGTACTCTACGTCAACGGTGGACCCAGGCTCAATGTCCACGAACTCCTCGTCCTCAGCAACGGACTCTGGCTCAGCAACTAACATGCGACACCGAAAGAGACGAGGGCGCATGTCAGTAAAGTCTACAAAGACTTTGTGCAAGGAAACTAAAAGGAAAGTAAAGCAACCTAGTAGTTCTAAAAATGTACGATGACATGGCATTTTAAAGTAAGGATGCAACAATTAAATAAATGCGACAGGTATGACATGGCAGCAAGTTTAACAAGGCACACGTACATCAAGGCATGGGTAGCAGAGCTACTAAACAAACACATGGATTTTACAAGTCAAGTAAACACGTCGTGCACAGAGATTGCGCCTTTTGGTTGGAGTGGCTGTACGGGCCAACTCCTAAGCTCAAGTGATCGCTTATCCCTACCCCTCTACGTGTATCGGGCATTGGATTTTGGCCAACACATGTAGTCCGCTTCTGGATCACGAGCCAGTAAGTGTATTTGGCCTAGGGTTGTGCCTGCAACGCAGGTGCCTAGCCTGAATAAGAATGTACAAGTATAGTAGCGTGTGCTACGGATGCAACAATCAGACATGGATGGCATGACATGGCAAGCTGTAATTTAAATGCATACAGTTAAGGAATTTAAACGTGACAGGCAGAGTACAAGTAAAGAGCATGCAGTTACGAAAATTAAATGTGACAGGCAGATATGCATGAATGACATGGCAGGGTGACAGATCTAGATTCGTTGTCAAGCTAGATCTTAAAATTTCGTTTAGGCGAGTATCATTTCGTCGCCTAGTCTCTTTTACGCCTAAAACAAGAAATGGCCTAAGACATGGCCTAAAGCACTAATTAGCAAGTTTCACTTGCCTGAAATCAAACGTCCAACAAATATCGTCCAACCAGTCCTGTCCACCTATGTTCTCGGATCCACCAGCCTACAGTCCCAAATTAAGTTATCTTCATTAGTGAATTATCAGACAGCTAAAATACCGATTTTTATCTTGTTTAACAGGGATGGGTTGGTGGTCCTAAGTGTGTAGAACGTTACATCAACACGACGCGAAAGCTACACTGGCGTCGGGTAGCGACGCTAGGGGTTGGAATAAAAGAACGCGCTCCAAATCCAGATTCCAATTAAGATTCCACGCTCGCCAATTCTTGGGCAGTGTCCAGATCAGCGATCAAGATTTCAATCAGCGGTTAAGCAGTCGGTAGACGTTTCTACGGCTTCCGGGAAGCCGTATCAACTAACCGGAACGAACGGTTTGACGCACGCGGAGTCTATGACGTTGAGCATCGTAGGAGATGTATGTGACATCGGAAAGCACCCCTAGGAGTAGTAGGGGCTGTCAGAAGTCTCCAACAGCGAGGAGATGGCGAAGTGACGAAACGATGCGACGACACGTCGATAAAACGCAAAACAGCGAGTGATATCGCTGTTTCAAGTCTTGCTGCGGCCTAAGGGCTAAGATTACGGCACAGGGGGGCAGAGGGGACCCACGGCGGAGGGGAGCGGTGGCCTGCGGCAGAGCAGCGTGTGGCGACAGCGTACAACGGCTGCTGTGCGGAAAAACACGGCTCCTGGAGCCTTTGCTGCGGCCTGCGACAGCTAGGGGGGCCCCATTACGGTAGCTAGGGAGGAGGGGAGGTCGACGACGAGGTGAGGGCCGGTCGGCAACGGTGGCTTGGCCAGAGAACAAAGAAGAGCGGCGGTGCGGGGTGTTCTGCTGCAGCTGCAAAGTTGCAGCGGCTGCGGGGAGAAAACGGCGGAGCTACGGCGATCCCACGGTGGCCTGCAGGAGGAGGGGAGTCGGGGAAGGTGAGAGGGGGCCGTCGGCGGCGGGCTAGGGCCGGAGAACGCAAGAGGAGGTCGGGTTTTGTGGTGTTTGCGTGGAGAAGTTAGGAGGCGGCGCTATTTCTCTTGTGCTGTGAAAAAATTATAAAGCCCTAGGTCTTTTTAAATAGGCTAGGGGGTCACGTGAGTAGGGCGTAGGGCTGAACGTGGGTAGATACTAGGTCTAGGGTTTCTTAGAGTATTAAAAGTAATTTTAAAATATTAAAAACCAAAATTCTCTCTCTCTCTCTCTCTCTCTCTCTCTCTCTCTCTCTCTCTCTCTCTCTCTCTCTCCCCCCCTGATGCGTGAGTTTGAGTGCGGTCAAAACAAGAAATGGCTGAGTCAATGGCTGATATAAGGATTATAATAAAATACTAGGGAATAAGTGTCACATGAAACTTAGGGTTAAACAACTAATAGGTTGGTAAAATAGTGAAAGTAAGTCAAACGAAGCCCAAAAATTGTAAGATAAATACTGGGGTGACCGGGACGACGAAAGAAAGAAGGCAGAGAAGACGGATCATAGTTTCGACGACGAGAAACGAAATTAAAAATAGAAAGGCCTCGCGACAAAAGTGAAAATCGTGACGCCTCTTCAAACAAAGCCAAATCGTGGGAGAACGACCCGTGAAATGACGTTCCAAATCAACACCATAATTTTACTACTCTCAGAGTGAGTCACAACGACATATCACACTATAGGGTTCGGATACAGACAACGTCTAAAATAATTACGTGCACGAACAAGACTACGTGCACGTAAGGCGTACGAGCGAAAACATATCGTTACAATCTCTGTGTATGTAAAAACGTCTTATTCGAAATGACAGTAAGCTGTTTGGTAAGAATTTATCTAAATTAGTAACAATGTAGTCTACACTAGAACTTAGGTAAAGTCCTGAGACTTGATGCGAGGTCAAACAGTATAGAGATGAGGATCTCGATCATGGAGAATTATTTGACTGTTTGCAGCATAAGTCTAAAACCGTTTCTGGTCGTAGATGTTTCGAGAATAGGATATCAATACATTGTATAGACCATTGTTTCCTTGTCTTCACCACGGAGTGGGGACGATGATCTCATGGTTGTTCAACTTGGCGAAGTCGGAGACGAGACACATGTGCTCATTGGAGAATGAGTTCACTAAACGACACCATGAGAGTTATCACATAGTTAACTTAACTAATCTGTCAGTTGATAACTCTCAGTGATGATATGTAAGTTGGTCCTTAGACTTGAGGTCATTGTAGGAACTTGTACGTGAACGTTGTCACTTAGATCTCTTACGTAGCTTCGAGACAAGGCTTGTTGAAAGGTCTTTGGTTGGGTGACACTTGAAGCGTACGAGGGGAGTAATGACCAAGAGATGATTTGTCTCTCTACTTAATGAGGAGTTAGTGTCATACGTGTTAGTTCGGTCTTTAGCAAAAACTCTGGCCAGCGTATGTTAGAAGAAGTCCAACATTATTTCACTAAAGATCGATGGAGACTAACTAGTTTTGAGCTATTGAGGTTGACAGTTGACCATACTCTAGGCTCGACTAAACGACATAGTTATGACGAGGTGACTAAAACTACGGTATTCATCACGAACACAATCAGAGTGATCCCGACAACACTTTAGTCAATGGGTCAATCAAGTAATTATGATGCCAAAACAGGGACGACACATGCTGCTCATGGTCACTGTTACTAAGGGTATCGAGCCCCAACCTATAATAGGGTCAGCCTGTAGGATCTCACACAGAGTAGGATCTGTGTCTTAGTAATCTGAAGAATTAAGGAGGAGTGCACTCGGTTGCACGGGAATAATTAGTGACATAAAGGGTTTGTAATAATAAAGTCTAAAATAGTATATCTGATGTATGTGAATTAGTTATGTCACAAAAGGTTTGCGATATAGCCTAAAAGATATTAATGTTATGGGATTATTGCATATGATGCAAATAATTAAATATGTCGCAAAAGGTTTGCAAACATATTTTAGATCGCATATGATACCGTACGCACAAACGCAGAAAGGATCCATTCGACAAAACTGGGGTCCAGGAATATCCCGGAGCGGTTGCACAAGCTTGGGCATGGTGCAACCCATTAGGGAATGGGGGCCCGCTTAGCTAGGGTTTACCCTAGTTAAAAACAGCTGGAAATTTCCAGATTCGGTATTTGGAATGAGGTCAACTTTGACAACGAATTTGAGGGGTCAAATGACCTCGGAATTGTACAAAGATTTTTTTCTATGCGTTCACCAAGTAAAGCCCTTTGGAACAACACATTGTATGCCTTCGGGGCATCACTGGTGAGGGAGAAACAATTACTTAAAGAAAGAATGAATCTGGACTCAAATCTGTCCAGATTCAGCTTTCTGCAGTTTTTGGGTCAACTTTGAGACGGCATTTCAGAGGCCAAACGAAGTCAGATTTGAGCCTCATTTATTTCTATGCATTCACCATTCATTGCTCTTCAATTTGATATATGATATCACTTACGAAGCTCAATGGTGAGGGAGAAATAATTCGCTAAAGTTTGGCCTTCGTGGAAGGCAAACTTGAAATTGTTTTTTCCTCCATTAACTTTAGTCACACATTGAGAAAGGGGGGTCGGCTCCCAATATAAATAGGGGCTAACCCTCTTGAAAACCTGCACCAAGTCTCCGCTTTGAGTAGCTCCAAAAAATTTTGAGCACGCTCGAAGTAATACTTAAAATTTATTCCATCCTCCTAAAATTTTTTCGTTCCTCCTTTCGAGTCCTAGCAAGACGACGAGGGGGTTTGGATTGGATCCAAAGTCTGTGGAGTGTGTCCTACTCAAGTGAAATTTTCTTGGCAATTGGTTGGCTCGGAAGTGCGGTGTTGTCTTGCCTCGGGACATGGTTCAACTTGGAACGCGGTTTGGCTTGGGAAAAGCACCTCAGCCCTAATGTGGGACATTGCTTCGGAGGTCAAATAGAGGTTGCTGAAAACGATGCTTCGTATTCTACGGAAACAAAGTTTTGGATATGTTTTCTTTTACGATGTTTTCATATATGTTGCAGTAGTTTAGATCTTTCTTTGGGCCTCAGACCCACCCCAAGGATAGTAGATTTTCATGGCTAAGGTTCATGAAACTCTTAGTGCTGACATTAAATAGTTTAATGTATTTTATTCCGCTGTCTGTTATGCATCTATCGTCCGTTCGACGTAGGACATGTGTAGATTTTATGCCCTAAAGGTCCATTAAAACCCAACATTGGTATCGGAGCCTAGGTCTACTTTGATTTAATTTCTGTAAATGATATGAAAGAATGAGATGTTTATTAGAAATAAGATAATAATATGATTATTTAGATTTAATAATCATGAGATAATTGTTAAATATGTTGCAAATTGATTTTTTGAGATAAAATTTTAGTTGCTTGTTTTTATGCTTGAAATTTTTGAGACAAATCTTTTGAGTTGCATGCTAAACTTTATGAGATAAATTTTAGTTGTTCTTATTCATGCTAATAATTATGAGATAGTTATTAAAAATTGTTGTAACTTAATTTTAAGAGAAAATTTTAAGTTGCAATTGTTCATGCTAAAATTTTATGGGATAAACTTTTAGTATTTTTAATGGTTATTTTATTCTTGCTTATTATGTGATAATACAAGAAATTTTTTTTAGGATAGCCATTAAAAGCTTTCTAAAACTTATGAGATAATTTTTAAATGGACATGATATGATTTAAAAATTGTTTCAACAATTAAATTCCTAATAATTGATTAGGGTAGCACTCTCCAATAATTATTATTTTAATTGTTCTAACAATAATTTTGAAAAGGCTATGATTTAAATTGTTGCAACTTAAATTTTTTAAATACCTAATATATGATTGGGATAACACGATAATTCCTTATAGTTAATAAGGACTTTAATAAAAGTTATTAACAAATCCTAATAATTTTGAATTTTAGGATTCAACTAGTTGATATGATTAACTAGTTTTAATGAAGCAATATTAAATCGAAGTTACAAATATAATTAATTCGTACCTTTAAAGGATCATGAATCGGTCTAGCGTTTTTTGTGTTTAGTGTTGTGGTTCACCCTAGCTCGACAAATACGTTTAAAATCTTCTTCAAGATTAGCAGTAGCCCTCCTTATTTTAGAGGTTGGCAACTATAGGATCCGTGTTGTAGTTGTTGAGCACACTCAAGCTATGGCATTGCTACCTTAAGGAAACCAACTTCTTAATACATGTGATGTAGTTTAGACTTAAACCAAACTGTCATGTCGTGCATACACCGAGCACCGACATAAGTTAGGCTAGACACGAAAACAATGGTCTGACTAGACTTGTCATTGTGATTTGGATGAGCACACTCATGATCATAATTGGCTAGGGGTAAAAACTGATAAGGGAATCACATGTGATGTGATTGATGAAGAGTCACTACTAATCGCAGAGTTAAGTAATTTGTTAAGCACACTCAAGGTTGTGAAGCTCAGGGTGGTTGGGTCCCTTTCCCACTAATTTTATTTAATTATTAAAAATCATTCTTTATTATGGCTTAAAACGATCGCTAAAATAGTGGTATGATATATGTAGATAAAAACCATTCTATCTATATTTAAAATTGAACATGTGCTAAACTAGGGTAGTTCTATGTTTATCGATGGAATCCAAACCATAATATCCTAGGAGAATATGCTAAATGGTTAAGAAGATTGATTAAAGGAATATCAACTCAAATTCAATTTGTTAGACTAAATTATATTCTCACTGACATTAAAGTGTCCTTCTTAACATCGGCTTAAGGACAATGACTTCCTTGAAGCCCTAGACCCAATACAATTCAATCCCCGAGGTGTGGAACTTCGTGCAAACTGTTTGGCTCGAAGATGAGTGCATGAGCAGCACAAGAATATGTATCCCAACCGGATCTTAAGACGAGTAACTTGTTGAGCACACTCAAGGTTGTAAAGCTCAAGCGTTTGGATACATGAGATGCTTGCATAGCTAATATTTGTGTTGGGACGCATAATGTCTAAATGTGATTTAGAAAAAAGAAGGCATTAAAGGAAATTCATTGAGAAAGAAAATTTTATCTATCAAAAGAAAAGGCAAAAGTAGGTGGAACTGAAAATGTGACATATTTGATGTCACGGTTTCAGGATAATTATTATACAAAAGGAATAGATTGTCCTACGCGTCGGAAAAAGGAGCAAGTGTTGTTTCGTGGGCCATATATGACGTCTAACACATTTTGGCGAATGTTGTCTCCTTGCTTCTGAAGCAATTTTCGGTATGAGTAATTTGTATAACGATATTATATTAGGTGTTAATACATGAACGCGCAAGTTATAGAAAACTTATATGTAGCAAAATATACTAGGCTGTATCGAAGAAGACAGACTTGACTAGTCACATAAAAAATGGCTCTTGACCTCTCGTATTATGTGTCGAAAGACACTTGTAAGTCTTGTCTCAAAGGTATGATGGCCAAACTCCTTCTGTAAGACAGTGGGAGAATGAGTTGGAGAACTCGTAGTTATATACATACAGATGTATCCAGACCCAAGTCTAAATTAACCTAGATATGTTATACTTATTTTATTATGACATGTGGTCTTGATGAAACACAAGTCTGATAAAATGGAGAACACAATGGTAGAAGTATTTGAACTACTTCGATCAAATCAAAGAGGAGAATACTTAGCTATGTAATTCTTGTGTAATTAAAAGAAAATGGGCTTTTTCTCTCAGGTCAAGTCTCTTAACACATTGGTGTGTTGGAGAGCATGAATCACACTCTGTTAGACATGGTGTGATACATGCCAAGTGACTTTGAGTTACAATCTTCATTCTAGGTTAGGCCCCAGATAATATTGTCTAGGTTCTTGATAAGGTTCTGTGAGTACCTTATCAATAAGATATTCCTCAAACCAATCATTAGAAAGTCACAGGATTACTCAAGCCTCGTGAGACGAAGGAGTCAAATAAAACATCGTAGTAGATGATGGCCTGGACAACTTACAAGATGCTACTCAGAGTACTGACTCTAAGAAATGGCTTGATGTAATCCGAAAAGGGTCCTTGCACGTAAAAATGTGCCCAAGGGAAGTGTTCCCTCTGGCTGCAAGTGAATCTTCACGACAGAAGATTAGTGCATATGGAAATTAGTGAAGTACAAGTTATGCTGGTTAAGAATGGTTATCATCAGAACTCATACAAACAGATTGTGATGAAACATTCTCACCAACAGCTACGTATATATCTATTCGGATCAGACTTGACGTTAATGCTTATGATGACCATGAAAACTGGAATATGCATGTAAAGTCTGTGTTCTAAATATGATTTAAAAGAACAAACTTATATGAATAAACCAGAGAGTTTTCGAGGTCATTGGTGTAGGGTTTTCTGGGTCCTTAAGGCCATAAATACGACGTCCAGCCTAAGTCGGTCGGACGTAGTTATCAAAACAGCAGCGGAAAAATCAACTTAAAACAATTTTAAGTCTAGCTCTAAAGGAATAAACCCTAACCAAGATCTCTACTATCCCGTGGTCGGGTCTGACCTATCCCTAAGGATAGATCTATCTCACAATTGCAATTTATAAACACATGAATATTTAAAATACATACCGTTCACTTCGTTTCCGCAGAAAATGAAGCGTCGTTTTCAGCAACATTTCTTTGGCCCCACGCCGCTTCTCCCAAGCCGAACCGCGTCCCAAGCTGAACAGCTTCCTAAACCGCACCACATCTCGCGGATAGTAATACCCTTGTCGCTAAGCCAACCACGCGCTAAAAAAGATTTCACTTTGAGTGGATCATCTGTTAAGATTTCAGATCCGATCCGAGCTCCTTCGTAGCATTGCTTGAGCCCGAACAGGAGCAAGGAAGAAATTTCGGGAGAAAGAGAGTATTTAATTTTAGCTTTGATCCGGGCTTGCTCACATTTAAATGGAGCTACTCAGATCTAGAGCTTGGGATAAGTTTCAAGGGAGGGGTAGACCCTTATTTATATAGACGGCTGACACCTTCCCTTCACTCCATATCCGATGTGGGACTAAAAGTTTTGGAGAAAAAATAATTAAAGTTTGCCTTTAACAAAGGCCAAACTTTAGCGAATTTTTCCTCCCTCACCGTTGAGCTTCGCAAGTGAACCAACCTATAAAATCGAAGATGGTAGAACGGTGAACGCATAGGAAGAAACGGCACGTCATTTTGAGTTCGTTTGACCCCACAAGCAAGTGTCCAAATATAGCCCAAAACTAGTTTTTCTCAAAAACTTCAGCCATCGCACAAAACTGGGTTAATAAAAAACCCTATTATGGCCTCCAGGGGGGTCGGGCGCCTGCTAGGCGGTGCCCGACTGCAATGCCAAATTTGGCATTTTTCACTGTTTTGGCTTTATTTTGTGCGTTTGGTGTGTGTTTTTGACACGGTTTGAATCCGCGTTTAGACCGGAACGATCCCATTATATAGGTAACATTTTCCTCGCATTTATAGATTAAATATGCACGTAAACATTTTACGACACATTTAACCCTTTGCATCATATGCAAAATTTCCACATCATATATTAATAACCCATTTGCAATAAATACAAATGAACTGAGGGCATACATCCCCCAACATCTACCACTTGCACTCAGGTTTATTCATCCTGAATGCAGAAGCTAACTGCAAACTCTTTGTAGTTTTCTATCCCTTGCATTAAATGCATATTCTCCCTAATTTCTATCTATTACTTAACGAAGGCCCCACTCTGTATGAGACCCTACAGCCTAACCCTACTACAGATGGAGATCAAAACCTCAGACGGCAGAGACCATGACGTGTGTTTATATTTTATATATTCACGCACGTCTTCTTTGTGATTTTCCGTTGTTTTCCGTCGTTCCGTACCCTTTCTCTTGTGATTTTTAGTTTTCTTTCACTTCTTTGTGTTTTTGTGTAAATGCAGGAGATTGTCAGCGTTGGGGATGTATAAAGAAGATATCATGAGTCCCCAAAGCAATGGGAGGAGGCACGCGCGATCTAGAGGGCCAAACGTTGAAGAAATCCAAGTTTCAGCCCTCAACCGATCGGGTGGACACAGCCACCCGATCGGTTGATGCACGAGTATCCTACCCGAACAGGAGCTGAAGTGAAGAGCAGATCACCCGATCTGTTCAGTGATCAGGTGAGATCGATAGAGCTCTTTGTCTTTTTGGGCTTAATTCCAACCGATCGGGTGACATATCACCTGATCGGTTCATCTGTAGCCGCATCTCCCCAATTCTCGAACCGGTCACGCCACCCGCTCAGCTCACAGCCCGGTTGAAGTTTCTGAAGATCGAAGCCAAAGCGACAAGAAGCTCACCCGATCGTTGATGCTTCAACCGATCGGGTGGTCGTGATTCTTATAAATAGCTGACCTAGGTTTTCCCAAAACGGACATTGTTATATTTCTGTCTTTTTCTTAGGTTGTGACGGCTGGAATTTTATTGAATCTTGTAAATGTTTCGATCATTTTGAAACTTTAATATAGTATTAATATCATTGATATCAATTGTTTTCTATTGCCTGATCATGATGTCTACTGTTAAATATTTTTTAGATTTTGTTTTTGCTATGAATTGTAAGTAGTTCCCAAATCTGGGGTTTTGGCGGAACCCCCTTCGTGGGTTCTCCCTAGAACGACCATAGGACTAGGATTTCGATAGGGTTTAGGAATTTAGATGGTTACGCGGGGTGTTTCATTGTCATTGGCAGGAGAAAGACTGCCTCTGATCATCGTGCCAAGGGAGAATAAACTTGGCGATTGACTCCCTAGCGACAGCTCACGCCCCTAGCGTAGACATTGAATCCTAGCGCGTGGGAATGACATGATGAGATGTTGGGAATAATCGTTGCGAGACTTAGTGCTCCTGGAGTCGGTCGGTGTTAATGGACATGTGAATGCCCATCGATCAAACTCGGGTAGTCCTAACGTATTATCCTGGGCATCGACCGGAATATCGGGCCTATGGGACGCTAGGTATCACTCTTAGAGGCAGCATCTCGCCACTGAACCCTAAATCCAATCGTGTTCCTATCTGTCGGTCGTAATAGTGAGAGCACATTATAGGGTGGAAACCGACATCCTAAGTTTCCTTTTTATATCGTTTATCCTTCGTATTCATATTCTGTGACAACCTACCGATCGTTCGAGCTAGCTCACCCATTGGGTGAACCGGTTCCTTTCTGACAGCATCACAACACACACCTCCCTGAGTTCGTCCCCCAAGCCACACTACAGCACCGTGCGCTTGCGGCATAAATATTTAAATCTGGTATCCCCGATCCTATTGCACTTGCATGCTCAAATCTAGGGGACGTCAAGCTTTATGGCACCGTTGCCGGGGACGCAACATGTGTGTTTTCTTTTAGGACCCTGTGAACCCTAGAGTCTAGTTCACATCCTCATCTCACGATAATTTTCGCACTCTACACTTTTTGATTTTGCATGGACGTATTGTATATATTTGTTGTATAGAATTGGTAGACTGTGCCGCCATACTGCCATCACTTCTCCTCACCTCTCCATTCATACAACCCGTGCTATTAACGTGCTCTCTATCCGTGCAGTTCTCCCTCTCTACTTTTCTTATAGGTTTTCGACTCTACAATAGGAATGTTGTGTGCCGTTTCAGGAGACATCTGGGAACATTCACACCACGTCAGCTGTTTGGCACAGAGTCTGACAGAATCTCTAAGCACCGCAAGCATCCTATCCTTCCTGTCAGCCGCTGTAGAAAGTCAGAAAGGAATCATGATGTGCAGTAGCATCCAGACACGACAACTTTCTTTTCTCCCGCTGAAGCGACGTATATTGACATATCCAGTTCCGAGTTCAGTGGGAAAGAACTATGCACCTATGGGGAGTTTTGTTCGGAGGACTATCAGGCTGAGTTTATCGAGTACGTAGAGCAGGATTCAATCTATTCCTTGCAGACATCTATAGTGCACCCTGGATCTTGGGACAATGAGGAAG
The DNA here is from genome assembly GCA_030789695.1 of Scilla litardierei. NCBI lineage: Eukaryota > Viridiplantae > Streptophyta > Magnoliopsida > Asparagales > Asparagaceae > Scilla > Scilla litardierei. The sequence goes on along the minus strand of CM061142.1, from coordinate 666,021,337 downwards.
CTGAAAGTAGTGGTGGAGAACTATCGACTGTTGAGACCTGTTTTCACATTGAGGCCTTCTACCCGGATCATTATCATGTACCTGAGAAAGACCTAGAGCCTTCCTCCGTCATCCCCTCTTTACCTTGCAAGGCCTCGCCATGCGAAACCACAGGTGGAAGTGAAGTTCCGGATGCTAGCTTCCAGGAGACCCATGAAGAAGTCCTTTCACTGGAGGAAGCTCAGCTTGAAAGATATGTGTCAGGACCTCAAGAAGTTGAGATGAAAGAGTTACATCCGGGGTTGAAATATGAATATTTGGGAGAGAATTCGATGCTGCCAGTCATAGTGAACTCCTCACTGCCCGAAAACCAAATGACCAAACTACTTGGTGTCCTAAAAAGATTTAGGAACGTTTTCAGGTACGCAATCGAAGATTTGAAAGGAGTAAGACTTCGGGCTCTGCTCACACAGGATATTTCTTGAAGATGAGCAAGCCTCTTCAATTGAGCCACAACGGAGATTACATCCCATTATGATGGAAGTGGTTAAGAAGGAGATAGTTAGTCTTCTCCATGCCGGGATCATATACCCTATCTCCGACAGTCGTTGGGTTAGCCCGGTGCACGTCGTACCCAAGAAGGGAGGAATGACGGTCATTCGTAATGAGAAAAATGAGCTCATACACACGAGGACCGTCACTGGGTATCGGATGTGCATCGACTACTGGAAATTGAACAAGGCCACAAGGAAAGACCACTATCCTTTGCCTTTTATTGATCAGATGCTCGAAAGACCGATGAAGCACAATTACTTCTGCTTCGTGGATGGATACTCTGGCTTTCTGTAAATCCCCATCCATAATGATGACCAGGATAAGACAAATTTTACTTGTCCGTTTGGGACCTATGCTTACAGGAGAATGCCGTTTGGGCTTTGCAATGCCACTGCTACATTTCAAAGATTGATGTCTGCAATCTTCTTCGATTACTCCCAGGATATAATGGAGGTTTTCATGGACGATTTTTCCGTCTATGGAATGGAGTTCGACTCATGTCTTCGCAACCTGACTAAAGTCCTGGAAAGGTGTCAAGATAAAGGACTAGTTCTAAACTGTGAAAAATGCCATTTTATGGTCCAAGAAGGAGTTGTATTGGGGCATGTTATTTCTTCAAGGGGGATCGAGGTAGACAAGGCAAAGGTAGGGGTGATCGAAAAACTTCCGCCTCCACTTAATCTTCGAGGAGTTCGCGGGGGTTTAGGGCACACAGGATTCTACCGTCGCTTCATAAAGGACTTCTCCAAGATTTCCAGGCCCTTGACTCAACTCCTTGTGAAGGATGCGCCTTTCAACTTCGACGACGAGTGTATGGAAGCCTTCCGCCTTCTGAAGCAAGCTCTCATTTCTGCACCCGTGATTTAGCCACCCGACTGGAGTCTCCCTTTCGAGTTAATGTGTGATGCTAGCGACTATGCGGTTGGGGCCGTCTTGGGGCAGAGGAAGGATAAAAATCTACATGTTATATACTATACGAGCAAGACCCTCGATGTTGCCCAAAGGAACTATACGACCACGGAGAAGGAATTGCTAGCTGTCATCTATACCATGGACAAGTTTCGGCAGTATCTTATTGGTGCCAAGGTAATCGTGCACACGGATCACACAGCCCTCAAATATCTTTTGAGCAAGAAGGAGGCTAAACCACGCCTCATATGGTGGATTCTCCGCCTCCAAGAATTCAACCTGGAGATCAAGGACAAGAAGAGGGCGGAGAATGTCGTTACCGACCACTTGTCCAGAATGCCTACTCTCGATCCGGATGCTACACCCGTTGACGACTCGCTCCCTGACGAGCACCTCTTCTCCATCTCTTCCGTTTGGACTCCATGGTATGCCGACATCGCCAATTATCTGACATGCACCATCGTCCCCCACAACATGAGCTATCAACAGAAGAAGAAATTCTTTCACGAGGTCCGGAGATTTTATTGGGACGACCCTTATTTGTACAAGACCTGCAATGATGGGGTGATACGAATGTGCATTCCCGAAACTGAGACGACCTCCATAATTTTCATTGCCATGATCAGCAATGTGGAGGCCATGCGAGCGCTTATAAGACCACGGTGAAGATCTTCCAGAGTGGATTCTATTGGCCGGCCCTTTTTAAGGACACCTACGCTTATGCCCCAGGTTTGCGACAAATGCCAAAGGACATGAAACATCTCCAAGAGGAACGAAATGCCTCAGCAATACATTTTAGAGGTCGAGATCTTCGATGTTTGGGGAGTCGACTTCATGGGACCATTCCCCTCGTCCTCTGGAAATCAGTATATCTTGGTAGCCGTGGATTATGTATCCAAGTGGGTAGAAGCGATAGCCAGCCCTACTAATGATTCCTGGGTGGTCGCCAAATTCTTTAAAAACAATATCTTCCTGAGCTTCGGTGTGCCCCGAGTTTTAATTAGCGACGGAGGGAGCCACTTTATAGAGAAGAAATTCGAAGCTCTCTTGAAGAAGTACGGGGTGCAACACCGAATCGGACATGCCTATCACCCACAGACAAGCGGCCATGTGGAAGTTTCAAACAGAGAGATAAAGAGCATATTAGAGAAGACTGTCGCTAACTCTAGGAAGGATTGGTCTTCGAAGCTTTCAGACGCACTCTGGGCCTACATGACTACGTTCAAGACTCCAATCGGCATAACCCCTAACCGACTTGTCTACGGGAAGGCATGTCATCTTCCTAGGGAATTGGAGCACAAGGCGTTTTGGGCCGTCAAAATCTGAATTTCGACACCAAGGAGGCAGGAAGACACCGACTGCTACAACTGAGTGAGCTTGACGAGATCCGGCTCAACGCTTATGAAAATGCCCGGATCTACAAAGAGAATTTGAAGCGGTGGCACGACAATCGAATATTGAAGAAAGAATTCAAGGAAGGAGACTTAGTTCTCCTATTCAATTCGAGACTAAGGCTCTTTCACGGGAAGCTCAAGTCCAGGTGGTCAGGACCTTACTGGGTCACCAAGGTTTTCCTGCACGGAGCGATTGAGATAATGGGAAGAGATGAACTGTTCAAGGTCAAGGGGCAACGTTTGAAGCATTATGCGATCAACGACCCCGAAATCTCTCCGGTCGGAATCTCAACGACCGATGGCTCGCCTACAAATCCTCCGAATCCGAATTGACTACGAAATGAGGAGTCGAGCTACCGACTTTAACCAAGCGCTTCATGTGAGGCAACCCATGTTCTAAACTTATATCATTTCTCTATTTAGAATTAGTCTAGCAATTTTTAGTGAATAAATACTGCTATGAGGATTTTTTATCGGGAAACTTAGTTGATTCTTTATATACGTGCAGGAAATTGCCCTAAACCGATCGGGTGATGAATCAACCGATCGGGTGAACCGTATCTGAAGATGGCTTGTATCAGTGCAACAGTGAACCGATCGGGTGACATATGAGGCTGACCGGGTGGAAGATTGTGTGACACAGTAGAGCTCTCGGGAATTTTAGAGATTAAATCAGCCGATCAGTTGAAAACATGCTGTGATCGGGTGGAAGACCGGGTGAAATAACAGTGCTCTCGGGAAATTTGGGAAGCTGCCAACCGATCGGGTGAAGTCTCACCCGATCGGTTGACCTGTAGCTGTTGGTTCGCAAGAATTTTTCGAAATTTACCCATCCGATCGGGTGAACCCTCACCTGATCGGTTCGCCTACGCCTTTATACATACTCCCCCTCACCCGATCTCATTCACCCGACTCCCACATTTCGATTCGCACGTTCCCTCTCTCCATCTTTGACGTGTATGTATATTTTATATATTCACGCATGTCTTCTTTGTGTTTTTCTGTTGTTTTCTGTCGTCTCGTGCCCATTTTCTTAGGGTTTTTAGTTTTCTTTCACTTTTTGGTGTTTTTGTGTATTTACAGGAGATCGTCAGTATAGGGGACATATAACGAAGATATCATAAGTCCCCGAAGCAACAGGAGGTGTCAAGCGTGATCCAGGGGGTCAAACGACAAAGATCGCCATTTTTCAGCCCCCACCCGATCGGTTGGACACAGCCAACCGATCGGATGATGCACACGTGTCTGACCCGGATGCAAGCTGAAGCGAAGCGCAACATCAACCGATCGGTTTTCCGACCGGTTGAACACAGAGAGCTCTCGGCCAACTTGGAGCTGAATTCCATCCGATCGGGTGACATCTCACCCGATCGGTTCATCTGTAGCCGTTTCTTCCAAAAGACGACCCGGATAGCTCACCCGACGGCTCGCTGACCGTGCCAAATCGACAGCAGTCTCTGTTCTTTTGTGCGATAATTCCAACCGATCGGTTGATTACTTAACCGATCGGTTCACCTGATGACCGCATCTCCTCAAACGATGACCCGCTTGCTTCACCCGACCGTTCCGAGCATCCAGTTGAAGTTCCTGAAGACTGCAGCCGAAGAATCAAGTAGCCCACCCGATCGGTTGATATTTCAACTGATCGGGTGAAGTCGTTTTCTATATATAGCTGCCTATGTTTTCAGAAAACACAGCTTTGTATTTTTTCTGTCTTTTTCTCTATTTGTGACGGCTGGAATTTTATTGTTATCTGTAAGTTCTCTGATCTTTGTCAAACTTTAATATAGTCTTAATTGCATTGCTAGTACCGTGTTTCAATTGCCTGATCATGATTTTTACGGTTGATTTTCATTTAGATTGGTTTTTAGCTATAATGTGTGAGTAGTTCCCAAATCTGGGATTTTGGTGGAAACCCCTTCGTGGGTTCTCCCTGATGCATCCATATGACTTGGATTTCGATAGGGATTGGGAATTTAGAGGTTACGCGGGGTGTTTCATTTTCATTGGCGGGAAAAAGACCGCCTTTGACCGTCGGGCCAAGGGGGAATAAACTTAGCGGTTGACTCCCTAGCCATAGCTCACGCCCTTAGCGTAGACATCGAATCCTAGTGCGTGGGAGCGGCAGACGAGATGTTGGGAGTTATCGTTGTGAGGTTAGTGCTCCTAGAGTCGGTTAGTGTTAATGGACATGGGAATGCCCACTGACCAAACCCGGGTAGTCCGGCGTATCATCCTGGGCACCAACCGGAATATCGGGCCCATGAGACACTGGTATCACTCTTAGAGGCAATGTCTCATCACTAAACCCAAATTCCGATCGTATTCCTATCCTTCGGTCGTAATAGGGAGAACACATGATAGGGTGGAAACCGAAGTCCTAGGTTTCCCTTTATATTGTTTAACCCTCATATCTACAATTTGTGACAAACCATCTATCGATCAGGCTAGCTCACCCGTAGGGTGAATTGGTTCCTCTTAGAAACAAGCACAACCACGCCTCCCTGTGTTCTACCCCCAAGTCACACTACAAGACCGTGTGCTTGCGGTACAAATATTTTAAATCTGGTATCCCCCAATCCGACTACACTCTGCATGAGACTTAAAAGCCGGGGGACGTCAAGCTTTATGGCGCCGTTGCCAGGGAGGCAACATGCTTGTTAATTTTAGGACATTCGAACCCTTGAGTCTAGTTCATATCCCTACCTTGCGATAACTTTCGCATTCTACACTTTTTGATTTTACTTGGACATATTGTAAATATTAGTTGTATAGAATTGGTAGACAGAGTCGCCATGCTACCATCGCTACTCCTCACCTCCCATTCATGCAACCCGTCCTTTTGACGTGTTTTCTATCCGTGCAGTTCTCTCCCTCTCCTTTTCTTACAGGTTTCCTGCTCCACGACAAGGATGTTGTGTGCCGTTTTGGGGGATATCTGGGATCATTCACACCACGTCCGCTGTTTTGCACAGAGTTTGACAGGATCCCTAAGTGCTTCGAACATCTTATCCCTTCTGTCTACTGCTGTGGAAAATCAGAGGAGGTATCATGATATGCAGCAGCATCTAGTCACGACAACTCTCCTTCCTCTAGATGAAGTGGCGTATATTGACGTGCCCAGCTCCGAATTCAGTGGGGAAGAATCGTTCACCTACGGGGAGTTTTGTCAGGAGAACTATCAGGCAGAGTCTGTCGAGTACGTTGAACAGGAACCGATCTATTCCTTACAGACTTCTATAGAGCATCCTAGATCTTGGGACAGTGGGGAGGCTGAAAGCAGTGGTGAAGATCCATCGATTGTTGAAACCTGTTTTCGCATTGAGGCCTTCTACCCAGATCATCATCATTTACCTGAGAAAGACCCAAAGCACTCCCAACCTATCCCCTCTTTGCCTTGCAAAGCTTCGTCTTGCGAAACCACGGGTGGAAGTGAAATTCCGGATGCTGGCTTCCGGGAGACCCAGGAAGGAGTCCTTTCACTGGAGGATACTCAGCTTGAGAAATACGCGTCAGGACCCCAAGAGGTTGAGATGAAAGAGTTACCTCTGGGACTGAAGTATGAATATTTGGGGGAGAATTCGACGCTACCTGTCATAGTGAACTCCGCGCTGCCTGAAGACCAGATGACCAAACTACTTGGTGTTTTAAAGAGGTTTAAAAATGTTTTCGGGTATGCAATCGAAGATTTGAAAGGAGTGAGCTTGGGGCTTTGCTCACATAGGATACTGCTTGAATACGAGCAAGCCTCCTCAATTGAGCCACAACAAAGACTGAATCCCATCATGATGGAGGTGGTCAAGAAGGAGATTATTAGACTCCTGCATGCCAGGATCATATATCCTATCTCCGACAGTCGCTGGGTCAGCCCGGTGCACGTTGTACCCAAGAAGGGAGGAATGACGGTAATTCGCAACGAGAAAAATGAGCTCATGCCCACTAGAACTGTCACGGGGTACCGGATGTGCATTGACTACCGTAAATTGAACGAGGCCACAAGGAAAGATCACTATCCTCTTCCTTTCATTGATCAGATGCTCGAGAGGCTGGCGAATCACAACTACTTCTGCTTCATGGATGGATACTCCGGCTTTCTCCAAATCCCCATCCATAATGACGCCCAGGAGAAGACGACTTTTACTTGTCCTTTTGGGACGTATGCCTACAGGAGAATGCCGTTTGGGCTTTGCAACGCCCCGACTACATTTCAGAGATTAATGTCCGCAATCTTCTCCGACTACTCCCAGGATATAATGGAGGTCAACATGGACGACTTCTCCGTATACTGAACAGAGTTTGACTCATGCATCCGCAATCTAACTAAAGTCTTGGAGAGGTTTCAAGATAAGGGTCTAGTTCTGAACTGGGGGAAATGCCACTTCATGGTCCAAGAAGGAGTTGTACTGGAACATGTCATTTCTTCAAGGGGGATCGAGGTAGACAAGGCAAAAGTAAAGGTGATCGAAAAGCTTCCGCCTCCACTTAATCTACGAGGGGTCCGGGGTTTTTAGGGCACACGGGATTCTACCGTCGCTTCATAAAGGACTTCTCCAAGATCTCCAGGCCGTTGACTCAACTCCTTGTGAAGGAGTGTAGGGATCGTCTAACCCTTGCAATACTAACAACACACACTAGAGGGGGGGGGGGGGTGAATAGTGTAATGGCAATAAAATTGACCAATTAAAATTTAACTTGCAAATGCGGAATTATAAATGCAAGAGGAATTAAAAGGCACAATCAATCCAAACGCAAACACAAAGTTTTACCCTAGTTCCCCAAACTTGGGTACATCCAGCCACACCAATATTCACTATATTCCCACACAGAGAAGTGAATACAAATCTCACAAGGAGATACCCCACAAAGAGGATTTATATCCTACACAAGGACCCAACCAATCCTACACGAGGATCAAGACTCCCACACAGAGAATCACTAACTCCCATCAGAGAATTAGGGTTAGCCCTACACTAGGACACTAGAACTCCCACAAAGAGAGTTAATTCCCACAAAGAGAATTCCCTTGTCCCACAAAGAGACAACCTCCCACAAAGAGAGAAACTCCCACAAAGAGAGTATCCTAATCCCACAAAGAGAAATAGGAAGACAAATTACACCAAGTAAAGTAAATAATCTTACCTATGCCTTGAGATGCTTACTCATGAATGAATACAAGGCATGGAAAAGGGTCTCCAAATATGCTTGAGAGCACTTGGATGATTTTCCTTGAGCTGGACTTCAATGCATGAAGAAAGATGAGTGCTCAATAGAGGGAAATGAGGGAGCTTGAGAGTTGCTTATTGATCTCTTGAGATTTTCTATAGAGTCAAGAGTTATCAAGTGTTGACAAGAGTTCTCAAGTGATGGCAGCACACACATATATATAAGAATCCTATATCAAGCCCAAAAAACCAAAGAAACAGCCAAATGAACAGATCTGCAACGGCTAGAAACTGGGTGAAAACGACAGGAACAGTCGACTGTTGATCAAAAGACAGTCGACTGATCAACGGCTAGAAAATATCCAACGTTTATAATCTGAGCCAGGACAGTCGACTGAAGAAGACAATACAGTCGACTGACAAACATGACAGGCGCCTGTAAAACCTTCAGCAGACGACTGCTTCAGGGGATGGAACGAAACATAGAGCTGTACTCTTTCTCCAATTCTTCGCACAGGCGACTGATGTTAATACTACAGTCGTCTGTCAATTAGTCAGGCGACTGTACATTCTACATCAGTCGACTACTGTATAATATGGAGAGAAGACAGAGATGCAGAGATTGCACTTACACTATACAGGCGACTGTTGGCCAATTCCTAGGCGACTGTAAGTATACAAGCGACTGTAAACTGATCGACAGGCGACTGTGCATAAAGCTCAAGTTTGAGTCAATTGAAATGTTGACTTGAGCTATGCATATCAAGCAACTGTAGAAGAATCTACAGATGACTGGAAATCACCCAGTCGGCTGTGTTTCCCTCAACAGGCGACTGACGGAAAGCCAGAGACTCCAAATGAGTCTTTGGACAGAGTGAACCTATTAAGTTGGATTCTGTGATAATCCTAAGGTTCACTAAGATGGTTAAATGCATATGCATGAAAAGTAAACCATCTAGCAAGGCATTACAATAACCTAGACTCAAAAGAGAGAGAAAGCAATAAAGTAAATTACATGGATTACAATGCTTTCTTAAGAGTCTAAGACTTCAATCTTGATGCCTTGATTACTCTCCACCATCTCCAAGCTTTGGCACTCCTTGAGTCCAAACTTTGGCCCTTCTTCACATGATGTCCATCCTTACATCAAGTGATTAGTCTCTAAGAAAGATATCCTTGAAATAAACTGAGAGACTAAAACATGAGATTCATTAGCAACAACATAATGTTGTGATCATCATCAAAATAAGATTGGTATGAAACACCAATACTCAACACTCTCCCCCTTTTTGATGATGACACATATTATGTAAATCATAAAGAATTAAAGCACAATGCTAATGATCTCCTCCTACTTATATGCACCAATTACATAATGAGCTACACAAAGGTAAATACTCATAATACCAATAAAAAACATGGTGACATATAATAGGCATGGATTACATAAACCAATTGTAAAGAATAAAAGCATGCAAACATGAATGGTTTATCTAATCCCATATATCTCTCCATATGTAGATATCTCTCCCCATATGCATATGTATATTTCTATCCCCCTATAGATATGATCACATAATGCATATATCTCTCCCCTTGACATCGTAAAAAAGGTGGATATCAAAAATATCCTCCTTTGTCATCTTAACCAAGATGTGACAATATGCAAGAAAAGAAAGATATGTATGATACCAAATTTAAAAATTTAGTGGGTATCAATTCACTATCCCATGCTCCCCTAGATCATAGAAATGGTCAACTTTTGACTTCTAGGATCTAATACCATAATTAATGGAGCCGTGGGCCTAAAGTGTATCAAAGCAATAGATATGGAAAATAATCAAGCTTCAAAGATACACAAAGATATTGCCAAAAACAAATATATCATGAAACATGTTGGCAATAAACAAGAGGTTTGGTTTGAGACCCAAAATAACCAAATGTGAATAAAGATCTCAAATAACCTCCGAAATGAGAGTTAAAATATGTCTTAAAATAATTTAAACATATTATATATTAACTCCCCCATCGACATACATATGGATCAAAAATGCATGTATGTCAACAAACCCTTAGGTCCCCATTTTCACGAAGAGAAATAAATTTGAAAATATTTTTCGAAATCATTAAACACACACAATCAATGGGTATGCTTAAAATAAACATAGGATCACAATACCCATGCAATATGCATATGTGTGAGGAACCTAAACATTAGGTAACCAAACCCAAGAGGAGTTTGATTTCCTAACGTAATCACACGAGGTGATCACATCCCTAACTAGAGAGTTGATGTAATTATCTCTCTCTTGTACACTAATTTTAGTGGGAATCCATAATCTCAAGGATTTCATAGGCAATGGTTTTGCCTTTGCAAGAGGAAAGGATGTGACATGCTTAGGTGTAGAAACAAATTTCTTAGCATGCAAAGAATGAGGATTTTGCTTCTTAGCAAAAAATGTAGATTTTTCATTCTTCCTCATTACCTCATGATCTACATGCTTCTTATTGGTGTTCTTGTTGTACAAGAAAGCATGGTGATTCTTCTTAGGTGCTTTAGCAATATTTCTTGTATTTGCACCAAAAGAGGAATTAGAGGTGGGTTTGGGAACCACATTTTGAATATAACCCAAACCTCCTTTATGATTTGCTGGGTGTTGTTTTTCCAACAAATCGTGGAGTGAATCCCTAGAATACACAAAGCTTATGAGCTTCTGGGATTCCTCTTCACATTTCAACGTAAGTTGTTAAATGTGAGCATCTAAGCTAAGGTTTTGAGCAATGAGTTTTTCATTAGAAAGGCTCAATTCCTTAATTTGAGAGAGAAGTGTGTTTCTCTCACAAGTATCATAAACATGCTTTTCATCATGAATTACACTTGCAATATCTAGCTCATGCAATCTACTCTTAGCAATCTTATATTTTGCTTTTAATCTATTGTAAGAGTTGATGCACTTACTAGCCTTTTCGGAGACCAAGTCAAAATTGATCTTGAGATCCTCGTATGAGATCTTTTCCTCCTCGATCTCAACAACAACATCATCATCCTTGCAAGAGCTTGATGACGACTTCTCCTCCGTAGCCATGAGGCACGAATCCTCATAGGAATTGTATGCGTCAAGCCAAGCATCCAACTCTTCTTCATTTAATCCGGAGGGGATTGGTGTAGGACCATCAATGGTTACAGAGCATGCGTGAGCATCCTCCTTTGTATCCTCTTCTTCGTTACTCGAAGTGTCCTCACTCGAATCATCAAAGGTCCCGACAAGTCCCTTCTTGTGATTTTTGGACTTCAACCTTCCTTTCCAATGCTTCTTCCCTTTACCCTTGTAAGTTTCTTTGTTGGGTTTGGAAGGGCATTCGGTGGACAAGTGACCTTTTCCACTGCAAGTGTAACAAGTAGGAACCTTGTTAGAATTGGAGGCAAACTTTGACAAAGACTTACATTGCTTGAATTTGAGGAATGCTTTGAATTGCTCGGCAAGCTCCTCAATTTCTTCTCCACTTGCATCTTCTTGCTTATCTTCTTCACTTGGAGCTTCTCGATGGAATTTCCTCCTCCACTTGATTGGCTCCTCCTTGGCATGGAAGGCAACCCCCTTTTGCTTCTCTAGCTTCTCAGGCTTTGTTGGTTGAATCTCCTTCTTATGTTGAAGCTTTACTTCATACGCCATGAGATTTCCAATGCACTCCTTAACGGTATATTTGGACGTGTCATACGACTCCAAAATTCCGTTGGCCTTTGACTCCCAATGAGGTGTGAGAGAGTCAAGGATCTTCTCTACATGATCCTCTTGGGAAATCCTCTTCCCGAGTCCCTCCAAAGCGTTCACAATATCGGTGAACCTTGTGAACATCTCTGAAATACTTTCCCCTTCCTGCATCTTAAACATTTCATATTTAGATCTAAACATAGTTTGTTTAGATTTCTTTACCTTCGTTGTCCCTTCATGACAAATCTCCAAGGTGTGCCAAATATCATTTGCCGTTTTGCACATGGAGATGCGATTGAACTCATTAGCTGAGAGAGCGCAATGTAATGCATTCATATCTCTCGCATTGAACTTGATCGAGTCCTTCTCCGCCTTTGTCCTTGAAGCCGCAGGAGTGGTGGGCTTCTCAAATGGCACCTCCGTGATGTCCCATAGGTCTTGACCCTCCATGTAGATCATCATTCTGATTTTCCAACTTGGGTAGTTGGTTTCGTTGAAGAGCGGGGGTCGAACGGTTGAGTGACCTTCTTCATGAGACGTGGAAGTAGCATTGAATGCCATCGTTGCAGTATGCTTTAACCTTGCTCCGATAACAATTGTAGGGATCGTCTAACCCTTGCAATACTAACAACACACACTAGAGGGGGGGGTGAATAGTGTAATGGCAATAAAATTGACCAATTAAAATTTAACTTGCAAATGCAGAATTATAAATGCAAGAGGAATTAAAAGGCACAATCAATCCAAACGCAAACACAAAGTTTTACCCTGGTTCCCCAAACTTGGGTACATCCAGCCACACCAATATTCACTATATTCCCACACAGAGAAGTGAATACAAATCTCACAAGGAGATACCCCACAAAGAGGATTTATATCCTACACAAGGACCCAACCAATCCTACACGAGGATCAAGACTCCCACACAGAGAATCACTAACTCCCATCAGAGAATTAGGGTTGGCCCTACACTAGGACACTAGAACTCCCACAAAGAGAGTTAATTCCCACAAAGAGAATTCCCTAGTCCCACAAAGAGACAACCTCCCACAAAGAGAGAAACTCCCACAAAGAGAGTATCCTAATCCCACAAAGAGAAATAGGAAGACAAATTCACCAAGTAAAGTAAATAATCTTACCTATGCCTTGAGATGCTTACTCATGAATGAATACAAGGCATGGAAAAGGGTCTCCAAATATGCTTGAGAGCACTTGGATGATTTTCCTTGAGCTGGACTTCAATGCATGAAGAAAGATGAGTGCTCAATAGAGAGAAATGAGGGAGCTTGAGAGTTGCTTATTGATCCTTGAGATTTTCTATAGAGTCAAGAGTTATCAAGTGTTGACAAGAGTTCTCAAGTGATGGAAACACACACATATATATAGGAATCCTATATCAAGCCCAAAAAACCAAAGAAACAGCCAAATGAACAGATCTGCAACGGCTAGAAACTGGGTGAAAACGACAGGAACAGTCGACTGTTGATCAAAAGACAGTCGACTGATCAACGGCCAGAAAATATCCAACGTTTATAATCTGAGCCAGGACAGTCGACTGAAGAAGACAATACAGTCGACTGACAAACAGGACAGGCATCTGTAAAACCTTCAGCAGACGTCTGCTTCAGGGGATGGAACGAAACATAGAGCTGCACTCTTTCTCCAATTCTTCGCACAGGTGACTGATGTTAATACTACAGTCGTCTGTCAATTAGTCAGGCGACTGTACATTCTACATCAGTCACTACTATATAATATGGAGAGAAGACAGAGATGCAGAGATTGCACTTACACTATACAGGCGACTGTTGGCCAATTCCTAGGCGACTGTAAGTATACAGGCGACTGTAAACTGATCGACATGCGACTGTGCGTAAAGCTCAAGTTTGAGTCAATTGAAATGTTGACTTGAGCTCTGCATATCAAGCAACTGTAGAAGGATCTACAGACGACTGGAAATCACCCAGTCGGCTGTGTTTCCCTCAACAGGCGACTGACGGAAAGCCAGAGACTCCAAATGAGTCTTTGGACAGAGTGAACCTATTGGGTTGGATTCTGTGATAATCCTAAGGTTCACTAAGATGGTTAAATGCATATGCATGAAAAGTAAACCATCTAGCAAGGCATTACAATAACCTAGACTCAGAAGAGAGAGAAAGCAATAAAGTAAATTACATGGATTACAATGCTTTCTTAAGAGTCTAAGACTTCAATCTTGATGCCTTGATTGCTCTCCACCATCTCCAAGCTTTGGCACTCCTTGAGTCCAAACTTTGGCCCTTCTTCACATGATGTCCATCCTTACACCAAGTGATTAGTCTCCAAGAAAGATATCCTTGAAATAAACTGAGAGACTAAAACATGAGATTCATTAGCAACAACATAATGTTGTGATCATCATCAATATAAGATTGGTATGTAACACCAATACTCAACAGGACGCACCTTTCGTCTTCAACGATGAGTGTATGGAATCCTTCCACCTTCTGAAGCAAGCCTTGATTTCCGCATTCGTGATTCAGCCACCGGACTGGAGTCTGCCATTCGAATTATTGTGCGATGATAATGATTATGCTATTGGGGCCGTCTTGGGGCAGAGGAAGGTTAAAAATCTACATGTTATATACTATACGAGCAAGACCCTTGACATTGCCCAAAGAAATTATACGCCCACGGAGAAATAATTGCTAGCAGTCATCTATGCCATGGACAAGTTCCGGCAGTATCTCGTTGGTGCCAAGGTAATCGTGCACACGGATCACGCGGCTCTCAAATACCTATTGAGCAAGAAGGAGGCTAAGCCGCGTCTCATTAGGTGGATTCTCCTCCTCCAGGAATTCGACCTGGAGATCAAAGAAAAGAAGGGGACAGAGAATGTCGTTGCTGATCACTTGTCCAGAATGCCTACTCTCGATTTGAATGCTACCGCAGTTGACGACTCGCTCCCTGACGAGCATCTCTTTTCCATCTCTTCCGCTTGGACTTCTTGGTACGCCGACATCGCAAATTATCTGACATGTGTGATCATCCCCCACAACGTGAGCTATCAGCAGAAGAAGAAATTCTTTCACAAGGTTCGTAAATTTTATTGGGACGACCCTCATTTGTATAAGACCTGTAATGATGGGGTGATACGAAGGTGCATTCCTGAAACTAAGGCGACCTCCATAATTTCCCATTGCCATGATCAGCAGTATGGAGGACATGCGAGCGCTTATAAGACGACGGTGAAAATCCTCCAGAGTGGATTCTATTGGCCGACCCTCTTTAAGGACACCCATGCTTATGTCCAAGCTTGCGACAAATGCCAAAGGACGGGTAACATCTCCAAGAGGAACGAGATGCCTCAACACTACATTTTAGAGGTCGAGATCTTCGATGTGTGGGAGTCGACTTCATGGGACCGTTCCCCTCGTCCTCTGGAAATCAGTATATCTTGGTAGCCGTGGACTACGTGTCGAAGTGGGTCGAAGCATAGTCAGTCCTACTAATGATTCCCGGGTGGTCTCCAAGTTCTTTAAAAACAACATCTTCCCACGGTTCGGCGTGCCTCAAGTTTTAATCAGTGACGGAGGGAGACACTTTATAAAGAAGAAATTCGAAGCTCTCTTGAAGAAGTACGGGGTACAACACCGAATCGGACGTGCCTATCACCCGTAAACTAGCGGCCAAGTGGAAGTTTCTAACAGGGAGATCAAGAGCATACTGGAGAAGACGGTGGCCAACTCTAGGAAGGATTGGTCATCAAACTTTCTGACACACTTTGGGCTTACAGGACGGCGTTCAAGACTCCAATTGGCACAACTCCCTACCGGCTTGTCTACGGGAAGGCATGCCATCTACCCGTGGAATTGGAACACAAGGCGTTTTGTGCAATCAAGAACCTAAATTTTGAAGCCAAGGAGGTTGGAGGCCACTGACAGCTACAACTTAACGAGCTCGACGAAATCCGGCTCAATGCTTATGAAAATGCCCGGATCTACAAGGAGAATTTGAAGCGGTGGTATGATAGGCGCATCCTGAAGAGGAAATTCAAGGAAAGAGACTTAGTTCTCCTATTCAACTCGAGGATGAAGCTTTTACCTGGAAAGCTCAATTCTAGGTGGTCGGGACCCTTCTGTGTCACCAATGTCTTCTCGTATGGCGCTATTGAGAACCAGCATTCTCAATAAAACATTATGCGGTATTCTCTCCGGTCAACGGGCAGCTCCTAAAACATTATGCGGTAGGAGAACCAGCATTCTCTCCGGTCGGAATCTCAACGACCTATGACTCGACTTCAAACCCTCCAGATCCGAATTGACCACTAAATGAGGCGTCGTGCAAACGACGTTAAACAAAAGCGCTTCATGGGAGGAAACCCATGTTCTAAACCCTCACCTTTATTTTTAGGATTATTTTTAGGATTATTTCTCTTATTTTGTTGAATAAATTCAGCAACGGAAACTTTCGTCGAGAGACTTAGGCTGTTTGTGGACTTTTGCAGGAAACAAGCCCCCAACCGATTCGTTGAGATCTCAACTGATCGGGTGGGACGTATCAGAAAAAGCCATATATCTGTTCTTCAGCGAACCGGTCGGGTGGAGCAAACCAAGACCAGGTGGCAGATCGTGTGAGAAGAGCTGAACTCTCGGATTTTTTGGGATTTAGATCAACCGATCGGTTGATAGAGGCAATGGTAGTGTGGCCGTCCGGGTGAAAAGCACAGTGATCTCGGGAAAGTTTGGGATGCGGTCAACCGATCGGGTGAAAACTCACCCGATCGGTTTACCTGTAGCTATTGACCGACAGAAGATTTTCGAAACTTACCCAACCGATCGGGTGAATTCTCATCCGATCGGTTTGCTTTCGCCCCTATACATACTCCCCCTCACCCGGCCTTATTCACCCGACCCCCCCACATTTCCGTTCGCACGTCCCCCCTTTCTCCATCTTCCAAATTGATCTCCTCCAGCAACCCCTCCACCCCTAAATCCACACTCTCACTCATTCCCATACTCCCCCACCATCAACACCCTTCCCATCAACAAAATTCACTCGCCAAACGTCCAAACCCTAACCCTAGCCCCCAAACTTTCGAAAATTTCAATTCTTGTCGGATCAGCGAGCGACGGCTTCCCAAATCGCTTCCTCATACTGAGTGGGGTCTTTCGGGTGCTTGATCTTACAACGTTGATGGGTAACCTCTTTCCACTCTTCACATTTCTTTCAATTGTATGCAAAGTCTTAAATTTGTGTCTATACACTTCATCTGCTTCATCATCTTCATAGACACCATATCCCACTTTATCATTCTTCCCCTACGCCGTCACGATGTCTAGGAAGGGAAAGGAGATTGTCTCATCGTCACACAGACATCCCCTATGAAGGGTTTTCTGGGACCCTTAGGGCACAAAAACTCTAGTCCCGTCCTAAGTCGGACGGAACATAGACAGAAATGCAGCGGAAAAAATTTTATGTTAATCTAATTAACATGCAACCCTAAGGAACCAGACCGCATTAGCCAGGAACTCTGCCAACTTGGGGTGGATCTGACCACCCCCAATAGGGATCTAACTACTGCGAATAATTAAATGAAAACTTAAACACATACCCGGAATCTCAGCCCTGGGGCAGGCGAGATGTTCCGCGCCGTCTTCCGAGCTGCCCCGTCTCACGCCGAGCCGCTCCTTGAACCGCTCCCCGCACCGCTCCTCGAATCGCTCCGCATCTCGAGGCGATCAATCCCCGTGTCGCCGAGCCACCCACCGCCGAAGAAAGTTTCACGCGAGTGAAACCTCCGCCTAGATTTCGGATCTGAATCCGAACTCCTTTGCGGCTTTGCCAGAGCCCTCAGGAGCAAGGCAGAAATTTATAGGGAGAGTAGAAATATTAATTTAGCTTAGATCCGAGCGTGCTCCAACATTTACGAGAGCTACTCAGATCTAGAGCTTGGGACCATTTTTGAGGAGGAGAGCAGACCCCTATTTATATAGGCGGATGACTACTCTCCTTTCTCAAAATCCGATGTGGGACTATTAATTTGAGTTAATAAAAATCAAGTTAGTTTGCACTTCACAAAGTGCAAACTTCCGTGAATTTTAACTCACTCACCGTTGAGCTTCATGATTGATACAACCTATCAATTCGAAGGGTGTTCAACGGTGAACGCGTAGGAAAAAACGGCTCGTCAATCCGAGTCCGTTTGACCCTTCAAACAATTGTCCAAAGATAGCCAAAAGTCATGCTTCTCTTAGAAACGTAGCCGTCAAGAAAATCCCAGGTTTCAAAAACCCTAACCAGAAAATTCGGGCTTGGTGGGCCTCCATTTTCGCAGGTTTTAGCCCAACAGTTTGGGCTGACTTGTTTTGGCTATAACTTGTGCATTTGGACTCCGTTTTTGACGCGGTTTGAACTTGTGTTTAGAGCGGGACGATCCCGTCATCTAGGTAACCTTTTCAACGCATTTATTTAATTAAATATAGTCTTAAACAATTTAAGAAACATTTAATCTCTTTTGCATCAAATGCAAAATAGTCCATATCTAAGCTTAAATTATCATTTGCATCAAATACAAATGATCCGAGGGCATATTCCTCTACATCTCCCACTTGCACTCAGGATCATTTATCCCGAATGCAGGAGATGATTGCAAACATCTTTTGCAATATTTTATCCCTTGCATCAAATGCAAATTATTCTCCCTAACTAATTTCTACCTATTACTAGACGAAGATCGCACTCTGTGTGAGACCCTACAGCCTGACCCTTACAACAGGTTGAGCTCGAAGCCCTATACGGCAATGACCACGAGCAGTGGTTGTCGTCCCTGCTTCAGGAATCATCATTATGTGGTTAACTCATTGACATGAGTATTGTCGAGACCACCCTGACTGTTTCCGTGATGAATTCCGCAGTTATAGTCTTTTCGTCTAAACTATGTCGTGTAGATCAAGTCTAGGGTACGGTCAAACTGTCAACCCCAATAACTTGACTCCGGTTAGTTTCTATCAATCTTTAGTCAAATCATGTTGGACTTGTTCCAACATACTCTGGCCAGAGTTTTTACCAAAGATCGAACTAACCCTACGACACTAACTCCCATTGACCGGGAGAGACGAATCCTCTCTTGGTCATTACTCTCCTCATACGCTTCAAGTGTCACCCAATCAAAGACCTTTCGACGCGGCTTGCCTCGAAGCTAGGTCATTTGATCTAAGTGGCACCGTTCATGCACAGGTTCGTCAAAATGACCTCAAGTCAAAAGACCAACTAGCCTATCATCACTCAGAGTCATCATTGACAGATTGGTCAATATAACCATATGATAACTCTTGTGGATCATTCAGTGAACTCATTCTCTAATGAGCACCTGTGTCTTGTCAACGACTTCGCCAAGTCAAGCGATCATGAGATCATCGCCACCGCTATACGGTGAAGACTAAGACACAATGGTCTATCCGATGTTTCGATATCCTAGTCTCGAAACATCTACGACCACGAACCCTTTTTAGACTTATGCTACAGACGGTCAAACATTTCTCCATGATCGAGATACTCATCTCGATACCTGTTTGACCTTGCATAAAGTCTCAGGACTTTACCTAAGTTAATATCTAATGTTAACTACATTATAACATAACTTAGATAAATATTTACCAAATAGCTTACTGTTATTTCGAACAAGATGTTTGTGCTATGCACACATGAAGATAGATAGCCTCGAGGGTATCATCTCTCAACATCTCCCACTTGCACTCAGGCCCATTTATCTCGGTATCTCATACCGTTTTTACACATAAGTTTCCTGACTTCATGTGGTAGAGCCTTCATGAGTGGATCTGCTAAAACCGTCTACATTATAGACTTAAGGGTTTCTATGTTTAGACCAACCATTTGAATCTCATTCAAATAATTCATTTGGTCTTTCAGAATCCACAATATTTTAATTTACTTGGATCTTATCCAATTCATCGTACCTTACGATAATCATTTAAATTAGTTACTGGTCATTTCAAATGGCTCATATTTATTTCTGATAAAGAATCAAACTCTTTTGATCACTTTGTCAAAATATATGTTCCATCCCTTTGATGCCTCACATGTAATTTACACGCTCCCACTGACCTTGAAAATTATCTGGTTAATTCATATAAGTTGGTCCGTCTAAATCATATTTAGAAAAACGAACTTGTAAGTGAATGCTCCAATTTTCATGGTCAACTTAAGCGTTTACATCGAGTTTGGTCCGAGTAGTTCTGTACACATCTGCTGGTGGAAAACGGTTTCATTATAATCCGTTTTATAGGAATTAGTATGGAAAAACCGTTCTCGACCAATATGATTGCACTTCCCTATTTTCCTTTTCTGCACCAATCTTTCAACTTAAAGATTTACTTGCAGTAAGTGAGGAAACATTTTTCTTGGACACGTAAACTAAATTCCAAAATTTATTTACGCACACGGACCTATTCTGGTTGCATCAAGTTTTTAAATCGGAGTTACTTCTCCGAATTTCATCCCGGAAGTTGACTAAGTCATCATCAGTTATGATGTCTAACTCGACAATTCGTCTCACGAAATTCGAGTAATTATACAACTTCTTTAATGATCGATTTAATGAATATCTTATTGACAATGTCCTCATAGGACATTATCAAAACCTAGGCATTACGATCTGGGACTTAACCCAGAGAGAGGACTTAACTCAAAGTCACTTACTAAGTATCGCACCGAGTCTCACTAAGTGTGATTCATACATTTTAACACACGGATGTGTTAACAGACTTGACCTGAGAGAAAATCACATTTTCTTTTAATTACACAAGATTTTATGTAGCTAAGTAATTGACCATTCGATCTAATCGAATTAGTTTAAATACTTTCTACTTTTCGTTCTTTATTTTTATCAGACTTGTGTTTCATCAAGAACATGTGTCTTAATAAAATATACGAATAACTTATTTTGGTTAAAATAGACTCGGGTACATCAGTATGTACGAGACTGAGTTCGACAACTCATTCTTCCACTGTCTTACAGATGGTTTTCAGCCATTATATCTGATAGGATAAGATTCACAAGTGTCCGTAGACTTCATAATACGAGAGGTCAGACCCCTCTTTATATGACTTGTGAAGCTTAGTCTCTCGACACGGCCTAGTCTATTTTACCATATAAGTTTGCTACTATCTTGTGTATTTATATATTAACATTTAATATATATATATATAGTTATTACAAATTACTTAACACAAAACATTGCTTCCGAAGCAAGGTGACGACATTCGTCAAAAAATGTGTTAGACGTTTTTGTATAACTATTTATTCTGAAATCGTGACATCAAAATATATTACATTTTCATTTCCTCCTACTTATGCCTTTACTAATGATAAATTAAACTAACTTTCTCAATTGACTTTCCGGAGTGCCTTCTTCCTTTTCTAAATCACATTTAGATATTAATTAACCCAACATAAATAGCTATGCAAGCATCTTATGTATCCAAACGCTTGAGCTTTGCAATCTCGAGTTTAGCTCAAGAAGTTGCTTGTCTCAAGATCCGGTTGGGATACGTAGTCTTGCACCGCTCATGCACTCGTATTCGACTCAAACGGTTTGATCGAATTCTCGAACTTTACGGATCGAAATTGTTTGTCCATACAACCTTGAGGGTAGCTCGACAAGTTGTAGGGAGAAACATACTTCGAATATCCTATATGTTCAAGCTGCCTCATATAGAGAAGAGTGACATGTAGCTTTAATTTATTTGTTGGACCCAGAACTTAATGAAATCATATTTCTTAAGTCTGTTCTTTAGAAGGTCATTTAATGTCAACGAGAATATAGTTTAATTCCATCAATTAGAATTTAACTTGATATTCAATTAATCAACTATTTGACCAGTTAACTTATTCCAATATTATATTTTGATTCCTTCGGTAAACATAGTCTTGCCCTAGTTTTTGCATATGTTCAATATTAAATATAGGTAGATTGGCTTTCATCTATCTATATCCTCCCACTATTTTTACGATCGTTTTAAAGCTTAATAACGAACGATTTAATCGAATTTAAAAATTAGTGAAAGAGGGATCCAATCATCCCGAACCTTACAACCTTGAGGAGACTCAACAAGTTGATTGGTTCCATGACTGGTAGACTAACTCTTGGTCAAGCACATCACATGTGATTCCCTGTCAATTTTTACCCACAGTCACTTATGATCTTGAGGAGACTCAACAAATCATAATGACTGGTCTAGTCAGACCCTTGATTTCGTGTCCAGATTTGACTTATATCGATACTCGAGGAGATCCGACGCATCGATTTGGGTCAAGTCTAGACTACATCACATGTATGTTGGAGTTTGTTCCTTAAAGAAAAACAAGTCACAGCTTGAGGATACTCAACAACTATAATTGTCTTCTTTGAGTTACCAAGCTCCAAAATCAAGGAGGGATACGAATTAATCTTTAATAAGATTTATAACGCATTGACTAGATATAGTCCAGGGTGTCATACAATCATGATTCGCGACATTGCGGTCCAGCGGAACACAGCCAGGGAATTGACTAAGCCAGGATCACTGCCCCTTGTACTAGCAAGGGTTGACCCAGAACTCTTAGCCAAGCACATTGACTGGATCATGGTCCATTGAATGAAGCTTGTCATTTTTGTATGTGTGCCATAGACTAAACAGCTTTTATTAACAACTAATTAATCCTATCAACTAGTTGCATCCTTAAATTCAAAATTTTAGGATTTGTTTAATAACTTTTATTAAGTCCTTATCAACTATAAGGTTCACGTGCTATCCTAATCGTTATTAGGATTTTAATAAAATTATTAACCAACGCTAAAAGCGAAGTCCTTTAATGAGAATTAATAATAACAATTAGAATTAAGAAATCATTAAAAGGACTACCCTAATCAGGAATTAGGTCTTAAAGGGTTGTTAATATTTTATTAAAACATAGCATGTCATTAAAATTCAAGTAAATAAATTTTAATCATTTTTAATGGCTAACCTAAAGGGTTGTCTTGTGTTATCAAATAAGGGACAAGAAGACATATCCATTAAAAATTTACACTAATTTTATCGCATAAAAAGTGTACAACTATTTAACAATCAAATAGACTAAAGTTTATCGCATAAACAATTTTAGCATGCATACTTAAATTTAACATTTAAATTTAAAAATACGATTTTTAAAACATTTTATTTTATCTCATAAAGTAAAAGCTTGTTTAAAAAATCATAACATTTGCATGCTTCTTTAAAATATTTATCGCATAAAAATTTTAAACTTTTAAAATCAGTTTTTAAAAATATCTTATAAATTTAAAACATCATTTAAAAAATTCCATGTTTAAAATTTATCACATAAAATTTTAAACAACATTTTAAACTTATCGCATAAAGTTTTAAAGCTTTAAAACAATTTTAAAATTTATCACATAAATTTAAAAATTCCATTTTAAAACTTTCATGTTTAAAATTTATCATTTAAAATTTTTAAACAAAAAAAAAATTTAAATTTATCGCATAAATTTAAAGAAAACATTTTTCTGTAAAAGCATTCAAATAATAAATTCGCAGTCATAGATCAGCATACAGAGATGGCTCTGATACCAATGAAGGGTTTTCTGGGACCCTTAGGGCACAAAAACTCTAGTCCCGTCCTAAGTCGGACGGAACATAGACAGAAATGCAGCGGAAAAAATTTTATGTTAATCTAATTAACATGCAACCCTAAGGAACCAGACCGTATTAGCCAGGAACTCTGCCAACTTGGGGTGGATCTGACCACCCCCAATATGGATCTAACTACTGCGAATAATTAAATGAAAACTTAAACACATACCCGGAATCTCAGCCTTGGGGCAGGCGAGATGTTCCGCGCCGTCTTCCGAGCTGCCCCGTCTCACGCCGAGCCGCTCCTTGAACCGCTCCCCGCACCGCTCCTCGAATCGCTCCGCATCTCGAGGCGATCAATCCCCGTGTCGCCGAGCCACCCACCGCCGAAGAAAGTTTCACGCGAGTGAAACCTCCGCCTAGATTTCGGATCTGAATCCGAACTCCTTTGCGGCTTTGCCAGAGCCCTCAGGAGCAAGGCAGAAATTTATAGGGAGAGTAGAAATATTAATTTAGCTTAGATCCGAGCGTGCTCCAACATTTACGAGAGCTACTCAGATCTAGAGCTTGGGACCATTTTTGAGGAGGAGAGCAGACCCCTATTTATATAGGCGGCTGACTACTCTCCTTTCTCAAAATCCGATGTGGGACTATTAATTTGAGTTAATAAAAATCAAGTTAGTTTGCACTTCACAAAGTGCAAACTTCCGTGAATTTTAACTCACTCACCGTTGAGCTTCATGATTGATACAACCTATCAATTCGAAGGGTGTTCAACGGTGAACGCGTAGGAAAAAACGGCTCGTCAATCCGAGTCCGTTTGACCCTTCAAACAATTGTCCAAAGATAGCCAAAAGTCATGCTTCTCTTAGAAACGTAGCCGTCAAGAAAATCCCAGGTTTCAAAAACCCTAACCAGAAAATTCGGGCTTGGTGGGCCTCCATTTTCGCAGGTTTTAGCCCAACAGTTTGGGCTGACTTGTTTTGGCTATAACTTGTGCATTTGGACTCCGTTTTTGACGCGGTTTGAACTTGCGTTTAGAGCGGGACGATCCCGTCATCTAGGTAACCTTTTCAACGCATTTATTTAATTAAATATAGTCTTAAACAATTTAAGAAACATTTAATCTCTTTTGCATCAAATGCAAAATAGTCCATATCTAAGCTTAAATTATCATTTGCATCAAATACAAATGATCCGAGGGCATATTCCTCTACACCCTATACGACCCCTTTTCCCCTTCTTTCCTTGGCATCAACCCTTCTTCTAAAGAGCAATCCGATAGTTTGCAAGCTCTTCTTCATCGCCCAATGCGACCTACCCTTTTCACCGATTCCCCCACTCTCGAATCTCTTGGACTTTTTAGGGGCGTCTGTGCACTTTATCGCTTCATTGGCTGTGATTACCTTGTACATACCCATGCGCGCACACACACACACACACCGGAATCTCACACCCGAGTTCCTCAGTTCTCTGGAAGTGTCCGAGTATGGTTTCATCTTCCGCGCCTTCAATGGCGATTTTTCCATGAGTTTTCATGAGCTTAACAATATTCTGAATTTCCTTTACCCCGATCGTCATGTTGAATGTTCAACTCACGATCGGTCTGATATCTTTTCTTACTTTCGTGACAATGGTGTCTGGCAACGATTCACTTGGTATGTCTCTTTTCCCTCGGTAGCTCTCGCCTCCTACATCATACATCCGTGCTACCGCTTCACCCATTGCTTCCTTGCCAACACCATTTTCTCTCGCATGGATGTTTCCACGGTGTCCCGGGATGAGCTCCTCTTTCTTTACGCAATGTCCCACGACAGGATTCATGGTCATATCCCATTACCCATAAACACCGCCCATTGGATCATCCACGAGATCTTATCTGTTAGCCGTGCAACCTCTGGATCTATCTGCCGCGGAGGGATGATTACTCTTATTGTCAGCTGTGTCTTGAGGCTTCCGCCCCACCTCCCTATTCTACCGGGACATAGCCGTATCGATCGCGACTACTTGATCGAGATCGGTATGCTAACTCCATTTGGTGAAGAGCGTGCAGTCTACCTCTACAGTCCTGCCAACACTCCTTTTGCCATCCTCCCACCCTTATCTCCGGAGCGCCTCCCCATACGCATTTCACATCTACCATGGGAGTTCTACCCGGATCCCTGGTACGCCACACTCGTACACTTTCCACCCTTGGATCCTCCCGGTTGGCACCCGAGTGTCGGTTCACCCGGTGCCATTATTATCCACCACGATCCATCGATAAATTTCGATCCTCCGGTGGTCCAGCCTGTGGCTCCTCCCTCTCCTATTTTCACACCCTCTCCTTCGTCCTCAGAGGATTCCTTCTACCATTATTCACCATCCTCCTCGCCATCTCCCTACCATTCTACCGAAAGCGACTCCGATTGACTTTCCCATAGCATATTTCTGCATCGTCATGAGCATATCATATTGCTAGCACTATCATATCCATCTTGGGGGAAATCATTTTTTGTGTATTTTGTCGTGTTTTTTCTGTGCGGTGTGTTTGTCTATATATGTCGTGTGGTGTGATTTTCTATCGTTTATTTTCTGTTTTTCTTTTTCCTCTTTCTTTATTTTTCATTTTCGTATGTGTGCTTTCCTCGTTTTTCATTTCTCTTTGTGTCGGTGCGTATTCCCCCCCATTTTTCATTGCCCTCCCGTATTTACTTTTATTGCATTGAGGGCAATGCAAGTTTCAGCTTAAGGGATTCGCACTTCGTGCGTCGTTTTGTGTCTTTTTCTTCGTTTTGAGTCGTTTTCACCGTGTTTTTCTTTTTCTTTCTTTCCTTTTTCTCCTCTCTCTCCTAGAGCTGACCCCAAAAGATGAATCGCCGCAGAATCACACACACACCTAGCATGGCTTCGATAATCACATTCATTAACCCTAGGAAGCTGAGTCCTCTTGCATTTCATGCATCATGGGTCTATTTTGCTTTTGTGTGAGTCGTGTGTCATGTCTAGCTTACGGTGTGCTTCTACTGTGTGATTTTGATTTATATACCTGTCCTGGAATGAGCCCTAGATTATCATGTTTCGATTTGAATATGCGATATTTGCTTCTCTTGTCTGCCTCTATATGCATGCTATATTTATATCGTATATTTCAATTCGCATGTGTCGGGATTCCACAGTTAGCACTAGGATAACCCATTTAGCCTATGCTTTGATTAGCGAAGAAAATCTCCCTTGCCCAAGTGTCTAGAATCCGATTTCTTTTTTATTTTACTTGGTGCGAAGCCCCTCGTCGTGTACCGTTCTCCCATTTGGGAGAGTACACACATGTATATACCCCAAAATCCAAAAATAAAAAAAGAGAGAAAAGAAAAACCCAAAAAAGAAAAGAGAAAAGGAAGAAAAAAAATGTATAGCCAAAAATCCAAAAAAATATGCAAATGCCCAAAACCCAAAAAAATGTGTGAATATTTTCCTATCTACCGAGAATAAAGGGAAGGCGAGAGTTTGCACCGAGTGTTCTACTCCACATCTTCTCAACCTCCATCGTTTTCGAAAACACTTGGAATAGGAACTTCTTAGCTATTATCTAGGCGATAGTGAGGTATTTCCTAGTCCCTAGTTGTGGAGTCCCTGACACATGATACACTTCGATTCTTACTTTCTCCTCATGCATGCTTGAGCTACTATTCATCGCTTATTTCAAATCGAATCGATATTTGGGTCTTTTCTTGGATTTGCGCATATGGAGCTTATTGCACAATGTAGATAGTGACACCGTCTACTAGCACACGACCACACTCACTTGCGCTTCACCCTGGGCCCACGACACTTGTTTGGACTCGTTTTCTTTGGTTTAGTGTTGTGATTTGTCGCTTGCTTGCTAGGTGTGGCGTTTTTGATTTTGTTGGCCCTGACGGGCGATTTGGGATTTTGATTTATCTTTTCCTCTTTTTATCTCTATTTTCTCCCTCCGAGCTCCTACTCTCACTTGTCTCCTTAAGGACGAGGAAGGGTTCAGCTTGGGGGATTTTGACGTGTGTGCATATTTTATATATTCACGCACGTCTTCTTTGTGTTTTTCCGTTGTTTTCCGTCGTCTCGTGCCCATTTTCTTGGGATTTTTAGTTTTCTTTCACTTTTTTTGTGTTTGTGTATTTGCAGGAGATCACCAGTGTAGGGGACACATAACGAAGATATCATAAGTTCCCAGAGCAACGGGAGGTGTCACGCGTGATCCAGGAGGTCAAACGACGAAGATCGCCATTTTTCAGCCCCCACCCGATCGGTTGGACATAGCCAACTGATTGGGTGATGCACGCGTGTCCGACCCGGATGCAAGCTGAAGCAAAGAGTAGCATCAACCGACCGGTTCGTCGACCGGTTGAACACATCAGAGCTCTCGGCCAACTTGGAGCTGAATCCAACCGATCGGGTGACATCTCACCTGATCGGTTCATCTGTAACCGTTTCTTCCAAAAGACGACCCAGATAGCTCACCCAACGGCTCGCTAACCATGCCAAATCGACAGCAGTCTCTGTTCTTTTGGGTGATAATTCCAATCGATCGGTTGATTACTCAACCGATCGGTTCACCTGATGACCGCATATCCTCAAACGACGACCCGCTTGCTTCACCCGACCATTCTGAGCGTCCGGTTGAAGTTCCTGAAGACCGCATCCGAGGAATCAAGTAGCTCACCCAATCGGTTGATATTTCAACCGATCGGGTGAAGTCGTTTTCTATATATAGCTGCCCAGGTTTTCAGAAAACGCAGCTTTGTATTTTTCTGTCTTTTTCTCTATTTGTGACGGCTGGAATTTTATTGTTATCTGTAAGTTCTCTGATCTTTGTCAAACTTTAATATAGTCTTAATTGCATTGCTACTACCGTGTTTCAATTACCTGATCATGATTTTTACGGTTGATTTTCATTTAGATTGCTTTTTAGCTATAATGTGTGAGTAGTTCCCAAATCTGGGATTTGGTGGAAACCCCTTCGTGGGTTCTCCCTGATGCGGCCATATGACTAGGATTTCGATAGGGATTATGAATTTAGAGGTTACGTAGGGTGTTTCATTGTCATCGGCGGAAAAAGACCGCCTTTGACCGTCGGGCCAAGGGGGAATAAACTTGGCGGTTGACTCCTTAGCCATAGCTCACGCCCTTAGCATAGACATCGAATCCTAGCGAGCGGGAGCGGAAAGACGAGATGTTGGGAGTTATCATTGTGAGCTTAGTGCTCCCGGAGTCGGTTAGTGTTAATGGACATGGGAATGCCCACTGATCGAAGCCGGGTAGTCCGGCGTATCATCCTGGGCACCGACCGGAATATCGGGCCCATGGAACGATGGTATCACTCTTAGAGGCAACGTCTCATCACTAAACCCTAATTCCGATCGTATTCCTATCTGTCGATCGTAATAGTGAGAACACATGATAGGGTGGAAGCCGAAGTCGTAGGTTTCCCTTTATATTGTTTAACCATCATATCTACAATTTGTGACAAACCATCTATCGATCGGGCTAGCTCACCCGTAGGGTGAATTGGTTCCTCTTAGAAACAAGCACAACCACGCCTCCCTGTGTTCGACCCCCAAGCCACACTACAACACCGTGCACTTGCGGTACAAATATTTTAAATCTGGTATCCCCCAATCCGACTACACTCTGCATGAGACTTAAAAGCAGGGGGACGTCAATCTTCCAAATTGATCTCCTCCATCAATTCCTCCACCCCTAAGATCATACCACCACGCTTTCGCATTCTCCCCCACCATCAATACTCTTCCCATTGACCTCATTCACTTGCAAATCATCCAAACCCGAACCCTAGCCCACAATTTTCGAAATTCCATTTCTTGCCAGATCAGCGAGCGGCGGCTCCCCAAATTGCTCCCTCATAAGGCGTGGGATATTTTGGAATCTTGGACTTGCATCATTGTTGGGTAACCTCTTTCCACTCTGCATATTTCTTTCCTTATATGCAATGTATTGAATTTGTGTCTATCTGCTTCATCTGCCTTATCATCATAATAGACACCCTCCCCCGCTTCGTCCACGTCATTACCATGTCTAAGAAGGGAAAAGAGATTGCCTCTTCATCATGCAGGCATCCCCTACATGGTCCTTTTCCCCAATCATTCCTGGGCATTAACCCAACTTCTGAAGAGCAATCTGCACGTCTCCACGCACTGCTTCATCGCCCCATGCGACCTACCCTTTTCGCTGATTCCCACACGCTCGAATCTCTCAGACTCTTTAGGGGCATCAACAGACTTTTTAACTGCATTGGTTGCGAATTCCTTCTGCGTGCCCATGCCCACACACACACACCGGAATCTCACACTCAAGTTCCTCAGTTCTCTCGAAGTGTCCGATTGTGGTTTCACTTTCCGCACTTTCAATGCCAATTTTTCCATGAATTTTGCCGAGCTTAACAATATTTTGAATTTCCCTCGCCCCGATCGCCATGTTGAATGTTTAACTCACGATCGGTCTGATATCTTTTCTTACTTTCGGGACGATGGTGTTTGGCAATGGTTCACCCGGTATACCACCTTTTCATCGGGAGCACTTGCCTCCTACATCATACATCCATGTTACCGCTTCGCCCATTGCCTCCTTGCTAACACTATCTTCTCTAGTGTAGATGTTTCCACGGTGTCTAGGGATGAGCTGTTCTTTCTTTACGCCATGTCCCACGACAGAATCCATGGACATGTCCCTTTGCCCATAAACACCGCCTATTGGATCATCCACGAGATTCTGTCTGTTAGCCGCGCAACTTTTGGATCTATCTGCTGTGGTGGGATGATAACTCTGATTGTCAGTTGTGTTTTGAGGCTGCCGCCCGACCTCCTATTTCTACCAGGACATAGCCGTATCGATCGCGACTGCTTGATCGATATCGGTATGCTCACCCCCTTCGGTGAGGAACGTGCAGTCTACCTCTATAGTCCTGACTATACTCCATTTGCCATCCTCCCACCATCATCTTCTGAGCGAATCCCCATCCGCACTTCTCATTTACCCTGGGAGTTCTACCCGGATCCTTGGTATGCCACACTCATACATTTTCCACCCTTGGAACCTCCCGATTGGCACCCGTGTGTCGGTTCACCTGGTGCCATCATTATCCACCATGATCCACCAATAAATTTCGATCCTCCAGTGATCCAGCCTGTTGCCCCTCCTTCTCCTATCGGCACACCCTCTCCTTCGTCCTCAGACGATTCCTTCATCCACTATTCCCCACCCTCCTCACCATCTCCCTACCATTCTACCGACAGCAGCTCTGATTGACTTCCCCATAGCATATCTCTGCATCATCATTGATCATATCATATTGCTAGCATTGTCATGTTCAGCTTGGGGGAAGTCGATTTTTGTGTGTTTTGTCGTATGATGTCGCTATGGTGTGCCTGTTTATATGTGTCGTTTGGGTGTGCTTTTCTATCTCTTATTTTGTGTGTTTCTTTTTCCTTCTTTTTATTTTTCTATTTTGTTGGTGTGTTTTCCATATTTTTCATTATTTTTGAGTCGATGCGTACTTTCCCCCCTTTTTTCTTTGCCCTCCCGTACTTACTATTATTGCATTGAGGGCAATGCAAGTTTCAGCTTGGGGGAGTCGCACTTTGTGCGTCAGTTGTGTCTTTTTCTTCGTTTTTAGTCGTTTCATCGTGTTTTTCTTTTTTCTTTCTTTCGTTTTATTCTCCCTCTCCTAGAGATGACCCCATATGATGAACTGCCACAAAACTACACACACACCTTGCATGGCTTCGATAATCACTTTCACTAACCCTGGGAAGTCGAGTCCTATTACATTTCATGCTTCATGGGTTCACTTTGCTTTTGTGTGAGTCGTGTGTCGTGACTAGCTAGTTGGTGTGCTTCTACTTTGTGATGTTGATTTATATGCCTGTCCCTGGTTAACCCCTAGATTATCATGCTTTGATTTGAATATACGGCATTTGCTTCTACTGTCTGCTTCTATATGCATGTAATATATATATATATCGTATACTTCAATTCGCATGTGTCGGGATTCCACAAATAGGACTAGAATAACCCATTTAGCTTATGCTCTGATTTGCGAGAAATATCTCCTTTGCCCAAGTGTTTAGATTTCAATTTCTTTTTTGTTTTACTTGGTGCAAATTCCCTCGTCGTGTACCGTTCTCCCACTTGGGATAATACACAAATATATAGCCAAAAATCCAAAAAATCCAAAAAAAGAGAGAGAAAAGAAAAACCCAAAAAAGGAAAAGAAAAGAGAAAAGAAAGAAAAAATATGTATAGCCAAAAATCCAAAAAATACAAATACCCAAAACCCAAAAAATTCCAGTGTGAATATTTTTCCTATCTACCGAGAATAAAGGGAAGGCGAGAATTTGCATTGAGTGTTCTACTCCACACCTTCTCAATCTCCATCGTTTTCGAACACACTTGGCATATGGAATTTCTAGCGATTATCTAGAAAATAGTGTGGTGACTTCCTAGTCCGTAGCTGTGGAGTCCCCGATACATAATACGCTTCAATTCTCATACTTTTCTCATGCATGCTTGAGCTATATTTCACCGCTATTTCGAATCGAATTGATACTTGGGTCATTCCTTGGGTATGTGTATATGGAGCTTTACTGCACAATGTAGATAATGACACTGTCTGCTAGCACACGACCACACTCACTCGCGCTTCACCGCATGGGCCCATGACACTTGTTTGGACTCATATTCCTTGGTTTAGTGTTGTGTTTTGTCGGAAGCTTGCCTCGTGTGGCGTGTTTGATTTTGTTGGCTCTGACGGGCCATCTAGGATTTTGTTTTATATATATATATATATATATATATATATATATATATATATATATATATATATCCCCTCCGAGCTCCTACTCTCACGCGTCTTCCTCGAGGATGAGGAAGGGTTCAGCTTGGGGGATTTTGACGTGTATTTATATTTTATATATTCACACTTGTCTTCTTTGTGATTTTCCGTTGTTTTCCATCGTTCCGTACCCTTTCTCTTGTGATTTTTAGTTTTCTTTCACTTCTTTGTGTTTTTGTGTAAATGCAGGAGATTGCCAGCATTGGGGATGTATAAATAAGATATCATGAGTCCCCGGAGCAACGGGAGGAGTCACGCGCGATCTAGAGGGCCAAACGTCGAAGAAAACCAAGTTTCAGCCCTCAACCGATCGGGTGGACACAGCCACCCGATTGGTTGATGCACGCGTATCCGACCCAGACAGGACCTGAAGTGAAGAGAAGCTCACCCGATCGGTTCAGTGATCGGGTGAGATCGATAGAGCTCTCTGTCTTTTTGGGCTTAATTCCAACCGATCGGGTGACATATCACCCGATCGGTTTATCTGTAGCCGCATCTCCCCAATTCTCGAATCGGTCACTCCACCCGCTCAGCTCACAGCCCGGTTGAAGTTTCTGAAGATCAAAGCCGAAGCGACAAGCAGCTCACCTGATCGTTGATGCTTTAACCGATCGGGTGGCCGCGATTCTTATAAATAGCTGACCTAGGTTTTCCCAAAACGGACGTTGTTATATTTCTGTCTTTTTCTTGGGTTGTGACGGCTGGAATTTTATTGAATCTTGTAAGTGTTCCGATCATTTTGAAACTTTAATATAGTATTAATATCATTACTATCAATTGTTTTCTATTGCCTGATCATGATTTCTACCGTTAAATATTGTTTAGATTATATTTTTGCTATGAATTGTGAGTAGTTCCCAAATCTGGGATTTTGGTGGAACCCCCTTCGTTAGTTCTCCCTTGAACGACCATAGGACTAGGATTTCGATAGGGTTTAGTAATTTAGATGGTTATGCGGGGTTTTTCATTGTCATTGGCGGGAGAAAGACCGCCTCTGACCATCAGGCCAAGGGGGAATAAACTTGGCGGTTGACTCCTTAGCCACAGGTCACGCCCCTAGCGTGGATATTGAATCCTAGCGTGTGGGAATGGCATGATGAGATGTTGGGAGTAATCGTTGCAAGCTTAGTGCTCACGGAGTCGGTCGGTGTTAATGGACATGGGAATGCCCATCGACCAAACCCGGGTAGTCCTAGCGTATCATCCTGGGCATCGACCGGAATATCGGGCCCATGTGATGCTAGGTATCACTCTTAGAGGCAACGTCTCACCACTAAACCCTAAATCAAATCGTGTTCCTATCCGTCGATCGTAATAGTGAGAGCACATGATATGGTGGAAACTGAAGTCCTAGGTTTCCTTTTATTTCGTTTATCCTTCGTATTTATATTCTGTGACAGCCTACCGACCGTTCGAGCTAGCTCACCCATCAGGTGAACCAGTTCCTTTTTGACAGCAAGCACAACAGACGCCTCCCTGAGTTCGACCCCCAAGCCACACTACAGCACCGTGCGCTTGCGGTATAAATATTTAAATCTGGTATCCCCGATCCTATTGCACTTGCATGCTCAAATCTAGGGGATGTCAGACCACGAGCAGCAGGTGCCGTCCCTGTTTCGGTATCATACTTATGTGGTTAACTCATTGATATGGGTATTCTCGGGACTATCCTAACTGTATCCGTGATGAATACCGCAGCTATAGTCTTTTCATCAAAACTATGTCGCCTAGTCAAGCCTAGGGTATGGTCAACTGTCAAACCTACCCGCTCAAACTTGGTTAGTCTCTATCGATCTTTAGTCAAATAATATTGGACTTCTTCCAACATACTCTGTCCAGAGTTTTCACCAAAAGATTGAACTAACACCGCGACACTAACTCCCATTGACCGAGAGAGACGAAACCTATCTTGGTCATTACTCTCCTCGCATGCTTCAAATGTCAACCAGCCAAAGATCTTTTAACGTGCCTTTTCCGAAGCTAGATCAGTGATTTAAGTGACACCATTCACACACAAGTTCGTACAATGACCTCAAGTCAAAAGAACAACTTTCCTATCATCACTAAGAGTTATCATTGACAGATTGGTCAATCATAACCATATGATAACTCTTGTTAGGTCATTACTCATTCTCCAATGAGCACATGTGTCTCGTTTTCGACTTCGTCAAGTCAAATGATCACGAGATCATTGTCACCACTTTATGGTGGAGACTAAGCACAATTGTCTATCTGATGTTTCGATATCCTTTTCTCGAAACATTTACGACCACGAAGGATTTAAGACTTATGATACTAACGGTCAAACAATTCTCTATGATTGAGATCCTCATTTCGATACTTGTTTAACCTCGCATTATGTCTTAGGATTTTACTTAAGTTCTAATAACGACTACATTATTATTTAACTTAGATAAATTATTACCAAACAACTTACTGTTATTTTAAACAAGATGTTTGTACCCTTATACAGAGATAAATTGCCTCGAGCTCGAGGGCATACTTTTCTCCCAACATTTCTCCCTTGCACTCAGGCCCATTTATCCCGGTATTTTATATCGCATTTACACACAAGTCTATATAGACTTTATGTGATAGAGCCTTTGTAAGTGAATATGCTAAATCGTCTTCAGTTATAGACTTAAGGAGTTTCTATGTTCGTGTTAGACCACATATTGGATCTCATCCAATAATTTCCTTGGTCTCCTGGAATCAATAATTAATGTCTTTCCTGGATTTCATCCAGCTCATCGTACCTTACGAGAATAATCCAAATAAGTGTACTGGTTATTTAGTCGGTTCATATCATTTCTGATAAAGTGTCAAACTTTTTGACCACTTTGTCAGAACATATGTTCCGACTTCTTGATGCCTCACATGTTTTATATTCGATCCCACTGAACTCTCTGGCCGATTCATATGAGTTCGTTCTTCTAAATCACATTTAGAAAATAGTCTATCCATGAATGCTTTAGTTACCATGGTCATCATGAGCATTTACATCGAGTTCGGTCCGAGTAGATCTGTACACATCTGTTGGTGAGACTGTTTCATTAAAATACGTTTATAGGAGTTAGGATGAAAACCGTTCTCAACCAAATTAAGTTGCACTTCACTATTTTCTTTATGCACCAAGCTTCTGTCTTAATGATTTACTTACATCCAATAAGAACCTCTTTCTTTGGGCACGTAAACTAAAGTCCATACTTTATTTACAAGCAAGGACCTTTTCCAGATTGCATCAAGTTATTGATCGGAGTCCCTACTCCGATTGGCATTCTAGAAGTTGACTAAGTCATCATTAACTATGATGTTTTACTCGACTTATCGTCTCACGAGACTCGAGTAACCTTGCGATTTCCTAATGATTAATTCGAGAAATATTATATTTATAAGGTTCTTACATGACCTTATCAAATACATAGGCATTATTATCTGGGTTTAACCCAGAACGAGGATTGTAACTCAGAGTCACAAGCCATGTATTACACTAAGTCTAACAGAGTACGATTCATGCTCTTTAACACACCGATGTGTTAAAAGACTTGACCTGAGAGAAAATCTCATTTTCTTTTAGTTACACTAGAATTACATAGCTAAGTATTCGACTCTTCACTCCGATCGAATCAGTTCAAATACTTCTATCATTGTGTTCTCTATTTTATCAGACATGTGTTTCATCAAGAACACGTGTCGTATAAAAATAGGAATACCTTATCTCGGCTTATTTAGACTTGTGTCTGGGTATATCTGTATATACGAGACTATAAGTTCACCAACTTATTCTCCCACTGTTTTACAGAGGGGATTTCGGCCATCATACTTTTAAGACAAGCTTCACAAGTGTCTTTCAACTCATAATACGAGAGGTCAGACCCCTCTTTATGTGACTTGTGAAGCTTAGTCTCTTCGGTATAGCCTAGTCTATTTTTCCATATAAGACTTGCTACTAACTTGCGTATTCATGTATTAACTCTTGATACAACATTGTTATACATTATAATCACATCAAAACATTTCTTCTAAACTAATGTGACGATATTCGTCAAGTGACGATATTCGTGAAGTGTGATATAAGTTCTATATGGCCTAAAGACAACATTTGTTCATTAGCCAATATTTAAGACTATCTTTGTATAACAACTAGTCTGAAATTTTAGACGTCAAACATGTCGTACTTTCAGTTCCTCCTACTTTGCCTTGTCTTATGATAAACCAAATATTCTTTCTCAATGAATTTTCCTTAGTGCCTTCTCCTTTCTAAATCATATTTAGAAATTTCATATCCTAACATAAATATTAGCTGTGCAAGCATCACATGTATCCAACCCCTCTTCCATGTCTGGGACGAGGAGTTTGCCTTGTTGGATTGAGGGGCAGCCAGTTGGCTGGTGGAGAACTCCATCCTACCCCGAGATCATAGTGTCCTCGATCAAGTTGACATTGAGAGGCTGGCTAACTGCATCGTTTATGGTAGTTATTAGGTTAGGTATCGCTTTCTTTCTTTTATGATGGTGCCACCTTCATATTGATCCTTAATTTATCGTAGACATCTGTGGTTGGTGCGGAATTGCACAGTCGAGTGGTAGGAATGTTGGCTGCCAAGCGTCGAAAGGTGGCCACATTCGAATCTCGAGTCAAGGAGTTAGAGGAGCAGCTGAAGAAAAATAGGGAGCTCAGATCCAAAGCTGAGTGGGAGGGTTTGAAAACTAAGGAAAGTGTTGCCTCATCGTCTGCTGTGTGAAAGAGTTCCAAAGAGCGATGGAATAGAAAGAAGGGCAAGCTCCTGAATCGTATAACTGAGTTGGAGAAAGATGCTTTTCCTCCAATCTCGATTGACGAAGTGAGGTAGGAGGTTGCTGTCGAATTCAACGAGATGCTCATGGACTCTATCTACCAAGTTCAAGATAAGGTTGTGAGCAAGCGCCAGCGGTCTGGGCGGGAGTCAGGTGGAGGATCATCCCAAACTTCCACCGGTATGGCTCTGAACGAGCCCTCCGGTAGTGCTTCTGAGTGAATCATGGTCGTGGAAGGACCACTTTTGTGTAGGTGGACTACATTTTGAGTTGTAATGGTGCATAAAAAGATGTTGAATGAACACCCTTTTATAATGAAAACCGTTTGTTTTAGTCTTTAGCTCTTGCTAGTATTGTAGCCGTTTATGCCCCTCCTAGCGGTATTTCGTGTGGCTGGGCCCGACGGACCCTGTGAAGGGGTAGCCCCTCCTATCATATTGCTCAATGGAACCGCGATGTGGTGGGGAGAACCATGTGACCTTTTATTGCTTCCGATGGGGGTAAAGGATTTGTACCCCATCATGTAGCCGAGCGGCTTTCGAGGGAAGAGTCATCTCTGACCGCATAGCCAGACTGGCTCGGAAAGGAGAAGAAATTGGACCCAGATCGTGTAGCTCGGTTCGCCTGTGAAGGGGTGGCCCCTCCTATCATGTAGCCAAGTGGCACGCAAGGGAAGAGTCGTCTTCAACCACCTAACCAGGATGGCTCGGGAAGGAGATGAAGTTGGCCCCCGATCGTGTAGCTCGGTTGCCCGTGAAGGGGTGGCCCCTCTGATCATGTAGCCGAGCAGCCCACGAGGGAAGAGTCGTCTCTGACCACGTAGCCGGAATGACTCGGGAAGGGGATGAAGTTGGCCTCGATCGTGTAGCTCGGTTGACCTGTGAAGGGGTGGACCCTCCGATCGTGTAACCGAGTGGTCCACGAGGGAAGAGTCATCTCTGACCACGTAGCCGTGATGGCTCAGGAAGAAGATGAAGTTGGCCCCCAATCGTGTAGCTTGGTCGACCTGCAAAGGGGTGGCCCCTCCGACCGTGTAGCCGAGCGGTCTACGGGGGAAGAGTCGTCTCCGACTGCTTAGCTGGGATGGCTTGGGATGGAGATGAAGTTGGCCCCAGATCATATAGCTCGGTTGGCTCGCGAAGGGGTGGTCCCTTCGATCGTGTAGCCGAGCGGCTCATGAGGGAAGAGTCGTCTCCGACCGCATAGCCGGATTGGCTCGGGAAGGAGATGAAGTTGGTGATAGGTTTTGTGGGTCCTTAAGGCTATAAAATCGACGTTTGGCCTAAGTCGGATGAAAGACGAGACCAAATTAAGCAGCGAAAAAAACAACTTAAACTATTTTAAGTCTAGCCCTAAAGAGTTAAACCTTATCCAGAATCTCTACTATCCCGGAGTTGGGTCCGACCAATCCCTAAGGATAGATCTATCAACCTATTTACAATTATAAATGCACGTTTAATTAACTACATACCTTTCATTTCATTTACGCAGAATACGAAGTGTCGTTTTCAGCAACGTTTCTTTATACCCGAAGCGATGCACTGTGTCGCTACTCCCAAGCCGAACCACATCCTGAGGCGAGCAACACCCTTGTCATCGAGCCAATCACATGCCAAAGCAAGTTTCACCTTAAGTGGATCCTCCTTCAAGATTTTGGATCCGATCTGAACTCCTTCATAGCTTTGCTAGAGCCCGATCAGGAGCAAGGAAAAATTAGGGAGAAGATGGAATTATTAAGTTAAGCTTAGATCCGAGCTCGCTCATGTTTAATGCAGCTACTCAGATCTGCAGCTTGGTGCAAGTTTCAAGGAGGAAGGTATGCCCTTATTGCTATAGGTGGCTGACCCTTCATATTTCTCAATTACGGATGTGTGACTAAAACTTTTGGAGAAGAAAAATCAATTTAGTTTGCCTTAATGAAGGCCAAACTTTGACGAATTTTCTCTCTCTCACCGTTGAGCTCCAAGAATG
This sequence comes from Scilla litardierei, assembly GCA_030789695.1. Classification (NCBI taxonomy): domain Eukaryota; kingdom Viridiplantae; phylum Streptophyta; class Magnoliopsida; order Asparagales; family Asparagaceae; genus Scilla; species Scilla litardierei. The sequence continues at coordinate 665,982,373 of CM061142.1, read as the reverse complement.
ATGTCATACATCGTTGCGAAGAGAGTTGAACGGTGAACACGTAAACGATGTGTCATTCCAAATTCATTTGACCCTTCAAACGAGACTCTACAGATAGTCAAAAATTCAGCACTTAGCCAAAATTCACAGCCACCGAAAGAAGGGTTCGTAACCCTAAAATGTGCTTCCCATGGCATGGGCCCGACCTTCACCGCACACTAGCTGGGTTGGGCGCGTGCGCGGGCGGGCATGCCTTGCCTACTGCCAGAGGCACGGGCGTGTGCCCATATTAGCGGGCGCGGTCGGCCGCCCGCCTTACGGGCATAAGCGCATGAGATGTAACGACCCGCTTTCCAGGATACCCGAAAAGTATGAATCCGTCGCAAGTATTCCCAGATCAACGAGGGTTACGTAGAAAGAGAGAAAGGAAGAGAGTAAAAAGAAAACTGCATGTTACCATGCACATGCTTGGAAGTACAATTAAAGCTTAATCACAAATATAACACAAATAACAAAAAAAAGTACAACACGTCATCTTATTAATACATTAATACATCTTTTACATACATCATCTCTGAACAGAGTACAAAAGAAATAAAACAATAAAATCCCCCAAAGAATACCAAAAGGAAAACGCTCACATTTTGTACAAGGTAGAACTCACTCTCTAACTACTCCTGAAAGTACAACTGGACCAAACTACCTTCTGAGGCTCCATCTCTTAGTAGCTCCTGAGTCTAGCTCTGCTCTGACTATCCTGCTTCTAGACATTAAAAAGTAAATTGGGCATGTCAACGTGTGACCCGGTAGGATTCCTAACTAAGCTAGGTAGGACCCAGTTTAGAACCAGACTACCTATCTAAGAAGGATGGTCTAACAAGTAAGGGTCACAATGCATATGAACGTATTCACGGCATGATATGCAAGCATTAACGAAGAACTTGTAAAACATTCATAAGTAACCATATTATAACATGCAAGTGCTGAAAGTAAACATTGGAACATGTTGACATGGGGTGATAGCATTAAAGTAAATAGATGTGCAGGCCAGCATGAGATACCAGCACTTAAGTAAACAGAGGAACACATAAACATGAGATAACAGCTTTTACATTTAAAAGAAGATTACTTTAGGTTATCAATTTACATGTTTGGGAACTCTGTAAATTGTAGGACACTTAAGGAGCATGATTTCATCCAGGGTGGGTGAAAAGTGGTACCTCAACCAGCGACACGAGCACTGGAGGGGCCTCTCGTAACTCCTCAGAAGGGAGTGAGAAATCTCGGGGTTTAAGTGGAAAATGGAGCAAACCATCATTTTGTTGGGAGATTTATGCCCTCAGTTTATTTGTATTGGATGCAAATAGATTTTATAAGTCGTAAAGAGTTTGCGATATAAGTTTAGAACATTAAAGATGTGGAAATTTTGCATATGATGCAAAAGGAGAATTAAATGTGTCATAAAACATTTACCTACATATTTAAACATGTTGAAATGGTTACCTGGACGACGGGATCGTCCCGGTCTAAACGCATGTTCAAACCGCATAAAAAACGGACACCAAACGTGCAAAATAGAGCCAAAACAGTGTCATAAGGCCCATATAGGGCATTGCGGGTCGGGCCCACTTCAGCGGGTGCCCGACCGGTGTACGCACCTGTAAGACGGGTGGGCACGCGCTAGCACCCGTCTGTAGAAAGTGGGCACGCGCCAACTAAGGCGGGCACACACCTGACATCACGCAGGCACGCGCCCGCGTGCACAGTACACAGGCACGTGCCTGCATGTTGTGCATGCGCCAGCTGTTGTTAGTGCACATTGACGCATATGGACCATGTGGTGGGCTCCATGCCTCGGGTTGCGAACCCTGGGCTTGGCTGTTTTTGTAACGGCTCATTTTTTGCGAAAAAACTGAGTTTGGGCTATCTTTGGACACTCATTTGAGGAGTCAAACGAGGTCGGAATTGAGTGCCGTTCAAACCTACGAGTTCACCATTTAATCCTCTTCGATTTGATGCCCAACGGCGGGGGAGGAAAAATTCACCAAAGTTTGGCTTTTGTGAAAGGCAAACTTTAATTAATTTTTCTTCCAAATTTTTTTAGTCCTACATCGGATATGGAGTAAAGGTGAGGGGTCAGCAGCCTATATAAATAGGGGCTTACTCTCCTCCTTGAAACACGTCCCAAGCTCCAGATCTGAGTAGCTCCATTAAACTTGAGCAAGTCCAGATCTGAGCTTAAATTAATTATTCTTTTTCTCCCTAAATTCGTCATTGCACTTGTTCGGGCTCTAGCAAAGCTACGAAGGAGCTCAGATCGGATCCAAAGTCTTGACTGAGGATCCATTCTAGGTGAAATCTTCTTCAGTATGTGGTTAGCTCAGCGACAACGTGTTGGATCTCCTGGCACACCAAATACACTAGGGGAGTGAATAGTGTAAATCACGACGATATTGCAAAATTAAAGGTTAATAAAAAATTGCAATGAGAGTGCGAAAATAAAAGATCACAATCCAGAATAATTCAAACGCAAACACGAAGATTTTTATCCTGGTTCGGATCCTTGTGATCCTACATCCAGTCTTCTACCCCGTAGAGATTTGAATTCACTAAAACACTTGCTCCCCGCAAGTAATCAACATACAAAGATGCCAACACTCCCTATGTTGCAAACTTGTACAATCTCTCCAGCAAGAGATTCACCAAATAAAATAAAGAAAGAGTATGAAACAATATCACCAATAGCCTTGATAATATCGGAATGATAGCGCAAGGTTGGTGATGGAATCTCCAAGGTTCAAGATGTGAATTGTGGTAGAACACTCTTGGAAATTGGACTTCCTAAAGGGGCAGAATTTCTGCAGAGTTTTCCCTATGAAAATTTGAAAATCACACATTTTCAAGAGAGAGAAAGAAACCTTAAGAAAAGAGAAAGTGAAAGAATTTTTGTGTTTTTTAGACAGGGGGTCTAGGGGTCTATTTATAGTCCAAAAAGTTAGTTTTTGAACGTTGGATAACTGCCTAAATTTTCAAAAAATTCTGAGCCATTTTTCCAAAAATTAGTCCACTAGGCAAAAGTATTAATCGACTAATAATGCTGACAGGTCAGAAAATGACTGTTGAAGTGTCCTTTGATAAAAACGGATATAAACTTCCACAAACGGACAAAAACGGCTAAGACTGACAAAGTGACGTTGGAAGATAGTTTATAACTGCCATTAAATAATTATAAAAATTATTTAATAGAAATCAATTATAATAACTGACGTTATAACTATATGAAAACTGTCTGGTAGACTAGGGAAATCTATTAGTCGACTAGGAACAAAATTTTAAGAAAATTTCAGAATTTGATCCTTATGATTGGGAAATATATTTTGAAAAGAAAAATTATTTTGTTTTTCTTAATAAAATAAGAAAAAGTTTGTTAATCGACTAGGAGAAAATGCTGGTCTGCTAATTTTTCTGAAGTTTGGATTTTGAGGCTGAGTCCTAAAGAACTAAGATAGAGTATTATCAAGGCTTTAACAATCTAAAGTTTTGCAAGAATAAAAGATAAAATTACATCATCTTTCTCAAGATATAAGAATTCATTGCTTGAGCTTCATCGTGCATTTTGATGCTTTTTCCATTGTACCAGCCCTCCGTCGACTTAACTAGGGTAGTGTGGAAAGCTCGGCAAAGGTATGGCTTGTCTGCCCCAAGAAGCAGCATCATGTTTAGGTATTTGCGGATGTGTGCCCACGGGTCGCCTTTGCCATCATATGTCGGCAAGGTGGGAAGTGTGAATTTTGGGAGAAAAGGAGTAGACGTGATGTTCTCCTTCAATGGGGTCTGTCGAAGTGCAGAATGGATAAGTTGGAATCACTCATCCCCGCCTTGCATGTAAGTGGCTCCTGAGGATCGGTTGGGAATGTCCTCCGCCTCTCTCCTCCCATATCCACCTGCAAAATCGGGAGGGTTATAGCCTGGAGAGACCCCATTTATTACTTGATCCAGGATGCTACGAGTCGCTTGCTTATAGTTGGAGAGACTGGGTCCTCCCTAGAAACCGAAGGTACGGTTATCATTCCCCATTTCGCCGTATTGGTGAGATGCAAGAGTTGTATTGAGTGGGGCAATCTCTTGCCAATTCACTCTCGAATCTCTTAGATCCCTAAGCATGGCAGCACCTCTCGTCGGTGTCGGAGTTGGATTTGGAGGTGGTAGTTGCTCATTTACGAGTGATGGATCTCCCATGTTTTAACGCACCAAAGTCACTAAAATGCTAAGACTCTTGTTGAATCGATCTATAAATCGGTCGAATTGCTTCTGGGACACCTTAGGTACCTTGGTGGTTCTTCTGGGTCCTTTTGATGAGGATGTAGAGTCTGAGGCATCCTCCACCTGGACGCTATTCACGGTTTGATTCTCGTTTGGACATGGGTTCGGTCCGACGTTGCTGGGTCTAGCCGACATAGCTTGTTGATTGCTTTGGGATGTCAAACAGATGAACGTTTTCCATAGACGGCACCTAACTGTTAAGGCCAAACATGACCGAAACAATTGAGAGGTTGACATGTATCCTTTCTTGGTGAGTTGGAGCCGTGTCAGTCGGTCGAGTAGGATCCTAGGTTGGAGGAACCCGGGTTGTTGATGGGTGGTAGTCGATTTGCAGTGCTCGTTCGGCACTCGAAGTCGATCGATATAGAGAGGCTCAGGTACGACCTTCTCACGGGATCAGGACTCAATGATTTACACCACAAGGAAGCGTCAGGGGGGTCAGATCTGGGTCCCACCTAGATCCCCTCTGATGCTTAAGTTAGAATAAGACTTAAGAGAGGGAGGAAGCGTGGGGCAGCTGAGATCGACCTACTGAGACTCGTCTCAGGTCTGGCGTCGCAAGCTCTTTTGGGGAAGAAATATAAGATAAAATATATAATCTCATAGTATCAGACTCATACCCCCTCTATTCTGTCCGTCCCCCTGTATTTATTGACCTTTGGGATCTCTTCAGTGTCATTGGGAGGTTAACGGTCACCAATTATGTTGCCATGATCTTCCCCATTTAATAGGGGTAACCGCCACCCACGTCTCCGCTATTTTTGAGCTCATCTTCAATCACACGTTTAATTGGTGGGAGTGCAACGGGCGATTGGTAACTGTGCTTTGACCAGGTTATCTTCAGGCCTCTTTAGTGGACTCCGCGGGCCTCAGACGCCATTCGAACGAGCCCCCTCGAGTGTTGGCCCGATGACTCAATATCAATGTATTATCATAATTATGATAGCTAAAGCAAAGTAGAGCACCGCAATGTCTCAAGAAAATAGATCAAGAGAAGTGACAGTTTAAAAAAAGCTAATAAAATTTCATGGACACGTCTATTTAGATTTTTTTATTTTTGATAGAACACGTTTATTTAATTTTAATGTGAGCTAATAGAAGATGTGTAACCAACTTATGGACCCTAAATTAAGGTCATTTTGATGTGCAAAAACACTAATTAACTTTCAAAAGAATCCCTTTTTCATTTGTAATAGGACTAGAAATACCCCGTGCACACAACACACAGGCACCCAAAAAAAACCCGCTCATCCCATCAGAATGTGGGTCCTCACATGTGTGCTTTCCTGTATGTAATAGGACTAGAAGTGTGGGTGTGTGATCAGGCTTTGTTGTTGTGGTGGTGGGCCCCAACTGCTGAGGTGGCAATGTGATATGACACTCTACTGACACCATTGCCTTGGCCAACATTCTCTCGTGGTGGAATGCTCTCTGTTTTAATATAGATCTTTGTTACTATCCGTAACTTGAGAAGGTGCATATATGCATAACAAGACCAACGACGTTGGGTTGTGCTATATACACCCTCAAATAGGGGGTGTATGTACTGTTTTTTGTCAAAAAAAATGAAAAATATGTCACATCACATGTCTCCTCACACACTCTCCCCCTAATTTTTTTGTTTGGAGAGCAATCAACTATGGCAAGAGCCCATGATCCCATTTTATTATATTTCATATGGGCGGGGAGACCAATAGTCTCTAGAATACCAAAGGTTCGCCCCACTACCATGTAGTGGGGTGTTATGGTGGATAAATGAGGATACCATAAGTCTCCCCACTCATAACATTCCCCCTTATCCATCCATTACCTTGGACTTAGCATATGAATACTTCCGGATTCATGATGCTAATGGGGTGGATACTTCTGGATCCAGAGTAAACATGTTTGCCTCATTAAAACCGTAGCAGTGGAAAACCCAGTGGGAAAAACCAACAGTCTTAGGGAAAAAGAGTACAACCCACAGGTTACTCCCCATGATCCATACAAGCTTCAGGCTTGTAGGTCTCTGAGTTGTCTCATCCCGATTCCTTTTACAAGCTTTACAAAAATACATCTAGGCAGAGCCTAAGTGAACAAATCAGCTAAATTATTTCAAGACTGAATCTTCTGTATTTCAACTTGCTTCTCCTTTTGTAGGTCGTGCGTCTAGAAGAACTTAGGAGATATGTGCTTCGTCTTGTCATCCTTGATGAAACTAGTCTGTAGTTGAGCTATGCAGGCTGCATTGTCCTCAAAAATCGTGGTTGGTTCAAGGTCACCAGTCTTTAGGGCGGTAGTAATTAAGATGTGATGAATCACTGAACGAAGCCATACACATACTTTACTTGCTTCTTGGATCACGAGGAGCTCGAAATGGTTAGAAGAGATAGCTGTAGTGGTTTACTTCACAGATTTCCAGGATATGGCTGTACCACCGTAGGTGAACACAAAACCAGTTTGTGATTTCTCGGTGTGAGGATCGGACCTGTAACCTGCATCTACATAACCAATTAAAGTGGGAGATCCAGTTTTAGGGAAATATAATCCTAGGTCAATCAACCCTTGGAGGTAGCACAGAAGCTGCTTAACTCCATTCCAGTGGCGCTTTGTGGGCGCTGCACTATATCTGGCTAGAAGATTTACTTAGAACGCTATATCAGGACGCGTACAATTAGCCAGATATAGAAGTGCTCCAATGGCACTAAGATAAGGTACTTAAGGATATAACATTTCCTCCCCCTCTTCCAGCAGACGAAAGGGGTCCTTATGTACATCCAAGGATCTTACGACCATCGGTGTACTTATAGGATGAAATTTATCCATAGGGAAATTTTTCAGTAATTTCCTTGTATATGTGGATTGGTGTAACAGGATACCACCATGTAGGTTGTCGATCTGTAAGCCAAGACAATACTTTGTTTTGCCTAGGTCTTTCATTTCAAAAGTATTCTTTAGGCTTGCAGATATCTCAGCGATCTCTGCAGGAGATCCAATAAGATTTAAGTCGTCCACATAAACGGCGACTATAACAAATCATGTTCCCGATATTTTAATAAAGATACATGGACAGACTTCATTATTGATGAAACCTTGCCGTGCAAGGAAATCACTCAGTCTGTTATACCACATTTTACCCGATTGCTTAAGACCATATAATGATTTTTGAATCCTTACAGAGTAGACGTCCCGAGGTCTTTCTGCTATCTCTGGAGGTAATTTATATCCTTCAGGGAGTTTCATATAGATTTCTTTGTCTATATTTCCATATAGGTATGCAGTCACAACGTCCATGAGCTGCATTTCTAGGCTTTCCAGAGATGGTAGGCTTAATAAAAATCGAAACCTGATCGCATCCATAACAGGGGAATATGTTTGTTCATAATCTATCCCAAGTCGTTGGGAAAATCCCTGTGCTATAAGCCATGCTTTGTAGCGAACGATCTCGTTATTTTCATTTCTTTTTCTGAAGAAAACCCACTTATAACCCACAGGTTTTACACCTTCAGGTGTTTGGACTACTGGTCCAAAAACTTTGCGTTTCAAGAGTGAGTCCAGCTCTACTCCTATTGCCTCGTTCCACTTTGGCCGATTGATGTGTCCATATTTTACATCTTTTCATAGCATCATGCCATTGCATTTCATGCCATATTCGCATCCAAATCCTGTATTTTCTACGATATTGCAATTCTAACACTATATTCGAGTTTTGTAGAGTTTTATGGATTTTTAGGGATTTTGGAGTGATTCGGGACCCATTTTGGATATAGACACATCCGGCATGCCTTGGGGCCCATTGGTGAAGCTCTACAGTAGTTCGCCGAGTTTTGGAAGCCAAGGGAGGAGTGGAGGAGAGTGCAAGAAGAGAGGAGAATCTGTCAGGAGCTTCAGCTGATATTTTCCCAGGCGACTCGACCGAGCAGATGAATGATGCCTGATACGTACCCTGCTCGACCGAGTAGCATGGTGACTCAGTCGAGCAGCTCCCATTTCCGAAGCTCAATCAACCTCCTACTCGAGCCGAGCAAGACTCATGGTGACCGAGTCAGCTGGCTGCTCGACTGAGCAAGGCTGACTCGGGCCTAGCAGACAGATTAGAATTTTTCGGATGAGCCCGACTTACTGACGTGCTCGACCGAGCAAGAGGGCTGCTCGACCGAGCAAGCTCCTGCTTGACCGAGTCACTGACTCGGTCGACGACAATGAAGGCTATTTTCAGAAAATTCTCGTAGCCGTCTGATGCACAGAATGGAGTGAAGTGCAGATCTGGGGATTGCGTGAAGAGAGTTCGTTCTTTTGTAAGTTTTTGAATTAGGTTTTGGAGGAGAGGAGATTAGAAACTATTTTTGTAAGATCTAAACTAAATTTCTTGAGGATTATTGCATTCTTTTTTTGGAAGATCTATAATTCTTGCGTTCTGGAATTCTTAGGATTTCTTCGGATTATTATTTTCTATTGTTTCTCTTCGCCTTCGGTACGTAAGCTATTCAATCCTTATTCGATTAATTTGCTACGATGTTTTCCCTTATAAAAACCGCATTTTTATTCGTCAAAATCGCCATGAGTGAGTAGTCTCCTCTAGGGTTAATGGGTTAGCCCTAAGACTTTAGGGGGAAGATGTAGATCTGGATCTCTAGGTTGAATTGGGAATATATGGGAGTATTTCGGTCGATCCTTCCGAATCCCAATGATAACCCGCACTGAGATCATGCCCACGGTCTGTGGAATTGATGAGCTTAAAAGGTATCCTTGGGATTTGAACAGGAAAATCGGTAGATCCAACCAAGGCTCGTGACCATGCCCGGCTCGTGCCTTGAGGAGATCCACCGATGAACTATATCGCTACATTAACGGCTACCGCCATTGCATCAATGAGAGCCACCGAAATACCACGAAATTCTAACCCACGAGAGTGGTTTGAATTGACTCACCCCCTAAACCTAATGCAATATAAGGATCCTATTCCAACATCGATCTCCAATGGTCCTAGTGGTGATCCCTAAAACCATAGTTCTCTTTATTACCAAATCAACAACATCAAAACCAAACTTTCCCAACCGATAGCTATCTCACTTCGTGATATAAAAATAAGATGAGACAACAAATACACTGTCACCATCCCTGTGGGATCCGACATCTTTTATACTATAATTTGACACCGTCCGCTTGTGGATAGAGCCCGGAATTGACACCTAGGAGCCGTATCACGCCTAGCGACCGTAACACCGCTAGGTGGAATTTAGGTGTAGGTTCCGGATGCGTCAAGTTTTTGGCGCTGTTGCCGGGGATGGAAATAGTGTACCTCAGTTTATTTTTATTTCGAAGAGTTTGCTAGCAAATCTTTCCATTTCTTATCTTTCCACCATTTTATTCCTTTTTTTATTGCTACCTTTCTACTAACATCTCCCTCCAGCTAGTAATCATACTTAAGGAATCAGACATGATGGAGATGGTGATGCAAGTGCAATGGACCAGTTAGTCTGACAGTAACTCAGATGAGTTTAGCTTTTCTCTGTATCATTTACATGGCCTTCAGGATTTGCATATAGACGAATCCATGATTGAATGTGCTACTAAAGAATTGATTGATGCAGTTCGGTTTATCGGATCAGGAACCTATGTTGCAGGTAACATAAATCAGCAATTGGTCATGGATCATGTAATGAGCAATGTTTCTGATGCAGGTATCCTTGAGGGTGACATTCACATAAGCTTTGAAGGGGAAGTGATGTTCCTTTAGACTATTGAAGCCCTACCTGTTGACACGTGCTGGAGAGAGACTTGTTAATTAGATCCATTGAATGATTCCCAGCTACTGAGTAAAATGGAAAGTGTAGTGGCTGACGCATGGGTCCAGGGTCCAGTGGAGTTCCCTATAGACGACCCGGTTACACAAGAACTCTCGGTCTTTATTGCGAATGCTTTCTACAATGCGTATGCCTTGGATGGCGTCCCCATCGCTGATGGAGTCTATGTGCGATACGAGGGAGACGCAATATGCTTCTACAACGATAGCATCCCACAGATTGCGACATGTGAAGAACACGTCTGTGAGGGATACACGGATTCCGAACCAGTGCAAAATCACATTGACCAGGGAAGTTCTCCAAACTCTATGTTCGATAGCGAATGCGTACCTAAGTACTTTACCTCTGTTGACAGGTCCGCTATGGAAACGGAATTTGCAGACATCTGCCACGACATACCATCGTCTCCCTGCGCATCCTATAAATCTGCCGACAAAGAGTTTCCAGCTTCTGAACCGACAACTTAGGATGCATCCTTCTCACAGGTGAGCGACGATGGGAGTAAAACGCCCCCTCAGGTAGAACTAAAACCTCTTCCAGCTAATTTGAAATATGCTTTCTTGGATGAGAATTCCACATACCCTGTTATTGTCAATGCAGCCCTTACCGAACCCCAACTAGAAAGCCTCCTAAAAATCATTAGATACCATAGAAAAGTAATAGGGTATAACATTTCTGACCTGAAGGGCTTCAGTGAAACCATATGCACCCATATGATTCATCTTGAGGATAAGGACGCCACTTCCATTGGGCCTCAAAGGCGATTAAATCCCAACATGAAGGAGGTAGTGAAGGAGGAGGTTTTGAAGCTATTAGAGGCCGACATTATTTATCCCATTTCCAACAGTAAATGGGTTAGCCCTGTGCAGGTGGTCCCCAAGAAAGGGGGTATAACAGTCGTTAGAAACGAAAAAAATGAGTTAATATCCACTAGTACTGTCACTGGTTGGTGTATGTGCATCGACTACAGGAAACTCAATAAAGCCCCCAGGAAGGACCACTATCCTCTACCCTTCATTGACTAAATGCTTGAGCATTTAGCCAAACACAAATACTTCTGTTACCTAGATGGATACTCCGGGTTTTTCCAAATCCCGTTACATCGGGAAGACCAAGAAAAGACAACGTTCACATGCCCATATGGCACATTCGCCTACGAAGAATGCCGTTTGGGCTATGTAATGCACCTGCCACATTTCAAAGGTGCATGACGTCTATTTTCTCGGATTTCATCGAAAATATTATGGAAGTCTTTATGGACGATTTTTCTGTTTATGGCACCGAGTTCGATGATTGTCTAGCCAATTTATCCAAAGTTTTAGAATGGTGACATGACAATAATCTGACCCTAAATTGGAGAAAATGTCATTTCATGGTGACATAAGGGGTTGTGCTTGGCCATGTCATCACCTCTAAGGGAATTGAGGTTGATAAAGCCAAGGTCGAAGTTATCAAGAGTTTACCGCCTCCCACAAACCTTAAGGGTATCCGTGGTTTCCTAGGACACACGGGGTTTTACCGACGCTTCATAAAGGATTTCTCTAATATTGCTCGCCCTCTCACAGAGCTCCTCGCCAAGGATGCTCCTTTTGTGTTTACTGATGACTGCTTGCTAGCCTTTAACAGGTTAAAGGAAGCTCTCATCTCAGCCCCGATTATACAGCCTCCAGATTGGAATCTGTCATTTGAGCTGATGTGTGATGCCAGTGACCAAGCAGTGGGGGTCGTTCTTGGCCAAAGGAAAGAAGGAAAGCTTCATGCTATATATTATGCTAGTAAGACTCTGGATGATGCTCAAAAGAACTACACCACTACGAAAAATGAGCTGCTAGCCATGGTTTATTCTATCGAGAAATTCAGATCATACCTCTTGGGGTCTAAAGTGATTATCCACATGGACCACGCGGCACTGAAATACCTATTGAGCAAGAAGGATGCTAAACCGTGTTTGATACGGTGGATCCTACTCCTCCAAGAATTTGATATTGAGATCAAAGACAAGAAAGGAGCGGAGAATGTAGTAGCAGACCACCTATCTTGGTTAATTCAAAAGCACGGGGATGCCAGCTTGCAAATTGATGATTCTTTCACCGGTGAACAGTTATTCGCAGCAAACTCCTCTGAAGCCCCTAGGTACGCAGATATAGTGAACTACCTAGTAAACGGCATAGTCCCGCAAGGGTTGTCAACTTACTTGAGGAGGAAGTTCCTACATGACGCCAAGAGCTACTTTTGGGACGACCCGTACCTGTTCAGGACATGCACCGATGGGATCATCAGACGATGTATCCCAAAGGAAGAGGTGACCTCCATCATTTCGCATTGCCACGATCAACCATGCGGGGGACACGCAGCGGTCACCAAAACCACGGCAAAAATCCTCCAAAGTGGTTTCTACTGGCCCACTATATTTAGAGATGCGAATGAATACATCAGAAAATGCGATAGATGCCAAAGGACAGGAAACATCACGAAGAAGAATGAAACACCCCTTCAGGGCATCTTAGAGATAGAACTATTTGACTATTGGAGCATTGACTTTATGTGGCCCTTTCCATCCAGTAATGGCAATAAGTACATCTTGGTCACCGTTAATTACATCTCGAAGTGGGTGGAAGCCATGGCCACCCCGACAAATGACACGAGGGTAGTATCCAAATTTTTCAAGAATACCATCTCTCCTCGTTTTGGAGTCTCCCAGACAATCATAAGTGATGGAGGGATCCATTTCATCGAGAAGAAGTTTGAGACGATGCTAAAAAATATGGAGTTCATCACAAGGTCGCTCTTGATTACCACCCTCAAACTAGTGGTCAAGTGGAGGTATCCAACAGGGAAATCAAAAGCATCCTGGAGAAAACGGTGAGCGCCTCGAGGAAAGATTGGTCACACAAGTTAGGCGATGCCCTTTGGGCATATCACACCGCCTTCAAAACTCCCATCGGAACAACCCCCTATAGACTAGTATATGGAAAAGCTTGCCACCTTCCGGTAGAATTGGAACACAGAGCGTATTGGGCAGTAAACAAAATGAACTTTGACTACCAGAGTGCCGCCACGAGACGAACCTTGCAAAGCAACGAGCTTGACGAAATTCGTCGACACGCCTATGAGAATGCAAAGATATATAAGGAAAGAACCAAGGCTTATCATGACAGGAACATCACGGTGGTTTGCCATGATGTCGGTGACCAGGTACTTCTCTACAATTCAAGATTACCCCTCTTCCTTGGGAAATTAAAGTCAAGGTGGTTCGGCCCTTACAAGATAGTAAGTTTATCTCCGGGAGGCACCGTACAGCTCGAAGGAAAAACGACAATTTCAAAGTAAACGACCAGAGGATTAAACCGCAGAGAGCAAGAGAACCAATTAGGTAAGAGGAGACATACCTCCTTGAGGAATCCCCACTATTTGTTGAAGAACTTGATGGAGTCGAGCTCATGACTCAAAACGAGCGCTTATCGGGAGGCAACCCGGCTTTTTACATCTCTCTATTTTTTGTTTTTTGTTTCACCTAATCTGGGAAACGAAGTAAAAGCGCCTTCCCTTTCTGCAGGTTGATAGGTAAGGGGACACACCAATTGATGTTCTGAATGGAAGAGAGAGCTGGAGGGAAAACAGCTGAGAGAGGTAAAATAGCTGAATGGAGGAGTCACGAGTGACTCGACCGAGCAGCCACCTGCTCGGTCGAGTAGCGCAGATGACTCGACCGAGCAGCGATCTGCTCGATCGAGTAGCGCAGGCACAAGAAAATATAGGGAAAACGTCGTTCTGTCTACACGGCCCGAGCAGCCTTTGCACGGTTCGAGAAGACAATGACTCGATTGAGCAGCCACCTGCTCGGTCGAGTAGTGCAGGCACGTGAAGACAAGGAAGAAATGGTGTTCTGCCAACATCTGCTCGGTCGAGTAATATTTTGCTCGACCGAGTGAACCAACTGCTCGATCTAGCTGAGAAATGCATATGAGATGCCTCAAAAAAATGTTCTACTTACATGACCTGAGTAGCATCATCTCGGTCCGAGTGGTCACCTGCTCGACCGAGTAACCTTCTGCTCGACCGAGCAGGCCGAAGGGATTTTTTAAATTATATCTTGATTCATCTAAACAGCTAGCTCGACCGAGTAATCAGATGGCTCGGACCGAGTCGCATGCTGGTTGATTACGGGTCTCATTTTAAGTCGGGTTCGAGCTATTTTCTTACACTAAACCATCCTATAACCCTTACCCTAAGCTATTCTACCCTAATCATCTCCCGAGCTACCCCCCTTCCACTCGATCCGGTCGACAACCCACAGCCGCCGCCGCCTTCTCCCGAGCATCCCACAGCCGACGCCGTCCCCAAAGCCGGTTAACTTCTTCCCCCCTCTCTTTCACTCATCTCTCTCTCTCTCTCTCTCTCTCTCTCTCTCTCTCTCTCTCTCTCTCTCTCTCTCTCTCTCTCTCTCTCTCTCCCCCTCTCCCCCCCTCCTCCTCTTCCTCAGGTTCCTCCCCCCACCTTTCCCAGCCCCCACCCCTAATTCCTCCTAAGCCTCAACCGAGCAAGACTAACGCTCGGTCGATCTCTGCACATTAATTCTCCTCGCCTGACATTACTCTCTATTATCTCAGGTACGTGGCGTCTACATAGAAGGGGGATTCTAGGAGCGGCTTGAGGGATACTCCCAATCAGCAGCTGTCGCGTGACCGATCACATCACCGCATCGTTCGTGTCGGTACATTCTTTCCCCTATTTACTTTACATTCTGCCACACGCTTTTATTCTGCTTGCAAAATGCCGCCACGCCATACAAGAGCCACAAATGCCGACACCGGCACACCAAACCCTAGGCCCACTCGGCGCATGCGTCGTACACGATCACCCACACAGGACCATATTGTTGGCGAATCATCCACCACTTCACCCCTGCCAAACAACGCCCCAACCCTTCCCGAGCGTCTACATATCGGCGACACATCATATGACGTTACCTTCCGTGACACTGACCAGGGTGACCAGTTCGCCGCCATGCTCCTACTCATAGTTCAGGGGGCGACACTACTCGACAGTCAGTCGAGCAGGACCTCCCTTTCTTTCACAACATATTAGGCACTGGCGAGCCGACCCACCTGTTGAACTACAGCCACCCTCCACATTTTCTGGTCCACAGCAGAGGGACACATCACCACCTCCAGAGGGTGGTGCCTCTGCTTGATGCTGTCCCTATCCACTTTTTGCCTCCTCCATATTATATTGTACCCATCTGTCTCTTCGGGGCCCTGATCTTACACAGCTTGGGGGAGGACACTCCTTGCATCACTTCATGCATTTGCATCATGTTCTTCATCTTTGCATCATATCATGTTTTGTCTCTTCTATATAGTTTTATTTTCTATTCCTTTTCTATCCCCTCACCCACCTACCCTTTCTAGCATTATCTCTTGCATACTAGCGTTTTCTCAGCAGTAAGGACACTGCTGGGTTTAGCTTGGGGGATGACCGCTATCGCTTTATTTTTCATTTTTATTTTATATTTTTCTTACTTTTTCAGCTTTTTAGTTTACTTTTCCACCCATTTTCCACTTTTTATCTTTTTTTCTCATTCAGCATCACGTTTTTCGTTTTTTGTCATGCATGCATCCCTTTTCTCATTTTCTTGTTTTCTCTGCCCTTTTTCTTTTCTACTAAGGATGTTCTGCATAATGATACATCTCGTTGCCCTCAGTAGCTACTCACGATGCTTATTATCTGATGACATTCTATTTAGAGTAGTTTCAGTTTTACTTTCTATATGCGTGCATATTCTTTTGCCGATCTCTCTAAATTAATACCTGTTATGAATTGAAAATCAAATGCATGAAATAGTATCTAGTATGTGCTTTGTTGGGTAATGCACCTAGGTTCACGCATCATTAGAACACTTGGAGCACTTGCTTTATATCTCATTTACTTCTGTTTGCATGCTTGATGTTATTGTGCTTTTTACTGCGTGCTTTTCAATATTCATCAAGATGAATGAAAATATACATGCTGATTATGAGTTTAGTTAGAGTATTATCTTATTGAATCGTTGTGCACCTCTTATGAGTGAACCGAGTGATTTATTATTTTCCTTCTCCACATATCTTTATGATTCTCTACATATCAGTTGGTTTCACTCCTATAGCTACCCTTACCGTATCCTACTTCATAAAAATCCCAAAAGAAGAAAATATAGCTTCTAAATAAAATGAAAAAAAAGAAAAGAATGAAAAGAAAAAAAAGAAAAAAGAAGAAAAAGAAAAAGAAAGAGAAAAAAATAAAAAGGAAAGAAAATAAAGAAATTGTTATGAATAGGACACATTGTGCCTGTTGGGTATCCACCCACATGAGTAACCATTATGAATACTATATAAAGGAGGCTAGGGGTTTCCTAGCCTCAACCTTCTCCAAAATCTGTTTCTACTTCACAACACGTAATCAGCACGATCACGCTCATTGGAAAAGGCGGCGACGCGCGAGGAAGGAGATCCATCAACCGCTCAGTCTAAGAAGATCGTAATATTCTCAACGGGGAGCGAAAAGGGCATCCTTCACCAACCGTCGTCTAGATTCCCTCGTCGAATCTAGAGGTAAATATCAAAACTTTTTAGATCTAAACTTGCGTTTTCACGTAGATCTGCATGTTTTAAGATCAAAAAGTTTGAAAACACGGTAAAAATCATTTTTTTATTTAGATCAGCATGTCTAAAAACAATAAAATCAGTTTTTTAATAGATCTAAATGCTAGAAAAATCAGTTTTTTACCCCCAACCTTGATCCATACTCCGCACGCCTGAAGGGCGAAACGACGGTGCTCTACGAGCGCCGACGGCGGTAAAATGCCGCGGCCATCGACCGAGTCGGCCACAGCTACAAGCCGCAGCGGCCGCGGCCCGCCGCCACGACGACAGCAGCCCGCCGTCGCGGCGACGCGCCGCACGGGCCCCTAGGGTTTTTCGGAAACCCTAGCCCTAAACGGGCCATTTTTTCGGGGGATGCCCAAATTAACCCTAATGGGTTGTTTTCATGGCCCAAAAGCCTGAAAATTAGCCCATTTACACAAATAATTTTTCCTTTTTTATTTTTGGCCCCAAAAGCCTAAAATAATTAAAGAAATCTTAAACGTTATAAAAGGGTTAAAGCGGAATATAAAACATTAAAAATATGGATCAAAGGTAAAAAGTTTTTTCAAAAATAATTTTTAGCACGTCACACACTATTTAGGTTATTTATTAATCTTTACATGTTCTGTGATATGATTATCTGTGTGGTTGTATATCATTAATATATTATCTGCGTGGATGTGCTATTAGGCAATGATTTTATTAATCTTGTCTTTTTCTGATTAATTATCTGCGTAAATCATCACCATATTTCGTTTGAATTATTTGATTAGTATTAAACGAAAATTTTTCTCTCCATTTTTAATGCTAGTGATGTTGCATACATTTCATTGCCCGTTGCATGATTTAAAATTTAATATTATTACATGTCTGTGATAATTAAGTGAATGTGTAGAAAATTATATACATGCCGCATATTTAATGATTTCTGTGATGTACATTTTATTTAGCATGCTAAAATCACTTTGATATAGTTTAATGCATATAGCTAGACTATATATATCTGCGATGAGATTATTTAAATGCCTGCAGCATATAAATAGCATGTGTATACATCATACTTGTTTCAATTCAGGTTAATTGAGCATAATTTTTAGTTCACAAGCTTTATATTATATGTATGATGGGATCATGATATGACGATATTTATAACAACAAGACAATCATGATTTCAAAAAGTTTAACATCATATCCACTTTGACAAAATGAACCTGAAGTTCAAAATCAAATCAAAAGTCAACACCCTTTCACCCTAATAAAATAAATATTAACAAATACGACGGACTATGCGAAAACTATTTATGCGATCTTTTAAAGATACGCATTTTACGGTATATAGACCTCTCACACTTATTGTCTATATAATCGAATATTGACACCAGCAGTTGTCATAACACCGCTAAACTCTTTTAGAGTCATCTCACTTTACAATGTATGATTCTTCAATCTACTCCTTACTTTTAAGTGTACGCCCGAAGTCGTGACTTAATAAATAAGTGAGAAATTATAAATTTCGTAGCCACGTATTTGTTTTCCCCTCTAAGCATGATAAACTATCCACATAAAATTTGAACGACTTAAGAAAATGGCCTGAAGCTATACTCGAGTATTCAAATAGACTTTTAAAAGTCTCTAATTAATTAGAAAAGTAGAAGTATAAAATAATTTGCTCAAACCCCTGCTTATGTATTCTTAGTAAGACTAATTTTCTTTTTCCTTTATAAATAAGGAAAACTTAAAACAGGGGAAGTCTTGAATAAAATGGGAAAGGAAAGATATGATATACCTCGACATAGAGTAAGCAATATCAGACCAGAAGTTCTGATAAAAGCCATAATGTTTTTGCAAACATAAATGTGCATTAACTTATGCCATATAAAAATACATACATATCTAGTCTAAACGAAGAAAGTCAAATTGACCTTATGTATATTTAGCTACTCCTCGAGGACAAATAAATTTTGAAATCAAATTTAATCTGTTGTCATAACATAAGTCTTAATGAGCATAATTATAGTTGTATGTTTTCAAGAGCACACATCACACTATGTCACTTGTTGACTTCACAAAATTACCAGTATCATTCTCTTGCAGTTTTAATACATTTTATTTTACTGCGTATGATTTGCTATCTTGAATACCCCTAAAAAATAAAATGAGGATTCCATATACTCTCTGAAACTTATACAGTTTCAAAGGATATTCGTCAAAACGAAATCTCTAATGACTCAAGAAATAAATGAAGCCTGAAGCTTTGTCCCATAATGATCCGCACAATAGTCAATGCGAAGATGTAATCCTTCACAGTTTGAACACAGTTCAACTATTACCGGACAAAATTAACTTGAGCATTTTAATGGACTTTTCAAAAGTCCCACATAAATTCAAAAAGAGGAATTAATTTGGAACACCAGAAGTGTCCAGAATCGACCAATTTTGGATCGATATCACCCTGGATTGATGATGCAAGACATCATCAACCAGACGAGCCCGAAGATTCTTCAAAAAGGGTGAAACTTTCATTGTCCTATTCAAAAGGGAAAAATGATTATGAGATCATCTCCATTCACATGGACATTGACTCTCCCCACTTCCTCAAAGGAATTTAAGATGATATACTATCATCATTAAAGATAATGAATACCTTTAGGCCTCTTGAGAGTATCTAAGGGATATAAATAGGCGTTGTCCACTCCCTTAATAGGACTGATGATGTACCTTTGGTGTACTCATCAATATATCCTCTAAATAAATGGTCATTATCCAACCACATTCTTTTATAAAATGGTGGTAACATTGGATAACACTGGGAAATTTAAATGTTTTTGCAACTGGAAAAATATCGAACACCCTGAAGCTTGTGTTCACACCCAAAAATGGGTAATATAAATCATTAAAATGATTTAAACGGATTTCTTATCCATTAAAAATCCAGTTGTAGGTGACCACATGGGAACATGCAATTACATTGCAAACCATCAAAACGCCTCCTTAGAACCTTTTTATATGAGCCTGATCACCTCATATAAACAGTTTCTGAGAACCCCTAACGAGGGAAGCGTTTAGAGCATATCTTATAGATTGTGCCATGATGAGTAGATATTCTCATATCACCACTATAGACCATCAAAATGCAAAACTATTTATCGAAAGTAATTATCCCAGATAAATAGAGTCTGAGCACTCTGAACATGGGAAGCATTTAAAATCACTTCTGCTAAGACGTGCATTGATGACCCTATTTTAAAGATTTAATGAGATCCTGAAGATCCCTCACAACTTTAATTTCCAAGCATTAGTTTCAACAGAAATACTGTAATCATCCATGAGCCTGAAGCTCAATTGACAATTTAAATCATTAATACCTATGATCTGGTTATCATGAATTGTGATGAGATCCTGAAGATCCACACTTATGAAACTGTTAAAACAGTTATCAGACATAGTTACTTACAATATAGATATTGTCAAATTCTCACATCCCTGCTACTAAAAATCC
The DNA here is from genome assembly GCA_030789695.1 of Scilla litardierei. NCBI lineage: Eukaryota > Viridiplantae > Streptophyta > Magnoliopsida > Asparagales > Asparagaceae > Scilla > Scilla litardierei. Next base: position 665,962,163 of record CM061142.1, on the reverse strand, counting down.
AGTTAGGATTGACATACCAAATATATTGGATGCAATCCACCAGTAGCAGAAGTGGATATCCTCAATGGATGAGAGGACATACCACTAGGCTCCAAAGAGAGAAATCTACTCCTGGAGACCGAAAAAGCAATACCACCACAGGAAAGTGAGCTCAAATCCAAAACCTTATTGCAACTTGGTTGCTAAGGACCCATTCTGGATCTGTCCATATTCTTTACCCGTCCCAGAACCTTCACTTCTTCAACGCGTCGTGAAGGAGACACTTCTGGGAGAAATCAAATGATTATAGTACGTACGGGTCGGGTGAGTTTTGGGCAAGAAAGAACACATTTTGTCGACAAATTCTCTTATATTTCACTTTGCCAGTTAAATATAAAATATCGATTCCACAACTCTGCTTTGCCTGAAGCAAATATAGAGATTTGGCCAAATTATAATAACGTGGAATGAGGCAATAATAAGGTGAGCTGGATTGACTTATGAAATATGAGGTGTATGGACCTGAAGTCCTGATATCAAAAATGATATCAAATCCTATGGGATAACTGAGTATTGTAGGAGAATTAAAATAAAATCGTTAGCTATAAGCATTTTAATTTGCTATAGCTTTAGAGGTATAAATCGCTCAAACCAGGAAGTAATCAAGTAAGATGAGCTGAACTCACTTACAAGATGAATCTGATGCATCGACTGGTTTATGTCAAGGCGTAACCCAACGAATGGCAAAAAGAGGAAATTTTTGGTTGATGTTGCTATTGGATGTGACAACATTACCTATATAAAATTTCTTCAAATACATGTATAAAAACTTTCTCTTTACTTTCCTTTTTTTGGGACATGTATTAATAATATGATTAAAGGAAAGTCAACCTAGACAGAGATCCTTAAAAGACTCATACTAAAAGGTTGTTGTTTGCACCACTTAAAAACAGTATTGTTTTTAAGAGAGAAAATTAAAAAGAATTGAGTTTATTTTAATAACTCAAAATATTATCGGATCTCCTGAAGAGAAAATACCGAAATATTTGTTAAATCCTATCTATCATATATGATATGATATGAAAGTCCTAGCTAGGCATAAATTCTTGGCTTACAGAATACGATCATCTTGAAGATGAACTATCATCCTGAAGATGAACTATCATCCTAAAGATGACATTAATCATCCTGAAGATGAACTATCATCCTGAAGATGACAGTAATCATCCTGAAGATGAACTATCATCCTGAAGATGACATTTATTATCCTGAAGATGAACTATCATCCTGAAGATGACAGTAATCATCCTGAAGATGAACTATCATCCTGAAGATGACATTACTCATCCTGAAGATGAACTATCATCCTGGAAATGAACTATCATCCTGAAGATGACATTAATTAATCATCCCGAAGATGAAAACTTCATACAATGACGATTGCTGAAGAAACATTAAAATCATTCTCCACTAAATACACCTATTGGTTGTATGGATATACATTAAAAGACCTCTTTCCGTTAGCTGGAAGAGGGAAAGAATATACAAGGTCCAGAAGTATCTTAAGTGTCTTTGGAACACCCTTTTACATGTTCAACTGCATGCGTCTCTTTTGAGCGTTAGCAGTATAGCTATTAGCCAGGTACAATGCAGGGCCTGCAGCGCACCACTGGACCTGAGATATGTAGCTTCTGCGCTATCTCCAAGGGTTGAGGAAAAATCCTCCATGTTAAATGTATTTGTGTCACGACCCGCTTCCCTAAAATGGAGGCGAGGCGTGACGAGGCCCGCTCAGGCTGGGAGCTGTGAGGCTCTCAGCCTGTAAAGCGTCTAGAAATACCACGCAGATCCATGTAATGTGACACGGAACAAAGACAAGAATAATAGCAAGAGACGAATAATAAATTATCAATCTCAAAATTCCAAATAAAAGTTCAACAACCACCAGAAAAGCCACCAGGCTAACAAAAGAGTCTAAAAAGGCCCAGCATGGCCAACAAGAAAAGCAACTAGCAAGATGGTGCTACTCACCGACAAGCTACAACAACTAACAAGAAACGACGAAGGAAAACTCTACGACTGGTCGCCGGTGTCCTCGTACTCCACGTCAACGGTGGACCCAGGCTCAATGTCCATGAACTCCTCGTCCTCAGCAACGGACTCTGGCTCAGCAACTAACATGCGACACCCAAAGAGAAGGGGCACATGTCAGCAAAGTCTACAAGACTTTGTGCAAGGAAACTAATAGAAAGTAAAAGCAGCCTAGCAATTCTAAAGTATGGCGTGACATGACATTTAAACGATGAGTGCAGCAAGTAAAGTAAACAGCAGTTGTGACATGGCATGTATGACAGCATGGCAGATAAGTACATGGCATGGAAACAAATATCATGACTTGGAAACAAGTAAACATTCACAAGGAATGTCCTAGTCTAGTAGCACGTCGTGCACATGGATTCTGCCTTTTGGCTAGAGAGGCTGTACGGGCCAACTCTTACACTCAAGTGATCGTTTATCCCTACCCCTCCACGTGTATCGAGCATTGGTTTTCAACCAACACATGTGGCCCGCTTCTGGATCACGAGCCAGGAAGTGTTTTTACCAAGTATGGCGTAGGGTTATGCCCGCATAGCAGGAGCCTATCCGGAAACAAGGATTGTACAAGTATTTTGTAGCGTGTGCTACGATGCAACATGCAAATCAGATGACATGAAAAAAAATGCGATGCATGGCAGATATTCAAATAGAAATGCGTACCGTTAGAGAATTTAAATGTGACAAGTAAATGCATGACATGATATGACAAAAGGCAGTTCTAGCTTCGTTGTCAAGCTAGAACTTGAAATTGTGCCTAGACCGCTATCATTTCACGGTCTAGTCTCTTTTACGCTAAAAGCAAGGAAATGGCCTAAAGCATGGCCTAAAACAAGGTTGGCAAGTTTCACTTGCCTGGTACCGAGGTTGTTGATTGACGAGAGTCGTCTCAAAAATTGCTATTCTACGGGAATGGATCACTGTTATGGTAAAACAGAAAATCAGAATTTGATGATCTAATCTGTATTTGTAGTGGAATCCTACAACGTCTAGTAATCCATTTTTATTAGGTTTTCTAAATTTATAGTGTGGGTTATGAAAAGATTAAGGGTAGATCACTAACCGTATATGAAGCGGAAGAAACGATGATCAACGACGCCTATGAATCTACAGGTAGGAGAGGATCTCGACGTATCCGGATTGCCGTCGCCAAATCAGATCTAGCACGGCAACGGATGAAGCGATTCCGAGAAGACTACGGCTGAAGAGATCTCCTGACGGCTGAGATATAACGGATCTGGAGATGAAGGGAAAACTGGAGCAAAAGGAGAATTGGGGATTTTAGAGTTGGCCGGTGGCCTACGGGGTGGTTGCCGGTGCAAATGGGGGTGAGAGGGAGCACGGGAGGAGAAGGGAAGGCAAGAGGAAGATGTGGGATGATTGGGGAAGAAGGTCGGCTAGAAAAAGTGAGGGAAGAAGTGAAAACGTATAGGGTTTAAATAGAAAGAATAAGCGGCGGCTACGACTTAACCTAGGGTTTCTGGGTAGATTAGTCGGTCAGTGAAGAGTGATCGACCGATTAGTTTGGGAACTAGTCGGTCGGTCGTCCAACTGAGACCGACTAAAAGGCAGACAGTAAACAGGGTCTGTACAGGGTAGGAAGATTTTAGTCGGTATGTGAAGGCTCGTCAACCGACTAGTTTGGGAATTAGTCGGTCGGTGAATGTTCATTGACCGACTAAGGGCTGAAACATGATAGACATTAAGTACTGAGAGTTAGTCGGTCTGAGAAGAAACTCTAACCGACTAGTTTCTCAACTAGTCGGTCGATAGTCGTTCTTTGACCGACTAACTGTAAACAGTAACTCGGCTGTCAGAAAGAACTCTGAACTAGTCGGTCGGAGAACAAGTTCTAATCGACTAGTTTCACAACTAATCGGTCGAGGGATGTGCTTAGACCGACTAAGGGTAAACAGTAACTCAGCTGAAATAATTAAGATGAACTAGTCGGTTCCTGAAGAGTTGCCGACCGACTAGATTGCAATCTAGTCGGTTGGTTCTCCTTCTTAAACCAACTAAAATTCATGAAAAGTCTCAAATTGAAGCGCGAAGCTTCGGGAAAGATTCCTATGGCTTCTAAGATCAACCTAGCTTTAAGATATGGACGCTATGAAGCTCATCGTAAAAATACTTACTCCAAGACCATCATGATATGCAACAGAAAGTGGAAGATCAAAAAGAACTGAAAGGAAACATCCAATAGGGGAAAAACACAAAAGGAAGAGAACAACCATAATAGATATATAATAGACAATACATAGACAAAAACCAGTCGTTGCATCCTACCCACCTTAAGAAAAATTCCGCCCTCAGAATTTCCTAACACTCACGTGTCAGGGAACAAAAGTGGGTATCTCTCTCTCTTCTCATCTTCTCTCTCCCAAGTAGACTCTCCTGGCGAGCCATGTCGCCACATCACCCTAACAAGATTGACTGTCTTGTTCCGGAGTGACTTCTGACGCATGTCCAAAATCTGCACTGGCTGCTGGTCATACGTCAGATCGGGACGAACGGTGATCTCCGAGAAATCCACAACATGAGATGGACCGCTGATGTACCGACGAAGCTACGACACATGGAAGAATCGTGAACTCCTTCCAAAGATGGCGGCAAGGCTAAGCGGTAGGCTACCTCGCCAACCCTCTCCAGAATGTCAAATGGTCCAATGTATCTCGGGCTCAGCTTCCCTCGTTTCCCAAAGCGAATCATTCCTCGATTTGGGAAAATCTTCAGGAACACATGGTCACCTGGCTGAAACTCCAAAGGACGCCGTTTAGCATCTGCCCAATACTTGAAACGGTCCTGAGCAATCCTCAGCTTCTCCCGGATGTTCCTCATAACATCCACTGCCTCCACGATCATCTCAGGTCCTAACAGCTCCCTGTCTCCAATGTCATCCCAGCTTAGTGGCGATCGACATTTCTTCCCATATAGCGCGGCGAAAGGTGCCATGCCAATACTCGCTGGTAGCTGTTATTGTAGGCAAACTCAACATGGTGGAGATGATCTTCCCAAGATCCCTTGAAGTCCAACATGCACGCCCTCAGCATGTCCTCCAAGATCTGAATCGTCCTCTCGGACTGGCCATCTGTCTACGGAAGGTACGCCGTGCTGAAACTCAGACTCGTACCCAAACCCTTCTACAGACTCTGCCAGAACTGAGACGTGAACATTGTGTCTCTGTCCGACACGATACTCACAGGGACTCCGTGAAGTCATACGATCTCCTGCACGATTCATGTTACATCACTATCTAAACTAGGGAAAGGAAATAGAAATGGAAAGTAAAATGGGTTTACCTCCATATATCTCCTCGCTAGCGTCTCAGTGGACTGTCCTACTCGGAAAGGAATAAAGTGCGTGGATTTGGTTAATCGGTCCACGATCACCCAAATCGTGTCATTCTGCTTCGGACTCTGAGGCAGTCCAGTCACGAAATCCATAGTGATGTGTTGCCACTTCCACTCCGAAATCAGAAGCGGTTGTAGTAACCCTGCCGTACGCTGATGCTCCGCCTTCACCTGCTGGCAAACCAGACACTTGGCTACACTCCGAGCCACACACCTCTTCATACCATGCCACCAATAGTTCAGGTGAAGATCCTTATACATCTTGGTACCACCAGGATGCACAGAATACGGAGAACTGTGTGCCTCAACCAACAACTCCTCTCTGATGTCTCCAGCTAGCACACACAACCTGGCTCCATACCTCAGCGAGCCATCCTCATGAATCAAGAAGTCAGTCCGCAGACCGGCTTCCACCTGCTCCCGTATCCTCACTACCTTCGGGTCTCCAGCCTGTCCAGCCTTGATCCTCTCCACGATCGTCGACTGTATCTGCATACACATCAACAAAGAGGCCTCTCCAGGAAGAATAATCTCAATGCCAGACTCGCAAAAATCTTGCTGCAATCTCCACTGCGAAGTCAACAACATCGTTGTCAGAAGCCTACTCAGCGCATCCAGAACCACATTCACCTTGCCAGGGTGATACTGCAGATCGATCTCATAATCTGCCATGAGCTCCAACCACCGACGTTGTCGCATGTTGAGCTCCTTCTGAGAAAAAATGTACTTCAAGCTTTTGTCATCAGTGAAGATCTTCACCTTCTCACTCAGCAGGAAGTGCCTCCAAATCTTCAGCGCAAACACGACTGCTTCCAACTCCAAGTCGTGCGTCGGGTAATTCTTCTCATGGGTCTTAAGCTGATGAGAAGCAAACGCTACCATGTGCCCATGCTGATGCAATACACAACTGAGACCCTTGTCGAAAGCATCACAAAAGATCTCGAATCCTCCCCTGCGATCAGGCACAGCAAGAACAGGGGCATTCGTCAGTCTCTCCTTCAGAACACCAAAAGCCTCCTCACAGCCATCAGACCAAACAAATGGTACATCCTTCCGCGTCAGTCTGGTCATCGGCTCAGCAATACGGGAGAAGTCCTTAATGAACCGCCGGTAATAACCAGCCAATCCAAGGAAACTCCGGATCTCAGATGCTGACTGCGGAACATGCCACTCCCTAATAGCCTTGATCTTCTCGGGGGCCATTGAAATACCATCTCCTGACACCATATGCCCGAGAAAAGCAACTCTGTCCAGCCAAAACTCGCACTTGGAATACTTAGCATACAACCGATGCTTCCTCAAGATCTCCAACACTGTCCTCAAGTGCGATGCATGCTCCTCCTCTGACTTTGAGTAGATCAGAATGTCGTCAATGAAGATAACAACGAAATTTTTTAAAAATTCATAGAAGATCAGATTCATCAGATTCATAAATATGGCGGGTGCGTTGGTTACACCGAAAGGCATAACCACGAACTCGTAGTGTCCATACTTCGTCCTGAATGCTGTCTTCGGAACATCTTCCTTCCTCACCTTCATCTGATGATAACCACTCCTCAGATCCAACTTAGAGAATACCCTCGATCCTCCAAGCTGATCAAATATGTCATCAATGCAAGGCAACGGATATCGATTCTTGACGGTCACCGCATTCAACTCCCGGTAGTCCACACACATGCGACGCGAACCGTCCTTCTTCTTCACCAGCAAGACCGGTGCTCCCCACGGAGACACACTGGGATGAATGTAACCCTTCTGAAGAAGTTCGTCCAGCTGCTTCCGCAATTCTTCCAATTCTGCTGGTGCCATGCGATAGGGCGCCTTCGAAATAGGCTGCGCTCCTGGAATAAGGTCGATCGAAAACTCAAGTGCTCGATCGGGCGGCAATCCAGACATCTCCTCGGGGAAGACGTCATCGAAGTCACGCACCACCACTGGTCTACACTGCTCCATCTGCATAGCAACGATCTCTACCGACTTGTCCCGAAACCTGACCGGACCAAGCAAACTGCTGCCACGGCTGAACTCGAACACCGGATGGCCTGGAATTTCGAACACCACCTTCTTCCTCCGGCAATCGATCGTGGCGTAGAAACTCCCAAGCCAGTCCATCCCAAGGATGGCATCATAGTTGATGATGTCGTGGACGATGAAATCAGCGTAGAGCTCATATCCACAGACCACCAAAGGGCAAGAATTGCAACCACGATGCACCGAGATCATGCCATTTACTGTAACGATATCCCAACTCTTAGGAAGAGGGGAAGTCGACAAGAAATGCTTCTCCATGAAGCTCCGGAAAAGAATGCACATCGATGCACCAGAGTCAAAGAGGACTCGTGCAGGAAATGTGCAAACCAAAATCACACCTAAAAGCAATCTAACAATCAAATCCTATTCTAGCAAATATAACAAACAGCCAAATAAATTCCAACAAACAAGACTAACTAAGAAAAGAAACAACTAGACTGAGGGTTACCTGCAATAACCTCATCCACAGCCTCAGTCTCAACTACAGTCATCAGGAAAGCCTGTCTCCTCGGCTGTATGGCCTACTGAAAGGCATGCTTCTGTGGAACGAGAGGCGCTCCACGTCCAGCAGGTACAGGTGCCCTCTGCTGCAACGGCTGAGCTGCAACTGGTCCCTTCCAAGGCTGCTTGGACTTCGGGCAGTCCCTCATGACGTGCGATGGATCACCACAAACCAAGCACTGTCCCAGCATCTTCCGGCATTGATCCTTGACATGCCCAGTCTTGCCACAGAAAAGGCAAGTCTTCGGAGTAGGAGGTCCTCCGGGCCTCTTGAACTGTACCGGCTGATTGGGCCTGAACCCTGGTCTCATCACTGCCCTGGCCTGCTCCACAGGCCTCTTCCCAGCTCCAGAAGCACATCCTCTCTTCTGGTTCACTATCAGCTCCTGCCTCCTCGCTGAAATCAGAACCTTCTGATAGAACTCCAAATCAGAAGAAGACACAAAGCTCTAAAGATCCAAAGAGAGCCCCTGTAGAAACCTCTGGGCCCTCTCATCAGCATCCTGCACCATCTTCGATGTGAAACGACTCAGCCTGGTGAACTCCTGATGGTACTGGTCCACCGTCATGCTCCCCTGCTTCAGGTCGATGAAGCGCTGCGCCATCTCCCTCCTGGCAGCCTTCGGAAAGTACTCCTCATCGAATCTGGACTTGAAAGTAGCCCAAGATATCGGCTTCACCAGCATCTCCTCCTCAGCATCCCACCAGTTCCGAGCATTATCTCTAAGCTGCCTCTTCGCCAACTCAACCCATCCAACCGGGTCGACCTTCGACATTTTCAGGTTGTCCTCCATTCCTGATCCACTCATCCGCAGCTAGAGGTCCTTCGATCCCATCAAAGTAGGTGGGGCCCAGCTCCCGAAACTGCTTCGCTCCTGGCTCGGAGCGAGGGACATTCTGGACTGGCTGCGCTGCTCGAGCAGGCGGAACATTCCGGGCATTCTGAAGCATGCCCTGCTGCACCTGCATCATCTGATGCATCATCTGCATAATCTCCCCGTTGGTGGGCTCTCGGTCTGGCTCCTCGACACGAGGGGGCACACCACCAGCAGCAGCTTGGGTATTCCGTCTTCCTGCCATCTAATGACACAGAAAACGAAATAATCAGACTCTCAGCCTATGACTCGAGTGTCGAAATTATTTATCGGACATTCTATAATTCTTATCGTTGTTTCTGATTAAGTCACAGTTACAGAGTGTGGACCTGCATGGGCCACCAACAAAACCTGTCACGACCCGCTTCCCTAAAATGGAGGCGAGGCGTGACGAGGCCCGCTCAGGCTGGGAGCTGTGAGGCTCTCAGCCTGTAAAGCATCTAGAAATACCACGCAGATCCCTGTAATGTGACACGGAACAAAGACAAGAATAATAGCAAGAGACGAATAATAAATTATCAATCTCAAAAGTCCAAATAAAAGTTCAACAACCACCAAAAAAGCCACCAGGCTAACAAAAGAGTCTAAAAAGGCCCAGCATGGCCAACAAGAAAAGCAACTAGCAAGATGGTGCTACTCACCGACAAGCTACAACAACTAACAAGAAACGACGAAGGAAAACTCTACGACTGGTCGCCGGTGTCCTTGTACTCCACGTCAATGATGGACCCAGGCTCAATGTCCACGAACTCCTCGTCCTCAGCAACGGACTCTGGCTCAGCAACTATCATGCGACACCCAAAGAGAAGGGGCACATGTCAGCAAAGTCTACAAGACTTTGTGCAAGGAAACTAATAGAAAGTAAAAGCAGCCTAGCAATTCTAAAGTATGGCGTGACATGACATTTAAACGATGAGTGCAGCAAGTAAAGTAAACAGCAGTTGTGACATGGCATGTATGACAGCATGGCAGATAAGTACATGGCATGGAAACAAATATCATGACTTGGAAACAAGTAAACATTCACAAGGAATGTCCTAGTCTAGTAGCACGTCGTGCACATGGATTCTGCCTTTTGGCTAGAGAGGCTGTACGGGCCAACTCTTACACTCAAGTGATCGTTTATCCCTACCCCTCCACGTGTATCGGGCATTGGTTTTCAACCAACACATGTGGCCCGCTTCTGGATCACGAGCCAGGAAGTGTTTTTACCAAGTATGGCGTAGGGTTATGCCCGCATAGCAGGAGCCTAGCCGGAAACAAGGATTGTACAAGTATTTTGTAGCGTGTGCTACGATGCAACATGCAAATCAGATGACATGAAAAAAAATGCGATGCATGGCAGATATTCAAATAGAAATGTGTACCGTTAGAGAATTTAAACGTGACAAGCAAATGCATGACATGATATTACAAAAGGTAGTTCTAGCTTCGTTGTCAAGCTAGAACTTGAAATTGTGCCTAGACCGCTATCATTTCACGGTCTAGTCTCTTTTACGCTAAAAGCAAGGAAATGGCCTAAAGCATGGCCTAAAACAAGGTTGGCAAGTTTCACTTGCCTGGTACCGAGGTTGTTGATCGACGAGAGTCGTCTCAAAAATTGCTATTCTACGGGAATGGATCACTGTTATGGCAAAACAGAAAATCAGAATTTGATGATCTAATCCGGATTTGTAGTGGAATCCTACAACGTCTAGTAATCCATTTTTATTAGGTTTTCTAAATTTATAGTGTGGGTTATGGAAAGATTAAGGGTAGATCACTAACCGTATATGAAGAGGAAGAAACGACGATCAACGACGCCTACGAATCTGCAGGTAGGAGAGGATCTCGACGTATCCGGATTGCCGTCGCCAAATCGGATCTAGCACGGCAACGGAAGAAGCGATCCCGGGAAGACTATGGCTGAAGAGATCTCCTGACGGCTGAGATATAACGGATCTGGAGATGAAGGGAAAACTGGAGCAAAAGGAGAATTGGGGGTTTTAGAGTCGGCCGACGGCCTACGGGGTGGTTGCCGGTGCAAATGGGGGTGAGAGGGAGCATGGGAGGAGAAGGGAAGGCAAGAGGAACATGGGGGATGATTGGGGAAGAAGGTCGGCTAGAAAAAGTGAGGGAAGAAGTGAAAACGTATAGGGTTTTAATAGAAAGAATAAGCGGCGGCTACGACTTAACCTAGGGTTTCTGGGTAGATTAGTCGGTCAGTGAAGAGTGGTCGACCGATTAGTTTGGGAACTAGTCGGTCGGTCATCCAACTGAGACCGACTAAAAGGCAGACAGTGAACATGGTCTGTACAGGGTAGGCAGATTTTAGTCGGTCTGTGAAGGCTCGTCAACCGATTAGTTTGGGAATTAGTCGGTCGGTGAATGTTCATTGACCGACTAAGGGCTGAAATATGATAGACATTAAGTACTGAGAGTTAGTCGGTCTGAGAAGAAACTCTAACCGACTAGTTTCTCAACTAGTCGGTCGATAGTCGTTCTTTGACCGACTAACTGTAAACAGTAACTCGGCTGTCAAAAAGAACTCTGAACTAGTCTATCTGAGAACAAGTTCTAACCGACTAGTTTCACAACTAGTCGGTCGAGGGATGTGCTTAGACCGACTAAGGGTAAACCGTAACTCAGCTGAAATAATTAAGATGAACTAGTCGATTCCTGAAGAGTTGCCGACCGACTAGATTGCAATCCAGTCGGTTGGTTCTCCTTCTTGAACCAACTAAAATTCATGAAAAGTCTCGAATTGAAGCACGAAGCTTCGGGAAAGATTCCTATGGCTTCTAAGATCAACCTAGCTCTAAGATATGGATGCTATGAAGCTCATCGTAAAAATACTTACTCCAAGCCCATCATGATATGCAACGGAAAGTGGAAGATCAGAAAGAACTGAAAGGAAACGTCCAATAGGAGAAAAACACACAAGGAAGAGAACAACCATAATAGATATATAATAGACAATACATAGACAAAAACCAGTCGTTACAATTTGCATATGCAGGTTACAGATCATCGCGATGAATAGTATAAAAGGGACGTCCACCTCCTGAAGATCTACACAGAATCCTCCCAAGTCTACATCCTTCTACCATCCCGAGAAGCTCATCATCCAAGGAGCAGTTCAAGAACATACAAAGCCAGGTCCTGAAGTACCTTTGCAGACAATGACGATTGAGACGTGGAGCTGTCTACCTAGTTCGCAGCGCTCCTTTAGTTTCAGCTACTGCCTTAAATAAGTGAAACTTGTATAGATGAGTGATGTCTGTACTTTACTTTTGCTTTCGGAATGTTGTAGATGAGATGTATGTATAGACACATAGGAGATTAATGTATAGATATATAGGATATCTGCAAGCCTGAAGCTTGATCAGATAAGGGGGAGTCAACTGTAGAGTTGTACTCTTTTTCCTTGGCTAGTGGTTTTTCCCACAGGGTTTTCCATAGTCAAGGTTTTAATGAGGCAAACACATTGACTCTGGATCCAGAAGTATCCACCCCTCGACACATTCCCAAATCAGGGGAAGTTATGTAGTGCTGTACTCTTTTTCCTTCGCTATCGGTTTTTTCCCACAGGGTTTTCCATAGCTAAGGGGTTTTAACGAGGCAGTTACCCTTACCTTGGATCTAGAAGTATCCACCCTATAAGATACTCATTAGTACTAATGAATCATTCAGTATTCATAAGTCGAGTATACCACGTTGGTTGGATAAGGGGAAGTGTTATGAATAGGACCCATTGGGCCTATTGGGTATCCACCCACATGTGTAACCATTATGAATACTATATAAAGGAGGCTAGGGGTTTCCTAGCCTCAACCTTCTCCAAAATTTGTTTCTACTTCACAACAGAAATAAAATTGTTTTATTTCCTTTTATTAGAAGCTATCACATATACTTAGGAAAAGATAAAAATTTCCATATCCTATTCCTAGATGCGACGCCTCAAGCTAAGCTTTGTGGGGGGGGGGTGAACCAATTGATCATATGAGTGAGTATGACATTAGAGTAGAGACGGTGCACAACGGGGAGATTTGATAATGCTTGAACTTTACGAATTGTTTTAGGTTTGGAGATTTTTCATGATTCGAAGTGGATATTTGAATAGCATGATTCATTTCCATTCTTTATTGCATGCTGGTGTGATTTCTATATGCTCCAATTGTGTCTATTGATTGAAAAGTGTATTGCCAACTCTTTATGCTAGACTCTATGGACTGCATGAGATTGATATGAGTTGATGGCGTTATTTTAGAAGATCCTTATTTTTTGTCTTTATTGCATGTTAGCCAAATGATCAGTAAAACTTGAAAATACCATTAGCATGTGTTTTTACTACTCGGAGCATCGTGACATACTGCTGAGGCTTGAGATCTGATTGAACAACCTCAGCACCCTCCATCCATCTCTATTCTATTTTATTTTTATTTCCTTTTGTTTTTCTCCCGGCGTACCTAGTATTCGTCTTCCTCGAGGACGACTAAGCGGTAAGCTTGGGGGATTTTGATGTGTCCATATTTTACATCTTTTCATAGCATCATGCCATTGCATTTCATGCCATATTCACATCCAAATCATGTATTTTCCTACGATATTGCAATTCTAACACTATATTCGAGTTTCGTAGAGTTTTATGGATTTTCAGGGATTTTGGAGCGATTCGAGACCCATTTTGGATATGGACACATCCGACGTGCCTTGGGGCCCGTTGGCGAAGCTCTACAGGAGTTCGCCGAGTTTTGGAAGCCAATGGAGGAGTGGAGGAGAGTGCAAGAAGAGAGGAGAAGCTATCAAGAGCTTCAACTGATATTTTCCCAGGCGACTCGACCGAGCAAAGCAGCTGCTCGGTCGAGCAGATACACAGCCGATGAATGATGCCGGATACGTACCCTGCTCGACTGAGCAGCATGGTGACTCGGTCGAGCAACTCCCATTTTTGAAGCTTAATCAACCTCCTACTCGAGCCGAGCAGGACTCATGGCAACCGAGTCAGCTGGCTACTCGACCGAGTAAGGCTAACTCGGGCCGAGCAGACAGAGTGGCATTTTTCAAAGGAGCCTGACTTACTGACATGCTCGACCGAGCAAGAGGGATGCTCGACCGAGTAGCCGACCGAGCAAGCTCCTGCTCGACCGAGTCACTGACTCGGTCGACGACAATGAAGGCTATTTTTGGAAAATTCTTGTAGCCGTCTGATGCGCCGAATGGAGTGAAGTGCGGATCTGGGGATTGCGTGAAGAGAGTTCGTTCTTTTGTAAGTTTTTGAATTAGTTTTTGGAGGAGAGGAGATTAGAAACGATTTTTGTAAGATCTAAACTAAATTTCTTGAGGATTATTGCATTCTTTTTGGAAGATCTACTATTCTTGCGTTCTGGAATTCTTGGGATTTCGGATTATTATTTGCTATTGTTTCTCTTCGCCTTCGGTATGTAAGCTATTCAATCCTTATTCGATTAATTTGCTACGATGTTTTCCCTTATAAAAATCGCATTTTTATTCGTCAAAATCGCCATGAGTGAGTAGTCTCATCTAGGGTTGATGGGTTAGCCCTAAGACTTTAGGGGGGAGATGTAGATCTGGATCTCTAGGTTGAATTGGGAATATAGGGGAGTATTTCGGTCGATCCTTCCGAATCCCAAGGATAACCTGCACTGAGATCATGCCCACGGTCGGTGGAATTGATGAGCTTAATGGGTATCATTGGGATTTGAAAAGGAAAATCGACGGATCCAACCAAGGCTCATGACCATGCCTGGCTCGTGCCTTGAGGGGATCCACCGACGAACTATATCGCTACATTGCGTCAATGAGAGCCACCGAAATACCTCGAAATTCTAACCCACGAGAGTGGTATGAATTGAGAGACTCACCCCCTAAACCTAATGCAACATAAGGATCCTATTCCAACATCGATCTCCGACAATCCTAGTGATGATCCCTAAAACCCTAGTTCTCTTTATTATCAAATCAACAACAACATCAAAACCAAACTTTCCCAACCGATAGCTATCTCACTTCGAGCTATAAAAATAAGCTGAGACCACAAATACACTGTCACCGTCCCTGTGGGATCCGACATCTTTTATACTATAATTTGACACCGTCTGCTTGCAGATAGAGCCCGAAATTGACACCTAGAAGCCGTATCACGCCTAGCGACCGTGACACCGCTAGGTGGAATTTAGGTGTAGGTTCCGGGTGCGTCACCAATTATCTCCGCATTTACATTCAGCAAGAGATCATGGTTTGATGTCATCGTCATACACGGCAATATTGAACGCAAAGTCGTCGTCAACGACAGTGCTTTTTCTGTCCAGTACCTCCCCAGTATGTACAAAATTTAATGATGTTTCTCCTATAGTTTCCTCTTCAGGAGAATGTAGGAGGGGAGAGGTAGCTGGTCTGAGCTCAGCATCCTGTGTAGGGTTCATCTTAATTTCTCCAGGATTTTTTCTTTTTTGAGGAGCTTTGTCCTTCGAACCTGGTGGGCGCCCTCTTTTTAATTGAGGTACATCCGATTCTGATGTCGGTGGATTGCATTCATCTTTGGGGATGTCAATCCTAGCTGGCGTATTGACGTGTGTGTATATTTTATATATTCACGCACATTTTCTTTGTGTTTTTCAGTTATTTTCCGCCGTCCAGTATCCAGTTTCTCGTGTTTTTTAGTTTTCTTTCACTTTTCCGTGTTTTTGTGTGTTTGTAGGAGATCGCCAGTGTAGGGGACATATAACAAAGATATCGTGAGTCCCCGGAGCAACGGGAGGTGTCACACGTGATCCAGGGGGTCAAACGACGAAGATCACTATCTTTCAGCCCCCACCCGATCGGTTGGACACAGCCAACCGATCGGGTGATGCACGCTTGTCCGACCCGGACTGAAGCTGAAGCGAAGTGCAAGGTCAACCGACCGGTTCACCGACCGGTTCATTCCAACAGAGTTCTCAGGAAATTGGAGCTGAATTCCAACCGATCGGGTGAACTTCACCCGATCGGTTCATTTGTAGCCGATTCTTCCAACAGACAACCCGGAGAGCTCAACCGACGTCCGCTGACCGTGCCAAACCGACGGAAGTTTCTGTCTTTTGGGCGATATTTCCAACCGATCGGTTGATTTATCAACCGATCGGTTCACCTGATGACTACAAGATCCAAACGACGAGCCGCTTGCGCCAACCGATCGTGTCACGTGAGCGGGTGAAGTTTCTGAAGACCGTAGCCAAAGAACGTAGCAGCTCACCCGATCGGTTGATTATTCAACCGATCGGGTGACGTCGTTTTCTATATATAGTTGCCCTAGGTTTTCAGAAACGAGGGCTGTTGTATTTTTCCTGTTTTTCTCTATTGGTGACAGCTTGAATTTTATTGTATTCTGTAAGTGTTCTGATCTTTATGAAACTTTGATATTATCTTAATAGCATTGCTACTACTTCATTTAGATCGCTTGATTATAATTTCTACGGTCGATTTTCATTTAGATCGCTTTTTAGCTATAATGTGTGAGTAGTTCCCCAATCTGGGATTTTGGTGGAAACCCCTTCGTGGGTTCTCCCTAATGCGTCTATAGGACTAGGAAATTGATAGGGAATATGAATTTATTGGTTACGCTGGGTGTTTCATTGTCATCGGCGGGAAAAAGACTACCTTTGACCGTTGGGCCATGGGGGAATAAACGTGGTGGTTGACTCCCTAGCCATAGCTCAGGCCATTAGCATAGGCATCGAATCCTAGCGCGTGGGAACGGCAGGATGAGATGTTGGGAGTTATCGTTGCGAGCTTAGTGCTCCCGGAGTCGGTCAGTATTAATGGACATGGGAATGCCCACTGACTGAACCCAGGTAGTCCGGCGTATCATCCTGGGCACCGACGAATATCGGGCCCATGTGACGCTGATATCACTCTTAGAGGCAACGTCTCACCACTAAACCCTAATTCCGATCGTATTCCTATCCGTCGGTCGTAATAGTGAGAACACATGATATGGTGGAAACCGAAGTCCTAGGTTTCCTTTATTATTGTTTAACCTCGTATCTACGATTTGTGACAAACCATCTCTCGATTCGGGCTAGCTCACCCATAGGGTGAACCGGTTCCTTTCTGACACAAGCACAACCACGCCTCCCTGTGTTCGACGCCCAAGCCACACTACAACACCGTGCGCTGGCGGTATAAATATTTAAATCTGGTATCCCCAATCTTATTGCACATTGCATGCTCACATCTAGGGGACGTCAAGCTTTATGGCGCCGTTGCCGGGGAGGCAATCTGCTCGTTAATTTTAGGACCTATTGAACCCTTGAGTCTAGCTCATATCCCTATCTCATGATAATTTTCGCATTCTACTTTTTCATTTTTATTTTTCTAATTTTTATTTTCTATTTTTATCTATTTCTATCCCTCACTTGCTTCACGGGTGTTTGTTGCTTTTCATGCGCAGGAATACAAGGAGTCTTGACGACTTGATTCCTATTGACTCGGAGATAAACGCCACCCTGAGGCGTCTAAAAGTGGAGAGGCAAAGAAGAGAAGAGTCTGAAGCCATGGGGGAGAATACCCCCACCGCATAAGTCCCTGCTGGAGTATTCGATCCCATCCATCGGGTCCACCTCCTCCATCCAACCTCCGGCTATTACGGCACAGAGCTTCGAGCTTAAGCCGTCTTTAGTGACGTGGATATAGTAGAATCAATTCTCTGGGGTGCCCCATGGAGAGCCCTATTGAACATTTGGACTCCTTCCTGGAGAAGTGTGACACCTTCCGGATTAATGGTGTCACAATTGAAGCAATCCGACTGAAACTATTCCACTTCTCTTTGCGGGATAAGGCCAAGCAGTGGCTTAGGGGAAAGGACCCGAACACCTTTAATACTTGGGAGAAGCTCTCGAATGCCTTCTTGACTAAGTTCTTTCCTCCGGGGAAGCCATGAAGCTGAGGAGTGAGATCTCCTCCTTCTCCCAAGCCAGCCACGAGTCCCTGCACGAAGCTTGGAAGAGATACAAGGAAATGCAGCGGAGATGCCATCATCACGAGCTCCCAAAGTGGCAGATTATAAATCTGTTCTATAACGGATTGAGGGATGACTTGAAGTCTTCAATGGACGCCGCGGATGGGGGGTCCTTTATGTCCAGAAGTGAAGAAGATGCCGACAACATATTAGAAAATATGGCATCAAACAATGAGCGGTGGTGCGATGAGCGTGGCACGCCCAAATCTGGAGGAATTCACAGAGTCGAGGACATCGACAAGTTGTCTAGAAAATTCGATTTGCTATCGACCCAGATCTCAGCATTGATGGTAGGAGCGGGTGGTGCCAACACCCAACAAATAGCGGCAGTGGAAGCTGAAGTCCTGGGAGACTTCGAGGGTGGTGATATCTCACCACCGGTGGATCAAGCTAGTGTGCTTTTCTTCAACCCGACGGGTAATGTGCCATATCCACCGAGGACTAGCTCGAATCCGGTTTATTCTCCCAATAACCGGAACCACCCAAATCTTAGCTATCGGGCTCCCTATCAGCAGCCGCAACAGCAGCCGCAACAAGTATATCAGCAACCCATGCAGCAGCAGGTATTCCAGCCGCCTAGGCAACAACAGCAACAGTATTAGCAACAACAGTATCAGCAGCAACAGTATCAGCAGCAGCAGCAGTATCCCTCGAGGAACCAGCAGCCCATGCAGCAGCAGCAGCAACCATTTGGCCAGCAGCGGGTCATCTCCCAGGTTGAGTCCCTCTTGACTCAATACATTACCAACCAGGAGAAGATTTACTTGAAGTTGGAGATGGGGCAGAGGGCTCTCAATGACCAAGTAACCCAGCTGGGGTGCAGGTGGCGAACCTTCAAAGGTCGCAAAATCAATTGTCGCCACAACCTGAAGTCAACCCAAGGGGGGCAAATCAGACTTTGGCACTAACGCATGATCATGCAAATGTGTCCAATATCGTCTTGAGAAGCGGGACACAAATTCCTACAAGAGTGCCCGCCAAGGAACCTGAAGCACCGTTGGTCGTAGAGCGACCAATTGAAAAAGCTAATGACAATGACGCTTCGTCAACAAAGACTACGACTTCGGAGGGATTCCCTGAAGAGGAGAAGAAGAAGGACGAGGAGGGGGGCCTGAGAGTGTTTAAGTCCGTTGTGCCTTTTCCACAATGACTTGCCCGAGCAAAGATAGATGAAAAATACGGCAAGTTCTTCACTATGGTAAAGGATTTGAGCTTGCAGATCCCATTCCTTGAAGCCATTGAGACAATTCCCTCCTACGTGAAATTTTTAAAGGACTTGGTGACAAAGGGTTCGAGAAAGGAAAAGGTCGTTCTCACGGCGGAATGCAGCGCTCTCATTCAAAGAGCGAATCCACCCAAGCTAAAAGACCCGGGAAGCTTCTCCATTCCTTGTTCAATTGGGGAAGTGAAGATCCATCGGGCACTCGTGGATTTGGGAGCGAGCGTCAGTCTAATTCCCCTTTCACTATACAGGAGGATACGGATGGGAGACCTGGAGCCCACGGGTATGACCCTTCAACTAGCTGATCGATCGGTCAAATATCCGGTGGGAATTGTAGACGACTTTCCTGTTGACGTCAGTGGAGTGCAAGTGCCGGTAGACTTCATGGCGATGGATATGCTCGAAGACACCCATACACCCATCATCCTTGGATGGCCCTTCATGGCCACCGCTGGCATGCTGATAGACATGAAGAAAGGGAAGTTATCCCTTAATGTTGGCAATGAAAAGGTCGAGTTTGACTTGGGGGTATCTATGAAGCACCCCCAGATGAACCTGTTTGCAACATGCTGGACAATGAGGAAGAAAGAGCCATAGAAGCTGGGGCCTGGGACATTCTCTCAAGGAATCCCCCGACAGCTTGGGGGACCTTGAAGAACATGTCGGTCTGAAGAAAGAAGATGTTGCTGGAGAAGCAGGTGCGTCACATACGATCCCTCCCGAATTCTAAAAAGCTCATTCGATGAGGAGAAAAGGGAAAGATCCCATGGGGCTTACCGACGATGAGATCCGGATCTTAAGAAGAGTGGCGATAGACGCCAATATAAGGGAGAAGCCTCCAGATACCATCAACGGAGGGAGGATCATCGAAGGAGTCTTTTTATCGCTGCTGCCAGCACCGGAGACCACCGCTCCAGAATCTGAAAGAATGCCAAACTTAGGGCATCACCCCCGTCCACCTTGAAAATCATCTACGGGCGTTGAGCAAACGACGTTAAACAAAAGCGCTTCATGGGAGGCAACCCATGTTCTAAACCCCCACCTTTGTTTTTAGGATTATTTTTAGCTTTATCTTTCTTATTTTGATAAATAAATTCAGCCATGGGAACGTCCGTCGAGAGACGTAGGCCATTTGTGAACTTTTGCAGGAAACAAGCCCCCAACCGATCGGTTGATCCCTCAACCGATCGGGTGTGACGTATCAGACAATGACCTGTATCTGTTCTCCAGCGAACCGGTCGGGTGGAGCAAACCAAGACCGGGTGGCAGACCGCGTGAAAAGAGCAGAAGTCTCGGAAAATTTGAGATTTAATCAACTGATCGGTTGATAGAAGCTATGGTCGTGTGACGGATTGGGTGAGCTGCACAGAAGTCTCGGGAATATCGTGAAGCGGCCAACCGATCGGTTGAATTCTCAACCGATCAGTTCGCCTGTAGCCTCTTTTCAGCAAAATTTTTGAGATAAGAACCAACCGATCGGGTGAAAACTTACCCGATCGGTTCGACTTAAACCTATAAATACCCCCCATATTCACCCGTTCATTTCCCCTCACCCGATTTCGATTTCCCTTTGCCGTTTCAATTTCCCTCTCCCTCAACCGGCCAGATTCTTCCCCCAAATGACCATCCAACCTCCCTCAATCGATCTCTCTACCTCCTATCTCCTTCCCTCCATCGATTTCTCTCTCTCTCTCTCCATCTTCCACTTAACCCTCGAAAAACCCTAATTTTCGCCCGACTTCCCCCATTTTCGAAAATTTGTTGAAAAGAAGTGCCGCGGCTTCACACTCCCTCTTATTGCGCTGCGTTGGATGATCTTCGAGCAAAGTTTGTCATCTCTACTGGGTAACTTCGCTCCTTAGCTCCATTTTCAATTTCTCCCTAGTATTACTATTTTTGCTCAATTGCCCGTGTTTGTGTGCATTCATCGTATCTTGCATACACTAGCATCACACACTCACATGACCCGGGATAAAGATTAGTGTAAGGGTATTATGCGTGAGGAGGGGTCGTCTCGCAAGAGACGAAAGACCATACGTCCACCACACTCACGCCTTCCTCCTGCACAGCCTGCACAACCCCAACCCCTACCCTAACCAATCATCCCAGCTGAGGACTGAATAATGGGACCACGTGGCTACCGTTTTAGGAGTCAAGAACAAAAAGATTTTTATCATAGACTCGATGCACGGGGACACCTATCCACCTAATTTGCCCATGCCCAAACGCTTATCGATCTCGGTGTGTTCACCGAGGTCGAGACTCTCTTCGCCAATTTAGGATGGATAGCTTTCCTAAATGCCACCGCGGTATCCTACCCCTCCCTCACACTCAAATTTCTATCCTCCCTTGTTTGTGAGTCGGGGTCGATCGTCGTCTTTCGCGTCAGAAACCGAACTATCCACACCCACCTAGATACAATCAATAACATCTTCAGTTTCCCCATTCTTGGGAACAACACTATCCGTCACTCCGGTTACCACCGTGATTTCGACGTCGATCAATTTTGGTTTCGCCTCACCCTACATGACCATTATCCCCGAGGTAAGGCCAAGGCCTCCTCCGTCATTCACCCTGTATTCCGTCTGGCCCACCGAATCATATCATGCACATTTTTCCCCAGGGATGAGTCCGGGACTGTGAACATCCCTGATCTATTTATTTTGTGGGCCATGACATTTGATTTCA
Source organism: Scilla litardierei (assembly GCA_030789695.1). Classification (NCBI taxonomy): domain Eukaryota; kingdom Viridiplantae; phylum Streptophyta; class Magnoliopsida; order Asparagales; family Asparagaceae; genus Scilla; species Scilla litardierei. Next base: position 665,940,425 of record CM061142.1, on the reverse strand, counting down.
TTCGCAGTGATGACGGGATCGCCTTCGAGGCCCCCTCGCATTCCCATTCATGCCGGCGATTGGCTTATCCATAAATTGCTTGACATTAGCCACGCCGGCAAAGGCAAGTTTTGCTGCGGGGGCCTCATTACTATCATAGCTTCATACCCTCAGTTCAACATCGCTATTCCCAGAGAGTTGCCTTCTGCCACAGGACCTCCACGTATAGATCTTGATGTCCTGCGGCACATTCACATGATTAAGCCCTGCCCCGACGGTCGTTTCACTTTTTACTACGGACACCCCCGGCTCCTTATACCATCCTGCCCAACCCCGCTCGCATGCCTATCCAGCTTGTGGCAGATTGGACATTTCCTCCTGATCCTGAGTTTCTAGGGGGGTTACGTCTTCCGTTTCTCCCGGGCGCACCCAGACCACCTTCCCATGCCGCCCACTTAGGCGAGCAGGACATTCCTGCGTCCCGAGGAGACCCCGAGGCTGGACCTAGTAGTGTCATCCCGGCTTCTGTCCCCATCACCACCGTCGCCACCTCTCCGGTCCGTACCACCACCACTTCCTCCTTCCTTCGAGCCACCTCTGCTCGCCTCGGTCTCGAGGCTGAGTTAGCTGCATTGCACGCTGGCACATCCTCTTCTATCTTCACCCACCCATGTTTCCTCGCACTTGAGAGGAACGTGGCCACCATCCTCCGCATTCTCACTCACGTTCACGGACCACCCCCACCCCCACCACCCCCCTCACCACCACCTTCTCCCCCTCGACGATCTTCACCTCCCCCATCACATTCATCATCACATCCATTTCCCCCTAGGCGATCATCCCCTCCCATCACCACTTCCATTCCCAACACTTCCTCTACACACGTCGTCACCCCCACAGATCCATCACTGTCCACTTCCATCACCCCATACGCGCACCGCAAGAAATTGCAGGTGCGATCGCGATCACTTCCCCCTCCTTCCTGTCCTACCCCCGTACCCCCACCATCCACCGCCGCACTGGTTGCCATTTCACTACCACTCACCATCATCACCACCTTTCCACCCATTATTCACATCTCCCCCACACCCACCCATCCATCACCTCGACCTCTTTCTCCACTTCTCCGCACACCCGTCACCTCTCCCGTCCTATCCCCCACATCTTCTACCGAGGAGGACGAGGATTCGTCCTCTCCTGCATTTTGATCTGTTTCCTTTTCTTTTCCGATCTTCCCCCTCGCATATTTCTGCATTTTCATGATCATATCATTTCGCTAGCATTGTCATGTCTAGCTTGGGGGAAGTCGTTTTTTGTGTGTGTTGTCATGTGATGTTTTTATGTGTGCTTGTTTATATATGTCGTGTGGTGTGATTTTCTATCTTTTCTTTTCTGTTTAAATGTCGTGTGGTGTGATTTCCTTTATTTTTCAGTTTCATATGTGTGTTTTTCTTGTTTTTCATTTCTCTTTGAGTCGGTGCGTATTCCCCCCATTTTTATTGCCCTCCCATATTTACTTCTATTGAATTGAGGGCAATGCAAGTTTCAGCTTGGGGGAGTCGCACTTCGTGCGTCATGTGCGTCTTTTTCTTCGTTTTGAGTCGTTTTCATCGTGTTTTTCTTTTTTTCTTTCTTTCTTTTTATTCCACTTTTCCTAGAGATGACCACCTATGATGAATTGCCACAAAATCACACACACACACACACACACACACACACACACACACACACACACCTAGCATAGCTTCGATTTTCACTTTCTCTAACCCTAGGAAGCCGAGTCCTCTTGCATTTCACGCTTCGTGGGACCATTTTGCTTTTTTGTGAGTCGTGTGTCGTAACTAGCTTTTGGTGTGCTTCTACTTTGTGATTTTAATTTATATACTTGTCCTGGGATGACCCCTAGATTATCATGCTTCGAGTTGAATATGCGGTATTTGCTTCTCATGTCTGCTTCTATATGCATGAATATATATATATATCGTATGCTTCATTTCGCATGTGTCGGGATTCCACAACTAGGACTAGGATAACCCATTTAGCCTATGCTCTGATTAGCGGAAAAATCTTCCTTTGCCCAAGTGTTTAGAATCCGATTTCTTTTTTATTTTACTTGGTGCAAATCCCCTCGTCGTGTACCGTTCTCCCACTTGGGAGAGTGCACACATGTATATATCTCAAAAGCCCAAAAATCCAAAAAAGAGAGAAAAGAAAAACCCAAAAAAAGAAAGGAAAAGAGAAAAGAAAGAAAAAAATAGGTATAGCCAAAAATCCAAAAAAAATACAAATGCCCAAAACCCCAAAAAAATGTGTGAATATTTTCCTATCTACCGAGAATAAAAGGAAGGCGAGCATTTGCACCGAGTGTTCTTCTCCACATCATCTCAACCCACATCGTTTTCGAAAACACTTGGAAGAGGGAATTTCTAGCTATTATCTAGGCGATAGTGTGGTGATTTCCTAGTTCTTAGCTGTGGAGTCCCCGATGCATGATACGTTTCTATTCTTATACTCTTCTCATGCATGCTTGAGCTACTTTTCGCCGCTTATTCTAAATCGAATTGATATTTGGGTCTTTTCTTGGATTTGTGTATATGGAGCTTATTGCACAATGTAGATAGTGACATCGTCTGCTAGCACACGACCACACTCACTCGCGCTTCACCGCGTGGGCCCACGACACTAGTTTGGACTCGTATTCTTTGGTTTAGTGTGGTGATTTGTCGTTTGCTTGCTTGGTGTGGCGTTTTTTGATTTTGTTGGCCCTGACGGGCGATTTATGATTTCGATTTCTCTTTTTCTCTCTTTCTCTCTATTTTCTCCCTCCGAGCTCCTACTCTTACTCGTCTTCCTCGAGGACGAGGAAGGGTTTAGCTTGGGGCATTTTGACGTGTGTGTATATTTTATATATTCACGCACGTCTTCTTTGTGTTTTTCTGTTATTTTCCGCCGTCCCGTATCCATTTTCTCGTGTTTTCTAGTTTTCTTTCACTTTTCCTGTTTTTGTGTGTTTGCAGGAGATTGCCAGTGTAGGGGACATATAACGAAGATATTGTGAGTCCCCGGAGCAACGGGAGGAGTCACGCGTGATCCAGGGGGTCAAATGACGAAGATCGCCATCTTTCAGCCCCCACCCGATCGGTTGGACACAGCCAACCGATCGGGTGATGCACGCTTGTCCGACCCGGACTGAAGCTAAAGCAAAATGCAAGGTCAACCGACCGGTTCACCAACCGGTTCATTCCAACAGAGTTCTCGGGAAATTGGAGCTGAATTCCAACCGATCGGGTGAACTTCACCCGATTGGTTCATCTGTAGCCGATTCGTCCAACAGACAACCCGGAGAGCTCAACCGACGTCCGCTGACCGTGCCAAACCGACGGAAGTTTCTGTCTTTTTGGCGATATTTCCAACCGATCGGTTGATTTATCAACCGATCGGTTCACCTGATGACTGCAAGATCCAAACGACGATCCGCTTGCGCCAACCGATCGTGTCACGTGAGCGGGTGAAGTTTCTGAAGACCGCAGTCGAAGAACGTAGCAACTCACCCGATCGGTTGATTCTTCAACCGATCGGGTGACGTCGTTTTCTATATATAGTTGCCCTAGATTTCAGAAACGAGGGCTGTTGTATTTTTCCTGTTTTTCTCTATTGGTTACGGCTGGAATTTTATTGTATTCTGTAAGTATTCTGAACTTTATGAAACTTTGATATTATCTTAATAGCATTGCTACTACTTCATTTCAATCGCCTGATTATGATTTCTACGGTCGATTTTCATTTAGATCGCTTTTTAGTTATAATGTGTGAGTAGTTCCCCAATCTGGGATTTTGGTGGAAACCCCTTCGTGGGTTCTCCCTAATGCGTCTATAGGACTAGGAAATCGATTAGGAATAGGAATTTATTGGTTACGCGGGGTGTTTCATTGTCATCGGCGGGAAAAAGACCACCTTTGACCGTTGGGCCAAGGGGGAATAAACTTGGCGGTTGACTCCCTAGCTATAGCCCACGCCCTTAGCGTAGGCATCGAATCCTAGCGCGTGGGAACGGCATGATGAGATGTTGGGAGTTATCGTTGCGAGCTTAGTGCTCCCGGAGTCGGTCAGTGTTAATGGACATGGGAGTGCCCACTTACCGAACCCGGGTAGTCCGGCGTATCATCCTGGGCACCGACCAAAATATCGGGCCCATGGGACGCTGGTATCACTCTTAGAGGCAACATATCACCACTAATCCCTAATTCCGATCGTATTCCTATCCGCCGGTCGTAATAGTGAGAACACATGATATGGTGGAAACCGAAGTCCTAGGTTTCCTTTATTATTGTTTAACCTCGTATCTATGATTTGTGACAAACCATCTCTCGATTCGGGCTAGCTCACCCATAGGGTGAACCGGTTCCTTTCTGACACAAGCACAACCACGCCTCCTTGTGTTCGACCCCCAAGCCACACTACAACACCGTGCACTGGCGGTATAAATATTTAAATCTGGTATCCCCAATCTTATTGCACATTGCATGCTCACATCTAGGGAACGTCACGTATTGGCAGCAAGGACGTGTGAGCTGACAATCTTCTGGTTGTCAGTAAAATTATCCGGTAGTAAATGTACTGTATTCTGAAGATGAAGGATCTTCAGGATCTCATCTTCACATTGACTAGTACGCGGATCATAATGAGAAAAAGTCTTTGTGTCCCAAGAAATGGTCTCAGAAGCTTCTGTCTTCTTAGATTGCGTGCCTAGTTTAGGAAAACATTTTCATCAAACTCACAGTCATCAAATGTGCCTTAAATGCGTCACCCGTTAGGGGTTCAAGATATCTAATTATAGAGGGTGAATCATACCCTATATAGATACCCAAACGACGTTGTGGACCCATTTTGGTCCTTTGAGGTGGTGCAATGGGGATGTAGACTGCACAACCAAACACTCTCAAATGAGAGCTATTTGAAGGTGCACTATACGCTAGCTGCATCGGAGATAAAATATGGCCACCAGAGGGCATGAAATATGGCATGGCCCCAAGCATCCACAGGCAACTGAGATTGCATCAGCAATGGACGGGCAATCCATTGCAGTCTCTTTATCAGAGTTTCTGCTAACCCATTCTAGGTGTGAACATGTGCTACTGGATGTTTAACTTCGATGCCAGTTGCTTGGCAATAGGCTTGAAAGACTTGAGAAGTGAATTCTCCCGCATTATCAAGACATATTTTCTTGATATGGTTATCGGGGAAACGAGCCTGCAACTTAATAATTTGTGCCAAAAGCATTGAAAAAGCTAGGTTGCGGGTGGACAAAAGGCACACATAAGACCATTTTGATGATGCATCTATCAGTACCATAAAGTACCGAAATGGGCCACTTGCTGGGTGAATAGAACCGCAAATATCCCCATGTATTCTATCCAAGAATCTAGGAGACTCTAATCCCACTTACAGTAGGGATGGTCTCGTTATTAATTTTCTTTTGAAACAAGGCAGACATGGAAAATCACCTTTCTGAAGAATCTTCAGGTTCTTCAGATTATGTCCAAAAGATGGGGTGATGATGCGGTGCATCATTGCCGACCCAGGGTGACCAAGTCTGTTATGTCAGAGTTTGAATTCTGGAGATGAAAATCCCTTCTGGTGCACAGTCAAATTGGCTTCTATAGGTTTAACTTGAGTATGATAGAGACCCGACGGGAGTCCCTTAAATCGTTCTAAGACGGTTTTTAAACCTTCTTTTTGACGAGTAACATACAGATATTCATCCTCATGTATATCTATAGTTTCTAAGTGATATCCGTTTAAATGAATATCTTTGAAACTTAATAGATTTCTATTTGATTTAGGAGAGAAAAGTGCATCTTTTATTATTAGTCTTGTGTTATTTGGGAGCATAATCATTGCTTCACCAGATCCTTCAATTATGTTAGACAGTCCTGAAATAGTAATGACATGACCATCATAATTATTTAAGATAATAAAATAGCTTTTTTCTCGAAGGCTTGTGTGCGTCGAGGCACTGTCCACTAGGCACTCACACTTCATCTATAGATAATGAAATCAATACTTTAATAAAAGGAAGACATTCATGTATTGAAAAAGTAAAGATTAAACCAACTACAGATGACAAAGTAAATGCATAATAAATAAATATGACATCAATTTAGGAGGTCTTCATTCTCGAAGTCATCCAGTGTGAACTTGGTTGTCGGCTGGTTGTCCACCAGATTTGTTTCAACGGGAGACTTCAGGCTTGCTTGATACAGATCTTGGAGGTGTCGTGGAGTACGACAGTTTCTAGACCAATGTCCAGTCATGCCATATCCGTGGCATTTGTTCTCCCAATTATTCTTGGGAATAGACGTCTGTCCAATGTTCTTATTCTTCCACTGGAGCTTCTTCTTTCCCTCATTTTTGATGCTCTGGGAAGGGATGTTGTGCTGGGGAGGACCTCTGGCCTGCCTCTTAGGGGCTTTCCCTTTGTTGAATTTTCCCTTCTGTTTGTTCTTCTGCTTATGGGAAGAAACTTTGTGAGCCTCAAGGAGAGAAGGTGAGCCTGCAGGGCGTAGGTTATGGGTGGCCGGTAGAAAGTCTTTGTTCTGCTCCGCCATGAGAAGGCAGGAGTGCATGTCAGAGTACTTAGTGAAGTTGCGTTCACGGTACTGTTGCATGAGGATGGCATCCTTCTCATGGAATGATGTGTAAGTCTTTTCCAACATGCGTTCTTCCGTCACTTGTTCACCACACAGCTTCAGGGGTGAGGTGATATTGTGAAGTGCTGAGTTATACTCAGCAACGGACTTGAAGTCCTGTAGACTGAGATTTTCCCACTCATAACGTGCACGTGGGAGGATCACATCTTTCTGATGCTTATATTTGTCTTCCAGTGCAGTCCACAACTCTAGTGGGTCTTCTACAGTGAGATACTCGGCCTTCAGGGTCCGATCAATATGTAGTCTGATATAGATTATGGCTTTCGCCTTATCTACATCATAGACTTGCAGGTAATAAAATCCCCGCTCCCGCAACGACTTGCAGGTAATCAATTGATCGTCGCAACTTTGCCGCAACAAACAAGATTCCTTTGCAAGAGGTAAATCTATGTGGGGAAGATGAAAAATATTGTGGCTCAAAATTTTTTCTCTAGAGCGAATACATGCTGATAACGTGTTTGGAGAGCAATCAACCATTGCAAGAACCCATGATCCCATTTTATTATATTTCATATGGGAGGGGAGATCAATAGTCTCTAGAATACCAAAGGTTCACCATACTACCAAGTAGTGGGGTGTTATGGTGGATAAATGGTTTGGGGGGGACCATAAGTCTCCCCACTCGTAACATTTTTTTCATTTTTGGCAATGAATAATACACACACTCTCTCTCTCTTTGGGAGGTGTATATAGCACAGTCCATGATGTTCATGGATGGATGCAGAACCAAGTCCAAGTCGTTAGGGGCTTCTAGGATGCTGTAGGTCATCATCAGCATAAATAGACGTCTGATTGAAACTTCACTGCATTATTAATTTCAGACTGTGCAGCTGTTTAATCTTTGCTTCCCTATTTAAAAAAAGGGTTTAACCTTGGCTCTTTCATTCTGCGAAGCTTACTGGAAATTTTATACACAGACCCAATTGCTCTACACATAGATCATATTACATACAATTAATATTATTTAAACTTCAGTTTTTCACTTTACACAAACTTGTGCCTACAAATTATCCATCTCATCTTCCTCCCCTCTCCCCCCGTCTCGGCCGCCAGCCTCCCCCTCCACATCTCTTCTTCAGAGGAAGAGGAGTAAGAGTGAAGCAATTAGGCATGTGTATTATAGCAACTCCCCAAGGTAACTCTTTCATGTGGTCAAAAGGAGACTTATTTGCTGAAACTTCAAGGGTCTGCTAAGTTGCCTTAAAGCTTTGAGGCCATAGACAGCATGACCAAGAATCTGTCTTGGCATGATTACATCTAATAATTTGGTAACAATCTCTGTGTTGACCTGTTCAAGAGTTGGAAAAAATATTGCCCTACACTTCATGCTCCATTATACAAACATGGGGGAAAGGACTTTTTGTTAGGCTCATGATATTCATGTCATAAATTGACATTTTAAGGTTAAGAATACAGTATTTCACAATATGAAGATTAAAGCTACATTGTAAAAAGGAAAAACTTACAAGTTGGCTATCCAAGAAGGAAATTTCTCTTTGGTTCATGATTGATAACACATCTTAAAACATAAATACATCAAAAAGCATAGGCTTGAACACCAGCAGGCAGTTGATATTAGTATAAATACCAACAAATTTTATTCAAAGGCATGAAGATTTCGTCTAAATTGGTGTTCCCTTGTACCACAATGTGATTTCCAACACAATCGAAAGAACGAATCATAACCCATATCTATCTTGCGTGAAATTTGCGGTCTTAACAAGCTACATCTTTCTTTGGTGTTTAAATGAAACCATGTTCCATCTCTCAAGTCAATACAAAATGTCGATAACAATGTGTCAGTGAAAGCGCGCACATCTTGCTCCAATTGCTTGATGTGCGGAATGTTAGGGCTGTTTGATCCCATTCGCGCTATTTGCTAATGAGCTGATTGCAGATACACATAATCCTCTTGTCCGGCCAGGAGCACCTCCTTTAAGTGAGGATACATCAAGTGCAAACCTATGATTATAAGCAAGCGCGAATGAGCTAAAACTCTCAAGCAAGCAGAAATCAAAAAACACACTCAAGATCAGAGTGGGATCGCCTTACACGCTAGGGGTTGAAGTCTCGAAATTACTACAGCCAGAGTTTATCAGAATCTTCTGATCTTTTATGGACACAGTGTGACTGAGAGGAACTTTGAAGTTTTCCATAGCTGGCATAATACAAGAGGATTATATCACAAATACCATCAACTTGCCAAAATTGTCATAGGGTGAGTAAAGATTTGCTCTTTTTCGTCTTTCTTTTGATATAGAAATGAAAATTTCCCATGGACAGCAATGAAAAATCAAAAGATGAAAAAGTATTTTCTTCATTCTCTATATTCTGAGTATTCTCTTTGCCAACAATTTTGATGCAATTGAACAGCCTAAATGAACAAAACAAACCTGGTTGATAAGCATCGGGAGTAATCTCATCCAGAGCAAGTAATTTCTGCATGAAAAATATAATCTACCAGATGAGATGATTGACGGCATAACTAGTATACATATATGAAAATGTACTTCAGTTTTTATGTGGGTTGTGTGTGTGTGCGCGCGCGCGCGTCACCTTCAGATTCTGGTAGCATGTTTCAAGGTCATCATTCACCAAAATATGATCAAAAAGGCCTGGGCATCTTCCTTGCTCAAGCTCGGCTTTTGCATTTCTCAGCCTCTTTTGAACTTGTTCCTCATTTTCTGTTCCCCTGCGTTAAGGAACAGTGCACAAAAACACAGCTTAATATATGTAAAAAAAGGTATTGTATAATTGCATAGGAAGAAAATATCAAAGATGTTTTAAATCTCTTATGTACCGAGAACGAAGGCGCTTCTCAAGCTCATCAAATGATGGGGGGCATATAAAGATAAAAATTGCTTCAAGAGAGCTAGCCCTCACTGATCTAGCACCCTGAACATCTATGTCAAGAATACATCTCTACAATAAAGAAATTGAAGAGGGAATCTTCAAATCTAGCAAACATGCAAATACAAGTTTTCGGGAGAAATAGAATGTTTGAATTTTACCTTCCCGGCATCCGTTACTGCTTCAACTGCCTCGATACTTGTTCCATATAGATTTCCATGTACTGAGGCAAATTCCAGGAACTTCCCCTCTCTTATGTCTTTCTCCATTATGCTTCGTTCGGTGAAGTGGTAGTGGACTCCATTCAGCTCCTTCACTCTTGGGGGGCGGGTTGTGTGGCTTACGGAAAAACCAAATGTTGAGGGGAATTCCTTCATTAGTTCGGATATTAAAGTTCCCTTCCCAACTCCAGATGGACCACTGATGACAATTGGCTTTGGAACATGACCTATAACCCCCTTACTCCATGCTACCACTTCTGTGCCAAGTAGCTTCTTTTGCTCTTTCACAAATGGGGAGTCCACCTATCAAATAATCCCAAGTTAAGACACGCTTGAACATGGATAAGGTAAATATGTACCATTTAAGGAGCCTAGGCCTTTATAAAAAGTTGTTGGTTTGAATAGGTTCAGCTATCGTCGTGAAAACATTAAAAATTAAAAATTAACATTATCGGGTGGATCAATAACGTCCTTCATATCTAATGCAAGAAGGATGAATGATCCCTTCCCAGCCCATTCCATCTCACTAAGACAACAAACAGAGACAACCAGGGTTAAATGTCAACGCATAACACTTGATCTGCTGATCATTAGCTAGTCATGGTTTGCTTAAATCACCCAATCTTAATTTTGAAAAATATACTCAAGAATTTATGCCATTTGGCCACACGTGTGAACATACCACTTGATCCCTTAACGAGCAATCTTCCCCGTGTTAATTAAAAATTTCAAGGTAAGCCATCATATGAAAATGTCGGAAATATGCTGCATATTTACCCCCCTAAGGATATTCAGAAACCACAAACTACACATCATATTCCATGCGCACTAAATGCGTGTTATGAGTAAGATCTCCAACGCTAAAATCTCCATGTTAGCCCCTACACGCAAGACGTTATTTGAACCATGTCAATTGACGTACATGCCCAAAGGTTTATATGAAGATCTGAACAGCACAAACCTCTAGAAACCAGGTGCAGTCGCGATGAGAAGACTCCCTCTTAAGGATCAAAATCTGATTTTCATTCAAAAGCACAGCCGAGTGTCCTTTAGATGCAATGGGCTTGATACCCAATACAGTAGGAACACACCTGCCAATTCAACGAAAAACACGTAAATAAAACACCAATTTATCAATAAACACAACAAGAAAGAATGTTGGACAATGCATCTCACCATTGGCCTCTCGATTTATCGAAGATCTTAACACCGATGACTGAATCATCGGCAGGTTCCTCAGGTCCTCCAACTACATACTGAACAAAAGAAAGCACATGCAATTAGATCTAACAAGATATCTGCTACGGAGAGAGAGAATCCTATCATTCACAGGAACTCACAATCTTATTGCCGATAGCGGTGGAAGTTTGATACCCTTGGGTTTCTGAATCAAACCCAACTGCTGGAAATCTATCTGTGTTCTCTGTGAGATATTCTGGAGCTTCTTCCCCCTATAGATAAATTCAACAGGGGGCAATAGCGTAAAACTCTAACAAAAAGCAATGAAACCTATGAGTTTGTTCTGCAAACATGATAGTATTGGTATCTCATAAGGATCAACTCACCATCTGTTAAGAAACTTTGGGCCTGTCCTAATCAAGCTCCAAACTCTGAACAAGATAAAAAGGAGCAAAATGCAATTAACACAAAGACACAAAGGCCAAAGACCTATCAAATATATCACTCTCTATTTCAGCATTTGCTTTGATTTTCATTGAGATCCAACGCAAAAGGCTTAAATTTATCCAATCTAGATCTAACGCCGACATGGGAAAGCATGAAACTTTATAAATTTTAATCAAAACCCATGTCAAAAACTTAGACTGTCGTGAAAATTAACTAAAACCCAGTTGCAGAATCCCCCCAAACCCTCAAAAAAATATGACAAATTCAGCACGCAATCCAACAAAGATTCATTTTTATCACAGAAACAACGAAGCAACGAGAAACCCACCGCAATCTCTGGACTCCAACACGATCTCAATGCCGGAATCAACGAAACAATGGCAGAAAAACAACGGAATTGCGAGGGCGAAGATAGAGCTAAAGATACCAAACTCCCTTTTTTTCTCTCCTTCCAATCTCCGATACTATTGGATTGGTCCTCTCTCCTTTTATAACCAAACAAAAGATCAGATATTACCCTTTAAAAAAATCAAATTAAAAACAATGAAACAGAGGGAGGTTGGATTTCTATGAAGCAATCCATAGGGTTTTGTTTAGATTTCACCAAAAAAGGGCTTTGCTTTTTTATAGAGTTTTTGGTTCTCAAATTTGGGAGGAGGGGAGACTAGAGAGGAAGGCTCCTAACTCAACCGGCCGGTTTGGTGGGCCTATCGTCTATATGAACTTTTGTTAAGCCGAACTCATTGGACCGCAGGTTCAGGGGGCCGGAGCAAGGCCCACAAGTTGCAGAGTAAAAAGTTCAATTTGAATTCAAGTTGAAGGGAGGAGAGAAGAACAACTCAATTCAAATTGATTTGAGACCTCTGAGATTCTTAAAGCTATCTGTCTCCTTCCTCGTTTCTAGCTGTCTCTGCACCTGTTGTGATCAGATCTGTTTCCTTTGCTCAACTTGTTTTTTTTTTTGACACATCGGAAAGCTGTTTAAAGGCACGCGTGTTCTGCATTCATTCAGGGATCGATCACTCACTGTTGACCCCGCTGGAAAGCGAAGGTAAATGTCGTTAGACCACAGTACTTTGACGCTCAACTTGATTAGACTCACTCACATATCTAATGAGAATAATGGGCAACCTGACATATTTGGCCTCGTATTCTGCCTCCAAGACCCTAATCTTCGTTGCTTTTTTAAGAATCGGAATCATTCATTTTGATTCTCATATTGTAAAACCTATAAACCCAATGTGGTTTGCCTGTTAATCCACCCGTCATAAGGTTTCATTCATGCAAAACCGTTAGATTTGTGACGGGTAGATGAACGGGAAAAACCTCGTGTTCACCACATATTCTGTGTTTTGGTGTTTTAGAATATATTGGTCAAAATGTACAATTCCGATCATCCAAAAACAACAACATAGGGTGAAGTTTTAGAGCAGGATAGCAGCATATGTCATATAATACAACATTATTCTCAAACACAAAATTATTTTGATACTTTTAAATTTTCAGAAGGGATTTATGTAGATTAGGTGGCACCTGATCTAATAGATCATGTGCAAGACACAAAAAGATGGGCCCCCAACAAGTACAAGCCAACGTGAGACTTGTACTTTTCACCTTTTTTGTGTCTTCACACCTGATCTATTAGATCAAGTGCCACGTTTTCTACGTTAAATCCTTTTCAGAAAAGCTATATTGTTCTAGATTTCGCAAAACCGTACTAAAATTCGGCCTGATTTTGTAAAACTACACATAACTATGTCATCATAAGATCACCCCAAACATTGTAAAAAAAACAAAACAATCATGAAACTAGACCAAAGTTCAGTGTATTTGTTTGAAACTTCAAAAGTTAGTGATAAATAAGCCAAAATTCAAGATAACTTTACAAAATTCAACCAATTCTAATTCCAATGCTAGCTTGTAGATTAGATTCCAAATGCTAGTGTATAACTTTGGAGTACGTTTTAATGAAACCAACTCAAAAGGAGACCTTTGGTCATATAATAGTATGATTTCTTAACGAACTACGAGAGAATTATCTCATTAAAATTATCATCCTACGTCTTAATCTTAGGCCGGTGCAATTAGGTCAATAAAGCAAACGTTGGAACACCGAATCTCAACTCATGAAAGCAAACATTAAACACCCAATCACATGTTGAGCAGCATGCACATGGAGCAAGGATGGAGCCAGCCAATTCGTCAAGATAAGCATCATATAAACTAATATTTTTCGTATACAATATTTAAATCAAATACAAATTGTTCTAACAAAGTATAATATATATATATGATGGGATTAATGTAGAACAGGTGGTACCTGATTCAATGGATGAGGTGCAAGACACAAAAAGGTGTGGCCCCACAAGTACAAGCCCATGTGGGGACTTGTACTTCCCATCTTTTTTGTGTCTTGTCACCTGATCCATTGGATCAGGTGGCAGCTTTTCTACATTAAATCCTAGAATCACGGAACTAAAGTATATAATTAATAACCAAGCAAGTGTTGTGAAGGGTTGAGGGGTAGGAAACCCCTAGCCTCACATATACAGATTTCTTATCGGATACGATGTGTGTGGATACCCAATAGGCCCATTGGGCCATGTTCATAATACTTCCTCTTATCCAACCATCGTTATATACCCAACATATGAATACTGCAGGATCCATAGTGCTTATGAGTATCATAAGGGGTGGATACTTACATATCCTAAGTTAGGGAAACCTTCAGCTATGGAAAACACAGTAGAAAAAACCAACATCCAAGGAAAAAAGTACAGTTCTCCATAACTTCTTCTGATCTGTGGAAGTATTTAGGGGTGGATACTTCTAAATCCAGAGTCAATGAGGTTGCCTCGTTAAAACCTTTAGCTATGGAAAACCCAGTGGGAAAAACCAATCGCCAAGGAAAAAGAGTACACCACTACATTTGACTCCCCCTGATCTGTACAAGATTCAGGCTTGTATATCTCCTAGGCATCTATACATCAATATCATCTTACAGCATTCTGAGAACACTCTCTAGAGAGCTCATTGGGCTTTGACCAAGTACAAGATACAGCATTCTAAAGATGGGTGGTTTGCAGACTCGGTAGATAGCTCCACGTCTCTAGTCTTTGACCCAGTCGTCACTGTATCTGCGAGGTACTTCAGAGCGTAACTATGCATACTCTTGATTTGCTTCTTGAATGATGAGCTTCTCGGAGTGGTGGGATTGATGTTGCCTTAGTAGCATGCTTTGCAGATCTCCAGGAGTTGGTTGTTCCTTTGTGGTAGTCATCGCGATGATCTGCATCATATATCTGCAAATACATTTAACATGGAGGATGATCTTTGACCCTTAAAGGTAGCGCAGAAGCTACATATCTTCGGTCCAATTGTTTGTTGTAGGCATTGCACTGTATCTGGCTAACAGATTTACTGTCAACACTCTCTAGAGACGCGTGCAGTTGGTCAAATAAAGGAGTGTACCAAAAACACTCAAGTAAGGCACTTCGGGACCTAGAATATCCTTCACTCTTCCAGCGAACAGAAAAGGTCTTATTGTGCATCCATACAACCAGTATGTGTATTTAGTGGATTGCAATTGTCCATGTTACTTCATCAACTTCGGGTCTATGAAGTTTTACATCACATGTTTTTCATCTTCGGGATGATAATTTCATCTTCGGGATGATAAGTCATCTTCTGGATGATAAGTCATCTTTTGGATGACCATTCATCTTCTGGATGATGTTTTCATCTTCTGGATGATGGTTTCATCTTCTGAAAGATGTTTTCATCTTCTGGATGACTATTCATCTCTGGATGATGTTTTCAGGTCATCATCTTCTGGATGATGTTTTCATCTTCTGAATGACCTTTCATCTTCTGGATGATGGTTTCATCTCAAGATGATGTTTTCATCTTCTAGATGATGGTTTCATCTTCAAGATGATAATTTTGTAAGTCAAATTTTTTGCCTTGGTCTTACATATCATTTGATAGTTATGCTTAAACAGATATTTCAGTTTTCTCTTAAGGAGATTCGATGAGATTTGAATCATTTGCAAATATAATCTCAAACATTTTCTTTGCTCTTTTTAAAGATGCAAAAGAGACCTTTAGTAGGACTCCTTGTTTAATTTAAGGTACTCTCTTGGTTTTTATTTTATTATATCTTTCATAGGATAGATGTCCCAAAAATCTATCCAGAGAATAAAGGAAATAAGGAGGAAATCCGTAAGGGTATGTTGTCACACCTCCCATAGTAACATAGCCCAAAATTTCATTTAACAATCACATGGTTTTCGCAACTCTAACCAGGAAGCCTGATGCATCAGTTTATATAATTTTGTAAGTGAGTCGAACTCATCTTGCTTGATTACTTCCTGGTTTCAGCAAAATAAACCTCTAAGCTATAGTGTGTTGCTTATAGCACACGATTTTATTTATTTATATTTGTATTTATACAATACTCATTATGCCCACAGTTTTGATATCTTTTGATATCAGGACTTCAGGTCTAAACACTTCACATTTCATAAGTGAGTCCAAATCAACCTATTATTGCCTCGTTCCACATTATTGGCCAATCTCTACGTTTGCTTCAGGAAACAGAGTGTGGAACGATATTCATAATTATTATTTAAACGGCAAATTGAAATGTGGGTAATTGTCGACAAGTGTGTTTTTTTATCCAAACACATCCCCATGTACGTACATTATTCAATAATATTTCAATTTATTCCAGAGTCATCTCTTCTAGAGGTTCTGGAAAGGGAGAGGATATGGAGATGAGCTCACTTTCATGTGGTGGTATTGTTTTGGGGTCTACAGGAGTTATTTCTCTCTTTAGAGCCTTGTGGTATGTCCTTTCATTTTAATTTAGGAACATCCACTTCTGCTGCTGGTGGATTGCATCCATTATTTTTGGTATGTCAATTCTAGCTAGATTTTTAGCTGCATGGATGTGTGATTTTGACAATATTCGGTTTGTCAAAAATATGTATGAGAACTGTTTAACAGTTTCATAAGTGTGGATCTTTAGGATCTCATCACGAATCATGTTATTTGAAATGGTTAACTAAGCTTCAGGCTCAGGGATGATGGTAATAACCATGTTGGATCTTGTGAAGGCCAAAATTGACCGAGACAGTTGTCAATCTGACGTAGAATCTTGGTGTTGAGTCGGAGCCTCATTAGCTGATGAAGTGGGACCCAAGATTGAAAGAACCTGGGTCGGGTGATGGATGTAGATGACGATGCGAAGCTCGATCAACCCTCAATCAGCTTGTACGTCGATCGTTCGAGGTTGGGAAGCTCGAGAACGACTCTAGCAGGAGATGGAGACTCGTCGATCTACACCACAAAGACACATTAGGGGGGATCTGGGTTCCGACCCAGATCCCCTCTGATGCTTAAGTTAGTATGTGAACTTAAGAAAGAGAGGGAGCTTGGTGCAGCTTAGATCGATCCACTGAGGTTCGTCTCAGATCTGGCGGCGCAAGCTCTATAGCGTAAGAAGCTGAGAAAGTAGAGTTCTATATCTTAGACCTCGTATCTTGGAATTGGAACCCATTTACCTTTGTCCTTTTGTCCATTTATAGGTTGTTCCTCTTTGATTGTGTGTAACTGTCCCTTATTGATTCGGGCATGATCTCCTTCAGGATTCGAGATAACGGCTGCCCATTTACTCAGCCCCATTAACCTCCCCCTGAATATTAGCACCGACCTAACGGTCGAACGATCCGTTTGTCTGACTCAGCAATACCCCGATATGAGCGACGGGTATCGGGTTGCGGGCACCAACTGGGTCGGGTATATAAATACTCCAGTAGGATCCGTACCCCTGCACTAAGAATGGCCCCCCATCATTTGTGCCTCAGAAACTGCACTGATTGAGACCGAATGATGAGTATGTTAGTTCTTGGGTTCAAGACTAACGTTATTTTGATGATGATCAATACATTATGTTATTGTACTAATCAATCTTATGTTTTAGTCTCAGTTTATCTTAATGATTAAATGTTGATGAGACAAAGCATAATGCTTGGAGGATGATGCAATGGATATATTAAAGACCTCCAAGAGTGATGGAGTGCTCAAGCTTGGATGAAGTCATGAAGATCATCTAATGAAACCAAAGCTTGGAGCATGATGATGGATGGACATCTAGAGGAGTAATGACAAAGCTTGGAGCATGATGAAGGGAAGCTCATCAAAGAGTGCCAAAGCTTGGAGATGTTGGGGAGCGTCAAGGTATCGTGAGCTTGAAGACTTAGACTCTAGGAGATGCAATTTGTAATCCATGTAATTTCATTTACTTGCATTTCTCTTTTTGAGTCTAGGATTATTGTAATGCCTTGATAGATATTCCTTCTCTCATGCATTTGCTTTTAATCATCTTAGTGAGCCTTAGGATTATCATAGAATCCAACCAAATAGGTTCATCTTACCCAAAGACTCAATTAGAGTCTCTGGCTCTCCAACAGTCGTCTGATGAAGGTTTTACAGTCGACTAGATGATTCCAGGTACATGTCATGCCTTCTACAGTCGACTGTGGTGTACTGCTCAAGTCAACATTTTTATTGACTCTTTTTGAGATTTTCGCATCAGTCGACTGATATTCAATTTACAGTCGCCTGTGTTTCTACAGCCGCCTATGAATTGGTCGACAGTCGACTGTGCGCATCTTGCATTTTCTGGGCTTCATCCCAATTTGCAAGACAGTCGATTGATGAAGTATTTACAGTCGACTGTATATTTACAGTTGCCTGTGAAATGGCCATCAATCGTCTGAAAGGCGTAAGTACAAAAGTTGCATCTCTCTCTGTTTTAGTTCCATCCCTGCAGCAGTCACCTGATTAAGGATATACAGTCGACTGCCTGTTATACAGTCGCCTGTGTAGTCTTTTACAGTCGACTGCCATGGCTCAGATTATAGCCGTTGAAATTTTTCTAGCCGTTTAACAGTTGACTGTCATTTGTTCATCAGTCGACTATTTGTGCCGTAAAGTGCCAGAATCTAGCCGTTGCAGATTTCTTCCCTTTGGGGTTTTGGCTGGTTTTATGAGCTCTTCTTGGCTTCTTATATATAGGAGATGTCTTAGTTCTTTTAAAACACTTGGTCAATATTGAATATCTTTGAGAATCAATAGCCACTACTAATCTCTCCCATTTCCATCTCATGAGCACATTTCTCTTCATGCATTGAAGCTAGCTCATATGGAAATTCTCCAAGGGATCTAATTCACATTCCTTTCTTGGAGATCATCTTTCTTCTCTTCATTTTCATACACTCAAGTGAGAAGTGTTAGGATTCATTCCTAGAAGAGAGAAAGATCGACAAGTGCAATCAAAGCTAATCTCAAGCACTTGGTCATTCACTTGCATGCCTTCTTCTTCACATTGGTAAGATCATATCAAGGCATAGGTAAGTGTTGTTTTGTTTTGTTTTATGTTCGAAACTCTAATTCCCTTTGTGGGAGTTAGATACTCTCTTTGTGGGAGTTGGTCACTCTCTTTGTGGGAGTTACTCTCTTTGTTGGAGTTTGGTGTCCTAGTGTAGGACTAACCCTAATTCTCTGTGTGGGAGTTAGACCCTTGTGTAGGGTTGGTTTGGTTCTTGCGTAGGACAAAATCCTCTGTGTGAGGTATCTCTGTGTGAGATTGTATTCACTTCTCTGTCTGTGAATTATAGTGAATATTGGTGTGGCTGGATGTACCCAAGTTTTGGGGAACCAGTGCAATATCCTTGTGTTTACGTTTGTTGTTGTTGAGCACTCTGTTTATTTTCCGCTGTTTATTATGTTTTAATTTTAGTAAATTTTAATTAAGCACTTTGCTTGCCATTACACTATTCACCCCCCTCTAGTGTGTGTAGCCCCGCAAGGTCCCTTACAATTGGTATCAGAGATTTGGTTTGGTGGCTTTTGCAAGCATGACTTATATGTCTCAACAACATCCTCCCAAGTTCGATCCGGAGAACTATACTCAATGGAGGAGAAAAATGATCAATCACCTCAAGAAGAACAATCTCTTGGATGCGGTGACTTCAGATGTCTCAGATTCAAACTTCGTGTTGGACGCCCACGCTAAAAGAGCTTTGTGCATCTCCACGTGGGACCATGAAAATGAAGAAGTTGGATGCATGGAGACGGCACATGAAATGTGGAGCTATCTTGAGACCAAGTACACTGGAGGTGATGAGAGTGAGTCAAGCGATGATGAGGTATCTCAAACTCAATCTTCTTATGAGCATAGTTATTCTAGAGATAAAAATTTATTAAATGCTCATAAGTGTAGTGCATATTCTCTTCATGATGACACACATGATTGCACTACTTTGCATGCTACTCATACGTCTTTAATTGAATCTTTGCATGCTACTCATAAGTCTTTAATTGAATCTTTGCATGCTGAGAAAGACGGATTTCTTTCTCTAATCCGTGAGTTACGTAAGGAGAATGCTTCACTTAAATGTACTCATGTTTCAGATCGTGACTCCGTCATTCTTGATAGATATTCTCAAATTTACACCTTGAGAAATGAGACATCGGCTCTCAAATCTCAATGTCTTGAGCTCACGTCTATCCGCTAGGGATGAAAACATTTCTTTGCTTCCGAAGAAATGTGAGCTATAGTCTACTCAAATTGAAAACTTCAAATTGAGTAAGAACAAGGTTTTGAGATCCTCTACTTTGAAGGTGAACAAACCAAGTTCTTCCCCTAGAAGCACCCAAATAAATTTTGTAGGGGATCCTTCTAAGGGGTTAGTCATATCCAAGTCTTCCTTTGGCCAAAAATAAACTTTGAATATTAAGCCAAAGAAGAATCATGCATATATGTACACCTCATTGCATAAGAAGCCCATTCAAAAACCTATTGGTGTGAATGCTTCTTCATATATTGATATGCATGATAAATCTACCCGTGGGAATAACTTACTTTACTTGCATGCTAGAATTAATGATAAACCTTTGCATGCTTCATATGTTCCTATGGATGGTAGAATTGCTTGTGTGAATGCTTCTAATGCTAAATTGCATGTTT
This sequence comes from Scilla litardierei, assembly GCA_030789695.1. NCBI lineage: Eukaryota > Viridiplantae > Streptophyta > Magnoliopsida > Asparagales > Asparagaceae > Scilla > Scilla litardierei. The sequence goes on along the minus strand of CM061142.1, from coordinate 665,920,005 downwards.
CACACACGGGGCACGCCAATGTTTATGTTCCACCTCATAAGCGTGTTCCCTCACTTCCTACTCATGCCTTAACCAAAACTCTTCTTAAGAATATCAAATCACTTTTTATAGATTCCTAAGAATGTTTCTAGGCTTGATAGGAACTTGTATATAGAATCATATGTTTGTCATGTTATATTTTCATATGACTATATACGGAAACCAAACTCCACTTTTGTTGGTTTCCAACTTGCTAGCTCACTCACATTTTTATTCATTGCTTGGGTACCATGCTTGTATGTTTATATTTTGTACCCATATTTTTGTGGGGGTGTCCATTACTCCCATGTTTGCATGTTTTCTATGATTATGAGGGAGTATGGAATTTTTGCTTGCTAGCATTATTTTTCCATTCATATGTCACGTTGTATGTCATTAACATTATGTTTGTGCATTGAGATGGTTATTTCTCTTGCCCTTGGTTTTCCTATTTGGCTATTACACATCTTTTTGATATGCCAATAGGGGAGAGAAATGGGTTATGTAAAAATATACATTGTGCTTTTGATGTATTATTATCAATTGGTATGTTTTTTGCATAACACCCATCAATATGATTTGTGCTTTGCATGTTTATATTTTATGCATGTTTGCATATTGATTGGGGTAGTTTGTTAGCACATATTGATTATTTTAATGTTTATTATATTTTGACATAATGGATTGTCATCATCAAAAAGTGGGAAATTGTTAGTTCTTGGGTTCAAAACTAACGTTGTTTTGATGATGATCAATACATTATGTTAGTGTGCTAATCAATCTTATGTTTTAGTCTCAGTTTCTCTTAATGATTAAATGTTGATGAGACAACGCATAATGCTTGGAGGATGATGCAATGGATATATTAAAGACCTCTAAGAGTGATGGAGTGCTCAAGCTTGGATGAAGTCATGAAGACCATCTAATGAAACCAAAGCTTGGAGCATGATGATGAATGGACATCTAGAGGAGCAATGACAAAGCTTGGAGCTTGATGAAGGGAAGCTCATCAAGGAGTGCCAAAGCTTGGAGATGTTGGGAAGCATCAAGGTATCGTGAGCTTGAAGACTTAGCTCTAGGAGATGCAATTTAAAATCATGAGCATGATGATGGATGGACATTTGATTTGATTCGTGCCGCCAAAACCCTTTCGTCTTTGAAGTAATCTCCGCCGTTTGTGGTGGCTGACTTTAGACACGTATCGTCCATCGAATGTCAGTCGGTTGAATTCCTTCGTATAAAAGAGAAAAGCGAGGAAGAATAAGATATCTTTCGGCTTCGCCTTCTTCCTTGTTTCGAAAGCTTGCTTCTAGCGTCGCCTGTTGGAGATCACCTGTTCTTCCTAAGGTATTCCCCCTAACCGACTTTGATTCTCTTTAGATCCGTCAAGTATGTTTGCTTCAGTCATAATGAAGGAGCCGACCTACGAGGAGCTCATGGTGCGCCTTTGTAACGACCTGTTTTCATTGCACACGAATTTCCGTAATCGCGATGGTATCAAACAAGTTCAAATGAATAAATGATTTTTTTCTATTTTTTTCCGTTGCTCAAACCTTAAATTGGACTTCGTATTCGTAATCCTTGCGACGATACGGACATGTGGTACTGTTTTCGTAATTTTTCGGACACGTTTAGTTTCAGGGGAAAAATCGTAATTTTCATTTTACTAATTACATTCACTTATTACTAATTACTTTTTAATTAACCTCACTTAATTTCTCTAACCTCCCCTATTGTCTGTAGCTTCGTCTAAACTATAGGCTCACGTTTTAAGTTCCTTAAAACCAGATTCATCCACCTTCCATTAGTTAAAACCACCCAATAACCCTCATTATTACCCCATTAATTACCCTAAATATCATATAATTATATAATTCCATTAAACTAATCTTCCCTCTATATCATCCCCGTAACAAGCCCCATGTACTCTCTTACCCATTCAACCCAACGGCAGCCCCATCCCCGCACTCGACTTCCTCTCTCCATCATCTCCCATGTCACCATCGCCGGAGCGCGCACCACGCCGTCGATGACAACCCCCACACGGCCAATGCCGCCCAGCCTCCTCCCGAACGTCGAAGCTGCACGCATCTGCCCAGAGCGCCGCACATCCCCTCTCCCCTCGTCGCCGTGCGCGCTGCCTCTATGCCCGCCGCCGGTGGCTGCCCCACCGACCGCCAAACCTCATCCGACCTCCACCCGCCTACCGCCCCTCCATCTGCAGACACGCGCGCGCTCGTGTGAGAAGCGACAGCAGCAGCAGCAATTCGCAACTTGAGAACGAGAAGCGGGTTAAATTTGTATATAATAATAATATTTATTAGTTATGTAAGATGATATTATAATAGTGATTTTTGCTATATGTATCAGAATAAAGAACAGATGCCACCAGAAGGACCGCACCTTTGTCACGAACACATTATCACGGGTTTCGTTGGAATCAGGCACGTACCCTATTTTCTATGAATTTTTAAAGCTATCCGTAATTATTGCTAAACGTCAAAATAAATCGTTTCTAATGATTTTCACAAATACGACATACTGAACCCTACGTAATCTGAAAGTACTCGTCAAGAAAAAAGATTTGGATAGCAATAACATAAAAATCCAACGTGTAGATGGGAAGATATTGATTTTGCAAGTTTAGGACATCTATTTTTAAATACTGATAAATGTGATGTTAGCTTCTAAAATCCTAGAAAATTGCCATGACTAATTCAGAAACATACGAGGGTAGGCCCAGAAAATCCAGAACAACGAAACAGACTCATTGGCGCTAGTTTCCAACGCCAAAAGGCAAGTACATCACCCGCAATGATCAAAGATAAACCCCAATAACGCTACTTTCGATTTAAAATTCATATCACATGATTTTCACGTACACTGACATACGAGAAAAATATATGTTGTAATGCTAGTTAATACGAACGTTTTGACCCATTGTTGGAAGAATTCTGACATACGATTTGCTCTAAATAAATCTTTGAATATATATCGTTTCTTGATTTAAAGTTAGTTTTGGCCCTTTTAAATTGTTTAAAAATACCTAATAATTGTTGAAAGATCTTGAAAACTACCTACTACCTAAGAAAAATATTTTAAGCTTAATTTGACTCTTTTGCTCAGTTGGAACCATTTATGTGCTCATATCTTAGTATTATTGCGTGTTTCCATGTTTTGTATAATTGATGAATTGAATCAAAGGTTGTAAAATCTGGACAGAGGGTAGGACACAACCCTCAAAATATAAATAAGAACCCATCGATTACAGATGGAACGAAAACTAGTCGACAATTGGTTATTGTAGGGATTTTCAAGGTCCCTTAGGGCTAATTTAAAAATATTCGTCCTAAGTCGGACGAATGAAATTAAATAAACAGCGGAAAAACAATTAATAAACTATTTAATAATTACTGCCCTAAGAAAAAATTTCATATGCCAGGAAAATCTACTGACTCGAGTTGGGTCTGACCAACTCGAGAAAGTTCTAACTACTACTTAAAAGAAATGCATTATGACTCACCCGGAATCTTGTCTTGGATTGGGCAAGATGTTACGCATCGTCTTGCGCTCCAAAATCTGAGCCGCATCCTGAACCGCATTGCGTCGCTCCTTATCGCGAACTGGATCAGCTCCCGAGCCGCACCTTGCCTCCGAGCCCATCACAAGCCGTAGAAAGTTTCACTTAAGTAAACCCGCGTCGTAGACTTCCGAATCAGATTCGGACATCCCCGTTGCCTTGCTAGGACTCGGTTGGAGGACATGAAAATTAATAGAGGAAAAGAATAATTTTAACTCTTGATTAAGTTTGCTCAAATTTTCCGGGGCTCCTTAATGAGAGACTTGGTGCAAGAAACAAAGAATGGAGTGTACACCTATTTATATTGGAGGCAGGCTCCACTTCTTTTGTCACGAGCAATGTGGGACAATCAATTTGGAATGGGATTAAAATTAATTCAATTTAGTTAGAATACCTTTCACAAAATTCTAACTTCAATCAATTAATTCTCACTCACCATGGAGCCCTAGATACGATACAAGTTATCATTTTTGAGGGCTAGGAATGGTAAATGCATAGGAACAAACGGCGATGAAATCCGAGTTCTTTTGACCCTTCAAACAATTGCTCCAAGTTGAGCAAAAACCCACATTTTGTAGCCGTCAAGGGTTTCACAAAACCCTAATTAGAAACGACGTAAATTGCGGGCGCGCCCGCCTAAGGTATCTGCGCACACCCGCTAAGGCACACCCAGGCGGTCGCACGGCCCGCTGAGAGCAGCAAGCCGCGCCCGCTGTTCCCAGCGCGCTGCGCCTGCTGTTCCCAGCGGGCTGCGCCCGTTTGATCCAAGTGGGTCTTACCCACTTCCCTTTTTGCCTTTCTTGCGTGTCTGGGCTCATACGAGCTCCGTTTCCTACATGGTTTGAATCTGTGGATTCCTCACGAAATCCCTTCTAATCCCAAATGCTCTAACCTCACAACCAACTTGTGAATTCAACAATCTCATTGCATCAAATGTATTCCTTTATCCGATTTTCCTATTACTAAGACGTGACTGTTACTCGGTGTGAGACCATATAGCCTGACCCTACTACAGGTTGAGCTCGAAGTCTCTAGACGACAGTGACCACTAGTAGCAGGTGTCGCCCCTGTTTCAGAATCATCGATTACATGATAGACTTGTTGGCAAGAGTGCCGACGGGATCACTCTGACTGCGACTGTGATGATTTCCGCAGTCTTAGTCCCGTCGTCATAACTATGTCACTTGCTAAGCCTAGGGTATGGAACTCTGTCAACCCCACTAGCTAGCAGTGGTCAGCATATGTCGGTCTCTGGTACATTCATTTTGTATATCTTACAACATACCTTGGCCAAGGTTTTACCGAGAGTCATACTGACCTGTGACACTAACTTTCCATTAACGGAAGAGACGAATCCTCTATTGATCACTACTTAGCTCGTATGCTTCGAGTGTCACCCAGCCTAAGATCTTTCAGCAGGCCTAGCCTCGAAGCTAGATCTTTAGACCTAAGTGACACTGTTCCCACATAGCTTCGTACAATGATCTCAAGTCTTAAGGACCAACTTACCTATCATAACTAAGAGTTATTAATGACAGTTAGTTAATGTTAAACCATTTAATAACTCTTTTTTTGGGTCGTTCAGTGGACTCATTCTCTAATGAGCACCTGCACCTTGTCTCCGACTTCACCAAGTCGTATGGTTATGAGACCAACTAGACTAAGACACAATGGTCTGTCCGATGTGCCGATATCCCAATCTCGACACATCTATGACCACGAATGCTTTTTAGATTCAAGCTGTTATCGCTCAAACATTTCTCATAATCGCAATCTACATTGCGAAACATGTGTGGCCTAACATTGAATCGAAGGGAATAATCCGAGTAGTTAAATAAACTGAAACAACTCAGACAATATATTACCAGAAAGCATACTTTCATTTATTGAACAAGATGTTTATTAAGATAAATAGCCACGAGGGCATACATCTCTCTACATCTCCCACTTGCACTCAGGCCTATTTATTTTGGTATCTCATACCATATTTACACTCTAGTTTCTCTAGACGATCGCGTGCTAGCACCTTCATGAATGGATCTGCTAGGTTGTCTTCTGAAGAGACTCTAAGGAGTTCTATGTCCTTCCTCTGCTCGATCTCCTGTATCAGGTGATACTTGCGAAGAATATGTCTGGATCTTTTGTGGAATCTTGGTTCTTGAACCAAGCTGATGGTTGCATTATTGTCGCAATACAACGGTATTGGACTTTCAATAGCAGGTACCATCACGATCTGGTTTATGAACTTCCTCATCCAGACCGCTTCCTTTTGCTGCATCGTTGGCCGCTATGTATTCGGCTTCTATCGTGGAGTCTGCAACCGTAACTTGTTTGGAACTCCTCCAACTGACTGCACCTACGTTGAGAGTGAAAACATATCCAGAGATTGATTTGCTATCATCCATATCACTCTGAAAGCTAGAATCTGTGAAGCCTTCAACTTTCAGGTCTTCACTTCCATAAACCAAGATCAAGTCTTTAGTCCTTCTCAAGTACTTAAGTATTGTCTTGACCGCTTTCCAGTGCTCCTCTCCAGGGTTAGACTTATATCGACTTACTACACCCAGTGCATAAGCGACATCGGGTCTGGTACAGATCATTGAGTACATGATAGACCCCACATCAGAAGCATATGGGATCTTGGTCATTTGTTTCTGTTTCCAAGTCAGTCTGTGGAGACATCTTCTTTGAAAGGGTTATTCCATGATGGGTTGGTATAAAACCACCCTTACTGTTTTCCATGCTAAAACGTTTTAGCACGGTGTCAATGTACCTGGCCTGGGAGAGTCCTAGCATCCGTTTAGATCTATCTCTATGGATCTTCACACCTAGTATGTAGGATGCTTCTCCCAAGTCTTTCATGGAGAAATTGGTTGATAGCCATCTTTTAACAGACTTCAACATCTTTATGTTGTTGCCTATTATCAGAATGTCATCTATGTATAGAACGAGGATAACTAAAGAATTATTATTACTGGTCCTTTTGTAGATGCATGGATCATCCTCGTTTCTGACAAAACCAAACTCTTTGACTGTTTTGTCGAAGCGAATGTTCCAACTCCTTGAAGCTTGATTAAGCCCATAGATGGACCTCTGCAGCCTACACGCTTTTCCTTCACTCCCACTGACTTTGAAGCCTTCTGGCTGAGTCATGTAAATCTGCTCCTCTAAATCACCGTTTAGGAAAGCAGTCTTCACATCCATTTGCCAGATTTCGTAGTCGTAGTAGGCAGCAATAATGAGTACGATCCGAATAGACGTGTGCATGGCCACTGGTGAGAAGGTTTCGTCATAATCTATTCCTAGAATCTGACAATATCCTTTTGCAACCAGTCTAGCATTGTACGTTTCCACTTTTCCATCTGCACCAATCTTCTTCTTGAAGATCCATTTGCAGCCTATGGGAACATTTCCATTGGGCACGTTTTCTAAGGTCCATACCTTATTCACGTGCATGGAATCTATTTCGGACTTCATTGCATCTAGTCATTTGTTAGAGTCTATACTCTTTATGGCTTCCTGGAAGCTAACAGGGTCATCATCTAATATGATGCAATTCTCAATCCCACCGTCTATGAGAAAACCGTAGTACCTCTCGGGGACTCGAGGAACCCTATTGGACTTCCTACTGACTGGTTGGGAGATGCCAAATTCTGACTCTCCCACTGGTTCCGACACTTGTTCCTGTGTGAGTATTTCCTCCGAGCATTCATCCAGATCAATTGTCTTGCCAGTTGATTCCTTCACAAGGAATTCCTTTTCCGGCATGTCTAGAAACAACAATCTTTTGTTGTTCTGGATGGTAAAAGACATAACCTAATGAATGTCTCGGGTACCCTATGAATTTACACAGTATTGATCCGTCTTTCAGTTTGTCTGGATTTTGCCTCTTGACATATGCAAGACAACCCTATACCTTCAAGTGAGCAAGGCTGGGTTTCTTGCCGGTCCATATCTGATATGGTGTCATATGCACAGATCTTGACGAAACTTTATTTAGAATGTATATAGCAGTTTCCAGGGTATAGCCCCAGAGGGAAGTAGTTTACTCAGCTTCACTTATCATGGACCGCACCATGTCTAACAAGGTGCGGTTCCTCCTCTCTGATACACCGTTATGTTGAGGTGTGTAAGGAGGTGTGACCTGAGAGAGAATCCTATTCTCTTTTAAGTAAGTAAGGAATTCATGGCTTAAGTATTCTCCTCCTCGATTTGATCGAAGGATCTTAATACTTTTCCCAATCTGGTTTTCAACTTCGGCACGATACTCTTTGCTCAAAGGTTTCGGACTTATGTTTCATCAAGAACACAAGTCCAAACCTTGAGAGATCGTCAGTAAACGTGATGAAATATGAAACTCCACCTTTGGCTAATGTAGACATGGGTCCACATACATCGGAATGTACTAGACCCAAGAGTTCAATAACTCTCTCCCCTTGACTTGCAAAAGGAGTTTTGGCCATCTTACCTTTGAGGCAAGACTCGCAAGTGTCGAATGACTCATAATTAGAGAGGCCCAAGAGCCCATCTTTATGTAACTTGCTGAGTCTCTTCTCTCCGATATGGCCTAGTCTACAATGCCAAAGCTAGGTTTCATTAAAACTAGACTCCTTACGTTTTCTTGTATTAACGTTTAATACAACCTTGTTGCTTAAAGTGTATACACCATTATTTAGTGTCCCAAAACCTAGCAACTTTCCATCAAAAGAAATGTTCATGAAATTTCCGTTGATAGTAAAATTATAACCATCTTTAGCCAAAGCCGAGACGGATATAATATTGCACAGGAAGTTTGGGATGTAGTAACATTTCTTCAAAAGCAAGGTAGCTCCACCAGCTAATGTGTGTTTAAGGTCTCATATGGCTACAACTTCAACATTAGCTGCGTTGTCGACTTGGAGAATGATTTCATTCTTTTCGAGTTTTCTAAAGATTCTCATTCCATGTAACTGATTACAGATATGAGAACCTGCACCGGTGTCTAACACCCATGCATTAGAATTAACCGAAAGAACTACACTTTGCAATTTAGAAGTTAAAGCATAAACTCGCCCTTCCTTCATTTGTTCCCTTTCTGCTATAGATTTCTTTGATCAATCATTATTTTTATTATAACCAGTTAATAAGTTCTTATCTCGGATATTATTAATCTTACTCGTCATGCCGCAAAGATTAGAAATCCTAATTAGCATGTGTTCAAAATATTTTAATATAATTAGAATGGTTTTTATCCAATTATACTCTCCCATTAAATTAAAGATCGTTTAAGCCAAAACATAATAAATATTAAATGGGAGCAGGAATCCAACAACCTTGAGTTGCCCGACCTTGAGTGTAGCTCAACAAATCGTTCGACTCGGTGATGCGTCCAGAACTAACTCCGAAACGATGTCGTTTACCCCAAGCGCACGGTATAGTGGCAAGTGGGTATCAAACACGGGGAGGCGGTCCTATACTACCTATCTACTCCTAGGTTGAGTTAGACTTGCGGGTTTATTGGTGGATGTGGATTATGGATGGTCGTAATGGTGATGGATGCGAAGGTTGTGTCACTCAACGTCGCAAGCAAGTGGTTCCACACAAAGAAAGAAGGAAATAAAATACAAAAGATTAGGGCTTAGGGCTCGCCACTAGGACCGTCGGATATCGACGCTAGGCTAGGACTCATACGTTGCATTGGTTTAATTGGGGATTTGTAGCATCTAGAATTTAGAATTCATGGTTCTAAGCACCATGAATCTAACATATCACATTAGCCCGTAGGTCCACACAATACGTGCATTAAGGATCTACAATATTCTTACCACTCTCGTGGTTCGAATGCTCTCAACTCATACCACTCTCGTGGGTAAGAGCTTCGAGGTATTTTGATGGCTCTTATTGATGTAATGGCGGTAGCCGTCAATTAGTTATATAGTTCGTCGGTGGATCCCCTCAAAACACGAGCCGGGCATGGTCACGTGCCTTGGTTGAATCCACTAACTCCCTAATTAAATCTGTAGGATATTCCTTAAGCTAATCGATTCCACCGACCGTGGGCACAATCTCAGTATGAATTCTCCTAGGGATTTTAATAGATCAACCAAAATACAACCCCATTTATAACCAACACACCATAAAAATCCCAACTTTGCAACTAAGTCCTAAGATCCATGGGCTAATCCCTTAGCCCTAGAAAATACTACTCATGCATCATAGGAAGAACAATAGAAGATTCAATAATAGTAAGAGAATTCATCCTAGCATGCATCAACGAGATATTCAACAAATAATCACAAAGAAATAACAAATAAATAGAATTAAAGAGACAAAAGTACTTATCTTGATACAAAGGAGGGGCCTAGGGCATGGCCAAACTCCACAAAAGATCGTCTCCATAAAAGTCTAAGAAGGATCTAAAAATTCCCTTTTGAAGAGTATATAAAAATCTCCTCCAAAACTCCTCTAAAAATCTCCCTAAAATTCCCCTAAAAACTGTACAGAACTCCCCCTCCTGGCCGCTCAGAAGAAAACGCTCCAAAAACCCTCAAATCGTTCCAAAAAACCCGGGGCGCAGATCAATATTGGGCCCACAGTGACTCGGCCCGAGCACAAAGCTGCTCGGTTGAGTCGTTCGGCAGCTCGGGTCGAGTAGAAGGCTGCTCGGTCCGAGTTTTACAGAGAATCAAAGCACCAAAATACGTCGCTTTGCCAAGCCGGGCGTTGCTCGATCGGGTAGGAGGTTACTCGGGCCGAGTAGGAGGCTGCTCGGTCGAGTCAGACACTAAACAGCATTTTGAACGTGTAGTGCACGACTCGGGCCAAGTAGAGTGCTACTCGGCCGAGTAGGCTGCTGAGAACAATTTCAGCAGTGCACCATCAACTTGCAAAAATTTCATAGGACTCATCCGACCTCCGATTTATGGGTTCTTGGTGGCGTTGGAACCTTCTTGTAGTATACTACCTGGTAAAAATATCAGAAAAATAGTGAAAAATCCCAGGTGATAGAAGATTTAGAAATAGTGCACGGTTGTCCTGTTTTCAGCACTTCGGGTCACTCGATTCCTTCGCCGCATCATAGTTCGATCGAGCGACCTTCTCTCTTGCCTCTTCCTTGCTCTAGTATTCTTCTTTGGTACCTCAAATATGTCATCATGAGTCTCATTGGTGCTCTCACGTCGCCGACCGTCTTATTGGCTCCAAATTGCTTCAATATTGCCCAAATCCCTGAAATGGACATAAACGCTCCGAAAGTCATATTATTTCAAATAATAGCGCAAAAGCATATAAAATATGTAATTGAGTAATCATTTTGACGTGTAATCTTATCGATTAAATGTGGAATATAATGATACATCAAAATCCCCCAAGCTTACCTCTTACTCGTCCTCGAGGAAGATTAGTAAGAAGCTAACACGGGCGTGTGATACAATGAAGATGTGAGACGGTGATGTGTAAATGGAGATAAGGGGTTCAATCATAAATTCAGAAAAATACAAGAACCCAAGATATGCAAGATCTCGTGAACACACATCAATATGAAATTAGGATACATACGCACCCAAATAATTAAATCTCGCTCAAATTAAAATAACATGGATTTCAACAAATATAATGAACTTGATAAGAAATAAAAAGAGATTAGAGTTATATCATATCATAGTTTATCATGCAATATACTAAGTTCACAGAAATGAATCCAATGTCCACAACTCATTCTCTGTTATGAGGTGGAACTCGCGTACAATGAATTTATATTACGGGGAACCAAGGGCACGATGGTTATATGGAAATGAGGGTTTGGGTAGGCTGTTTTACAGGTGATTAGTGGGGTGAAGAAGTCGGATCCGTCGCCGGTGATGTTCATGGGGTCGAATCTCGCCGGATGCAGCTGAGGAAGGTTGGACGGCAGGGGGCTGAAGCTGACTCCGGTCAAGGGGCGAGCTCTCCTGCAGCACGAACAACTCATCAGAAGGGCAGGGTTGGGGTTCAACCCTTAGCCCCTCCGATGCCTAAGTCAGTAATAGGGCTTAAAATAGGGGGCTGGACACGCCGGTCGGACTCTCTGTGTGTCCGCCGCTCGTGACGAGCTATAAGTGGGAGAGCAAAGATATAGAAGACCTTAGCTCTCGTGTGTGAATAATAGAATAATGAGAGAATTCTCCAACCCCCTCTCCGTAAGAGGAGAGGGGGTATTTATACCTGACGGGTGATGACTAGGCGTGCTGAGCTGGCATGCTGACTGGACGCGCTGAGCTGGCTCAGACGTCAGCGGAAACTCCAGACAAGGGCATCGGGGATCGGGTTACCAGACCTGCTTTCGTCAGGCGGCGCGACGGCCCGGGGGGGCTTTTGTCGGGGTGTCAGAGCCGAAAGCATTAACTGTCAGATGGCTCAGCCGCCAGGGGTTGCTTTGTCAGACGGTCGGGTGACGTATGTGTCAGTTGTGTCCTTATCCTAGGCTGTTTGTCATTAGCGACGAACTAAAGGACGGGCTGTGTCACTCTAGGCGCCGCGGTTCGCGGGAGTCGAGCGGGCCGTCCCGATCGGGGGTTGTCCGGCCCGGCCGCGCCCCCCAGTCGGTCATGGGGTATGGCCCGCTGGTACGGAAGGGTACGTCCGCGCCCGTCAATAGGCCTGGCCTAGCTACCCAAGCGTCCCCAAGCGCGCTATCCCGGTGGGTCGGGCGGCTGCGGTTGTTCGCCTCGACCGGTTCGGGAAACGCTGCAAGGCGCGCCTGACTCCATGATGCCCCGGATTTTCGAGGCGGCGGCCCTTTTGGGATATGGTGAGTTAATGGGGTATGTTAGCGGATCCGGGCGGGAGTCTGACTCCTACTATCTTTAGGTCGTAACAATTGCCCCCGGCATTCGAGTGCGAAGTGGAAGCCCGGGTCGGCTCGGATGGCGTAACGTTACCGTGATACTACCTTTTACTTGTGACTCGGACCTGGATCTCAGCTCCGGGGGGTGACGCTGGCCCCGCGGGGTGTGTTCCGCTATAGCGGGATCGCGAGGTCTCTTCCCAACTCTGAGCCAAGCGGGGCGTTGTCCGAAAAAAAGGGAGAGTATTATACACCAATCTTTATCGGAAATCTAGGTGATATTTACAATACTTAGGAGAAGATGTGTGGGACGGAGGGTTGTCCACATTTGTTGTTCGCTTTGCCAGGAGGAGCAGATCCCTGCGTCAGGGCGGTCTTCCCGTATGTCGATTACCGAATTCCTACCGCCACTGTCCAGGAGCGGACCGAGACACCGACCCTCGGTCGCAAGAGGGGACCCTCTTCTTTTCCCTTTCTTTGCTTCCTCGCGTTTTGCCTCGCTGTAGCCGTGCTGGGGGGTTGCGCGGCCTCGCCGGGGACCCCGCACACCGAGGGGGAACCCCCGGGTGGCTGAGGACGAGGTGGCGGTGGTTGCACCACTGGGCGAGCCGTTGGGGGGTTTTCTCCTCCCCGGCACCCTGTGGGGATCGCAGAAGGTGACGGCGTTAATTAGGGTGTTGCGGCCCGCGTCCGGCTATTTGGACCTGCCTTTTGATACAGTAACAAGCAGGAGGAAAGCTGGCGGGCGGTGCCTCCCATGTGTAAGGGGAATATCCTGTTGGAGGTGGTGGGGCTATAGCGGCCACCGTCGGGGGAAGTGAGGCCCGTCGGCGGCTATCGGCTTTTTCCGTAGTTCGGTGGGGCATTTGGGGCCGTTTTATGCCCGGAATGAGGGGATGGGAATCCCCTGCATCTCTCTTTTCCCCTTCCCCCTGGCCTATGGAGGGGGGTATTTATAGCGAGCGGAAGGGTTTTTCTTGGGTAATGCGGGGGATTAGCGTCACTAAGGGGCTCCGCGGAATCACGTGCTTTGGGAATCGCTTTTCCCTGGCGGTATCCGGCACTCTGGCCTCTCAGGGGGCGTGTTGCTGCTGACGGCGCGTCGACCGAGCGTCCTTTCGTTATGTTGAGTCGCATCGTGGCGCTATTCTGACGAGACAGGGCCGCTGCCTTTTCAGGACTGGGCGCATATTTCGCGGCCTCTGCCTTGGGACCGGTCCATTCCGGGTCATGTTGTTTTGGCATCTTGCGTAAGTTACGCAATTACCAATTATGCCCCCAACATTCCCGTGTCCGAGATCGCGAGGTCTGGGGGAAGGGGATGTTGTTGGCTTGTGTTGCCGTTGGGCGGGGCGGGGGGTCGGCGGAGTGGCTAGGGGTGATTCGCGCTATCCTATCGTTATTTAATCTCGGGTCGACCCTGTTACGCCGGGCGGGTCCCAATGTATCTCTTTCCCCCTTGAGGGAAAGGTGTCGGTGACTTTTAGTGAGCAGGGCTAGCGCTGCTGGCGTAGATCTCCCGGAAGTCCTATGCCAGTTAGGCGGGGTAGTGCGTTGCTCACCCGGCGCTCGGCGGGGGGATAGCTACCCGCTATGGTGTTCTCCAAAAAATCTGAGCGTATAAAGAAGAACATTTTTATTTAGATTTGTAAAGGCTGATCTACAGCTTGTACATGAGTTCTTATTTTATCGCCCATCGCGGGGTCAGATCCGGCTAGGGGGGAGTCATAGAGCTGTCCTCGCCCGTGGTTTAATGACCTCCGGATCGGGTTGTCGCTGTGGGCCGGGTGGGCCCTTCGTAACTTGAGTTGAGCTCGGTGCGGAGGAGAATGGCCGCCTTCCGTGCTGAAGTGTTGCAAGGTCTCTTTGGCGATCGGGCCGCCTTCCCTCCGTTGCTTCGTCATCTCTTTCCGCGGACAGGGTTTTCCTCGGTCCGGAAGAGGCGCCGAGGAGGGAAGCCGTCTTGCCGAGGCTTGCTCCTTGGGGAGGTTCCTGAGCATCGGGCCGTCCCCCGCCGCCCTGTGTCTCGCTGCTTCGGTTTGAGGGTGGGGTCCGGCGCCCGATGGTGCATGGGCGAGCTGACACGCCAGGACTCGCCGTTTGGGGTTGTCGGGGATGCAGCCTTTCCGAGGCCCTCGACCGGAGGTCGAGGGCGGGGAGGTACTAGTCGGCTAGCGCTGGGGGCTCTCGCCCGCCCAGTCGGCATTGAACGGATGCCATTCTTTCCCCGACTCGTCCTCGTTTAGGGGACTGAGGCGTGAAAGGTGGATTTCCCTTGTGTAAGCGGAATATCCAGTTGGCGATCCGTTTGTAAGTGGAATATCCTGTTGGCGGTGCTGGAGATGCAGGCATCGCCGCCTGGGCGGCGGGAACCATTGATGGCCGGTGACCGCTCTTTTGTTAGGGCGTTGTATCTCGGCCCGTTTCCCGGTGGGTGGGGGGATCAAATGGCGGTTTCTCATGTCTACCGGTTCTCTTATTTTCAGAAGGGGGAGTGGCGTCTTTATAAGGAGATCTAGCTTATGGTTTCTCCTTCTTTCAGAAGGGGGAGTGGCGTCTTTATAGGGTGATCTCGCTGACGGTTTCTCCTTTATTTATTGTGATGAGTTGGCACCATTAATGGGCTCCTCGAATTCACGCCCGTAGGAAACCGCCTTTGCCAGGTGGCTCTCACGGGTCCTCTTTTGGAGCGCATCATTAATGGTGGCATTTTTCTCGAGCGGCCTTTCGTTTCGTCGAGTCACATCGGGGCCACCTACTCGGGAACTGACGTTGTTTCGTCCCAGTTTGTGTGCCCCTGTTTTCTTTTGATTTTTCGAGGGCCACGGGCCCGGGCCCCTCTCGGGTTTGGGTGGCTAGGGTCGGTCCTGCCCCAGAGGTTTGGAGGGGGGACCGGGCGCGTAGCCCGGCCCGTGCCCTTCTCTGGTTTGGGTGGCTAGGGTTGGCCCTGCCCCAGAGGTCTGGAGGGGGGGCACGTAGCTCGGCCCGTGCCCACCTCTGGTTTGGGTGGCTAGGGTTGGTCCTGCCCCAGAGGTCTGGAGGGGGGGAGCGGGCGCGTAGCCCGACCCGTGCCCTTCTCTGGTTTGGGTGGCTAGGGTTGGCCCTGCCCCAGAGGTCTGGAGGGGGGGGCACGTAGCTCGGCCCGTGCCCACCTCTGGTTTGGGTGGCTAGGGTTTGTCCTGCCCCAGAGGTCTAGAGGGGGGGAGCGGGCGCGTAGCCCAGCCCGTGCCCTTCTCTGGTTTGGGTGGCTAGGGTTGGCCCTGCCCCAGAGGTCTGGAGGGGGGGGGGGGGGGGGGAGCGGGCGCGTAGCCCGGCCCGTGCCCTTCTCTGGTTTGGGTGGCTAGGGTTGGCCCTGCCCCAGAGGTCTGGAGGGGGGAGCGGGCGCGTAGCCCGGCCCGTGCCCTTCTCTGGTTTGGGTGGCTAGGGTTGGCCCTGCCCCAGAGGTCTGGAGGGGGGGAGCGGGCGCGTAGCCCGGCCCGTGCCCTTCTCTGGTTTGGGTGGCTAGGGTTGGCCCTGCCCCAGAGGTCTAGAGGGGGGAGCGGGCGCGTAGCCCGGCCCGTGCCCTTCTCTGGTTTGGGTGGCTAGGGTTGGCCCTGCCCCAGAGGTCTGGAGGGGGGGAGCGGGCGCGTAGCCCGGCCCGTGCCCTTCTCTGGTTTGGGTGGCTAGGGTTGGCCCTGCCCCAGAGGTCTGGAGGGGGGGAGCGGGTGCGTAGCCCGGCCCGTGCCCTTCTCTGGTTTAGGTGGCTAGGGTTGGCCCTGCCCCAGAGGTCTGGAGGGGGGGAGCGGGCGCGTAGCCCGGCCCGTGCCCTTCTCTGGTTTGGGTGGCTAGGGTTGGCCCTGCCCCAGAGGTCTGGAGGGGGGGAGCGAGCGCGTAGCCCAGCCCGTGCCCTTCTCTGGTTTGGGTGGCTAGGGTTGGCCCTGCCCCAGAGGTCTGGAGGGGGGGAGCGGGTGCGTAGCCCGGCCCGTGCCCTTCTCTAGCTTGGGTGGCTAGGGTTGGCCCTGCCCCAGAGGTCTGGAGGGGGGGAGCGGGCGCGTAGCCCGGCCCGTGCCCTTCTCTGGTTTGGGTGGCTAGGGTTGGCCCAGCCCCAGAGGTCTGGAGGGGGGGGGAGCGGGCGCGTAGCCCGGCCCGTGCCCTTCTCTGGTTTGGGTGGCTAGGGTTGGCCCTGCCCCAGAGGTCTGGAGGGGGGGAGCGGGCGTGTATCCCGGCCCTTGCCCTTCTCTGGCTTGGGTGGCTAGGGTTGGCCCTGCCCCAGAGGTCTGGAGGGGGGGGGGGGGGAGCGGGCGCGTAGCCCGGCCCGTGCCCTTCTCTGGTTTGGGTGGCTAGGGTTGGCCCTGCCCCAGAGGTCTGGAGGGGGGGAGCGGGCGCGTAGCCCGGCCCGTGCCCTTCTCTGGTTTGGGTGGCTAGGGTTGGCCCTGCCCCAGAGGTCTGGAGGGGGGGAGCGGGCGCGTAGACCGGCCCGTGCCCTTCTCTGGTTTGGGTGGCTAGGGTTGGCCCTGCCCCAGAGGTCTGGAGGGGGGGAGCGGGCGCGTAGCCCGGCCCGTGCCCTTCTCTGGCTTGGGTGGCTAGGGTTGGCCCTGCCCCAGAGGTCTGGAGGGGGGGAGCGGGCTCGTAGCCCGGCCCGTGCCCTTCTCTGGTTTGGGTGGCTAGGGTTGGCCCTGCCCCAGAGGTCTGGAGGGGGGGGAGCGGGCACGTAGCCCGGCCCGTGCCCTTCTCTGGTTTGGGTGGCTAGGGTTGGCCCTGCCCCAGAGGTCTAGAGGGGGGAGCGGGCATGTAGCCCGGCCCGTGCCCTTCTCTGGTTTGGGTGGCTAGGGTTGGCACTGCCCCAGAGGTCTGGAGGGGGGGGAGCGGGCGCGTAGCCCGGCCCGTGCTCTTCTCTGGTTTGGGTGGCTAGGGTTGGCCCTGCCCCAGAGGTCTGGAGGGGGGGAGCGGGCGCGTAGCCCGGCCCGTGCCCTTCTCTGGTTTGGGTGGCTAGGGTTGGCCCTGCCCCAGAGGTCTGGAGGGGGGGAGCGGGCGCGTAGACCGGCCCGTGCCCTTCTCTGGTTTGGGTGGCTAGGGTTGGCCCGCCCCAGAGGTCTGGAGGGGGGGAGCGGGCATGTAGCCCAGCCCGTGCCCTTCTCTGGCTTGGGTGGCTAGGGTTGGCCCTGCCCCAGAGGTCTGGAGGGGGGGGAGCGGGCTCGTAGCCCGGCCCGTGCCCTTCTCTGGTTTGGGTGGCTAGGGTTGGCCCTGCCCCAGAGGTCTGGAGGTGGGGAGCGGGCACGTAGCCCGGCCCGTGCCCTTCTCTGGTTTGGGTGGCTAGGGTTGGCCCTGCCCCAGAGGTCTGGAGGGGGGAGCGGGCGCGTAGCCCGGCCCGTGCCCTTCTCTGGTTTGGGTGGCTAGGGTTGGCCCTGCCCCAGAGGTCTGGAGGGGGGAGCGGGCGCGTAGCCCGGCCCGTGCCCTTCTCTGGTTTGGGTGGCTAGGGTTGGCCCTGCCCCAGAGGTCTGGAGGGGGGGAGCGGGCGCGTAGCCCGGCCCGTGCCCTTCTCAGGTTTGGGTTGCTAGGGTTGGCCCTGCCCCAGAGGTCTGGAGGGGGGGAGCGGGCACGTAGCCCGGCCCGTGCCCTTATCTGGCTTGGGTGGCTAGGGTTGGCCCTGCCCCAGAGGTCTGGAGGGGGGAGCGGGTGCGTAGCCCGGCCCGTGCCCTTCTCTGGTTTGGGTGGTTAGGGTTGGCCCTGCCCCAGAGGTCTGGAGGGGGGGAGCGGGTGCGTAGCCCGGCCCGTGCCCTTCTCTGGTTTGGGTGGCTAGGGTTGGCCCAGCCCCAGAGGTCTGGAGGGGGGGGGGGAGCGGGCGCGTAGCCCGGCCCGTGCCCTTCTCTGGTTTGGATGGCTAGGGTTGGCCCTGCCCCAGAGGTCTGGAGGGGGGGAGCGGGCGTGTATCCCGGCCCTTGCCCTTCTCTGGCTTGGGTGGCTAGGGTTGGCCCTGCCCCAGAGGTCTGGAGGGGGGGGGGGGGGAGCGGGCGCGTAGCCCGGCCCGTGCCCTTCTTTGGTTTGGGTGGCTAGGGTTGGCCCTGCCCCAGAGGTCTGGAGGGGGGGAGCGGGCGCGTAGCCCGGCCCGTGCCCTTCTCTGGTTTGGGTGGCTAGGGTTGGCCCTGCCCCAGAGGTCTGGAGGGGGGGAGCGGGCGCGTAGACCGGCCCGTGCCCTTCTCTGGTTTGGGTGGCTAGGGTTGGCCCTGCCCCAGAGGTCTGGAGGGGGGGAGCGGGCGCGTAGCCCGGCCCGTGCCCTTCTCTGGCTTGGGTGGCTAGGGTTGGCCCTGCCCCAGAGGTCTGGAGGGGGGGAGCGGGCTCGTAGCCCGGCCCGTGCCCTTCTCTGGTTTGGGTGGCTAGGGTTGGCCCTGCCCCAGAGGTCTGGAGGGGGGGAGCGGGCACGTAGCCCGGCCCGTGCCCTTCTCTGGTTTGGGTGGCTAGGGTTGGCCCTGCCCCAGAGGTCTAGAGGGGTGAGCGGGCGTGTAGCCCGGCCCGTGCCCTTCTATGGTTTGGGTGGCTAGGGTTGGCACTGCCCCAGAGGTCTGGAGGGGGGGAGCGGGCGCGTAGCCCGGCCCGTGCCCTTCTCTGGTTTGGGTGGCTAGGGTTGGCCCTGCCCCAGAGGTCTGGAGGGGGGGAGCGGGCGCGTAGCCCGGCCCGTGCCCTTCTCTGGTTTGGGTTGCTAGGGTTGGCCCTGCCCCAGAGGTCTGAAGGGGGGGAGCGGGCGCGTAGACTGGCCCGTGCCCTTCTCTGGTTTGGGTGGCTAGGGTTGTCCCGCCCCAGAGGTCTGGAGGGGGGGAGCGGGCATGTAGCCCAGCCCGTGCCCTTCTCTGGCTTGGGTGGCTAGGGTTGGCCCTGCCCCAGAGGTCTGGAGGGGGGGAGCGGGCTCGTAGCCCGGCCCGTGCCCTTCTCTGGTTTGGGTGGCTAGGGTTGGCCCTGCCCCAGAGGTCTGGAGGTGGGGAGCGGGCACGTAGCCCGGCCCGTGCCCTTCTCTGGTTTGGGTGGCTAGGGTTGGCCCTGCCCCAGAGGTCTAGAGGGGGGAGCGGGCGCGTAGCCCGGCCCGTGCCCTTCTCTGGTTTGGGTGGCTAGGGTTGGCCCTGCCCCAGAGGTCTGGAGGGGGGGAACGGGCGCGTAGCCCGGCCCGTGCCCTTCTCTGGTTTGGGTGGCTAGGGTTGGCCCTGCCCCAGAGGTCTGGAGGGGGGGAGCGGGCGCGTAGCCCGGCCCGTGCCCTTCTCAGGTTTGGGTTGCTAGGGTTGGCCCTGCCCCAGAGGTCTGGAGGGGGGGAGCGGGCACGTAGCCCGGCCCGTGCCCTTATCTGGCTTGGGTGGCTAGGGTTGGCCCTGCCCCAGAGGTCTGGAGGGGGGGGAGCGGGTGCGTAGCCCGGCCCGTGCCCTTCTCTGGTTTGGGTGGCTAGGGTTGGCCCTGCCCCAGAGGTCTGGAGGGGGGGAGCGGGCGCGTAGCCCAGCCCGTGCCCTTCTCTGGTTTGGGTGGCTAGGGTTGGCCCTGCCCCAGAGGTCTGGAGGGGGGGAGCGGGCGCGTAGCCCGGCCCGTGCCCTTCTCTGGCTTGGGTGGCTAGGGTTGGCCCTGCCCCAGAGGTCTGGAGGGGGGGAGCGGGCACGTAGCCCGGCCCGTGCCCTTCTCTGGTTTCGGTGGCTAGGGTTGGCCCTGCCCCAGATGTCTGGAGGGGGGGAGCGGGCGCGTAGCCCGGCCCGTGCCCTTCTCTGGTTTGGGTGGCTAGGGTTGGCCCTGCCCCAGAGGTCTGGAGGGGGGGAGCGGGCGCGTAGCCCGGCCCGTGCCCTTCTCTGGTTTGGGTGGCTAGGGTTGGCCCTGCCCCAGAGGTCTGGAGGGGGGAGCGGGCACGTAGCCCGGCCCGTGCCCTTATCTGGCTTGGGTGGCTAGGGTTGGCCCTGCCCCAGAGGTCTGGAGGGGGGGAGCGGGTGCGTAGCCCGGCCCGTGCCCTTCTCTGGTTTGGGTGGCTAGGGTTGGCCCTGCCCCAGAGGTCTGGAGGGGGGGAGCGGGCGCGTAGCTCGGCCCGTGCCCTTCTCTGGTTTGGGTGGCTAGGGTTGGCCTTGCCCCAGAGGTCTGGAGGGGGGGAGCGGGCGCGTAGCCCGGCCCGTGCCCTTCTCTGGCTTGGGTGGCTAGGGTTGGCCCTGCCCCAGAGGTCTGGAGGGGGGGGAGCGGGCGCGTAGCCCGGCCCGTGCCCTTCTCTGGTTTGGGTGGCTAGGGTTGGCCCTGCCCCAGATGTCTGGAGGGGGGGGAGCGGGCGCGTAGCCCGGCCCGTGCCCTTCTCTGGTTTGGGTGGCTAGGGTTGGCCCTGCCCCAGAGGTCTGGAGGGGGGAGCGGGCGCGTAGCCCGGCCCGTGCCCTTCTCTGGTTTGGGTGGCTAGGGTTGGCCCTGCCCCAGAGGTCTGGAGGGGGGGAGCGGGCGCGTAGCCCGGCCCGTGCCCTTCTCTGGCTTGGGTGGCTAGGGTTGGCCCTACCCCAGAGGTCTGGAGGGAGGAGCGGGCGCGTAGCCCGGCCCGTGCCCTTCTCTGGCTTGGGTGGCTAGTGTTGGCCCTGCCCTAGAGGTCTGGAGGGGGGGAGCGGGCGCGTAGCCCGGCCCGTGCCCTTCTCTGGTTTGGGTGGCTAGGGTTGGCCCTGCCCCAGAGGTCTGGAGGGGGGGAGCGGGCGCGTAGCCCGGCCCGTGCCCTTCTCTGGTTTGGGTGTCTAGGGTTGGCCCTGCCCCAGAGGTCTGGAGGGGGGGAGCGGGCGCGTAGCCCGGCCCGTGCCCTTCTCTGGTTTGGGTGGCTAGGGTTGGCCCTGCCCCAGAGGTCTGGAGGGGGGGAGCGGGCACGTAGCCCGGCCCGTGCCCTTCTCTGGTTTGGGTGGCTCGTGTTGGCCCTGCCCCAGAGGTCTGGAGGGGGGGAGCGGGTGCGTAGCCCGGCCTGTGCCCTTCTCTGGTTTGGGTGGCTAGGGTTGGCCCTGCCCCAGAGGTCTGGAGGGGGGGAGCGGGCGCGTAGCCCGGCCCGTGCCCTTCTCTGGCTTGGGTGGCTAGGGTTGGCCCTGCCCCAGAGGTCTGGAGGGGGGAGCGAGCGCGTAGCCCGGACCGTGCCCTTCTCTGGTTTGGGTGGCTAGGGTTGGCCCTGCCCCAGAGGTCTAGAGGGGTGAGCGGGCGCGTAGCCCGGCCCGTGCCCTTCTCTGGTTTGGGTGGCTAGGGTTGGCCCTACCCCAGAGGTCTGGAGGGGGGGAGCGGGCGCGTAGCCCGGCCCGTGCCCTTCTCTGGTTTGGGTGGCTAGGGTTGGCCCTGCCCCAGAGGTCTGGAGGGGGGGAGCGGGCGCGTAGCCCAGCCCGTGCCCTTCTCTGGCTTGGGTGGCTAGGGTTGGCCCTGTCCCAGAGGTCTGGAGGGGGGGAGCGGGCGCGTAGCCCGGCCCGTGCCCTTCTCTGGTTTGGGTGGCTAGGGTTGGCCTTGCCCCAGAGGTCTGGAGGGGGGGAGCGGGCGCGTAGCCCGGCCCGTGCCCTTCTCTGGTTTGGGTGGCTAGGGTTGGCCCTGCCCCAGAGGTCTGGAGGGGGGGAGCGGGCGCGTAGCCCGGCCTGTGCCCTTCTCTGGCTTGGGTGGTTAGGGTTGGCCCTGCCCCAGAGGTCTGGAGGGGGGGAGCGGGCGCGTAGCCCGGCCCGTGCCCTTCTCTGGTTTGGGTGGCTAGGGTTGGCCCTGCCCCAGAGGTCTGGAGGGGGGGAGCGGGCACGTAGCCCGGCCCGTGCCCTTCTCTGGTTTGGGTGGCTAGGGTTGGCCCTGCCCCAGAGGTCTGGAGGGGAGGAGCGGGCGCGTAGCCCGGCCCGTGCCCTTCTCTGGTTTGGGTGGCTAGGGTTGGCCTTGCCCCAGAGGTCTGGAGGGGGGGAGCGGGCGCGTAGCCCGGCCCGTGCCCTTCTCTGGTTTGGGTGGCTAGGGTTGGCCCTACCCCAGAGGTCTGGAGGGGGGGAGCGGGCGTGTAGCCCGGCCCGTGCCCTTCTCTGGTTTGGGTGGCTAGGGTTGGCCCTGCCCCAGAGGTCTGGCGGGGGGGGAGCGGGCGCGTAGCACGGCCCGTGCCCTTCTCTGGTTTGGGTGGCTAGGGTTGGCCCTGCCCCAGAGGTCTGGAGGGGGGGATCGGGCATGTAGCCCGGCCCGTGCCCTTCTCTGGTTTGGGTGGCTAGGGTTGGCCCTGCCCCAGAGCTCTGGAGGGGGGGGAGCGGGCGCGTAGCCCGGCCCGTGCCCACCTCTGGTTTGGGTGGCTAGGGTTGGCCCTGCCTCAGAGGTCTTGAGGGGGGGGGGGAGCGGGCGCGTAGCCCGGCTCGTGCCCTTCTCTGGTTTGGGTGGCTAGGGTTGGCCCTGCCCCAGAGGTTTTGAGGGGGGGAGCGGGCGCGTAGCCCGGCCTGTGCCCTTCTCTGGTTTGGGTGGCTAGGGTTGGCCCTGTCCCAGAGGTTCGGAGTTTTATCGAACTGCAAAACTTGTGTAGGAACAACCATATTGGGAAGAACGGATGGATATGTATATTGCGTATAAGTAAAGAAAAACTCACAACTATTGGTAGAATTTTAGCAGATGTTTTGCGTTCCAAGGGTGGGCCAGTTCGTTCCCTTCGGGGGTAGCCAGGATGTACGTGGCCGGCCCGACAATATCGATGACCGTGTATGGCCCTTCCCATTTAGCGGCCAGCTTTCCCCGCTTTGCAGTCTCGGGGCGGAAGGTGGCATCTCGGAGGACCTAATCGCCGATCCTGAAGGTCCGTGGTTTCACACGGGAGTCGTAATACCGTGCCATCCTTTCGCTGTGTTTGATGAGGCTAGTCAGGGCCCGGTCTCGCACCTCGTCTATCAACTCCAGACTGAGGCTGAGTCCTTCTCCGTTGACTTCTTCGTCGAAGAGCTTTAGCCGGAGTGTCTCCTCGCCGATTCCCACAGGAACGACCGCCTCCGATCCGTATGCTAGCACGAAGGGGCTTTCCCCGGTCGAGGCCTTGTGGGTGGTACGATAGGACCACAGGATCCCTGGCAGCTCGTCGACCCAAGCCCCCAGAGCGGCGTCCACCTTCTTCTTCATCGGGTTCAGGATAAATTTATTCGCGGCCTCCGCCATTCTGTTGCACTGCGGGTGGGCGACTGACGTGAATTGGAGTTTGATTCCCCAGCCCGAGCAGAAGTCGCGGAAGCCCTCGCAATCGAACTGCTTTCCATTATCCGTGACAATGGAGCGGGGAATCCCAAAGCGGCATATGATGGATTTCCAGATGAAGCCCTTCATGTCCGTCCACGTGATTCGCGCCAGTGGCTCTGCTTCGACCCATTTTGTGAAGTAGTCCACGGCGACGACTAGATACTTCCTTCCCCCGGAGGCCTTTGGGAATGGCCCCAGGATGTCGAGCCCCCACTTGGCGAAGGGGATCGGGCTCAAGATGGGCATCAGGTTAGCCGGGGGTGCAGTCGTCCGCCGGCAGAACTTCTGGCATGCCTCGCACTTCTTGACGTACTGTACCGCATCCCGGATCATCGTCGGTTAGTAGTATCCTTGGCGCATTACTTTGTGGGCGATGGTGCGCCCGCCATGGTGGTTTCCGCAGAAGCCTTCATGTACCTCGCGGATGACTTGCTCAGCCTGCTCCGGGCCCAAGCATTTCAGGTAGGGCTGGACGTCGAAATTGGCACGGCGGCGGCGGTACAGCACTCCGTCGAGAAGTACGAATGAAAGGGCCCGCCTTTCCACCTGTTTTGCCAGCATCCGTTCCTCGGGTAGCTCACCTGTCTCTAAGTACTTCATAATGGGGGTCATCCATGACGTCCTCGTGTCCGCGCACATCAGTTCTCCTTCGTCGATGGTTGGCGTCGCCAGGCTTTCCACGTAGATTGCCTTCCCGATCTCGGCCGCCGAAGAGGAAGCTAGCTTAGACAGGGCATCCGCCCGGAGGTTGCTGGAGCGGGGTAGGTGTTGGACGTCCGCTTTCTTGAACTTACGGAGTTCGATCTGGATGCGATTCAGGTATCGCTTCATTGTTTCCTCTCGGGCTTCGAAGCCCCCCAGGATCTGTTGAATGACGAGACGGGAGTCACTTAGGAGCAACACATTCGTCGCCCCCACTGCCTTAGCGAGTTTTAACCCGTTAACCGCGGCTTCATACTCCGCGACGTTGTTGGTGGCCGGGAAGCTGAAGCGTAGGGCGTATTCCAACGAACATCCGTCGGGAGTCCGAATGACGATACCCGCTCCCGTCCCGGAGCCTGTGGCGGAGCCGTCGACGTGGATGGTCCATAATTCGCCCGCTGCCATCGGGGGGGGGGGGGGGGGGCGCTGAGGGTTCGCCCACCTCGATCCTCTGTGGGGATGTGGTCGCCGATGGGAGCTCTGTCCGGTCCCCCGGCAGGACTTCCGTGGTGCATTCCACCATGAAGTCGGCCAGCGCTTGGCCCTTGATCGCCGTCCGGGCTTTGTACGTTATGTCGAACTCGCTGAGCTCGACGCTCCAGTTGAGCATCCTTCCCGACCGCTCCAGCTTTTTCAGGTTCTTTTCGAGGGGCATGTCGGTGTGGACGATTATGGGGTGGGCCTGGAAGTAGGGTCGGAGCTTCCGGGCCGTGGTTATTAGGCAGTAGGCGGCTTTCTCGATAGGGCTGTAACGAGTCTCCGCCTCCCGGAGGATCCGGCTGGCATAGTAAACGGGGCGCTGCACCCCTCCTTCCTCCTTGATCAAGATGGAGCTAACGGCCTCCTCGTTGGTCGCCAAGTACAACCCTAGGGGTTCGCCCTCCCCCGGCCGCGCGAGGAGCGGTGGGCTCTGTAGGTAAGCCCTCAGCTCCGCGAACGCCCGCGCACAGTCGTCGTCCCACGGGATCACCATCCTATTGTCTTTAGCTTCGCCGAAGGCTGTCCGCAAGACCCTGAAGAAGGGGAGCGATTTCTCCGCAGATTTCGACAGGAATCGCCCCAGAGCAACGATCCGGCCATTCAGTCGCTGCAAGTCTCGGATTGTCCGGGGCTCCGTCATACCGATGAGGGCCGTCACCTTGTCGGGGTTCACCTCGATTCCCCGCTTCGTTATCATGAAGCCCAGGAATTTTCCCGACTGCACGCCAAAGATACATTTCGCGGGGTTTAGCCTCAGGTTGTATCGGCGGACCCTCTGGAAGGTCTCCTGCAAGTCGGCGAGGTGGTCGAGGGCCCTTCCGCTCTTCACCAGCTTGTCATCGATGTAGACCTCCAAGTTTCGCCCCACCTGAGGGCTGAATATTCGGTCTACCATCCGTTGATAGGTTGCCCCGGCGTTCTTCAGCCCAAAGGGCATCTTGGTGTAGCAGAAGGTGCCTTTGTCGGTGACGAAAGACGTCTTCTCCTCATCCCCCTCTGCCATCGGTATCTGGTTGTACCCCGAGAAGGCGTCCATAAAGCTTAACAACTCATAGCCGGACGCCTGGTCCACCAGGTGGTCGATCCTGGGCAGAGGGAAGCTGTCCTTCGGGCATACCTTGTTGAGGTCGGTGAAGTCGACGCACATGCGCCACTTTCCGCTGGGCTTCTTTACCAGAACGACGTTGGCGAGCCAGTCGGGGTAGTCCACCGGCCGAACAAATTTGGCCTCGAGGAGTCGCTCTACTTCTTCCTCGGCTGCCCTCTTCTTTTCGCCCCCCGCACTTCTCTTCTTCTGTCGAACTGGTCGGGCTTCCGGGTCTGCATTCAACCGGTGGGAGATTACCGCCGGGTACACCCCGGGCATGTCGGCAGGCGACCATGCGAATATGTCTGCGTTTTCCCAGAGCAAGGCGACGAGGGCCGTCCTTAACGCGGACGGGAGTTTTGTCCCGATGGAGACGGTTCTTCCCTCGTCCGAGGCCATAGGGATCTCTTCCACTTCCTCGGCCGGGGTTGGCCGCTGGTCGCAGAAATCCTCTCTCTCGTCAGGGATGAGAGCCGTCAGGGCCCGCCTCGGGCTCCTACATAGGGACGGCGTATGGTTGTGGTCTCCGAGCGTCTCTCGTCCTCCCCACACCTGTCCCACCCCCCACGGGGTTCGGAACTTCATCGTCTGATGTCGCAGGCTGGGGAGCGCCTCGATGGCCATCATATATGGATGCCCTATGATTCCGTTATACACCGAGGTGACGTTGACGATGACAAAATGCGCTTCCTTGGTGACGACCATCGGTTCCTCTCCCAGGGTCATGGGCAGGGTGATCGTGCCCTCGGTGGGGATCGCATGGCCGGTGAAGCCAGCGACAGGGCCCACACAGGGCTCTAAGTCTGCGCGCCCCCACCCCATCCTCTCGACCGTTGTCAGGAACAGGATGTCGCAGGAGCTACCGGTGTCAATCAGGAGCCGGCCAACGTCAATCGCCCCAATCCGAGCCTCGATGACGAGGGCGTCATTGTTCTGGCCCCGTGCCTCCTGCCAGTCCTCCTCGGTAAAGGTGATAGGGGGTCGGTGTATCTTTCTTCGCTTCGGTCGGCGGCCGGCGCCCGCCATCATCACTTGTCGGGCCTCGGCCTCCAGGATTGCGGGCGCCCGTCCCACCGAGGTTGAGCCTCCAGTTACCATCTCAATTTGCATGACCGCCTTAGGGGGCGTTGCTCCTCCTTATCGTGGTTCGCCAGCGGTTCCCGTCCCCCCTCCTCCGGGGGGTCCGTCTCTCCTGCCGCCACCCGCCTTCCCGCGACGAAGTTCCCTAGGTGACCCGCCTGGATCAGTCGCTCGATCTCTCTTTTAAGGGAGTAACAACGGTCGGTGTCGTGACCGTGGTCCCGGTGATAACGGCAGTATCTCCGGGGGTCCCGCCTCGCTGGGTCCGTCCTCATCTCTCGGGGAGGCTCCGACAGTAACCCGGCCCTTGTCGCCGCGGCCAGCACCTCCATCATGGGGGCATTGAGTCGTGTGTAATGCGCCGGTGGGGGGTCTTCTCGTCTTGGGATGACTCCGGGGGGCCTCCACGCCGGGGCGAACTCGCGCGCCGGGCCAGGGCGATCTTGTGGGCGAGGCTCGGGCGGCTCCCGCCGCGGTAGGGCCATCGGATCGCGGCCTCGGCCCCTCTCTTCCTGCCTCGGCCGAGGGTGCGGCCGGGGTCCGTCTTGGGATGGTTTCGCCGGGGGGAATGCGACCTTTGCACCGAGGGTCTCTGCGGCCAACGCGTGCCTTTCCGCCATTGCCACCAACGCTTCATAGTCGGCCGGCGGATCCCGGAGCAGGGATTTGTGGAGGCTCCGAGTCCGCAACCCCGTCTTGAAGGCCAGCATAAGCACCTCATCGTCGCATGTCACCACCGCCCGTCTTTCCTCCTGAAAGCGACGGAGGTACCTTCCCGTTCTCTCCCCCTCCCTTTGGACTATCGTGCAGAGATAGTCTAAGGGCTTCTTCTTCGTCCGCCCGGCCCGGAACTCTTGACAGAACTTATGGGATAGTTCGCCGAAGCTCCCGACGGACCTCGCGGGCAAGCCAAAGTACCAGTCCAACGCGGTCTCCCTTAGGCTCTGGGAGAAATGTCGGCATAGGAACGCCTCGTCCACATCCTGCGCCTCCATCGCCCCCCGGTATTGTTGCACGTGCGTGAGGGGGTCGCCTCTCCCATTGTACATGGCCAAGTGAGGGGGTTTGAACCTTATGGGCCTTGGGGCGGACGTGATCCACCGTGCCAGCGGCGTGGCCTCCTCCGGATAAGTAGGGCGATTCGTCACATCCCCTCTCCGCCATTCGGGGGTTTGGCTTCGGTCGCGCCCCGGCCGCCGACGGTCCTCCGCCCCCGGGGAGTAGCTCCTTCCCCGGGCTGAGGAACCGACGGGCTGCAGGCTACTGTTCTCCCAGCGCCAGCGCCTCCCGGCCAGCTCTCCTTGGGCCTCCATCCGTTCTTGATTCTCTCGGAGGAGCCTTTCGCGCTCGGCGGCGAGGAAGCGCAGTTGTTGACAAACGGCTTCCTCGTGCATGGCATCGGAGGGGTGGTGCTGGTGATGCGGGCTGCCTCCTCCAGGCAGGGACCTATTTAGTAACGGGTCCCGCCCGTCCCCGAGCCGCCGGCCCGTCGCCGCCTCGTCAAGGATTTCTCGGTTGCTCCCGTTCTCTCTTCTTAGCCTCTCGCGCTTCACGACGATAAGGTGGAGTTGGCGGCGAGCGGCCTCTTCCTCCCGGTAGGCCCTCCGGGCGGTCTCGGCCGCCTCGTCCGAACGCCTTTGCGCGGCGGCCGCCTCCCCCAGGCGTCTCCACCGCTGCGCAACTTCCATCTCCTCTTCCAGGAGCCTTTGCTGGGCCGCAATCTCCTCAGCGAGCCCCCTGTTTTCTCCCTCCTCCTCGAACTGAAGGCGGAGGTTCCGCCTCACGTTCTGGGGCTCTGAGGGGCCAGGCGGAGGCTCCGTTCCGGTCGTCCGATAGCCTCCCCTGGCCTGATCGACGGCCTCGAAGCTCTTCAGGACGACGTAGGATGAAGTAGGTTCAGTTTCGGTGCCCACGCCCGGAAGGGCGTCGGACGCCGGGGTGATTTGTAGAGAGAGCGGTTCCTGTCCCACGGGATCTTTGCCGTGGTCAGGGTTCCGTGGGATCGGCATGTAATCTAACATGGGTGTGACCCTTCGTTCCCACAGACGGCGCCAATTGTTACGAGGTGGAACTCGCGTACAATGAATTTATATTACGGGGAACCAAGGGCACGATGGTTATATGGAAATGAGGGTTTGGGTAGGCTGTTTTACAGGTGATTAGTGGGGTGAAGAAGTTGGATCCGTTGCCGGTGATGTTCACGGGGTCGAATCTCGCCGGATGCAGCTGAGGAAGGTTGGATGGCAGGGGGCTGAAGCTGACTCCGGTCAAGGGGCGAGCTCTCCTGCAGCACGAACAACTCGTCAGAAGGGCAGGGTTGGGGTTCAACCCTTAGCCCCTCCGATGCCTAAGTCAGTAATAGGGCTTAAAATGGGGGGCTGGACACGTCGGTCGGACTCTCTATGTGTCCGCCGCTCGTGACGAGCTATAAGTGGGAGAGCAAAGATATGGAAGACCTTAGCTCTCGTGTGTGAATAATAGAATAATGAGAGAATTCTCCAACACCCTCTCCATAAGAGGAGAGGGGGTATTTATACCTGACGGGTGATGACTAGGCGTGCTGAGCTGGCATGCTGACTGGACGCGCTGAGCTGGCTCAGACGTCAGCGGAAACTCCAGACAAGGCCGTCGGGGATCGGGTTACCAGACCTGCTTTCGTTAGGCGGCGCGACGGCCCGGGGGGGCTTTTGTCGGGGTGTCAGAGCCGAAAGCATTAACTGTCAGGTGGCTCAGCCGCCAGGGGGTGCTTTGTCAGACGGTCGGGTGACGTATGTGTCAGTTGTGTCCTTATCCTAGGCTGTTTGTCGTTAGCGACGAACTAAAGGACGGGCTGTGTCACTCTAGGCGCCGCGGTTCGCGGGAGTCGGGCGGGCCGTCCCGATCGGGGGTTGTCCGGCCCGGCTGCGCCCCCCCGGTCGGTCATGGGGTATGGCCCGCTGGTACGGAAGGGTACGTCCGCGCCCGTCAATAGGCCTGGCCTAGCTACCCAAGCGTCCCCAAGCGCGCTATCCCGGTGGGTCGGGCGGCTGCGGTTGTTCGCCTCGACCGGTTCGGAAAACGCTGCAAGGCGCGCCTGACTCCATGATGCCCCGGATTTTCGAGGCGGCGGCCCTTTTGGGATATGGTGAGTTAATGGGGTATGTTAGCGGATCCGGGCGGGAGTCTGACTCCTACGATCTTTAGGTCGTAACATTCTCTAAGCAGTATAATATGTCATGATCAAACTTTTTCAAGCATGCACGGTATTTTGTTATACTTCATGGAATGAATTTAGCAAATCCAATCAAGGTAAGGCATCACCACACTACGACCATTTCAAGACTCCTAGAACCCATCAACTTTGCCATGTCTTAATTCTATAAAGAAATGGAGATAAGGATATGGGATTTTGTAGTTTTATATTGTTTTTGGCTATATGAAATTTTCATATGCATTTTTCTTTCTTTGTATACACGAGATAACTCAATATATACAAGAAGCGGCCTATGCATCCCAGACCAGACGGTCTTAGGGCATTAGGTTACGAAGAACCCCTATGGCCTTTTATTCAAGATATTTGTTTGATTTTTGTATTTTTGGGATTTTTGCAAACTCACGTGAACGCGATGGAATGCAAAGCATGATCAAAGATCATTTATTGTCTATTCATGAAAGAAAATAAAAAAGCATAGAATCTAGACATGTCTCAGTTTCAGGAATCCTAATCATCACTAATTTGGTTGTCGTGGGGTTATCCTATCTCTTTTGAATCACTAAACATCCATGAAGCAATATAATTATCAATCAAAACACACAGAAGTCAAATAAATTTCAAATTTGATTCATTCATTTTTAGCTTAACTGTTTTGAGAATAAGGTTGTGAAACTATGGATTCAACTATGAAAAAGCATATTAACAAAGATTCACTAATCAAGGAATTAAACTCTAATCTAACAGATATCAACGTTCATTAAAAAAATCCACGATATTTCATAGAAAATAAAGCATATGAGACATAATTATAAGAGTGAACATGGTTCATATGGAAAATATGAAGTGTGTTTCACGATGAAGCAAAGTGCGTGCACTATCCACTCCCCCAAGCTTAAACATCACATTATCCTCAATGTGTGTATGATATAAATAGAGGACAACGACAAGAAAGGGGGGCCACTCAATAAAATGGTCTCTCTCCCTCAAGCTTAAACATCACATAAAAATTGGGGAGAGAGCGAAATAAACGCCAAATATAATGGTGGGCATGCGTGATAAGTAGAGGGTTGGGTGCAAAAGATAAATGAGCCGTCATATGGGGTGAATTTATTTAACTAGAAAAAACATATAAAATCATATACGGTCCTCTCACTGCCGAGAGGATTCGTGATTATTTAAAGCATAAAATTCTACACTACTGGATTGGTACCACCTGTAGCAAAAGGCGGATCCAGAATTTTTGCCGGTGCAGGTAGCTGCTCTATCTGCACTTTTCGTGGCTCCGCTAGGTGCATATCTCCACAGGCTCCATCAGATTCCAACAATGCGGCTCCCAACATCTCCCCAAGGACTCCACCTGTACCCTGCAAGAGATGAGCCGCAACAATCTGATGTGGATAATTTTTCCCCAAAATAAATTTTTCCAAAGAAGGTCATCAAAAGAAATATTCAAGATAAAGATCGGTTGAAGACAATTCCCTGAAAATGTATCTCTTCTTCCATGCACCACAACAGGCAACTCTCCGTCATTTGTCTCTGGCTTTTCAGGCAACTCTGGCGTATGAGTGTGGATCTCATCTGGCCACTCCTCATCATCGTCAGACTCATCCCATCGCACCTCCTGATCATATTCAATAGCATCCATGGGTACTAACTCCTCGCTCTCCTCCTCGTATACGTCCCATCGTACCTCTTGATCATATGTATATGTATCCTGCAAAAGGCACGACGAGTCATCAAAATCTGTATCGTAAAAACATCATATACATGAGGGGAATCAAAAGCAAAGGGCGAGTGAGTAAAAGATTCTCCATGAATGGGAGCAATAAGCTCTGTGGGATAGTCCTCTGCGTCCGTGGAAGGATAAGGTGGCTGCAGAGTCTCTAGGACCATTGTCTCCTCACAGGTTAAAGCATCAAGGTCCTCAGCCTGCCATGTAAGAATCCTATCAAGGTGCGTATAAAAATATGTGGTCCATATAAGCTCAGCCATCTCAGCCATAGCACCTGATCAACAAAGGCAAATACCTGGAGAAAAATATCAGTGGCACAAGAAGATAAAGATAGTAATAATATCCGGTGGTGGGAAAAAATCTCTCTCTGTTGTGAGTTGAGGGAGGCCTTTGGCCTCCCCCCCTCAACATCTCACCATAACTCCCCACTAACTTAGTGGGGAGTCCCTTTGACTCCTATTCTCTAATTGAATATATAGAGCCATGGCTTGTACCATGGCTACTCCTAATTTTTGGAGATTCTGTCCACTTCTTCTCTAAATTCCTTCAACACGTTATCAGTACGAAAGCTCTCAATTATTTGAGCTTTTTCTCCAGTATCCCCTCAAATTTAACCCCTTACGCGCTAAGGAATCTAATTGTTGTGGCGAACCGTTGGGGAAAACTGTTGCGGCGATCTTTTAGGCATATCGGGAGCGGAATTTCGATCTACAGATTTTTCCTTATCACGATCGTCCCTAGATATTTGATCTAAAGGTAATTTTTTTTCCTATCCAGTAGATAATTACAAAATAGAGTTTGTTATGATTTTACAATGCTTTTCTATCGGCTTGTATAAATCTAGAACATTTTGCTAAACATCAAAATTAAAAAAAAGAAAAACCTCTAAATAACCCGTTCATCTCCCACGAATTAGAATGGCTGCAACCCCCCGAAGGGGGTTCTCTGTTTTTCGCAGCCTTCATCGCCCTCCCCATGTTTGCGTTCATCGCCCTCCCCATCGTTCTCGGTTTTTCCCGGTAGGAGGGGGCCCTGTCTTTGTCATCTCGGAGGTGACATGACAATCTTTGTCATCTTTTGCTTAAATATTAGCATTGCATCTCTGACTTTCCATTTAGACTTAAATGAAAACATCAGCAAAATTCATTCAAATGATGAATTTTTTTTGCTCCGTATCCCAAACTTTAGCAAGCAGGCTGTAGCTAAGCTTGACTAGATGAAAAGATACTTGCCCATATGAGCATAATGACATCTCCCCATGTGATAGCCTAGGCTGCTGCACAGCCACAATAGGCTTGCCATCTTCTATCATCAAACCTAAGCCAGTACATGCTCTTTAAATCTATCCTCTATCCACATAGAAATAACACTCTATTTTTATGCCACAAAGAATGGGTTATGGGAACAGTGACTGGATGCAATGATGGCGTTGTTTCAGATAACTGGTTTGCAGCAGTAGTGACAGTCTAGCTTGGCAGAATTTGTAGCGTGTCTGACCCCCTTGACGGGGGCTCTCCGCCGGCCACATCCCCCCTGACGGGGGATCCTCCCGCTTGCGCCGGCGTCTCCTGCAATTTTACGTAGATAGGAGAGAGGGGGGCATGATCTGGAAGATGAGGGGTTGGGGGCTTTTCAAATTCCCTTACTAATATCCTAAAAATTTGATTTAGGGCTTATGTTCAATTAAAATTTTGAGCATTACAGCCTATGGGCCAGCAGCCCAAATCCTTATAATATATTAGTTGGGACGTTTTATGGGCCTGAAGCCCATATTATAACAATATATAAGTTTTATGGGCCAGTAGCCCCATTCATATTAATAATTAATTTTGACTTCTCAATTGGACCTGCAGCCCAGTAAATCCAATTGCAAAATGTATATGTTAATTAAATTTTTGCTAATGGGCCTGCAGCCCAAAACATTAAATTAATTATTAAATTATTTATGGGCCTGCAGCCCCAATAATAATAAGAATTCATTTTAAATTCTTGTTTGGGCCTGTAGCCCAATTAGTCAAATTGCTAATTTTATAACACTCTCACATTATTATTAATTTATGGAATATTAGGATTTTTTTCAAAATATAATTATCTTAAGGATTCTGCGACCGCTCTGCCGTTAGTCAGCTAACCTAACGGTGTATGACGTCTCCCAGTGGTCCGAGAGATTATTATATTTTATAGTCTCTTTTTCCATATTATATATGCATGTGTTATATAAACTGCGTGGTTGTTTTTTTGTGCCTGTAGCATATTATAATCTGCGTGGTTGTTAATATAAGCTAAAATGTGATTTTTGGGATCGGCCAGTTTGATACCTTTCAAATTCCTTGCAATTTTATTTTCTTTTTGAGAGAATTTGTAAGTGAGGATTAAATGTATTAATGCCAAAGACCGGTGTACCAAGATATGAAGACGGAGTTTATATTTTCAATTGACAGGGTCCACTTCTTGGTTTCCAAATTGTATTTTTCTTCTCTTTATGGACTGTATATTCGGACTTTGGACTTTGTACGTTTTTGGGTATTAGGCCGATCCCCGCATTTTACTTATTATATTTTTTATGCGTGAATTTCAATTTTAATTAATTCATGCTTATTTTAAATTACATAGATAAATGGCAAAATTTGCAAGCGTCGATTTCGAGGTCCTTGATGCTGCAGGGAAAAATTACCTGAGTTGGCGAGTGGACCTGAAGTTCCACTTGCGTTCGATGGCCATCCTTGGCTCAATTTTGGCTCCTTCATCGGCCCCAGCAGCGGCCGATGCTTCTGCTAGTAAGGCCCCAGAAGCGGCCCAATCGTCTAGTAGCACTCCTACCACTGTCTCCGATGTGGATAAGGCGAAAGCCATTATCTACATTAGGAAACATATAGATCAGACCTTAAAGGCCGAATACCTAACGGTAGAGGACCCAATGGAGCTGTGGACAGTGTTGGAGGCACGGTATAAACATCAAATTGATGTAATATTACCGCGTGCCAATTATGAGTGGGAAAACCTCAAAATTCAGGACTATAAGTCCGTCGCTGAGTATAACTCTGCACTTCATAATATCACCTCACGCCTGAAGTTGTGCGGTGAAGAAGTGACAGAGCAACGCATGCTGGAAAAGACATTTACCTCTTTTCACGAGAAAGATGCAATCCTCATGCAGCAGTATCGTGAACGCAACTTCACGAAATTATTTGACTTGATCTCTTGCCTCCTTAGAGCAGAGCAGAATGGAGATTTACTGCTTGCTACTCATAATTTACGTCCAGCTGGTACTGCCCCTATCCCTGAAGCCCACCATGTTTTTCCCCAGAAGTGGAAAAACAAGAAGATGGCTACAAATAATAAAGGGAAAGCTGTAATGAAGCAAGCACAAGGAGCTACACCCCAGACCAACACTAACAAAGGAAAGAGAAAATTCACACGGAATCGTAAGAACACTGACCAAGTGTCACTTCCTAAGAAGAACTGGGAGGATAAATGCCATAGATGCGGCATGACTGGCCATTGGTCCAGAATCTATCGCACTCCTCGCCACCTCCAGGAACTATATCAGGCGAGCCAGAAGTCTCTGCCTGAAACAAACTTGGCGGCTGTTCAGCCACCAATGATGTTCACTACAAAAGACTTCGAGAACGACAACCTGCTCGATTAAGCATCATCTTTTATCTATGCATTTAAAATTCAATGTTGCTTCATCTTTAATTTGCTTAAGTACGAACTTTTATTTTGAATGTCTTT
Source organism: Scilla litardierei (assembly GCA_030789695.1). Taxonomy (NCBI): domain Eukaryota; kingdom Viridiplantae; phylum Streptophyta; class Magnoliopsida; order Asparagales; family Asparagaceae; genus Scilla; species Scilla litardierei. Next base: position 665,884,435 of record CM061142.1, on the reverse strand, counting down.
TTCATTGACTTAAATAAAATTTCGTTTTACTTATAGATGAAGTATGGAATATTGTGGACAGTGCCTCGTTGCACTGGTGTAGCATTGATATTGATCCCACATACAACGAGACTATAAGATGCAAATTCTCCTCTTAAACATATAGGAAATCTCCAATTTTCAAGGATATTTCTTTTAAAGAAAATAACTTGAAAATTGTGGATAATATACATTGAATATCAATATGTAACTCGCCAAGAGAATGGCCAGACAACCATCTACTTACGATTTCATTGGACCCCAGTCGGGCCCCTATAATTACAGATATTCATCCTATAGAAAGCCTGTAAGGACCCTGTCTATGGGGAAAACACTAGAAGGGGGGTTGAATAGTGTTTATGCAAATTTAAAAGGAATTTACGCCAAATAAAATGCAATCCAACAAATAGTGCGGAATAGAAAAATGACCCAAAGAGAAACACACGCAAACGCAGATATGTTTCAAGGGTTCGGATTACCCAAGTCAACTCCCGACTAGTTCCCGGTAATCCTACGTCCCTACCACCCGGATACCACCAGATACTCAAGTTAGAACCCTAACTTGAGGTTTCCTTATAGCCAACTTGTAGCAACCCTACAAGTGCAATCGAATACAATCGATGTCCTTGACTCCCACAACTTGGGAGCAAGCAAAACCACTCTCACAACCGAGAGCACAAATCAAATAACGAAAGTTATGAAATATGAAAGCAACACTTACAATCACCTATGCCTTGAAGTAGAACTTGAAGGAGAAGTGTGATGTGTGTTGAAGAACTCTCTTGGAAGAGAGGTGAAAGCCCTTTCTTTTGACTGCACCAAATGCCTAGAAGATCAAACTTTGGTTCTAGGTTGGAGAGCAAGAGAACAAGATTTGGAAATACTTAGGGCTTTGGATTTGAGAGCTTTCATCTTTGGAAATGAAAGCTTGAAGGATTTTGCAATGAATGAGTAACCTTCCAATGGAATAGTAGAAGCTCTATTTATAGCTTTCTCAAATCCACAAAACAGTTTAGGCAAAAACCCAATCGAAATCCGTTAGAAAAATCTCAACGGATATAATCAGAACTCGCGACAGTCGACTGTTGAACAATCCACAATCGACTGTTGCACAGTCAGCAAGGGTAGGTGAGAATTCATAACTGTAACTTACCACGTGGACAGTCGACTGATGAAGCCAAGACAGTCGTCTGTTAAACCAACAGGCGACTGACATTCTTCGACAGGCGACTGGTCGAGAGAAGAGTAAGTTAGATAAAATACTGGAAATCTCACAAGATACAGGACAGACGACTGATGCAAGGAATACAGTCGACTGTTAATCAGAACAGGCAACTGTATATCCTTAAACAGACGACTGTCAAATACAGGAGAAATTTCCAAAGAGCTGAGTCAACGAATAGACTTACAGACAGGCGACTGTTGCAGCATAGACAGTCGACTGATCTAATAGACAGTCAACTGTATATACAGCATAAGTCGACTGGCCGTAGAACTTAGAACTAACAGAGTTTGGGCAAGGAGAGACAGGCGACTGATGAACCATTCACAGTCGACTGTCACTTAAGACAGGCGCCTGTTAAACGTTCAACAGTAACCTGTGCGAGATAATCAGAGAAGGCCCAAAAATTACGTTGTAATAGTCTGTGCATAACAGGCGACTGTAGAACAAAACACAGTCGACTGTTGGTGAGACAGACGACTGTAAACTGTTAAGCAGTCGGCTGTTATAAACAATCCTAGCACAAACACAAGAAGATTGAATTGGGATCAAAGGACAAAAGACGAAAGATGTCCTATGACAGAATGTAGATGTGTGTGAGTGCTCAATCAAAGTTCTACTTCTAAGATATATACTAGAAGAGATAAAAGAAAAATTACATTGACGAATAATCTCTTCTTTCCATCGTATGAGCATGAAGTCTTTACGGAGCTTCAATCATCAATCTACGATCATCCAATTCATATCATTTGCCTTCAATGACGTTTGTGAGTCATCCATTGCTAGTTGATCTTCATAATAAGCTTATGCAATGGATTAACTGCAAAATAGGGGATTAGTCACAAGTATTTATGTTTGCTCATCAGTAACACCAAGTAGGGAGAAGTCCAATACTCAACATTCTCCCCCTTTTTGATGATGACAAACAAACATAAACAAAAAGATAAATAATTATGCGTAATGAAAACTTACTCCCCCTACATAGATGCCAATTAAGTTAGTCAACAAATATTAGAGCATCTACATAGCAATTGAAGCAAATGAGTGAGATATGAATGAATTCAATTCAAGAGATCTAGGAAAATAAAATCCCTATTCATTGTAATCTTACTCCCCCTGAATCTAAGGCAACGAAAATCGTAGATTCAAGCGTTAGAACATACTTAGCACATCCATCATGAATCTTGTATGTTTATTTCTCTCCCCCTATGGCATTATCCAAAAAGGTGGGAGCAAATAACAACAACAATAATAGTGATAAATACGAACTAACAACAATCAAGGAGTATAAAGATATATCGAATCAAAAACTCATAAAATCTCATCATATACACATGTGAGTAATGGAATTGAAATCCAATATCAACATTTTAGATATTCGAAATGAAAATAATTTTCACACATTCATCACATCAACGAAAGAGCATGAATTAACCATTATCTAATCCGTATATTGTCTCAAAAGCATATCAAGAAGAGTGAAGCATACATGGAGACAACATAACATACATCACACAGATACGATAAACAATAAAGCAAAGTGTGACACAAAAGAGGGTGCAACATCATATATATATATATATATATATATATATATATATATATATATATATATATATATATATATATATAGTCAGAGTACATTAAAGGATGGTCATCGACATGGCCATCCAAACACGATACATCATGATCAAAAAAATATATCACATCATGACGACAAAAAAATATCACCAAACATATATGAAAGAGTCGCAGACAACATTATCCATCATAGAAAGACAGAACATATATCAGAAACACTCAAAATATCATCACTCAAACATCGATCTAAGGGTGAGCGTCTCCAGGAGCTGCAGATGAGGAAGCAGGCTCTGTAGCAGCAGGAGTATCCTCTGGAGGAGGGTCAGAAGGAGCAAAAGAAGAAGAAGCAGCAACATCCTGTATAGAAGCAACACCAGGAGGCTCAACGACACCAGAAGGCTGGGGAGGCACATGAGGCTGAGGGAGATACTGTCTCAAATCCTCAGGGAAGGGAATTCCCTGATGGAGGAGTGAGAGAGACAGCAATCTGTAAATACCAGAGATCATCGTCAAAAGAGTATCCTGAGAGGGTGGAGCAGATGATGATGAAGGCAAATCAGCTGGAGGCACAGTGGATGAGGATGGAGCTGAAGTAGACTTCCTCTTCTTCGAGGCAGTCTGCAGAGCCGAAGAGGACTTCGACTTCGCAGAAGCGTCGAGGAGAGGGCCAAAGGGCATGGGCTCGTAACGAGTCAAATCAACACCAAAGTGACGGAAGACACGAGTCAAAAGACCACCATAAGGAATGTGAGACGAGGAGGACGTGAACTTAACCTTGTCCATCCTGTCAAGGAGGACACCGGCCCAGTTCACGGGCATGCCAGAAAAAAATAGCATACATACACTTCAGGATATCCTGAGACGGCTGGTCAGACGATCCATATCGCGGCAGAATGTTGGACTTCACCACTAGGTGAACAGCCCAACCCCGTGCAGAGAATATGGATGATCTGACACCCGAATCAAGAGCTAAAGGAACCTCTCGAAACATATACTGGAGAACAGACTGGTCAAGATCGACAATCTCGGAAAAGCTGATATCAGTGGGGAGGGAACCGACAGAAGGAATTCTAAGAATAGTCCCTAAGAGAGAGAGGGAGTGATCTGAATGTGGGTTCCCTGGACGACAGTATCAAGGATACAGGTAGTCGAATACTCACCGTGAACGCGGTTCACATAGAAGAGCTTCACCAGAAATGGATAGGCTCTGGGGGACTCGCTCTGAGAGAAGCGAAAAAGATCGGCCAGGTGAGTAGCGGAAAGAATGTCAGAGAGTCTCTCAGCAGTGAATGCGGGGAAAGCAATGTACCGCTCCCTAAGTAGGTTGATCCCTAGGAGAGAGTGAAACTTTGCCAGACAAAGATCGTCTCAGCAAACGGGAACCAGGGGATCAGAGGGGGGGGGGTACAGTAGGAGTCTCTTCAGACGAACTGGATACAGAAGGAGACATATGAGGGATCTCAACAGCAGGCTCACTGATGTGAACACCAGCAGGCTTGCACTGACGATGAATCAAAGGCTGAGCATCGCTAGAAGAGGCAGAAGGTGAGTAACCCGGCGAGGACGAACGCACGGGAGACCGAGCATGCTTGGTTTGAGCTTTATAGGGTTCCTTTCTCTTGGCAATGAGTTTCTTGGGAGCCCTAGGTTGTTTAGAAGCAGCGATCTTCTCTTTTCCCTTAGGTTTAGGAGCCAAGGAAACAAGAGAAGGAGAAACTAAAGACACGAAAGGAAACAACAAAGAGCAAGAGAGAGAAAGCAAACCAACTGTGGAAATACAGACGATCGCGGAGAAGAAGATCAAAGACAACGGTAGAACACGATCGACAACGATGATTAGGAGAAGATTGACGGTTGAAGAAGCGAAATCGATCGTTTTTTAGAGAAAAAACGAGCGGGAAGTTGAACGGTCGAAGCGGAGGAGAGAGAGAGTCGACGTGGGGAAGTGATCGCGTCGACTGAATATAAAATAGGGTAAATCAATCTGAGCCGTTGGGTTAGGGAATCAATGGCTCGGATCAAATCACATGAACCGACACAGCATATGACAGTCGACTGGAGAACAAAAGTCAGTCGACTGGATGAAGTGATAAAATTAAAGCTCAGAAAGATGGGCAGTCGACTGGCAAGTATAATGCAGTCGCATGTCCACTGGACAGTCGATTGGCATATACACAACAATCGGCTGGCCGAGAATTAATACAGATCACAAGAATAACAGAGAACACTGTAAGAATTCGACAGAGAGTACAGTCGCCTGATAACTAAATTGCAGTCGCCTGTTAAGCTAACAGTCGACTGTAAAACAGTCATCAGTCGGTTGTGCGAAAGATACCAATTTTCATATAGAGGATATAGAGTAGGGTAGTCGACTGTCAAAATAAAAACAGTCGTCTGTCCTGGTCCAAAAATGCACAGTGAGATAGAATTCCAGAGAATAAGAACACTCACCCTAGGACCTGTACTCTAATCACAAATACATCGTAAAATCATTATGAGAACAATAAATCCATTGAAACACAAATTACTCCAATCAACTTTGAAAACTTATGAAATCAAATAAGTCACAATTGCCTTTCTTAATCTCATAAAACAATAAAGCACATGAAGAAATACAATCAAAAAAATATGAGCTTAATAAGGAGTTATAGCATGAAAGATTGAGCTTCTAGATTTCAGATTCACCCATAATTCCCAATTCTCCACGCAACCTCACAAATGAATCTTCTTTAAGAGGTTTAGTGAAGATATCGGCAATTTGTTTTTGGGTTTCAATGTACTCTAAGATGATGTCCTTCTTAGCTACATGATCATTTATAAAATGGTGTCTCACGTCTATGTGTTTGGTACGGGAGTGGTGTACCAGATTCTTGGAAAGACAAATAGCACTTTGATTATCAACCATGATAGGACAAGTATCACAATTGACACCATAGTCACTAAGAGTGTGTCTCATCCAAAGAACTTGTGCACATGCAAGACCCGCGGCAATATATTCTGCTTCAGTCGTGGACAATGACACCGAATTCTGTTTCTTAGAGAACCAAGAAACTAAGGAATTTCCTAAGAAATGGCATGTGCCACTAGTACTTTTCCTGTCAGACTTGCATTCGGCAAAGTCGGCATCACTATATGAGATTAACTCATATGTGCTAGACTTAGGGTAAAGTAACCCATAATCTAGGGATTGATTGAGATAACGAAATATTCGTGTAACCGCAATCAAGTGTGACTCCTTAGGACTTGCTTGATATCTAGCACAAAGACATACGGAAAACATGATATCGGGCCTACTAGCGGTTAAGTAAAGTAAGCTACCGATCATACCTCTATATAGACGAATGTCTACATCTTTTCCGCATTCATCCTTGTGAAGATGAGTAGTTGTACTCATGGGTGTCCTTTTGCACGAAGACGATTCCATTCCGAATCGCTTAATAAGCTCCCCGGTGTACTTTGTCTGATGTATGGACGTGCCATTCTCCATTTGTCGAATTTGCAATCCAAGGAAGTAGGTGAGCTCTCCCATGTGGCTCATCTCAAACTCATCCTTCATAGACTTGGAAAATTATTGACAAAGATTAAAGTTAGTAAAACCGAAAATAATATCGTCTACATAAACTTGAATCAAAAGAATGTCATTTTCATAATCTTTAATGAAGAGCGTAGAATCAACTTCTCCCATTTTAAAACCTAAATTCAAAAGAAAGGTCTTAAGACGATCATACCAAGCTCTAGGAGCTTGTCTCAATCCATACAACGCTTTCTTAAGTTTGAAAACATGGTTTGAAAATTTTTCATGAATAAAACCGGGAGGTTGAGAAACATAGACTTCTTCATTGACAACCCCATTTAAAAATGCACTTTTAACATCCATTTGAAATAATTTAAAATTCTTATGGGATGCAAAAGATAAAAGCAACCTAATAGCTTCTAATCTAGCTACGGGGGCAAAAGATTCTTCAAAATCAATACCTTCCTCTTGCCGGTAGTCTTGAGCTACTAACCTTGCTTTGTTCCGTGTGATTACCTCGTTTTCATCCGTCTTGTTCTTGAAAATCCATTTGGTCCCAATAACTTGGTGACCACTAGGAAGAGGTACAAGTTCCCAAACATCGTTTCTCTCAAATTGCATTAGTTCTTCTTCCATTGCCACTATCCAAGAGCTATCCTCACAAGCTTCTTGGATGTTCTTTGGCTCAATGGTAGAGACAAATGCGCAATGAGAGAATTCTTCAATTCTTGATCTTGTTCGAACACCCACACCAATATCTCTAATAATTTGGTTATGGGGATGGTTGCGAACGGTCGGGTAAGCTTTGGGTAAACCTGGATCACTAGGAACAACTTCAACAACTTCGTTAGAAGTGTTAGTCTCAATAATATTATCATTAATCTTAACATTATTAAGAGAGTCACAAAGAATCTCTACATTATCATCATCAACATGAGGAAAATCAAAATCTTCATAAAACGATACGCGAAGTGATTCCTCAATCGTTGAAGAAGTTTTGTTGTATATCCGGTAGGCTTTACTACGTGTGGAATATCCAACAAAAATTCCTTCATCGGATCTTGGCTCAAATTTGTCTAAATTACCAAAGGTGTTCTTTATAAAACATTTTGAACCAAAGACACGAAAATATTTCACTTGAGGCTTTTTATCATAAAACAACTCAAAACAAGTTTTGTTTGTTCGGGGTCTCACTAGAATCCTATTGAGCACATAGCATGCCATGTGCACCGCTTCTGCCCAAAATTGTAGTCCTAAATGACTATCATGGAGCATAGTGCGGGCACACTCAATAAGAGTCCTATTCTTTATTTCTACAACACCATTTTGTGGTGGTGCACGAGGAAAGGAAAAGTTATGAGTTATCCCGGAGTCATCACAAAACTTAGTAAAAGACTCATTCTCAAATTCTCCTCCATGATCACTACGAATAGTGATAATGGTGGATCCTAAAAGATTCTGAATCTTCTTTGCAAATTTGGTAAACTCTTCTTGAGCTTCATTCTTATTAGTTAAGAATGAAACCCAAGTAAATCTAGAAAAGTCGTCAACAACAACTAGTCCATAATGAGCATTACCTAAAGAAGCGGTTCTAGTTGGCCCAAATAAATCTAGATGTAGAAGTTCTAGGGGCCTCTTAGAAGTAATCCCTTCTTTAAGCTTAAATGAAGATTTACTTAGTTTACCTCTTTGACATGAATCACAAAAGTTTTTCTTATTAAAAACAATCTTAGGAAAACCTTTGACTAGATCATGCTTAGCTATCTTATATAAGTGCTTGAAGTGAACATGACCAAAACGGCGATGCCATAATAGTTGTTCACTTGTGTTAGCAACTAAGCAATGTTCTACGATTTTAGGCAAGCTCAAATAATAAATATTTTTACGCCTAATACCGGAAAAGAAAACATTTGAATCACAATCAATAATAGTGCACAATCCTTCTCCAAAGTTAACCTTGTAACCTTTGTCACAAAGTTGACTAATGGAAATGAGATTGTGACATAAACCATTAATAAGATAAACATTAGTAATTAGAGGTTTGGAAGGATTACCAACGATACCTACTCCAATGATGGTTCCCTTTTGATTACCTCCAAAAGTGACTGTTGCACCATCTTTGATGCTAATCACTTCGGAGAGCAAAGAAGGATCTCCCGTCATGTGTTTGGTGCAACCGCTATCAAGAATCCATCCTTTTCTTTTAGAGCTAATAAGGCATTTATTTCTCTTCTTCTTTCTCTTGGGTACCTATATAATATACCATAAGCTTATGGTACCCAATGTTTGTTGGGTCCAAGGGGATTAGCCCTTTGGAAGCCAAATCCAAGTGGACTTCCGCTTCCCAACATAGTTACTATTTCTAATTACATCATGAAAGTAGGAATCAACATAAGCATTCCTAATATTTAGACTAGTGTTCTTGGGACCCCAAATAGTGTACATCTTGGGAGTCCATTCCTAGTTGCATGCATATGTGTTGGATTTCTATGTGGTGCATACTTCTTAGGAACATGATTTCTAGCATAGATATGAGGTGGAGGATATGCATTGTACATTCTTGAATGATATGTATTCGTGGGAACATGCATATTATATGAAGCATATTGATCATGCATGACATGTGGAGAATTAGCATACATGAAAGAATGATGCGTATGAGCATATGGGTGTGTAGGAGCACGTACATGAGTATTTCTCATGTGTGGTTGTGTACGTGTCCGTGCGTGCGGAGCATAAAATGTGTCATGATTATCCACTTGTGAAGTAGGATGTTTCCTACGTGGATGAGTGTTAGTGTACATAAAAGCATGGCCTTGCTTTTGGTTTCCACCCTTAGTGGGTTTCTTGCCAAAAGGAAGAGAAGGTGATGTGGTGACATTCTTGGTAGGATTGCTACCTATAGTGTCTTTGACACCACTTGTGGATGCACCGGAGGAAGGCCTCATGAAATCTATAGTGACACCACTATAGGAGGTGCGAGCATTAGATGCATTTGCTTTTACAAATCCAAGACCAACACGATGTGTGGCCGGAAATTGGTTTGCAAGCAAATCATCCAATTGTCCTTGTCCCTTATTGAATCTCACAATATGGGAGGACATGAGCTCATATTTATCCTTTAAAGAAGAAATGTTGGTATCCAAAGTGGACACCCGTGCTTTGAGCTCGTGCACTTGGGTTTTAAGAGAGTCATTCTCTAAACCCAATTGTGTGTGACGTGTAGCTAGATCACTATTATCCTTGGGATGTGTTTGATTTAGTTGAGATTTGAGGGAATTCACCTCATCTCTCAATGTGACATTTTGAGAAGCTAAGTTTGCTTTCTCAAGAGTTAAAGTATCAACAATGGTTTCATTGTTGATTATGCATGGAATGGATGACTTGCTAACTTTTGATTTCTTTAAGCTAGAGTATCTAAGCATTAAAGATTGGTATTTAGCAAATAGTTCTTCATTAGCTATACGAAGTTTATCCATTGTTACCTCGGTGTTATCCGTAACGGAATCACTCTCATCCGAGAGTGGGTCTTCAAGTGCCATGAAGCACATGCTCTCACCCTTCTCATCATCGGAATCGCTTGATGAGTCATCACTTGAGTCATCAAAGGTACCTACGAGTCCTTTCTTCTTGTTTCTCTTGTTCTTATCGGACTTGTGGTACTTTGGTGCCTTCCATTTTTCTTTATTGTTTAGCATTGGGCAATCCCTCTTGATGTGCTCTGGCTTATTACACTTATAACAAAGAGAGGAAGTAGCATTAGTAGACTCAAGACATTTATTATAGGAGAATTTACCTTTGCGGAAGAAGCGTTGGAACTTCTTCGCCATTTGGGCCATTTCACCCAAATCCATCTCGTTCTCGGATTCATCACTTTCGGAGGATGACGAATTGGCGTTGAACTCCAAAGCTTTCTTCTTGGCCTCCGAGGGATTCATCATGGCTTGAATCTTCAATCGGTTATCCCGTCTTACTTCGTAAGACATAAGAGTCCCGATGAGATTCACCACGGTGTAATTCTTCAAGTCATTGACCTCCTCAATGGCGATTGCTCGTCTTTCCCATTTGGAGGTCATCCCCATGATGATCTTCCTTACCTTTTCAGGTTGGGTGTATGTTTGGCCAAGGGCTTCCAATTCGTTTGTGATTTCGATAAAGCGTCCGTACATCGACGCAATGCTCTCATTTTCCTGCATGTGAAACAAGTCGAAGTTTTGCACGACAACATATAACTTTGAAATCTTTACCTTATTCGTTCCCTCGTGGGTAACGATGAGATGGTTCCAAATTTGATATGCACCCTTACATGTGCATATCTTGTTGAACTCATTCGGGTCCAACGCACAATGAAGAGCATTCATTGCTTTAGCGTTGTTGACTTCGGCGGACTTCTCGGAAGTTGTCCATTTCTTGAAGTCATCTTCGGTGGGCTCGACGTACGCCTTGTGGAGAGTTCTCCAAAGAGAAGCACTCCTAAGAAATGTCTCCATCCTACACTTCCAATAACCAAAGTTAGTACCATTGAAACGTGGAGGACGTACCGTAGATTGACCTTCGAAAAGTGTGTACGCTCCATTACGGTCGTGATTGTTGTACGAAGGCGGCGGAGGAACGTTGTTGTTGTTGTTGGATGCCATAGATGAAACCTTGCGCTCTGATACCAATTGTAAGGACCCTGTCTATGGAAAAAACACTAGAAGGGGGGTTGAATAGTGTTTATGCAAATTTAAAAGGAATTTATGCCAAATAAAATGCAATCCAACAAATAGTGCGGAATAGAAAAACGACCCAAAGAGAAACACACGCAAACGCAGATATGTTTCAAGGGTTTGGATTACCCAAGTCAACTCCCGACTTGTTCCTGGTAATCCTACGTCCCTACCACCCGGATACCACCGGATACTCAAGTTAGAACCCTAACTTGAGGTTTCCTTATATCCCACTTGTAGCAACCCTACAAGTGCAATCGAATACAATCGATGTCCTTGACTCCCACAACTTGGGAGCAAGCAAAACCACTCTCACAACCGAGAGCACAAATCAAATAACGAAAGTTATGAAATATGAAAGCAACACTTACAATCACCTATGCCTTGAAGTAGAACTTGAAGGAGAAGTGTGATGTGTGTTGAAGAACTCTCTTGGAAGAGAGGTGAAAGCCCTTTCCCTTGACTGTACCAAATGCCTAGAAGATCAAACTTTGGTTCTAGGTTGGAGAGCAAGAGAACAAGATTTGGAAATACTTAGGGCTTTGGATTTGAGAGCTTTGATCTTTGGAAATGAAAGCTTGAAGGATTTTGCAATGAATGAGTAACCTTCCAATGGAACAGTAGAAGCTCTATTTATAGCTTTCTCAAATCCACAAAACAGTTTAGGCAAAAAACCCAATCGAAATCCGTTAGAAAAATCTCAACGGATATAATCTGAACTCGCGACAGTCGACTGTTGAACAATCCACAGTCGACTGTTGCACAGTCAGCAAGGGTAGGTGAGAATTCATAACGGTAACTTACCACGTGGACAGTCGACTGATGAAGCCAAGACAGTCGTCTGTTAAACCAACAGGCGACTGTACATTCTTCGACAGGCGACTGGCCGAGAGAAGAGTAAGTTAGATAAAATACTGGAAATATCACAAGATACAGGACAGACGACTGATGCAAGGAACACAGTCGACTGTTAATCAGAACAGGCAACTGTATATCCTTAAACAGACGACTGTCAAATACAGGAGAAATTTCCAGAGAGCTGAGTCAATGAATAGACTTACAGACAAGCGACTGTTGCAGCATAGACAGTCGACTGATCTAATAGACAGTCAACTGTATATACAGCATAAGTCGACTGGCCGTAGAACTCAGAACTAACAGAGTTGGGCCAAGGAGAGACAGGCGACTGATGAACCATTCACAGTCGACTGTCACTTAAGAAATGCGCCTGTTAAACGTTCAACAGTAACATGTGCGAAATAATCAGAGAATGCCCAAAAACTACGTTGTAATAGTCTGTGCATAACAAGCGACTGTAGAACAAAACACAGTCGACTGTTGGTGAGACAGACGACTGTAAACTGTTAAGCAGTCGACTGTTGTAAACAATCCTAGCACAAACACAAGAGGATTGAATTGGGATCAAAGGACAAAAGCCTAAAGATTTCCTATGACAGAATGTAGATGTGTGTGAGTGCTCCATCAAAGTTCTACTTCTAAGCTACATACTAGAAGAGATAAAAGAAAAATTACATTGACGAATAATCTCTTCTTTCCATCGTATGAGCATGAAGTCTTTACGGAGCTTCAATCATCAATCTACGATCATCCAATTCATATCATTTGCCTTCAATGACGTTTGTGAGTCATCCATTGCTAGTTGATCTTCATAATAAGCTTAGGCAATGGATTAACTGTAAAATAGGGGATTAGTCACAAGTATTTATGTTTGCTCATAGTAACACCAAGTAGGGAGAAGTCCAATACTCAACAAAGCCAACTCGACTGAGCACCTAAAGTGCCTTTCTTTGCCATAGTTTTTAACTCTGGCAAAATGGACTTGGTCATCCTGGATCAGCGATGATGGACGCATCATCAAATGAATCCATTGGAGAACCTGAAGATTCTTCAAAAGGTTGAGTTTCCTTGTCCCCCTTTGTCATAAGGGAAAACTAATAGAGAGACCTTCCCTCCTGAAAGTGGGTTAAGAGTCTCCTGGCTTCATTGAGAGAATACATGGTGACCTTTTACGGGCCTATTCACCCCGCAAATGGCCCATTTTCGACACTTCATTACTGTATTGATATATGCATCTACTAGATGGTCTTATGTGTGCCTTTATATTCACTCGCAACCTAGCTTTCTCAAAAGCTTATAATGTGGGTGAATTTACTACACATATCATTCAAGACTTCTGTCAAGCAACTGGCATTAAAATTGAACATCCAGCAGCATGTTCAAACTCATAACGGGTTAGCAGAGTCTCTGGTAAAGAGACTCCAATGGATTTCACGTCCATTGTAAAATCACAGTTGCCTGTTGATGTTTAGGGACCATCACACTGCATTCCGCATCGCTTATCACGATACGGCCCGCTTGTTGCCATATCTTATTGTTGATGCTGCTTGCTTATGGTTTACCACCAAGTCTTGATAAATGTGAATTTGATGAGCAAAATCTCATTGAAATAGGCACGCCGTCTAAATAAGCATATTGCTTCTGAGACCATATCATGGGACACTAATGTAACGGCCGCTTTCCGACCGTTCGTATTTTAGCGCGTAGCGGTGTTTCGTATGCATTTTGTGCATTTGATTTTTATTATTGTCTTCCGTAGCTCAGATGCGCGACCGAACCCTGTATGTGTGATCCTCTCGAAGGCGCGATCATCCCGGTATCTTCCTTTCATTTTTTTTCCTTCGGATGCCAAAGGGCGAAGTTATAAATCAGATTATCAATATTTAATATTTATTAATGTTTTAATCTTTTCCTTTTCAAACTCTTAGTTACGGTTAGGATCTTTCAAGAATTAATGTTTTGAAAACAAACCTAGCTATTATCATTATTTTTTAATTAAATTTTAAATTCAACTACTTTTAGTTTTTGTTACCATCGGAATTTGGAAACTAAGTTTTAAAAAAAAACTAATCACCTAGTATCTTAACCCACCAAATCTCCTCACTGCAAGGGATTTTTTCTCTGCCCATCACATCTGCATGTTGCACGTCCCCGTACACCCTATATTTTGTTGCAACCAATAGTTTGCATGCAAATTTCTCCACACACGGATCGTAACAACCCAGCCCCGTGCGTAACAACTCAGCCGTTTTCTCCGCGACCCACGCTCCCGTGGATTCGAAGGCGCACGTCGCCCTCGTTCTCATCATCCTCTCTTAAGACCCGGCGGCCACCTGCATTTGTTCTCTTGCGTCATTTGCATACAAGGAGAGAAAGCCAGGGCGACCTCTCGTGTGAACCCATGCAACACACAAGCCCACGCTCGGTCGTCTTTCAGTCCTCCGTCGCCTCTCACTGGCGAACCCCCGACGCCGTCGACAGCCACTGGCGGCCACCTCTGCCGCTCGCCCTCAGCTCGATCTACTCTCACTGCTGCGCCCACCCCACCGGGGCGTCCCCTCTACGGCGATCCGACGAATCGACGATGCTCTGTCGTGGCTTAGCCTCTGCTGCCAGTGCCCCGTGCCCTCAAACGTCGCCGGACAGTCTCGTCTTCCTCCCTCCGTCGTCGAAACCAAGCCCCGACACAGCAGCCCCTCCGGCGACGCCGACGTCGCCATCCCCTTCGCTGATCTACCGACCCTTCGGCCAACTGCAAGCCACCGGCTAGTGCCTCGACCGCCACCTGCTGCCTATCACCGCCCGCCAACGTTCGAACCGCAGCCTCCATCCCCACGATCGACAGCTGCCTCAACTTCGACAAACACCACCTGCCATGAAGTCGCCGTCTAAGACGCGTAGTTGCCCTGCAAAGATAAACGGTGAGTTAATTCTTCTTAAATAGTACACTGCATGCGTGAACTATTGGCTAAGTAGTATAACTATTATAATGTGATAGTAAGAAATTTATATAGTTAATAATTTGATGGTGTCTAAACGGTGGGTTTTAAATTCATAGGTTATTTTTTTAACCCCCATTCATTATATAAGTGATCAGTAGGCAGGTTATCAAGTTACTTAACTTTTGAGTGGGTTAGTGCTATGGCAGATTGGTAAATATGCTTGGTGTGTTATATATTTATAAATCCACAACCACATGAATGAAGGTTAGTATGCTGCTATATATATGTGTATGTATATATATATATGTATATATGTATGTATGTATGTATGTATGTATGTATATATATATATATATGTATATGTATGTATGTATGTATGTATGTATGTATGTATGTATGTATGTATATATATATATATATATATATATATCAATATACTTAAATAGTTAAGTTATGAACTGTGCATTAAGATCAGGATAACGCCTTGAAACCCTTAACCAACTATAATCTAATGACGCAGAGACAATCACGCTTCCGTTCAACCACGTGAACACTAAAGACCAGTGACGAGACATTCCGAAAATTGGAGTCGCGACGCGATCTGCTACCGTTTCCAGACCCGACGTCGGATCCACGCACAATCGTCAAAAGGTTAGTCCCCCTAACTAGTAGTAAAACCCACACTATAACTCATCAAACCCTAAACTAAAACTTGACAATTATAACTAAATTTACTTTCAGTTCCTGTAAAACGCTGCTCACCGTAGAAAGATCGACAATCGGACAAACTTTTCTGTGCACATAGGGTAGTGGTCGATCTAGGTTGAACAAACATCAAAACGTGACTCTGACGAATAGAGTAGTCCCGCAATCTAGAAATAAACCCTAAATAGGACTTATTGAAAAACGCGACCTGACACCGTCGCCGTGACACTGTTTCAGACGGACTACTGCGGACGAGACGCCTGGACGAGACGCCCCGGATGGACGACACACTCGCCACCGCAGGCAAGTGTACCCACTTGCGTTTTTGACCGCGTCTTGGTCTTAAATTGTTAGAACTGTTAGACTGTGAGTGTTTAGATTTCGGACGTGAAATGATAGCGTCTGGGTCACCCTGACGACTTAGACTTGACGACGAAGTCTAAGTCCGACGAACAACAACTTGTGACACTTTAGGATTATCTTGTGTGTGCGTGCGTGTGGACACCCTAGAATAACTCTCCCGTACACTGGTCGTGTCTTGTCACGGTTATACACACTGGTCGTGTCTTGTCACTGTGTTACAAAAAGCCTTCGGGCGTTTCAGATGCTCTCCTTGCGGGAGTGATCTCCGTGCTACAAAAAGCCTTCAGGCGTTTCAGATGCTCTCCTTACGGGAGTGATCTCCGTGCTACAAAAAGCCTTCGGGCGTTTCAGATGCTCTCCTTGCGGGAGTGATCTCCGTGTTACAAAAAGCCTTCGGGTGTTTCAGATGCTCTCCTTGCGGGAGTGATCTCCGTGTTACAAAAAAGCATGCGGGCGTTTCAGGTGCTTCCCTAGAGGAAGTGATCTCTGTACTTCTTGTCCTGAGTTCTGGGGTTTGGGGTAGGGTTGAGCGTGCGCTCGGGGAGAGGGTCTGATCCCCCTCAACCCGTAAGGCGTGAACCCTTCGTGACGTGTCGTGACGTGTCGTGTCCTACTTGTCTTGTCTGTCTTCGTCTTGTCCTGACACCTTTAGGTTAGTCCTGTAGTCGGTAGCACACGCTACGGCTACTGCCTGCTACGCTTTACTTTCCTGCTACATACTTCTTTTGCTACCTTGTTGTAACCCCAGCATGTTAATCAACCAGTAAAACGATGTTTAATAGTTCAGTACACTTGCAGTAGAGTCTGACTGTTGTTGTAGACTTTACCTGACGTACTGTTCCTTTCTTTGGTGCTGTACGTCAGGTGTCGAGCCGGAGTACGACGACCAGGCAGAGCTACCCGAGGACGCAGAGCCGGAGGACGTCGACACAGAGTACGTGCTGACGAGGACCAGACCTTGAGGACTTTTCGGTCGCCACCTTTTCAGAGGTTACTACTTTCAGTTTGTTCTTTCGTTAGTTGTTGCCATGCTTGGGCTTCCCTCTTTTTAGACTTTTGTACTCGCTGGATATTAACTCTTTATATTAATGAATGCAACTTTCTTTCTATACTTTCTGTTGTTTCGAACTTTATAAATGCAAGAACCTGAAAATTTTAAAATGGTACCCCCTTACAGACAATTATTGGGTCCGAGCCTCACGGCTCCGGCCCAAGCGGGCCTTAGTCACGCTTCGCCTCCGTAGTTTTGTGAAGCGGGGCATGACAACTAAAGTCCTCATCTCATTATGATCTGCATACTTTTTCTGTGTGAAGTTGAGATCCAGAAGATCCTTCACATTCAGACTAAAGTACATCAATTGACGAATAAATTTGCGGACAACCAGAAGATTGTTCGTTCACACGTCCCTGTTGCCAACACGCCAGCTAGGATTAACATTCCCAAAGATGGATGCAATCCACCGGCAGCAGAATTGGTTGTACCTCAATTGAAAAGAGGACGCCTGCCAGGTTCAAAATATAAAATTCCTCAAAAGAGGAAGATTCCTGGATATATCAAAATGATCTAACCACAGGATGCTGAGCTCAGATCAGCAACCTCTCCCCTCCTAATTTCCCCCACAGAGGAAACAACAGGAGAAACATCATTATATTACGTACGTACTGGAGAGGTACTGGACAGATATAGCACAGTCGTCGACGATGGTTTTGCTTTCGCTATTGCCGTTCACGTCGCTGAATACGACGGTGACGTCTACCCACTTTTCTATAGCATAAACGCATAGAATGGCCAAAGTGGGGACGAGGCAATAAGAGTAGAGGTGGGCTCACTCTTGAAAAGCAAAGTCTTTGGACCAGTAGTCCATACACCTGAATGTGTAAAAACCTGTGGAATATAATTCGGATTTCATCAAGAAATTGAAATGAAGGAAATGTGTCATTTTCCTACTAAGCCTAAACTTCTCTGAAAAAGCCAATACATGCAGCTCATGGACGTTGTGACTGCATATATATACGGCAATATAGATATAGAGATCTATATAAAACTTCCAGAAGGGTTTACTCTACCCTCAGAGATGAAAGAGAGACGTAGAAACGTCTTCTCCATAAAGGCTACAAAGATCATTAGTTGATCTTAAGCAATATTCTGCCTGTGTATCTTTTTCGAAAGATCGTTGACAGGATTTGTGATATTCACCATATATGTGGTCGACTTAAAGCTAATAGGATCTCATGCAGAGACCATTGAGATATCAGATAGCTTTAAGCATACCTTGGAAATGAAAAACCTAGGTATAACAAAGTATTATCTCGGCTTATATATTTAACACCTTCGTGGTGGAACCCTTTAATATCCTTCATACATCTGGAGTTTATGAAGAATGATGTCCATTTGCAACCCATTAAAAATGGAGGCTTATTTATGACACCTTCCAGAAGCTGGAAGAGGGGGAGGACATCCTAGGTCCCAAAGAGCCTAGCTCTAATGTACTTGTTACACTTCTTTATCTGGCCAACTGCACGTATCTTTGATAGAACGTCTCCAGTAAAGTTGTTAACCAGATACAGTGTTGTCCTGGAGAGCAACACTAGACCAAGGATAAGCTACTTCTGCGCAACTTCCAAGGGTCAAGGAATATATATCGCATATGTAGGTTTAAAGATCATCGCGATGACTAAAACACAATAGGCCGGCCACCTCCTAAATATCTACACATCATCCTCCAATGACTACATCTTCTGAGAAGCTCATCATCCAAGAAGTAGGTATTGAAAACGCTCAGCCAGGTCCAGCAGTACCTCGCAGACACACTGAAGACTGATTCAATGAATACTTTAGTGGCGTCATCTACTAAACTTCGAAGAGCATTCCACTCCAGAACGCCACTGTTTTACTATAGCCGCTAGATGAGTGAAACTTGTATAGATGAGTGATGATTGTATTTTCTTTCAGAACATGATGGATGTATAGATGAATATAAGATGATTGTATAGATACATAGGAGATCTGCAAGCCTGAAGCTTGTACAGATCAGGGGGAGTCTCTCAATAGTTATACTCTTTTCCCTTTAGCTGCTGGTTTTTCCCACTGGGTTTTCCACAGCTAAGGTTTTAACGAGGCAACCACAGTGGCTCTGGATCCAGAAGTATCCACCCCATTAGCATATTGAATCCTGTAGTATTCATATGCTTAACCCAAGGTAATGGAGAGATGAGGGGGAGTGTTGTGAGTTGAGGGATGCCTTTGGCCTCCCCCCTCAACATCTCACCATAACTCCCCACAAACTTAGTGGGGAGTCCCTTTGACTCATATTCTCTAATTGAATATATAGAGCCATGGCTACTCCTAATTTTTGGATATTCTTTCCACTTCTTCTCTAAATTCCTTCAACACTCTCTGTTTTTTTAAAAAGGAAAAACAATTTAATTTTTTTGAAATTTTTTTTTTTGAATTTTTTTTTGAATTTTTAACGCAATCTAATCAACCTAATTGTGGTAAATAGATAATATGGCAGAACGCCTCCCCGGCAACGACGCCATAAACTTGATGCGTCCGGAACTAACTTCGAAACGATGTCGTTTATCGCAAGTGCACGGTATAGTGGCAAGCGGGTATCGAACACGGGGAGGCGGTGCTATACTACCTATCTACTCCTAGGTTGAGTTAGACTTGCAAGTTTATTAGTGGATGTGGATTATGGATGGTCGTAATGGTGATGGATGCGAAGGTTGTGTCACTCAACGTCGCAAGCAAGTGGTTCCACACAAAGAAAGAAGGAAATAAAATACAAAAGATTAGGGCTTAGGGCTCGCCACTAGGACCGTCGGATATCGACGCTAGGCTAGGACTCATACGTTGCATTGGTTTAATTGGGGATTTGTAGCATCTAGAATATAGTACTCATGGTTCTAAGCACCATGAATCTAACGTATCACATTAGCCTGTAGGTGCACACAATACATGCATTAAGGATCTACAATATTCTTACCACTCTCGTGGTTCGAATGCTCTCAACTCATACCACTCTCGTGGGTTAGAGCTTCGAGGTATTTTGATGGCTCTTATTGACGCAATGGCGGTAGCTGTCAATTAGTTATATAGTTCATCGGTGGATCCCCTCAAGGCACGAGCCGGGCATGGTCACGTGCCTCGGTTGAATCCACTAACTCCCTAATTAAATCCGTAGGATATTCCTTAAGCTAATCGATTCCACCGACCGTGGACACGATCTCAGTACAAATTCTCCTAGGGATTTTAATAGATCAACCAAAATACAACCCCATTTATAACCAACACACCATAAAAATCCCAACTTTGCAACTAAGTCCTAAGATCCATGGGCTAATCCCTTAGCCCTAGAAAATACTACTCATGCATCATAGGAAGAACAATAGAAGATTCAATAATAGCAAGAGAATTCATCCTAGCATGCATCAACGAGATATTCAACAAATAATCATAAAGAAATAACAAATAAATAGAATTAAAGAGACAAAAGTACTTATCTTGATACAAAGGAGGGGCCTAGGGCATGGCCAAACTCCACAAAAGATTGTCTCCACAAAAGTCTAAGAAGGATCTAAAAATTCCCTTTTGAAGAGTATAAAAATCTCCTCCAAAACTCCTCTAAAAATCTCCCTAAAATTCCCCTAAAAACTGTACAGAACTCCCCCTCCTGGCAGCTCAGAAGAAAACGCTCCAAAAACGCTCAAATCGTTCCAAAAAACCCGGGCGCAGATCAATATTGGGCCCACAGTGACTCGGCCCAAGCACAAAGCTGCTCGGTCGAGTCGTTCGGCAGCTCGAGCCGAGTAGAAGGATGCTCGGTCCGAGTTTTATAGAGAATCAAAGCACCAAAATACGTCGCTCTGCCAACCCGAGCGCTGCTCGATCGAGTAGGAGGTTACTCGGGCCGAGTAGGAGGCTGCTCGGTCGAGTCAGACACCAAATAGCATTCTGAACGTGTAGTGCACGACTCGGGCTGAGTAGAGTGCTACTCGGCCGAGTAGGCTGCTGAGAACAATTTCAGCACTGCACCATCAACTTATAGAAATTCCCCAGGGCTCATTCGACCATCGATTTGCATGTTCTTGGTGGCGTTGGAACTGTCTTGAAGTCTACTACCAGGAAAAAATATCAGAAAATAGTGAAAAATCCCAGGTGATAGAAGATTTAGAAATAGTGCACGGTTGTCCTGTTTTCAGCACTGCGGGTCGCTCGATTCCTTTGCCGCATCATAGTTCGATCGAGCGACCTTCTCTCTTGCCTCTTCCTTGCTCCAGTATTCTTCTTTGGCATCTTAAACATGTCATCATGAGTCTCATTGGTGCTCTCACGTCGCCGACCGTCTTATTGGCTCCAAATTGCTCCAATATCTCCCAAATCCCTGAAATGGACATAAACGCTCCGAAAGTCATATTATTCCAAATAATAGCGCAAAAGCATATAAAATATGTAATTGAGCAATCATTTTGACGTGTAATCTTATCAATAAAATGTGGAATATAATGACACATCACTCGACTGTCGGTAAACGAACTCTTTGTCAATCATATCGAATATGACTCCTTATTTGATTTTTACCCCGAGTCATTTATGATCATGAGTGTGCTCATCCAAATCACAACGACTAGTCTAGTCAGACCCTTATTTTCGTGTCTAGCTTGACTTGCCCCGGTGCTCGGTGTATACACGACGCGTCGGTTTGGGTTAAGTCTTAGACTACATTATTGGCCTAACTTATGCCGGCGCTCGGTGTATTCACGATGCGACGGTTTAGGTTAATAAACATGTATGAAGAAATTGGTTTCTGTAAGGTTACCGTGTCACAGCTTGAGTGTAGCTCAACAACTGTAACATGGATCCTACAGATTCCAACGTCTAAAACAAAGAGGGCTACGAATTATCTTGCAAAAGATTTATTAACGTTTTTGACTAGATATAGTTGACAGTGTTGCATAATAATGATTCGCGTCCTTGCGGTTCAGCGGACACGGCCATGGAATTGACTAAGCCAGTACCACTCGGCCCCTAGACTAGCTAGGGTGGTGATTTGAACTGGAGGAAGCACAAAGAGCACGCCCTCCACTCCCAAGCGTAGAAGTGTCAATGCAATAATAAATAACCGGTGAGTACCGGGTCGGATCACATGGACAAGTCGTTCTATATTCACAAGTTTGATCGATAAAGAAAAATAAAGCGTGTTACAACCACCTCCCTAACGGTGGATGAGTGTGGGAGAAAGTGTGGTGAAACCAAAATTCTATCCTAAGTGGGTAGGGTTAGAGAACCAAAAGTGGAGTTAGGATAGCAAGGCGAGGAGTATGGGTTGTGGGTTCACTAAGATTGGTGTTAATTAAGCTCTAATTACCGCATATAACTCAATTGATCATCCGGCTAAGGACACTCAATCGGAAAATTTAGCTTTCATGAACACGAAAATTTGCAATAAGCATGGATTCATCATCATAGCACTAAACAAATTAGGAGCATGGATTCATCTCGAATTGTGCCCTTTCGGGTCTTTACCAATTAAAGTGTGCCCTAACAATTCATCCAAGATTAACAATATAATAGGCAAGAGGAAATTAGGGCTAAGATTAACAACCCATCATTGTGAATCACAACCCACACCAATCACACTACTCAATCATACCAAATAAGATGGAATTCATAGACAAATTCATCAATGGTTCAATACAAAAGAGAAATACAAAAATTACACAAAAGAGAGGAAAAAGATCACCAATCTCTCATCAATGAAGCTTCCCTCTCACTTGAGCACTTCCTCCAAGCTCCACCAAGCTCCAATGGCCTCCAACCCTATCCATAGCCTTTGGGGAAGAAGACTCCCCTCCAAACCCTAAAAAACAAAAAACAACAGCAGCCAAAACCCCAAAAACGAAGCTGAGCCCCAATTTTTCGCACATGCCATAAAAACGCCCAGATTTGGGCTTTCGGGCCAGGTCTCCGACCCGGCCCGCTTTTTTTTTGCCCGCCCGCTCCTGGGGCTAAAGTGCAGCGGAGCGGGCCGGGTCCCCGGCCCGCTCCCGCCCGCCCCGCTCTCGGGCAAGAAAAGAAGAGCGGGCCGGCCGCTGGGCCGGCCCGCCTTCGAGTTTGTTTTTTAAAATATTTTTTAATAAAATCATGTGGAAACGTGGGCCGCCAGCGGGCCGGCCCGCAACAATTGCGGGCTTTGGTTTTTAATTATTATTATTATTATTTAATTTTCTTTTTAGAAATTCCCAGAAATTCCTCTACCGCTCCAATAAATCACCAAAAATACCTAAAAAGCTCAGAAAAATTCCAGAAAGTTCTGGAAAATCCCCAAGACTTTCAGGATTACCTAAAAAATAAGGGGAGCAAAAATTAGTCCATTTGATTATAAAATAAATATAATGACTTATGTAAAAGAATATTGACTTCTAAAATTCATATAAAATAATCCATTTCTCAATTAATTCTCAAAAATTGACAATATGATCACAATAGTACCAGGAGCACATGAAAAATAATAGGAAGCCAATAAAGACGATAAAATCTATATTTTGTGCCAAGAATGAGAGTAAACTCCGAAAATGATATGAAATGAAAATATACCCAAAAAGAGCAAGATTAAGCCTAACCTTTAGCACAAAATGGGGGGTAGTTAGGGGGTACAAATATACACTTTTCACCCCGAATCACACCCTCCAACTAGCTTTTTGCTAGTCCCTAGCAAAATATGCGATAAATTCGGATTAAAGTGAAAACCATGCACCAAACTCAAGATATTCTCATGGCATACACAAAATGGTATTTCCAATTGATTCCAAAGCCAATATATCCAATGTATGAAAGTAGATAACAAATGAAACTCTCTTCAATCCAATTCAAAGAAAAGTAAGGAAATAAGCACCGTATCGCATTCTTTGGGCTATATCACAAATGGGAAAGTTTCTAATTTTCATGGAAATGGCCAAACAAAATAAATTTCCTCTAAGTTGTGGGAGATGAGATTGCATCACTCATGTTGCTTATTCTTTTATATATACATTCATTTTTCTTTTTCTTTTCTTTTTCCTTCTTTTTTGTATTCTTTTTTTTTGATGTTTATGTTTTGCATTCATGCAATAACGCTATGAAATGCAAACACGTCCACCTTTTGCCTACACACGATAACGCTATATAGGCAAAGGGATGGAATGATCCCCTAAATCTCATTTTTGGCTTCCTCTCCAATGTTTCGTGGGGGCACCGGCTACTCAATTTGATTAGTAAAACCATTCACTTATATTAACGCTCTCTTTCATTCTCAACATGAATTAGCAATTCATCCACCCACTCCTAAGAAGAAAACAAAGTATACACAATTGGCCAAACCCAATCCAACCAAAAACTACACCATTCATCCCAACTCATGTAATCACTTACACCAAACTTTTCCCAAATTATCTCAAAGAGAGTATCACAACATATAATGTAGTTCCATACATGGCATATTCGCATATGAATCCAAATTGGAAAAGAATTAAACCATGACAATCAAACATTTATGAATTTGATACCATAATGATAATCCGAAAAATTGCATGTCATTAAGCATGTAGGGACTAAGCACAAAGCAAGCGGCGTATGGACAAGGAGGACAAATAAGATATGCAATAAAGATCATTGGATGAGAGCAAGATGGAGGTATCTCAAAAAAAATTTTAAGCTACCAACAAAATCCTTACAATCTAAAGATTCTAACACTCTGCCCCAACTTAAAATAAACATTGTCCGCAATGTTGTGAGAGTATTAGATCTCACAAAAGATCCTAGAAAAGAAAAGAAAAGCACACGAAAGCACTAAAATAAAACATTTATTTATTTACACTATTGGAAAGACACACCGTGGCAAATGACGGATCCAAAATTTCCATCGGCGGTGGCAATTGTTCCAACGTTCCTTTTATTTCCTCCGCCAATGCTCCTCGACCGAACGTGGCAATGGCAGCCACGTACACAACCTCAAGAATCTCCTTAAAGTATGTACCTATATAAGGAAGGAGACGGGTTCTGTAAGAAAGAGATGTGGACACATTCCCAAAAAAAGACATTCACATATAATCATCAATATAGAATACTGAATGAAAAGTATGATGAATGTGTGAGAAAACTCCCTGGATGGTTGAAAATGATGTGGTTTGAAGTTCATCCCTGCGGCATTCAATATCAATCAGGGGAGGAAGTGCTATCTCCATAGAAACTACCAAAGGAGAGGGAAGCTCGGGATCCATGATACCATGTGGTATAGGCACACCCTCGCTTGCCTCTTCTTCGGGCACATCAACAAAAGAACACTCCCCCTCGCCCACTTCGCTCTCAAGTGTGCGATGCTCTCAAGTGCGCGATCGGCCCCCTCTATATCCACTATGTCAACAACCAATTCTTCAACAACTAATTGACACAGCCCAACAGAAATATGAGATGCCGTCAAGATAATTTCCTCCATCAGCTCAACCAACTCCTCCATGCCAACACTTGGTTCCTCAAATACTACTTGGCATGGGGAACTCAATTCTTCAACTACTGGTGGGGTGAGATCCATAAGAACTTCTTCATTGGGGGCTTGATGGACCAAAACTTCATGGCTTGGCTCATTTGGAGTCGCAACCAATGTGTGATCTTCCTCCTTATAGGACTCCAAATAATGCCAAGCCGCATTCTCATCCATGTCCAAAAAGTGTCCGTTGTCCAACAAATCCACAAAAACCTGCATCTCCGGAAGCAGACCCTCCAAGAAGAATCCAAGAAGACGCACCTTGTCGAATCCATGATGTGGACAACCGTACACTAACTCTGAAAAACACGTCCAAGCCTGAAAAAATGTCTCACCGATGCGCTGAGCAAAGTTCACCATTCTTCCTTGCCATGTTTTGGTCCTGTAAGATGTAAAAAACTTCATACAAAATTTTTGCTTTAGTACAGGCCAAGATGGACTAAGATGAGGGATATAAACTTTAAACCAATTAAATGCACTACCATCTAACGAATAGGAAAAGAATTTAAGGTAAAACTTTTCTGCACACATGTTCCAATCAAAATGAAGCTTGCCAACACTCTCAAACTTCTTAATATGTAGTTAAGGGCTCTCCGCATCCTTACCAAGGAATGTCGGTAGGGATTTGGTCACCCGCATGTCAAACCCAAGAGAGTTTGATGTACTTGCCATGTTTGAAAAAAACAAAAACAAACAATCAAAAAGACTCAATAAGAGGAAAATAAATAAAATGGAAAGACACAACACTAAGAGATAGAAGTATCAAACTAAAGCTTTCAAAATCAATCAAAAAATGCAAATAATAAAGCCGTTGTCCCCGGCAACGACGCCAATTGGTTTGAACGGGATGACGCGAGAGGAGCACGCCCTCCACTCCCAAGCGTAGAAGTGTCAATGCAATAATAAATAACCGGCGAGTATCGGGTGGGATCACATGGACAAGTCGTTCTATATTCACAAGTTTGATCGATAAAGAAAAATAAAGCGTGTTACAACCACCTCCCTAACGGTGGATGAGTGTGGGAGAAAGTGTGGTTAAACCAAAATTCTATCCTAAGTAGGTAGGGTTAGAGAACCAAAAGTGGAGTTAGGATAGCAAGGCGAGGAGTATGGGTTGTGGGTTCACTAAGATTGGTGTTAATTAAGCTCTAATTACCGCATATAACTCAATTGATCATCCGGCTAAGGACACTTAATCGAAAAATTTAGCTTTCATGAACACGAAAATTTGCAATAAGCATGGATGCATCATCATAGCACTAAACAAATTAGGAGCATGGATTCATCTCGAATTGTGCCCTTTCGGGTCTTTACCAATTAAAGTGTGCCCTAACAATTCATCCAAGATTAACAATATAATAGGCAAGAGAAAATTAGAGCTAAGATTAACAACCCATCATCGTGAATCACAACCCACACCAATCACACTACTCAATCATAGCAAATAAGATGGAATTCATAGAAAAATTCATCAATGGTTCAATACAAAAGAGAAATGCAAAAAATACACAAAGAGAGGAAAGAGATCACCAATCTCTCATCAATGAAGCTTCCCTCTCACTTGAGCACTTCCTCCAAGCTCTACCAAGCTCCAATGGCCTCCAACCCTATCCCTAGCCTTTGGGGAAGAAGATTCCCCTCTAAACCCTAAAAAAACCAAAAAACAACAGCAGCCAAAACCCCAAAAGCGAAGCTGAGCCCCAATTTTTCGCACAAGCCGTAAAAACGCCCAGAATTGGGCTTTCGGGCCGGGCGGCCCGCTTTTTATTTCGCCCGCCCACTCTTGGGGCTGAAGTGCAACGGAGCGGGCCGGGTCGGACCCCGGCCCGCTTCCGCCCGCCCCACTCTCGGGCAAGAAAAGAAGAGCGGGCTGGCCGCTGGGCCGGCCCGCCTTCGAGTTTGTTTTTTAAATATTTTTTTAATAAAATCATGCAGAAATGCGGGCCGGGCCGCAACAATTGCGGGCTTTGGTTTTTGATTATTATTATTATTATTTAATTTTCTTTTTAGAAATTCCCAGAAATTCCTCTACCGCTCCAATAAATCACTAAAAATACCTAAAAATCTCAGAAAAATCCCAGAAAATTCTGGAAAATCCCCAAGACTTTCAAGATTACCTGAAAAATAAGGGGAGAAAAAATTAGTCCATTTGATTATAAAATAAATATAATGACTTATATAAAACAATATTGACTTCTAAAATTCATATAAAATTATCCATTGCTCAAATAATTCTCAAAAATTGACAATATAATCACAATAATACCAGGAGCACATGAAAAATAATAGGAAGCTAATAAAGACGATAAAATCTATATTTTGTGCCAAGAATGAGAGTAAGCTCCGAAAATGATATGAAATGAAAATATACCCAAAAAGAGCAATATTAAGCCTAATCTTTGGCACAAAATGGGGGTAGTTAGGGGGTATAACAATTTTCACCCCGAATCAGGTGGTCCAGCAAACTTAGCCAAGCACATTGACCGGTATCATGGTCCATTGACGGTTGCTTGTCATTTATATGCGCACTATCAACTAAAAGCTTTTATTAACTCTAGTTAATCCTTATCAAATAGTGGATCCTTAAAATTCGAAATTTTATGGATTTGTTCGACGATTTTTATTAAGTCCTTATCAACTATAAGGATTAAATAAATGTGTTGCTACCTTAACCGTCCAATAGGTATTTTTAAACAATTTAAAACATAGCAGAGTCTTAAAAATTATCACATAACAATTTATGGAGTTTTTAATGGCTATCCTAACCGTCCATTAGGCAATTTTAAACAATTTAAAATTATAGCATGGTGTCAAAATTTATCTAATAAAATTTGAGGATTCATTAATGGCTAACCTAGCAAGTTCCTCTTGTGTTATCAAATAAACAAGAATATGTCATTAATCTAATTATCACATAATTAAAACATGCAGTTCATATAGAAGTAGTATAAAAACGGAGTAGATCTGGCTCTGATACCACTGTAGGGATTTTCAAGGTCCCTTAGGGCTAATTTAAACATATTCGTCCTAAGTCGGACGAACGAAATTAAATAAACAACGGAAAAACAATTATTAAACTATATAATAATTACTGCCCTAAGAAATAATTCCCTATGCCAGGAAAATCTACTGACTCGAGTTGGGTCTGATCAACTCGAGAAAGTTCTAACTACTACTTAAAAGAAATGCATTATGACTCACCCGGAATCTTGCCTTGGATCGGGCAAGATGTTCCGCACCGTCTTGCGCTCCAAAATCTAAGCCGCATCCTGAACCGCATTGCGTCGCTCCTTGTTGCGAACTGGATCAGCTCCCGAGCCGCACCTTGCCACCAAGCCCATCACAAGCCGTAGAAAGTTTCACTTGAGTAAACCTGCGTCGTAGACTTCTGAATCAGATTCGGACATCCCCGTTGTCTTGCTAGGACTCGGTTGGAGGACAGGAAAACTAATAGAGGAAAAGAATAATTTTAAGTCTTGATTAAGTTTGCTCAAATTTTTCGGAGCTCCTTAATCAGAGATTTGGTGCACGAAACAAAGAAGGGAGTGCACACCTATTTATATAGGAGGCAGGCTCCGCTTATTTTGTCACGAGCAATGTGGGACAATCAATTTGGAATGGGATTAGAATTAATTTAATTTAGTTAGAACATCTTTCACAAAAGTCTAACTTCAATCAATTAATTCTCACTCACCATGGAGCCCTAGATACGATACAAGTTATCATTTCGAAGGGCTAGGAATGGTGAATGCACAGGAACAAACGGCGACGAAATCCGAGTTCGTTTGACCCTTAAACAATTGCTCAAAGTTGAGCAAAAACCAACATTTTGTAGCAGTCAAGGGTTTCATAAAACCCTAATTAGAAACGACTTAAATTACGGGCACGCCCGCTAGCGGGCGCGCCCGCCTAAGGCATCTGGGCGCGCCCGCTAAGGTGCACCCAGGGGGGCGCACGGCCCGCTGAGAGCAGCGGGCCGCGCCCGTTGTTCCCAGCAGGCAGTGCCCATTGCGAACAGCGGGCTCGTTTGATCCAAGTGGGTCTTACCCACTTCCACTTTTGCCTTTCTTACGTTTCTGGGCTCATACGAGCTCCGTTTCCTACACGGTTTGATTCTGTGGATTCCTCACGAAATCCCTTCCAATCGCAAATGCTCTAACCTCACAACCAACTTATGAATTCAACAATCTCATTGCATCAAATGTATTCCTCTATCCGATTTTCCTATTGCTAAGACGTGAATGTTACTCGGTGTGAGACCTTACAGCCTGACCCTACTACAGGTTGAGACTCAAAGTCTCTAGACGACAGTGACCACTAGCAGTAGGTGTCGCCCCTGTTTCAGAATCATCGATTACGTGATAGACTTGTTGGCAAGAGTGCCGACGGGATCACTCTGACTACGACGTGATGATTTCGGCAGTTTTAGTCCCTTCGTCATAACTATGTCACTTGCTAAGCCTAGGGTATGGAACTCTGTCAACCCCACTAGCTAGCAGTGGTCAACATATGTCGGTCTATGGTACATTCAGGTTGTATATCTTACAACATACCTTGGCCAAGGTTTTATCGAGAGCCGTACTGACCTGTGACACTAACTTCCCATTAACGAAAGAGACGAATCCTCTATTGATCACTACTCAGCTCGTATGCTTCGAGTGTCACCCAGCCTAAGATCTTTCAGCAGGCCGAGCCTCGAAGCTAGATCTTTAGACCTAAGTGATACCGTTCACACATAGCTTCGTACAATGATCTCAAGTCCTAAGGACCAACTTACCTATCATCACTAAGAGTTATTAATGACAGTTTTGTAGGAGAATAATGCCCTCCAGGCTATTTATCTCTGTGTGAATAGCACAAACGTCTTGTTCGAAATAACAGTAAGCTGTTTGGTAATGATTTATCTAAGTTATTTATAATGTAGTTAACATTAGACATTAACTTAGGTAAAGTCCTGAGACTTTATGCAAGGTCAAACAGGTATCGAGATGAGTATCTCGATCATGGAGAAATGTTTGACCGTTTGTAGCATAAGTCTAAAAGGGTTCGTGGTCGTAGATGTTTCGAGACAAGGATATCGAAACATCGGATAGACCAATGTGTCTTGGTCTTCACCGTTAAGCGGTGGCGATGATCTCATGATCGTTCGACTTGGCGAAGTCGGAGACGAGACACAGATGCTCATTAGAGAATGAGTTCACTGAACGATCCACAAGAGTTATCATACGGTTACATTGAACAATCTGTCAATAATAACTCTTAGTGATGATAGGCTAGTTGGTCTTTTGACTTGAGGTCATTTTGACGAACCTGTGCGTGAACGGTGCCACTTAGATCACTGACCTAACTTCGAGGCTAGGCCTGTTGAAAGGTCTTTGATTGGGTGTCACTTGAAGCGTACGAGAAGAGTAATGACCAAGAGAGGATTCGTCTCTCCCGGTCAATGGGAGTTAGTGTCGTAGAGTTAGTTCGGTCTTTAGTAAAAACTCTGTGTAGAGTATGTTGGAAGAAGTCCAACATTAGTTAACTAAAGATCGATAGAAACTAACCGGAGTCAAGTTATTAGGGTTGACAGTTTGACCGTACTCTAGACTTGATCTACACGACATAGTTAAGACGAAAAGACTATAACTGCGGAATTCATCACAGAAACAGTCAGGGTGGTCCCGACAATACTCATGTCAATGAGTTAACCACATAATGATGATTCCTGAAGCAGGGACAGCAACCACTGCTCGTGGTCACTGCCGTATAGGGCTTCGAGCCCAATCTGTTGTAAGGTTCAGGCTGTAGAGTCTCACACAGAGTGCGATTCTTCATCTAGTAATAGGTAGAAATTAGTTAGGGAGAATATTTTGCATTTTTGATGCAAGGGATGAAATAATTGCATTTGATACAATATGATAATTTAAGCTTAGATAGGGACTAATTTGCATTTGATGCAAAAGAGATTAAATGTGTTTTAAATTGTTTAAAACAATATTTAATAAAATAAACGCAAGGAAAAGTTCACGGGTAAGACGAGAATGTCCCGGTCTGGATCCAGGTTCGAGCGGCGTCCAAATCGGACGCCAAATGCTCAAGTTAGAGCCAAAACAGCCAAAAGAAGCCTAAATGGGTCATCCCAACTTGTTGGGCTGAACCCTGCTTGGAAACAGGCGCGGGCGCCTGCTAGGAGCGGGCGCAGGCCCGCGCCTGCTTCAGCCGTAGCGGACACCCGCTAGAGAACGGGCGCAGGCCCGCGCCTGCTCCAGCGGGCGCGGGCACCCGCCAGAAGCGGGCGCCGACCCGCGCCAGCTTTCCAGCGGGCGCGAGCGCCTGTGCGCCCGCTGGGCGCGTGCAGTACACGCGCCTCGAGGCGCGTGCGCTGCACATGCCTGGCGCACTGCAGGCTGCACGCAGCCCTAGGGCTGCGTGCTTTTGCAGCGGCTGGGTTTGTGCTTTGGTAGGGTTCTTGGCTGATCTTTGAACGGACAATTGGAGGGTCAAACGACCTCCAAATGACGAACGGTTTTTTCCTATGCGTTCACCATTGAACGCCCTGTTGGATCCTGTGGATGGCAAACAACACTAGAAGGGGTGGGGTTGAATAGTGTTGTATAAAGATAAAACTTTTTCGTTCTTTAATCAATCAACACAAAACAAAACCTTCTAATGTTGCCTAAGAAACCAAGTAGAGTGATCTACGCTTGGTTCTTAATCAACTTAATTAATCTTCAAAACTAGTCAGAGATAAAACTCTTCTGGTAGTCGACTCCCTAAGAACATTAGTCGACTCCCAGAGGGAAATTAAGCACAGCTCAGTTAAATAAATACTTAATGAAGATATATAAGATTTCACAGAAGTATAAGAGAGAAGCAGATACAAAAATTGATCTTGCAATATATTATGAATGAGTTACAAATGTAATACTCAATGAATCAAGATAAACAAAGTAGAGATAAACAATCACACACAGAGAGAATCAAACGCAAACACAAGGATTTTTATCCTGGTTCCCCACAACCCTGGGTACGTCCAGTCCCCGACCAATCCGGTACGAGATTTCCACTATTGCCTTAGCAATACAAATACCTAGCCACAACTAGGATTTCCGACCACCTAGACTTGTCTAGGATTTTACCCTTGCCTCACAACCCGAGGACTTTACCTTGACTCACAATCCGAGGACTTTACCTTGCCTCACAATCCGAGGACTTTTCACAAACACCTTGCCTACAACAAGGATTTACAACCACCCTTATCACCAAGGGACTACAAGTAAAATCAAATCCAATACACCACAATGAATTAGTGGAGATTGGTTTTTACACCCAATAATTCTATAGCCAAGATTAAATATGCAATTGTGCTTAACGTGGCTAAAAGAATTTTAAATTGTCCATAGATCACACAAAGAATATGAGTTTATTCAATATGATCTAGAATCTAGATGTGTTCTTAGATCACACAAAGAATATGAAATTATTCGATGTGATCTAGAATCTAGATGTTTCAAAAATCCTTTGAGAATATAAAAAATCAAAGAGAAGGATTTTGAAAACCAATTTGCAATAGCCAAATAATAATGATGATCTTAAAAAGAATTGTAAAAGAATATAAGCAATAAGATCAGAAATTGAAAAACCGATTTGGCTATGAAGAACTTTGAGAGCGATGAGAACGATGAGATCTTTTGAGAGAATAAGAATTTTGCTCAAGAGTAAATTGGTGAGAAAAATGTTCTCATAGGGTCTCTATTTATAGAGCCAAATGAGAATTCAAGATAATTCAAATCAAGTTTGACTTCAGCCCAAAAATCAAGCAATGAATAAATGAGAGAGTGAATCAAGGAATTCTGGTCGCACAGCTGGTAGTCGACTCCCTAACTTTGGTAGTCGACTCCCAGATTGTCTCAGAGAAAATCTGCTACTACTGGTAGTCGACTCCCTAACTTAGGTAGTCGACTACCAGACTATCTTTTCTGGTAGAAGACAGAAATCAGTGTAGTGAACTACTGGGTGTTTGTAGTTGACTACAAATTGAAACTTAGCTTCTATGAAAAGTATGCTCTCAAATAAGTTTAAAATGAGTTTAAAAAAATTTTAGAAAATCATTTTGTGTGTGTGCAAATTCTTCTTGGCTTTGACATAATCCTAAGAAAATGAAAACCAACTCACACACTAGACTCTATGAAGAACTTGAAGCCATGAATGAGCTTGAGCTAGTTGCATATGCTTCTCTTGAATTTGAGCTCCTCTTTAGCTTTAGCTTGAGCACATTCTTTGAGCTTCATCTTTGAACTCTTCTTGTGCTTGAGCTTTGAAGTTGCGAGCTAAATTCATCTTCATTTTCTATGTGTGTGGTTGAAGTTCTTCTTCTCGGAGTATGTTTCGAGCTTCAATTAGCTTATTGAACAACCTACACACTTAAGTAGTATGATTAGTAATTTAACAACATTTGGTGTGATCATCAACAAAACAAACCACTTGGGGTGTGACTAGATTTCCATCACTCTCCCCCTTTTTGATGATGACACCCAAATGAAAAACATATGAATAATATGAAATAAAAACAATGAGTAAGTGTACTTACTCCCCCTGCTTAGATGTGGTTTATTATTCATTCATGTTTTTGCTTGTTTCACTTTTTCTCCCCCTTGTCATCACAAAAAAAACATCATCGTATACATACCAAGTGAAGAAAAAAATTTCATAGGCTCCCCCTTAAAGTTTGCATCATTTCAGTTGGGTCTCCCCCTTAATGTATGCATGGATTTGGAGATTCATTGGGAGCTCTTCTACTAATCCCTTATAGTTTTGGTACCTGAAAATCAAACAAATAATTTTGGTACCCTTTCTTTGTGGGTCCGTGGGATTAGTCATACATAATAATGTAACCATCAACCAAGAGGGAACCAAACCCATTTGGGTTGAGATTTCCCATAAATAAATCTATAGTCTCTATAAAAATGAACATTGTTCATAAAACTAGAAATGTAATTGTCTTTCATTTGGACGTTTATGGTCCTCCAGCGCGCGGCGTTCGCCTTCGTCGTGTTTTGAACTCCTACTAGCCCATGTGGGGGGACCTCCTTCCTCCGCAGCTAAGGATTCCTCCGTCAGCATGAATCGCTCTGCTCGAGCTAGGACCTCCAAACTTTGACATATCCATTTTCAGTTTTAGGAACTCTAGCTTGATGATGAGAGATCCTAGCATTTTGATTGGTCATATTATAACCTAAGCCATGTTTGCTAGATTGGGGTCTTTGTGATCTAATCAAGCTATCTAATTTTTCTTTACCTTTATTGAACCTAGTAACATTATTAACCAAGTCCTCATGCTTTGCCTTAATGGCGGTCATGTTCTTTTCTAAGTCTCTAAACCTATTTCCTAGGTCTTTGAGTTCTACATTGAGCAACCTATTCTTTTCAATTAAATCCTTATTGTTGCTAATCAATTTTAGGTTCTCTTCTCTAATCTTTTCTAGCTCTTGATTAGTAGGATTAGAACCATAAGATTTATGCATCCTTTTTAGAGTTAAAAGTTCTTTGAGTTGGACCTCATATAATGCATAAATTTTATGAAATTCCTCCTCATAATCAATTTCATCATCATCGCTACTATCGCTATCACTAGAGTTATGGTAGGAATTTACCTTGGGGTCTTCCCGTGCCATGAAGCATATGTAGTTCCGCTCGTTCCTTTTGCTTGCTTTTCCTTCATTTTCGGATGATAATGAGCTATCAGAATCCTCTTCATCATCACTTCTATCCCAAGCCCCAAAAGCTTTTCTATTTGGCCTTTTGCCTTTATATGAGTTCGTTCTCTTATCTCTGTTTTTCTTTAGAGGGCATTCATTCTTCATGTGGCCTGGCCTATTACATTCATAACAAATAACATCATTAGTGGAATTGAACTTACGGTTGTAGGACTTACGTGCTTTTAGGATTTTCTTGTATCCTTTGGAGATGAGTGCCATATGTTTCTCCATCTCATCTTTGATTTCATTCTCGGACTCCTCCGTATCCGATGTTGCTTTGAATGCAAGGTTCTTCTTCTTTTCACCATGTTCCTTGGTCTTTCGCTCTTGCAGTTGGAGTTCATACGCCATTAGATTGCCAATGAGCTCCTCCAAGGTTAGCTTTGAAGTGTCATTGCCTTCTTCAATGGCCGAAGCTTTGGATTGCCATTCGGGAGTGAGGGATCTAAGGATCTTGCATACATGATCCTCTTGTGTATACTTCTTTCCCAATCCCGCAAGTGTGTTGATGATCTCCGTAAATCTCGTGTACATCGCCGTTATGTTCTCGTCTTTCTCCATCATAAATTTTTCATACCTGCCAGCATAAAGAGAAGATTTTGACGATTTAACTTTTTGGTTACCTTCATGTGTTACCTCAAGAAGTTTCCATATTTGGTGCGCGGAGGTAGCCATGGAGATGCGGTTGTACTCCGTTGTGTCAAGGCCGCAATATAGAGTGGACACCGCCTTGGCATTTAGAGAGACTTTGTCCTTCTCCGTCTTGGTCCACTTTTCTTCCTCAAGAGTAGGTTCTTCATAAGGATTCTCCACTATCTTCCATAGATTATAGGAGATAGAGAGAAGGTACATTCGCATCCGATTCTTCCAAGATCCATAATTTGATCCGTTGAGAAGTGGTGGTCTGCTGGAAGATTGTCCTTCGGGGAAATGATTGGTTGACGCCATCTACAACCTCGCTCTGATACCAAGTGTTGGATCCTGTGGATGGCAAACAACACTAGAAGGGGGGGTTGAATAGTGTTGTATAAAGATAAAACTTTTTCGTTCTTTAATCAATCATCACAAAACAAAACCTTCTAATGTTGCCTAAGAAACCAAGTAGAGTGATCTACGCTTGGTTCTTAATCAACTTAATTAATCTTCAAAACTAGTCAGAGATAAAACTCTTCTGGTAGTCGACTCCCTAAGAACAGTAGTCGACTCCCGGAGGGAAATTAAGCACAGTTCAGTTAAATAAATACTTAATGAAGATATATAAGATTTCACAGAAGTATAAGAGAGAAGCAGATACAGAAATTGATCTTGCAATATATTATGAATGAGTTAAAAATGTAATACTCAATGAATCAAGATAAACAAAGTAAAGATAAACAAAGTAGAGATAAACAATCACACACAGAGAGAATCAAATGCAAACACAAGGATTTTTATCCTGGTTCCCCACAACCCTGGGTACGTCCAGTCCCCGACCAATCCGGTACGAGATTTCCACTATTGCCTTAGCAATACAAATACCTAGCCACAACTAGGATTTCCGACCACATAGACTTGTCTAGGATTTTACCCTTGCCTCACAACCCGAGGACTTTACCTTGACTTACAATCCGAGGACTTTACCTTGCCTCACAATCCGAGGACTTTTCACAAACACCTTGCCTACAACAAGGATTTACAACCACCCTTATCACCAAGGGACTACAAGTAAAATCAAATCCAATACACCACAATGAATTAATGGAGATTGGTTTTTACACCCAATAATTCTATAGCCAAGATTAAATATGCAATTGTGCTTAACGTGGCTAAAAGAATTTTAAATCGTCCATAGATCACACAAAGAATATGAGTTTATTCAATATGATCTAGAATCTAGATGTGTTCTTAGATCACACAAAGAATATGAAATTATTTGATGTGATCTAGAATCTAGATGTTTCAAAAATCCCTTGAGAATATAAAAAATCAAAGAGAAGGATTTTGAAAACCAATTTGCAATAGCCAAATAATAATGATGATATTAAAAAGAATTGTAAAAGAATATAAGCAATAAGATCAGAAATTGAAAAACCGATTTGGCTATGAAGAACTTTGAGAGCGATGAGAACGATGAGATCTTTTGAGAGAATAAGAATTTTGCTCAAGAGTAAATTGGTGAGAAAAATGTTCTCATAGGGTCTCTATTTATAGAGCCAAATGAGAATTCAAAATAATTCAAATCAAGTTTGACTTTAGCCCAAAAATCAAGCAATGAATAAATGAGAGAGTGAATCAAGGAATTCTGGTCGCACAGCTGGTAGTCGACTCCATAACTTTGGTAGTCGACTCCCAGAGTGTCTCAGAGAAAATCTGCTACTACTGGTAGTCGACTCCCTAACTTAGGTAGTCGACTACCAGACTATCTTTTCTGGTAGAAGACAGAAATCAGTGTAGTGAACTACTGGGTGTTTGTAGTGGACTACAAATTGAAACTTAGCTTCTATGAAAAGTATGCTCTCAAATAAGTTTAAAATGAGTTTTAAAAACATTTTAGAAAATCATTTTGTGTGTGTGCAAATTCTTCTTGGCTTTGACATAATCCTAAGAAAATGAAAACCAACTCACACACTAGACTCTATGCAGAACTTGAAGCCATGAATGAGCTTGAGCTAGTTGCATATGCTTCGCTTGAATTTGAGCTCCTCTTTAGCTTTAGCTTGAGCACATTCTTTGAGCTTCATCTTTGAACTCTTCTTGTGCTTGAGCTTTGAAGTTGCGAGCTAAATTCATCTTCATTTTCTATGTGTGTGGTTGAAGTTCTTCTTCTCGGAGTATGTTTCGAGCTTCAATTAGCTTATTGAACAACCTACACACTTAAGTAGTATGATTAGTAATTTAACAACATTTGGTGTGATCATCAACAAAACAAACCACTTGGGGTGTGACTAGATTTCCATCACGCCCTTCGTATTGATAGGTTGTATCGATCTTGAAGCTCAACGGTGAGGGAGTTAAAATTCACGGAAGTTTGCACTTTGTGAAGTGCAAACTAACTTGATTTTAACTAACCCAAATACTTAGTCCCACATCGGATTTTGAGAAAAGGGGAGAGTCCCCCGCCTATATAAATAGGGGTCTCCCCCCTTCCTCAATACTCGTCCCAAGCTCTAGATCTGAGCGGCTCTCGTAAATGTTGGAGCACTCTCAGATCTAGGCTTAAATTAATATTCTTCTATCTCCATATATTTCTGCCTTACTCTTGAGGGCTCTAGCAAAGCCGCAAAGGAGTTCGGATTCAGATCCGAAATCTAGGCGGAGGTTTCACTCGCGTGAAACTTTCTTTGGCGGTTGGTTGGCTCAGCGACACGAGATTGATCGCCTCGGGATGCGGAGCGGTTCGGGGAGCGGTTCGAGGAGCGGCTCGGCGTGAGACGGGGAGCAGCTCGGAAGACGGCGCGGAACATCTCGCCTGCTCCAGGGTTGAGATTCCGGGTATGTAGTTTATTAAGCATTAGTTTAATTTAATCGCAGTAGGTTAGATCCTTCTTGGGATGGTCAGATCCATCCCAAGTTGGCATAGATCTTAGCTAAGGGTCATGGACATTATGGCTAAGTTAAAATTGTTTTAACTGCATGTTAATTAGATTAACAAGTTTTTTTTCTTCCGCTGTAATTGTTTTTATGTCTATGTTCCGTCCGACTTAGGACGAGACTAGAGTTTTTGTGCCCTAAGGGTACCGCCAATTCCCTACATTGGTATCGGAGCCAGGTTTGCGTTGTCGATCTAGCACTGCGATTTCATTAAACCTGTTAATGCCTTTTAAAATACTTTTAATTTTTTTTAAAGTTATAAGATAATTTTAAAAATGTTTTTGATGTTCAAAATGTATGTGATAAATTTTTTGAACATGAAAATTTTAAATGACGTTTTAAAATTTATGTGATAATTTTAAAACTAATTTTAAATCTTTAAAAGTTTAAAGTTATTTTGGATGCCTAAAAATTTTTATATGATAAATTTTTTTAAGCATGGAAATTTTAAAATGGTGTTTTAAATTTATGTGATAAATTTAAAATTGATTTTAAGGCTTTAAATTTATGCGATAAGTTTAAAATGTTTTAGATGTTTAAAAATTGTATGTGATAAATTTTTGAACATGGAAATTTTTTAAAGTAATGTTTTAAATTTATAAGATATTTTTAAAACTGATTTTAAAAGTCTAAAATTGTTTATACGATAAACTTTAATCTATTTAATTTTTAAATAGTTGTGCACTATCTTTATGCGATAAATTAGTGTAGCTTTATTTTAATGGCTAGTTCTTCTTGTCCCTTATTTGATAACACAAGACAACCCTTTAGGTTAGCCATTAAAAATGATTAAAATTTCTTACTTGAATTTTAATGACATGCTATGTTTTAATAAAACATTAACAACAATATTAGACCTAATTCCTGATTAGGGTAGTCCTTTTAATGAATTTGCAATTTTAATGGTTATTATTAATTTTCATTAAAGGACTTCGCTTTTAGCGTTGGTTAATAAATTTATTAAAATCCTAATAACGATTAGGATAGCACGTGAACCTTATAGTTGATAAGGACTTAATAAAAGTTATTAAAACAAATCCTAAAATTTTGAATTTAAGGATTCAACTAGTTGATAGGATTAATTAGTTGTTAATAAAAGCTGTTTAGTCTATGGCATACATACAAAAAATGACAAGCTTCATTCAATGGACCATGATCCAGTCAATGTGCTTGGCTAAGAGTTCTGGATCACCCTTTAAGGGATAGTGATCCTGGCTGAGTTCCGCTGGACCGCAATGTCGCGAATCATGATTGTATGACACCCTGGACTATATCTAAGTCAAATACGTTAATGATCTTTTTCAAGATTAGCAGTAGCCCTCCTTGTTTTAGGGGTTGGCAACTATAGGACCAGTGTTATAGTTGTTGAGCTACACTCAAGCTTAACATGGCAATCTTATAGAAACTAATTCCTTAAATACATAAGATGAAATCTTGACTGGACCCAAATCGACGTTGTCGTGAATACACCGAGCGCCGGCGTAAGTTGAGTCAGAGATGTAGTCTGACTGATGTAAGTCTAAGACCTGACCCAAACCGACGTGTCGTGAATACACCGAGCGAAGGGGCAAGTCAGGCTAGACGCAAAAACAAGGGTCCGACTAGACTAGACATTGTGATTTGGATGAGCACACTCATGATCACAAATGGCTAGGGGCAAAAACCGATAAGAGAGTCATATCTGATATGATCGATGAAGCGTCATCTTCCGATCGCAGAGTCAAGCAACTTGTTGAGCTACACTCAAGGTTGTTAGGATCAAGGTGATTGGACCTCTTACCCATTAATTTTTAATTCAATTAAATCGTTCGTTATTAAGCTTTGAAACGATCGTAAAAATAGTGGGAGGATATAGATAGATAAAAGCCAATCTACCTATATTTAATATTGAACGTATGCTAAACTAGGGCAAGACTATGTTTACAGAAGGAATCAAATATATAATATTTTAATCAAGTTAATTGGTCAAATAGGTTGATTAATTGAATATCGAGTTAAATTCTAGTTGATAGAATTAAACTATATTCTCGTTGACAAATTAA
Source organism: Scilla litardierei (assembly GCA_030789695.1). Lineage (NCBI taxonomy): Eukaryota > Viridiplantae > Streptophyta > Magnoliopsida > Asparagales > Asparagaceae > Scilla > Scilla litardierei. The sequence continues at coordinate 665,843,644 of CM061142.1, read as the reverse complement.
ATGACCTTCTAAAGAACAGACTTAAGAAATATGATTTCATTAAGTTCTGGGTTCAACAAAATAAATTCACGCTACATGTCACTCGTCTCTATATGAGGCAGCTTGAACATATAGGATATTCGAAATATGTTTCTCCCTACAACTTGTCGAGCTACCCTCAAGGTTGTATGGACAAACAATTTTGATCCGCAAAGTTCGAAAATTCGATCAAACCGTTTGAGTCGAATACGAGTGCATGAGCGATGTAAGACCATGTATCCCAACCGGATCTTGAGACAAGCAACTTCTTGAGCTACACTCGAGATTGCAAACTCTCAGGCGTTTGGATACATGCGATGCTTGCATGGCTATATATTTATGTTGGGCTATCTAATATCTTAATGTGATTTAGAAAAGGAAGAAGGCACTCCGGAAAGTCAATTGAGAAAGTTAGTTTAATTTATCATTAGTAAAGGCATAAGTAGGAGGAAATGAAAATGTGACATATTCTGATGTCACAATTTCATAATTATTGTTATACAAAAGGATAACACTTTTTGACGAATGTCGTCACATTGCTTCTGAAGCAATGAGTAATATGTATAACGATAATATATTAAATATTAATATAGAAATACACAAGATAGTAGCAAACTTATATGGAAAAATAGACTAGGCCGTATCGAGAGACTAAGCTTCACAAGTCACATAAAGAGAGGTCTGACCTCTCGTATTATGAAGTCTACGGACACTTGTGAGTCTTATCCTCTTAGATATAATGGCCGAAACCCATCTGTAAGACAGTGGGAGAATGAGTTGTTGAACTCAGTCTGGTACATACTGATGTACCCGAGTCTAGATTAACCAAAATAAGTTATTCGTATATTTTATTAAGACACGTGTTCTTGATGAAACACAAGTCTGATAAAATAAAGAACGAAATGACTAAAGTATTTAAACTGATTCGATTAGATCGAATGGTCAAATACTTAGCTATATAAAATCTTGCGTAATTAAAATAAAATGTGATTTTCTCTCAGGTCAAGTCTGTTAACACATTGGTGTGTTAAAAGGTATGAATCACACTTAGTTAGACTTGGTGTGATCCATTGTTAGTGACTCTGAGTTAAGTCCTCCCTCTGGGTTAAGTCCCAAATTGTAATGCCTAGGTTTTGATAATGTTCTATGAGGACATTATCTATAAGATATTCATTAAATCAATCATTAGGAAGTTGTAAAATTACTCGAATCTCGTAAGACGAAGAGTCGAGTTAAACATCATAACTGATGATGACTTAGTCAACTTCCGGGATGAAATTTGGAGTAGTAACTCCGATTTAAAAATTTGATGCAATCAGAATAAGTCCGTGCGCATACATAAATTTTGGAATTTAGTTTACGTGTACAAGGAAAATGTTTCCTCATTTACTGCAAGTAAATCTTTAAGTTGAAAGATTGGTGCAGAAAAGAAAATAGTGAAGTACAATCATGTTGGTCGAAAATGATTTTCATTCTAATTCCTATAAAACGGATTATTATGAAACCGTTTTCACCAGCAAATGTGTACAGATCTACTCAGACCAAGCTCGATGTAAACGCTCAAGTTGACCATGAAAATTTGAGCATTCACTATAAGTTCGTTTTTCTAAATATGATTTAGACGAACCAACTTATATGAATTAGCCAGAAAGTTTTCAAGGTCAGTGGGAGCGTATAAATTACATGTGAGGCATTAAAGGGATGGAACATATATTTTGAGAAAGTAATCAAAAAGTTTGATACTTTATCAGAAATAAATATGAGCCATTTGTAATGACCAATTACTAATTTAAAATTATTATCGTAAGGTACGATGAATTGGATAGGATCCAAGTAAATAAAATATTATAGATTCTGTAAGTCCAAGTGAGTTATTTGAATGAGATTCAAATGGTTGGTCTAGCATAAACATAGAAACCCCTTAAGTCTATAGTGTAGACGGTTTTAGCAGATCCACTCACAAAGGCTCTACCACATGAAGTCGGAAAAACTTATGTGTAAAAACGGTATAAGGTACCGAGATAAATGGGCCTGAGTGCAAGTGGGAGATGTAGGAGAATAATGCCCTCCAGGCTATTTATCTCTGTGTGAATAGCACAAACGTCTTGTTCAAAATAACAGTAAGCTGTTTGGTAATGATTTATCTAAGTTATTTTATAATGTAGTTAACATTAGACATTAACTTAGGTAAAGTCCTGAGACTTTATGCAAGGTCAAACATGAATTGAGATGAGTATCTCGATCATGGAGAAATGTTTGACCGTTTGTAGCATAAGTCTAAAAGGGTTCGTGGTCGTAGATGTTTCGAGACAAGGATATCGAAACATCGGATAGACCAATGTGTCTTGGTCTTCACCGTTAAGCGGTGGCGATGATCTCATGATCGTTCGACTAGGCAAAGTCGGAGATGAGACACATGTGCTCATTAGAGAATGAGTTCACTGAACGATCCACAAGAGTTATCATATGGTTACATTGACCAATCTGTCAATAATAACTCTTAGTGATGATAGGCTAGTTGGTCTTTTGACTTGAGGTCATTTTGACGAACCTGTGCGTGAACGGTGCCACTTAGATCACTGACCTAACTTCGAGGCTAGGCCTGTTGAAAGGTCTTTGATTGGGTGTCACTTGAAGCGTACGAGAAGAGTAATGACCAAGAGAGGATTCGTCTCTCCTGGTCAATGGGAGTTAGTGTCGTAGAGTTAGTTCGGTCTTTAGTAAAAACTCTGCGCAGAGTATGTTGGAAGAAGTCCAATCTTAGTTAACTAAAGATCGATAGAAACTAACCGGAGTCAAGTTATTAGGGTTGACAGTTTGACCGTACTCTACACTTGATCTACACGACATAGTTAAGACGAAAAGACTATAACTGCGGAATTCATCACGGAAACAGTCAGGGTGGTCCCGACAATACTCATGTCAATGAGTTAACCACATAATGATGATTCCTGAAGCAGGGACGGCAACCACTGCTCATGGTCACTGCCGTATAGGGCTTCGAGCCCAACCTGTTGTAAGGGTCAGGCTGTAGGGTCTCACACAGAGTGCGATTCTTCGTCTAGTAATAGGTAGAAATTAGTTAGGGAGAATATTTTGCATTTTTGATGCAAGGGATGAAATAATTGCATTTGATGCAATATGATAATTTAAGCTTAGATAGGGACTAATTTGCATTTAATGCAAAAGAGATTAAATGTGTTTTAAATTGTTTAAAACAATATTTAATAAAATAAACGCAAGGAAAAGTTCACGAGTAAGACGAGAATGTCCCGGTTTAGATCCAGGTTCGAACGGCGTCCAAATCGGACGCCAAATGCTCAAGTTAGAGCCAAAACAGCCAAAAGAAGCCTAAATGGGTTAGCCCAACTTGTTGGGCTGAACCCTGCTTGGAAACAGGCGCGGGCGCCCGCTAGGAGCGGGCGCAGGCCCGCGCCCACTTCAGACACAGCGGGCGCCCGCTGGAGAACGGGCGCAGGCCCGCGCCCGCTCCAGCGGGCGCGGGCGCCCGCCAGAAGCGGGCGCCGACCCGCGCCCGCTTTCCAGCGGGTGCGAGCGCCTGTGCGCCGCATGCAGCACACGCGCCTTGAGGCACGTGTGCTGCACATGCCTGGCACACTGCAGGCTGCACGTAGCCCTAGGGTTGCATGCTTTTGCGGCGGCTGGGTTTGTGCTTTGGTAGGGTTCTTGGCTGATCTTTGAACGGACAATTGGAGGGTCAAACGACCTACGAATGACGAATGGTTTTTTCCTATACGTTCACCGTTGAACGCCCTTCGTATTGATAGGTTGTATCGATCTTGAAGCTCAACGGTGAGGGAGTTAAAATTCATGAAAGTTTGCACTTTGTGAAGTGCAAACTAACTTGATTTTAACTAACCCAAATAATTAGTCCCACATCGGATTTTGAGAAAAGGGGAGAGTCCGCCGCCTATATAAATAGGGGTCTCCCCCTTCCTCAATACTCGTCCCAAGCTCTAGATCTGAGCGGCTCTCGTAAATGTTGGAGCACGCTCGAATCTAGGCTTAAATTAATATTCTTCTATCTCCCTATATTTCTGCCTTACTCTTGAGGGCTCTAGCAAAGCCGCAAAGGAGTTCGGATTCAGATCCGAAATCTAGGCGGAGGTTTCACTCGCGTGAAACTTTCTTCGGCGGTTGGCTGGCTCAGCGACACGAGATTGATCGCCTCGGGATGCGGAGCAGTTCGAGGAGCGGTTCGAGGAGCGGCTCGGCGTGAGACGGGGAGCAGCTCGGAAGACGGCGCGGAACATCTCGCCTGCTCCAGGGTTGAGATTCCGGGTATGTAGTTTATTAAGCATTAGTTTAATTTAATCGCAGTAGGTTAGATCCTTCTTGGGATGGTCAGATCCATCCCAAGTTGGCATAGATCTTGGCTAAGGGTCTTGGACCTTAGGGCTAAGTTAAAATTGTCTTAACTGCATGTTAATTAGATTAACAAGTTTTTTTTTCTTCCGCTGCAATTGTTTTTATGTCTATGTTCCGTCCGACTTAGGACGTGACTAGAGTTTTTGTGCCCTAAGGGTACCGCCAATTCCCTACAAGTTTGTTAATGTTAAACCATTTAATAACTCTTTGTTTGGGTCGTTCAGTGGACTCATTCTCTAATGAGCACCTGCGCCTTGTCTCCGACATCGCCAAGTCGTATGGTTATGAGACCAACTAGACTAAGACACAATGGTCTATCCGATGTGCCGATGTCCCAATCTCGACACATTTATGACCACGAATGCTTTTTAGATTCAAGCTGTTATCGGTCAAACATTTCTCATAATCACAATCTACATTGCGAAACATGCGTGGCCTAACATTGAATCGAAGGGAATAATCCAAGTAGTTAAATAAACTGAAACAACTCAGACAATATTTTACCAGAAAGCATACTTTCATTTATTGAACAAGATGTTTATTAAGATAAATAGCCACAAGGGCATACATCTCTCTACAGTTATGACACTTGGGTGGGGTTGGTCCATCGTAATAGGGTTTGTAGATGTAGCTTGACCACCTTACGGCTACCTCCATACCACACTACTAGAGGCAAGCATCTTGGACATTTTCCAGGTTAGGGTTGGTAAGAGGCATCACGGTAAACCCTCGATGATAGAGTGCATCAAGAACATACTACATACCTGGACATGGACTTAGTCACAATCACGAGAAACAGAAAATACTCAACTTGTAAACCCACGTTCCTTTATTTAAAATACAAATTCTGTGTTAATAACTCTCTCATGTCATTACTATCAGTATGCTCATAATCATTCATCATGCACATGTTTCTTTATATGTTCTAACATTCTTATGTTTTCTTATTTCGCATGCTTAACACTTGTATACTTTAAATCATATGTCAACTTTCAGCTTGCTTACAATCACATGATATGCACTTGTTTTCCTTAATTATTCTCACGCTCTTTTTTGTTTAATACTTTAATTATTTTAAAATCTTGCTGAGCAATCACTGACATATATTTCAAATGAATTTATGAAATATATGTTAGGTTCAGAGACAGAGTACATCAAAGACCCCACTTTTGAGGATCCTACCTTAGAAGTGAACCCCGCTGATCAGAGTTATGAGGATGCTGAGATCCTCCATGCTGAAGAATAGAGCGAGCTATTTCTATTTCAGTTTGATTAGTTGTGCTTGTTGTCATTCAAGTGTGTTTACTTTCAGTAGATTGTACGGCCATGCTAGGTCTAAATTACTTTGTGTACTTTATTTTAAAAACGCTGGAATAAAAGTGTAAAAGATATTTATGCTGCTTCTGAGAAATTCATGTGCCGGGACCTGCTTTGCTAAAACAACGCTTATTGTGCTTAAGTCAAATAAGAAAGAAAAAAAGTAACGCTTCTTTGCTTTAAGCACATGCGGACCTGCTCGCGTCCTCGCTCCGAGGTATAATGGGAAGCGGGGATTTAGTGGTGGCACATTAAGGTCCTCTCCTTTTGCACTCTACGAAATATTTCAAAACCGTGTGAATATCATCACTAACCAGATCGTTTGAATAACTTTGTACACAAATGTTTACCTTATTCTTTTTTATTCAGCATGGCAGGAAGACCGTACACTCGCAACGGAAATGGAGCCAACAGGAATAGGACATCCATAAACTCATGGGAGTCATGAGAGACATGTTGGAGATCCAACAGTAGCTGATTCAGAAGGGTCAGTAGCCTGCACAACCTGCACCACCCCCTCCTCGAGCTGAGCCTGGAGCTAAGCAATTTTGGGAGCTAAACCCACAGAGTTTTTCTGGAAGGGAAGGTCCATTAGAAGAGGAAGAATGGGCCCAAAGCACTGAAGATGACCTGAGTCTTTACCGCATTGCAAGATGGGTGGAAGTTCCCAAGAAACAACTGACTGAAAATGCTCGGAATTGGTGGGAAACTGATCAGCTAAGAGGGAAATGAAGAAGCCCGTATGGTCAAGCCCATCAATTGGACCATTTTTCGAGAGCGATTCGATGCTCAATATTTTCCTCGATCAGCTAAGAGGGAACTACAACAATGTTTCGTCAACCTGGAATAAGGCAATCGGACTGTTGACGAATACACGGTGGAATTTTCCATGCTGAGTCGATTTGCCCCGCATCTGGTGGGATCTCGAAGACTATGCATATCAGCTTCTCCAGGGACTGGACCTGGACATTCAGGCTTCAATGTCTTCGACCAATCCGACTACACATCAGGAAGTGTTGGATGCGGCTAGGAAGCATGAGCTCATTGTAAAGTGTAAGAATGCGCTTCAGATTGGAGGAATATGTGTCCACCTGAGCCACCCAGGGGCAATCTCCGACCTACTCAGACTGCACAATTCAAGAGGCATGCTGCCCTGGCCAATAATCGACCTCAGATGGCGTGCTTTCACTGCAAGCGGACCTGTTACCTTAAGAGGGACTGCAGAGAGATGTTGAATCAATGCTTGATATGTGGAGCATCTGCACATGCTACCAGAGACTGCCCTCGCTGCACCAACAAACCGATGATTACTGGACCTTCTAGACCTGTTCAGCGTGGAGCTCCTAGACCTACTCAGCGTGAACCACCTCTGGGTCCACAACAGAAGGCTTTTGCACTGGCGAGGCAGAACCAGCCGAGGCGTCAGGTTTTCACCATGACAGCAGCGGAGGCTGAGACTGATGAGCAAGTGATATCAGGTAATGCTTAAACCATTCTTTTATAATGCTTATGGAATATGCATGTGTTGCTTGTCTATCTTTTAGCTAAGACATATTTCTTATGTACTAGGTGTTATCTTAGTAGCTTCTCATCCAGCCCTATCTCTTTTTTATTCTGGAGTCACTCACTGCTTCCTATCCCAAGGATTTGTAGAGAAACATTCTATTCATATTGACTCTCTACCAAATTGCTGGAACATCACTACTGGGGGTGGAGTAGTGAAAACTTCTAGTGGTTGTCGATCTTGCACTATAATGATTTGTGGACACAAGTTGTTCGCAGATTTTATGATAGTCGACAAGCCAAACTTCGATGCGATTTTCAGCATGGATTGGTTAGGAAATTCCTATGCTACTATCGACTGTCACAAAAAGAAGGTGGTGTTTGAAATCCCTGATCATCATGTGTTTGAATTCACTAGCGGAGATCGTTCACTTGGACCTATCAAATTTCGGGCAAAGCCGAATGAAGTAATCATTGCATCGATGCAAGTTGAGCCTGCGAAGCCTAGAGTGATTCGAGACTTTGCATACGTATTCCCTGAGGATATTTCAGGATTACCGCCTGATCGAACTCTGGAATTCACTATCGACCTTATACCGAACATTCAACATATTTCGAAGGCTCCTTATCGCATGGCTCCTGCTGAATTGGAAGAACTTCAGAAACAACTCGACGACCTATTGCAGAAGATATTGATACATCCCAGCGTATCTCCTTGGGGTGCACCAGTTCTTTTGATCAAGAAGAAGGATGTGTCAAGAAGGATGTGTGTGGATTATCGAGAACTGAATAAGGTAACCATTAAGAACAAGTACCCGCTACCGTGCATTGACAACATCTTCGATCAACTTGGCAGATTATGAGTATTCTCTAAGCTGGATCTCCGAAGTGGTTATCATCAGGTGAAGGTCAGAAGTGAAGACATCCCGAAGACGACATTCCGCTCCAAGTATGGGCACTGTGAGTTCGTAGCCATTCCATTCGGTGTGACTAACGCCACAACTGAATTTATGAACCTTATGAACTTGATTTTCTATGAGTTCTGGGATAAATTCGTAGTGATCTTCATTGACGACATTTTGGTCTACTCGAGGAATGAAGAAAAGCATGCTGAGCATCTGCGGATTGTATTGGAAACCTTGCGACATCACCGATTATATGCCAAGTACAGCAAGTGTGAATTCTGGCTAGACCGAGTCACTTTTCTTGGGCATATGGTATCAGGAGACGATATTTTTGTTGATCCAGAGAAGGCCATTTCAGTCAGGAATTGGCCGACTCCTCGATCAGCTTCTGACATCCGAAGTTTTCTTGGATTGGCTGGCTATTACCGTCGATTCATCAAGGACTTCTCGAAGATTGCCGATCCTATAACTCGCCTGACAAGGAAGGATATCAAGTACACATGGTCTGAGGCCTGTGAGCAAGCATTTGAAGAATTGAAGACAAAGCTGACGACTGCACCAGTGCTAACTATACTAAATAGAACTGGAGGATTTGAAGTTTTCTGTGACGCATATGGAAAGGGTCTTAGATGTGTACTGCACCTGCATGGTCATGTAGTTACGTATGCATCCCGACAACTGAAGACCCATGAGAAGAACTATCCGACCCATGATCTGGAATTAGCTGCGGTCATTTTTGCTCTAAAGATTTGCAGGCATTTTCTATTAAGCAAGCAAGTGAAGATCTACATCGACCACAAGAGTTTGAAGTACATCTTCACCAAGACGGAGCTCAATATGAGACAACACAGATGATTAGAGCACATGGCTGATTACGACATCGACCTTCAATATCATCCAAAGAAAGTGAACGTCGTACCAGATGCATTGAGCCGATTACCTACGATCATGACACTCTCAGCTCAATAGAGACTTCAGCAAGCAATGCGAGAAATGGAGATTGAAGCTATTCAGCCCGGGACTTTAGCAACATAGGTGAATATGCAAATCCAGTCTACTATCATAGATCGGATTAAAACTGTGCAGTCTGGAGATGTAAAGCTGCAGAAGATCAGAGAGCAAGTTGAAGCCGGACTTCAGACGGATTTTCTTATTCATGAGGATGGTTCCCTGAGATACGGCAGTAGGATCTGCGTACCTTCAGATGATATCAGAGAAGAACTGATGAATGAAGCTCATAGCTCTCCTTATTCCATTTATCCTGGCGGTACCAAGATGTATCAGGACATTCGTCTGAATTTTTGGTGGCATGGAATGAAGAGGAGCATAGCTCGTAGTATTGCTAAGTGCCTTGTGTGTCAGCAGGTGAAAGATGAACATCATCGCATTGCTGGATTGCTTTAACCCCTACCGATTTCTGGAATGGAAGTGGCAGCACATCACCATGGATTTCGTGACTGGACTACATCGGAGTACTAAAAAGAATGATGCGATTTGGGTGATCGTTGATCAATTAACCAAATCAGCACATTTTATACCCTTCCGAGTGGGACAATCTACTGAAATACTTGCAAAGAAGTATATGGAGGTAATGATTTATTTTATATCTTTAAAAATTCTTTCTAGAATACGTTGTGATATAATCGATAATCGTGCAGGAGATTGTGAGATTACATGGAGTTCTAGTGAGCATCGTCTCCGACTGGGACACTAGATTCACATCTCAATTCTGGAAGAGTCTGCAATCCAATTTGGGTACAAGTCTTAGTTTTAGCACTGCGTATCACCCGCAGACGGATGGTCAATCAGAGCGTACCATCCAGATATTGGAGGACATGTTATGAGCTTGTATGCTCGCTTTCAAAGGCTCGTGGGAAGATCATCACACCTGGTAGAGTTTGCCTACAATAATAGCTACCAAGCCAGCATTGCCATGGCCCCATTTGCAGCTCTCTATGGAAGAAAATGTCAATCTCCACAGAGTTGGAATGACATTGGTGAACGAGAATTATTGGGACATGAGATGATTGTTGAAGCAGTGGATGTAGTGCGTAATATCAGAGACAACTACACATTGCATAAGACCGGTACAAGCATTGGGCTGATGCCAAGCGTCGTCACTTGGAGTTTCCAACCAGGAGATCATGCGTTCCTGAAGATATCCCCAAACAGAGGAGTGATTCGTCTTGGAAGGTGAGGCAAGCTCAGTCCGAGATTCATTGGACCTTTTGACGTGCTAGAGCGAGTTGGAGAGGTAGCCTATCGTTTAGCACTTCCGCCTTCATTGGAGGGAGAACATGAAGTCTTTCATGTCTCACAGTTATGATGCTACATGAGTGATCCCAGTCATGTGGTGGATTACTTTAAGATTGCTATTCGCCTGGATCTATCATATGAACAGCAACCAGTCAAGATCTTAGACCGACGATAGAAGATCCTCAAGAATAGAGTCATCAACCTTGTCAGAGTGATGCGACGTCGCGACTCACCTGGAGAATCTACATGGGAGCAGGAAGACAATATGCAAGGACGCTACCCGTACCTATTTACTGAGTCGGATGATCTTACTCGTCTCGGGACTAGATAGGGCAGCTATGGTAATATTAACAGTAAGTATTCTTAAACATCATATCTTGTTTTCTTGATGCTATGGTATCACATTACATTTCATGCTATTTACAACTTATTTTGCTAGATCGTTTTCATGAATCAATCCTTTCCTCTAACTGCTTTGGCAATGATCTATTGTCTAAATTTCGAGGACGGAATTTTTATAAGGAGGGTAGAATGTAACGACCTGTTTTCATCGTACACGAATTTCCCAAATCGCGATGGTATCAAACAAGTTCAAATGAATAAATGATTTTTCTATTTTTTTCATTGATCAAACCTTAAATTGGACTTCGTATTCGTAATCCTCGCGATGATACTGACATGTGGTACTGTTTTCGTAATTTTTCAGACACGTTTAGTTTCGGGCAAAATTATAATTTTCATTTTACTAATTACATTCACTTGTTACTAATTACTTTTTAATTAACCTCACTTAATTTCCCTAACCTCCCCTATTGTCGATAGCTTCGTCTAAATTATAGGTTCACGTTTTAAGTTCCTTAAAACCAGATTCATCCCCTTCCATTAGTTAAAACCCCCCACCAACCCTCATTGATACCCCAATAATTACCATAAATATCATATAATTATATAATTCCCTTAAACTAATCTTCCATATCCCTCATCCCAGTAACAAGCCACATGTACTCTCTTACCCATTCAACCCAACGACAGCCCCATCCCCACGCTCGACTCCCTCTCTCCATCATCTCCCATGTCACCATCGCTGGAGCGTGCACCCCGCCGCCGGCGACAACCCCCGCATGGCCAGCGTCACACTACCTCCTCCCGAATGTTGGAGATGCACGCATCCGCCCGGAGCACCGCACACCTCCTCTCCCCTCGTCGCCGCGTGCGTCGCCCTACGCCCGCCGCCGGCGGCCGCCCTGCCAACCACCGACCATCATCCGACCTCGACCCGCCTGCCGCCCCTCCATCTGTAGACACACGCACGTGCGTATGAGAAGCGACAGCAGTAGCAGCAATTCGCAACTTGAGAACGAGAGGCAGGTTAAATTTGTATATAATAATAATATATACTAGTTATGTAAGATGATATTATAATAGTAATTTTTGCTATACGTATCAGAATAACGAACGGATACCACCAGAAGGTCCTCGCCTTTGTCACGAATAGTTAGCACTGGTTTCATTAGAATCAGGCAAGTACCCTATTTTCTATGAATTTTTAAAGCTATCCGTAATTATTGCTAAACGTCATAATAAATCGTTTCTAATGATTTTCAAAAAAAAATGACATAATGAACCATACTTAATCTGAAAGTACTCGTTAAGAGGAAAATTTGGACAGCAAGAACATAAAAATCCAACGTGTAGATTGGAAGAGATTGATTTTGTAAGTTTAGGACATCTATTTTTAAATACTGATAAATGTGACATTAGCTTCTAAAATCCTAGAAAATTGCCATGACTAATTCAGAAAAATACGAGGGTAGGTCCAGAAAATCCAGAACAACGAAACAGACTCATTGGCGCTCGTTTCCATCGCCAAAAGGCAAGTGCATCTCTCGCAATGATTTTTCAAAGATAAAACCCAATATCACTACTTTCGATTTAAAATTCATATCACATGATTTTCACATACAATAACATACGAGAAAAATATATGTTGTAATGCTAGTTAATACGGACGTTTTGACCCCTTGTTGGAAGAATTCCGACGTACGGTTTGCTCTAAATAAATCTTTGAATATATATCGTTTCTTGATTTAAAGTTAGTTTTGGCCCTTTTAAATTGTTTAAAAATACCTAATAATTGTTGAAAGATCTTGAAAACTACCTACTAGCCGTAGAAAAATATTTTAAGCTTAATTTGACTCTTTTACTCAGTTGGAATCATTTCTGTTCTTATATCTTAGTATTATTGCGTGTTTCCATGTTTTGTTTAATTGATGAATTGAATCAAAGGTTGTAAAATCTGGACAGAGGGTAGGACACAACCCTCAAAATGTAAATAAGAACCCATCGATTACAGATGGAACGAAAACTAGTCGACGATTGGTTATGACACTTGGGTGGGGTTGGTCCATCGTAGTAGGGTTTGTAGATGTAGCTTGACCACCTTACGGCTACCTCCATACCATACTACTGGCGGCAAGCATCTTGGCCATTTTCCAGGTTAGGGATGGTAAGAGGCATTACGGTAAACCCCCGATGATAGGGTGCATCAAGAACAGACTACACACCTGGACATGGACTTAGTCACAAACACGAGAAACAGAAAATACTCAACTTGTAAACCCCCGTTCCTTTATTTAAAATGCAAATTCTATGTTAATAACTCTCTCATGTCATTACTATCAGTATGCTTATAATCATTCATCATGCACATGTTTCTTTATATGTTCTAACGTTCTAACGTTGTCTTATTTCACATGCTTAACACTTGTATACTTTAAATCATATGTCAACTTTCAGCATGCTTATAATCATATGCTATGCACGTGTTTTCCTTAATTATTCTAACGCTCTCGTTTGTTTAATGCTTTAATTATTTAAAAAAATCTTGCCGAGCAATCGCTGACATATATTTCAAATGAATTTATGAAATATATGTTAGGTTCAGAGACAGAGTACATCGAAGACCCCACTTCTGAGGATCCTACCTTAGAAGTGAACCCCACTGATCAGAGTTACGAGGATGCTGAGATCCTCCCTGCTGAAGAATAAAGCGAGCTATTTCTATTTCAGTTTGATTAGTTGTGCTTGTTGTCATTCAGGTGTATTTACTTTCAGTAGATTGTACGGCCATGCTAGGCCTAAATTACTTTGTGTACTTTGTATTAAAAACACTGTAATAAAAGTGTAATAAATATTTATGTTGCTTCTGAGAAATTCGCGTGTAGGGACCTGCTTTGCTAAAACAACGTTTATTGTGCTTAAGTCAAATAAGAAAGAAAAAAAAGTACCTCTTCTTTGCTTTAATCACATGCGGACCCGCTCGCATCCTCGCTCCCAAGTATAATGGGAAGCGTGGCATGATCAACCTTTGACCCCCTCAATGCGAAGAAGTTCTTGGAAAGGGAATAGGAGTTTGGATTGACCAGACCTTCCCATTTGCCAGAGGGATCAGAGCTTGAAGGTTCCTAAAGTCATCTTAGATATGGCCCCTAGGTTTTCCCTCGATCTGACTGCTGAGGTCTGGCGAGGTTGTTTCTGTCATCCTTTTAGGGTTAGAGCGCCTAATTTGGATGAGAGAGTGTGTTTTTCACAGAAGAGTAAGGTTGGGGTGTATCTTAAAGATTTTCTCATAGGACTCTGGTTTCCCCTTCATCCCTCCATCGTAGAGGTTCTGTGCTCTTCGGAGCTTTCCATTTGTAGACTCACTCCCCAAACTTTTTCCCCTTAGTTGGCTTCATCGTGCTGTGTGAGCTCTGTGGCGTTCGACCAACCCTTGGACTATTCAGGTACTTCTTTCGGATAACACTTGACCCTCACCGAGTGTGGTACCATATTGTTGCTCGCCCGGGAGTGAGGCACATATACAACCTTCTGATTTTCGACCCTGGGTGGAATGATACCTTTGCGTTTGTCTTCCTTCCCGACCTGGGACCGTTGCTCAATAGTTGGAGTTCTCCGAATCCTGCGCTTGTGGAAGAGTCTCGATTATCATCGGAGGAGGTCAGAGACAGGTTGTCACCAGGCGAGGCTGAGGCAGTGAAGCTTCTTCTAGGTCGACCGAGGCGAGAGAGGTCGACTCAGTATCTGTTGGATGATCATACGTTGAAGACCCTTTTATGGAGCCTGGGTAATGTATTTTGACTCCATGTCTTTATCTTCGCCACTCACGATAATTATAGCCGTTGTCTGCAGATATGACTAACAGAAACTGACAGAGTGGTGATTTTGGAATGGACTGAATCTGGAGGGAGCAACGTAAGAAAAAGAGAAGCGTCGAAAGTTCGGGTGCCCCTGCTGATAGGTCGAGCACATGTATTTAGGGGTCGAGTTCTCGATCTCCCCTCCCAATCAACCAAAGCTCTTCTTCGGGGGGGGGAGGGGGGTGAGGTTATGCAAGTCTCGAGGCCTTCTTCTCGAGCCTCCTCAAGAGAGGCCTCGAGTCAGGCCCCCGTGCGGTCTGCTATGCCCCTGGCCTCTGTTGTGCGTTCGGAGCCACTGGTGGTGGTCGACGTCGATGCTACCGATGTTGCTGAGCCGACTGAAGCTGTCGGCCAGAAGCGGGAGATGCCTTCCCATGGGGAGGAGGAGCCATGAAAAAGGAGGTGAATGGAGGAGGAGGAGACTCTCCTTTCGCCCTTGGAGAAGGGTATGTGGGTTGCCCCTCTCGAGTCTCAGGGGGCGATCAGACTCCTTCAGCATCCCAGGCTCCCGTGATGCCCCTTTTGGATCAGTGGCCCTAGGGTGGCATTGTATCGCCTGTTCCTTTGGTTGGCCAGATCCCTGCAGAGTTCGATCGAGTGTTACTGCTCAATCAGCTCTCGCTCGCTCCTCTGGGCCGGTACGGGGTGACCTCTACCAACCTCCATTTGCCTTTGGAAAGGATGAGTCGGCCATGCTGGACTTTGGGACGACTGCTCGGTTGGTGGAGAATTTGATTCTCTTCAGGGACCTAGAGCTTCTTTAGAGGTTGGACCTCGAAAGGGTGGCCAACTTCTTTGTAGGGAGCGGGTACCAGGTACATTGTCTGGCTTCTGTCCATTGACGCCTGCGTTAGCCGTCTTTGACTAATCTTTTTTGCAGATGTCTTATAACGGCCTCTTTCCGACCGTTCGTATTTTCTGCGCGTACGACTCTTTTCGTGTGCGTATTTTATTTGACTCTTTCTTGATTTTGGTATATACGCTGTGATATACCATTGTGACCATATGGAAGTGTAGAATTTTATAGTAATTTTTGGGAACGTCATCTCACGGCTCGTCTTCTCGCAAAACAGCTTTGAATGGAAGGGCGTTTTAGTCTTTTGGCACCAATACGCGGTTCTCGATTTTACAATAAATTTTGGTAGGTGTAGCATGCGATTGGACCCCGTAGCCCCGTATTTCTCGTCTCCACGATCGTCACGGTATTTTCGGATTATTTTTCCGATGCCCGTAGTGGAAGATATCCCCTAATCAATTTGCAACAGTTGATTAGCCTTTAATCTTTTTGAAATTTCAAAATTAAATCAAATCTTTGGTAACCATACGTATCTCATATTGAATCTTATTCATAGCTATTTGCCATTCCATTTTAACCTAAATTCTACCCTCCCTCACTCACACAATCTCTCTCCAATCACACAAACTATACGCCTTTCCTACCCCTATATAGCAAAACTTAGCATGTTAAAACTCATCTCACACAAGCACTAGGTTTTCATTGCTTTTGACAGCCGCCACCCTCTCTACTCACGGTCTCCTCTTCCCCATCGCTGCACGGCCAACTCCGGCCGCCGTTGGCACCTCCGGCCATCTTCCCTACCTCCTCTCTCTCTCTTCTCTCCCTCCTCCTCTCTTTCTATCCCCTTAAACCCATCACAAAACAGCCCCAAACCGCCCAAAGCCAGATTTGCAGCACTTGCCGGAAAACGCACGCTCCGGCCACCACGATCGTCACATGGCCAACTCCGGTCGTCCTCCAACTCCCCCTCGACACCCCCACAGTCGGCAACCCTCTCCTCCTCCTCCTCCTCCTCCATTCTCCCCTCTCAAAAGCCATCTAAAACACTAAAAAGGACATCACAGGCCAGAACTGCACCCCGCCGGAAAACACCACCGGCCGGCCACCTCCGGCCACCCCTCCGGCGACCACCCCCCCGATCAACTCCTCTCTGACCTCCCGAGCATCTCCAACTCCTCTTACTCTCTTCCCTCATCTCTATCTCCCTCAAAACGTTTTCAAACACAATCCAAACGAGAGTTTTACAGATCTGCGCCACCGCCAGAAAAAACTCACGCCCACCGGCCATCCGACCACCTACGACGACCACCCTACTGCCGTTGGATTCCTATCGAAACCCCCTACCAACTGCAACTTCCCTCACGCTCATAGCCCACCTGTAGCTCCCAGAATCCTCGTCGGAACACGCCGTATTGTCTGTTTTTCACAGATCTGGAAGCTGAACTTTGCCGCCCGCGCACGGCCACCTCCGACCACCCCCGGTAACAAATCCACTGCCGTTGGCTTCGTCTTGAAGTCCTTTACCCACTGCAACTTCCCGTTTCCGATGTTCATCTCTGAAATTTCACTGAGACGCGCGACAACGGACGTGGTGCGAATCTGTCCTCCCCGGCTTCTCACGGCCGACCACCGCCGTGCGCTCGCGCCGTCGGCCATCCATCGGGCCGAGTATCTTTCTTTGGTCCCACTTCATCTACCAATAGCCCCCTTGGACTCTTGGAGGTCACGTGCGTTGCCGCACGCACGTACTTTTAGCCGACATCACCGTTATCGTGAAGAACCGTTGCGCTACTCGCAACGGGAGGAGGATCGCTGATTAGCTCGCTGATTTCACGCCGCCACCCCACTATCCAGAGGTTCCTCGCTGCGCTACCCACGGCCGATGAGTTCCAGACGACGCCGACGTTTCGCCGTTCAGACCCGACTTCCGCTTGTTGGACGACATCACGAGGTTAGTTTCCCTAACGAGTAGTAAAACCCACACCGTAGCTAACCAAAACCAAAACTAAAATTGGTCAACTTGAACTAAATTTACTTTCAGCATCTGTAAAACGTTGCCCACCGTAGGAAAGATCGACGATCGGACAATTTTTCAGTGCACATAGGGTAGAAGTCGATCTAGGTTGAACGAAACACCAAAAATGTGATTTCTGACGAATAGGATAGTCCCGATAACCTAGACACGAACCCTAAGGCAAGACAGGATAGTCCCGCAGGCAAGTGTATCCACTTGCACTTTTGGCCGTGCTTAGGCCTTAGTTTTGTTATAACTGTTAACTGTGAAAAAAGAGAACCGGACGTGAAATGATAGCGTCCGGGACGTCCCTTGACGACTCAGACTTGACGACGAAGTCTGAGCCTAACAACAACTTTTGACATTGTAGGACTATCTTGTGTGTGCGTGCGTGTGGACACCCTAGAATAACCTTTCCTGTCTTGTCACGTCCCGTCCTGTCTTGCACAGCCCAGAGAGCAATAGGGCACTCTCCGAGTGATCCCTTGTCTTGATACACAGCCCAGAGGGCAATAGGGCACTCTCCAAGTGATCCCTTGTCTTGATACACAGCCCAGAGGGCAATAGGGCACTCTCTGAGTGATCCCTTGTCGTGATACACAGCCCAGAGGGAAATAGGGCACTCGTCAAGCTAGAGCGATTGATCCCTTGTCTTGTCATGTCTTGAATACTTGGGTTTGGGGTAGGGTTGAGCGTGCGCACGGGAAGAGGGTCTGATCCCCCTCGACCCGTAAGGCGTGAACCCTTCCGTGTCACACTTGTCTTGTCTTTTCCTGCCATATTCCGACTTGTCTTGACACCTGTTAGGTTAGTCCCGTAGTTGGTAGCACACGCTACGACAACTACTTGTCACGTTTTACTTTCCTGCTGCGTTTACTCTCTTTTGTTCCTCTGTTATAACCTCAGCATGCTAATCAACCAGTAAACCATTGTTAAATAGTCGGTACACTTGCAGTAGAGTCTAACACTCTTTTGTAGACTTTACCTGATGTACAGTTCCTTTCTTTTGGGTGCTGTGCGTCAGGTGTCAAGCCAGTGTTCGTGGACGCGGCAGACTTACCAGAGTACGTGGAGCCCGAGGACATCACCATAGAGTACATGCTGACGAGGACCAGACCTTGAGGACTTTTCGGTCGCCACCTTCAGAGGTTACTACTTTTAGTTCGCTCTTTCTATAGTTTGTAGCCATGCTTAGGCTTTCCTCTCTTTAGACTTTTGTACTCGTTGGATATTAAATTATATTAATGAATGCAACCTTCCTTCTGTACTCTCTGTTGTTTCGAACTTTATAAATGCAAGAACTTGAAAATTTTAAATTGGTACACCCTACAGACGCTTATTGGGTCCGAGCTTCTCAGCTCCGGCCTAAGCGGGCCTTGTCACGCCTCGCCTCCGTCGTTTTGGGAAGCGGGCGTGACATGTTTTAGTGGTGGCCCAGGCAGGTCATGCAAAAAGTTCAGAACAATAAGAGTACCGCATTCATTTAATATCCATGTACGAGTCTGAATTAGGTTTCCCAGTCATACATAGTAGGAAGACTTAGGTAGACGTCCCAGTTTGATAGTCAGAGCCTTGGTTAAGATTTAGTAATTCTCGTCTTAGGATACCCTAGTAGTCTCTCTCCCGGCTCAGGCCATGTTAGAGTTCTAGAATCCCTCTTTTAGTCGTTCGCTCGGATCCATCGAATTCGGGCCCAGCAGAACGTGATCTTGATTCTCTTAGGGCCCTTCCATGAGATTTCTCTATTACAGTCTAGTTCACTAGGAAGTTTTAGTATTGAGCTTGCCCTGATCTTTAGACAACCCGATAATTAGGAATCTTGGATTTCTAGCATCTTCTAATCATTACACTTTTGTGTTATCGGCCGTAGAGTTCCATCGTAGCTTTCATGAATCATATCTTAGGCGTTTTCTTCATACGATCATGTTCCGATTCACGTGATCGTTTCATGACACTTATCGATAATTCTTCGAACCCCTCCATTGCAAATCCTGCTTCATTTAAAAGTATTTTTGAAATTCATTATTAAATTCTTTGCTCAGTTTAAATTCTTGAAAACCATTATTAAATATTTAAATTTCTTACCTTCGGTAGAGTTAAAATTCTTTCACTGATTTTGAAACATTCTTGGCCGTAATCTTTAAGTTACTATCTCGTACTTATTTTCGAATCGGTATCTTTCATATTTCAGTTTTTAAAACTTGTTACCATTTTGAAAATTCAATATATCACTTTTTCTAAACTTCGAAATTTATTTTAACCACTTACCGTACATACTTTTAGAATATTTTCCAAACTAGAGAGAGCTCCAATTTTTATTTATTTATTTATTTATTATTATTATATCAGTTCTATGTTCTTCGTGCTCACATTTCAAATCTTTGTGTAAACCTATTTTCATTTGCAAAACAATCGTTTCTCACCCTACCCATTCTTCCTTCGTCTTACTTTTTCCAAAATTTTAATTTTCTACATCTGCTCACTTTTTAAGTATATATATAAATTTTTTTATAAGTATAAAAGTATATGATACCATATTTTGCACAAAATCCTTCTTTCATCGTTCAATCATTTTAAGCAATATTTTTGTCCCGTCCATCCGGCTATCTTCTTATCCTCGCCTTATCTGACTTCGTTCTTTCGATCTTGTTTCGTGTCGCTTTTGGTTTCGGTCTCCTTCTTTTATGTAGACATCAGTGCCTGTAGTTGCCTATGTCATCTCTAGTTAGTAGTGGGCCCTTTGGTTTGTGATGTCGTCGTGATGTATATATATAGGTATAGTGCGTAGACCTGTATAAGTGTGTTACCTTTAGGATCTTGGTGATCTTCTCTTGTGTCTTGTATGCATACTCAGTGTGGTCCATGACATACATATGGAGTTGTCTGAAATGATGGCATTCACATTTGTGTGGACATCGTCATAGCAAGCAATTTCTTAGACTTAGTCTTTTCGTACTATTGTATAGCTTATCTTGGATTGCATGTGACTGTATCAAACTTTTGCCTTCTTTTTAAATCAAATCCTTAAAGTTTGAAACTAGCTCACATGATCACGACCCCTTATTCTCCCTCAACCATTACCACAACTCCATACGGTTTTTTTCAAATGTTTTAAAATATGTTATTGGCCTTAAGTTTTCCTTTCTCTTCTCTCTTCTTTCTCCCTTCGAGATATTATGCTTATTGTTGTTATTGGGACTAGCTATTGTTATTTTTAGGATCTTGTGTGTGGGTAGGTATATCGTGTGGTGAGATATGTAATAGCGATGATTAATTAATTTTGAGACACCAAGATTAGGAGATTGGAATCATTGGATGAAAAGAATGAGCTGTCAAGACTTATTTATAAAACCGATGTGTGAAGGAACCAATGGAGAACTCTAATTGGATGAAATTATGTATAGGGAGATGAGTACTTAATCGATCTGAAACTTGGACGAGTGATAGATAAGAGCGGCTAGGACGGGATAGTATGATTTGGAGTGATCATGAGAATGAGTAGAATATTTAAAGCATCAAGTTCGATTATTAAGTTGACGTGAGAAGACATTGGACGTAATACGACATGTTGAGATGAATGAGATGTTATGAAGATGGATTTTAGTATTATTAGGAGGTTAGATGTTAAGAGTAAGGATAGATGTAGTTTCTGGTTCATTGATTTTGGGGAATAGAATTATGAGTTAAGGTGACGGATGATATATTGGGGACATGATGATTGTTGAATTGTGGACGGTAATATGGATCTATAGTCAGATGCTAGGGCGTGATTCTAGTTGTAGCATTATCCAGTGAAGAGACGCGTTATGATGGATTATTGAGGAACATTGTTTGAAGTTATAGGATTATCGATCTTTATGTATAGATATGAGAGTTTCGGGTATAAGATTAGATAGATAATAATATTATTAGTATAAGTGATTCCGAGGGTGAAATCATTTCTAAGGTGGGTAGAATGTAACGGCCGCTTTCCGACCGTTCGTATTTTCTGCGCGTACGACTCTTTTCGTGTGCGTATTTTATTTGACTCTTTCTTGGTTTTGGTATATACGCTGTGATATACCGTTGTGACCGTATGTAAGTGTAGAATTTTATAGTAATTTTTGGGAACGTCATCTCACGGCTCGTCTTCTCGCAAAACAGCTTTGAATGGAAGGGCGTTTTGGTCTTTTGGCACCAATACGCGGTTCCTGATTTTACAATAAATTTTGGTAGGTGTAGCACGTGATCGGACCCCGTAGGTGTAGCACGCGATCGGACCCCGTAGCCCCGTACTTCTCGTCTCCACGATCGTCACGGTATTTTCGGATTATTTTTCCAATGCCCGTAGTGGAAGATATCCCCTAATCAATTTGCAACAGTTGATTAGCCTTTAATCTTTTTGAAATTTCAAAATTAAATCAAATCTTTGGTAACCATACGTATCTCATGTTGAATCTTATTCATAGCTATTTGCCTTTCCATTTTAACCTAAATTCTACCCTCCCTCACTCACACAATCTCTCTCCAATCACACTAACTATACCCCTTTCCTACCCATATATAGCAAAACTTAGCATGTTAAAACTCATCTCACGCAAGCACAAGGTTTTCATTGATTTTGACAGCCGCCTCCCTCTCTACTCACGGTCTCCTCTTCCCCATCGCTGCACGGCCAACTCCGGCCGCCGTTGGCACCTCCGGCCATCTTCCCTACCTCCTCTCTCTCTTCTCTCCCTCCTCCTCTCTTTCTCTCCCCTTAAACCCATCACAAAACAGCCCCAAACCGCCCAAAGCCAGATCTGCAGCACCCGCCGGAAAACGCATGCTCCGGCCACCACGACCGTCACACGGCCAACTCCGGCCGTCCCCCAACTCCCCCTAGACACCCCCCACCATCGGCAACTGTCACGCCCCGCTTCCCAAAGAAATGTGGAGGCGAGATGTGAGAAGGTCCGCTCAGACTTGAAGCTACAAGCTGCAAGTCCGATAAGCATCAATCAACTTAAAACTGCAGGTCCTTGCAACGCGAAACGAAACAAAGATAATAATAAGGAAATGAGACAAAAGAGAGATCTCAGAACATCCATAATAAATTTCAACATCACAGAAAACCCACCAGGCTAAAAGAAAAAGAGTCTAAGGCCCAAACATGGCCGATAAAAGTACAACGTACAAAACAAAGGTGCCACGCACTGGCAACTAACAGAAATCCTAAAACAAAAGGAGAACTCAGCAAGGTCACAAAGAAAGGTCACCAGTGTCCGCAAACCTCCTCTTGGACAGGCTTGGCTCAGGCTCAGCGTCAGCAACGACCACGTACTCAGCTACGGTCTCTGGCTCAAGGTCTAACATGTGACACCCAAAGAGCAATGGGCACATGTCGGCAAGTCTACAAGAGACTTGTGCAAGGAAATTGAAAGTAGGTAAAAAATAAAGCAATCTAGCAGTTCTAGCATGATGCAATGACATGGCAGTTAAAGAAATGTGTGCAACAAGTAAAGTAAATTAAAGTAAATTAAAATATGAGCATAGCATTTAAACATGGCATGGATGACAAGTTTTTTCATGAATCATTCACAAAGACAAGTACAAGTCAAGTAAGCACCTCGTGCACAGAGATTACGCCTTTTTGCTAGATTGGCTGATCGGGCCAACTCCTAAGCTCAAGTGATCGTTTATCCCTACCCCTCCACGTGTATCGGGCATTGGCTTTTGACCAACACATGAGGCCCGCTTCTGGATCACGAGCCAGGAAGTGTTTTACCATGATGGCATAGGGTTGCACCTAGCCGGACAAGGAAGTACAAGTACAAGTATTGTAGCGTGTGCTACGAATGCAACAATCAACTTGGATGACATGTGGAATGCAATGCATGGTAGTTAAAAGTGCGTACAGATAAGGAATTTAAACATGGCAGATACAAATGCATGAACAAGTTTAAGGGTTGGATCTAGCTTCGTTGTCAAGATAGATCAATTGAGGTGACAGATCTAGTTTCGTTGTCAAACCAGATCAAACAGGCGTCTAGCCAGCTATCATTTCACTGACTAGTCTCTTTTACGCTAAAAACAAGGAAGTTGCCTAAAACATGGCTCTACACAAGAGTTGGCAAGTTTCACTTGCCTGTAAGTACAACGTCTGAGCACACCGTCCAACAAGTCCAAAGTCACAATTATACTACGTGCACAAGTCCACCGGCCTAAAGTCCATATTATTAATCTTGATTAGTGAATTATAAAACATTTAAAATACTTTAAAAACATCAATTTTAGTCTTGATTAGCAGGCAATGGATTGGGGGTCCTAGGGGTGCAAAGCGTTACCTCAGCACGACGCGAAAGCTACACTGGCGTCGGGTAGCGACGCCAGGGGTTGGAATAAGAGAACGCGCTCCAAGTCCTGATTTCAATATAGATTCCTCGCTGGAAAGTTCAGAGCAGCAACCGGAGCAACGAATCCAGATTCCAAAGCTAGCACGTGTGACGACGGGCTACGACGTATCACAACGTCGTACGCGGCAAATCGTCGGAGAGAAAGCACCTAGGTGGGGCCCACAGTAGTCCTAGGGACCAATAGGGGACCCACAATACCTCTGGAGAACTTGGGGGGCCCACGGTGGCAAGCGGTGCGACGGATGCAGGGTTGTGACGAATGGCTCTCGGTCAGCCACAGCCAAATGCGGGGGCTTGGCTCGGTCAGACACGGGGGAACGGCGCTGCGCAGCTGCGGGCTCTTGGCAGGTGCGGGGCGAAGCCTCGGTCGGTGCGGGGGAAATGCGGGGTCGGGCGCTGCAGCAGGGCGCTGGAACGTTGCAACCGTTGCAACGTTGCGGAGAGCGGTGTGAGCGGGCGGGCGCATCGGTCAGACACGGGGCGGAGCGGGAGCTTGGAGCGGGGCTTGGTGCGGTGCGGAGCGACGTGTGGAGCAGCGAGATCTCTCGGTCTGACCGAGATAATCTCTCGGTCGGAGCGGGCTTGGTGTGGGGTCGATGCGGAGCGGCTGCAGCGGGTGCGGAGATAGCTTGGTGCGGGCGGGAGCGTCGGTCAGGGCGGGGAAACGGGGGCTGTTTCCTCGGTCAGAGCGGGGTTGGTGCAGCAACGTTGCGACGATTCGTCGCAACGTGAATTTTAGGTTTTGGAAGCGGCTAGGGTTAATTTCTTGTGAAAATAGGTCTTCCTAAAGGTTGTTTATATAGTGTAGATGGGTTGACTTGGTCTAGGGCTAATCCTAATGGGATTAGGAGTTTAAAAATATTTAAAATTCGAATCTAACCCCTCCAACTCATCCAAGGCTTGGGTGCGGCCCAAATGAGCTAGAATTTGGCTCAAAAATTATTTAAAATGTTTTAAACTCAAATAAATTTTATTTGGCCGAAATTAATTTAAAACCTAGCTTTTAAAAATATTTTAAACCTTGCTAAAAATATAAATTAGGTCAAATGAACTCCAAAAATTATAAAATAAATATCGGAGTGATCGTGATGACGAAAGGAAGCTAACTAAGAAGACGGATCTCAATTTTGACATCGGACGACGAAACTAAAAATAGAAATGTCTCCCGTCAAAAGTGAAAATCACAACGTCTCATCGAATAAGATTAAATTGTGGGAAAATGACTCGAGAATTATCGTTCCAAATTAGTGCCACTATTTAATACTCTCAGAGACGTTCACAACGACATATCACAACAAAGTGTTCACTCACAAACAAAGTCTAAAATAAACACGTGCACGGCCAAAGGCACGTGCACGAACAAAGTACAACGAAAAGTGGTCGTTACACCCTCCCCACCTTAGAATAAAGTCCGTCCTCGGACTTTCTAACATATCTAGTCGTTCTAGTAACTACCCCAATCATGTCATTATACTTCAAACCAGGTATAGTCATTACAAGTGCTTATATATACACTAGGTAGTCAAACATTAACATTACCAGCATGTATATATATATATATATATATATATATATATATATATATATATATATATATATATATATATATATATATATATTCACGTACGTTATACACTTATACCTATTATAGTCAGTCAATTTCATACACGTAATTCAATCATATATATAAGCATACATCCCTTATATAACCACTACTTACCTAACATAAAACAATATTTCAGACACTCATATAAGTATGGTCTCACACTAGCAAATACAATCATTGTTCTACGTACAGATAACTACCTATGCACAAAACAAACATGGGTATACTACTCCCCAATATTCATCCGATACCAACCATCTCAACACATGTAGTCACGTCATACCATTATTATACCATGTTTTACTATTTCTAATTATACATTCACCACTACTATAACTTCACAATATATAGTCATTCAGATGCATGCAATTGTCTCACCATATATTCACATTACATACGGTCCTATAATTATATTCACGATACGCCACACATACCATAGTCATCAATACCTATAACTAAAAACATACTTACCCGTGCATGGTGCACACCCATACACGCTCACATTTCATTTACATACACAAATCAAACCATCATATATCCAGTACATCTACACACCTAGTTTAGCTAGCACACATACGTTCACACATGCAAGTCCTTAGTAAATAGCTATACCTCAAGACCAACACCTATAACTATATACTGGTATAGCGACTCACAATCTTGTGCGTAGCACAACCAGGCACAAACACTCCTATCACTATACATACATCAAGCATTGCTATATTCAAACTTCAGACATGCATAACAATATAATTAGAGTATACCCACTCAAGCTTGAGTGAGACTCAATACACATATCAGAATATTCTACATACGTAACACTGCATTTATACCTATACTATTACCACTCCAATATGTATACGTCTACCAATATAATTATATGCATACCATAAACCAATTACACTTAATATTTAGTCAGGTAACGCCCACATAGTTCAATCACTTTATATATGTCATAATAGTAATACAGACATTAGCACACATATAATTATAATACCCTCCCTAATACATGCATTCATCGTATAGTCACACACATATAACATATATATTCACACCATAGCCTACTACCTATAATTAGTATACCAACACCTATACATACATAGTTAAGATGTGCAATAGTCGTGTATACCTCACGGTATGCACGCATACAACATCCCGTAAAGCAAGCAATACCAATCAAAATTATAATCATACTACCATATGTATATCACCTATATACTCATGCGACAAAACATAACTACTTACATTTAAGCACAATTCATATCTACGTACGAGCACATACCCACACGTACTAACATACATGTCATATAGTAGGCCTACTCACTTAACTATACATACACCTATTATTATCACACCTAGCATACACATAGCTTTACCAACCATTATAAGTATCTCTAACTACGTACACTCCATTAGATATTCCAACACTAACTCTTATATACACATGCATTCCTAGTATGGTATAGCTAACCACACACAAATCTATAAATACTAACACACAAACAACTTCATAATATCACGAATATCTCCGAGTGTGTGTGTGTCTATATATATATATATATATATATATATATATATATATATATATATATATATATATATATATATATATATATATATATCACACAATAGGCAAGCATCAATATACTATGGGGGTACACTCATTCAAGCCCACGTACACAACTTAGGTACGTGCACTACGACTACATCACAAGGTCCAAGGGCCTACTAACAACTTAGGGTTGACACAGACATTGACGGGCACTAAAGCCTAAGCAATAAAGGAAGGTCGAGGTCGAAAGCGTGACGAGGGAAGGATCGATAAGCACGAGTTTAGATAGGACGAATACAAGGAGACAGCTTGGTTAGGTGAAATAGTGATTCACTGGCGAATGTTTAGGTAGAGGAAAGGGAGATGTAGTGATCCTTATATAGGATAGAGGAAGGAAATAGCGTAAATAACTTAACTAAAATACGTGGAATCTGAAAACTGTTGTACTTCAAAAGTTGGGATCCCCGTCTGTATAAAAATATTTGGAGGTCGATAAAACGAGTTGTTCAAAATAAGTTTGAGTCGAATATTTATAATAAGAGAAAATGTTTTATTAGCTTATCGAAAATCATTAAGAAAAGGAAGTAAATCATTCACATGAACATTAAGGACGTAGTTTTTAGAAAATATTATATGTCAGTAATTTAATATAATTTTGGCAAAATTTTTGGAAATTCAAATAATGAAATTAAAGTAACTGAAAAATTTAAGCTCGTGTTAAACGCTTTCAAAGTCTTTAAGACAGGGAAAGGAAATTTAAAATGATCAATATTGGAACTACTTTTAGAGGAATCAGGATGTGCCAAAAATAAAACTGGTTTACACAAAGCTCTTAGCATACGAGCACAACGAGCCTGGTACGGATAAAAATAATTGAAATTCAATTTAGTTTAGAAATTTTCTAAAAGTATGTATGGTGAGCTGAAAGATAATAATAATGACTTAGTAGAAGAATTATCAAATTGATAGCAAGCTCTAAAATCAAATCATGGAGGGTCTAAATCAGGAAGTGGTTATGAAATAGTAATTTTACAAAAATTTGAAGTAGGGAAAACGATGAGCATAAAATCGACTTGCTGAAAGCTGAATTTCTATGTGACTTGAAAAGTATATTAAAAGTAAGCGCGATGTGTCATAAGAAAAGAAAATTATAATTTGAATTGGACAAAATAAAGGTACGGTTCAGAATAAAATTAATATATGAAAGGAAAGTGTATTTTCATAGGTGCAAAAGTGTAGGCTGGAAAAATACCATAAGCTAGTATTCAAAATTTCGACAAAAGTTTTAAGAATTCAAGTCAACGAAGGAGTATGAAATATAAGATATATATATTAAAATTTGAAAAAATTTAAACTTAGGGAAAGAGGAAATCGAAAATACTTTCAGAAGATTCAAGGTTTGTAATGGAGAGGTTCGAAAATTGACGACGATCGTCATGAGGCGATCTCGTAAATTGAGGCAAGGAAATTGGTCGGATGATCATACATACATATGCCTAGGATATGAACCAGGAAAATCTACAGGGAACTCCTACAGTCAACCCACCAAAGATTAAGAAACTAAGCGCTAAGACTTTCTAAGGCCTAGACGGTAATGAAATGCGTTCAGCTTAGTCCGAAATCGATGAACCCAAGCGAACGACTAAAGGAATTATAGAAGTCTACTATGGTCAGAGTTAGACAAGAACCACTAAGGTAACTCCTACGACGATTAAATCAATTGCTGACAGGGAGTCTAACTAACAATCAGAGGCCTCTAACTAGCAAGCTGTAACGACCACTTTTCGTGTACGTTGTTCGTGCACGTGCTTTTGGCTGTGCACGTGTTTGCTTTAGACTTTGTTTGTTTGTGAACACTTTCGTGTGATATGCCGTTGTGAACGTCTCTGAGAGTATTAAATAGTGGCACTATTTTGGAACGACAATTCTCGAGTCGTTTTCCCACAATTTAATCTTATTCGATGAGACGTTGCGATTTTCATTTTTGACGGGAGACGTTTATATTTTTAGTTTCGTCGTCCGGCGTCGAAATTGAGATCCGTCTCCTTAGTTAGCTCACTCTCATCATCACAATCACCCCGATATTTATTTTATAATTTTTGGAGTTTATTTGACCACTTTTATATTTTTAACAAGGTTTATAATATTTTTAATAATTACGTTTTAAATTAATTTCGGCCAAATAAAATTTATTTGAGTTTAAAACATTTTAAAGAATTTTTGAGCCAATTTCCAGCTCATTTGGACCGCATCAAATCCTTGTGTGAGTTGGAGAAGTTGAGATTCAAATTTTAAATTATTTTAAACGCCTAATCTCATTTGGATTAGTCCTAGACCTAGTCAACCCATCTACACTATATAAACAACCTCTAGGAAGACCTATTTTCGCAAGAAAATAACCCTAGCCGCTTCCAAAACTCAAATTTCACGTTGCGACGAATCGTCGCAACGTTGCTGCACCAACCCCCGCTCCGACCGACGGAATCAGCTCCGTTCCCCCGCTCTGACCGGCAGCTGCCTCCGCACCCAGCCCCCGCCCGCTCCGCACAGCCATCGTCCCGCTTCACCGTGCCTGACCGAGAGGAGCTCTCGGTCAGACCGGTCGCCCGCTCCGCACCAAGCATCGCTCCGCACCCGCATCGCTAGCCGCTCCGTCGCCCCGCATCGCACCGTGCCCGACCGAAGGGATTCCCCGCATCGCCCGCCCTCCGCAACGTTGCAACGGCTGCAACGTTGCAACGCCAGAACTCCCGCATCCAAGACGCCCGACCGAGACCATTCTCTGCACCGACCGAGAGAACCAAGCCGCACCGACCCACTGCGCTGTGCAAGCCTCGTCCCCGCACCGACCGATTGAATCCCCGCATTTGGCTGTGTCCGACCGAGAGCAAACGTCGCAACCCCGCACCCGTCGCACCACTTGCCACCGTGGGCCCCCCAAGTTCTCCAGAGGTATTGTGGGTCCCCATAGGTCCCTAGGACTACTGTGGGCCCCACCTAGGTGCTTTCTCTCCGACGATTTGCCGCGTACGATGTTGCGACACGTCGTAGCCCGTCGTAGCACGTGCTAGCTTTGAAATCTAGAATCATTGCTCCGGTCGATTGCTCTGAACTTTCCAGCGAGGAATCTAATAGGAATCAGGACTTGGAGCGCGTTCTTTTATTCCAACCCCTGGCGTCGCTACCCGACGCCAGTGTAGCTTTCGCGTCGTGTTGAGGTAACGTTTTGCACCCCTAGGACCCCAACCCAATGCACGTTAATCAAGACTAAAATCAGTATTTTTAAAGTATTTTAAATGTTTTAAATTCACTAATCAAGATTAATAATATGGACTTTAGGCCGGTGGACTTGTGCACGTAGGATAATTGTGATTTTGGACTCGTTGGACGGTGTGCTCAGACGTGATACTTGCAGGCAAGTGAAACTTGCCAACTCTTGTGTAGGGCCATGTTTTTAGGCCACTTCCTTGTTCCTAGCGTAAAAGAGACTAGTCAGTGAAATGATAGCTGGCTAGACGCCTACTTGATCTAGTTTGACAACGAAACTAGATCCGTCACCTAATTGATCTAGCTTGACAACGAAGCTAGATCCAACCCTTTAAACTTGTTATTCATGCAAACTAAACTGTCACGTTTACTTTCCTTATCTGTACGCACTTTTAACTGCCATGCATTGCATCTTACATGTCATCCAAATTGATTGTTGCATCGTAGCACACGCTACAAAATACTTGTACAATCCGTGTTTCCGTGTTTACGGCTAGGTGCACCCCTAGGCCATCATGTTAAAACACTTCCTGGCTCGTGATCCAGAAGCGGGCCTCATGTGTTGGTCAAAAGCCAATGCCCGATACACGTGGAGGGGTAGGGATAAACGGTCACCTGAGCTTAGGAGTGGCCCGATCAGTCACTCTAGCCAGAAGGCGGAATCTCTATGCACGAGGTGCTTACTTTACTTGTCTTGTACTAGTGAGTGTTACTTGTATAACTTGTCATCCATGCCATGTTTAAATGCCATGCTCGTACCGTACCTTACTTTACTTTACTTGTTGCACTCATACTTTAAACTGTCATGTCATTGCATTCATGCTAGAACTGCTAGGTTGCTTTACTTTTGCCTACTTTCAGTTTCCTTGCACAAGTCTCTTGTAGACTTGCTGACATGTGCCCCTTGCTCTTTTGGGTGTCACATGTTAGACCCTGAGCCAGAGACCGTTGCTGTGTACGTGATGTTTTGCTGACGCTGAGTCTGAGTCCACGTTTGCCCAGGAGGAGTTTTGTGGACACCGGAGATCCTTCTAGGTGACTTTGCTGAGCTTCTTTTGTTTTAGGTTTTGTTGTTAGTTGTCGGTGCGTGGCACCTTTGTTTTGTACGTTGTACTTTTGTTGGCCATGTTTGGGCCTTTAGTCTCTTTTCTTTTAGCCTGGTGGCTTTTTCTGTGATGTTGAAACTTATTTTTATGGATATTCTGAGATATCTCTTTTGTCTCATTTCATTATTATTATCTTTGTTTCGTTAGCGTTGCAAGGACCTGCAGTTTTAAATTTGATTGACGCTTATCGGACTTGCAGCTTTGCAGCTTCAAGTCTGAGCAGACCTTCTCACGCTTCGCCTCCATATTTTTGGGAAGCGGGGCGTGACAGGTTTTGTTGGTGGCCCATGCAGGTCCAGTCTTGCAATTACGAATTAACGAAACAACGATAATAACGGAATGTCCATTAAATAAATTGCAACATCCGAGTAATAAGCCCTGAGTCTAGTCGTTTTCTTATGACACTAGGTAGTAAGAAGACTTAGTTAGACATCTGTGCTTGCTAGTTAGGGGCCTCGGATTGTTAGTTAGACTCCCTGTCAGCAATTAATTTAATCGTCGTAGGAGTTACCTTAGTTGTCCTTGTCTACCTCTGACCATATTAGACTTCTAGAATTTCCTTTAGCCGTTCGCTTGGGTTCATCGATTTTGGACCATGCTGAACGCATTTCATTACCGTCCAGCCCCTTAGAAGGTCTTAGCGCCTAGTTCCTAATCTTTAGTTGGTCGACCGTAGGAGTTTTCCACGTAGACCCTCCTGATTCATATCCTAGGCGTATGTATGTTTTGATCATCCTACCATTTTCCTTGCCTCGATTCACGAGATCGCCTCATGACGATCGTCGCCAATTTTCGAACCTCTCCATTACAAACCTTGAATCTTCTGAAAGTATTTTTCGATTTCCTCTTTTCCTACTTTTAAATTTGTTCAATTTTTTTTAAATATATATATCTTATATTTCATACTCCTTCGTTGACTTGAACTCTTAAAACTTTTTTCGAAATTTTGAATACTAGCTTATGGTATTTTCCCAGCCTACACTTTTGTACCTATGAAAATACACTTTCCCTTTCATATATTAATTTTAATTCTGAACCGTACTTTTATATTGCCCAAGTCGATTTATAATTTTCCTTCCCAATTTATGCCATTCATGTACTTTTCAAGTCACTTGGGATTTCAGCTTCCCGCAAGTCAATGTTATGCTCATCATTTTCCTTATTTCAGATTTTGTAAAAGTACTATTTCATAACCATTTCCTAATCTGGGCCTTCCATAGTTTGGTTTTAAAGCTTTGCTATCGACTTCGATAATTCTACTACTAAGTTAATATTATTTTTCTGTGCACCATACATACTTTCAATTATTTTTATATCCGTACCAGACCTGTTGTGCTCGTATATTAAGAACCCTGTGTAAATCAGTTTCTCATTTTTGGCAAACCCTGGTTCTCTAAAATTAGTTTCAATATGGATTATTTTAAATTTTCCCTGGCCTAATAGTTTTGAAAGCATTTAACATGAGTTTAAATTCTTCAGTTACTTTAATTTCATTCTTTAAATTCCCAAAATTTTTGCCAAATTATATTAAATTACTGCAGTATAATATTTTCCTAAAAATTACGTCTTTAATGTCCGTGCGAAGGATTTACTTCCTTTCCTAATGATTTACGAAAAGCCAATAAAACATTTTCTCTTATTATGAATATTCGACTCAAACTTATTTTGAACAACTCGTTTTATCGACCTCCAAATATTTCTTTACAGACGAGGATTTCAACTTTTGAAGTACGTCAGTTTTCAAACTCCACGTATTTTAGCTTATGCTATTTACCCTATTTTCTTTTCTGTATCCTATATAAGCATCACTACAGCTCCCTTTTCCTCAACCTAAACATCACCATTGAGTCAAAGTTTCGTCTAACCAAGCTGTCCCCTTTGATTCGTCCTATCTGAACTCGTGCTTATCGATCCTTCCCTCGTCACGCCTTCGACCTCGACCTCCCTTTGTTGCTTAGACTTTAGTGCCCGTCAAGGTCTGTGTCAACTCTTAGTTGTTAGTAGACCCTTGGACCTTTGTGAGGTGTCGTAGTGCACGTACCTAAGTTGTGTACGTGGGCTTGAATGAGTATACCCCCATAGTATATTGATGCTTGCCTATTGTGTGATATATATATATACACATACTCGGAGTTATTCATGATATTATGAAGTTATTTATGTGTTAGTATTTATAGATTTGGGTGTGGTTAGCTATACCATACTAGGGATGCTAGTGTATATAAGAATTAGTGTGGGGATATCTGATGGAGTGTATGCAATTAGAGATACTTATAATGGTTGAAATAAAATGATTGGTAAAGCTATGTATATGCTACCTGTGATAATAATAGGTGAACGTATAGATAAGAAAGTAGGCCTACTGAGTGACCCATATATTAGTACGTATAAGTATGTGCTCGTAGGTAGATATGTATTGTGCTTAGACGTAAGTAGTTATGTTTCGTTGCATGAGTATATAGGTGATATGCATATGATAGTAGAATTATAATTTTGATTGGTATTGCTTGCTTTTGCGGGATGTTGCATGCGTGCATACCGTGAGGTATACACGACTATTGCACATCTTAATTATGCATGTATAGGTGTTGGTATACTAATTATAGGTAGTAGGCTATGGTGTGAACATATATGTTACATGTGTGTGACTATACGACGTATGCATGTATTAGGGAGTGTATTATAATTATACGTGTGCTGATGTCTGTATTATTATTATTATGGTATATAGAGTGATTGAACTATGTGAGTATTACCTGACTAAATATTAGGCGTGATTGACTTATGGTATGTATATGGTTGTATTGGTAGACATATATAAATATTGGAGTGGTACTGGTATAGGTATAAATGCCGTAATACGTATATAGAATATTCTGATATGTGTATTGAGTCTCACTCAAGCCTGAGTGGGTATACTCTAAGTATATTGCTATGTGTGTTGTAGTATGAATATAGCAAGGTTTGATGTATGTATAGTGATAGGAGTGTTTGTGCCTGGTTGTGTTGCGCACATGATTGTGGGTCGCTATACCAGTTTATAGTTATAGGTGTTGGTCTTATGGTATAGTTATTTACTAAGGACTTGCCTGTGTGAACGTATGTGTGCTAGCTAAACTAGGTGTGTAGATGTACTAGTAATATAATGGCATGATTGATATGCGTAAATGAAATGTTAGCGTGTATGAGTGTGCACCATGCACGAGTAAGTATGTGCTTAGTTATAGTTATTGGTGGCTATAGTATATGTGGCGTGTAGTAAATACAGTTATAGGACCGTACGTGATGTGAATATATGGTGAACTATTTGCCTGCATTTGAATGACTATATATTGTGAAACTATAGTGGTGGTGAATATATATATATATAGTGAAACTGGATTTAATTATGGTATGGTGTGACTACATGAGTTGATGCGTTGGATGTATACTAGGAAATATTAGAGGGTAGTATACCCTTGATGTTTGTGCATATGTAGCTATCTATACGTAGAGCAATGATTGTATTTGCTAAGTTTAAGACTATCCTTATGTGAGTATCTGAACTACTGTTTTGTACTAGGTAAGTAGTAGTTATATAAGGGATGTATGTTTATATATATGATTGAAATACATGTATGAATTTGACTGGCTATAATAGATTTAAGTATATGACGTACGTGAATGTATATATATACGTGTTGGTAGTGTTAATGTTTGACTACCTAGTGCGTATATGAGCACCTGTAATGACTATACCTGGTTTGAATTATAAAGTGACTTGATTAGGGTAGTTGCTAGAGCGACTAGCTATATTAGAAAGTCCGAGGACGGACTTTATTCTAAGGTGGGGAGGATGTAACGACCACTTTTCGTGTACGTTGTTCGTGCACGTGCTTTTGGCTGTGCACGTGTTTGCTTTAGACTTTGTTTGTTTGTGAACACTTTCGTGTGATATGTCGTTGTGAACGTCTCTGAGAGTATTAAATAGTGGCACTATTTTGGAACGACAATTCTCGAGTCGTTTTCCCACAATTTAATCTTATTCGATGAGACGTTGCGATTTTCATTTTTGACGGGAGACGTTTCTATTTTTAGTTTCGTCGTCCGGCGTCAAAATTGAGATCCGTCTTCTTAGTTAGCTCACTCTCATCATCACGATCACCCCGATATTTATTTTATAATTTTTGGAGTTTATTTGACCACTTATTATATTTTTAACAAGGTTTATAATATTTTTAATAATTACGTTTTAAATTAATTTCGGCCAAATAAAATTTATTTGAGTTTAAAACGTTTTAAAGAATTTTTGAGCCAATTTCCAGCTCATTTGGACCACATCAAATCCTTGTGTGAGTTGGAGAAGTTGAGATTCAAATTTTAAATTATTTTAAACGCCTAATCTCATTTGGATTAGCCCTAGACCTAGTCAACCCATCTACACTATATAAACAACCTCTAGGAAGACCTATTTTCGCAAGAAAATAACCCTAGCAGCTTCCAAAACTCAAATTTCACGATGCGACGAATCGTCGCAACGTTGCTGCACCAACCCCCGCTCCGACCGACGGAATCAGCTCCGTTCCCCCGCTCTGACCGGCAGCTGCCTCCGCACCCAGCCCCCGCCCGCTCCGCACAGCCATCGCCCTGCTTCACCGTGCCTGACCGAGAGGAGCTCTCGATCAGACCGGTCGCCCGCTCCGCACCCGCATCGCTAGCCGCTCCGTCGCCCCGCATCGCACCGTGCCCGACCGAAGGGATTCCCCGCATCGCCCGCCCTCCGCAACGTTGCAACGGCTGCAACGTTGCAACGCCTGAACTCCCGCATCCAAGGCGCCCGACCGAGACCATTCTCCGCACCGACCGAGAGAACCAAACTGCACCGACCCACTGCGCTGTGCAAGCCTCGTCCCCCGCACCGACCGATGGAATCCCCCGCATTTGGCTGTGTCCGACCGAGAGCAAACGTCGCAACCCCGCACCCGTCGCACCACTTGCCACCGTGGCCCCCCCAAGTTCTCCAGAGGTATTGTGGGTCCCCCATAGGTCCCTAGGACTACTGTGGGCCCCACCTAAGTGCTTTCTCTCCGACGATTTGCCGCGTACGACGTTGCGACACGTCGTAGCCCGTCGTCGCACGTGCTAGCTTTGGAATCTGGAATCGTTGCTCCGGTCGATTGCTCTGAACTTTCCAGCGAGGAATCTAATAGGAATCAGGACTTGGAGCGCGTTCTTTTATTCCAACCCCTGGCGTCGCTACCCGACGCCAGTGTAGCTTTCGCGTCGTGTTGAGGTAACGTTTTGCACCCCTAGGACCCCAACCCAATGCACGTTAATCAAGACTAAAATCAGTATTTTTAAAGTATTTTAAATGTTTTAAATTCACTAATCAAGATTAATAATATGGACTTTAGGCCGGTGGACTTGTGCACGTAGGATAATTGTGATTTTGGACTCATTGGACGGTGTGCTCAGACGTGATACTTGCAGGCAAGTGAAACTTGCCAACTCTTGTGTAGGGCCATGTTTTTAGGCCACTTCCTTGTTCCTAGCGTAAAAGAGACTAGTCAGTGAAATGATAGCTGGCTAGACGCCTACTTGATCTAGTTTGACAACGAAACTAGATCCGTCACCTAATTGATCTAGCTTGACAACGAAGCTAGATCCAACCCTTTAAACTTGTTGTTCATGCATACTAAACTGTCACGTTTACTTTCCTTATCTGTACGCACTTTTAACTGCCATGCATTGCATCTTACATGTCATCCAAATTGATTGTTGCATCGTAGCACACGTTAAAAAATACTTGTACAATCCGTGTTTCTGTGTTTACGGCTAGGTGCACCCCTAGGCCATCATGTTAAAACACTTCCTGGCTCGTGATCCAGAAGCGGGCCTCATGTGTTGGTCAAAAGCCAATGCCCGATACACATGGAGGGGTAGGGATAAACGGTCACCTGAGCTTAGGAGTGGCCCGATCAGCCCTCTAGCCAGAAGGAGGAATCTCTGTGCACGAGGTGCTTACTTTACTTGTCTTGTACTAGTGAGTGTTACTTGTATAACTTGTCATCCATGCCATGTTTAAATGCCATGCTCGTACCTTACCTTACTTTACTTTACTTGTTGCACTCATACTTTAAACTGCCATGTCATTGCATTCATGCTAGAACTGCTAGGTTGCTTTACTTTTGCCTACTTTCAGTTTCCTTGCACAAGTCTCTTGTAGACTTGCTGACATGTGCCCCTTGCTCTTTTGGGTGTCACATGTTAGACCCTGAGCCAGAGACCGTTGCTGTGTACGTGATGTTTTGCTGACGCTGAGTCTGAGTCCACGTTTGCCCAGGAGGAGTTTTGTGGACACCGGAGATCCTTCTAGGTGACTTTGCTGAGCTTCTTTTGTTTTAGGTTTTGTTGTTAGTTGTCGGTGCGTGGTACCTTTGTTTTGTACGTTGTACTTTTGTTGGCCATGTTTGGGCCTTTAGTCTCTTTTCTTTTAGCCTGTTGGCTTTTTCTGTGATGTTGAAACTTATTTTTATGGATATTCTGAGATATCTCTTTTGTCTCATTTCATTATTATTATCTTTGTTTCGTTAGCGTTGCAAGGACCTGCAGTTTTAAATTTGATTGACGCTTATCGGACTTGCAGCTTTGCAGCTTCAAGTCTGAGCGGACCTTCTCACGCTTCGCCTCAAATTTAAAAGAGAGATCTCAGAACATCCATAATAAATTTTAACATCGCAGAAAAACCACCAGGCTAAAAGAAAAAGAGTCTAAGGCCCAAACATGGCCGATAAAAGTACAACGTACAAAACAAAGGTGCCACGCACCGGCAACTAATAGAAATCCTAAAACAAAAGGAGAACTCAGCAAGGTCATAAAGAAAGGTCACCGGTGTCCGCAAACCTCCTCTTGGATAAGCTTGGCTCAGGCTCAACGTCATCAACGACCACGTACTCAGCTACGGTCTCTGGCTCAAGGTCTAACATGTGACACCCAAAAGAGCAAGGGACACATGTCAGCAAGTCTACAAGAGACTTGTGCAAGGAAACTGAAACTAGGTAAAATTAAAGCAACCTAGCAGTTCTAGCATGATACAATGACATGGCAGTTAAAGAAATGAGTACAACAAGTAAAGTAAAGTAAAGTAAATTAAAGTACGAGCATGTCATTTAAACATGGCATGGATGACAAGTTTTTTCATGAATCATTCACAAAGACAAGTACAAGTCAAGTAAGCACCTCGTGCACAGAGATTACGCCTTTTGGCTAGAGTGGCTGATCGGGCCAACTCCTAAGCTCAAGTGATTGCTTATCCCTACCCCTCCACGTGTATCGGTCATTGGCTTTTGACCAACACATGAGGCCCGCTTCTGGATCACGAGCCAGGAAGTGTTTTACCATGATGGCATAGAGGTGCACCTAGCCGGACAAGGAAGTACAAGTACAAGTATTGTAGCGTGTGCTACGAATGCAACAATCAACTTGGATGACATGTAGAATGCAATGCATGGCAGTTAAAAGTGCGTACAGATAAGGAATTTAAACATGGCAGATACAAATGCATGAACAAGTTTAAGGGTTGGATCTAGCTTCGTTGTCAAGCTAGATCAATTGAGGTGACGGATCTAGTTTCGTTGTCAAACCAGATCAAACAGGCGTCTAGCCAGCTATCATTTCACTGACTAGTCTCTTTTACGCTAAAAACAAGGAAGTTGCCTAAAAACATGGCCCTACACAAGAGTTGGCAAGTTTCACTTGCCTGCAAGTACAACGTCTGAGCACACCGTCCAACGAGTCCAAAGTCACAATTATCCTATGCGCACAAGTCCACCGGCCTAAAGTCCATATTATTAATCTTGATTAGTGAATTCTAAAAATTTTAAAATACTTTAAAAACATCAATTTTAGTCTTGATTAGCAGGCAATGGATTGGGGGTCCTAGGGGCGCAAAGCGTTACCTCAGCACGACGAGAAAGCTACACTTGCGTCGGGTAGCGACGCCAGGGGTTAGAATAAGAGGACACGCTCCAAGTCCTGATTTCAATATAGATTCCTCGCTGAAAAGTTCAGAGCAGCAACCGGAGCAACGAATCCAGATTCCAAAGCTAGAACGTGCGACGACGGGCTACGACGTATCGCAACGTCGTACGCGACAAATCGTCGGAGAGAAAGCACCTAGGTGGGGCCCACAGTAGTCCTATGGACCAATAGGGGACCACAATACCTCTGGAGAACTTGGGGGGGCACGGTGGCAGGCGGTGCGACGGATGCGGGGTTGCGACGAATGGATCTTGGTCGGACACAACGAAATGCGGGGGCTTGGCTCGGTCAGACACAGGGGAACGGCGCTGCACAGCTGCGGGGTGCGGGCTCTTGGCGGGTGCGGGGTGAAGCCTCGGTCGGTGTGGGGGAAATGCGGGGTCGGGCGCTGCAGCGGGGCGCTGGAATGTTGCAACCATTGCAACGTTGCAGAGAGCGGCGTGAGCGGGCGGACGCCTCGGTTAGACACGGGGTGGAGCAGGAGCTTGGAGCGGGGTTTGGTGCGGTGCGGAGCGGCGTGCGGAGCGGCGAGATCTCTCGGTCTGACCGAGAGAATCTATCGGTCGGAGTGGGCTTGGTGCGTGGTCGATGCGGAGCGGCTGCAGCGGGTGTGGAGATGCCTTGGTGCGGGCGGGAGCATCGGTCAGGGCGGGGAAACGGGGGCTGTTTCCTCGGTCGGAGCGGGGGTTGGTGCAGCAACGTTGCGACGATTCGTCTCAACGTGAATTTTGGGTTTTGGAAGCGGCTAGGGTTAATTTCTTGCGAAAATAGGTCTTCCTAGAGGTTGTTTATATAGTGTAGATGGGTTGACTTGGTCTAGGGCTAATCCTAATGGAATTAGGAGTTTAAAAATATTTAAAATTCGAATCTCACCCTCTCCAACTCACCCAAGGCTTGGGTGCGGCCCAAATGAGCTGGAATTTGGCTCAAAAATTATTTAAAACGTTTTAAACTCAAATAAATTTTATTTGGCCGAAATTAATTTAAAACCTAGCTTTTAAAAATATTTTAAACCTTGCTAAAAATATAAAGTAGGTCAAATGAACTCAAAAAATTATAAAATAAATATCGGAGTGATCGTGATGACGAAAGGAAGCTAACTAAGAAGACGGATCTCAATTTTGACGTCGGACGACGAAACTAAAAATAGAAACGTCTCCCGTCAAAAGTGAAAATCGCAACGTCTCATCGAATAAGATTAAATTGTGGGAAAACGACTCGAGAATTGTCGTTCCAAATTAGTGCCACCATTTAATACTCTCAGAGACGTTCACAACGACATATCACAACAAAGTGTTCACAAACAAACAAAATCTAAAATAAACACGTGCACGGCCAAAAGCACGTGCACAAACAAAGTACAACGAAAAGTGGTCGTTACAGCAACCATCTCCTCCTCCTTCTCCTCCATTCTCCCCTCTCAAAAGCCATCTAAAACACTAAAAAGGACAGCCCAGGCCAAAACTGCGCCCCACCGGAAAACACCACCGGCCGGCCACCACCAGCCACCCCCTCCGGTGACCACCACCCCCGATCAACTCCTCTCTGACCCCCCGAGCATCTCCAAATCCTCTTACCCTCTTCTCTCATCTCTATCTCCCTCAAAACGTTTTCAAACACAACCCAAACGACAGTTTTACAGATCTGCGCCACCGCCGGAAGAACTCATGCCCACCGGCCATCCGACCACCTACGATGACCATCCTACTGCCGTTGGATTTCTATCGAGCCCCCTACCAACTGCAACTTCCCTCACGCTCATAGCCCAACTGTAGCTCCTGGAATTCTCGTCGGAACACGCCGTATCGGCTGTTTTTCACAGATCTGGAAGTTGAACTTCGCCGCCCGCGCACGGCCACCTCCGACCACCCCCGGTGACAACTCCACTGCCGTTGGCTTCGTCTTGAAGTCTTTTACCCACTGCAACTTCCCGTTTCCGCTGTTCGTCTCTGAAATTTCACTGAGACGCGTGACAACGGACGTGGTGCAAATCTGTCCTCCCCGGCTTCTCACGGCCGCCCACCACCGTGCGCTCGTGCCGTCGGCCATCCACCAGGCCGAGCATCTTTCTTTGGTCCCACTTCATCTACCAACAGCCCCTTGGATTCTCGGAGTTCACGTGCGTTGCCGCATGCACGTACTTTTAGCCGACATCGCCGTTATCGTGAAGAACCGTTGCGCTACTCGCAACGGGAGGAGGATCGCTGATTAGCTCACTGATTTCATGCCGCCACCCTACTGTCTAGAGGTACCTCGCTGTGCTACCCACGGCCGAGGAGTTCCAGATGATGCTGATGTTTCTCCATTCAGACCCGACTTCCGCTTGTTGGACGACATCACGAGGTTAGTTTTCCTAACGAGTAGTAAAACCCACACCGTAGCTAACCAAAACCTAAACTAAAATTGGTCAACTTGAACTAAATTTACTTTCAGCATCTGTAAAACGTTGCCCACCGTAGGAAAGATCGACGATCGGACAATTTTTCTGTGCACATAGGGTAGAAGTCGATCTAGGTTGAACGAAACACCAAAAATGTGATTTCTGACGAATAGGATAGTCCCGATAACCTAGACACGAACCCTAATAGGAATTACTGAAAACGAGACATGACACCATTGACGTGACACTATTTCAGACGGACTACCACTGACGAGACGCTTGGACGAGACGCTCCGGGAGGACGACACACTCGCCACCGCAGGCAAGTGTATCCACTTGCACTTTTGGCTGTGCTTAGGCCTTAGTTTTGTTAGAACTGTTAACTGTGAACAAAGAGAACCGGACGTGAAATGATAGCGTCTGGGACGTCCCTGGACGACTCAGACTTGACGACGAAGTCTGAGCCTAACAACAACTTTTGACATTGTAGGACTATCTTGTGTGTGCGTGCGTGTGGACACCCTAGAATAACCTTTCCTGTCTTGTCACGTACCGTTCCATCTTGCACAGCCCAGAGGGTAATAGGGCACTCTCCGAGTGATCCCTTGTCTTGATACACAGCCCAGAGGGCAATAGGGCACTCTCCGAGTGATCCCTTATCTTGATACACAGCCCAGAGGGCAATAGGGCACTCTCCGAGTGATCCCTTGTCGTGATACACAGCCTAGAGGGCAAAAGGGCACTCGCCAAGCTAGAGCGAGTGATCCCTTGTCTTGTCATGTCTTGAATACTTGGGTTTGGGGTAGGGTTGAGCGTGCACACGGGAAGAGGGTCTGATCCCCCTCGACCTGTAAGGCGTGAACCCTTTCGTGTCACACTTGTCTTGTCTTTTCCCGCCATGTTTCGACTTGTCTTGACACCTGTTAGGTTAGTTCCGTAGTTGGTAGCACACGCTACGACAACTACTTGTCACGTTTTACTTTCCTGCTGTGTTTACTCTCTTTTGTTCCTCTGTTATAACCTCAGCATGCTAATCAACCAGTAAACCATTGTTAAATAGTCGGTACACTTGCAGTAGAGTCTAACCCTCTTTTGTAGACTTTACCTGATGTACAGTTCCTTTCTTTTTGGGTGTTGTGCGTCAGGTGTCGAGCCAGAGTTCGTGGACACGGCAGACTTACCGGAGTACGTGGAGGCCAAGGACGTCACCATAGAGTACGTGCTGACGAGGACCAGACCTTGAGGACTTTTCGGTCGCCACCTTCAGAGGTTACTACTTTTAGTTCGCTCTTTCGATAGTTTGTAGCCATGCTTAGGCTTTCCTCTCTTTAGACTTTTGTACTCGATGGATATTAAATTATATTAATGAATGCAACCTTCCTTCTGTACTCTCTGTTGTTTCGAACTTTATAAATGCAAGAACCTGAAAATTTTAAAATGGTACCCCCTACAGACGCTTAATGGTCCGAGCTTCTCAGCTCCGGCCTAGTGGGCCTTGTCACGCCTCGCCTCTGTCGTTTTGGGAAGCGGGGCGTTACATGTCTGTTCTTGGAGCTATGTTGCATCGTCAAGCCGTCGACTTGATCAAAAGAGGTCGACGGGTGGCAGATGCAGATCGCAAGGCATTCGAGCTCGAGGCTCAGACGAAGGAGGTAGAGGAGGGCCTGGACAAAGCCCTCGCGGCTAAGGCGGTGGCCGAGTGGGCTGCTGTAGAGGCTAAGAATAGTCTCTCGTCCCTGTTACACCTCCACAAGTCTGTCGAGCTCCAGTGGAGGACAGAGAAGGCTCAGCTCAAGACGGAGCTTGACGATTTCAAGAGGGAAGCATTCGAGCTCTGAGCCAAAGCTTCCGACTTCGAGAGGTGGGCGAAGTCTTGTAAGGCAGAGGCCGCTGAATCTCGGGCGACAGTCGTCGAGCTCGAGGAGGCCACTGCGAGGGAGAAGGCGGAGCTCACGGCCAGGCTTACAAAGGCGATGGAAGCTTTCTCCAGCGTCTTTGCATCCGGAGGCGCTCCTCCTTCTTAGGCCAGCAAGCCTTAGTTTAGGTTTATTGTAATTTTCCTATCTTCCGTACTTTTCCTTCTGTAATGAAAATAATGAAAGACTTTTTGCAATTTTGGCGTACTTTTGCGTTTCTCTTTACTTGAATATATGCACGTGTCTGGCCCTTCAACGACCTAACTTCTAATTTCGTAGAAATCGAAGGTAAGTTGTGTCGTTGATAAGTTAGGTGCATTCAACCAGTGAACCTAATCTTTCAAACCATAAACCATGCTTCGTTTGGTAGTGAGGAGCGAGGCCCCTTCGTCTTATGGCCGACGAGCATGTGTGTCGTTCAGTGGCAAGGGGGATCCCTTGACTTACGGTTGACGACAAAGATCGTTCGGTGGCGAGGGGCGAGGCCCTTTCGACTTACGACCGACGAGTATCGTGGGTCGTTCAGTGGTGAGGGGGACCCCTCGACTTACGGCTGACGACAAGGGTGGTTCGGTTGAGAGGGACGAGGCCCCTTCAACTTACGGCTGACGAAAAGGGTCGTTCAGTGGCTAGGGGCGAGGCCCCTTCAACTTACGGTCGACGAGCGTCGTGGGTAGTTCAGTGGCAAGGGAGACCCCTCGACTTACGGCTGACGACAAGGGTCGTTCGGGTGGAGAGGGGCGAGGCCCCTTTGTCTTACGACCGACGAGTGTCATTGGTCGTTCAGTGGCGAGGGTGGATCCCTTCGACTTACGGCTGACAACAAGGGTCATTCAGTGGCGAGGGACAAGGCCCCTTCAACTTATGGCCAACGACAATGGTTAGAAAATTATTGGACAAATATCGAAAGACATTCGACTTTGTATTTATCCTAAATATGCATAAGATATAAGATGAATATAGATTTCAATCATTTACCCTTGCTGGTACAATCACTGATAATGCTTCCGCAAGTGCTCAGCGTTCCAAGGATGAGGAAGTTCTCTATCATCCAATGTAGCGAGTCAGAAGGTGGCAGGACTGAGTACATCGATCACTGTGTAAGGTCCATCCCACTTTGCAGCGAGCTTCCCTTTCTTGAGAATCTCGGGAGTGAAAACAGCCTTATGCAGCACCAAGTCACCTACACGGAAGCTGTGTTCATGGACCCTTG
Organism: Scilla litardierei; assembly: GCA_030789695.1. NCBI lineage: Eukaryota > Viridiplantae > Streptophyta > Magnoliopsida > Asparagales > Asparagaceae > Scilla > Scilla litardierei. Next base: position 665,798,811 of record CM061142.1, on the reverse strand, counting down.
AGTTGAAATAGTGGATTATGCATCCTTTTTGTTCAATGAGGGGTGCCAGGGTCCGTTCGCGGATCTCGTTCACCAGTTGTAGATTGAGCTCGAGTCTTTCCGAGTTTCTTTCTTTGTCATAGTGTTAGAGACGAAGTGGTCGCTCATCAACTTCCACTGGAACGACAGCCTCACATCCATAAGCCAGCATGAATGATGTTTACGCCGTCGAGGTTGTGTGGGTTATTCTGTACGACCACAGTATGCCAGGGATTTCTTCTGGCCAGGTCCCTTCGAGCCTAGTTATTCTCTTTTGAAGGGGTCCGAGGATGCTTTTGTTGGCTGCCTCCACCAATCCATTCGACTGGAGATGGGCGATAGAGGCAAAGTGCAGCCTGATCTTCAGCTCAAAGCAGAAGTCTCTGAAACCGGCGCTGTCGAATTATGTCCCATTGTCCATCACAATGGATTGTGGGATGCCAAAACGATAGGCGATAGACTTCCAGACGAAGCACCGAGCTTCCTTCCAGGTGATCCAAGACAGGGGCTCTGCTTCGATCCACTTCGTGAAGTAGTCAATCGCCACTATTAGGTATTTCTGTTGCCCACTCGCTTGTTTGAATGGACCAAGGAGGTTTAGTCCCCACTTGGTGAAAGGAACTGGACTGATGATGGGGATCATATCAGTTGGTGGGGCTGAGCTGATCCTTGAGAATTTTTGGCAGGTCAAGCACCTTTGAACGTATTCGATGGCATACTTGAACATCATTGGCCAAAAATACCCTTGTCTCATGGCCTTCAAAGCTATAGCTTTTCCCCCACAATAGTTTCTGCAATCGCCCTCACGGATCTCTTGGATCACGTAGTGCGCTTCCTGCGGGGCTAAACATTTAAGGTATAGAAAAACGTCAAACCTGGTCCATCGCCTTTTGTACAATGAACCATCTAGCAGGACGAGTTGGTAGGCCTTCCGTTCTAGCTTTCGTGCCTCCACTGGGTCGGTCGGCTTCTCTCTTGTGTTCAGATAACGGATTATGAGATCCATCCAAGTGATTCCTTGGTCGAGGCTTAGTAGCTCCTGGTCTAATCCACTGGGGTGTGGTAGACGTTGTACATACACTGTCCGACTAAGCCCCTCAGGGGAGGATGCTGCGAGCTTCGACAAGGCGTCAGCTCGATGATTCTTCGACATTGGTACATGATGGATTTCCACGCGTCTGAACTTGGCGAGCTCCGCCTTTGCGACTTGCATGTAACTCTGCATTGAGTCTTTGCGGGCCTCGAAGGTTTCGTTAAGTTGGTGGACGACGAGGCTGGAATCGCTGAGTAGTTGGATCACTTTCGCTACTAGGGCATGAGCCAATCGGAGTCCGTTGATGGCTTCTTCGTACTCAGCACCATTATTTGTGGCTTGGAAGTCGAAGTGGAGAGCATACTCGAATATATTGACCGCTAACATTTGGACAATTATTCCGGCCCCGCTCTCGACTTGAGTGGACGAACCGTCAACTTGTACGATCAAGGTTCCTTCGTCTTCCATTGTATGATTTGGTGAATTGATACCTGTCGATCGGGAGGGGGTTACCTCAGGTAGCTGATCGCTCCTTATTTTACAGCTTTTTTCTGCATGTTTTCATGTCATTTCAATCATCCATATTGCGTTTTTCACGATTATTTGACGATATCGCGTTGCTTTTTACTATTTCTTGTTTTTGTCGTATTTCAGGAGATATGGAGCGATTTGGAGAGAATATGAGATCAAAGGATTTTCACGTTCATCGGAGCGTCACCTACAGCTTATTTGAGGAGTTAGCAGCGCTAGAGGATGAGTGGAAGAGGAAGGAATTCGATAGAATTGACGAAGACGTGAGGAGGAGAAGAAAAGAGCCCAGATACAGCTCACTCGGCCGAACAGCCAGTTCACTCGGCCGAGTGAAGAAGTGTACTCAACCGAGTGAAACGGATACGCACAGCCAATTTTCAGAGTTGACTCGGCCGAACAAGAAAGCTCACTCGGCCGAGTGAGAAAGCTCACACGCCCGAGTGGAACATGGATTTTCTTCCGAGAAGAGGCAAGGTTACTGGAAATTTTGAGAAGACCCACTCGGCCGAGCAAGATTGCTCACTCGACCGAGTGAAGAAGCCTACTCGCCTGGGTCAGTCAGAGCGACATACCCCCGAAACCCCCAGACTTTCTGTCTTTTATTGCGTCTGTCACTCGGCCGAGTGACATAGGTCACTCGGCCGAGTGACGCAGTCAAATTAGGATTTCTGGGCTGCGCTGGGGCAATTCTGTCAGGATTTTTTGGACGAATTTGGCTTATATTTAAACCTAGTTTTATCCCTAGTTTTAGGAGAGACTTCATTTAATTTTTGACGGCTATTCCTTTTGTAAATCTCAGCTAGAGATCATAGGCGACAATTTTGGTTTGGTCTTTCTTGCTAAAACTCTTATTTTTATGAATTGTCTCTTCTCTACAATGAATTATGCTATGATCCTATTCTTTATTTCTGAGATTTCCATGATGATTTGTGAGTAGTTTCGTCGTTCTAGGGCATGGGGATGAACCCTATGGACCCGATCTTTGAATTGTGATGAACGAATAGAATTGTTGCTAGGATTGAAGAAAGGTTAGGTTGTGATTGATTTATTACGAGTATATAGGAATTTCCATCGATTGGGATTTGCACGATATTGTATCCAAATCGATGGGAAGGCCTAGATATTTGATTTAGGTTTATAATTGAAATTCTCTAGATTTGGTTTGCAAGAGATTGGACCAAAGCTAGGATTTTTATTATAAATCTATACTAATATTCGTTTGCAAGAGATTGGATGAATACGAACTATCATAACCTAGGTCGTAGCTCGAGTTTGCACGAGAGTGGGCTCGAGTTGTGATTGGACGATGATATCGATCTTCACGCTAGTGGCTTAGGTTAGGGTTTGCACGAGAGTTGGCCCTAATCTAGGTTGCTATAGACCGGCAATAGCGCGAGAGCGTGAGCTTAGTTCTACATTAAGTTGCGACTAGTTCACCTACATTCAAGCTTTGCAATAATGATATTCATGATCCACAAGGATGAGTGACGGTCAGTAGTGGGGATTTCCTATCCCTAGACGATTTATTATATTGAATTCTATTTGCTATTTGAACGATTGTGACATTACCATCAAAACAATTCTTATTCCATCAATAGCTAGGTGATCAAAGTAAGATACTGTCAATTGTCCTCCCTGTGTTCGATACCCGCTCGCCACTACGTCGTGCACTTGCGGTAAAACTACGGTCGTTTTTCGGTGTATATCCGGGCGCGATCAAGTTATTAGCGCTGTTGCCAAGGAGGCGACGATATTTTATTTTCTTTACCTAGTTATTTCTTTTTATTTTTACCTTTTATTCCTCTATCGTGCTAACGATTCTATCGAGACACTCTTTTTCTGTGCATGTAAACGAGATCAAAGGCACATCATGAAGACATTCTATTTGATCATGAGATCGAGCGTACGACAAGGAGGCTTAGAGCCGAGAGAAGACTTGCTATAGAGGAAGGTTATATGACCACTCCGAAGACACCAGAGGAGTTGGCAGCACGCATGGCTATGCTTGTCTCTATCCGAGATAGGCTATGGCCTACGACTACTTCTACTACCTCGTCCATTGTGATGCCGGAGTTGGCTGCGGAAAAGAACTTCGAGCTTAAAACGGAACTTGTGGTGATGATGCAACAAGACCCATTTCATGGGAACTCCCAAGAGAACCCACACTACCATCTACAGTTGTTCTTGTCCAAATGTGCTACTTTTCAGATGCCCGGCGTGCCGGCCGACGCTATTCGACTACGCCTCTTCCCATTTACTCTTCGAGACAAAGCATTGTATTGGTTGAGGATGTAAGCTGAGGGGATCTTTACCACATGGGATGAGTTGGCGAGCGCATTTGTTAACAAATTCTATCCACCATCCAAGACCATCAAGATAAGAAGCACGCTCATGTCCTTCAAGCAAGGACCTCAGGAAACTCTATTTGAGGCATGGGAGCGTTTCAAAGATCTCCAACATCAATGCCCCCATCACAGTATTGAAGCATAAGAACTCGTGCATATCTATTACAACGGATTGCAACCGGGCACCAAGCAAATAATCGATGCAACCGCTAATGGAGCTATTTTGTCTAAGACGCCGGATGATGATACTGCCATACTCGAGGAGATGGCCTCGAATAACCAACAATGGGGTAATGAGAGAGGATATTCTTCGTCATCCTTGAAGCCGACAAGTATATTTGAGGCAAAGGCCGTAGCGGAGCTATCTACAAAGTTCGATTCTCTCCACAAGGTAGTGGAGAGATTGGAGAAGTTGATTAGTGAACCGCATGGGGCCCCCACCCTTTCTACACTGGGGGAAAACATGAGCGATTGGCAAGACCAAGCTCAAGTTATGTTCATTGGAGGAGAGCAAGGAGAGGGAGCTATAGAGCAAATTCAATATGTTGCGGGAAACACCGGTTATTGGGCACACCCGGCCACGAGAAATGACCCAGGATTTTCATATGCTAATAATGATGGAGCCTTGTATCCACCACCGCAACAACCTCAAGCTCGGCCTCCACAACAACCACAATACCAACCGAGAGGGCCTCAATAATAAAACTTCCAACCGAGGTAACAAGTGGGACCATATAGACCTCCGGATACAATCAAGAGTGGAGAGCACCTAATCCACCACAAGCACCGTCGAGGTCGGACCATGAAGCAAGGGTTGATGAGTTCATTGCCGAACAAAAGAAGGTAAATGCTAGATTGACGGCCCAACAAGACTCTCTCAACACCATCGTAGCACAATTATCGGAGCAACTAGCATTGCTCAATAAGAATACTCAACAATTGTCGGCTCAACCGGAACCAAACCCACAGAGCAATACTGGCCACATCAATGCGGTGGTGGCAGTAACTACTAGGGACAGGAAGGACACTACCCCCGCCATGATTCAAAACAAGGGGCCGGGGGAAGAAATTTTGGATGGCAAGGAGCCGGTTAATGAGGAGGAGTGCCTAAAAGAGCCAAAAGACGGTGAAAATTCTGAAATTGTAAAGCCACGAGAGGAGCGCAACTATATGCCACCGGTACCCTTCCCACAACGGTTGGCAAGGGCAAAGATTGAGAAGCGGCTCGCCAAATTTCTAGAGTACTTGCGAGGAGTGAGCCTAAATATTCCTTTCTTGGACGCTATTGTAGAAATCTCGTCTTATGCTAAGTTCCTAAAAGACTTAATTACGGGAAAGAAGCGGAAGGAGAAGATAATGCTCACCGAACAAGGTACATGGTTTACCTGGAAGAAGAAGGAGCCTACAAAATTTAAAGATCCAGGAAGCTTCTGCATTCCTTGTACACTTGGAGGAGTCCCTCTACAAAGAGCTTTGGTAGATTTGGTAGCAAGCGTGAGCCTAATGCCCATAACAATGTTTAAGAAATTGAATACGGGGACCGACCTAAAGCCGACAGATATGAGAATACAAATCGCGGACGGTCGGGTCACTAGGCCGATGGGAATTGCGGAGAACGTACCGCTCCAAGTACCGGGAGGAATTTGCTTGCCGTGCGACTTCGTGGTAATGGATATCAAGGAGGAGGGCGATACGTCGCTAATTCTTGGACGCCCCTTCTTGGCCACCGCCGGCGTGATAGTTGACGTGAGAGAGGGCACCTTGTCTTTGAACGTCAAAAACATTGAGGTCGAGCTTCACATCCTTAAGGCAATGAAGCACATGCCTTGGATGGAGGAGTCGATTACGTGACCTCCTCGATGAGGTCATTGATGATGCTATGCCATATGCTATCGGCGTCTTGCACGATGATGGCTTCGAATAAGGGCAATCTTCTAAAGACGGCGAGATGTTGGGAGACCCAACGGATCATTCTATGGTTGATGACAAAGACGATGCTGATGTCGCAAGAATTAGAGAGCTATGTAAGCTCTCCATGGCAAAGAATTTGAAGAAAGCTCCGGATAAGAAATTATTGCCTCCGGTAAAGAAAAAGGACGGTAAAAGCTCAAGCTTGGGGGAATCGTCCCCCATTACCACCCATGATGAAGGGGAGCCGAGGAACGCCTATGAACATCAACAAATAAATCCAAGTGGCCTTCCCGGCAAATTTGACGTGCGCATCTCACATGCGCCGAACATCGACCATTAAACGAGTATCCTAAGGGGTCGAGCTCAAGACCTTAAACGAGCACTTGTCGGGAGGCAACCCGATGGTTTTATCTTATTTTTAGTTGAATTTTTTATTTTATTTTTGTTCTAAATCTTTGTTAGTGTTTAGAGTCAAGAGTCGATGAAAATCATGACAACGGGCTCTATTTTTTCATGACAGGAGATGGAGAACAAGGAACCATTTGAATGGAGGATGACCATAGCAAAGAAGAGCACTCCAGGAATGCGCTCAGGCCTCAGGAGAAGGAAGGAACTGACGGGGAGAAGAAAAACAGAAAGTAGACGAAAAACAGAGAGCTGGAGCTGAAATTTACAGCCCACTCGGCTGAGTGACATTGTCATTCGGCCGAGTGAAGACCCTACTCGGCCGAGTAGAGTACTGATCAGGGAAGACTCTGAAAACCACTCTCTGTATTTTATATGCCACTCGGTCACGTGACTTTGTCACTCAACCAGTGAATCAGCTACTTTCAGTGCTCAAAAAGCTCTGAGTGGACTTGCCACTCGGCCAAGTGACATTTGTCCACTTATCCGAGGGGTAAGATGTACTCGCCCGAGTCGCAACTTTTGCGAGAAATTTTGAAATTTTTCTAAAACTGTGCCACTCTGCCGAGTGAACGTGTCACTCGGCCGAGTGACTTATCCTTTATAATTGAAACGACGCGGGCTCAAATCCCAAAACTCAAAAATTCCCAAAATTTCCCCGAGCCTATTCGACTTTCCCCGTAGTCACCCAAGCCAACCCCGCCTTCGCCCGAGCCACCCTGACCCGTCGGCCGAGTCGTCGCTCCCCATCGCCGACCCACGCCTGCCGCCGCCGCTTGCGATGCGTTCCTCGCCACCGTTCCTCCTTCTTTGAATTCTATTTCGCCCTTTTTCTCCCAATCTCTGATCCATAAGCCCCATTAAGCCCCGAATCAAAATTAATCTCTATATATATCTATTATCTCCGATATTCTCCCATATATATTGATATTCATTGCTGATTTGTCTATTTGTGTTTCAGGCTAGCTTGGGGGAGATACATGAGCCGATTAGGAGCTTTTAGGAGGATGCCATTATCTGCACGCATCCACCGCTTGCACTTGTGTCGTGTTCGAGTACACTCGTTTCTCATTTACAGCACTTCGCATTTGGGTGAGCACTTTTCGCGGCTCACATGCTGCCCTGCATTAGGTCGCGCACGCGGGCGCCCGCCTCGAAGCGGAAGAGGACCAGCGAGCCTGGCTCCTCTTCCGCTAAATCAGACTCCCCTCCACCTAGCCCGCCACCACCCACACTTCTGCCTCCTACCGCACCTATCCCACCACCACCTGCACAGCCCGCCCCCGCGTTCGACACGCTGGGCATTACGTTCAGAGATGACGCACACCGTGCCAGATTCGAGCGTATCGCCCATCATTCGATCGTACCCACTAGGTTCGTGCACCTAGCAGACTTTGAATGCCTAGGGGTACTCGAGGGGCTACTCCAGTTGTATGACAACGTGGGGTGGCGTGACTTTTTGTCGGTGTCAGCGGACACCTATATCCGGCCGACACTAGAGGTTCTGAGTTCTATTGCTAGGACTCCTGAGGGTTGCTCTTTCCTAATGATGGATCGTGGGTGTGAGGTCACTCTCGACATGCTCCGAGCCTACTTTCAATGGCCCCTAGTTCCGAACCCAGACCGTGCCTATAGTCCCATGCACATCCCACCGTCGTCATTCGACACACACGCCTTCTGGACACGTATCACAGGATCTCCTCTCGCCTTTGACCCTAGCTGGGCCAAGGCCTCCGCTATCCTCCACCCATGCCTTCACATTGCACAGCGTCTCATGGAGACCACTTTCCTAGTGAGGTATGAGCCGGGGACGATGTCGACCCCTGAGCTTTACATGCTCTACGGGATGACTCGTGCGCGAGCCCTCGAGAGACGTGGTGTCACGCCCCGCTTCCCAAAAGTACGGAGGCGAAGCGTGCCTAAGGCCCACTTAGGCCGGAGCTGAGAGCCCAGACCCAATAAGCGTCTGTGGTATCCCAAAACGAAGGAACAGGTCCCTGCAAGTTAGTACGGAACAACAAAAGTACTGATAAGAGATATAATTTTATTTTATTCCAAATATAACATCCAAAGTACTAAAAGTCTAAAACGCCCGAAGGGCTACAACAGCAGAAAAAGAAACTACTGGTGCAAGCACCCAACCTAGTCAAGGAACAAAAGGTGCTACACACCCCAATCTAAACTGGGAAAGAAACTCTGGATCAGCAACGAGAGGCCTCTAACTCTGGTCCTCCTCTGGGTCGTACTCCGGATCAACGTCCTCTAGCTCGCCGTCTGCTGGAAAGTCCGCCTTGTCGACGTACTCCGGCTCAACACCTGACGTACAGCACCAAAGAAGGAAACTGTACGTCAGGTAAAGTCTATAAAAAGTGGTCAGACTCTACTGCAAGTGTATCAACTTTTAGACAACGAGTTACTGGTTGATTAGCATGTTGGGGTTATAACTGAGTAACAAAAAGAAGTAACGCATCAGGAAAGTAAAGCGTAGCAAGTAGTATTCGTAGCGTGTGCTACCAACTACGGGACTAACCTATAGATGTCAAGACAAGTCGGGACGTGATGGGACAAGGCAAGACAAGACAAGTGAGACACGAAAGGGTTCACGCCTTACGGTTCGAGGGGGATCAGACCCTCTTGCCGTACACACGCTCAACCCAACCCCAAACCCCAAGTATGACAAGACAAGACAATCATGACAAGGGATCACTCGCTCTAGCTTGGCAAGTGCTCTATTGCCCTCTGGGCTGTGTATCACGATAAGGGATCACTCACTCTAGCTTGGTAAGTGCCCTATTGCCCTCTGGGCTGTGTATCAGTACAAGGGATCACTCTCTCTAGCTTGGAGAGTGCCCTATTGCCCGCAGGCTGTGCAAGATGGGACGGGACGTGACAAGACGGGAAGGGTTATTCTAGGGTGTCCACACACATGCACACACATGATAGCCATATGATGTCAAAAGTTGTTGTTGTCAGGCTCAGACTTCGTCGTCAAGTCTGAGCCGTCAAGGGTCGTCTCGGACGCTATCATTTCACGTCCGGTTCTATTTGTTCACAGTTATCAGTCCTAACCAACTAAGGCCTAAGCACGGCCGAAAGTGCAAGTGGGATACACTTGCCTGTGGTGGCGAGTGCGTCGTCCGTCCGGGGCATCTCGTCCAGTCGTCGCGTCTGCGGTAGTCCATCTGAAACAGTGTCACGGCAACGGTGTCAGGTCGCGTTTTCAGTAAAACCTATTTAGAGTTCGTTTCTAGGTTGGACATGGCTACCCTAATAGTCACAAGTCAAAAGTGTCCGTTCAGCCTATCCGACGATTCTATCCTATGTGCACAGTCCAAAAAGTCCAATCTTCGATCTACTGTTTCACAACGTTTTAAGGGAGCAGAAAATAAATTTAGTTGCAGTTGTCCGATTTTAGTTAGGTTTTTAGTTTTGCTACGGGTGGGTTGTGCTACGAATTTCGGGTACCAACCTGATCTGACGGTCACGTGCAAGCTTTGATGTCGGATCTGAACAACGGATCACGTCGTCCTCACTCTGTTTCCTCGACTGCAAGTAGCGCAACAAGAGGGAATCGTCAGATCCTAGATGATAGCAAGTGGCGTACTTACTAATCTGCTAGAAACAATATTATAGTATTAAATTATTAGCACTACATCAGTTTATTATGTCTAACCATAACATCATCAGTTTTTACATAGGTTATATGCATCAAAACTATTCATATAGTTAACACTACCTATACTCTACCTAGTTAACAGATATGCATGGGCTCCCCACTTACAGTTGACGGAAGGGGGGTTCGTCGGCAGCCTGCGGATGGCGGGCGACGACTGAGGGGATGAGCGTGGCTGAGATCTGGTCAGGGTCGCGGCTGACGGAGAAGCGTGCGGCAGTACAGCGGCGGTTGCGAGGCTACGGGTGATCGGGATCGAGAGCTGTGCGGCGATCGGGAGTCGCCGGCGTGCAGAGCGGTGCTGCAGGCGGGCAGTGCGGCTGTAGGGGCAACGGAACGCAGCAGGCGGCCGCTACGATGAGGCCGTGGAGGCGGTGCATGCACAGCAGCTGGGTGTCACAGTGGTGGGCGCGGCTGCGTGCGCTGGGGGTCGTGAGCCGAGAGAGAGAGAGAGAGAGAGAGAGAGAGAGAGAGAGAGAGAGAGAGAGAGAGAGAGAGGTCGGGGAGAAAAATGTTGAAGGGGGGTGGCAGCTGCAAAGCTAACCCTAGGTTTAGTTTTTGAACGTGAAAGGGTTTTAGGGTTTAATAATATTAAATAGATTAGAGGTGATATTTAGCTATAAGATTATAGCTAAATGGGAAAAGGTAAGGTGGAGATTAAAGAGATAGCGGGTGTAATTTGGGGTAAGTCTAGGGGAGATTAGAAAAATAGTTTAGGAAAGATATAAAACAGATTAATAGGAGATTTAGCCAGATTTGGCTAACAATTCAAATTTGAATTGATTGGGAAAATCGACGGTCGAGATTTATCCGCGCGATATCTCTCAAATCGGACGTCAGAAAAATAATCCGAAAATACCGGGACGATCGTGGAGACAAGACACACAGATCTACGGATCCTGATCATGCGTAATGCCTACCAAAAATTTACGTAAAATTCGGAACGGCGTTTTAAGCCAAATGACTAAAACGCCCCAATCAATTCGACGTCGTTTTGCGAGAAAACGAGCCGTGAAATGACGTTCCCAAAAATTACTATAAATTTCTACCCTCCCAAACGATCACAACGGCATATCACAGAGCATATGCCGGAAACCAGAAATAGCCAAATAAAATACGTGCACGATAAAACACGTGCACGTAGAAAATCCATAAGGTCAGAAAGCAACCGTTACACGTGGAGACGTCTTACTCCCTGCCACTCGGATTGACATAGCTAGTTGGTACTTGGATCGCATCGTTATCTCTGTCGGCGTCCGGACGCCTATCTGTTGCGGCGGTCTCATTACTCTTTTGGCTCCCATGTGCTGAGTTGACCATCTAGCCGGTTTGCTTAGACCCACGGGCCCCACTTCTCTTTCCATAGATGTTATGGCCCGGATGAGGATGCTACGCACTCATGGTCAGCACCACTGGGTGTGGCTTCACGGTCCTTTTGGCGCTGGTTACATGGTTCTCCCGAGCCCCGCACGGACCCATATTGGACCCACTGGTGGGGAGTGGATTCCAGCGATGGATCTCCTCATCCCAGCTGCTTACGTGCTAGAGCCTGAGGGTGCTCAACAGGAGCCCCTCCTTCCACCCCTGGACCCAGAGATACCTCAGCCTGTACCAGATCTATCTGCACCTCCTGACACCTCTGTCCACACTTCTGTCAGTGTCGGAAGTACACTTGCTGAGTCCACCACCACCACCACCTCGGTGCCGATGTCCATCGACCCCATTTCTGCTGTGAGCCCTGAGCGTCCCACCACCATTATTGAGAGCGGCGAGCCCTCTTTTGCCTCCGCAGTGGAGACCCTTTCCACTTTCTTATTCTCGACCCCTGGGGAGTCATTTTCTGCACACTCCACAGCCTCCCTAGTCGTCGACCCTTCCGTCTCCACTGCAGCCGTCTTCACCGAGAGTGTCATAACGTTTGTCCCCATTTCTGTGTCACCGACCTCTCTGTCCTCCTCGCCATCTGTCACCGTTTTAGCCTCTGCTGCTGCTTCTTCTTCTTCCACCATTTCTGCGTCTCAGCCTCCCACAGAGGCTGAGCGTCTTTTTGTGTGCACAACACCACAGCCCCACCAGGTAGTCACACCAGTTATTTACGGTAGCCGTGCGAGGTAGCCCCGTTCCTCACCTGTTCGACCCTCTGACCCACCTCCCCCCGACACCCTAGTTCATCACCTGCGTGCTCTAGAGGGGGCAGTTAGTGGACTCATAGGAGATTTTCGGGCTCTCTCCGCTACCGTCAGTGCTGTACAGTCTCGCGTCGCTTTACTTCCTCGTATTCAGACTAGCCTGAACCATATTCTTGCGTGACTGTCACAACCACCACCTTCCACCACCCGTACCACCACCCAGCATCCGCCGCCACCACCTCCACCACAGGACGGTGCTGGTGCCCCACCACCCACCTAGGCATACACTTGATGCCTCTCTCACTTTTGCCGATGCTAGGCTGGATATTTTCTGCCCGCTGATTTTGCACCCCTCCTCCATACACATTTTGTTCACTTTTTGATCATATCTGTCTATATCATTTTGGGAGAGAGGAGGTATTTTTGGGGACACTTATATTGCACCATTTTGATCTCTGCTGCACCACTTGCATCTCTGCATACATCTTTTGCATACCCATCTCACTTTCTTTTATTTACATCCTTATCATGCATGCATCCTCACCCGCCCCACCCGTGCCACACTTTGCACATTGAGAACACTGTGCAGTTTAGCTTGGGGGGGTGAGTGTCTCACGCACTTTTCATTTTTTCACTTTTACTTTTATTTTTTCCACCTTTCTTTGTTTTGCACTTATTTTCACCCACTTTTTCATTTTTTTTTCTCATGCATCACGTTTTCTTACTTTTCATGTGTGCTGCATATATATAGCAGTTCTTTCTTTTCCTTTATCTTTATTTCTTTTATCCTTTTGGCTAGAGATGAATTTTCTGTGATGATGATGACGTGGAATTAGCTTATCTCTATATGCATATTATCTTGTCATGCCATCGTTTTTATTTCAGATATCATATGCCATACTTGCTATGCATTCAAGGTAGTAACCCGCACCTTCATTATATGAATGTGAATGAAATTCTGCTATTAGCTGAGTCTGATGATTTATATTGTATACTCTTCATAAAAAACACACCAAGCTTCACACATTGATTGCCTATATTTGGAATACTTCTTTGTTATCTGATATCACTTCTTATTGCATGAAAATTGTACGCTTCACTTTCAGGTTGATTGAATGTATGCTATGTTGATATAACTGGATTAGTTTACTTTCTGAGATCAAACTGAGTAGATTACATTACTCTGTTGAAAGTTCTCGTGCTTATTCTATAGAGTGAACTGAGCGTTGCATACTTTTCTTTCTCCACATATCTTGAGCATTATTCTATATTTAAAATCATTGGTGAATCTCCCTTTAGGGAATCTTGCATTGGCATATCCCTTTTGCTATAAAAGTCCATGCTCCAACACCCAAAATCAAAAAGAAAAAAAATACATGTATATCTCTCTATCTTTTGGTTTGGGATCCTTATTGTATATATTGATTGAAAAAAAAGAGAGAGAAAAAGAGAGAGAAAAGAAACACATATATGATCCCATTTCAATTCTTTTTTCTTCCCTCTTTTTTTATTATTGGAGCTTCAAAATGGGGAAAGTCTTATAGATTTATTTGATGCCACCACGATTATAGATATGCTTGGGGGAGAGGATCCAATGATGTGTGAGAGAGTGACTACTTGTCTGTGCATGACAACCTAAGCTAGGTAATTTTCTATACTCGGTGAGATTCCTAAAAGTTTTACGAAGTCTAGGAATTGAAACTTAGCATGCATTTCATGATAACCACTCCTTTCCACTCTTATTGCTTCATATTGTGTGATACCTCTTATACTCCAAATAGAAAGCTATCAATTGAAAAGTGTGTGGTCTATGATTATGTATATTACTTTAAATGCTTCAGACGATGCTAATTCTAGGACGATTTCATATTTCATATCGTTTTGATATTGTTGGGTTTCTATATTGAATGCATCCATATATGATCATGATATCGAGCTAAAAATCTTTGGCAAGTTTTTATTCGCTGTATGCTATTTGAGTAAGCAAGTCCACGTCCTGAGAAAATGATCTAGCACCTCCCTCTTTTTTCTTTTCCATCTTCTTTTTCCTTTTTCCTTATCTTTATCTTCCTGGTTCGCATTTTACTCATCTTCCTCGAGGACGAGTAAGAGGTAAGTTTAGGAGATTTTGATCGCTCATTATTTTACACATTTTTTCTACATGTTTTCATGTCATTTCAATCGCCCATATTGTGTTTTCCACGATTATTCGACGATATCGCGTTGCTTTTCACTATTTCTTGTTTTTATCGTATTTCAGGAGATATGGAGCGATTTGGAGCGAATATGAGATCAAAGGATTTTCACGTACATTGGAGCATCACCGACAGCTTATTTGAGGAGTTAACAGTGCTAGAGGATGAGTGAAAGAGGAAGGAATTCGATAGAATCGACGAGGAGGCGAGGAGGAAAAGAAAAGAGCCCAGATACAGCTCACTCGGCTGAACAGCCAGTTCACTCGGCCGAGTGAAGAAGTGTACTCGGCTGAGTGAAATGGATACGCATAGCCAATTTTCAGAGTTCACTTGGCTGAACAAGGAAGTTCACTCGGTCGAGTGAGAAAGCTCACTCGCCCGAGTGGAACAGGGATTTTCTTCCAAGAAGAGGCCAAGTTACTGGAAATTTTGAGAAGACCCACTCGGCTGAGCAAGATTGCTCACTCGGCCGAGTGAAGAAGCCAACTCGCCCGAGTCAGTCAGAGCGACAGACCCTCGAAACCCCCAGACTTTCTGTCTTTTATTGGGTCTGTCACTCGGCCGAGTGACATAGGTCACTCGGCCGAGTGACGCTGTCCGACTGCTATGCAAATTGGGATTTCTGGGCTGCGCAGGGGCAATTCTGCCAGGATTTTTTGGACGAATTTGGCTTGTATTTAAACCTAGTTTTATCCCTAGTTTTAGAAGAGACTTCTATTATTTTTTGACGGCTATTCCTTTTTAAATCTCAGCTGGAGATCATAGGCGACAATTTTGGTTTGTTCTTTCTTGCTAAAACTCTTATTTTTATGAATTGTCTCTTCTCTACAATGAATTGTGCTATGATCCTATTCTTTATTTTTGAATTTCCATGATGATTTGTGAGTAGTTTCGTCGTTCTATGGCTTGGGGATGAACCCTATGGACCCGATCTTTGAATTGTGATGAATGAATAGAATTGTTGCTAGGATTGAAGAAAGGTTAGGTTGTGATTGATTTATTACGAGTAGCTAGGAATTTCCATCGATTGAGATTTGCAAGAGATTGGATCCAAATCGATGGAAAGGCCTATATATTTGATTTAGTTTTATAATTGAAATTCTCTAGATTTGGTTTGCAAGAGATTGGACCAAAGCTAGGATTTTTATTATAAATCTATACTAATATTCGTTTGCAAGAGATTGGACGAATATGAACTATCATAAACTAGGTCGTAGCTTGAGTTTGTATGAGAGTGGGCTCGAGTTACGATTGGACGATGATGTCGATCTTCACGCTAGTGGCTTAGGTTAGGGTTTGCACGAGAGTTGGCCCTAATATAGGTTGCTATAGACCAGCAATAGCGAGAGAGCATGAGCTTGGTTCTACATTAAGTTGCGACTAGTTCACCTACATTCAAGCTTTGCAACATTGATATTCATGATCCACAAGGATGAGTGAAGGTCCGTAGTGGGGATTTCCTATCCCTAGACGCTTTATTATATTGAATTCTATTTGCTATTTGAACGATTGTGACATTACCATCAAAACTATTCTTATTCCATCAATAGCTAGGTGATCAAAGTAAGATACTGTCAATTGTCCTCCATGTGTTTGATATCCGCTCGCCACTACACCGTGCGCTTGCGGTAAAACTACAGTCGTTTTCCAGGTGTATATCCGGGCGCAATCAGTAGCACGTTAGTAGCATATACCTCCTCTTTTGGGCCTTCATCGTATGTGAGCTCGACAATAAAGTCGACGAAGGCCTGTCCTTTGATGGCGGTCCTCGACTTGAACTGGATGTCGAATTCGCTTTGCTCAACCCCTATTTGGTCATTCTCCCTGAACGATCAAGCCTTTTTAGGGTTGTTCTGGAGGAGTGTCGATGAGGACCAGGATGGTGTGCCCTTGAAAGTACGATCACAACCTCCTCGCAGATTGGATCAGCATGAAATCCATCTTCTTTATCCCCGAATAGTTGTTCTCCGTGCCTCGGAGAACCTGACTGATGTAGTAGATGGGTCATTGTACCCCCGATTCTTCTTTGACGAGTGCAGAGCTTACAGCCTCCATGGTGGCGGCCAGATAGATGATGAGTTGGTCACCTTTATCTGGCTTGGTCAGGAGTGGCGGACTGCAAAAGTACTCCTTTAACTCGGATAAAGCCTTCTTGCAGTCTGCATCCCACTCGATGACTCTTTTGCCACTCGATGCGGAGGTTATCTCCTTCCTCAGCACTTTGAAGAATGGCAACGACCTCTCGGCTGACTTAGACAAGAATCAGCCCAAAGCCGCTATTCTATCATTTAGCCTTTGGAGTTCTCTGAGGGTTGAAGGCTCCTTTATCGTAATGATTGCAACGATCTTGTCGGGGTTGGCCTCAATCCCTCGATTTGTCAGCATGAAACCGAAGAACTTCCCCGACCGAACCCGAAGGTACATTTGGCAGGGTTCAATCGAAGGTTGTATCACCGGATCTTTGCGAATATCTCTCGGAGATCTGCAATGTGATCTGTCGGCTTTTTCGACTTGACCAACATGTCATCGACGTATACTTCTAGGTTTCGACTGATTTGAGCCTCAAAGACTCCATCTATCATGCGTTGGTAAGTAGCACTTGCATTCTTCAAACCAAAAGGCATTTTGGTGTAACAGAAAATACCTCGATCAGTGATGAAAGAAGTTTTCTCTTCATCCTCAGGTGCCATCTGGATCTGGTTATATCCTGAGAATGCGTCCATGAAGCTGAGGAGCTCATAGCCGAAGCATGGTCGACCAGATGGTCCATTCGTGCAGGGGTAACTATCCTTTGGGCACGCTTTGTTGAGGTCTGTGAAGTCGACACACATCCGCCATTTGCCGTTCGCCTTCTTCACCATCACGACATTCGAGAGCCATTCAGGATATTTGACTATTCGAATGACTCCTGCTTCTAGACATCGATCCACTTCTTCGATCGCAACCTTCATTTTTTTCACCCCCCATGTTTCTCTTCTTTTGCTTTATGGGTCTGGAAGTCGGGTCGACCTCTAGCTTGTGGGATATTACCTCAGGGTCGATGCCGGACATATCCTTCGACGACCAGGCAAAAATGTCTGCATGCTCTCTCATGAGAGCGGTCAACTGTTCCCTTAGGTCGAAAGGGACCAACGATCCAATAGAGACAGGTTTTCCCTCTTCTTTAGAGATTCGGATATTCTCCGTTTCTTCGACTGCTGCAGGCCAGCGATCTTTACCTTGGGGATTGATTGGGTCTTCCTCCTCGATCCTCCTTAAAGCAGTGGACAGTGTACAGCATGTCCGTGCCTATTTCTGATTCCCTCTTGCCTTTCCGACTCCCTCGGGGGTCTGGAATTTGATTATATGATGCAAAGTTGAGACCATCGCATCTATAGCGTTCAATAGTGGTCTTCCGATGATTCTGTTGTATGCCGAGTTGATCTTCACCACCATGAAATTGGTCAGGCGAGTGATTTGTCGAGGATACATGTCGAGGGTCACCGGTAGGGTAATGATGCCTGCTATTGGGTTGGAATGTATGGTGAATCCCACCAGGGGTCCCGAACAAGGCATTAACTCCACAGATGACAACCTCATCTTGTCCAACGTAGTGAAGAAGAGTATGTCGCACGAGATTTCGGTGTCGACTAGTAACCTTTTTACGGCGATCTCCTTGATGGTAGCCGTGATGATGACGGAATCATCATGCGGTAGTTTCACACCCTCTAGATCTTCATCCGAGAAGGAGATAGGAGGCGTAGAATCCCTGGGCGCTTGTAACGCCACAATCCCCAGGATACCCGGGAAGTACGAATCCGTCCTAGGTATTTCCGAAGATGCGGGTATGAAAGAGAAAGAAGGGAAGAGACGGAATACAACAAGGAAGATGCAGGTCCACTGTGCACTGCAGGGGTAGTACTTGTAATGTTCCCATATTTAAACAACCAAGACAAAGCACAAAAGGAACTAAAACCAACGACTACAAATACAACTGCACAGAGAAAAATAGGCAAACACTGTATTTATATGTGACAATCTAATGTACATCAAGTTATACATTCATCAAGTACATCAGCCACTAGCCCAAAACATACCCCCAAGAAACCCAAAAGTACATGGTCTCTCATGCTCATCTCGCACCCAACCCACACCTCATACTCTGACAACTCCAAGTCCTCCTACCAGCTGCCTCCAACTCCACTCCACCTAAAAACCACAAGATGGAGCACGTCAAAGCATGTCCAAATAGGAAACCCAACTCGTACATATAAATATTAATTTGGAGAAAGTTGTTTCAATCACAAATAATACAAAGTACAAAAGGTAAGGAAAGTTACAGAGGTAAGGAAAGTAGGAATCACACATTGCTTTAATCACACATGGCACGAAAGGAACCACAGTCACAACAGCAGGCAAAAGAAGTAAGAAACACACATCAGAAACGTAAAGCAATTAAGTGTTTAATTAAATATCATTTGAAAACCTGGGTGTGTCGTTGAATATGAGGAACTGGACTCCACCCCAAGGTGGGACGGCAGAGAGCACCCGCCAGTGGTACACGAGCACTGTTTCCTTAACGGGGCCTCTCACTCCACCCATACCCTCCCGCATCGGAGTGCGAGTGAGAAAAACTCCACAACATCACAAAACCTCGTACCCGAAACTGAGCAAGGCACGACAAATACCACAAGTACCCGAAACTGAACAAGGTACATAATACAACATCACAACACAGTCCAGTCCTCATACCCTACCAGTACCCAGTTCTCTCCCAACCCCTTTTCTAGGGTGCTCATCTGCCGTGTGGCAGACCGGGATATCCCTATTCTTTATTAGCTTTCAGTCAGGTGAGCAAACATACAACAATTAGAGAATGATATTTAAGCTACATTAAGGCCACATACAAGTGACATAAGGGAAACAACGATGCTAGCATATTAGAGTTGCACTTAGATTAACAAGGCATGGACCATTTTCCATAATAAAACATGAACATGAATTTTAGGGACTAAAATGCATTTAAAATGTAAGGACTAGCGTACAACATGATACTTTATGGAATGAAAAGGCCAAAAGCAACGTGAACCATTGTACCTAAGACTTCATTGTGTGATTAGAGATTAACAAGTCACATGGATCATTAACCATAATGCATCGTTTGTGATTAAAGAGTAGTAATCATGGCTTTATTTTCATTATGGAACTAAGGAACATGGACTTTTGTTAGTAACATGAACTTTACTATACAGTAACTTGAACTTTATTAGAGAGCAACATGCATCACTAGTAATCAACATTATACTTCATTATGGGACTAAGAATAGCATGCAACATGACCCAATTTCCCTAAAGCATCATTATGAAATTAAGGACTAGCATGTAGCATAACCCATCTCCATGCATCATGAACTTCTCATCAACAACCATACAACGTCATTGTAGTTCACTTACAAATTGCCACAAACCTTCTCCATAAACATACACCAATTTCCATTACACCAACAATTCTCCAAAACATGAACATGAATTCCATTAGGGATATCTTGCAACATAGACCATTTCCCATGGAATATCCATAATCATCATCCATTCAACACTTTGATACAATCTTAAGCAATTGTTCATCAGAATGTAACATTAAAATATACTAACTGTACCTTAATTACAAGCTTAAAAATTTACCAACATTAAAATTCTACATGAAATAATAACATTTAACACAAGTTTATGTCTACATAAAAACAACTACTAACTTTGGCAAATTCCACAACTTGAAATAAAATACAAATAAGAAATGAACCAAAATGAAAGTTGAATTAATAATACAACTAAGAAATTAAAATGCAACTAGAGTGCAACTTGAATTAAAGTGCAAGTTTAAAATGTGAACTAAAATGCATCTTGAATTAAAATGCAAGCTTAAGAAATGTACTAAAATGCAACTTGAATTAAAATGCAAGCTTAAGAAATGAACTAAAAGGCAACTAGAATTAAAATGCAAGCTTCTAACAAATTTCATTAAGGAAATTGAATGAAGATGCAAGCTTTAGTAGTTACATGCAACTTGAGAGGAATTTCTTAAGGTCTACCATGAAAAATTCATCCATTTAAGGACTAATTATGGCACTAGCTTAAGAATGCTAACTTTAGTTAACTTAACCATAAAAGATCCCATCTTTGGCTCAAATATGGCATGTTACCTAATAAAGATGTTAACTTTATAAGAGTTAATGGTAAATCTATGTTTAAAAATGTTACCTTTAATAATGATACCTAAAAGTTTAACTTGAATATGCAAGCTTTGGCATGAACATGGCATATTGTTTAAGAAAGATACTAACTTTCACTTGGATTTCAAATAAAAATTACACCTTTCTTACTAATTCAACCACTACAACAAACCCTAATTAATATTTAGAGCACAAAGTTAGGAATCCTACCTCATTGCAACTGTGATGAAATCTTCTCTTCCTACTCCTCCTTCTCTCTCTTCTTCTCTTTTCCTTTCTCTTTCTTTTTTCCTTTCCGTTTCCTTTTCTTTTCTTTCTTTTTCTTCTTTCTTTCTATCTCTTTTATCTTTTTTTAAAGGGGAGGAATTCGGCCATAATGGGAAGAAAAGGGGAGAGAGAGAAAAATAAAAAAGAAAATGAGGAAGAAAGAAGAAGAAGAATGTAGGAGGTTTAAGAAATAATTAATTAAATATCTCTTCTTCTAGAATCCTCTCTTAATTACAAGTTTGCTATCCCTTTACACATGTCATCTTGCTTTACACACACTCCCATACTTAATTACAAGTTTGCCCTTCTACTATGCATACACCCCCACTAATTACAAAAATTGCCACTAACCACATCCCTTTTCACACTAGCCTCCTTACATAAACCCATTTCCTTTACACACCCTCTCATTCTACACATATACCAATTTAATTACTAAATGCCCACCACTCTACACACCCATCCACTATACCCATAAACTATAATTTAAATACAATAATGCCATCCCTAATCATGGCATGCCATAATACAATAATGCCATCACTACTACTAATAACACCATTCTAAGATAGCATGCCATAATAATAACGAACAATAATATCAATAAAAACAATAATCACTAATCATGGCATAACAACAACAACAATAATACTATACACAATCAAGTAGTTACCCATGTATTCCTACAATACACTACACAATACACAAAAATAGACATGCCCTACGTATATGGCACTAGGGCCATTACACTCTACCCACCTTAAAAATAAAGTCCGTCCTCGGACTTTCTAGTGCTTTCCAAGGCTAGGGCTCGTGTTAGGTATACTTACGGCCCCACTAAGAACTCACACACATACATATGTGCATACACAAGCCATATAGCCGTACATGTGCATACATATTTACAGTCATCATAGAATATATATAGCGACTAGATGGGCACTACATCCATATTTAAGGACACACCGATACCAACATTGTGTACATGTATACATTCAGAAGCACGCCTACCTAGCCATACAATAACTAAGTGTTAATTAAATACCCATCGATCTGGGTACACACACAATATATATATATACATATACATACATACTAAATACAAGCATACCATCCATTCCGTTTATACCAGCACACGTGCCATTCATCATGTCAGATGTATAGACACATACATATGACATACCTATAGAAGCACATACGTATAGACATTATGTCAGACACAAACGTATAGCTGTATAGATAATCTACAGTATATATCTATAGCTATATAAACACACCCATTCATCGACCCACATACAACGCAACCGTGACTACATAGGTGCTACGTATAAGGGATATACAAACATTCATCCAAGAAAATGATCACTCCTTAATTTACACTTTTTTCCCGCATGTTTGCATGCCATTTAGATCGCTCAAATCATGTTTTTCACGATATATCGACGATATTGCGATGCTTTTCACGATTTGTTGTTTTTGTCGTATTTCAGGTGATTTGGAGCGATTTGGAGTGATCCCGAGATACGCCTACTCCAGAGTGTCACCGATGACTTCCCCGAGGGGTATTTTGCTGTTGGAGAGGAGCGGAAGAAGAAAGAACGTCGCAGGAGCGACGAGGAGGCCAAAACAAGCTGTTTGGGCATTTTTGGTGTCTCACTCGGCCGAGTGAAGGAGTCACTCGGCCGACCAGCGAGACACCGCTCGGCCGACCGGATCGGACACGTTTTATGTGTGCATTCGGCCGAGCGTCGGAAGCCACATCGGTCGAGTGACGAGACCCCGTCCGCCCGAGTGGCACTCAGACGAAGCCCATCAAAAATCGCCAACTTACTGTTTTTCGTCTGCCTGAGCTTCAGAAGACCCACTCGGCCGAGTGGCAAAAGCCGACCGCCCGAGTACATTGAAGCCATCGGCCGAGTGACGACAACTCACTCGGCCGAGCCGCCCCCGAAGTGAAGACCCCCGAAGACCAAGACTTACTGGAAATTCTCAGGGTTTGTCACTCGGCCGAGCGACTTTTGTCACTCGGCCGAGTGCGACGTGCTGCCTGTAGCGAAAATTGCGGTTTTCAGGCTGCGCAGAGGCATTTTGGTCACAGTTTTTTGGACGATTGGGGGGGGGGGGGTATTTAACCCCTGTTTTTACCCTAGGTTAGCGAGCTTTTCTCTTTACTTTTTGCAGCTTTTTAGATTAAACTTTTAGCTTTAGAATTTTGTGATTGGAGAGGAGAGAAAAGTTGATTTTTGTTGGATTATTGGAAGAACTCTATTGGTTTGTCTCTCTCTCCTTTAAAAATACTATTTTTATTGCTTATTTGAATATTGTGATGAATTCTCTTGTTAATTCCATTGATTATTTTTGCATTTGTGCTATGAATTGTGAGTAGTCCTTACGTCTTGGGGGCGTGGGGATGAACCCTACGAGCCCAATTTCAGATTTGTGATGAATTGGTGGAAATATTGCTAGAATTGCTATTAGGGTTAGATTGGGATCGATTTACTACGGATAGCTAGGTATTCATACCGATTGGGATTTGCAAGAGATTGGATCCCAACTCGATAGGAAACCCTAGAAATCCGAATTGGGTTGGAATTGAGTTTCCGTAGTATCGGTTTGCAAGAGATTGGACCGATACTAGGGTTCTCGGTTGCAATTCCATGCCAATACCCGTTTGCAAGAGATTGGACGGGTAGGTACTATCCCAACCTAGGTCGTGGCCCGAGTTTGCACGAGAGTGGGCTTGGGGCGCGATTGAACGATGATGTTGATCCTAATGCTAGCTTGCCTAGGCTAGGGTTTGCAAGAGATTGGACCCGAACCTAGGATAGCTATAGACCGGCAACAGCGCGAGAGCGTGAGCTAGGTATTACATTCAGTTGCAACTAGTTCGTCCGAAATTTTATTCTAGCAATGTTGATGCCAACGAATCACATTGACGAGATACGGTGGGTAGCGGGGATTCCCCATTCCCTAGACGTCCTTTATTTGATTTGATATTTCCGTACTTTGTCTGACGATTGTGACAGGATCGCCAAAGGCAAATTCTCTCTTTTTCGTTCTTAATAGCCAGGTTGTTCGGAGCAAGCACTTTCATTCGTCCTCCCTGTGTTCGATAACCCGCTTGCCGCTACATCGTGCGCTTGCGGTAAAACTACACGGTCGCACTTTTGGGTTACATTCCGGAGCGATCAGAAAACCATATACATTCAAAAACCATCCATATCCCTACAAGCATACATGCAACCGGCCGGACAACCAGTGTCCGTAGGCATAGCATAGCATTGCCCATCACCTTCACTTGCAAACACGCAACATGCACCCATACACACCATATAATACAAACCCATAAGCATATGCAGACAGTCAAGATACATATGCATACATATAGTGCTTCACTTAGTACAACCAAGCTACGAGCATTACACACATGCCAATCAACTATATATATATATATCTACACCATAGTTATGTCATAATATAGATGGATGCAAGTAATACTTGTACCCACATATCCGAGCATAGCCACTCAGGTCACCATAAACACGTCCATCAACATATATATAGTAGACATACAACCATCCGGCAAGAACATCCAAGCATGCTAACACTTTAGCAAATATATCACACATATATGTCACATGTAGATGTATGAATATATACAACAATCTTAAGCCTTCAAAACGGATGAACATATACACAGTCATGTACACACACATGCCTTATGCATATATCTCTATACAGAGCTAAGTAGAATCACGACTAAGGACATATTCATATGTCCAAGAGCCTTATACACATAAACAGACACACACATATATAGAAATACACCTACAACACATGTACACACTACATATTCATATATATACATACATGTATATGAATGCACATGTATACACACACGTATGTACATAGATACCATACTCGTATAGAGCTAAACATACACCCATATATCCACATCAACCTCCTTATATGCATACTATCCTAATAGGCACGCTCATCCATGTGTGTGTGTGTGTGTGTGTGTGTGTGTAGCCAGAGAGCCATACAAGCACACTAGTTAGTGTGAATCACATATTCAGACATTCATACCTACATATCTAGGTATCCCATATACACTCATGCATAAGCTAGTAGAAAAAATATGCACATAATCTTAGCATGCACACATCCTGTACCTAATACAAGGATCAGTATGGATATACTCAAATACACATATACACACCACTGCATACTATCTACATAACACACATTACAATATCTATATACAATACCCCTAGACAGAACAATACTTGCACATAACAATGCACAAACATACATATGACAATATATGCAAACATAGAAGCAGGACAATACATTCATCTCTACGTAGATCTACATCACAATATATGCCTACCAGTATGCTTATCATACATAATATAATGGTATCACAATACACAACCGATGTATGCACACAACTTAACTTAACTTTCTAAAGTTAAGGGTCTAACTGCGAAATAAATAGATCTAAGGATTATATCACCCACTGTACACCAGTATAATCCCTTATATCTACATGTATCACACAATTAAGTGTGCATCTATTTACAGGTACTCATATCACTTGTGATGGGTACTTAATATCAATTATAAGTACACATACTACCACATATATCATATTCAATATACACACAACCTCAACCATTCACAATATACACACAACTTCACTAACACACACACACACATGTAGATATGCAAATAAGTATATTTAAATATTGATGTCTTACACCAATATTTATACACTCGGATATGTTACACCATACATCCAGTATATAGAAATACACAAATATCGCACTTAAGCACATAAGTATAAACACTTACAATTATACATACAATCATATAGTTATTCATATCTATATACAACACACTAGTATACATATAGGATGCGTACTCACTTGCAAGTGATATATGCAGACCCATACACGAACCCACACGAGATATACATATTGTATACATATCAATCCATATAAATAGTGCTACAACTCGTAGTTCATCCACACACTAACCCGTACATATAAAGTATAATAGATATAAATCAGACGACAAATGTCTATAAAAATAATTAACATATTGATACAGTTAAAGACATGATATCATAGAGATGCACATGTCAAAGGCATATGACCATATGTATATATACAGACAACTATTCTTACACATATCAAGGAAACTCTGTATCTCAGGCTTCTTAATGCTAAGGCCATATCCTAAGGCTGGACTCCTACCCACCTTAGGACTCAACTACCATAGACCATTACAAGCACTACCCGTACACAGTTGCAGTGTGGTAACCTGCATGGGCCACTAACTGTAAAGCCCCAATCCCCAGGATACCCGGAAAGTACGAATCCGTCCTAGGTATTCCCGAAGATGCAGGTGTGAAAGAGAAAGAAGGGAAGAGACGGAATACAACAAGGAAGATGCAGGTTCACTGCGCACTGCTGGGATAGTACTTGTAATGTTCCCACATTTAAACAACCAAGACATAACACAGAAGGAACCAAAACCAACGACTACAAATACAACTACACAAAGGAAACAAGGCAAACACTGTATTTATATGTGACAATCCAATGTACATCAAGTTATACATTCATCAAGTACATCAGCCACTAGCCCAAAACATACCCCCAAGAAACCCAAAAGTACATGGTCTCTCATGCTCATCTCGCATCCAACCCACACTGTAACCCCCCGCTCCCTGGGATAACCGATAAGTACAAATTTGTATCCGGTATTCCCGAAGAGACGGGTGCTACGAATGAAAATGTAAAACACAAAACAAAGCAGGTCCACTGCGCACTACTGGGATAGTACATGTAGCATTCTAGACAACAAACACAGAAACACAAAAGAGACAACAACTCAACATTGAAATATATACACATACAAACTATTCAATACAACATCTCTTACACAAATCCCATATACAACATGAACCCATATCTCAACATTGGTACAAGCACCTACACCCAAAATCACTCACACACCCTCATCTCCAACCATTTGAGCTAATGGGCATCTAACTCCAACTCTAAGGTTCTCCAACTATCAACTACTTGAAAAATATCAACGGGGACACGTCATAGTGTGACGCAGTAGGATACCCAAACCCAACTCACATGGTGCAAAGGAATGCAATGCGCTATTCAAAAGAACTGTGAATGGGCTCATGTCATATCATAGAAAATGTTTTGCATAACCGCATAACCACATCACATAAGAAAATGCACATGAAAGCACGTACCTGCGGCAAAGGATAACCTGCAAAACAAAGTGAGTGCCACAAATAGAGGAGTAACTATAACTGTTGAAATACCACATTATTATACAACACATCCATACACAATCTCATATACAACATATCATCCACATCCCACCAATGTTCAACAACACACCCAAGTCACTACATTCATTTCACAACCACAATGATATGATGCTTATGATGACATGCCCCCCATGATGCAAATGATGCAATCACAAATGCAATGCAAGACATGCCTACGGATCCCATTCCTATGTCGGCGTGCAAGTGCAAGTGATTCTACTCCGTTATCAATGTGGAGCCACCTAATGGATCAAGAGGTTGCCCACTGCGACTTCTCCCGCCTCCTACCGCGGCAACTTTGTCCATGCCCGTGCACTCCACCTCCGTGTCCCTAACAACATCATAACACACCCATTTCATATCCCACATATAACCAACAACACATTTAATTTTCCAACCTTGATGTTTCACCCATGGTTCCCATTTCAAGACCAACAATTTTCCAACATTATCATTTGAGAACAATTCAACTTAATTAATGGAATAAGACAATCAAGGCTACGGGAATCTAAAACATAGCATCAAATAATTTCAACACATCAATTAAGTTCAACACAACAAGAACATTGAATTTTAAAGCTTCCAACAAATGAGAGCAATTTCATACAAGGCAACATCCCAACTTTTCATACAAAGGACATTGAATAATAACTTCCATCATCCAAAAATGAGAGCAATTTCTCATGATTATTGAGACAAATCTTTTAAAGCAACATGAATCACACTTGTAGCATCAATTAATTTCAAACATCATATAATTTCAACCATGAATGCTCCATGTCAAGAAATTCCCACAAGAACCTTAAAAATGCAAACTTCCAAAGGAGTGCAATTTTACAAAATTATTGAAATAAGGCATTCAAGAGCAACATGTGGACTTAATCATAGCATCAAATAACTCAATATTGATGGATATTGAATTCCACCCCAAGTGATTTTGATGATGAGCACACCAAATGAAACTTAGTGTACTAACTACACTACAATTAAGTGTGCAGGATATGCGAAGCTTTACTCATACTCAAAGAAGTGCAATCTACGCTCAAAGACTAGGACAAACGTGGCTAAGATCAAATAATGAAGTTCAAAGCTCAAATAGAACAAGAAGCTCAAGTGAAGCTCATATCTACTTCATCAAATTGATCAAGATTCCGAAGACGTGTCCTAAGTCTATAGTGAGTGTGTTGTGTCTCTTTAGGGTATTTATTAAAGCCAAATCATATAGACAAAACACACGCACACAAAAAAATTTGAAAAATGTTTTTGAAAATCTTTTAAATCTTTTCAAAAAATTTTAGAGAGCTTTCTCTAGTCATCTTATAACTTTCGTAGTGAAACTCCACACACCCTGGAGTTAGCTACTTGTCTGACTAGACGTGTCGCAGGAAAAACTCCTCTGGGAGTCGACTACCAACAGTAGGGAGTCGACTACCAGCTGGGATTCAAGTATTCCCGTAACACTCTGGGAGTCGACTACCTACATAAGGGAGTCGACTACCAGCTGTAAAAATCTGACGTTTTTGATTTGAATTTTGAAAATTCGTTGAGCGATTTTCTC
The DNA here is from genome assembly GCA_030789695.1 of Scilla litardierei. NCBI lineage: Eukaryota > Viridiplantae > Streptophyta > Magnoliopsida > Asparagales > Asparagaceae > Scilla > Scilla litardierei. The sequence goes on along the minus strand of CM061142.1, from coordinate 665,770,170 downwards.
CGTGATTTTTGGGACAAAAGTCAAAGTAAATTTGAATTTCAAATCTCAGAATTTTCCCTATAAATAAGAGCTAATTTCATTTGAGAAAAACACAACAACTATTGAAATCAAAATCTTTCGTGCAAACACTCTGAAAATTCTATAAGCTCTCATTCTCTCTTTAGCCAATTCTATTTTAATTGTGATCTTGCAAAATTCTGTTATTATTTTTTTTAAGATCATATTCTCGTTTTATTGGCTAATTGTTTTTCAAATCCTTATTGCTCTTCTCTTGATTTTTTGTTTAAAAGGATTTTTGTAAAACATTAGAACTAGATCACAAAGAATTCTCCCGTAACTTTGTGTGATCTAGACTCTTATTCTATCAAGCCACTACACACAATTTTGTCTATCTTATTTGGCTATAGAATCGGGAGTAAAACCAATCTCCATCAATTTATTGTGGTGAATTGGATATTGATCTTTATTGAGTTGTTGGAACAATAGACAAGTCTAGGTGTTGCTAGTCAGAAATCCTGGTCAAGACTAAGTCGTTGGAAATTATAACGAGTGGAGTTAGGTACTTGTATTTGCCAAGGCAGATAGTGGAAAATCTCGTACCGGATTGGTCGGGGACTGGACGTACCCGGGTTGCGGGGAACCAGGATAAAATCGCTTGTCTCTGCGTTTGTTTTTCTGTGATTGTTTATATTTCTTGTACAAGCATTTTTCATTTGCTAATCTAATATCTTTGTAATTCCTTGTTTATTTATTATTGCAAATATTGTTTATTTAATTCCGCTGTGTAAAGATCTCTGTGTAAAGATTTACATCTGGTTGTAATCTTTTCTATATCATATTACTTTGTTGATTAAGAACCAAGCGTAGATCACTCTACTTGGCTTCTTAGGCAACATTAGAAGGATTTTATTTGTGCTAATATTAACAACCGAAAAAGTTTACTATTTACACAACACTATTCAACCCCCCCTCTAGTGTTGTTTGCCATCCACAGGATCCAACACTTGGTATCAGAGCAAGGCTACAAAGGTGATGGCGTCAACATCCTTTCACTCTGAAGGGCTGAATACCATGCGACCACCACTGTTCAATGGAACCAACTACGCTAGCTGGAAGATCCGAATGAAGACTCACCTAGAGTCATTAGACATCGAAGCTTGGACCGTTACTAAAGTCCCGTACATCGCACCTACCGACGTTGAGTTTGGGAAATGGTCTGTCGACGACAAGAAGAGAGCTAATCTCAATGCAAAAGCAATGAATGCACTATTTTGCGCCGTTACAGGAAATGAGTTCAATCGAGTCTCTCAATGTGAGACAGCACACCAAATATGGCATACTCTTCAGGTAAGTCACGAAGGAACCGAAAAGGTAAAAGAATCCCGCATAAATGTTTTACATTCAAAATTCGAATCTTTTAAAATGGAAGAAGGAGAGAGTATCACCGATGTGAATACTCGTTTTACTAATATTACAAATGAGCTTGCAGGATTAGGAAATAAACTTTTCGAATATGAGCAGGTAATGAAGATACTAAGATCCCTCCGACCCGAATGGAAGGGAAAGACAACTGCCATTCGAGAAGCTCACAATGTAAAGGACCTCACCATCGAAGAACTAATGGGAAATCTCATGGCATATGAGATTGAGCTTGAAGAAGACAAAAAGATCGAAGAAAAACCAAAGAAGAAGAATCTTGCGTTCAAAGCCCAAGAGGAAGATTCCGATTACACGGACAAAGAAGACCATATCGCGTTCATCTCAAAGAACATTAAAGAGTTCATCACAAGTAAGTATGGAAAATGATCTTTTAGACCCACTAACAGTATTATTTGTTTCGGTTGTAACAAACAAGGGCATGTCAAGAGAGACTGTCCATTGGAGAGAAACAATCGTGACTCCAGAGATCGTGGGAAGAACAAGGATAATAATGAAAAGCGAAACAACGGAAGAAACAAATTCCGACAACCAAAGAAAGAAGCTTATGCAGCCTTCGACCAGAGCGACGATTCCTCATCCGATGAATCCTCAGAAGAAGATAACGATGAAAGAAGAGAAACAGCACACATGTGCTTCATGGCATCCATATCCTCCAAGGTAAGCACACATCATGATTCATCTAGCGACAATGATTCGTCATCAAGTGATGATGAAGACATGGATTATAGGGGAGCATATAAGGAGCTATGCAAAATGCATGAAAAGCTCATAAAAGAACATAGAAAAACACTTAGAAATATTAAAAAGGATACTAAGGAAAAAGAAGAAATCATTAAAGAAAATAGTCTCCTTAAAGAAAAGAATGATTTTCTGCAAAAAGATATTTCATTGGTAAATGAAAAAGTTGAGAATCTAAATAATCTTCTTGTATCTGTCAAAGATAAATGCGACGCTACGATGAAAATTATTGAGAATTTCAACAAAGGAAAAGGGAAGCTAGACAGTCTAATAGATAATCAAAAAGCTTCATCTAGCAAAACCGGACTAGGCTATGATTCATATCATACCAAAAAACGGGTTAAGCATACTAGGATGCATCATTCTAACAATAATGTTTTGAGCATCTGGATACTAAAGAAATTATCTTATCAACGAAGGAAAAGGTATGCTACCGACTTTATTCAACAAATTCATTTCAACAAAAATTATAAATATGTTGTTCATGAAGGAACTAAACCATACTAGGTTTGGCTTCCTAAAGACTAACTCCTCGGACTAAAAAAAAGGAGTACCATAAACGTTCGTTTTCTTTCAGGTACTCTAAAGAAACAAAGAGGAGAAATCAAGATCCAAACGACTGATAACTGGATCAGAACAAACAACGCTCTTTTTCAACTTAATTATTCTATTTTTTATATACATTCTTAAATGTGTTTTAATAAGTTAATATTTGTATATGATTGTGTTTTACTCCTAAAACATTTCGTGTTCAGAAAACACACTTAACCTGGATTAAAACCCACTCGGGATGAGAAAACGACTCAACCCAGTAGGGAGTCGACTACCTACATGAGGGAGTCGACTACCAGAGTATATGCGAAATTCTGGGTTTGTTTTTTGACTAACTCCTAATGGGTTCTATTGAGTAAATGGGTTCATATCCTCAAGGCAACTTATACCCAATAAGCTAAAACTTCATCCTAACCCTTCATCTCTTGATCCTAAGGCCCTCATTCCTCTTCATCCTTTACCCCATGTTAAAAACCCCCCAAGAGAAACCCTAAGGGTAGCCGACTACCCCCTTTCATCTTTCTCTCTCTCTCTCTCTTGAAATTTCATCTTAGTGCTTGATTGCTTGGAGCTCTTTCTACTCCATGTATTTGTCAAAAGCCAATGCCCGATACACGTGGAGGGGTAGGGATAAACGGTCACCTGAGCTTAGGAGTGGCCCGATCAGCCACTCTAGCCAGAAGGCGGAATCTCTGTGCACGAGGTGCTTACTTTACTTGTCTTGTACTAGTGAGTGTTACTTGTATAACTTGTCATCCATGCCATGTTTAAATGCCATGCTCGTACCTTACCTTACTTTACTTTACTTGTTGCACTCATACTTTAAACTGCCATGTCATTGCATTCATGCTAGAACTGCTAGGTTGCTTTACTTTTGCCTACTTTCAGTTTCCTTGCACAAGTCTCTTGTAGACTTGCTGACATGTGCCCCTTGCTCTTTTGGGTGTCACATGTTAGACCCTGAGCCAGAGACCGTTGATGTGTACGTGATGTTTTGCTGACGCTGAGTCTGAGTCCACGTTTGCCCAGGAGGAGTTTTGTGGACACCGGAGATCCTTCTTGGTGACTTTGCTGAGCGTCTTTTGTTTTAGGTTTTGTTGTTAGTTGTCGGTGTGTGGCACCTTTGTTTTGTACGTTGTACTTTTGTTGGCCATGTTTGGGCCTTTAGTCTCTTTTCTTTTAGCCTGGTGGCTTTTTCTGTGATGTTGAAACTTATTTTATGGATATTCTGAGATATCTCTTTTGTCTCATTTCATTATTATTATCTTTGTTTCGTTAGCGTTGCAAGGACATGCAGTTTTAAATTTGATTGACGCTTATCGGACTTGCAGCTTTGCAGCTTCAAGTCTGAGCGGACCTTCTCACGCTTCGCCTCCATATTTTTGGGAAGCGGGGCGTGACACAAGCACAGACGTCTAACTAAGTCTTCTTACCACCTAGTGTCATAAGAAAACGACTAGACTCAAGCTTATGACTCGGATGTTGCAATTTATTTAATGGACATTCCGTTATTATCGTTGTTCCGTTAATTCGCAATTACAAGACGGACCTGCATGAGCCACCAACAAAACCTGTCACGCCCCGCTTCCCAAAAAATGTGGAGGCGAGACGTGAGAAGGTCCGCTCAGACTTGAAGCTACAAGCTGCAAGTCCGATAAGCGTCAATCAACTTAAAACTGCAGGTCCTTGCAACGTGAAACGAAACAAAGATAATAATAAGGAAATGAGACAAAAGAGAGATCTCAGAACATCCATAATAAATTTCAACATCGTAGAAAAACCACCAGGCTAAAAGAAAAAGAGTCTAAGGCCCAAACATGGCCGATAAAAGTACAACGTACAAAACAAATGTGCCACGCACCGGCAACTAATAGAAATCCTAAAACAAAAGGAGAACTCAGCAAGGTCATAAAGAAAGGTCACCGGTGTCCGTAAACCTCCTCTTGGATAAGCTTGGCTCAGGCTCAGCGTCAGCAACGAACACGTACTCAGCTACGGTCTCTGGCTCAAGGTCTAACATGTGACACCCAAAAGAGCAAGGGACACATGTCAGCAAGTCTACAAGAGACTTGTGCAAGGAAACTGAAACTAGGTAAAAGTAAAGCAACCTAGCAGTTCTAGCATGATACAATGACATGGCAGTTAAAGAAATGAGTGCAACAAGTAAAGTAAAGTAAATTAAATTAAAGTACGAGCATGTCATTTAAACATGGCATGGATGACAAGTTTTTTCATGAATCATTCACAAAGACAAGTACAAGTCAAGTAAGCACCTCGTGCACAGAGATTACGCCTTTTGGCTAGAGTGGCTGATCGGGCCAACTCCTAAGCTCAAGTGATTGCTTATCCCTACCCCTCCATGTGTATCGGGCATTGGCTTTTGACCAACACATGAGGCCCGCTTCTGGATCACGAGCCAGGAAGTGTTTTACCATGATGGCATAGGGGTGCACCTAGCCGGACAAGGAAGTACAAGTACAAGTATTGTAGCGTGTGCTACGAATGCAACAATCAACTTGGATGACATGTAGAATGCAATGCATGGCAGTTAAAAGTGCGTACAGATAAGGAATTTAAACATGACAGATACAAATGCATGAACAAGTTTAAGGGTTGGATCTAGCTTCGTTGTCAAGCTAGATCAATTGAGGTGACGGATCTAGTTTCGTTGTCAAACCAGATCAAACAGGCGTCTAGGCAGCTATCATTTCACTGACTAGTCTCTTTTACGCTAAAAACAAGGAAGTTGCCTAAAAACATGGCCCTACACAAGAGTTGGCAAGTTTCACTTGCCTGCAAGTACAACGTCTGAGCACACCGTCCAACGAGTCCAAAGTCACAATTATCCTATGCGCACAAGTCCACCGGCCTAAAGTACATATTATTAATCTTGATTAGTGAATTCTAAAAATTTTAAAATACTTTAAAAACATCAATTTTAGTCTTGATTAGCAGGCAATGGATTGGGGGTCCTAGGGGCGCAAAGCGTTACCTCAGCACGACGAGAAAGCCACACTGGCGTCGGGTAGCGACGCCAGGGGTTGGAATAAAAGAACGCGCTCCAAGTCCTGATTTCAATATAGATTCCTCGCTGAAAAGTTCAGAGCAGCAACCGGAGCAACAAATCCAGATTCCAAAGCTAGCACGTGCGACGACGGGCTACGACGTATCGCAACGTCGTACGCAACAAATCGTCGGAGAGAAAGCACCTAGGTGGGGCCCACAGTAGTCCTAGGGACCAATAGGGGACCACAATACCTCTGGAGAACTTGGGGGGCCACGGTGGCAGGCGGTGCGACGGATGCGGGGTTGCGACGTATGGATCTCGGTCGGACACAGCCAAATGCGGGGGCTTGGCTCGGTCAGACACGGGGGAACGGCGCTGCACAGCTACGGGGTGCGGGCTCTTGGCGGGTGCGGGGTGAAGCCTCGGTCGGTGCGGGGGAAATGCGGGGTCGGGCGCTGCAGCGGGGCGCTGGAATGTTGCAACCGTTGCAACGTTGCGGAGAGCGGCGTGAGCGGGCGGGCACCTCGGTTAGACACGGGGTGGAGCAGGAGCTTGGAGCGGGGCTTGGTGCGGTGCGGAGCGGCGTGCGAAGCGGCGAGATCTCTCGGTCTGACCGAGAGAATCTCTCGGTCGGAGCGGGCTTGGTGCGTGGTCGATGCGGAGCGGCTGCAACGGGTGTGGAGATGCCTTGGTGCGGGCGGGAGCATCGGTCAAGGCGGGGAAACGGGGGCTGTTTCCTCGGTCAGAGCGGGGGTTGGTGCAGCAACGTTGCGACGATTCGTCGCAACGTGAATTTTGGGTTTTGGAAGCGGCTAGGGTTAATTTCTTGCGAAAATAGGTCTTCCTAGAGGTTGTTTATATAGTGTAGATGGGTTGACTTGGTCTAGGGCTAATCCTAATGGAATTAGGAGTTTAAAAATATTTAAAATTCGAATCTCACCCTCTCCAACTCACCCAAGGCTTGGGTGCGGCCAAATGAGCTGGAATTTGGCTCAAAAATTATTTAAAACGTTTTAAACTCAAATAAATTTTATTTGGCCGAAATTAATTTAAAACCTAGCTTTTAAAAATATTTTAAACCTTGCTAAAAATATAAAGTAGGTCAAATGAACTCCAAAAATTATAAAATAAATATCGGAGTGATCGTGATGACGAAAGGAAGCTAACTAAGAAGACGGATCTCAATTTTGACGTCGGACGACGAAACTAAAAATAGAAACGTCTCCCGTCAAAAGTGAAAATCGCAACGTCTCATCGAATAAGATTAAATTGTGGGAAAACGACTCGAGAATTGTCGTTCCAAATTAGTGCCACCATTTAATACTCTCAGAGACGTTCACAACGACATATCACAACAAAGTGTTCACAAACAAACAAAGTCTAAAATAAACACGTGCACGGCCAAAGACACGTGCACAAACAAAGTACAACGAAAAGTGGTCGTTACAGAAACCCTCTCCTCCTCCTCCTCCTCCATTCTCCCCTCTCAAAAGCCATCTAAAACACTAAAAAGGACAGCCCAGGCCAAAACTGCGCCCCACCGGAAAACACCACCGGCCGGCCACCTCCGGTCACCCCCTCCGGCGACCACCACCCCCGATCAACTCCTCTCTGACCCCCCGAGCATCTCCAACTCCTCTTACCCTCTTCTCTCATCTCTATCTCCCTCAAAACATTTTCAAACACAACCCAAACGACAGTTTTACAGATCTGCGCCACCGCCGGAAAAACTCATGCCCACCGGCCATCCGACCACCTACGATGACCATCCTACTGCCATTGGATTTCTATCGAACCCCCTACCAACTGCAACTTCCCTCACGCTCATAGCCCACCTGTAGCTCCTGGAATCCTCGTCGGAACACGCCGTATTGGATGTTTTTCACAGATCTGGAAGTTGAACTTCGCCGCCCGCGCATGGCCACCTCCGACCACCCCCGGTGACAACTCCACTGCCGTTGGTTTCGTCTTGAAGTCTTTTACCCACTGCAACTTCCCGTTTCCGTTGTTCGTCTCTGAAATTTCACTGAGACGCGTGACAAGGGACGTGGTGCAAATCTGTCCTCCCCGGCTTCTCACGGCCGTCCACCACCGTGCGCTCGTGCCGTCGGCCATCAACCAGGCCGAGCATCTTTCTTTGGTCCCACTTCATCTACCAACAGCCCCTTGGATTCTCGGAGTTCACGTGCGTTGCCGTACGCACGTACTTTTAGCCGACATCGCCGTTATCGTGAAGAACCGTTGCGCTACTCGCAACGGGAGGAGGATCGCTGATTAGCTCACTGATTTCATGCCGCCACTCTACTGTCTAGAGGTACCTCGCAGCGCTACCCACGACCGAGGAGTTCCAGATGATGCCGATGTTTCACCATTCAGACCCGACTTCCGCTTGTTGGACGACATCACGAGGTTAGTTTTCCTAACGAGTAGTAAAACCCACACCGTAGCTAACCAAAACCTAAACTAAAATTGGTCAACTTGAACTAAATTTACTTTCAGCATCTGTAAAACGTTGCCCACCGTAGGAAAGATTGACGATCGGACAATTTTTCTGTGCACATAGGGTAGAAGTCGATCTAGGTTTAACGAAACACCAAAAATGTGATTTCTGACGAATAGGATAGCCCCGATAACCTAGACACGAACCCTAATAGGAATTACTGAAAACGAGACCTGACACCATCGACGTGACACTATTTCAGACGGACTACCGCTGACGAGACGCTTGGACGAGACGCTCCGGGAGGACGACACACTCGCCACCGCAGGCAAGTGTATCCACTTGCACTTTTGGCCGTGCTTAGGCCTTAGTTTTGTTAGAACTGTTAACTGTGAACAAAGAGAACCGGACGTAAAATGATAGAGTCTGGGACGTCCCTGGACGACTCAGACTTGACGACGAAGTCTGAGCCTAACAACAACTTTTGACATTGTAGGACTATCTTGTGTGTGCGTGCGTGTGGACACCCTAGAATAACCTTTCCTGTCTTGTCACGTACCGTTCCATCTTGCACAGCCCAGAGGGTAATAGGGCACTCTCCGAGTGATCCCTTGTCTTGATACACAGCCCAGAGGGCAATAGGGCACTCTCCGAGTGATCCCTTGTCTTGATACACAGCCCAGAGGGCAATAGGGCACTCTCCGAGTGATCCCTTGTCATGATACATAGCCCAGAGGGCAAAAGGGCGCTCGCCAAGCTAGAGCGAGTGATCCCTTGTCTTGTCATGTCTTGAATACTTGGGTTTGGGGTAGGGTTGAGCGTGCACACGGGAAGAGGGTCTGATCCCCCTCGACCCGTAAGGCGTGAACCCTTTCGTGTCACACTTGTCTTGTCTTTTCCCGCCATGTTCCGACTTATCTTGACACCTGTTAGGTTAGTTCCGTAGTTGGTAGCACACGCTACGACAACTACTTGTCACGTTTTACTTTCCTGCTGCGTTTACTCTCTTTTGTTCCTCTGTTATAACCTCATCATGCTAATCAACCAGTAAACCATTGTTAAATAGTCGGTACACTTGCAGTAGAGTCTAACCCTCTTTTGTAGACTTTACCTGATGTACAGTTCCTTTCTTTTGGGTGCTGTGCGTCAGGTGTCGAGCCAGAGTTCGTGGACACGGCAGACTTACCGGAGTACGTGGAGCCCAAGGACGTCACCATAGAGTACGTGCTGACGAGGACCAGACCTTGAGGACTTTTTGGTCGCCACCTTCAGAGGTTACTACTTTTAGTTCGCTCTTTCGATAGTTTGTAGCCATGCTTAGGCTTTCCTCCCTTTAGACTTTTGTACTCGCTGGATATTAAATTATATTAATGAATGCAACCTTCCTTCTGTACTCTCTGTTGTTTCGAACTTTATAAATGCAAGAACCTGAAAATTTTAAAATGGTACCCCCAACAGACGCTTAATGGTCCGAGCTTCTCAGCTCCGGCCTAAGTGGGCCTTGTCACGCCTCGCCTCCGTCGCTTTGGGAAGCGGGGCGTGACATGTCTGTTCTTGGTGCTATGTTGCATCGTCAAGCTGTCGACTTGATCAAAAGAGGTCGACGGGTGGCAGATGCAGATCGCAAGGCGTTCGAGCTCGAGGCTCAGACGAAGGAGGTAGAGGAGGGCCTGGACAAAGCCCTCGCGGCTAAGGCGGTGGCCGAGTGGGCTGTTGTAGAGGCTAAGAATAGTCTCTCGTCCCTGTTACACCTCCACAAGTCTGTCGAGCTCCAGTGGAGGACGGAGAAGGCTCAGCTCAAGACGGAGCTTGACGCTTTCAAGAGGGAAGCGTTCGAGCTCCGAGCCAAAGCTTCCGACTTCGAGAGGTGGGCGAAGGCTTGTAAGGCAGATGCCGCTGAATCTCGGGCGACAGTCGTCGAGCTCGAGGAGGCCGCTGTGAGGGAGAAGGCGGAGCTCACGGCCAGGCTTACAAAGGCGATGGAAGCTTTCTCCAGCGTCTTTGCATCCGGAGGCGCTCCTCCTTCTTAGGCCAGCAAGCCTTAGTTTAGGTTTATTGTAATTTTCCTATCTTCCGTACTTTTCCTTCTGTAATGAAAATAATGAAAGACTTTTTGCAATTTTGGCATACTTTTGCGTTTCTCTTTACTTGAATATATGCACGTGTATGGCCCTTCAACGACCTAACTTCTAATTTCGTAGAAATCGAAGGTAAGTTGTGTCCTTGATAAGTTAGGTGCATTCAACCAGTGAACAAAATCTTTCAAACCATAAACCACGCTTCGTTTGGTAGTGAGGGGCGAGGCCCCTTCGTCTTATGGCCGACGAGCATGTGTGTCGTTCAGTGGCAAGGGGGATCCCTTGACTTACGGTTGACGACAAAGATCATTCGGTGGCGAGTGGCGAGGCCCTTTCGACTTACGGCCGACGAGTATCGTGGGTCGTTCAGTGGCGAGGGGGACCCCTCGACTTACGGCTGACGACAAGGGTGGTTCGTGGAGAGGGGTGAGGCCCCTTCAACTTACGGCTGACGAAAAGGGTCGTTCAGTGGCTAGGGGCGAGGCCCCTTTAACTTACGGTCGACGAGCGTCGTGGGTAGTGCAGTGACAAGGGAGACCCCTCGACTTACGGCTGACGACAAGGGTCGTTCGGTGGAGAGGTGCGAGGCCCCTTTGTCTTACGACCGACGAGTGTCATTGGTCGTTCAGTGGCGAGGGGGGATCCCTTCGACTTACGGCTGACAACAAGGGTCATTCAGTGGCGAGGGACAAGGCCCCTTCAACTTACGGCCAACGACAATGGTTAGAAAATTATTGGACAAATATCGAAAGACATTCGACTTTGTATTTATCCTAAATATGCATAAGATATAAGATGAATATAGATTTCAATCATTTACCCTTGCTGGTACAATCACTGATAATGCTTCCGCAAGTGCTCAGTGTTCCAAGGATGAGGAAGTTCTCTATCATCCAATGTAGCGAGTCAGAAGGTGGCAGGACCGAGTACATCGATCACTGTGTAAGGTCCATCCCACTTTGCAACGAGCTTCCCTTGCTTGAGAATCTCGGGAGTGAAAACAGCGTTATGCAGCACCAAGTCACCTACACGGAAGATGCGTTCACGGACCCTTGAGTTGAAATAGTGGATTATGCATCCTTTTTGTTCAATGAGGGGTGCCAGGGGCCGTTCGCGGATCTCGTTCACCAATTGTAGATTGAGCTCGAGTCTTTCCGAGTTTCTTTCTTCGTCATAGTGTTGGAGACGAAGTGGTCGCTCATCAACTTCCACTGGAACGACAGCCTCGCATCCATAAGCCAGCATAAATGATGTTTACGCCGTCGAGGTTGTGTGGGTTATTCTGTACGACCACAGTATGCCAGGGATTTCTTCTGGCCAGGTCCCTTCGAGCCCAGTTATTCTCTTTTGAAGGGGTCCGATGATGCTTTTGTTGGCTGCCTCCGCCAATCCATTCGACTGGAGATGGGAGATAGAGGCAAAGTGCAGCCTGATCTTCAGCTCAGAGCAGAAGTCTCTGAAACCGGCGCTGTCGAATTATGTCCCATTGTCCATCACAATGGATTGTGGGATGCCAAAACGACAGGCGATAGACTTCCAGACGAAGCACCGAGCTTCCTTCCAGGTGATCCGGGACAGGGGCTCTGCTTCGATCCACTTCGTGAATTAGTCAATCGCCACTATTAGGTATTTTTGTTGCCCACTCGCTTGTTTGAATGGACCAAGGAGGTTTAGTCCCCACTTGGTGAAAGGAACTGGACTGATGATGGGGATCATATCAGTTGGTGGGGCTGAGCTGATCCTTGAGAATTTTTGGCAGGTCAAGCACCTTTGAACATATTCGATGGCATACTTGAACATCATTGGCCAAAAATACCCTTGTCTCATGGCCTTCAAAGCTATATCTTTTCCCCCACAATAGTTTCTGCAATCGCCCTCACGGATCTATTGGATCACGTAGTGCGCTTCCTGCGGGGCTAAACATTTAAGGTATGGAAAAACGTCAAACCTGGTCCATCGCCTTTTGTACAATGAACCATCTAGCAGGATGAGTTGGTAGGCCTTCCGTTCTAGCTTTCGTGCCTCCACTGGGTCGGTCGGCTTCTCTCTTGTGTTCAGATAACGGATTATGAGATCCATCCAAGTGATTCCTTGGTCGAGGCTTAGTAGATCCTGGTCTAACCCACTGGGGTGTGGTAGACGTTGTACATACACTGTCCGACTAAGCCCCTCAAGGGAGGATACTGCGAGCTTTGACAAGGCGTCAGCTCGATGATTCTTCGACATTGGTACATGATGGATTTCCACGCGTCTGAACTTGGCGAGCTCCGCCTTTGCGACTTGCATGTAACTCTGCATTGAGTCTTTTCGGGCCTCGAAGGTTTCGTTAAGTTGGTGGACGACGAGGCTGGAATCGCTGAGTAGTTGGATCACTTTCGCTACTAGGGCATGAGCCAATCGGAGTCCGTAGATGGCTGCTTCGTACTCAGCACCATTATTTGTGGCTTGGAAGTCGAAGTGGAGAGCATACTCGAATATATTGACCGCTGACATTTGGACAATTATTCCAGCCCCGCTCTCGACTTGAGTGGCCGAACCGTCAACTTGTACGATCAAGGTTCCTTCGTCTTCCATTGTATGATTTGGTGAATTGATACCTGTCGATCGGGAGGGGGTTACCTCAGGTAGCTGATCGCTCCTTATTTTACACCTTTTTTCTGCATGTTTTCATGTCATTTCAATCATCCATATTGCGTTTTACACGATTATTCGACGATATCGCGTTGCTTTTCAATATTTCTTGTTTTTGTCGTATTTCAGGAGATATGGAGCGATTTGGAGAGAATATGAGATCAAAGGATTTTCACGTCCATCGGAGCGTCACCTACAGCTTATTTGAGGAGTTAGCAGCTCTAGAGGATGAGTGGAAGAGGAAGGAATTCGATAGAATTGACGAGGACGCGAGGAGGAGAAGAAAAGAGCCCAGATACAGCTCACTCGGCCGAACAGCCAGTTCACTCGGCCGAGTGAAGAAGTGTACTCAACCGAGTGAAACGGATACGCACAGCCAATTTTTAGAGTTCACTCGGCCGAACAAGGAAGCTCACTCGGCCGAGTGAGAAAGCTCACTCGCCCGAGTGGAACATGGATTTTCTTCCGAGAAGAGGCAAGGTTACTGGAAATTTTGAGAAGACCCACTCGGCCGAGCAAGATTGCTCACTCGACCGAGTGAAGAAGCCCACTCGCCCGGGTCAGTCAGAGTGACATACCCCTGAAACCCCCAGACTTTCTGTCTTTTATTGCGTCTGTCACTCGGCCGAGTGACATAGGTCACTCGGTCGAGTGACGCAGTCAAATTAGGATTTCTGGGCTGCGCTGGGGCAATTCTGTCAGGATTTTTTGGACGAATTTGGCTTATATTTAAACCTAGTTTTATCCCTAGTTTTAGGAGAGACTTCTATTATTTTTTGACGGCTATTCCTTTTGTAAATCTCAGCTGGAGATCATAGGCGACAATTTTGGTTTGGTCTTTCTTGCTAAAACTCTTATTTTTATGAATTGTCTCTTCTCTACAATGAATTATGCTATGATCCTATTCTTTATTTCTGAGATTTCCATGATGATTTGTGAGTAGTTTCGTCATTCTAGGGCATGGGGATGAACCCTATGGACCCGATCTTTGAATTGTGATGAACGAATAGAATTGTTGCTAGGATTGAAGAAAGGTTAGGTTGTGATTGATTTATTACGAGTAGATAGGAATTTCCATCGATTGGGATTTGCACGATATTGTATCCAAATCGATGGGAAGGCCTAGATATTTGATTTAGGTTTATAATTGAAATTCTCTAGATTTGGTTTGCAAGAGATTGGACCAAAGCTAGGATTTTTATTATAAATCTATACTAATATTCGTTTGCAAGAGATTGGATGAATACGAACTATCATAACCTAGGTCGTAGCTCGAGTTTGCACGAGAGTGGGCTCGAGTTGCGATTGGACGATGATATCGATCTTCACGCTAGTGGCTTAGGTTAGGGTTTGCACGAGAGTTGGCCCTAATCTAGGTTGCTATAGACCGGCAATAGCGCGAGAGCGTGAGCTTGGTTCTACATTAAGTTGCGACTAGTTCACCTATATTCAAGCTTTGCAATAATGATATTCATGATCCACAAGGATGAGTGACGGTCCGTAGTGGGGATTTCCTATCCCTAGACGATTTATTATATTGAATTCTATTTTCTATTTGAACGATTGTGACATTACCATCAAAACTATTCTTATTCCATCAATAGCTAGGTGATCAAAGTAAGATACTGTCAATTGTCCTCCCTGTGTTCGATACCCGCTCGCCACTACGTCGTGCACTTGCGGTAAAACTACGGTCGTTTTTCGGTGTATATCCGGGCGCGATCAAGTTATTGGCGCTGTTGCCAGGGAGGCGACGATATTTTTATTTCTTTACCTAGTTATTTCTTTTTATTTTTACCTTTTATTCCTCTATCGTGCTAACGATTCTATCGAGACTCTCTTTTTCTGTGCATGTAAACGAGATCAAAGGCACATCATGAAGACATTCTATTTGATCATGAGATCGAGCGTACGACAAGGAGGCTTAGAGCCGAGAGAAGACTTGCTATAGAGGAAGGTTATATGACCACTCCGAAGACACCAGAGGAGTTGGCAGCACGCATGGCTATGCTTGTCTCTATCCGAGATAGGCTATGGCCTACGACTACTTCTACTACCTCGTCCATTGTGATGCCGGAGTTGGCTGCGGAAAAGAACTTCGAGCTTAAAACGGAACTTGTGGTGATGATGCAACAAGACCCATTTCATGGGAACTCCCAAGAGAACCCACACTACCATCTACAGTTGTTCTTGTCCAAATGTGCTACTTTTCAGATGCCTGGCGTGCCGGCCGACGCTATTCGACTACGCCTCTTCCCATTTACTCTTCGAGACAAAGCATTGTATTGGTTGAGGATGCAAGCTGAGGGGATCTTTACCACATGGGATGAGTTGGCGAGCGCATTTGTTAACAAATTTTATCCACCATCCAAGACCATCAAGATAAGAAGCACGCTCATGTCCTTCAAGCAAGGACCTCAGGAAAC
Organism: Scilla litardierei; assembly: GCA_030789695.1. Taxonomy (NCBI): domain Eukaryota; kingdom Viridiplantae; phylum Streptophyta; class Magnoliopsida; order Asparagales; family Asparagaceae; genus Scilla; species Scilla litardierei. The sequence continues at coordinate 665,754,858 of CM061142.1, read as the reverse complement.
TCTATTTGAGGCATGGGAGCGTTTCAAAGATCTCCAACATCAATGCCCCCATCACAGTATTGAAGCATAAGAACTCGTGCATAGCTATTACAACGGATTGCAACCGGGCACCAAGCAAATAATCGATGCAACCGCTAATGGAGCTATTTTGTCTAAGACGTCGGATGATGATACTGCCATACTCGAGGAGATGGCCTCGAATAACCAACAATGGGGTAATGAGAGAGGATATTCTTTGTCATCCTTGAAGCCGACAAGTATATTTGAGGCAAAGGCCGTAGCGGAGCTATCTACAAAGTTCGATTCTCTCCACAAGGTAGTGGAGAGATTGGAGAAGTTGATTAGTGAACCGCATGGGGCCCCCACCCTTTCTACACTGGGGGAAAACATGAGCGATTGGCAAGACCAAGCTCAAGTTATGTTTGTTGGAGGAGAGCAAGGAGAGGGAGCTATAGAGCAAATTCAATATGTTGCGGGACACACCGGTTATTGGGCACACCCGGCCACGAGAAATCACCCAGGATTTTCATATGCTAATAATGATGGAGCCTTGTATCCACCACCGCAACAACCTCAAGCTCGGCCTCCACAACAACCACAATACCAACCGAGAGGGCCTCAATAATAAAACTTCCAACAGAGGTAACAAGTGGGACCATATAGACCTCCGGATACAATCAAGAGTGGAGAGCACCTAATCCACCACAAGCACCGTCGAGGTCGGACCATGAAGCAAGGGTTGATGAGTTCATTGCCAAACAAAAGAAGGTAAATGCTAGATTGACGGCCCAACAAGACTCTCTCAACACCATCGTGGCACAATTATCGAAGCAACTAGCATTGCTCAATAAGAATAATCAACAATTGCCGGATCAACTGGAACCAAACCCACGGAGCAATACTGGCCACATCAATGCGGTGGTGGCAGTAACTACTAGGGATGGGAAGGACACTACCCCCGCCATGATTCAAAACAAGGGGCCGGGGGAGGAAATTTTGGATGGCAAGGAGCCGGTTAATGAGGAGGAGTGCCTAAAAGAGCCAAAAGACGGTGAAAATTCTGAAATTGTAAAGCCACGAGAGGAGCGCAACTATATGCCACCGGTACCCTTCCCACAACGGTTGGCAAGGGCAAAGATTGAGAAGCGGCTCGCCAAATTTCTAGAGTACTTGCGAGGAGTGAGCCTAAATATTCCTTTCTTGGACGCTATTGTAGAAATCTCGTCTTATGCTAAGTTCCTAAAAGACTTGATTGCGGAAAAGAAGCGGAAGGAGAAGATAATGCTCGCCGAACAAGGTACATGGTTTACCTGGAAGAAGAAGGAGCCTACAAAATTTAAAGATCCCGAAAGCTTCTGCATTCCTTGTACGCTTGGAGGAGTCCCTCTACAAAGAGCTTTGGTAGATTTGGGAGCAAGCGTGAGCCTAATGCCCCTAACAATGTTTAAGAAATTGAATACGGGGACCGACCTAAAGCCGACAGATATGAGAATACAAATCGCGGACGGTCGGGTCACTAGGCCGATGATGGATCGTGAGTGTGAGGTCACTCTCGACATGCTCCGAGCCTACTTTCAATGGCCCCTAGTTCCGGACCCAGACCGTGCCTATAGTCCCATGCACATCCCACCGTCGTCATTCGACACACACGCCTTCTGGACACGTATCACAGGATCTCCTCTCGCCTTAGACCCTAGCTGGGCCAAGGCCTCTGCTATCCTCCACTCATGCCTTCACATTGCACAGCGTCTCATGGAGACCACTTTCCTAGTGAGGTATGAGCCGGGGACGATGTCGACCCCTGAGCTTTACATGCTCTACGGGATGACTCGTGCGCGAGCCCTCGAGAGACATGGTGTCACGCCCCGCTTCCCAAAAGTACGGAGGCAAAGCGTGCCTAAGGCCCACTTAGGCCGGGGCTGAGAGCCCAGACCCAATAAGCGTCTGTGGTATCCCAAAACGAAGGAACAGGTCCCTGCAAGTTAGTACGGAACAACAAAAGTACTGATAAGAGATATAATTTTATTTTATTCCAAATATAACATCCAAAGTACTAAAAGTCTAAAACGCCCGAAGGGCTACAACAGCAGAAAAAGAAACTACCGTTGCAAGCACCCAACCTAGTCAAGGAACAAAAGGTGCTACACACCACAATCTAAACTGGGAAAGAAACTCTGGATCAGCAACGAGAGGCCTCTAACTCTGGTCCTCCTCTGGGTCGTACTCCGAATCAACGTCCTCCGGCTCGCCGTCTGCTGGAAAGTCCGCCTCGTCGACGTACTCCGGCTCAACACCTGACGTACAGCACCAAAGAAGGAAACTGTACGTCAGGTAAATTCTACAAAAAGTGGTCAGACTCTACTGCAAGTGTATCAACTTTTAGACAACGAGTTACTGGTTGATTAGCATGTTGGGGTTATAACTGAGTAACAAAAAGAAGTAACGCAGCAGGAAAGTAAAGCGTAGCAAGTAGTATTCGTAGCGTGTGCTACCAACTACGGGACTAACCTACAGATGTCAAGACAAGTCGGGACGTGATGGGACAAGGCAAGACAAGACAAGTGAGACACGAAAGGGTTCACGCCTTACGGTTCGAGGGGGATCAGACCCTCTTGCCGTGCACACGCTCAACCCAACCCCAAACCCCAAGTATGACAAGACAAGACAATCATGACAAGGGATCACTCGCTCTAGCTTGGCAACTGCCCTATTGCCCTCTGGGCTGTGTATCACGACAAGGGATCACTCACTCTAGCTTGGTAAGTGCCCTATTGCCCTCTGGGCTGTGTATCAGTACAAGGGATCACTCTCTCTAGCTTGGAGAGTGCCCTATTGCCCGCAGGCTGTGCAAGATGGGACGGGACGTGACAAGACGGGAAGGGTTATTTTAGGGTGTCCACACACATGCACACACATGATAGCCATATGATGTCAAAAGTTGTTGTTGTCAGGCTCAGACTTCGTCGTCAAGTCTGAGCCGTCAAGGGTCGTCCCGGACGCTATCATTTCACGTCCGGTTCTATTTGTTCACAGTTATCAGTCCTAACCAACTAAGGCCTAAGCACGGCCGAAAGTGCAAGTGGGATACACTTGCCTGCGGTGGCGAGTGCGTCGTCCGTCTGGGGCGTCTCGTCCAGTCGTCGCGTCTGCGGTAGTCCATCTGAAACAGTGTCACGACAACGGTGTCAAGTCGTGTTTTAAGTAAAACCTATTTAGAGTTCGTTTCTAGGTTGGACGTGGCTACCCTAATAGTCATAAGTCAAAAGTGTCCGTTCAGCCTATCCGACGATTCTATCCTATGTGCACAGTCCAAAAAGTCCAATCGTCGATCTACTGTTTCACAACGTTTTAAGGGAGCAGAAAATAAATTTAGTTGCAGTTGTCCGATTTTAGTTAGGTTTTTAGTTTTGCTACGGGTAGGTTGTGCTACGAATTTCAGGTACCAACCTGATCTGACGGTCACGTGCAAGCTTTGATGTCGGATCTAAACAACAGATCACGTCATCCTCACTCTGTTTCCTCGACTGCAAGTAGCTCAACAAGAGGGAATCGTCAGATCCTAGATGATAGCAAGTGGCATACTTACTAATCTGCTAGAAACAATATTATAGTATTAAATTATTAGCACTACATCAGTTTATTATGTCTAACCATAACATCATCAGTTTTTACATAGGTTATATGCATCAAAAATATTCATATAGTTAACACTACCTATACTCTACCTAGTTAACAGATATGCATGGGCTCCCCACTTACAGTTGACAGAAGGGGGGTTCGTCGGCAGCCTGTGGATGGCGGGCGGTGACTGAGGGGATGAGCGTGGCTGAGATCTGGTCAGGGTCACGGCTGACGGAGAAGCGTGCGACGGTACAGCGATGGTTGCGAGGCTGCGGGTGATCGGGATCGAGAGCTGTGCGGCGATCGGGAGTCGCCGGCGTGCAGAGCGGCGCTGCAGGCGGGCAGTGCGGCTGTGGGGGCAGCGGAACGCAGCAGGCGGCCGCTACGATGAGGCCATGGAGGCGGTGCGGGCACAGAAGTAGGGTGTCACGGTGGTGGGCGCGGCTGCGTGCGCTGGGGGCCGTGAGCCGCGAGAGAGAGAGAGAGAGAGAGAGAGAGAGAGAGAGAGCGGACGGGGGAAAAATGTTGAAGGGGGGTGGCAGCTGCAAAGCTAACCCTAGGTTTAGTTTTTGAACGTGAAAGGGTTTTAGGGTTTAATAATATTAAATAGATTAGAGGTGATATTTAGCTATAAGATTATAGCTAAATGTGAAAAGGTAAGGTGGAGATTAAAGAGATAGCGGGTGTAATTTGGGGTAAGTCTAGGGGCGATTAGAAAAATAGTTTAGGAAAGATATAAAACAGATTAATAGGAGATTTAGCCAGATTTGGCTAACAATTCGAATTTGAATTGATTGGGAAAATCGACGATCGAGATTTATCCGCGCGATATCTCTCAAACCGGACGTCAGAAAAATAATCCGAAAATACCGGGATGATCGTGGAGACAAGACACACAGATCTACGGATCCTGATCGTGCGTAATGCCTACCAAAAATATACGTAAAATTCGGAACGGCGTTTTGAGCCAAATGACTAAAACGCCCTAATCAATTCGACGTCGTTTTGCGAGAAAACGAGCCGTGAAATGACGTTCCCAAAAATTACTATAAATTTCAACCCTCCCAAACGACCACAATGGCATATCACAGAGCATATGCCGAAAACCAGAAATAGCCAAATAAAATACGTGCACGATAAAACACGTGCACGTAGAAAATCCATAAGGTCGGAAAGCAACCGTTACACGTGGAGACGTCTTACTCCCTGCCACTCGGATTGACATAGCTAGTTGGTACTTGGATCGCATCGTTATCTCTGTCGGTGTCCGGACGCCTATCTGTTGCGGCGGTCTCATTACTCTTTTGGCTCCCATGTGCGGAGTTACCTTCTAGCCGGTTTGCTTAGACCCACGGGCCCCACTTCTCTTTCCATAGATGTTATGGCCCGGATGAGGATGCTACGCACTCATGGTCAGCACCACTGGGTGTGGCTTCACGGTCCTTTTGGCGCTGATTACATGGTTCTCCCGAGCCCCGCACGGACCCATATTGGACCCACTGGTGGGGAGTGGATTCCAGCGATGGATCTCCTCATCCCAGCTGCTTACGTGCTAGAGCCTGAGGGTGCTCAACAGGAGACCCTCCTTCCACCCCTGGACCCAGAGATACCTCAGCCTGTACCAGATCTATCTGCACCTCCTGACACCTCTGTCCACACTTCTGTTAGTGTCGGGAGTACACTTGCTGAGTCCACCACCACCACCACCTCTGTGCCGATGTCCATCGACCCCATTTCTGCTATGAGCCCTGAGCGTCCCACCACCATTATTGAGAGCGACGAGCCCTCTTTTGCCTCCGCAGTGGAGACCCTTTCCACTTTCTTATTCTCGACCCCTGGGGAGTCATTTTCTGCACACTCCACGGCCTCCCCAGTCGTCGACCCTTCCGTCTCCACTGCAGCCATCTTCACCGAGAGTGTCATAACGTCTGTCCCCATTTCTGTGTCACCGACCTCTCTGTCCTCCTCGCCCTCTGTCACCATTTTAGCCTCTGCTGCTTCTTCTTCTTCTTCCACCATTTCTGCGTCTCAGCCTCCCACAGAGGCTGAGCGTCTTTTTGTGTGCACAACACCACAGCCCCACCAGGTAGTCACACCAGTTATTTACGGTAGCCGTGCGAGGCAGCCCCGTTCCTCACCTGTTCGACCCTCTGATCCACCTCCCCCCGACACCCTAGTTCATCACCTGCGTGCTCTAGAGGGGGCAGTTAGTGGACTCATAGGAGATTTTCGGGCTCTCTCCGCTACCGTCAGTGCTGTACAGTCTCGCGTCGCTTTACTTCCTCGTATTCAGACTAGCCTGAACCATATTCTTGCGTGACTGTCACAACCACCACCTGCCACCACCCGTACCACCACCCAGCATCCGCCGTCACCACCTCCACCACAGGACGGTGCTGGTGCACCACCACCCACCTAGGCATACACTTGATGCCTCTCTCACTGTTGCCGATGCTAGGCTGGATATTTTCTGCCCGCTGATTTTGCACCCCTCCTCCATACACATTTTGTTCACTTTTTGATCATATCTGTCTATATCATTTTGGGAGTGATGAGGTATTTTTGGGGACACTTATATTGCACCATTTTGATCTCTGCTGCACCACTTGCATCTCTGCATACATCTTTTGCATACCCATCTCACTTTCTTTTATTTACATCCTTATCATGCATGCATCCTCACCCGCCCCACCCGTGCCACACTTTGCACATTGAGAACACTGTGCAGTTTAGCTTGGGGGAGTGAGTGTCTCACGCACTTTTCATTTTTTTCACTTTCACTTTTATTTTTCCACCTTTCTTTGTTTTGCACTTATTTTCACCCATTTTTTCATTTTTTTTCTCATGCATCACGTTTTCTTACTTTTCATGTGTGCTGCATATATATAGCAGTTCTTTCTTTTCCTTTATCTTTATTTCTTTTATCCTTTTGGCTAGAGATGAATTTTCTGTGATGATGATGACGTGGAATTAGCTTATCTCTATATGCATATTATCTTGTCATGCCATCGTTTTTATTTCAGATATCATATGCCATACTTGCTATGCATTCAAGGTAGTAACCCGCACCTTCATTATATGAATGTGAATGAAATTCTGCTATTAGCTGAGTCTGATGATTTATATTGTATACTCTTCATAAAAAACACACCAAGCTTCACACATTGATTGCCTATATTTGGAATACTTCTTTGTTATCTGATATCACTTCTTATTGCATGAAAATTGTACGCTTCACTTTCAGGTTGATTGAATGTATGCTATGTTGATATAACTGGATTTGTTTACTTTCTGAGATCAAACTGAGTAGATTACATTACTCTGTTGAAAGTTGTCATGCACATTCTATAGAGTGAACTGAGCGTTGCATACTTTTCTTTCTCCACATATCTTGAGCATTATTCTATATTTAAAATCATTGGTGAATCTCCCTTTTGGGAATCTTGCATTGGCATATCCCTTTTTGCTATAAAAGTCCATGCTCCAACACCCAAAATCAAAAAGAAAAAAAATACATGTATATCTCTCTATCTTTTGGTTTGGGATCCTTATTGTATATATTGATTGAAAAAAAAGAGAGAGAAAAAGAGAGAGAAAAGAAGCACATATATGATCCCATTTCAATTCTTTTTTCTTCCCTCTTTTTTTATTATTGGAGCTTCAAAATGGGGAAAGTCTTATTGATTTATTTGATGCCACCACGCTTATAGATATGCTTGGGGGAGAGGATCCAATGATGTGTGAGAGAGTGACTACTTGTCTGTGCATGACAACCTAAGCTAGGTAATTTTCTATACTCGGTGAGATTACTAAAAGTTTTACGAAGTCCAGGAATTGAAACTTAGCATGCATTTCATGATAACCACTCCTTTCCACTCTTATTGCTTCATATTGTGTGATACCTCTTATACTCCAAATAGAAAGCTATCAATTGAAAAGTGTGTGGTCTATGATTATGTATATTACTTTAAATGCTTCAGACGATGCTAATTCTAGGACGATTTCATATTTCATATCGTTTTGATATTGTTGGGTTTCTATATTGAATGCATCCATATATGATAATGATATCGAGCTAAAAATCTTTGGCAAGTTTTTATTCGCTGTAAGCTATTTGAGTAAGCAAGTCAACGTCCTGAGAAAATGATCTAGCACCTCCCTCTTTTTTCTTTTCCATCTTCGTTTTCCTTTTTCCTTATCTTTATCTTCCTGGTTCGCCTTTTACTCATCTTCCTCGAGGACGAGTAAGAGGTAAGTTTAGGGGATTTTGATCGCTCATTATTTTACACATTTTTTCTACATGTTTTCATGTCATTTCAATCGCCCATATTGTGTTTTCCACGATTATTCGACGATATCGCGTTGCTTTTCACTATTTCTTGTTTTTATCGTATTTCAGGAGATATGGAGCGATTTGGAGCGAATATGAGATCAAAGGATTTTCACGTACATCGGAGCATCACCGACAGCTTATTTGAGGAGTTAACAGCGCTAGAGGATGAGTGGAAGAGGAAGGAATTCGATAGAATCGACGAGGAGGCGAGAAGGAGAAGAAAGGAGCCCAGATATAGCTCACTCGGCTGAACAGCCATTTCACTCGGCCGAGTGAAGAAGTGTACTCGGCTGAGTGAAATGGATACGCATAGCCAATTTTCAGAGTTCACTTGGCCGAACAAGGAAGTTCACTCGGTCGAGTGAGAAAGCTCACTCGCCCGAGTGGAACAGGGATTTTCTTCCGAGAAGAGGCCAAGTTACTGGAAATTTTGAGAAGACCCACTCGGCTGAGCTAGATTGCTCACTCAGCCGAGTGAAGAAGCCAACTCGCCCAAGTTAGTCAGAGCGACAGACCCTCAAAACCCCCAGACTTTCTGTCTTTTATTGGGTCTATCACTCGGCCGAGTGACATAGGTCACTCGGCCGAGTGACGCTGTCCGACTGCTATGCAAATTGGGATTTCTGGGCTGCGCAGGGGCAATTCTGCCAGGATTTTTTGGACGAATTTGGCTTGTATTTAAACCTAGTTTTATCCCTAGTTTTAGAAGAGACTTCTATTATTTTTTGAAGGCTATTCCTTTTTAAATCTCAGCTGGAGATCATAGGCGACAATTTTGGTTTGTTCTTTCTTGCTAAAACTCTTATTTTAATGAATTGTCTCTTCTCTACAATGAATTGTGCTATGATCCTATTCTTTATTTTTGAGATTTCCATGATGATTTGTGAGTAGTTTCGTCGTTCTATGGCATGGGGATGAACCCTATGGACCCGATCTTTGAATTGTGATGAATGAATAGAATTATTGCTAGGATTGAAGAAAGGTTAGGTTGTGATTGATTTATTACGAGTAGCTAGGAATTTCCATCGATTGGGATTTGCAAGAGATTGGATCCAAATCGATGGGAAGGCCTAGATATTTGATTTAGTTTTATAATTGAAATTCTCTAGATTTGGTTTGCAAGAGATTGGACCAAAGCTAGGATTTTTATTATAAATCTATACTAATATTCGTTTGCAAGAGATTGGACGAATACGAACTATCATAAACTAAGTCGTAGCTCGAGTTTGTATGAGAGTGGGCTCGAGTTACGATTGGACGATGATGTCGATCTTCACGCTAGTGGCTTAGGTTAGGGTTTGCACGAGAGTTGGCCCTAATATAGGTTGCTATAGACCAGCAATAGCGAGAGAGCATGAGCTTGGTTCTACATTAAGTTGCGACTAGTTCACCTACATTCAAGCTTTGCAACATTGATATTCATGATCCACAAGGATGAGTGAAGGTCCGTAGTGGGGATTTCCTATCCCTAGACGCTTTATTATATTGAATTCTATTTGCTATTTGAACGATTGTGACATTACCATCAAAACTATTCTTATTCCATCAATAGCTAGGTGATCAAAGTAAGATACTGTCAATTGTCCTCCATGTGTTCGATACCCGCTCGCCACTACACCGTGCGCTTGTGGTAAAACTACAGTCGTTTTCCAGGTGTATATCCGGGCGCAATCAGTAGCACGTTAGTAGCATATACCTCCTCTTTTGGGCCTTCATCGTATGTGAGCTCGACAATAAAGTCGACGAAGGCCTGTCCTTTGATGGCGGTCCTCGACTTGAACTGGATGTCGAATTCGCTTTGCTCAACCCCTATTTGGTCATTCTCCCTGAACGATCAAGCCTTTTTAGGGTTGTTCTGGAGGAGTGTCGATGAGGACCAGGATGGTGTGCCCTTGAAAGTACGATCACAACCTCCTCGCAGATTGGATCAGCACGAAATCCATCTTCTTTATCCCCGAATAGTTGTTCTCCGTGCCTCGGAGAACCTGACTGATGTAGTAGATGGGTCATTGTACCCCCGATTCTTCTTTGACGAGTGCAGAGCTTACAGCCTCCATGGTGGCGGCCAGAAAGATGATGAGTTGGTCACCTTTATCTGGCTTGGTCAGGAGTGGCGGACTGCAAAAGTACTCCTTTAACTCGGATAAAGCCTTCTTGCAGTCTGCATCCCACTCGATGACTCTTTTGCCACTCGATGCGGAGGTTATCTCCTTCCTCAGCACTTTGAAGAATGGCAACGACCTCTCGGCTGACTTAGACAAGAATCAGCCCAAAGCCGCTATTCTATCATTCAGCCTTTGGAGTTCTCTGAGGGTTGAAGTCTCCTTTATCGTAATGATTACAACGATCTTGTCGGGGTTCAATCGAAGGTTGTATCACCGGATCTTTGCGAATATCTCTTGGAGATCTGCAATGTGATCTGTCGGCTTTTTCGACTTGACCAACATGTCATCGACATATACTTCTAGGTTTCGACTGATTTGAGCCTCAAAGACTCCATCTATCATGCGTTGGAAAGTAGCACTTGCATTCTTCAAACCAAAAGGCATTTTGGTGTAACAGAAAATACCTCGATCAGTGATGAAAGAAGTTTTCTCTTCATCCTCAGGTGCCATCTGGATCTGGTTATATCCTAAGAATGCGTCCATGAAGCTGAGGAGCTCATAGCCGAAGCATGGTCGACCAGATGGTCGATTCGTGTAGGGGTAACTATCCTTTGGGCACGCTTTGTTGAGGTCGGTGAAGTCGACACACATCCGCCATTTGCCGTTCGCCTTCTTCACCATCACGACATTCGAGAGCCATTCAGGATATTTGACTTTTCGAATGAATCCTGCTTCTAGACATCGATCCACTTCTTCGATCGCAACCTTCATTTTTTTCACCCCCCATGTTTCTCTTCTTTTGCTTTATGGGTCTGGAAGTCGGGTCGACCTCTAGCTTGTGGGATATTACCTCAGGGTCGATGCCAGACATATCCTTCGACGACCAGGCAAAAATGTCTGCATGCTCTCTCATGAGAGCGGTCAACTGTTCCCTTAGGTCGAAAGGGACCAACGATCCAATAGAGACAGGTTTTCCCTCTTCTTAAGAGATTCTGATATTCTCCGTTTCTTCGACTGCTGCAGGCCAGCGATCTTTACCTTGGGGATCGATTGGGTCTTCCTCCTCGATCCTCCTTAAAGCAGTGGACAGTGTACAGCATGTCCGTGCCTATTTCTGATTCCCTCTTGCCTTTCCGACTCCCTCGGGGGTTTGGAATTTGATTATATGATGCAAAGTTGAGATCATCGCATATATAGCGTTCAATAGTGGTCTTCCGATGATTCTGTTGTATGCCGAGTTGATCTTCACCACCATGAAACTGGTCAGGCGAGTGATTTGTCGAGGATACATGTCGAGGGTCACCGGTAGGGTAATGATGCCTGCTATTGGGTTGGAATGTCTGGTGAATCCCACCAGGGGTCCCGAACAAGGCATTAACTCCACAGATGACAACCTCATCTTGTCCAACGTAGTGAAGAACAGTATGTCGCACGAGATTTCGGTGTCGACTAGTAACCTTTTTACGGTGATCTCCTTGATGGTAGCCGTGATGATGACGGCATCATCATGCGGCAGTTTCACACCCTCTAGATCTTCATCCGAGAAGGAGATAGGAGGCGTAGAATCCCTGGGCGCTTGTAACGCCCCAATCCCCAGGATACCCGGGAAGTATGAATCCGTCCTAGGTATTTCCGAAGATGCGGGTATGAAAGAGAAAGAAGGGAAGAGACGGAATATAAATAGGAAGATGCAGGTCCACTGTGCACTACAGGGGTAGTACTTGTAATGTTCCCATATTTAAACAACCAAGACAAAGCACAGAAGGAACTAAAACCAACGACTACAAATACAACTGCATAGAGAAAAATAGGCAAACACTGTATTTATATGTGACAATCTAATGTACATCAAGTTATACATTCATCAAGTACATCAGCCACTAGCCCAAAACATACCCCCAAGAAACCCAAAAGTACATGGTCTATCATGCTCATCTCGCACCCAACCCACACCTCATACTCTGACAACTCCAAGTCCTCCTACCAGCTGCCTCCAACTCCACTCCACCTGAAAACCACAAGATGGAGCACGTCAAAGCGTGTCCAAATAGGAAACCCAACTCATACATATAAATATTAATTTGGAGAAAGTTGTTTCAATCACAAATAATACAAAGTACAAAAGGTAAGGAAAGTTACATAGGTAAGGAAAGTAGGAATCACACATTGCTTTAATCACACATGGCACGAAAGGAACCACAGTCACAACAGCAGGCAAAAGAAGTAAGAAACACACATCAGAAACGTAAAGCAATTAAGTGTTTAATTAAATATCATTTGAAAACCTGGGTGTGTCGTTGAATATGGGGAACTGGACTCCACCCCAAGGTGGGACGGCAGGGAGCACCCGCCAGTGGTACACGAGCACTGTTTCCTTAACGGGGCCTCTCACTCCACCCATACCCTCCCGCATCGGAGTGCGAGTGAGAAAAACTCCACAACATCACAAAACCTCGTACCCGAAACTGAGCAAGGCACGGCAAATACCACAAGTACCCGAAACTGAACAAGGTACATAATACAACATCACAACACAGTCTAGTCCTCATACCCTACCAGTACCCAGTTCTCTCCCAACCCCTTTTCTAGGGTGCTCATCTGCCGTATGGCAGACCGGGATATCCCTATTCTTTATTAGCTTTCAGTCAGGTGAGCAAACATACAACAATTAGAGAATGATATTTAAGCTACATTAAGGCCACATACAAGTGACATAAGGGAAACAACGATGCTAGCATATTAGAGTTGCACTTAGATTAACAAGGCATGGACCATTTTCCATAATAAAACATGAACATGAATTTTAGGGACTAAAATGCATTTAAAATGTAAGGACTAGCGTACAACATGATACTTTATGGAATGAAAAGGCCAGAAGCAACGTGAACCATTGTACCTAAGACTTCATTGTGTGATTAGAGATTAACAAGTCACATGGATCATTAACCATAATGCATCGTTTATGATTAAAGAGTAGCAATCATGGCTTTATTTTCATTATGGAACTAAGGAACATGGACTTTTGTTAGTAACATGAACTTTACTATACATTAACTTGAACTTTATTAGAGAGCAACATGCATCACTAGTAATCAACATTATACTTCATTATGAGATTAAGAATAGCATGCAACATGACCCAATTTCTCTAAAGCATCATTATGAAATTAAGGACTAGCATGTAGCATAACCCATCTCCATGCATCATGAACTTCTCATCAACAACCATACAACGTCATTGTAGTTCACTTACAAATTGCCACAAACCTTCTCCATAAACATACACCAATTTCCATTACACCAACAATTCTCCAAAACATGAACATGAATTCCATTAGGGATATCTTGCAACATAGACCATTTCCCATGGAATATCCATAATCATCATCCATTCAACACTTTGATACAATCTTACGCAATTGTTCATCAAGAATGTAACATTAAAATATACTAACTGTACCTTAATTACAAGCTTAAAAATTTACCAACATTAAAATTCTACATGAAATAATAACATTTAACACAAGTTTATGTCTACATAAAAACAACTACTAACTTTGGCAAATTCCACAACTTGAAATAAAATACAACTAAGAAATGAACCAAAATGCAAGTTGAATTAATAATACAACTAAGAAATTAAAATGCAACTAGAGTGCAACTTGAATTAAAGTGCAAGTTTAAAATGTGAACTAAAATGCATCTTGAATTAAAATGCAAGCTTAAGAAATGTACTAAAATGCAACTTGAATTAAAATGCAAGCTTAAGAAATGAACTAAAAGGCAACTAGAATTAAAATGCAAGCTTCTAACAAATTTCATTAAGGAAATTGAATGAAGATGCAAGCTTTAGTAGTTACATGCAACTTGAGGGAATTTCTTAAGGTCTACCATGAAAAATTCATCCATTTAAGGACTAATTATGGCACTAGCTTAAGAATGCTAACTTTAGTTAACTTAACCATATAAGATCCCATCTTTGGCTCAAATATGGCATGTTACCTAATAAAGATGTTAACTTTATAAGAGTTAATGGTAAATCTATGTTTAAAAATGTTACCTTTAATAATGATACCTAAAAGTTTAACTTGAATATGCAAGCTTTGGCATGAACATGGCATATTGTTTAAGAAAGATACTAACTTTCACTTGGATTTAAAATAAAAATTACACCTTTCTTACTACTTCAACCACTACAACAAACCCTAATTAATATTTAGAGCACAAAGTTAGGAATCCTACCTCATTGCAACTGTGATGAAATCTTCTCTTCCTACTCCTCCTCCTCTCTCTTCTTCTCTTTTCCTTTCTCTTTCTTTTTCCTTTCCGTTTCCTTTTCTTTTCTTTCTTTTTCTTCTTTCTTTCTATCTCTTTTATCTTTTTTTAAAGGGGAGGAATTCGGCCATAATGGGAAGAAAAGGGGAGAGAGAGAAAAATAAAAAAGAAAATGAGGAAGAAAGAAGAAGAAGAATGTAGGAGGTTTAAGAAATAATTAATTAAATATCTCTTCTTCTAGAATCCTCTCTTAATTACAAGTTTGCTATCCCTTTACACATGTCATCTTGCTTTACACACACTCCCATACTTAATTACAAGTTTGCCCTTCTACATGCATACACCCCCACTAATTACAAAAATTGCCACTAACCACAGCCCTTTTCACACTAGCCTCCTTACATAAACCCATTTCCTTTACACACCCTCTCATTCTACACATATACCAATTTAATTACTAAATGCCCACCACTCTACACACCCATCCACTATACCCATAAACTATAATTTAAATACAATAATGCCATCCCTAATCATGGCATGCCATAATAAAATAATGCCATCACTACTACTAATAACACCATTCTAAGATAGCATGCCATAATAATAACGAACAATAATATCAATAAAAACAATAATCACTAATCATGGCATAACAACAACAACAATAATACTATACACAATCAAGTAGTTACCCATGTATTCCTACAATACACTACACAATACACAAAAATAGACATGCCCTACGTATATGGCACTAGGGCCATTACACTCTACCCACCTTAAAAATAAAGTCCGTCCTCAGACTTTCTAGTGCTTTCCAAGGCTAGGGCTCGTGTTAGGTATACTTACGGCCCCACTAAGAACTCACACCCATACATATGTGCATACACAAGCCATATAGCCGTACATGTGCATACATATTTACAGTCATCATAGAATATATATAGCGACTAGATGGGCACTACATCCATATTTAGGGACACACCGATACCAACATTGTGTACATGTATACATTCAGAAGCACGCCTACCTAGCCTTACAATAACTAAGTGTTAATTAAATACACATCAATCTGGGTACACACACAATATATATATACACATACATACATACTAAATACAAGCATACCATCCATTCCGTTTATACCAGCACACGTGCCATTCATCATGTCAGATGTATAGACATATACATATGACATACCTATAGAAGCACATACGTATAGACATTATGTCAGACACATACGTATAGCTGTATAGATAATCTACAGTATATATCTATAGCTATATAAACACACCCATTCATCGACCCACATACAACGCAACCGTGACTACATAGGTGCTACGTATAAGGGATATACAAACATTCATCCAAGAAAATGATCACTCCTTATTTTACACTTTTTTCCCGCATGTTTGCATGCCATTTAGATCGCTCAAATCATGTTTTTCACGATATATCGACGATATTGCGATGCTTTTCATGATTTGTTGTTTTTGTCGTATTTCAGGTGATTTGGAGCGATTTGGAGTGATCCAGAGATACGCCTACTCTAGAGTGTCACCGATGACTTCCCTGAGGGGTATTTTGCTGTTGGAGAGGAGCGGAAGAAGAAAGAACGTCGCAAGATCGACGAGGAGGCCAAAACAAGCTGTTTGGGCATTTTTGGTGTCTCACTCGGCCGAGAGAAGGAGTCACTCGGCCGACCAGCGAGACACCGCTCGGCCGACCGGATCGGACACGTTTTATGTGTGCATTCTGCCGAGCGTCGGAAGCCACATCGGCCGAGTGACGAGACCCCGTCCGCCCGAGTGGCACTCAGACGAAGCCCATCAAAAATCGCCAACTTACTGTTTTTCGTCTGCCTGAGCTTCAGAAGACCCACTTGGCCGAGTGGCAAAAGCCGACCGCCCGAGTACATTGAAGCCATCGGCCGAGTGACGACAACTCACTCGGTCGAGCCGCCCCCGAAGTGAAGACCCCCGAAGACCAAGACTTACTGGAAATTCTCAGGGTTTGTCACTCGGCCGAGCGACTTTTGTCACTCGACCAAGTGCGACGCGCTGCCTGTAGCGAAAATTGCGGTTTTCAGGCTGCGCAGGGGCATTTTGGTCACAGTTTTTTGGACGATTTTGGGGGGTATTTAACCCCTGTTTTTACCCTAGGTTAGAGAGCTTTTCTCTTTACTTTTTGCAGCTTTTTAGATTAAACTTTTAGCTTTAGAATTTTGTGATTGGAGAGGAGAGAAAAGTTGATTTTTGTTGGATTATTGGAAGAACTCTATTGGTTTGTCTCTCTCTCCTTTAAAAATACTATTTTTATTGCTTATTTGAATATTGTGATGAATTCCCTTGTTAATTCCATTGATTATTTTTGCATTTGTGCTATGAATTGTGAGTAGTCCTTACGTCTTGGGGCGTGGGGATGAACCCTACGAGCCCAATTTCAGATTTGTGATGAATTGGTGGAAATATTGCTAGAATTACTATTATGGTTAGATTGGGATCGATTTACTACGGATAGCTAGGTATTCATACCGATTGGGATTTGCAAGAGATTGGATCCCAACTCGATAGGAAACCCTAGAAATCCGAATTGGGTTGGAATTGAGTTTCCGTAGTATCGGTTTGCAAGAGATTGGACCGATACTAGGGTTCTCGGTTGCAATTCCATGCCAATACCCGTTTGCAAGAGATTGGACGGGTAGGAACTATCCCAACCTAGGTCGTGGCCCGAGTTTGCACGAGAGTGGGCTCGGGGCGCGATTGAACGATGATGTTGATCCTAATGCTAGCTTGCCTAGGCTAGGGTTTGCAAGAGATTGGACCCGAACCTAGGATAGCTATCGACCGGCAACAGCGCGAGAGCGTGAGCTAGGTATTACATTCAGTTGCAACTAGTTCGTCCGAAATTTTATTCTAGCAATGTTGATGCCAACGAATCACATTGACGAGATACGGTGAGTAGCGGGGATTCCCCATTCCCTAGACGTCCTTTATTTGATTTGATATTTCCGTACTTTGTCTGACGATTGTGACAGGATCGCCAAAGGCAAATTCTCTCTTTTTCGTTCTTAATAGCCAGGTTGTTCGGAGCAAGCACTTTCATTCGTCCTCCCTGTGTTCGATAACCCGCTCGCCGCTACACCGTGCGCTTGCGGTAAAACTACACGGTCGCACTTTTGGGTTACATTACGGAGCGATCAGAAAACCATATACATTCAAAAACCATCCATATCCCTACAAGCATACATGCAACTGGCCGGACAACCAGTGTCCGTAGGCATAGCATAGCATTGCCCATCACCTTCACTTGCAAACACGCAACATGCACCCATACACACCATGTAATATAAACCCATAAGCATATGCAGACAGTCAAGATACATATGCATACATATAGTGCTTCACTTAGTACAACCAAGCTACGAGCATTACACGCATGCCAATCAACTATATATATATCTACACCATAGTTATGTCATAATATAGATGGATGCAACTAATACTTGTACCCACATATCCTAGCATAGCCACTCAGGTCACCATAAACACGTCCATCAATATATATATAGTAGACATACAACCATCCGGCAAGAACATCCAAGCATGCTAACACTTTAGCAAATATATCACACATATATGTCACATGTAGATGTATGAATATATACAACTATCTTAAGCCTTCAAAACGGACGAACATATACACAGTCATGTACACACACATGCCTTATGCATATATCTCTATACAGAGCTAAGTAGAATCACGACTAAGGACATATTCATATGTCCAAGAGCCGTATACACATAAACAGACACACACATATATAGAAATACACCTACAACACATGTACACACTACATATTCATATATATATACATACATGTATATGAATGCACATGTATACACACACGTATGTACATAGATACCATACTCGTATAGAGCTAAACATACACCCATATATCCACATCAACCTCCTTATATGCATACTATCCTAATAGGCACGCTCATCCATATGTGTGTGTGTGTGTGTGTGTGTGTGTGTGTGTGTGTGTGTGTGTGTGTAGCCAGAGAGCCATACAAGCACACTAGTTAGTGTGAATCACATATTCAGACATTCATACCTACATATCTAGGTATCCCATATACACTCATGCATAAGCTAGTAGAAAAAATATGCACATAATCTTAGCATGCACACATCCTGTACCTAATACAAGGATCAGTATGGATATACTCAAATACATAGATACACACCACTGCATACTATCTACACAACACACATTACAATATCTATATACAATACCCCTAGACAGAACAATACTTGCACATAACAATGCACAAACATACATATGACAATATATGCAAACATAGAAGCAGGACAATGCATTCATCTCTACGTAGATCTACATCACAATATATGCCTACCAGTATGCTTATCATACATAATATAATGGTATCACAATACACAACCGATGTATGCACACAACTTAACTTAACTTTCTAAAGTTAAGGGTCTAACTGCGAAATAAATAGATCTAAGGATTATATCACCCACTGTACACCAGTATAATCCCTTATATCTACATGTATCACACAATTAAGTGTGCATCTATTTATAGGTACTCATATCACTTGTGATGGGTACTTAATATCAATTATAAGTACACATACTACCACATATATCATATTCAATATACACACAACCTCAACCATTCACAATATACACACAACTTCACTAACTCACACACACACACACACACACACACACACACACACATGTAGATATGCAAATAAGTATATTTAAATATTGATGTCTTACACCAATATTTATACACTCGGATATGTTACACCATACATCCAGTATATAGAAATACACAAATATCGCACTTAAGCACATAAGTATAAACACTTACAATTATACATACAATCATATAGTTATTCATATCTATATACAACACACTAGTATACATATAGGATGCGTACTCACTTGCAAGTGATATATGCAGACCCATACACGAACCCACACGAGATATACATATTGTATACATATCAATCCATATAAATATTGCTACAACTCGTAGTTCATCCACACACTAACCCGTACATATAAAGTATAATAGATATAAATCAGACGACAAATGTCTATAAAAATAATTAACATATTGATACAGTTAAAGACATGATATCATATAGATGCACATGTCAAAGGCATATGACCATATGTATATATACAGACAACTATTCTTACACATATCAAGGAAACTCTGTATCTCAGGCTTCTTAATGCTAAGGCCATATCCTAAGGCTGTACTCCTACCCACCTTAGGACTCAACTACCATAGACCATTACATGCACTACCCGTACGCAGTTGCAGTGTGGTAACCTGCATGGGCCACTAACTGTAAAGCCCCAATCCCCAGGATACCCAGAAAGTACGAATCCGTCCTAGGTATTCCCGAAGATGCAGGTGTGAAAGAGAAAGAAGGGAAGAGACGGAATACAACAAGGAAGATGCAGGTTCACTGCGCACTGTTGGGATAGTACTAGTAATGGTCCCACATTTAAACAACCAATACATAACACAGAAGGAACCAAAACCAACGACTACAAATACAACTGCACAAAGGAAACAAGGCAAACACTGTATTTATATGTGACAATCCAATGTACATCAAGTTATACATTCATCAAGTACATCAGCCACTAGCCCAAAACATACCCCCAAGAAACCTAAAAGTACATGGTCTCTCATGCTCATCTCGCATCCAACCCACACTGTAACCCCCCGCTCCCTGGGATAACCGATAAGTACAAATTTGTATCCGGTATTCCCGAAGAGACGGGTGCTACGAATGAAAATGCAAAACACAAAACAAAGCAGGTCCACTCGCACTGCTGGGATAGTACATGTAGCATTCTAGACAACAAACACAGAAACACAAAAGAGACAACAGCTCAACATTGAAATATATACACATACAAACTATTCAATACAACATCTCTTACACAAATCACATATACAACATGAACCCATATCTCAACATTGGTACAAGCACCTACACCCAAAATCACTCACACACCCTCATCTCCAACCATTTGAGCTAATGGGCATCCAACTCCAACTCTAAGGTTCTCCAACTATCAACTACTTGAAAAAATCAACGGGGACACGTCACAGTGTGACGCGGTAGGATACCCAAACCTAACTCACATGGTGCAAAGGAATGCAATGCGCTATTCAAAAGAACTGTGAATGGGCTCATGTCATATCATAGAAAATGTTTTGCATAACCGCATAACCACATCACATAAGAAAATGCACATGAAAGCACGTACATGCGGCAAAGGATAACCTGCAAAACAAAGTGAGTGCCACAAATAGAGGAGTAACTATAACTGTTGAAATACCACATTATTATACAACACATCCATACACAGTCTCATATACAACATATCATCCACATCCCACCAATGTTCAACAGCACACCCAAGTCACTACATTCATTTCACAACCACAATGATATGATGCTTATGATGACATGCCCCCCATGATGCAAATGATGCAATCACAAATGCAATGCAAGACATGCCTACGGATCCCATTCCTATGTCAGCGTGCAAGTGCAAGTGATTCTACTCCGTTATCAATGTGGAGCCACCTAATGGATCAAGTGGTTGCCCACGGCGACTTCTCCCGCCTCCTACCGCGGCAACTTTGTCCATGCCCGTGCACTCCACCTCCGTGTCCCTAACAACATCATAACACACCCATTTCATATCCCACATATAACCAACAACACATTTAATTTTCCAACCTTGATGTTTCACCCATGGTTCCCATTTCAAGACCAACAATTTTCCAACATTATCATTTGAGAACAATTCAACTTAATTAATGGAATAAGACAATCAAGGCAACGGGAATCTAAAACATAGCATCAAATAATTTCAACACATCAATTAAGTTCAACACAACAAGAACATTGAATTTTAAAGCTTCCAACAAATGAGAGCAATTTCATACAAGGCAACATCCCAACTTTTCATACAAAGGACATTGAATAATAACTTCCATCATCCAAAAATGAGAGCAATTTCTCATGATTATTGAGACAAATCTTTTAAAGCAACATGAATCACACTTGTAGCATCAATTAATTTCAAACATCATATAATTTCAACCATGAATGCTCCATGTCAAGAAATTCCCACAAGAACCTTAAAAATGCAAACTTCCAAAGGAGTGCAATTTTACAAAATTATTGAAATAAGGCATTCAAGAGCAACATGTGGACTTAATCATAGCATCAAATAACTTAATATTGATGGATATTGAATTCCACCCCAAGTGATTTTGATGATGAGCACACCAAATGAAACTTAGTGTACTAACTACACTACAATTAAGTGTGCAGGATATGCGAAGCTTTACTCATACTCAAAGAAGTGCAATCTACGCTCAAAGACTAGGACGAACGTGGCTAAGATCATATAATGAAGTTCAAAGCTCAAATAGAACAAGAAGCTCAAGTGAAGCTCATATCTACTTCATCAAATTGATCAAGCTTCCGAAGACGTGTCCTAAGTCTATAGTGAGTGTGTTGTGTCTCTTTAGGGTATTTATTAAAGCCAAATCATATAGACAAAACACACGCACACAAAAACAATTTGAAAAATGTTTTTGAAAATCTTTTAAATCTTTTCAAAATTTTTTAGAGAGCTTTCTCTAGTCATCTTATAACTTTCGTAGTGAAACTCCACACACCCTGGAGTTAGCTACTTGTCAGACTAGATGTGTCGCAGGAAAAACTCCTCTGGGAGTCGACTACCAACAGTAGGGAGTCGACTACCAGCTGGGATTCAAGTATTCCCGTAACACTCTGGGAGTCGACTACCTACATAAGGGAGTCGACTACCAGCTGTAAAAATCTGACGTTTTTTATTTGAATTTTGAAAATTCGTTGAGCGATTTTCTCCGTGATTTTTGGGACAAAAGTCAAAGTAAATTTGAATTTCAAATCTCAGAATTTTCCCTATAAATAAGAGCTAATTTCATTTGAGAAAAACACAACAACTATTGAAATCAAAATCTTTCGTGCAAACGCTCTGAAAATTCTATAAGCTCTCATTCTCTCTTTAGCCAATTCTATTTTAATTGTGATCTTGCAAAATTCTGTTATTATTTTTTTTAAGATCATATTCTCGTTTTATTGGCTAATTGTTTTTCAAATCCTTATTGCTCTTCTCTTGATTTTTTGTTTAAAAGGATTTTTGAAAAACATTAGATCTAGATCACAAAGAATTCTCTCGTATCTTTGTGTGATCTAGACTCTTATTCTATCAAGCCACTACACACAATTTTGTCTATCTTATTTGGCTATAGAATCGGGTGTAAAACCAATCTCCATCAATTTATTATGGTGAATTGGATATTGATCTTTATTGAGTTGTTGTTGGAACACTAGACAAGTCTAGGTGTTGCTAGTCAGAAATCCTGGTCAAGACTAGGTCGTTGGAAATTCTAACGAGTGGAGTTAGGTACTTGTATTTGCCAAGGCAGATAGTGGAAAATCTCGTACCGGATTGGTCGGGGACTGGACGTACCCGGGTTGCGGGGAACCATGATAAAATCGCTTGTCTCTGCGTTTGTTTTTCTGTGATTGTTTATATTTCTTGTACACGCATTTTTCATTTGCTAATCTAATATCTTTGTAATTCCTTGTTTATTTATTATTGCAAAGATTGTTTATTTAATTCCGCTGTGTAAAGATCTCTGTGTAAAGATTTACATCTGGTTGTAATCTTTTCTATATCATATTACTTTCTTGATTAAGAACCAAGCGTAGATCACTCTACTTGGCTTCTTAGGCAACATTAGAAGGATTTTATTTGTGCTAATATTAACAACCGAAAAAGTTTACTATTTACACAACACTATTCAACCCCCCCTTCTAGTGTTGTTTGCCATCCACAGGATCCAACACTTGGTATCAGAGCAAGGCTACAAAGGTGATGGCGTCAACATCCTTTCACTCTGAAGGGCTGAATACCATGCGACCACCACTGTTCAACGGAACCAACTACGCTAGCTAGATGATCCGAATGAAGACTCACCTAGAGTCATTAGATATCGAAGCTTGGACCGTTACTAAAGTCCCGTACATCGCACCTACCGACGTTGAGTTTGGGAAATGGTCTGTCGACAACAAGAAGAGAGCTAATCTCAATGCAAAAGCAATGAATGCACTATTTTGCGCCGTTACAGGAAATGAGTTCAATCGAGTCTCCCAATGTGAGACAGCACACCAAATATGGCATACTCTTCAGGTAAGTCACGAAGGAACCGAAAAGGTAAAAGAATCCCGCATAAATGTTTTACATTCAAAATTCGAATCTTTTAAAATGGAAGAAGGAGAGAGTATCACCGATGTGAATACTCGTTTTACTAATATTACAAATGAGCTCGCAGGATTAGGAAATAAACTTTTCGAATATGAGCAGGTAATGAAGATACTAAGATCCCTCCGACCCGAATGGAAGGGAAAGACAACTGCCATTCGAGAAGCTCACAATGTAAAGGACCTCACCATCGAAGAACTAATGGGAAATCTCATGGCATATGAGATTGAGCTTGAAGAAGACAAAAAGATCGAAGAAAAACCAAAGAAGAAGAATCTTGCGTTCAAAGCCCAAGAGGAAGATTCCGATTACACGGACAAAGAAGACCATATCGCGTTCATCTCAAAGAACATTAAAGAGTTCATCACAAGTAAGTATGGAAAATGATCTTTTAGACCCACTAACGGTATTATTTGTTTCGGTTGCAAAAACAAGGGCATGTCAAGAGAGACTGTCCATTGGAGAGAAACAATCATGACTCCAGAGATCGTGGGAAGAACAAGGATAATAATGAAAAGCGAAACAACGGAAGAAACAAATTCCGACAACCAAAGAAAGAAGCTTATGCAGCCTTCGACCAGAGCGACGATTCCTCATCCGATGAATCCTCAGAAGAAGATAACGATGAAAGAAGAGAAACAGCACACATGTGCTTCATGGCATCCACATCCTCCAAGGTAAGCACACATCATGATTCATCTAGCGACAATGATTCGTCATCAAGTGATGATGAAGACATGGATTATAGGGGAGCATATAAGGAGCTATGCAAAATGCATGAAAAGCTCATAAAAGAACATAGAAAAACACTTAGAAATATTAAAAAGGATACTAAGGAAAAAGAAGAAATCATTAAAGAAAATAGTATCCTTAAAGAAAAGAATGATTTTCTGCAAAAAGATATTTCATTGGTAAATGAAAAAGTTGAGAATCTAAATAATCTTCTTGTATCTGTCAAAGATAAATACGACGCTACGATGAAAATTATTGAGAATTTCAACAAAGGAAAAGGGAAGCTAGACAGTCTAATAGATAATCAAAAAGCTTCATCTAGCAAAACCGGACTCGGCTATGATTCATATCATACCAAGAAACGGGTTAAGCATACAAGGATGCATCATTCTAACAATAATGTTTTGAGCATCTGGATACTAAAGAAATTATCTTATCAACGAAGGAAAAGGTACGCTACCGACTTTATTCAACAAATTCATTTCAACAAAAATTATAAATATGTTGTTCATGAAGGAATTAAACCATACTGGGTTTGGCTTCCTAAAGACTAACTCCTCGGACTCAAAAAAAAAAGGAGTACCATAAATGTTCGTTTTCTTTCAGGTACTCTAAAGAAACAAAGAGGAGAAATCAAGATCCAAACGACTGATAACTGGATCAGAACAAACAGCGCTCCTTTTCAACTTAATTATTCTATTTTTTTATATACATTCTTAAATGTGTTTTAATAAGTTAATATTTGTATATGATTGTGTTTTACTCCTAAAACATTTCGTGTTCAGAAAACACACTCAACCTGGATTAAAACCCACTCGGGATGAGAAAACGACTCAACCCAATAGCGAGTCGACTACCTACATGAGGGAGTCGACTACCAGAGTATATGCGAAATTCTGGGTTTGTTTTTTGACTAACTCCTAATGGGTTCTATTGAGTAAATGGGTTCATATCCTCAAGGCAACTTATACCCAATAAGCTAAAACTTCATCCTAACCCTTCATCTCTTGATCCTAAGGCCCTCATTCCTCTTCATCCTTTACCCCATGTTAAAAACCCCCCAAGAGAAACCCTAAGGGTAGCCGACTACCCCCTTTCATCTTTCTCTCTCTCTCTTGAAATTTCATCTTAGTGCTTGATTGCTTGGAGCTCTTTCTACTCCATCTCATTCTCAAATTACTCAAGGTAAAATCTTTTTTACTTCATGATCTTTACTTCATTATTTCTTTTCTCTTGCTTATCTAGTATTGTAAAAATGTTTTTTTACTCTATCTAGATGCCTATCAAAGAATTTTCACCAAGAAGAAAAAAACTTCATCTGAAATTGATTCTGAAAAAGAAACCATTCTACCCTATCTTTTCAAAACCACTACTTATGAACAATTCGTTAAGGTCTCTAAGAAACCCATCTTGCATGAACCTTTTGTTAAGCTTAATGATGTTATAAATTATGGCATTGATAGCTTACTAGATTTTCAGAACTTGGCCAACCTATTTTCCTCTGAAAATACTTATCTTTGCTATCCAAGGCTTGTGCATTTGTTCTATGCTAATATGGACTACGACCTTGCTAAAATCCGCTTCATAACCAAAGTACTTGATACAAAGCTTGCCAATACTGTCAAATCTCTAGGAGAAGCCCTAGGAATTCCATATTCTAGCATGCTTCTTGATAAAGTACAAATGACTGAAGGAAATATTCTAGAGAGAATGTATTTGCCAGGAAGACATTTTCAGACTAAACTGCCATGTAGCGATCTTCGCTATCCGGCAAGAATTTTGGAAAATATATTATCCTATAATATCACTCAAAAGTCTGGAAGTCATTCTATCTTATCAGAAAAGCAAGCCAAATGCATCTATGCTATACTAGGTAACATCCGCATCAATTGGGCCAAAGTTATCATGGATTCTATTCTTGCTTCAGCTTCTTCTAATAAACCCTCTTCCACCTTAGCTCATGGGCACTATCTCACTATATTGTTTATTAGCTATAGTATGCCTTTGGATCATGAAACCTCTATTCTAGAACCGGCTCGAGTTTTTGATGTTCGTGCACTTGGGAGAATGAATCTTCACCATGACCTTGATGAGAACATCCCTGAAGAAAAACTTGCAGCTGAAGGAGGATCCTCATCCTCTAGGAAAGGTAAGAAAATTGTGGTTTCAGATTCTGAAGAAGAAGAAGAAGGAGAAGAAGAAGGAGGAAGTGAAGAAGAAGAAGAAGAAGAAGCACCAGCGTATATTCTTGAGCTTCAAGAAATTCTTCTAAAGAAGATTGGAAAATTGAAGATTTCACAAGAGAAAGGATTTGAAGATCTCAATCAAAAGGTGGACAACCTTAAGGAGCTCGTCGTGAGAAGCAACAAAATGACGGAGGACACGCTTGTCAGGATCCTTGATGAGATCAAGGAACTGAAGAAGAACGGCGGTCATCCTTAGCTTCTCTCATAAACAATGGTTCTCTTTCAAACAATGATTCTCAAAAATATTATGTCCTTAAGACTTATGGTTTGTAATAACTCTTTAATTGTGTGATGCTTACTACTATGAACTTATCCTCTATGCAATATATTAGTTAACATCTCTCTTGCAGGAATAGGGAATTGAATTCCCCTCCTAATCATACTATGATTCATATGATTTAATACTTTGTCATTGATATGTTTTGTTGATGACAAGGGGGAGAAAGATAGGAAATGCAAAAATGAAATCATCTGTATTGTATTGCTAACAACTTCGATGCAGGGGGAGAACCGCATCAAAGCAGGGAGAGTAAGTATACTTTCATGCACTTTCAAATTTCAAACATACTTCATTTTTCATTTGGGTGTCATCATCAAAAAGGGGAAGAGTGATGGAAATTGAATTCCACCCCAAGTGATTTGATGATGAGCACACCAAATGAAACTTAGTGTACTAACTACACTACAATTAAGTGTGCAGGATATGCGAAGCTTTACTCATACTCAAAGAAGTGCAATCTACGCTCAAAGACTAGGACGAATGTGGCTAAGATCAAATAATGAAGTTCAAAGCTCAAATAGAACAAGAAGCTCAAGTGAAGCTCATATCTACTTCATCAAATTGATCAAGCTTCCGAAGACGTGTCCTAAGTCTATAGTGAGTGTGTTGTGTCTCTTTAGGGTATTTGTTAAAGCCAAATCATATAGACAAAACACACGCTCACAAAAACAATTTGAAAAATGTTTTTGAAAATCTTTTAAATCTTTTCAAAATGTTTTAGAGAGCTTTCTCTAGTCATCTTATAACTTTCGTAGTGAAACTCCACACACCCTGGAGTTAGCTACTTGTCTGACTAGATGTGTCGCAGGAAAAACTCCTCAGGGAGTCGACTACCAACAGTAGGGAGTCGACTACCAGCTGGGATTCAAGTATTCCCGTAACACTCTGGGAGTCGACTACCTACATGAGGGAGTCGACTACCAGCTGTAAAAATCTGACATTTTTGACTTGAATTTTGAAAATTCGTTGAGCGATTTTCTCCGTGATTTTTGGGATAAAAGTCAAAGTAAATTTGAATTTCAAATCTCAGAATTTTCCCTATAAATAAGAGCTAATTTCATTTGAGAAAAACACAACAACTATTGAAATCAAAATCTTTCATGCAAACGCTCTGAAAATTCTATAAGCTCTCATTCTCTCTTTAGCCAGTTCTATTTTAATTGTGATCTTGCAAAATTCTGTTATTATTTTTTTAAAGATCATATTCTCGTTTTATTGGCTAATTGTTTTTCAAATCCTTATTGCTCTTCTCTTGCTTTTTTGTTTAAAAGGATTTTTGAAAAACATTAGATCTAGATCACAAAGAATTCTCTCGTATCTTTGTGTGATCTAGACTCTTATTCTATCAAGCCACAACACACAATTTTGTATATCTTTATTTGGCTACAGAATCGGGTGTAAAACCAATCTCCATCAATTTATTGTGGTGAATTGGATATTGATCTTTATTGAGTTGTTGTTGGAACACTAGACAAGTCTAGGTGTTGCCAGTCGGACATCCTGGTCAAGACTAGGTCGTTGGAAATCCTAACGAGTGGAGTTAGGTACTTGTATTTGCCAAGGCAGATAGTGGAAAATCTCGTACCGGATTGGTCGGGGACTGGACGTACCCGGGTTACGGGGAACCAGGATAAAATCGCTTGTCTCTGCGTTTGTTTTTCTGTGATTATTTATATTTCTTGTACAAGCATTTTTCATTTGCTAATCTAATATCTTTGTAATTCCTTGTTTATTTATTATTGCAAAGATTGTTTATTTAATTCCGCTGTGTAAAGATCTCTGTGTAAAGATTTACATCTGGTTGTAATCTTTTTTATATCATATTACTTTGTTGATTAAGAACCGAGCGTAGATCACTCTACTTGGCTTCTTAGGCAACATTAGAAGGATTTTATTTGTGCTAATATTAACAACCGAAAAAGTTTACTATTTGCACAACACTATTCAACCCCCCCTTCTAGTGTTGTTTGCCATCCACAGGATCCAACAAATATATCATATGAAATCAAGCCCAATTGCAACATGTCAAGGAATTCCACAAGAACCCTAAAAATGCCAACTTTTCAAATCAAGATGCTATGAAATGAACACATGGGTTAGGGTTGGAATCCTACCACCATGGAACTCAAATCCCTCCACCAATTTCCAGAAATTCCTCATGGCTCTCATCTTCAAGCTACAAAGAAAACCCAACTTCTATTTCAATTCCCCCAAATTCTCCCTCTCTCTTCTTTCAATTTCCCCTTCCCCTCTCTTCTTTCTTCCTAATTCTCTTTCTCTTTCTTTTATTTTTGCCTGATGCAATTTGGCCATGTTGGGAGCAAATCGTCAGCAACAAAGGAAAGGGGGAGCTTCGGCCAGGTTAGGGGAAAGAAAAGAGAAAACGAAAAATAAAAGAAGCTGAAGAGGATGAATGTAGAAGCATGGGATTTACAAGTTTGCCATCCTCAATTAAAATATCTCTCTTCTCCTCTTTCTCATCTTCTGATATAATCCAAGCCCAACTATTAAAGCCTAACAATCAACCCTTAGCTACTAAAATTAGCTAAAGCCCCAATCAATAATAATAAGAATAATCAACATAGTAAGAATAATCAACATTAACAATAACACCAGTACCAATACCAACAACAACAACAACAATAATAATACCAATGCTAATAATAATAACACTAATACTAACAACCACATCATATTCAACCATATAACCATTCACATATGAATTTACCATACACAGAACAAAATTACGATACACACACACGTGCGCAAAGAGTATATCACACATGCGGGCATTACAATCTACCCACCTTAAAAATCAAGTCCATCCTCGGACTTCCTAATTTAGGGCTCTACCTTAAGGCTAGACTACTACCCACTTTAAGACTCAGCTACCCTCAAACACTGGAATATTACACGTACTAATCCTTACACAGTCGCAGTGCGATGACATGCATGGGCCACCAAATGTGATCCCCGCTCCTTGGGATACCCGATAAGTACGAATCAGTATCCGGTATTCCCGAAGAGGCGGGTGCTACGAATGAAAATGCAAAACACAAAACAAAGCAGGTCCACTACGCACTGCTGGGATAGTACATGTAGCATTCTAGACAACAAACACAGAAAAACAAAAGAGACAACAGCTCAACATTGAAATATATACACATACAACTGTCCAATACAACATCTCTTACACAAATCCCATATACAGCATGAACCCATATCTCAACATTGGTACAAGCACCCATATCCAAAATCACTCACACACTCACACACCCTCATCTCCAACCATCTGAGCTAATGGGCCTCCAACTCCAACTCCAAGGTTCTCCAACTATCAACTACCTGAAAAATATCAACAGGGACACGTCACAGCGTGACCCAGTAGGATATCCAAACCCAAATCACATGGTGCAAAGGAATGTAATGCTCTATTCAAAAGAACTGTGAATGGGCTCATGTCATATAATGGAAAATGTTTTGCATAACCACATAACCACATCACATAAGAAAATGCACATGAAAGCACATACCTGCGGCAAAGGATAACCTGCAAAACAAAGTGAGTGCTACAAATAAAGGAGTAACTATAACTGTTCAAATACCACATTATTATACAACACATACATACACAATATCATATACAACATATCATCCACATCCCACCAATGTTCAACAACACACCCAAGTCACTACATTCATTTCACAACCACAATGATATGATGCTTATGATGACATGCTCCCCATGATGCAAATGATGAATCACAAACGCAATGCAAGACAGGCCTAAGGATCCCATTCCTATGCCGACGTGCAAGTGCAAGTGATTCTACTCCGTTATCAATGTGGAGTTACCTAATTAATCAAGAGGTTGCCCACGGCGACTTCTCTCGCCTCCTACCGCGGCAACTTTGTCTATGCCCGTGCACTCTACCTCCGTGTCCCTAACAACATCATAACACACCCATTCCATATCCCACATATAACCAACAACACATATAATTTTCCAACCTCGATGTTTCACCCATGGTTCCCATTTCAAGACCAACAATTTTCCAACATTGTCATTTGAGAACAATTCAACTTAATTAATGGAATAAGATAATCAAGGCAACGGGAATCTAAAACATAGCCTCAAATAATTTCAACACATCAATTAAGTTCGACACAACAAGAAAATTGAATTTTAAAGCTTCCAACAAATGAGAGCAATTTCATACAAGGTAACATCCCAACATTTCATACAAAGGAAATTGAATAATAACTTCCATCATCCCAAAATGAGAGCAATTTCTCATGATTATTGAGACAAATCTTTTAAAGCAACATGAATCATAATTGTAGCATCAATTAATTTCAAACATCATATAATTTCAACCATGAATGCTCCATGTCAAGAAATTCCCACAAGAACCCAAAAAATGCAAACTTCCAAAGGAGGGCAATTTTACAAAATTATTGAAATAAGGCATTCAAGAGCAACATGGGACTTAATCATAGCATCAAATAACTCAATATATCATATGAAATCAAGCCCAATTGCAACATGTCAAGGAATTCCACAAGAACCCTAAAAATGCCAACTTTTCAAATCAAGATGCTATGAGATGAACACATGGGTTAGGGTTGGAATCCTACCACCATGGAACTCAAATCCCTCCACCAATTTCCAGAAATTCCTCATGGCTCTCATCTTCAAGCTACAAAGAAAACCCAACTTCTCTTTCAATTCCCCCAAATTTTCCCTCTCTCTTCTTTCAATTTCCCCTTCCTCTCTCTTCTTTCTTCCTAATTCTCTTTCTCTTTCTTTTTTTTGCCTGATGCAATTCGGCCATGGGGGAGCAAATCAGCAGCAACAAGGGAAAGGGGGGGCTTCGGCCAGGTTAGGGGAAAGAAAAGAGAAAACGAAAAATAAAAGAAGTTGAAGAGGATGAATGTAGAAGCATGGGATTTACAAGTTTGCCATCCTTAATTAAAATATCTCTCTTCCCTCTTTCTCATCTTCTGATATAATCCAAGCCCAACTATTAAAGCCCAACAATCAACCCTTAGCTACTAAAATTAGCTAAATCCCCAATCAATAATAATAAGAATAATCAACATAGTAAGAATAATCAACATTAACAATAACACCAGTAGTAATACCAACAATAACAACAACAATAATACCAATGCTAATAGTAATAACACTAATACTAACAACCACATCATATTCAATCATATAACCATTCACGTAGGAACTTACCTTACACAGAAAAAATTATTATACACACACGCGCGTAAAGAGTATATCACACATACGTGCATTACACACACCTCAAACTCTCACAACTTCAAGTCCTCCTACCAGCTGCCCCCAACTCCACTCCACCTAAAAACCACAAGATGGAGCACGTCAAAGCGTGTCCAAGTAGGAAACCCAACTCGTATATATAAATATTAATTTGGGGAAAGTTGTTTCAATCACAAATAATACAAAGTACAAAAGGTAAGGAAAGTTACAGAGGTAAGAAAAGTAGGAATCACACATTGCTTTAATCACACATGGCACGAAAGGAACCACGGTCACAACTGCATGCAAAAGAAGAAAGAAACACACATCAGAAACTTATAGCAATTAAGTGTTTAATTAAATGTCATTTGGAAACCTGGGTGTGTCTTTGAATATGAGGAACTGGACTCCACCACAACGTGGGGCGGCAGGGAGCACCCGCCAGTGGTACATGAGCACTGTTTTCTTAACGGGGCCTCTCACTCCACCCATATCCTCTCACATCGGAGTGCGAGTGAGGAAAATTCCACAACATCACAAAACCTCGTACCCGAAACCGAGAAAGGTACATCAAATACCACAAGTACCCAAAACTGAACAAGGTACTGTCGCGCCCCAGTCACCCAAATACTCAAGGGAAAAGATGGGATTCTCCATTCCGCGAGTCAGAGGGGATGAGATGACCGACATGCTGCGTTATTGTACCAAGCGTATGAGAATAGGTAGAGTATAGCAGGCCACTGCTCGCACTGGAACAACACAGAACATACTTAGAATATAAATACTAAGCATAAAGGAACTCTGAAAGCAACATCATCAACAGAAAGTGGTACTAAGAACTACTGAAGTAAAAGCAACATATGACGACATCATCATTTCAACATCGGTCGCAAAGAGAAACACCGTCCAAGAGTACACTGATCAAACACTACTACTACTATACATCTGCCAAAAGTACATCATATCATATTCCGACACTACTACATAGCCACCAAGTCTACAGAGTACAACTGCATACGTCCGGTGGTACAACAAAACAAAACTACTACACTGGCCAGAGGAGTGGCTACAACAACTACACCACAACAAAACTAGTCATTTACAACTTCTAAAAAAGGATGTAATAGGGGTACGACAACTTTTTAACAAACGTTGTAATATGCGGAGTTGTAATAGGGTCAGCTCCTTCGACCACTTTTTCTACATATTATAAGAAAATGTTGTAATAGATAAATATTACAACTTTTTTGAAAAGTTGTGTAAACTTCTATTACAACGTTTAGAAAAGTTTGTGTATAATGATATTACAACTTTTAATAAACGTTGTGTAAACTTCTATTACATTTTTTTAATAAATGTTGTGTAAAACTTTTATTACAATTGTTATAAAAGGTTGTGTAAAAGAATATTACAACTTTTTTCAAAAGTTGTGTAAACTACCATTACAACTTTTATAAAACGTTGTGCAAACTTCTATTACAACTTTTAAAAAATATTGTGTAAACTTTTATTACAACTTCTATAGAATGTTGTGTAAAGAGATATTACAGCTTTTAATAAACGTTGTGTAAACTTCTATTACAACTTTTATGAAAGGTTGTGTATCCATTACAATTGATCTACTACAACTTTTATAAAACGTTGCGAAAAAAGCACAAAATTAAAAAAATATACACGATTACAGCTCCGATTGCAGCTGTTCCAAATAACCACACATAAAAAATATTATTCATAAACCACACATAAAAAATATTATTCATAAACCACATTCATTGTTCATCTACAACAATCTACCCTGAAGGAGCCAGTTCCATAACCAATGCTAGCACTAGTATAACCTGCACCACTGCCCACACCAGAAGCAGAAACAGGAGAAGAGGAACCTCCCCAATTGAGACTGTTGTTACCAAATCCTCCAAGCGGCCAAGTAATAGTGTGGAAAATTGAGACTGCTGCACCACTCCCAGAGGCAAAGTACAAAATATAACTTGTCGAGTTGGTAGTGAAGTTTAAGCCGCCATTGCCCCATAAATTACGAGCTGGTGAACTAAAAACTGACACAGGGCTGCCATTACCTCTGCCATACCCTATTGGACTACTGAATCTATAGGCGTTTCCACTGTCAGAAGTTTGAGCTATTGAAGTTAGCGACCGTCCATAATAACTGAGGCTGCTATTGTGCTCCCTCCGTTTCCACTGTTTGAGCTCCCTCCGTAAGCTTGGCTCATCCCAGGTTCAAAATTCATTCCAATTCCATAGCCAGTACTGAAGGAAGGGAAAGATGCAATTCTAACAACACCTAGTACAACAGAAACAAGAACATACTAACTATCTACTCACAGAGAACTAAATGACATACTGTACATAAATATCTTAGAGGCATTCAAAACTCACCAGTAATGACACCACTGGGAGTCTCCTCTGCTATTGCAGTCAACTGAAAAGTCTGGCGGGGGTGAGGAGCTGGAGCTGCTCTAGCTACCGCTGGTCTCTGAAGTGGTCGAGGTGGTCTACCTGACCAGCCTGCCCTGGCCTCGGTGGTGCATGGAGCGTAAGCCGCTGAGGAGCCGTAGGAAGCGCATGCTACTGCTACTGCTGCACCGGCCTCACTGTCCCCGGTCCTCCTGGTCCCATCTGGCGACCTCTCGGGCACTCTCTCCAAAGATGCCCCTGTCCTCCACAAGCAAAACATCGCACCTGACGCCATAGTCTGCAACTCCGAGCCTCATGTCCCGACTTGCCGCAGTGGAAACACATCGGCTGCCGCTGAACCACTGGTGCTGAAGGTGCAGATCTCGGCCTCTTGAACTGAGTCGACTGGACCGGTCTAGTAACAGGCCTCTGAGCTGGCCTCTGAGTAACTGCCGGTCGACTGCTAGCTGCTGGTATTCTCTGAATACTCTGCAAATGGAACTCATGCATCCTGGTTGCCTCAAGCACGGCCTCGTAGGTAGATATAATGGCAGTATACATGGCCCCCTCTATACTCCAGAGACAATCCCAAACGGAAGCGTCTCGCTCTCTTGGCCTTTGAGGCTACTAACTCCGGGGCAAACTTGTTAAGCTGATAGAACTCCACATCATACTGATCCACGGTCCTTTGCCCCTGAGTCAAATGGTCAAACCTCTGTCTCAACTCCTCATTTCCCGTGGCAGGCAGGTAATTCGCCTCAAAGTACTTCTTGAACTCCTCCCAGGAGAGATCTGCTCCCTTGAGGCGCAACTGAAGGGCTTTCCACCAATCCCTGGTCGCAAACGTAAAGCATTTACGGGCGGCGTCAACCCACTCATCCCGAGGGGCACCGACTAAAGTCAAACTGTCCTCGATGTGGCTGAGCCACTCATCCACCTCCAGCCATGTCTCTTCTCCACAAAAGGGCCTCGGAGTGAAGTCCTTGAAAAGCCTATATGCTGAAGAAATAGTCTGCGGGAGCGCCAGAGACCCATCCATGAGTTCTGAAATGCGCTCGAGGATCCTAGACAACACCTGAACCATAAGCTCCTCTCCGGTCAATGCTGCACCAGACCCAGGACTCTCGCCCGTCGGTTGCTCGCCTGTAGGCTATCCTTCCGTACCCCCATTGGACTAACCCTCTCCGCTCGCCATTCTGTAGTAGACAGATAAGATACAAATTAGTACCACATGCTAGTATCAGAGCATAATCGGTGTCGTTCTTACGTGCGTCGCAGTGTTGGGACTTGCATTGGCCACCATAAAACCTGTCGCGCCCCATTCACCCAAATACTCAAGGGAAAAGATGGGATTCTCCATTCCCCAAGTCAGAGGGGATGGGATGCCCGACAGGCCGCGTTATTGTACCAAGCGTATGACAATGGGTAGAGTATAGCAGGCCACTGCTCGCACTGGAACAACACAGAACATACTCAGAATATAAATACTAAGCATAAAGGAACTCTGAAAGCAACATCATCAATAGAAAGTGGTATTAAGAACTACTGAAGTAAAAGCAACATAAGACGACATCATCATTTCAACATCAGTCGCAGAGAGAAACACCGTCCAAGAGTACACTGATCAAACACTACTACTACTATACATCTGCTAAAAATACAGCATATCATAGTGCGACACTATGGTCCTGGAATATGGGTGTCCGATCCTTATGGACTAACTGGAAAAGTCTGATCTGTAAGTCCAGCGTGGGGTACATAGCCACCAAGTCTACAAAGTACAACTGCATGCGTCCAGTGGTATAACAAAATAAAACTACTACACTGGCCACATGAGTGGCTACAACAACTACCACCTCGTCTCTCACCAACCCCGCATACACCCACATCATCACAAAAAAACTCTCTCGTCAGTTAAGAAGACTATAGACGTATGGCAGTGTCCGGCTCCAGGCGCTGCTCCTGGGTACCTGCTCCTAAAACCACGGGGAATGGACACGTCAAAGCGTGTCTAGTAGAGAAACTCAACACACACATGGTACTAAACACACCAAATATCATTACACAGTTCAATTACAGAGTTAAACGTTTATGATTAGAAGTTCACTATATTTTGAATGTTATAGAATTTGGAGACTCCATGACCGAGACTAGAGTACGAGGACTAAACCTCATCCCTAAAGTAGGGATGGAAAGCGACACCTGCCAGCTGGTCGGGGCTCCCCACTCCTCGACAAAACCTCGAGCAAGTGGGGCCACACTCCACGACAAACATCGTGCGAGTGGAAATCTATTGAAGCTCAGTGCACGGTCCGTGTGCCCACGGTCGCCACTCCTAAACCAAGTCTCGTCCTCGTACACCAACCCGACACGGTACCTCCCCCGAACCCGTCTAGACTAGAGGGTCGACCCGCTCTGTGCAAGTGGACACCTCTAGCATCATCATCTACCCTAGGACTTAGTTGCTCCATCAATTCAGTTCTACTGGGCAAGCTAACACATAGTTCCATCATGCCAAACTTGTATCATTTACCAACAACAATAATACCAACAACATATACATCACTTTCATTATGAGCAAGGGAGCAATTAAAGCTTAGGGTTGAACATTTTACCATTAACACATCTAGTGGATATATAACGACCACATTCATCAAAACCAAGAACATACTTTCAAGAATTTTCAAATAAACCATCCATATTTCAGTTCAGAATTTAGCTTTAGCATCAGGACAGAGCATTGCAGTAATGATATCTCAAAATAATTGAACTGAACTTGAAAAAATAATTCAAAGGGGGTTGTAGCCCCAAATGCCAGAAAGTCAGATTTCAAATTTCATAGCAATTAACCATTTGGTTGATTTATTATGAATTTATTACTGAATAGGATTTTTGCTGATTTCAGTCTACACATTAGGGGTTCAAAGAGTGACTGTTTCAGTATGCTTAGAGGCAAAATTTGTCACGTCCCCATCCCTGGGATACCCAGAAAGACAAGGTACATGACGAGAACTAAAAATGTATCTGCAGGTACACTGCGCATTACTGGGAATAGTACATGTAGTATTCAACAAACAGCCAACCAACAAACACAGAACAACACAAAGTCACAGAGAAATATTGAAAGCCAAACTCTGAACAATTTCATATACATCTTAAAACATCCCATTACATCAATTCATATAGTACAAGCATCTCTCCCCCAAAAGAAAACCCAAAGTACACATAGCTCTCTCCTCATCCCTCACCATCCAACCTAAGCTCCAACTCCCAACACCAGATCTCCAAACTCAACCTCCAGCTCTAACAGCCATCTCCAAGAACCACACCTGAAAAGTCAACGGGGGCACGTCAACGCGTGACCCAGTAGGAATGCCAACTCCCTCTAGTATGCTATTATGAAAATGCAACTATTCTACATGCATTCATAGCAAGGTGAAAATGAAGTATGGAATGAGCTAAAAAGAACACATGTATGACATAAAGCTTTGAATGCATAACATAAACGAAAGTACAACAACAAAGGAGTGCAACAACATAAGTAAAATAGACGCAAGCGACAAGAACTACAGTAAGCGATGTATATAACAAGGGTATACAACAAGGAAGGGCTACAAGTAAAGAACGTACAAGTAAGCAACTTTTGATAATGCTACAGAAGTAATGAACGTTATGTGAAGTGTTTTGGACCCTAAGTAGTGGGTAGACCCTCTTGGGACTGGACCTCACCCCCAGCTGGGGTGGAACAGGCAAACTTCCCGAGACAAGCTCTTACTAAAGAAGCCATGTTTTCCCCTTATTTCCCTTCACATTTTCTCCAATTCTCCTCAATTCCGCCACTCCCCGCCACTCGGGCAAGAACAGGAGGGCCACCAACCACCAGTCCAGCCCCTCATGTTTTCCCACCACATAGTGTCTCCAAATCCCGTGTCACCCTCATTTAAGAGGACTTAATCATTTCTTAGCATTTCAATTAAAAAGTAACGTGTAACAAAAGAATCACATAGCAACCACCATTTCCATTCTTTACTTTCCACATTTCACAATACACTTGGGACATGCATCTCCTTGTGCATTCCCTTTGCCAATTCTATATATCACAACAAAAGGTCATGCCTCAACCAAGCCAACCTTACACCATCACATAAGCATCCATAGCTTCATTAATCAAAGATTACATACACAACTTGGAGACAACATATAACAAAAGAGAAGCATGCATGATGAAACACTTTAAGTGAAACATGAACATATAAGGGCATGGCTTCAGCCAACCATCCATCATCATGGAACACTAATAATTAAGAGCAATTACCACAAATAAGGTTTAAGAACAACACTTCTCAACTTCAGCTTACAAGAAATTGCAGTCAGTCAATAAAGGTGGACTGATTTCTGGGAATTACAGTTCGAATCTCATAAAACTCACAACTACAAAGTTGTTGATATGGGAGTTTTAGATTCACAGATAAAATTTCATGCAAAAATATAAATTATCTGATTTATGGTGAATTATTTTGTGAAGGCTGTCAGTTATGTTTTTCAAATAGATTCTAGTGTCTGTCTTGATAGCCAATTTTGGGCCTATTTTAGTCGGAATCTCGAAATATAGGCACTGTGAAGAAGTTGGAGAGAAACTTGTTAACTTTCCAAGGACTCTAAGAACATGCAATTCCAGTACAGGTAATGAGCCTCGTTTTGCTAAACTGTGTACATGTTGACAGAATTACAGACATGTTGTAGAGAATGAATTTTTAACCTAACTTCCAGTTTGAATTGGAAAAAGTTGTGACATGAAAGTTGCTTATAACTACGAGATACACAACATATAAAATTTTCAGAGCATTCCTAATAGCCAATCAATCCCAGAACTTAGTCAAAGTTTCAGCTTTGCAGGATAAACTTTCAGCATTAAGAACAAAAGTGTTTCATTAAATTAATGATGTATTTAGCTCAAGATTAAACATGAACAAATTCTAAAATGACAACCAAATAGCACATTAGGGGAAATTGGTTTCCTACCTCATCAAAATTGGATGACTCCTCCTTCCTTTTCTTCTTTCCTTTCCTTTCTCTTTTCCTTTAAAACTTTCTCCTTAATTC
This sequence comes from Scilla litardierei, assembly GCA_030789695.1. NCBI lineage: Eukaryota > Viridiplantae > Streptophyta > Magnoliopsida > Asparagales > Asparagaceae > Scilla > Scilla litardierei. The sequence goes on along the minus strand of CM061142.1, from coordinate 665,715,077 downwards.
TCTCCATGCATCACTCCTCCCTCATTCTCTTCTCTCATTCCTTTTCTTTCTTTCTTTCTTTCTTTTTTTGTGCATGAGAAAATTTCGGCCCCCATAAGGAAAGAAAATGGAGAAAAAAGGAAATGAAAAGAAAAAGAAAAGGAAAGAATGAGAAGAATGCAGAAGAATGTAGAAGAATGGGAAATAATTAAAAAGGAAAGATATTTCTTCTAAGCATCCATTTATTTACAAGTTTGCCATTCTCTACACTCTTCTCATCTTACCACACACACACACACTCAAACTTAATTACAAGTGTGCTATGGCACTAACACCCCCATCAATTACCCTTCAACTTGGTATTTTAATTACTAGTTTGCCATCCTTAATAAGAACTCTTGCCTCTCTTCTCCCTTCTAATAATCTAAGCCCAACCAACCAACTCTAGCTACTAAAATCAACTAGAGGCCCTATTAATAATAACAAAAATAATAAAAATTATACTAATAATAATAATAACAACCACAATGCCACTAAACATAATTAACCAAATAATACTTGTATTAACAACAACAACAACAAATAAGATTGATACTCATGCTAATAATAGCAATAATAATAATAACCACTATACCAATCACTTATACATCCCAATCATATCATATTCAACCATATAGCCATCTACGTAGGGAATTACTATGCACACAACAAAGTTACTATATGCACACACCAACTTCAATACGTATACCTCATATACACATTCAATAAGCATTCATATAAACATATCATCACTCATAAATCAACCTTGGCCAATCAAATAAGCATTCATCATTATCTTACTATATACACTACATCTATTACTATACACACATAACAGTATATACCAATATACGAGTACGACTACTATGCACGCATACATCAATAGGCATACCCTAGGTATATAGGCACTAGGGTCATTACATCCTACCCACCTTAAATTAAAGTCCGTCCTCGGACTTCCCAACTAAGGACAAAGCCTAGGGGGATCAGACATATACTGTCAGGCCAATCTATCCCAAGCATATACACACACGTCATCATATAAAGTCTCATACAACAATACCAACACGCACAGATATTTATATAATGATATATCTATCCAAACACAGGTGTAAGCGTACCCGCTTACAACCAGACATGCAACCATACTCATCTTCCACATATATATCAAACACACAATTCTAATACACCTAAGGCATGCCCACTCATACCTAGGTGGAACACAAAGATCCGCACATGGATCTACACAATCAGCATGTACATATACACCACATATTACACATACAGACATCATGCTATATTTATACATCGCCTAGAGCTCAATCAACCATATAGTCCTATGTAGGCTACCATACATTAACACATATACACATGCACCTCTATACTCAGACATACAATCATGTATGTCTCCTAGCATCCATCCAATATTCACAGATATATCATCACACTAGGTCTACCATTAATATCAATACACAGACAACCAAACAAAATATATTCATCCATACGCAGGTGTAAGCACACCAGCTTACAGCCATACACGTATCATATACTCATCATATACATCAACTCATAACCCTAATACTCTTAAGACATATCCACACATACATGAGTGGAACTCAAAGATCCACACATGAATCTACACACTCTACATGTATATATCACATACAATACATCGCCACCATGCAATACATCTATGCACTACCTGCACCTCAATCAAGTATATAACTCAATTTCACACACTACTCATAGGTCAACCACGTATTAACACATATACTTCAAATACAATCACTGAACCACATAAGCATTTGCACATATATCATAGTCATATGCACATCAGTATATCATCTTAATATACTCGACAAGCCATATTCAACACTTATAGAACTATAGATGTACATGCATGCATACCAACACACATAAATATGTACACACATTCATACAGAATCAAGACTCGCATAGTAATCCTCATGTTGCTATACCTCAAGCTCCTGCTATCCGGTCCCATCCTAAGGCTGGACTTTACCCACCTTAGGACTCAACTCCCCACAAACACATGAACACTACACGTACTATTCCGTGCACAACCGTACCGAGGGGACCTGCGTGGGCCACCACCTATCACGTCCCCATTTCTGGGATACCCAGAAAGACAAGATACATGACGAGAAATAAAAACGTATTTGCAGGTCCACTGCGCATTGCTGGGAATAGTACATGTAGTATTCAACAAACAGCCAACCAACCAACACAAAAAGATACAAAGTCACAGAGAAATACTGAAAGCCAAACTCTGAACAATTTCATATACATCTAAAAACATCCCATTGCATCAATTCATATAGTACAAGCATCTCTCCCCCAAAAGAAAACCCAAAGTACACATAGCTCTCTCCTCACCACTCACCATCTAACCTAAGCTCCTACTCCCAACACCAGAACTCCAAACTCAACCTCCAGCTCTAACAGCCATCTCCAAGAACCACACCTGAAAAGTCAACGGGGGCACGTCAACGTGTGACCCATTAGGAATGCCAACTCCCTCTAGTATGCTATTATGAAAATGCAACTATTCTACATGCATTTATAGCAAGGTGAAAATGAAGTATGGAATAAGCTAAAAAGAACACATGTATGACATAAAGCTTTGAATGCATAACATAAACGAAAGTACAACAACAAAGGAGTGCAACAACATAAGTAAAATAGACGCAAGCGACAAGAACTACAGTAAGCGATGTATATAATAAGGGTATACAACAAGGAAGGGATACAAGTAAAGAACGTACAAATAAGTAACATTTGATAATGCTACAGAAGTAATGAACGTTATGTGAAGTGTTTTGGACCCTAAGTAGTGGGTAGACACTCTTGGGACTGGACCTCACCCCCAGTTGGGGTGGAACAGGCAAACTCCCCAAGACAAGCTCTTACTAAAGGAGCCCTGTTTTCCCTTTATTTCCCCTACACATTTTATCCATTTCTCCTCATTTCCGTCACTCCCCGCCACTCGGGCAAGAACAGGAGGGCCACCAACCACCAGTCCAGCCCCTCTTGTTTCCCCACCACATAGTGTCTTCCAATCCCCGTGTCACCCTCATTTAAGAGGACTTAATCATTTCTTAGCATTTCAATTAAAAAGTAACGTGTAACAAAAGAATCACATAGCAACCACCATTTCCATTCTTTACTTTCCACATTTCACAATACACTTGGGACATGCATCTCCTTGTGCATTCCCTTTCCCAATTCCATATATCACAACAAAAGGCCATGCCTCAACCAAGCCAAACTTACACCATCACATAAGCATCCATAGCTTCATTAATCAAAGATTACATACACAACTTGGAGACAACATATAACAAAAGAGAAGCATGCATGATGAAACACTTTAAGTGAAACATGAACATATAAGGGCATGGCTTCAGCCAACCATCCATCATCATGGAACACTAATAATTAAGAGCAATTACCACAAATAAGGTTTAAGAACAACACTTCTCAACTTCAGCTTACAGGAAATTGCAGTCAGTCAATAAATGTGGATTGAATTCAGGGAATTACAGCTCGAATCTCACAAAACTCACAACTACAAAGTTGTTGATATGGGATTTTTAGATTCACAGATAAAATTTCATGCAAAAATATAAATTATCTGATTTATGGTGAATTATTTGGTGACGGCGGTCAGTTCTGTTTTTCAGACAGATTCTAGGGTCTGTCTTGATAGCCAATTTTGGGCCTATTGCAGTCGAAATTTAGAAATATAGGCACTGTGAAGAAGTTGGAGAGAAACTTGTTAATGTTCCAACGAGTCTAAGAACATGTAATTCCAGTATGTGTGCAGGTAATGAGCCTCGTTTTGCTAAACTGTGTACAGGTTGACAGAATTGCAGACATGTTGTAGAGAATGAATTTTTAATCTAACTTTCAGTTTGAATTGGAAAAGGTTGTGAACATGAAAGTTGTTTATAACTATGAGATACACAACATATAAGATTTTCAGAGCATTCCTAATAGCCAATCAATCCCAGAACTTAGTCAAAGTTTCAGCTTTGCAGGATAAACTTTCAGCATCAAGAACAAAAGTGTTTCATGAAATTAATGATGTATTTAGCTCAAGATTAAACATGAACCAATTCTAAAAATGACAATCAAATAGCACATTAGGGGAAATTGGATTCCTACCTCATCAAAATTGGATGACTCCTCCTTCCTTTTCTTCTTTCCTTTCCTTTCTCTTTTCCTTTAAAACTTTCTCCTTAATTCTCTCCATCCATCACTCCTCCCTCATTCTCTTCTCTCATTCCTTTTCTTTCTTCCTTTCTTTCTTTTTTTGTGCATGAGAAAATTTCAGCCCCCCCATAAGGAAAGAAAATGGAGAAAAAAGGAAATGAAAAGAAAAAGAAAAGGAAAGAATCAGAAGAATGTAGAAGAATGTAGAAGAATGGGAAATAATTAAAAAGGAAAGATATTTCTTCTAAGCATCCATTTATTTACAAGTTTGCCATTCTCTACACTCTTCTCATCTTACCACACACACACTCAAACTTAATTACAAGTGTGCCATGGCACTAACACCCCTATCAATTACCCTTCAACTTGGTATTGTAATTACTAGTTTGCCATCCTTAATAAGGACTCTCTCTTCTCTCTTCTCCCTTCTAGTAATCCAAGCCCAACAATCAAGCCCAACCAACCAACTCTAGCTACTAAAATCAACTAGAGGCCCAATTAATAATAACAATAATAATAAAACTTATAATAATAATAATAATAACAACCACAATGCCACTAAACATAATTAACCAAATAATACTTGTACTACTACTACTACTACTACAACAACAACAACAACAACAATCAACAACAACAATAAGATTGAAACTCATGCTAATAATAGCAATAATAATATTAACCACTATACCAATCACTTATACATCCAAATCATATCATATTCAACCATATAGCCATCCACATAGGGAATTACTATGCACACAACAAAGTTACTATATGCACACACCAACTTCAACCATGTACGTATACCTCATATACACATTCAATAAGCATTCATATAAACATATCATCACTCATAAATCAACCTTGGCCAATCAAATAAGCATTCATTACTATCTTACTATATACACTACATCTATTACTATACACACATCTCAGTATATACCAGTATACGAGTACGACTACTATGCACACATACATCAATAGGCATACCCTAGGTATATAGGCACTAGGGTCATTACAAAATTAGACAAACATGCAGTTGAAGAAAAGTTAGATATGGTCTTAGCTTTAAAATGACAGTGGTTTCAAGTGAAATATAGGTGTGTAGCAAAAAATATATCTTTCCTAGTAGAAGGTGTCTGAGCTAGGTAAAATTAGATAGGTTGTAGAAACGAATTTTTAAAAATAGCTGGAGTTGAAATCAGTACTTGGCCAAGTTAAAGAAATTGTAGGGGACGTAGAGGAGTACAACATATAACATTTTCATGGTAAAATAATTAGAGAATGGTGGACACGACTCAAATAAAATTCGGGCAGAGTCTCCCCTGCATGGAGTGACTCTCTCCTGTTTTCAAACATACTGAAAATAGTTCAATTCACACAATTAATAAATAAAAATTTGTCCAGAGATCCAAATCATGATCACAAGTATCTCTACTCATCTACCCCCACATATAAGCACATAAAAATTATAAAGTTACCATCTTGCAAGGGAATGTGAACATGCATGTCAGTTTAGCAAACAAAGAAACAATTTGAGCAAATCTACAACACTTATCGAGATGAAATGTAATGGTGTCTAGCATGCATCTACCCTATCCTCTTAGGGTGTTAATAGTCTCTACCTTGAGGGTTCAATTAGGGTTGAAGTCCTCCTAGCTCAATCCTCCAAGTTCTTCTTCAAGATCCAAGCTCTAGGTCATCTTCTAGCTCCATAGCTTCAACATGCAAGCTCTTCTCCTTCCCCAAGCACCTCCTCCTCCTTCATAGTCCCTCTCTCTATTTTCTAGAGTTCTCCACGAAATTGATGAGATAATGGTGAAAAATAATGAAAAGGGGGGGAGAGAGAGAGAGAGAGAGTAGAAGGGGAAAGGCTTTAAATAGAGGTTTTAGGTGTGTAGAAGCCTCTAAGGGCATTTTTGCCATTTCACCCACCCCACTAACACTTGTAGCCAATGCATGGCTTCCAACCTCTCCACTAATACCCACTAACCTAATCAAAATGACCATCATAGCCTCTCTTGGCACTTTTACGTAAAAACCCCTCCATTTTGCCATTTTGCGAATGTACCCAAGATTGGGTTAAAATGAAAATGTGAGGAGTATTATTGCAAAACTCTCCAACCCCCAATGGGCACCTTGCATAGTTGTCACTAGGGTCCCATTTACATCTCAAGACGGTCATGATAGCCGCGGGACACCTTTCCGAGCACGCTTCCCAATGCACAGGAGCCCTAATTGATTCGAGAATCCGTCAAATAAGTCCATTGTCCTCAGAATACCATACCCTTACATCCTCTATACCATACTTGGCCATGACACATAACCCTACGCCGTATAGCTAGCTACGGAGGGTAACATGCACATAACACAACATCACAACGCAGTCCAGTCCTCATTCCCTACTAGTACACAGTTCTCCTCCAACCCCTTTTCTATGGTGCTCACCTGCCGTGTGGCAGACCGAGACATCCCCATTCTTTATTCGCATTCAGTCAGGTGAGCAAACATACAACAATTAGAGAATGATATTTAAGCTACACTAAGGCCACATACAAGTGACATAAGGGAAACAACGATGCTAGCATATTAGAGTTGCACTTAGATTAACAATGCATGGACCATTTTCCATAACAAAACATGAACATGAATTTTAGGGACTAACATGCATTTAAAATGTAAGGACTAGCATACAACATGGTACTTTATGGAATGAAAAGGCTAGAAGCAACGTGAACCATTGTACCAAAGACTTCATTGTGCGATTAGAGATTAACAAGTCACATGGATCATTAACCATAATGCATCGTTTGGGATTAAAGATTAGCAAGCAACATTGGCTTTATTTTCATTATGGAACTAAGCAACATGGACTTTTGTTAGTAACATGAACTTTACTATATAGTAACTTGAACTTTATTAGAGAGCAACATGCATCACTAGTAATCAACATTATGCTTCATTATGAGATTAAGAAAAGAATGCAACATGACCCAATTTCCCTAAAGCATCATTATGAAATTTAGGACTAGAATGTAGCATAACCCCATCTCCATGCATCATGCACTTCTCATCAACAACCATACAACGTCATTGTAGTTCACTTACAAATTGCCACAAACCTTCTCCATAAACATACACCAATTTCCATTACACCAGCAATTCTCCAAAACATGAACATGAATTCCATTAGGGATATCTTGCAACATAGACCATTTCCCATGGAATATCCATAATCATCATCCACTCAACACTTTGATACAATCTTAAGCAATTGTTCATCAAGAATGTAACATTAAAATATACTAATTGTACCTTAATTACAAGCTTAAAAATTTGCCAACATTAAAATTCTACATGAAAATATAACATTTAACAAAAGTTTATGTCTACATAAAAACAACTACTAACTTTGGTAAATTCCACAATTTGAATTAAAATACAACTAAGAAATGAACCAAAATGCAAGTTGAATTAATAATACAACTAAGAAATTGAAATGCAACTAGAATGCGACTTGACTTAAAATGCAAGTTTAAAATGTGAACTAAAATGCATCTTGAATTAAAATGCAAGCTTAAGAAATGAAGTAAAACGCAACTTGATTAAAAAATGAAGTAAAATGCAACTTGATTAAAATGCTAGCTTAAGAAATAAACTAAAAGGCAACTAGAATTAAAATGCAAGCTTCTAACAAATTTCATTAAGGAAACTGAATGAAGATTCAAGCTTTAGTAGTTACATGCAACTTGAGAGGAATTTCTTAATGTCTACCATGAAAAATTCATCCATTTAAGGACTAATTATGGCACTAGCGTAAGAATGCTAACTTTAGTTAAGTTAACCATAAAAGATCTCATCTTTGGCTCAAATATGGCATGTTACCTAATAAAGATGTTAACTTTATAAGAGTTAATGGTAAATCTATGTTTAAAAATGTTACCTTTAATAATGGTACCTAAAAGTTTAACTTGAATATGCAAGCTTTGGCATGAACATGGCATATTGTTTAAGGAAGATACTAACTTTCACTTGGATTTCAACTAAAAATTACACCTTTCTTACTAATTCAACCACAACAACAAACCCTAATTAATATTTAGAGCACAAAGTTAGGAATCCTACCCCATTGCAATTGTGATGAAATGTTCTCTTCCTACTCCTTCTTTCTCTTCTTCTATTTTCCTTTCTCTTTATTTTTCCTTTCCTTTTCTTTCTTTTTCTTCTTTCTTTCTTTCTCTTTTATCTTTTTTAAAGGGGAGGAATTCGGCCATAATGTGAAGAAAAGGGGAGAGAGAGAAAAATAAAAAGAAAATGAGGAAGAAAGAAGAAGAAGAATGTAGGAGTTTAAGAAATAATTAACTAAATATCTCTTCTTCTAGAATCCTCTCTTATTTACAAGTTTGCCATCCCTTTACACATGTCATCTTGCTTTACACACACTCCCATACTTAATTACAAGTTTACCCTTCTACTATGCACACACCCCCACGAATTACAAAAATTGCCACTAACCACAACCCTTTTTACACTAGCCTCCTTACATAAACCCATTCCTTTACACACCCTCTCATTCTACACACATACCAATTTAATTACTAAATACCCACCACTCTACACACACCCATCCACTATACCCATAAACTATAATTTAAATACACTAATGCCATCACTAATCATGGCATGCCATAATACAATAATGCCATCACTGCTACTAATAACACCATTCTAAGATAGCATGCCATAATAATAACGAACAATAATATCAATAAAAACAATAATCACTAATCATGGCATAACAACAATAATAATAATACTGTACACAATCGAGTAGTTACCCATGTATTCCTACAATACACTACACAATACACAAAAATAGACATGCCCTACGTATATGGCACTAGGGCCATTACAGCGCTTTCGCCCCAACAGACACTGTCATCAACCTTCCGGTGTAGGAGCTTTGGAGAGAGGTTGATAGCTCTAGGTGTGGGGGACCTCCCATTATCATGTTGATGAAACCGACACTGGGAGGTGTGGGGAATCCTCGGAGAATGTTGATGGATGAGTCGACATGGTCGAGCGGTTCGTCGATCGGGATGTCGACTCGTAGTTTCTCACAGACGGCACCAAACTGTTAAGGTCAAAATTGACCGAGACAGTTGTCAAGCTGACGTAGACTCTTGGTGCTAAGTCGGAGCCTCGTCAGCTGATGAAGTGGGACCCAAGATTGGAAGAACATGGGTCGGGTGATAGATGTAGATAACGATGCGATGCTCGATCGACCGTCGATCAACTTGTACATCGATCGTTCGAGGTTGGAAAGCTCGAGAACGACCCTAGCAAGAGATGGAGACTCGTCGATCTACACCGTAGAGACACGTTAGGGGGGTCTGATCTGGGTTCCGACCCAAATCCCCTCCGATGCTTAAGTTAGTATGGGAACTTAAGGAAGAGAGGGAGCTTGGTGCAGCTGAGATCGACCCATGGAGGTTTGTCTCAGATCTGGCGACGCAAGCTCTATAGTGTAAGAAATATTAGCTGAGAAAGTAGAGTTCTATGTCTTAGACCTTGTACCTTGGAATTGGAACCCCTTTACCTTTGTCCTTTTGTCCATTTATAGGTTGTTCCTCTTTGATTGTGTGTAACCGTCCCTCATTGATTTGGGCATGATCTCCTCCGGGATTCGAGATAACGGCTACCCATTTACTCGGCCCCATTAACCTCCCCTTGAATATTAGCGCCAACCTAACAATCGAACGATCTGTTCATCTGACTCGGCAATACCCCACTATAAGCGACGGGTATCGGGTTGCGGGCGTCAAATGGGTTAGGTATACAGATCTCCAACAGGATCCGTACCCGTGCACTAACAGTCCTAATACTGGGAATTTAAAGAGAATTAAATGTGAAGGATATTCAGGATCAAATCTTCACTATCAGTTATTTATATGATTACCCATAAAGGCACAATCTATGAGATGTGCTCTAAATGCTTCCCCCGTTAGGGGTTCTCTGAAACTGTTTATATGAGGTGATCAGTCTCACATAAATATGTTCTAAGGGGGCATTTTGATGGTTGCAGTGTAATTGCATGTCCTCATGCATTCACTTGCAACTGGATTTTTAACGGACGAGTAATCCGTTTAGAACATTTTAATGATTTATTTATAGAACCCATTTTTGGGTGTGAACACAAACTTCAAGGTGTTCGACATTATTCCAGTTGCAAATACTGCTTGATTTCCCGGTGTTATCCAATGTTCCCGCCATTTACTAGTGTATCAATTTTCTTTGAAAAAGCTTGACTGCAGTTGGATAATAGGTTTGATAATGACCATCTTTAAAAGATATATGAATGAGTACTCTAAGATACATCATCAGCCCTATGTAGGGAGTGGATAAGTCCACTGTTATCACTCAAATACTCTCAAGAGACCTAAAGGTCTTATTATTTTAATGCTGATAGTAAATTTATCATCTTAAATCCTTTTGAGGAAGTAAGGAGAGCCAATGTCCACGTGAATGGAGATGATCTCGTAATCATTTTTTCCTTTTGAATGGGACATGAAAGCTTCACCCTTTTGAAGAATCTTCGGGTTCTTTAGTTTATAGGATTGGTTAATGATGTCTTGCATCATTAATCCAGGGGTGACCAAATATAACAAACCAAAGTTTAATAACTTGGTCATATCTGGGCACTTTAGGTGCTCCAGTATGTATGCTTTCTCTTTTTATTTTTCTTTGTATAGCATATGACTTTTGAAAGTCTATTTGAAGTCTCAAGTATGGTATTCATGCCATTTTTCTTGAGTTATGCTATTAAGGATTTCGTTTTGACGAATATCCTTTGAAACTTTATAATTTTCAGAGAGTACATGTCATCCTCATTTTATTTTTAGGAGTATTCCGGTTTGCTATTCCTGATCCTCAATTTCAGACGTCCCAAATAGATCTTTTTGACTATCATAAGGGTAAAAATGCTTTCTATATCATACGTATAATTTGGATAATTATAAATATCCATAATCGTTTGGCAAATATTTATAGCAAACCATTCGCAGTAAAATAAAATGCATAAAAACCATGATATTCATCAATAAGAAATATTGTGATAATGCATTTAAATGCATATATACTGCAAGAAAATACTCCTGATAATTATGTTATGGCAACAAGTTTTATAGTTTGATGTGTGCTCGAGGAATAGCTAAGTAAACAATAGCTAGGTTTGTGCCAATTTTTATATTTGACTAGCTTTGCCAGGTGGACACATGTTATGAGTTGCATGGAGAAGTTCTATTGTTTTACTGACATGAATAGGTGGTAGCTCCGAATTAGTGCTTCTCTCAAGCGCAAGAGTCCGTACAAGTAATATAATCTGGGAGTCCAGATGTCGAATCCTCGGGAGGAAATCTGTTGCAACCACAGCTCAAATCAAATAGAAATCCGACGAAAAGAAACAAACCACTTCAATAATGATGGTGATGATGGTGTGAAAGTGTGTGATGGTGATGTGCGAACAATACGAACAAAGAAGAGTCGTGTATGAAAGTATCGACGAAAAGTATGCACATGGTATGGGTTCGTTAGGATCAATAATTCGTATTAACTTGGTTGACGAATATGACACAATGAATTCTCTTTTTGAGAGCAATTCGCAGGAAAATACTCAATATAACTCAATGAATGCTCCTTTTGGGAGCAATTCATCGGAGGATACCCTTTTGGGGGTTAAAGCACAATATGAATAAAATCATTGCTAAAGTTATAATCTTACAACTACGGTATGAAACTCTCTTTTGGAGAGATCAAAGCTCACCCTTTTGGGGCGATCATCAACTCAATCACTTCTTTTGGAAGATGAAAAAGAAGATTTAATAACGAAGTTCACAACTTTAGCGACGTTATCGATTAAGCACAATGATATTCAACCAAACGAATACGATTCACATCCCCTAACTACACCATACCATGCACAAATAAGATTTAGCTACTCATAATGCAAGAACAATCTAGTTTCATATCAAAATACATCAATCTAATAGCCAAATACAATAGAAAAGCATCAAATACGGGGTAGAAGTTTAGAATTCATCACCAAATCTCCAATATAAACACTAAAACTCTCTGAAAAAAAGAAGAATAGCCTCTGGAATTTTACAAAATTTTTCAGAGGAGAAATACGGCTCCTAGAGCCTCCAATACGCCCAGAATACGCCAGCCTTTCCTCAAAAACCCTAGAATACGCTTATATAATTAGATTGTGGGTTTAAGTCGTGTTAACGGGTCTAAAACCCGCACCAATAGCGCCCAAACCCGCTCTGCATAGCCGCTAGAAGATCTGGACCGTTGGATAATTGCGGGATTGAATGTGGCATCGCCACGTGGCCATTGAAATTCGCTCAACCCGCTTCGTTCGATCGGCGCCCGTTTCTGCCGTCGGATCTACGATCCAACGGTTAACATCGCACCGCGTGTCCCTATCAGGTCCGATTCCCGCTTCGTTTCGATTTCAGCTCGGGACGAATGCTGCCCGTCCGATTGAGATCGTGCGGCGATGCGAAGGCCACGTCGTCCGCTCTCGTTCAAAATTGATATCAAAACGGAGTCCATCTCCGCCATCCGTTCAAGTGGCAAACTCCTGGATGCCCGCCACGTGGCCAGATGAGCGCGCCTCCGCTCGCTGCTTGGGCGTTGTTGTCATCCGTTCGATAGCGATCGAACGGTACGTATTGAGCCACGTCACCCGTAAGATTTCCATCAGATCCGCTTCGTTCTCCGCCGCACGATTTTGTCCCAACGGCTTGGATGATGCCGCGTGGCGTCGTAGAGTGATGCGGCGTATATACGCTGTATTTACGGCGTATATCGACCGTATTTCTTCGTATTTCAGTCTTAAAAATGTATTCTGCATTCAATAAATCACAGTAATTAGCACAGATCTCAGAAAAATACAAATAAATAGTCGTTGGAATCGTGAGATCGAGACCAAGCTAGGAAAAATATAATAAGTGCAGAAATACTCGATTAATTGCTGTTTTATGCTCAAATAGAGTGTTTTCTTTAATAAGTAATTGTGTACAAAATACGTATGTATTAGAGAACAATATAGCATCACATGAGCACAAAATAGGGCTAAATGGGGGGTTAAATATGTAATATTGAACCCGAATCACACCCCCCAACTAGCGATTTGCTAGTCACTAGCAAAAAGAGCGATTAATACGGATGATTAATAAAACAATAAAATCTATCAATCGCTTATGGCATGGCTCAATAGTACGCTTTCCAACATGATCTAGACTATCAATATACACCATCCATGAACAAAATCAATCACATGATATTTTCTCTAATTTAGTATGAACAAATATCATGCAAGCATCGATTTACGCAAGCGAAAGTATAACACGTCGTTATATTCTAGTTTTCTTGTTTCCAAGGAATTGGCATCTCAAAACGATCATTCAAAACATGGGTATTGACGTTGCTTAGTATATTCACCATTCCTTTTTTATTATTAGTTCTGCGTAACGCGCATCAAGCAACATTCGCAGAAAAATGTATAACTTCGATCGTTCCATCAAATGAGTGAGGTTCCGGTCAATGGCTCCCAAATCAGACGATAATAGGGCATTAGGCCAAAAAGGACCCCTCGGACTGTACTACTCGAGCCAACCAAGTTATTTATTAGTGACATACTTATTCATTCATTTTTTCTTCATTCAATTTTCTTCATTTTTTTTTTCCTTTTCTTTTCTTTCTTCCTTTTTTTTTGTAAGCAACTCAACACTCATTCTTCGAACATAAACATTAATAAAAATGGCCAAATTCCTCTTCAACTTGAAGAATTTTCCAATAAATCGTGTATACTTAAGCTTTTTCATCAATTAGCATGCATGAAATAAATTCAAACTATTTCGAGATATTAATCATGGAAATTGAAAGTTTTCATGAATAGCATATTAACGGTAATTCCATGAAGGAAAAATAATTTAATCAAGCCATAAACAATTTTTAGAACTCAATTAATGTATAATCATCCGTATTTGTGGCATATGAAGGAGTTTTAAATGATGAGATTTGGTGATTTATTCGTCTCAAAAAAAATTCCTAAGGTCTCATACACACCCCCCAACTAAAGATGGACATTGTCCTCAATGTCGAAAGGGGTACGAGTTTATTCAAGCAAGCATCCTAGAAAGCATTTGAAAACTACACTACTGGAAAGAACACACCGTGGTCAAATGACGGATCACGAATCTTTAATTGTGGAGGAAGTTGTTCAATTTTCTTCTTGCGATCCTCGGCGAGTAATTTTCCTCCAATGACTAAACTGGATCCCAGCAACGTAACTCCCAGCATCTCTATAAGATGTTCACCTGTATCCAGCAAGAGATGAGTCACGTCAATCCATTTTAGTCTAAGGTTCTTCTTAATAAAAATATTCCAAATGTAGTCATCAAAATAAGTGAAATAAATTAAAGCGAGTTAACGACTACTCCCTGAAAGATATGCATTACTCTCGGTACGATGCTCAGTCATTAGGGAGAGGGATAAATGATTTTGGGATAAAACTGGAGGAGGGAATGGTTCTGGCTCCATGGCGATAATCTCAAAACCCTTTTCCCTAGCTGTGTCCTCCTCCTGTTAATCCAAAATTGCTAGCTCGTCCTCTCTTTTGCACACACTTCTTGCCATGTAGATATTTTTATTCATGTCCTCAACGTGACATGGCTCGCTCGATATACCTGCAATAGAAGATAAACTCGTATTAAATTCTTGAAGTTGAATTTCAAAAAAATTACTTTCTTCTAAGCAAGTGGCAATCAAATTAAGATTTTCAATAGATTTTTGAATCTGTCGACTCCGAGCAAGGAAATTCTCTTGGAATTGATGGGATGTAGCCTCCTGCGTCTGAATAAGCAAGTAAACTTCCTCTTTCAAGGATTGCAAAGGTACATCTACGCTTTGCTCCCCTTGATCAAGGCACGAAGGCTCCGTTGAATCGCTCTCTGAAGTCTCTTCCATGGTTTCTTCATTTTCTTGCAGAGACTCCATGTATTCCCACGCCTCTGTCGGCGTCATGCCTACCAATAATTCCTACAACTGTGGTCATAGTCCATCTAGGAAGGACGCCATAAGCTCTTCATTTGTGTACCCATGCTGCGGATAGCTCGATATTATGTCTGTGAACCTCCTCCAGGCCTGAAAGAAAGTTTCACAATCAGTTTGATTAAAATTAACGATCTTGAGCTTCTCCATCCTATGTTTGTGTGCATTAGCATATCTTGCATCATACAGATTGTTTGTGCAATAGAAATTCATATACTCCATTTTTTTTAAAAAAACAAAAGTTTATGTACAATGAAATTAAACAAATATTTATATACAGTAAAGTGGAAAGATCTCACCAAAGGTCCTCTAAATGAAATAAACCGTAGTCACAAACCATTCCTCCTCGGCAACGACGCCAAAAACTTGGTAGCTCCGAAATAGTGCTTCTCTCAAGCGCAAGAGTCCGTACATGTAATATAATCTGGGAGTCCAGATGTCGAATCCTCGGGAGGAAATCTGTTGCAACCACAGCACAAATCAAATAGAAATCCGACGAAAAGAAACTAACCACTTCAATAATGATGGTGATGATGGTGTGAAAGTGTGTGATGGTGATGTGCGAACAATACGAACAAAGAAGAGTCGTGTATGAAAGTATCGACGAAAAGTATGCACATGGTATGGGTTCGTTAGGATCAATAATTCGTATTAACTTGGTTGACGAATATGACACAATGAATTCTCTTTTTGAGAACAATTCACCGGAAAATATTCAATATAACTCAATGAATTCTCCTTTTAGGAGCAATTCATCGGAGGATACCCTTTTGGGGGTTAAAGCACAATATGAATAAAATCGTTGCTAAAGTTATAATCTTACACCTACGGTATGAAACTCTCTTTTGGAGAGATCAAAGCTCACCCTTTTGGGGCGATCATCAACTCAATCACTTCTTTTGAAAGATGAAAAAGAGGATTTAATAACGAAGTTCACAACTTTAGCGATGTTATCGATTAAGCACAATGATATTCAACCAAACAAATACGATTCACATCCCCTAACTACACCATACCATGCACAAATAAGATTTAGCTACTCATAATGCAATAACAATCTAGTTTCATATCAAAATACATCAATCTAATAGCCAAATACAATAGAAAAGCATCAAATACGGGGTAGAAGTTTAGAATTCATCACCAAATCTCCAATATAAACACCAAAACTCTCTGAAAATAAGAAGAATATCCTCTGGAATTTTACAGAATTTTTCAGAGGAGAAATACAGCTCCTAGAGCCTCCAATACGCCCAGAATACGCCAACCTTTCCTCAAAAACCCTAGAATACGGTTATATAATTAGATTGCGGGTTAAGTCGTGCTAACGGGTCTAAAACCCACACCAATAGCGCCCAAACCCGCTCCGCACAGCCGCTAGAAGATCTGGACCGTTGGATAATTGCGGGATTGAACGTGGCATCGCCACGTGGCCATTGAAATTCGCTCAACCCGCTTCGTTCGATCGGTGCCCGTTTCTGCCGTCGGATCTACGATCCAACGGTTAACATCGCGCCGCGTGTCCCTATCAGGTCCGATTCCCGCTTCGTTTCGATTTCAGCTCGGGAGGAATGCTGGCCGTTCGTTTGAGATAGTGTGGCGATGCGAAGGCCACGTCGTCCACTCTCGTTCAAAATTGATATCGAAACGGAGTCCATCTCCGCCGTCCGTTCAAGCGACAAACTCTTGGATGCCCGCCACGTGGCCAGATGAGTGCGCCTCTGCTCGCTGCTTGGGCGTTGTTGTCATCTGTTCGATAGCGATCAAACGTTACATATTGAGCCACGTCGCCCGTAAGATTTCTATCAGATCCGCTTCGTTCTCCGCCGCACGATTTTGTCCCAACAGCTTGGATGATGCTGCGTGGCGTCGTAGAGTGATGCGGCATATATACGCTGTATTTACGGCGTATATCGACCGTATTTCTTCGTATTTCAGCCTTCAAAAATGTATTCTGCATTCAATAAATCACAGTAATTAGCACAGATATCAGAAAAATACAAATAAATAGTCGTTGGAATCGTGAGATCGAGACCAAGCTAGAAAAAATATAATAAGTGCAGAAATACTCGATTAATTGCTGGTTTGTGCTCAAATAGAGTGTTTTCTCTAATAAGTAATTGTGTACAAAATACGTATGTATTAGAGAACAATATAGCATCACATGATCACAAAATAGGGCTAAATGGGGGGTTAAATATGTAATATTGAACCCGAATCAATAGGTAGACAAGCAACTCAGAATGCTTAGTGAAATTTCATTCATGGTATTACTGCATCAGTATCACATTCTTTACATGGAAAGACGTGTACGTTATTTCCAGCGTGCGATCTTCTGAGGCTTTTTCACCACACAGCTTCAGGTGTGAGATGATACTAAAAAGGCTGAGTTGTACTCAATTATGGACTAAAAGTCATGCAGTCACATGTTCTTCCACTTATAACGTGCTCTTGATTTTTATACCGTTCATCCAAGGCCACCCATAACTTGTATGGGTCCTCAACAGTGAGGTACTCTGATTTCAGAGTTTTGTCCATGTGGCGGCAGATGGCTTTTGCCATTGCTATTCCTCTTTGAACTATGTCACATCTTCCCTTACCCTTTGTATTAGACCTTGTTTTTATTCTTCCACTTTTCCACTCAACATTTATTTTGTTGTATAGCTTTAGACTTTTTAATGTCTATTTAAGTACTTAAGTATGGCTTTAATACAATTTTTCTTTCTCTTGAGTATGCTATACAAACATTAAGGATTTCGTTTAAAAGAATATCCTTTGAAACTTTGTAAGTTTCTTTATGTATTTGTGGAAGAAGAAACATAGATCAGTTGAGCAATTACGTGAGTGCGAATATATTTCTCACTTAAGTCACGACTTCGGACGTAATCTTATCATTATTATGCGCAAGGTCAGATATAAGAATACTGCCTTGTAGTGAGATAACCCTTAAAGCGTTAGCGGTTTATGGCATCCTTTTTTGGTGTCCATATTGGTCCATATAGACCATAGATTTTCAAGATCTATTTACCGCGTGTTGCTCATCTTTAAAATGATATAAATGATATTCACATGATTCCGAAGTTTTATTATTTTTGGAAATAAGGGGTATTGGCGTATTATTTGAACTTCAGGTTCAATTTTGCCATTTTGAAAACTATATGTATGCCGTAAACATAATTATAATTATTTCTATTAACACATACACATGGAAATGATATTATTATCATTACAGGCATAATCACAGAGACATAAGGAAATTTGCATCACAAATATGCTTCAGGCATTAAAATTTTCATCACAGATATGCTGCAGGCAATAAAATTTTCATCACAGATATGCTTCAGGCATTTAAAATTTTCATCACATATATGCTTAAGGCATTAAAATTTGAATCACAGACATTAAGTATGCTTCAGGCATATAATGGTAAAAGGGAGAATTAATTATATGTCCCGAAAAGCCCCATATAAAATTTAGGAGTCCCCGTCATCCGTGGCCGTTCCAAGACCCTAACTAGGGTTAGGGTTAGTATTCGCGTGATTAGTGTGGCGGTGGCCGTCAGGGCTGCCGAGGGTGCACGAGGACACGGTGGCGGCCTTCAGGGCCGCGCAAAATCCTCGGCTAGGTGATCAAGTATTACTTAGGCTCGACAGCATGAATATGATTGGGAATTATTTTGTTTTCACGCATGTGGTTATGAGAATTGACGCACTAATGCATGATGCTCTTGGTGGGAAAAATTGATCCACACACTAGGTGCGAAGAAAAACACTTGGATAAGAAAAACACTTGGATCAAAATATTGCCTTCAAGGAGTACCTTAAATTCCCCATGAAGAATAACGTAAAAGCCTTCCAGAAAAACAATAGGTGCAAAGAAAAATTGTTGCACATGGCCATGAGAAAAAAATTCCCATGAATAATCTTTACACATTGTTTAATACCGTAAATCTAATTTTTTTTCCAAAAGATTAGATTAAAACAAAAAATATTGTTTAATCAAAGATCTGTGATAAAATCAAGTTTTCTTTGAAGATCTATTAAAAATAATATATAGATCTAAGAAAAATAATTAAACACTACACCACAGATTCATCATCATGCACATGAACAATAGTAGATCTAGGGTTTTTAAATGTTACCTCTAGATCCTACTCGCCAGATCTAGCGAAGTTCGGAGAAGAAATCCTTATCCGCGTTCTCGCGATTCGTCCAACGGCAGAAGTTCGTCCCTAGACCGTCCGCCGACAGATCTTTGTCTCAGTTGACGAGCGTGCTGACAACGTGTTGTGAAGGGTTGAGGGCTAGGAAACCCCTACCCTCATATATACAGCTTCTTATTAGATACAATGTGTGTGTGGATACCCAACAGGCCCATTGGGCACTATTCATAACAGCAAGGATAATTTAGGTTTTTAAGAAATCAGTCCCCTTAATCGTGGCTAATACGAAAAAATCTCATAAATCATAGCGTTTACGATTAGGTCCCTTATTCATATAAAATACTCAAAAAGAGTCTCTTTTGGGAACCGATTTCTAAAAAAAATATTGCAATTAAGTCCTCAAAAGACTTTTTTTTAATATTTCATATGAATATGAATAGAGGACCTAATTGCAAGTGCTATGATTTAGGAAACTCTTTTCAAAGTAGTCATGATTACGGTCACATATTTCTTAAAACCCCTATATCTCTTCATGCAATTTAAAAATCATTTTATTTTCTAAATATTTTAGGCTAAAATCAATTTTTCACGAGGTTTTGTAAAGGAAAACCTATTTGGCTTCTTTGATCTCAAAACTTCTACAATCAAATATATATGCAAAACACTGTAAACAACATAGATAGGATTACAATCTTGATTCTCAAGGACACCTTTCATTGAAATCTCTAACCCAGCCTTGTTCAATAGAAAATCCTAGTACGTCTTAGGTTTCAAATTATTGGTTGACCCAATAAGCCCACCCTTGATTTTGTAGCCGTTTTTCGGCATTATATTCTTACGCCGACAACTATAGGATACCCTTGTAGTAGACTCACAATGTCTTTCCCTGGTCTTGATCATATCCTTTTCCTTATTGTTGATTCCCTTGTTTCCCATCGTGACATCTATGTCATCATCTGTCTGCTTCATGTTATCCATTTGAATCCTCCACATCTTGCCTATCCTAAAACTCATTTGATTTTGTCTGTGATTGCACCCCCTTAGGTTTATTAAATTCTGAGGACGGAATTTTTATAAGGTGGGTAGGATGTAACGGCCTGTTTCCGTGTATATGTATATAGTGATTTATTTGAGTAGAAATATGTGTTTTATTTATTGTTATTATTTTTATAGCTAGTGCTAGCAATTTAACGATCGCGTTATCATCTCCTTTTGGTTGAGGTTGTTTGCAGGGGCGAGATCGTAATAATCCAATTATCCTAATCTGATTGTCCCACGAATCTTATCTTGATCAAATCTAGACCAAATCTGACCATCTTAACAATATCGATTTCCTAATCCAAACTAGTTTTATATCTTAACCAAAGAGATCTGCTAATCAAAACATCGCAACCGAATAAGTTATCCAATCTGATTCCTAATGAATCTAGTATCTGAACCGGATCACTTCCTCGTAAAACAAGTCCTAATTTATGATCATCATTATCGATCTCCTTAACCACATCGTAACGTACTAAATCTCAAATATACACCCAACCAAAGAGTGGTCCTGATTTATATTAATCAAATTGATTTTCCAATCTATTAATAGCTTAATGGACTATTCAAACCTAATCCGAACTGAATCAATTTACTAAATCAAATCGTATCATGATCTAATGATTAAATTGATTTACTATATCAAAATCTTAACCGATTTTATATTAATAAATATGTTAACCAGAATGATCCATTAAATATCTTGACCAAATATATATCCTTCATAATCTAATATCATACTTAGTTAGATTTAGAAATCGGATTTAAACCATATCTTAATCAAATCAATAAAATCTTAACAAACTTCTAATATCTTAATTAAATCCACTATTGGTAAATCTGAATCCTAACAAATCTGTTATTAGAACTATCGCGTCAGAATTAAATCGTATCGTAACTAACCCCCCCCCCCCATATCCACGCACGCACGCAACCAAACTGATCCTAACAATAAACCCCCACAATCTCAGCACCTTCCCACGTCCAACCCACTTACATGCAACCCCCCACGATCTTATACGGGGAAATCTCCAACAAACCCCCTCCACGTACTCTTTTTCTCTTCCTTCAAATATTCCATGCAGCCTCAAAGCTTTAAACCAACTCCCCTACTCCTTAAGGACCGTACAAAGGCACCTCGCCACCCCTTCTTTATACACAGTTTCCCTTCCTTCTCATACAAAACAAACCATAGGAAACCAATTAAACCCATCCTCTTCGAACAACCCATGCAACCCATGATAGCTTCGACGCTCCTCTGATCTCCGGCAAACGGGAGCCCCGTCCTCGCAGTAGCGTCCCAACCCCGCCTTTGCCGTCCGATCCTCCACCGATGCAGCCGTTGGTGTCCACCGCTGGTGAATCCCTTCAGCCAACGACCAACGCTTGATCAGCCTTGCTCCCCTCACCCTCATCTCACGACAACCCCAAAGGCCCCGAGTACCGCCAGACTACCCGTCGTCGAGCGCTCCCCGGCTAGCACTCGACCACCCACCTCAACCCCACCTCCTCCGCCCGTATGCCCGTGCCTCTCGCCTACCTCCGATGTCAGCCCTCGACCCGTGCCCCGCTGACATGTCTGACTTCAGCCCATCAGCGCTCCAAAGCCCCCACCGCCCAGGCACCACACCCCTCCCTCTCGAGACCCAGGCACCCCGCACCTCTGACGACCTCCCATCGCTCAGCCCGCTCCAAGACACGCCGACCACCCCGCCGCAGAAACCCATCGCCAGCGCCCGTATCCTCCTCCTCCCACTGCCTCAAACCACACGCCGGACACCCACCTCCCCGACTTTCCCTTTCCTCCGTTCGACCTCGACCACCTCCGAACCGCCGCAACTCCAGCCCAAACCCCCGAGAGCCCGAAGCTAGCCCTCCGTTCAGGAGCCACCCCACAACGGCGCTCCCAACTCCCCTCTCTCCTCTCCCTTCCTCTGTTCGGAACAGAGTATTCCAGTCGCCTCGCTTCACCATCGCGCCGCCCCAGAAACACCCGCCTTCAATCCGCACCACTAGGCAACAACTTAACCCCCCTCCGACATCCTTTCTCCACGTCACCACCCTCTAGACCCACCATCGACCCGAGCTCCGACCAGCCCGCACCATCTCGACGGATTCCGCAACCTCTCAGCCCTCCGCTCCAAGCCTCCCACCGGCAGTAGTCACCTCACCGCCTCTGCCTGCTGAACCCAAGCCTGCCTTTCGAACCGACTCTGGCGACTTCCCTTGCCGCGGCCCCGCTCCGAGCAAACCCCGCAACCAAAACCCCCTCAGATCTACTCTTCTTCCTGCAAGCCCCGCTCCACCCAAGTTTGCCGTACCGCCCGCCTAGTCGCCCTGACCCGCTACTGCACCTTCTCCAGCCGCCGCCCTGAGCCATTCGATCTCCCCTCATCTGCAAAAGAAACAAAAGAAAGAAAGAGCAGAGTTAAGAAGAAGAGGAAGTTGGCAGAATGAGTACTTGAGTAGGTGAGTTTCTCTATTATATTGCTGCAAACAGAGTACCTCCAGTGATGTATTTAAATATGTTATATTATTGTAAGTTAATGTATTTCATACGTTAGTCTATGAGCTGGATGCTACATCGATATTACCAAAAATTTTATATTATAATAAGGTTTATAGCAAGGCATGTTGGTACTATTAGATATAGGATTACCTTACTACTTTATTTATTAGAGTTCTATAGGCTACGTCAGAGGCAGTATAGATGTATACATTTTCTGATAGTACTTAAGTTTCCATACTATTTTTAGTTAACGCGTTTAACTTAATATCACATATCCGACCTCGCAGATAAATCACGCTCATCGTTTCAATCACCAAGACGCCCGAAATCATGTTTAACAAGCAAGTGTATATTTACAATTTTTGATATCGCTACTTTTAAATGATAAATCAAGAACTGCTAGTTTACCCTATGTCATGTTACACATCATGTTTGCGCACTTTTGATTGAACGGTTATTGATGGAATGCATAATGATAGAATATATTGGAATGCTGGAAATAGTGAGATTGTGGATTTGTGCGCCCAAGAGGTGAAATCGTGACTTTCATGAGTGTCATGTGAGTTGACAACTTTGTGCTTGTAATACGACTAAGCTGGCTCGTGTTCAGACAAACTTTTGGGTGGGGTTAGGGTTGAACGGCTACTAAGCGTATGTAGGGGTCATGTCTTCAAGAACACCACCTATACGGTGGGTTAGTATCAATCACGATTATACCCCCGTGAGGAGAATGACCTACTCAACACGTCTTAAAGGCGGGAACCCTAGGAGTGACTAGAAACAAGGACATGAAATTACAAATTGCCAAGATATTACTTTATTTCAACCTGTTTAGAACTGCCATGCCATTTAATGTACACACTACACTTGCCACATTATTTGATGTACACACTACACTTGCCACGTTACTGCTGTACACACTACACTTGACATGTTTACTGATGTACACACCACGTTTACCATGTTATTGTTGTACACTCACTTACCATGCTTATTGTTGTACACATTACACCTTGCCATGTTCGTTACTTTGTGCACTACACCTCGCCTGCTCACTGCTTTGCACACTACACTTGCCAGTGCTCATATGTTTCTTACGCTGCCATGCTTTAACTAATGTGACTCCTATTTTGTTACTCTTATTGCCATGAAAATGTTTTTGAAAACCTTGTCGAGGGTCAAGTTTCTTTTTATCTTTTTAAATCTTGCCGAGCGACCCTCGATGACGTACATTTCCTTGTCTTATGAAATATACGTTAGGTGTTAGATAGGTTTGCAGAGGAGTATGCTTAGAGACTAAGCAGGTTGACCAGGAGTGCCTAGCCGCTAAGTTCCTTCGCTGAGGAGCAATGTGCCTTCGCATCATATTTGTACTTGTTGCGTCTTTCAATATTTGTATGGGCTTTATGACCCTCCCTCATTTCATTCGTTGTTGTAAACTATTTTGAGATTTGAGATTGTAAATTAATAACTTATCTGTGTTGTTTGTGTTGCATGCAAGAATCTGTAAGGATGCTATCACACAGACGTATAATGTGCTTAAACCAAGGAGGAAAGAAAAGAAAAAGTATCTCCTTCTTGTTTTAAGCACATGCGGACCCGCTCGCGTCCACGCTCCCAAATGTAATGGAAAGCGGGGTGTGACAAAAGCTCTATCTCCAAGTCGTAACCCTAGCCGCCAAATTCCGATCCCCTTAAGTCCGAACCCCCGTCAAGATATTGAGCTGTTAAAGAGGGTACATCCAATCAAATCTCCGAAGATTGGCCATCCACAACAAGCGAAGTCAGGCTAGGAAATGTGGTTGTTTTTCGCCACAACTACCATACACAGCAATAACCGAATATTGAGCGAAACCCAACAACCTTCAACAACCGCCTCTAACAGAATATGAAGCTCAATCCAACCAGATACTGCAAATGTTCTTTAGTTGATGAAACACCCAACGACTTTGACAGCTATAAACAACAGACAAGACGGCGACTTATCTTTAATAACTGCAATACGATTAGCTTCATGAAACTGCTTTAAAACCTGATCTCAAATGTTGAACATTATGTTCAACATAATATATGACATAATATCCAACATTACCAAAAGTTCCATTGAGCCACTAATGACAAAATAAATGACCTAACAATCTCCCCCTTTGGCTTTTAGTGTCACAATCCAAAGAAATATAGACGAGATCAAGATGCAAAGAACAAGTTGAGGTATCAAGGGTAAGTTACAGACATACCAGTCATCCAGATGAACATCAGAGAGATAATTGTTGAG
The DNA here is from genome assembly GCA_030789695.1 of Scilla litardierei. Classification (NCBI taxonomy): domain Eukaryota; kingdom Viridiplantae; phylum Streptophyta; class Magnoliopsida; order Asparagales; family Asparagaceae; genus Scilla; species Scilla litardierei. The sequence continues at coordinate 665,689,718 of CM061142.1, read as the reverse complement.
TATTGGACTTCTCCCTACTTGGTGTTAATGATGAGCAAACATAAATACTTGTGACTAATCCCCTATTTTGCAGTTAATCCATTGCCTAAGCTAATTATGAAGATCTACTAGCAATGGATGACTCACAAACATTTTTGAAGGCAAATGACACGAATTGGATGATCGTAGATTGATGATTGAAGCTCCGTAAAGACTTCAAGCTCATACGATGGAAAGAAGAGATTATTCGTCAATGTAATTTTTCTTTTATGTCTTCTAGTATGTAGCTTAGAAGTAGAACTTTGACGGAGCACTCACACACATCTACATTCAGTCATAGGACTTCAATAGATCATTTGTCCTTTGATCCCAATTCAATTCTTTATTGTTTGTGCTAGGATTGTTCATAACAACCGACTGCTGAACAGTTTACAGTCGCCTGTCTCAAAAACAGTCGACTGTGTTTTGTTCTACAGTTGCCTGTTATGCACAGACTATTACAATATAGTTTTGGGCCTTCTCTGATTATTTCGCACAGGCTACTGATGAACGATTCATAGCCGCATGTCCAAATGACAGTCGATTGTGTTTTGTAAATCAGTCGCATGTCTATCCTTGTCCAAACTCTGTTTGATCTGACTTTTACGGCCAGTCGACTAATGCTGTATATACAGTCGACTGTCTATTGGATCAGTCGACTGTCTATGCTGCAACAATCGTCTGTCTGTAAGTCATTTCTTTGATTCAGCTCTCTAGAAATTTCTCTTGCTTTTGACAGTCGTCTGTTTAAGGATTTACCATCGCCTGTTCTGATTAACAGTCGACTGCATTTCTTGAATCAGTCGTCTGTCCTGTTACTTGTGAGATTTCCAGTATTTGTCTAACTTACCCATCTCTCGGCCAGTCGCCTGTCGAATAAATTACAGTCGCCTGTTGGTTTAACATAGGATTGTCTTTGCTTCATCAGTCGACTGTCCACGTGGTAAGTTACCGTTATGAATTCTCACCTACCCTTGCTGACTATGCAACAGTCGACTGAGGATTGTTCAATAGTCGACTGTCGCGAGTTCAGATTATATCCGTTGAGATTTTTCTCACGGATTTCAATTGGGTTTTTGCCTAAACTGTTTTGTGGATTTGAGAAATCTATAAATAAAGCTTTTACTGTTCCATTGGAAGGTTACTCATTTATTGCAAAACCTCTCAAGCTTTCATTTCCAAAGATCAAAGCTCTCAAATCCAAAGCCCTAAGTATTTTCCATATCTTGTTCTCTTGCTTTCCAACCTAGAACCAAAGAGTGATCATCTAGGCAATTGGTGCAGTCAAGGGAAAGGGCTTTTCCTCTCTTCCAAAAGAGTTCTTCAATGCACATCACACTCCTCCTTCAAGTTCTACTTCAAGGCATAGGTGATTGTAAGTGTTGTTTTCATTATTTCATAACATTCGTTATTTGAGTTGTACTCTCGGTTGTGAGAGTGGTTTTGCTTGCTCCCTGGTTGTGGGAGTCAAGGACATCGATTGTATTTGATTGCACTTGTAGGGTTGCTACAAGTGGGCTTTAAGGAAACCTCAAGTTAGGGTTCTAACTTGAGTATCCGGTGGTATCTGGGTGGTAGGGACGTAGGATTACCGGGAACAAGTCAGGAGTTGACTTGGGTAATCCGAACCCTTGAAACATCTCTGCGTTTGCGTGTGTTTCATCTTGGGTTGTTTTTCTATTCCGCACTATTTGTTGGATTGCATTTTATTTGGCGTAAATTCCTTTTAAAGTTGCATAAACACTATTCAACCCCCCCTTCTAGTGTTTTCCCCATAGACAGGGTCCTTACAATTGGTATCAGAGCGCAAGGTTTTATCTATGGCATCCAATAACAACAACGTTTCTCCGCCACCTACGTACAACAATCACGACCGTGATGGAGCGTCCACACTTTTCGAAGGTCAATCTACGGTACGTCCTCCATGTTTCAATGGTACTAATTTTGGCTATTGGAAGTGTAGGACGGAGACATTCCTTAGGAGTGCTTCCCTTTGGAGAACTCTCCACAAGGAGTACGTCGAGCCCGCCGAAGAGGATTTTGAGAAATGGACGACTTCCGAGAAGTCAGCCGAAGTCAACAACGCTAAAGCAATGAACGCTCTTCATTGTGCATTGGACCCGAATGAGTTCAACAAGATATGCACATGTAAGATTGCATATCAAATTTGGAACCATCTCATCGTTACCCACGAGGGAACAAACAAGGTAAAGCTTTCAAAGTTATATGTTGTCGTGCAAAACTTCGATTTGTTTCATATGCATGATAATGAGAGCATTGCATCGATGTACGGACGCTTTACCGACATCACGAATGAATTGGAAGCCCTTGGCCAAATCTACACCGAACCTGAAAAGGTAAGGAAGATCATCATGGGGATGACCTCCAAATGGGAAAGAAGAGCAATCACCATCGAGGAGGTCAATGACTTGAAGAACTACACAGTGGTGAATCTCATCGGGACTCTTATGTCTTACGAAGTAAGACGTGATAACCGATTGAAGATTCGAGCCGTGATGAATCCCTCGGAGGCCAAGAAGAAATCTTTGGCATTCAACGCCAATTCATCATCCTCCGATAGTGAGGAATTCGAGAACGAGATGGATTTGGGTGAAATGGCCCAAATGGCGAAGAAGTTCCAACGCTTCTTCCGCAAAGGTAAATTTCCCTCAAACAAACGTTTTGAGTCTACTAATGCTACTTCCTCTCTTTGTTATAAGTGTAATAAGCCAGGGCACATCAAGAGGGATTGCCCAATGCTAAAAAACAAAGAAAAGTGGAAGGAACTAAAGTACCACAAGTCCGACAAGAACAAGAGAGACAAGAAGAAAGGACTCGTAGGTACCTTCGATGACTCAAGTGATGACTCATCAAGCGATTTCGATGATGAGAAGGGTGAGAGCGCCCACATGTGTTTCATGGCACTAGAAGACCCACTCTCGGATGAGAGTGATTCCGACACCGATGACACCGAGGTAACAATGGATGAACTTCGTATTGCTAATGAAGAACTATTTGCTAAATACCAATCTTTAATGCGTAGATACAATAGCTTAAAGAAATCAAATGTTAGCAAGTCATCCATTCCATGCATTATCAACAATGACACCATTGTTGATACTTTAACTCTTGAGAAAGCAAACTTAGCTTCTCAAAATGTCACATTGAGAGATGAGGTGAATTCCCTCAAATCTCAACTAGATCAAACACATCCTAAGGATAATAGTGATCTAGTTACACGTCACACACAATTGGGTTTAGAGAATGATTCTCTTAAAACCCAAGTGCACGAGCTCAAAGTACGGGTGTCCACCTTGGATACCAACATTTCTTCTATAAAGGAGAAATATGAGCTCATGTCCTCCCGTATTGTGAGATTTAATAAGGAAAAAGGACAATTGGATGATTTGCTTGCAAACCAATTTCCGGCCACACATCATGTTGGCCTTGGATTTGTAAAAGCGAATGCATCCAATGCTCGCACCTCCTATAGTGGTGTCACTATAGATTTTGTGAGGCCTTCCTTCGGTGCATCCACAAGTGGTGTCAAAGACACTATAGGTGGCATTCCTACCAAGAATGTCACCACATCACCTTCTCTTCCTTTTGAAAAGAAATCCACTAAGGGTGGAAACCAAAAGTAAGGCCATGCTTATATGTACACTAACACTCATCCACGTAGAAACATCCTACTTCACAAGTGGATAATCATGACACATTCTATGCTCCGCACCCACGGACACGTACACAACCACACATGAGAAATACTCATGTACGTGATCCTATACACCCGTATGCTCATACGCATCATTCTTTCATGTATGCTCATCCTCCTCATGTCATGCATGATCCATATGCTTCATACAATATGCATGTTCCCAAGCATACATATCATCCTAGAATGTACAATGCATATCCTCCACCACATCTCTATGCTAGAAATCATGTTCCTAAGAAGCATGCACCACATAGAAATCCAACACATATGCATGCAACTAGGAATAGGACTCCCAAGATGTACACTATTTGGGGTCCTAAGAACACTAGTCTTAATGATAGGAATGCTTATGTTGATTCCTATTTTCATGATGTGATTAGAAATAATAATTATGTTGGGAAGCGGAAGTCCACTTGGACTTGGCTTCCAAAGGGCTAATCCCCTTGGACCCAACAAACATTGGGTATCATAAGCTTATGGTATATTATATAGGTACCCAAGAGAAAGAAGAAGAGCAATACATGTCTTATTAGCTCTAAAGGGAAAGGATGGATTCTTGATAGCGGTTGCTCCAAACATATGACGAGAGATCCCTCATTGCTCTCCGAAGTGATTAGCATCAAGGATGGTGCGACGGTCACTTTTGGAGGTAATCAAAAGGGAACCATCATTGGAGTAGGTATCATTGGTAATCCTTCAAAACCCTTAATTACTAATGTTTATCTTGTTAGTGGTTTGTGTCACAATCTCATTTCCATTAGTCAACTTTGTGACAAAGGTTACAAGGTTAACTTTGGAGAAGGATTGTGTACTATTGTTGATTGTGATTCAAATGTTTTATTTTCCGGTATTAGGCGTAAAAATATTTATTATTTGAGCTTGCCTAAAACCGTAGAACATTGCTTAGTTGCTAACACAAGTGAACAACTATTATGCCATCATCGTTTTGGTCATGTTCACTTCAAGCACTTATATAAGTTAGCTAAGCATGATCTAGTCAAAGGTTTTCCTAAGATTGTTTTTAATAAGAAAAACTTTTGTGATTCATGTCAAATAGGTAAACTAAGTAAATCTTCATTTAAGCTTAAAGAAGGGATTACTCCTAAGAGGCCCCGAGAACTTCTTCATCTAGATTTATTTGGGCCAACTAGAACCGCTTCTTTAGGTAATGCTCATTATGGATTAGTTGTCGTTGACGACTTTTCTAGATTTACTTGGGTTTCATTCTTAGCTAATAAGAATGAGGCTTATGAAGAGTTTACCAAATTTGCAAAGAAGATTTAGAATCTTTTAGGATCCACCATTATCACTATTCGTAGTGATCATGGAGGAGAATTTGAGAATGAGTCTTTTACTAAGTTTTGTGATGCTCCAGGATAACTCATAACTTTTCCTTTCCTCGTGCACCACCACAAAATAGTGTTGTAGAAAGAAAGAATAGGACTCTTATTGAGTGTGCTCGCACTATGCTCCATGATAGTCATTTAGGACTACAATTTTGGGCAGAAGCGGTGCACACGGCATGTTACGTGCTCAATAGGATCCTAGTGAGACCCCGAACGAACAAAACTTGTTTTGAGTTGTTTTATGATAAAAAGCCTCAAGTAAAATATTATCGAGTTTTTGGTTCAAAATGTTTTATAAAGAACACATTTGGTAATTTAGACAAATTTGAGCCAAGATCCGATGAAGGAATTTTTGTTGGATATTCCACACGTAGCAAAGACTACCGGATATACAACAAAACTTCTTCAACGATTGAGGAATCACTTCACGTATCTTTTTATGAAGATTTTGATTTTCCTCATGTTGATGATGATAATGTAGATATTCTTTGTGATTCTCTTAATAATGTTAAGATTAATGATTCTATTGTTGAGACTAACACTTCTAACGAAGTTGTTGCAGTTGTTCCTAGTGATACAGGTTTACCTAAAGCTTATCCGACCATTTGTAATCATCCCCATAACCAAATAATTGGAGATATTGGTGTGGGTGTTCGAACGAGATCGAGAATTGAAGAATTCTCTCATTGCGCATTTGTCTCTACCATTGAGCCAAAGAACATCCAAGAAGCTTGTGAGGATAGCTCTTGAATAGTGGCAATGGAGGAAGAACTAATGCAATTCGAGAGAAACGAAGTTTGGGAACTCGTACCTCTACCAAGTGGTCACCAAGTCATTCGGACCAAATGGATCTTCAAGAACAAGACGGATGAAAACGAGGTAATCACACGGAACATAGCAAGGTTAGTAGCTCAAGGCTACCGGCAAGAGGAAGGTATTGATTTCGAAGAATCTTTTGCCCTCATAGCTAGATTAGAAGCTATTAGGTTGCTTTTATCTTTTGCATCCCATAAGAATTTTAAAGTAATTCAAATGGATGTTAAAATCGTTTTTTAAATGGGTTTGTCAATGAAGAAGTTTATGTTTCTCAACCTCCCGGTTTTATTCATGAAAAATTTCCAAACCATGTTTTCAAACTTAAGAAAGCATTGTATGGGTTGAGACAAGCTCCTAGAGCTTGGTATGATCGACTTAAGACCTTTCTTTTGAATTTAGGTTTTAAAATGGGAGAAGTTGATTCTACACTCTTCATTAAAGATTATGAAAATGACATTCTTTTGATTCAAGTTTATGTAGACGATATTATTTTCGATTCTACTAACTTTAATCTTTGTCAAGAATTTTCCAAGTCTATGAAGGATGAGTTTGAGATGAGCCACATGGGAGAGCTCACTTACTTCCTTGGATTGCAAATTCGACAAATGGAGAATGGCACATTCATACATTAGACAAAGTACACATGTAAGCTTATTAAGCGATTCGGGATGGAATCGTCTTCGAGCAAAATGACTCCCATGAGTACTACTACTCATCTACACAAGGATGAAAGCGAAAAAGATGTAGACGTTCGTCTATATTGAGGTATGATCGGTAGCTTACTTTACTTAACTGCTAGTAGGCCCGATATCATGTTTTCCATATGCCTTTGTGCTAGATATCAAGCAAGACCTAAGGAGTCACACTTGATTACGGTTAAACGAATATTTCGTTATCTCAATCAATCTCTAGATTATGGGTTACTTTACCCTAAGTCTAGCACATATGAGTTAATCTCATATAGTGATGCCGACTTTGCCGGATGCAAGTCCGACAGGAAGAGTACTAGTGGCACTTGCCATTTCTTAGGAAATTCCTTAGTTTCTTGGTTTTCTAAGAAACAGAATTTGGTGTCATTGTCCACGACTGAAGTGGAATATATTGTCGCGGGTCTTGCATGTGCACAAGTTCTTTGGATGAGACACACTCTTAGTGACTATAGTGTCAATTGTGATACTTGCCCTATCATGGTTGCTAATCAAAGTGCTATTTGTCTTTCCAAGAATCCGGTACACCACTCCCGTACCAAACACATAGACGTGAGACACCATTTTATAAATGATCATGTAGCTAAGAAAGACATCATCTTAGAGTACATTGAAACCCAAAAACAAATTGCTGATATCTTCACTAAACCTCTTAAAGAAGATTCATTTGTGAGGTTGCGTGGAGAATTGGGAATTATGGGTGAATCTGAAATCTAGAAGCTCAAACTTTCATGTTATAACTCCTTTTTGAGCTCATATCTTTTTGTTGTCTATTTTCATGTGCTTTATTATATTATGTGATTAAGAAAGGCAATTGTGACTTAATTGATTTCATGAGTTTTTGAGATTGATTGAAGTGATTCGTGTTTCAATGGATTTATTTTTTTATACTGTTTTTACGATGTATTTGTGATTAGAATATAGGTCCTAGGGTGAGTGTTCTTATTCTCTGGAATTCTATCTCACTGTGCACTTTTGGACCAGGACAGACGGATGTCTTTCCTTCGACAGTCGACTGCCCTACTCTATCTCCTCAGTCTGAGTTTTGGCATCTTTCGTACATCTGACTGATGACTGATTTACAATCGACTGTTAGTTTAACAGGCGACTGCCTTTTAGTCATCAGGCGACTGTTCTATCTGTCGAATTTTTACAGTGTTCTCTGTTGTGTTGATGAACTGTATTACTTCTCGGCCAGTCGACTGTTGAGTATATGTTCGACTGTCCAATGGATAGGCGACTGTGTGTTACTTGCCAGTTGACTGCCTCCCTATCTGAGCTTTATTTTTATCACTTCATCCAGTCGACTGACATTTGTTCATCAATCGACTGTCTTCTGTTGAGACGGTTCAAGAGATTTGATCCGAGCCGTCGATTCCTTGATCTAACGGCTCAGATTCTTTCCCTAAATTTTATATTCGAGAATGCTCGATCACTTCCCCACGTCGACCCTCTCTCATCCGATTCGACCGTTCGTCTTCCCGCTCGATTTCTTCTCCAAAATCGTCGATCGTCTTCCCTTCGTGAGTCGATCTCGTGCTGTCGTTGTCGTCGATCTCCTCCTCCCCGTTTGTCGTTGCTTCTCTACTTGGTTTGCTTTTCTCTCTCTCTCTCTAGCCTTTTCGTTCGGATTTTTGTCTTCCGATTCCTTTGCTTTGTTTCTCCTTCTCTCGTTTCCATGGCTCCCAAGACCAAGGGAAAAGAGAAGATTGTTGCCCCTAAACGTCCTAGGGCACCCAAGAAACCTATTGCCCAGAAGAAAGAACCCCACAAAGCCCGATCCAAACAAGCCGAGTCACCCGTGCTTTCTTCTTCACAGGGTTACTCACCTTCAGCCTCTTCTTCCGACGCGCAGCCCCTGATCAAGCATCAGCGGAAGCACATTGATCTTGACATCAATGAGCATGTTGCTGACGCTCTCCATCAGTCCCCTTCAGTTTCGAGTTCTTCTGAAGAGACTCCTGCCGTACCCCCCTCTGATCCCCTAGTTCCCGTTTGCCGAGACGATTTTTGTCTGGCAAAATTTCAGTCTCTTCTAGGGATCAACCTTCATAGGGAGCGGTACATTGCTTTCCCCGCCTTCACTGCTGAGAGGCTTTCTGACATTCTTTCTGCTACTCACCTAGCCGACCTCTTTCGCTTCTCTCAGAGCGAGTCCCCCAGAGCCTATCCGTTTCTGGTGAAGCTCTTCTATGCGAACCGTGTTCGCGGTGAGTATTCATCTACCGGCATCCTCGATACTATCGTTCAGGGAACCCACATTCAAATCACTCCCTCTCTCTTAGGGACTATTCTTAAGATTCCCTCTGTTGGTTCTCTTCCCACTGATATCTGCATCTCCAAGATTGACGACCTTGACCAGTCTGCCCTCCAGGATATGTTTCGAGAGGTACCTTTAGCTCTTGATTCGGGTGTCAGATCATCTATGTTCTCTGCGAAAGGTTGGGCTATTCACCTAGTGGTGAAGTCCAACATCCTGTCGAGGTATGGATCATCTAACCAGCCGTCTCAGGATATCCTGAAGTGTATGTATGCTATTTTCTCTGGCATGCCTGTGAACTGGGCCGGTGTCCTCCTTGATATGATGGACAAGGTTGAGTTTACGTCCTCCTCGTCTCACATTCCTTACGGTGGTCTTCTGACTCGTGTCTTCCGTCATTTTGGTGTTGACTTGACTCGTTATGAGCCCATGCCCTTTGGTCCTCTCCTCGACGCATCTGCAAATTCTAAATCTTCTTCAGCTCTGCAGACTGCCTCGAAGAAGAGGAAATCTACTTCTGCACCATCCTCATCCACTGTTCCTCCAGCTGATCTGCCTTCCACAGCTGCTCCACCATCTCGTGATATTCTTTTGGAGATGGTCTCTGGTATTTACAGATTGCTGTCCCTCTCTTTCCTCCATCAGGGAATAACCTTCCCTGAGGATATGAGACACTTTGTTCCCCAGCTTCATGTTCCTCCTCAGCCCACTGATGTCGTTGAGCCTCCTGGTGTAGCTTCTACTCAGGATGTTGTTGCTGCTGCTACTGCTGCTACTGTTGCTACTTCTGACCCTCCTCCAGAGGATACACCTGCTATCACAGAGCCTGCTTCTTCTTCTGCAGCCCCTAGAGACGCTCACTCTTAGATAGGTGTTTGAGTGGTGTTAGTTTGCTGATGATTGTATTTTTTGATGCTGTTATGGATGATGTTGTTAGTGACTCTATATATGTATGGTGTCGTACTTCGATGTCGTCGTGATGATGTATTATTTTGTCTTGATCATGATGTATTTTTTTATGATGTCAATGTAGATGCACATCCGTTGATGTACTCATTTTCTATATATCTATATATGATGTTGCTGTTTATCTTGTGTCACATTATGCTATACTGTTTATCTTATCTGTGTGATGTATGATATGATGTCTGCATGTATGTTATACTCTCTTTGATGTGTTTTTTGAGACAATATATGGATTTGATATTGGTTATTTCATGATATCTCTGATGTGATGAAATTTTTGAAATTATTTTCATTTCGTAGATCTAAAATGTTGATATTTGACTTCAATTCCATTACTCACATGTGTATATGATGTGATTTTATGAGTTTTGATTCGATATATCTTTATACTCCTTAATTGTTCCTAGTTCATATTTATCACTATTATTGTTCTTGTTATTTGCTCCCACCTTTTTGGATAATGCCATAGGGGGAGAGAAATAAACATACAAGATTCATAATGACTGTGCTAAGTATGTTCTAACGCTTGAATCTAATATTTACGTTGCCTTAGATTAAGGGGGAGTAAGATTACAATGAATAGGGATTTTATTTCCTAGATTTCTTGAATTGAATTCATCCTTATCTCACTCATTTGCTTCAATTGTTATGTAGATGCTCTAATATTTGTTGACTAACTTGATTGGCATCTATGTAGGGGGAGTAAGTTTTCATTGCGCACAATTATTTATCTTTTTGTTTATGTTTGTTTGGCATCATCAAAAAGGGGGAGAATGCTGAGTATTGGACTTCTCCCTACTTGGTGTTAATGATGAGCAAACATGAATACTTGTGACTAATCCCATATTTTGCAGTTAATCCATTGTCTAAGCTAATTATGAAGATCTACTAGCAATGGATGACTCACAAACGTCATTGAAGGCAAATGACATGAATTGGATGATCGTAGATTGATGATTGAAGCTCCGTAAAGACTTCAAGCTCATACGATGGAAAGAAGAGATTATTCGTCAATGTAATTTTTCTTTTATCTCTTCTAGTATGTAGCTTAGAAGCAGAACTTTGATGGAGCACTCACACACATCTACATTCAGTCACAGGACTTCACTAGATCAGTTGTCCTTTGATCCCAATTCAATTCTTTATTGTTTGTGCTAGGATTGTTCATAACAGCAGACTGCTGAACAGTTTACAGTCGCCTGTCTCAAAAACAGTCGACTGTGTTTTGTTCTATAGTCACCTGTTATGCACAGACTATTACAATATAGTTTTGGGTCTTCTCTGATTATTTTGCACATGCTACTGATGAACGATTCATAGCCGCCTGTCCAAATGACAGTTGACTGTGTTTTGTAAATCAGTCACCTGTCTATCCTTGCCCAAACTTTGTTTGATTTGACTTTTACGGCCAGTCGACTAATGTTGTATATACAGTCGACTGTCTATTGGATCAGTCGACTGTCTATGTTGTAATAGTCGCCTGTCTGTAAGTCATTTCTTTGACTCAGCTCTCTAGAAATTTCTCTTGCTTTTGACAGTCGTCTGTTTAAGGATTTACAGTCGCATGTTCCGATTAACAGTCGATTGCATTTCTTGAATCAGTCGTCTGTCCTGTTACTTGTGAGATTTCCAGTATTTGTCTAACTTATCCATCTCTCGGCCAGTCGCCTGTCGAATAAATTACAGTCGCCTGTTGGTTTAACAGACGACTGTCTTTGCTTTATCAGTCGACTGTCCACGTGGTAAGTTACCGTTATGAATTCTCACCTACCATTGCTGACTGTGCAACAGTCGACTGAGGATTGTTCAATAGTCGACTATGCGAGTTCAGATTATATCCGTTGAGATTTTTCTCACGGATTTCAATTGGGTTTTTGCCTAAACTGTTTTGTGGATTTGAGAAATCTATAAATAGAGCTTTTACTGTTCAATTGGAAGGTTACTCATTTATTGCAAAATCTCTCAAGATTTCATTTCCAAAGATCAAAGCTCTCAAATCCAAAGCCCTAAGTATTTTCCATATCTTGTTCTCTTGCTCTCCAACCTAGAACCAAAGAGTGATCATCTAGGCAATTGGTGCAGTCAAGGGAAAGGGCTTTTCCTCTCTTCCAAGAGAGTTCTTCAACACACATCACACTCCTCCTTCAAGTTCTACTTCAAGGCATAGGTGATTGTAAGTGTTGTTTTCATTATTTCATAACATTCGTTATTTGAGTTGTGCTCTCGGTTGTGAGAGTGGTTTTGCTTGCTCCCTGGTTGTGGGAGTCAAGGACATGGATTGTATTCGATTGCACTTGTAGGGTTGCTACAATTGGGCTTTAAGGAAACCTCAAGTTAAGGTTCTAACTTGAGTATCCGATGGTATCCGGGTGGTATGGACGTAGGATTACTGGGAACAAGTCGGGAGTTGACTTGGGTAATCCGAACCCTTGAAACATCTCTACGTTTGCGTGTGTTTCATCTTGGGTTGTTTTTCTATTCCGCACTATTTGTTGGATTGCATTTTATTTGGCGTAAATTCCTTTTAAATTTGCATAAACACTATTCAATCCCCCTTCTAGTGTTTTCCCCACAGACAGGGTCCTTACAATAATATACAACATACTTCATCGAGAGACCATACATTATACCCCTCAATCACCATCATACAAATTCACAGAGAGTTTCAGCAGCCACCACCAAAACACACAAAAGCACCACCAAAACAGCACCACCAAAATAGCACCACCAAAACAAACAGCACCACCAAAACAAAGCACCAACCAACACCAAAACATATCTATTGTTACTCTTCCCCTTTGGGACACAAAAAGACAAAGGACATACCTCATGGGGCACCTCCATCTGGAGAGATTTTCGCTTTGAGCTGAGAAATCCTGTCCTAAAGCAGAATCTTATGAGATTCAAGTAATACCCTCTGACTGTGAAGAAGAGCCAGTTGATCATCCACATTTTTCACACCTCTTTCAAGTCCCAGAATGTCGTCCTGAATGTCTTGCATGTAGACAAATGATGATGAAGGCCCTTTAACACCAGATGCCGAGGCAGATGGAGGGGAGATAGGTGAAGTAGGCACAGACGCAGAGAAATTAGATAAATCATCAATTTTACCCACTACTGACTAGGTAGTAAAACTGATCCCTTCACAAGACAAGGCCAGCTTAGATGTGTCAGGGACAATACTTTGAGAAAAGAGCAGCATGGATATGAGAGAGGCATGAGGGAGAGAGGAAGCTGGTGCAGAGGACTCTGAAAGAGAGAGGATGGAGTCAAATATGATCCGACCCAAATTGAAGGTCTTCTTTGTTCCTGCAGCATAAATCAGCTTACAAATGGCATTGGTGACAATCGACATATTTGAAGTAGGAAGCCAATTTCGAGTAGCAAAGCGGTAGAGCAAGACGAATTTTGCAGTCGGAGCTGAGGAAGGAAAGGAAAAGGATTTGGGCCAACATTTGAACTGTCCACCTGTGACAATCTTCACAAACAAATCAAAGTCATCACCAACCGAAATACCATAGGCATGTAGATTCTGAGAGCATGGCCACTTCAGAAATTTATTGATCACGGAAGGGGAGAACGGAACAATTTTGCCCCTAACAAATGTCTTGAAAGCCCATCTAGAGGCAGAATCTCCAGAGGATTTGTGAAGATTGCAGTAAAATTCGCGAACTAAGACAGGATAAAATGTTTTAAAGCAGCTTGTCGCATGAAATATGTCAATCTCCTTGAGAAAAGATATGAAATGTGTCTTGGCAAACGAAGGAATAGCAAGAGATTTTTCTCCTAGGATGGACCTCTCTGAGTATGAGGGCCATCTCTTCTGGCTGGACTTGTCAAAAAATTGTTTTGACAGGGCATTTAAAGCAGAAATAGTAGAGGATGAGGGTGAACCTGAAACACCAGAGCCTTTGGATTTCTTCGAAAGAGAATGAGTAACCACCCCGGATGAGACAGCACGTTTGTGGGATCCAGACCTGGTTTTGCGAGGGTGAGAATGAAATGGATCCACACTCGAAGTATCAGCTACTGAGATATCTTCTTCTTGAGCAGCAACAGATAGTCTGACATTAGATGTAACATTGGGACTAGGTCCAATATTGGGAAAAGGTTCAACATTGACAGAATGTTCAATCTCCTCTATTTGAGTGGTCACATGAACACCAACATGAGCAACTTCTTCAAGAGCAGAAGCCACATATGACTCAGATTGAACTGGGGTTTCTTCAGGGAGAATATCATCAATTACAACATTTGATGGTCCTGCACCAAAATCCCTGTCAGACAAAACCTCCTTATCTGGAGCAATAAGATTGACATCCCTCACATCATTTGAGATAGGATCATCATCCATATCAGCCACAGTACCGAATTTTCCATCAACATCGTATCTGAAATACTCATGTCATCACTACCACCATCATTGTGCACAACACCATGAGCTCCACAATATGAGGAAACTCCACAGGCACCCTGATCTTCAGAACACACATTAGCATGACTAGATACACCACCCTCATCAATATCTACATTGGGGATATCGACAGACATAGAAGATTCAGAATCGGAGCTATCCAATACAACAATTTCTGAGATTTTCACCAATGATTCATAAGGATTCCATGTTTTGAGAATGATCAAGTCATCAAAAGGCACTTGCACGCTGACCAATTTACCATCCACAATTTTAAGTTCGAGAGAACCAAAACGAGCTCCGGACAAATCCAACCAAGAAACATCTAATTTGCGCCCAGTTCGCCGGAGATACCAAAACCAATCTTGAATAGTCGCAAGATGGGGAACCCTCTTATCTTTTACAGATTCAGACATTGAGAGTTTTATCGGTAGAAGAGGAAAAACAAGAATTGGGGAGAAGACCACCACAGCCGAATTCGAAAAAAGAACAAGGATGCATGTTATCATTAGACATTGAGGATGAGGTAAGTGGAGAAATACCAAATGGTGAAGCCCTAGGGGCACGAGGAACCGTACCCTTTCTTTTGATACGAGAAGATGAAGACGACACCGAAGCATACTGAGGAGATGCAGCCTGACGAGAGGAGCGACGAGGATTCGGTGAGGGTTTCTGACTCTGTGCACGCCCCAGTCTTCAAGAAAGACAAGAATTTCAGTTGTCGAAGGAAAAATCAAGAACCCTAAAAACACTTAGCAGCCCCCCTTTTGAAATGCACTAGAAACCTGAAGAGCGCTGAGAGAACCAACCAAGAATAATAAATGCATAGAAAGCAAGGGAATAACCAGAAAATACCAATAAAAGACATTCGGACCCCTCTCTAAGTTGCAACATAATGTGCAACATTATGTACAAAATTATGTGTAACATTAGATATGACACAGCCCAAGAGCTTGTCGTTATTCTTCAAATCTGTTGGAGTCCAAGGGTTTTGTAAAGATGTCAGCTAACTGACTGGTAGTAGCTATATATTCCATGACATGAACCTTCTTTTCCACCAGTTCTCTGATGAAATGATGTCAAATGTTGATATGCTTGGTCCTGGAATGTTGAATGGGATTCTTGGATATATTTATGGCACTCTGGTTGTCGCACAGAATAGTCAAGATATCTTGCTCTACACCGTAGTCTGTCAGCATCCGTTTCATCCACAGGAGTTGAGTACAACAGCTTCCTGCTACAATATATTCGACCTCGGTAGTGGATAGGGAAATAGAATTCTACTTCTTGATGTACCAAGAGACTAAGTTGTTTCCAACATAGAAACATCCTCATGTGGTACTTTTTCTATCATCTGCATTTCTAGCCCAATCAGCATCACTGTAACCCGATAGTAAGGTGTTAGTGTCTTTTGAATACCAAATACCATAGTCAGCAGTCCTGCTTATATATCTGATTATACGTTTCATAACAGTGATGTGGGATTCTTTAGGACAGGCTTGGTAGCGAACATACCACAACACTAAAACTGATGTCTGGCCTACTCGCAGTCAGATACAGTAAACTTCCTATCATACTTCTGTACAATGTGACCTCTACTTGTTTCCCACCATCATCCTTAGATAGCTTCTCAGTTGTGGCCATAGGGGTGCGAACTTGCCGAGCACTTTCCAGGCCAAACCTCTTAACACGGTTTTTCGCATACTTACTTTGAGATATAAACAATCCATCACTAGATTGCTTTACTTGAAGACCAAGAAACATGTTTAATTCACCAACCATACTCATTTCAAACTCTTTCTGCATAAGGACAATGAATTCACGTACCAGATGTTGTGAAGTAGAGCCGAAAACTATGTCGTCCACATAAATCTGAGCAACAATAACCGCCGATCTGGTTCTTTGGAAAAATAATGTTTTATCTGCTCCCCCTCGTTCATACCCTTTTTGGAGAAGATATTTGGTCAACCTCTCATACCATGCTCTTGGTGCTTGTTTCAGACCATAGAGAGCTTTCTTCAGTCGGCAGACATGGTTGGGCAGAAATGGATCTTCAAATCCCTTCGTCTGTTCGACATACACCTCTTCATTTAATATCCCATTCAGAAACATACTCTTCACATCCATCTGATGGAGCTTGAAATTAAAGCTGCAGGCCACTGCGAGAAGTAATCTGATAGATTCCAGTCGAGCTACAGGTGCAAACGTCTCATCAAAGTCAATACCCTCAATCTGAGTGTATCCCTGAGCCACCAGACGAGCCTTGTTACGCGTGACATTTCCCTTCTCATCGGTTTTATTCTTGAATATCCACTTTGTCCCAATGACATTCAACCCTTTCGATCTCTCTACAAAACTCCAGACATCATTACGATGAAATTGATTCAGCTCTTCTTGCATGGCTAACACCCAGAAATCGTCAAGTAGTGCTTCCTTTACATTCTTTGGCTCAACACTTGAAAGAAAACAGACATACCCGGCTAGATCACGATAGTTGATTTGACTAGTACCTCTTGTTCGAAGACCATCTTCAACATTGCCAATAACAAGTTCGAGAGGGTGATTTCATAGAAATTTCGTGATCCCTCTCGAGGAATGAATTTCATTTCCCTCTGACAGTGGTTCCTCTATGGATGTTAACCCCTGAGATACAATATTCTGTTCAACATTAGCTTGTGTTGAATCCAATGTCGTAACATTTTGTTCAACACAATCTTCTTCTTCATTACGTTCTTCCTGAGGAATAGGCCTTTCATATATAACAGCTACACCCTGCTCAAAATCATCTACAACATTGATTGACTCCATCATGACATTAGTGCGATGATTTAGCACCCTGAAAGCATGGCTAGTAGTAGAGTATCTAAGAAATATCCCACTATCAGTCTTAGCATCAAACTTTCCTTTAGGAGTCCGATCCTGCAAAATGTAACACTTGCTTCCAAAGACATGAAAATAAGATACATTGGGTTTTTTTACCTTTCCAGATCTCATAAGGAGTTTTCTCCGTTCTGGGTCTCAGATACACTCTATTTATGGTGTAGTATGCAGTGTTGACAGCCTCTGCCCACCATTTAGTACTGACCTTCCTGGCATTTAGCATCACACGAGCCATTTCTTGTAGTGTACGATTTTTCCTCTCAATAACTCCATTCTGTTGAGGAGTCTTAGGAGCTGAAAACTCATGAGCTATTCCCTCCACTTCACAAAAATCCGCAAAGAAATGATTCTCAAACTCCTTGTCGTGGTCACTTCGAATTCTGGTAATCTTTCCAGTGGTGACTCCTTTTTCAGTTTGAAGACGAGTGCATAGCTTCTTGAATGCATCAATGCGTCTGACTTCTCCTTGAGAAAATCTACCCAAGTAAAACGTGAGAAATCATCAACGCAAACATAGATGTATTCTTACCTCCCATGCTGAGTTCTGTTGTGGGTCCGATTAGATCCATGTGTAGCAGCTCGAGGTTCTTAGAAGTGGTGATGGTCTGAAGTTGTCTATGACTAGTCTTCTTTTGTTTTCCTAGTTGACAAGGACCACAAACACCTTCTCTTCTCTTGATTATGGCAGGTATTCCTCGAACCGCTTTCACTCTGGATATCTCCATCAACGTCTTGTAGTTGAGGTACCCTAGCTTTTGATGACACTGTTCAGAGACATCAACACTAACGTTGAGACAACTGTTAGCTTCCTGAAGTAAATAGCAGTTGTCAGCAAATCTTTTCCCAGTTAGAATGCAGGTTCCTGCTTCATTGAGAACCACACACTTGTTTTTGGTGAACTGAACGAATAGACCCTGGTCGCACAGTTGGCTTATGCGAATCAAATTAGCCTTCAAGTCTTCTACATGCATCACATCCTTCAGAGTAATAGATCCAGTCATCTTCAGCTCTCCTTTCCCAATGACTTTGTTCCATTGTCCATCACCAAAGGTAACATGGCCTTTATTTCCCACAGTATATTCAGTGAGAAGACTTCGATTTCCTATCTTGTGACGGGAACACCCACTGTCGAAATACCACATGTTTTCTGAGAAAGCAACCATAGAGGTGTATGTGTCACGCCCCGCTTCCCAAAACGACGGAGGCGAAGCGTGACTAAGGCCCGCTTAGGCCAGAGCTGAGAAGCTCTGACCCAATAAGCGTCTGTAGGGGTACCATGTCAAAGTTTTCAGGTTCTTGCATTAATAAAATTCGGAACAATAGGAAGTACAGAATGGAAATGGCATTCATTAAATTAGAGATATAAAATCCAGCGAGTACAAGTCTAAAAAGAAGCCTAAGCATGGCAACAAACTATCTAAAGCAAACTAAAAAAAATAGTAACCTTTGAAAGGTGATGACTGAAAAGTCTCCAAGGTCTGGTCCTCGTCACGCACGTACTCTGGGTCGACGTCCTCGGCTCCTCGTACTCCAGTGAGTCGCCTCGTCCACGAACTCTGGCTGGGAACCTGATGTACAGCACCCAAGAGAAAGGAACTGTACGTCAGGTAAGGTCTACAAAAAGGGTTAGACCAAACTGCTGGTGTATCAACTTTTAAATAACGATTTCTTGGTTGATTAGCATGTTGGGGTTATAACTGAGTAACAAAAGAAGTAACGTAGCAGGAAAGTAAAGCGTAGCAGGCAGTAGTCGTAGCATGTGCTACCGACTACGGGACTAACCTAAAGGTGTCTAGACAAGACGAAGACAGACAAGACAAGTCGGACACGACACGACACGACACGAAGGGTTCACGCCTTACGGGTTGAGGGAGATCAGACCCTCTCCCCGTGCGCACGCTCAACCCTACCCCAAACTCCAGAACTCAGGACAAGAAGTACAGAGATCACTTCCTCTGGGGAAGCACCTGAAACGCCCGTAGGCTTTTTATATCACGGAGATCACTCCCGCAAGGAGAGCATCTGAAACGCCCGAAGGCTTTTGTATCACAGAGATCACTCCCGCAAGGAGAGCATCTGAAACGCCCGAAGGCTTTTTGTATCACGGAGATCACTCCCGCAAGGAGAGCATCTGAAACGCCCAAAGGCTTTTTGTGTAACAGGGACAAGACACGACCAGTGTACGGGAGAGTTATTCTAGGGTGTCCACACGCACGCACACACAAGATAATCCTAAGGTGTCATAAGTTGTTGTTCGTCGGACTTAGACTTCGTCGTCAAGTCTAAGTCGTCAGGGTGACCCAGACGCTATCATTTCACGTCCAGATCTAAACACTCATAGTCTAACAGTTCTAACTATTTAAGACCAAGATGCGGTCAAAACGCAAGTGGGTACACTTGCCTGCGATGGCGAGTATGTCGTCCGTCCGGAACGTCTCGTCCAGTCGTCGCGTCCGCGGTAGTCCGTCTGAAACAGTCACGGTGACGGTGTCAGGCCTCGTTTTCAGAAATTCCTATTAGGGTTTGTGTCTAGGTTGTCAGGACTACCCTATTTGTCAAAGTCACAAATTGGTGTTCTTGTTCAGCATAAATCGACCACTACCCTATATGCATAGCAAAATTTGTCCGATGGTCGATTTCTACAGTGGCAATCATTTTACAGAAGCTGGAAGTAAATTTAGTTATTTAAGTTGCCAGTTTTAATTAGGTTTTCGATGACTTAATGTGCGGGTTACTACGAGTAGGGTGATACCAACCTAGTATAACGATCGCGCGTGGATCTGGCGTCGGGTCTGGAAACGGCAGCGGATCGCGTCGCGACTCCTGTTCCCGGAACGTCTCGTCTCCCGTCTTTAGTATTCACGTGGTCGAACGGAAAGCGTGACTGTCTATGCGTCATAAGATTTCAACATTAGGTTACATTAATTTAGCTGATTAACAAGTCATAACTATATATAGTACATCTTAAGTTACATACAAGTCATTATCACTAATATACTAACATTAATGAAACTTACTACTAACCTATATAAAGAATATAATATTAATAGAGGTTTAACATGTGTATACTGAGGTTAAATAACAAGCTATAGGGCATTATTATAATTATTTAAACATTAACCTATTGACCAATATTAGATTCTGCTATAAACCAATATTATCTTAAGAATTAATTACACTAATGTTTCAGAGTGTTTTCTCACTGCAAAGCGTTGACCGTGGAGAACCCGGTCAACGTGGTCAAGGGGCCCGCTTTGGGTCCCTCGGGGGCTTCGAATCGGTGCAGAAGGGGCGAGGGGAAGCCTCGGCCCTGGTTGAGACGCTCGGCCTCGGACAGGTGTGCTCGGCCTCGGCTGGAAGGGGGACGAGGGGTAGCCTCAGTCGCCCGGGTAGATGCACGGCCGACGGGTGGCGAGGGAGAGTCTCGGACCCGATTAGGACGCTCGGCCTCGGTAGGACGTGCTCGGCCACGGCAGGCTGACGGTGAGGGGAAGCCTCACTGTCCGGTTGATCGAGTGGTCGGAGAGAGGCGAGGGGTAGCCTCGGCCCGTTGATCTGTTGTCCACCTACGCAGACGAGAACGCTCGTCAGGGGGCCGGACCTTGGTTCCGGCCAAATCCCCTCCGATGCCTAAGTCAGATAGAGATCTGAGAAAGGAGGCCCGGCGGAGACGGTCCGACTCGTGAGGAGATCGTAACGGCGTCTCTCGACGCGAGCGGTGGAGGAAGGAGATGAATTGGGGGAACGAGGTCGTTGATGGCGTACCTTAGGTTTGGTTACCTGAGATGCGGTCCCTTTCTTCGTCGTCTTCCTGGCCCTTTTGTAGAGCTCCCACGTGATCGCCTCTGGCCCACGTCCCACGCCCGCCATTGATCGTGCCCCATCAGTCCCCCCTCTCCGCCGCTCTCTCCGCCATGCCAGCACCTCCTCATTATCGCTATTTAGTGGTCGCGCATCCGGGGGAGTGGTTTTCGCAGGTGTGGGCGAGCGACCAACGGGTTATTGGGGCCGGGTCGGATCGACGTTCGAGAAAGTTCCTTGTAGGGCCTTTGTCGAATGGGCTTTGAGGACGCAGATGGGCTCTTGACCAGTAGTCGGGCTCCTGGGCTTGTGCTTTATGGGTCTCGGTCAAATAGGCGTAACAATTGCCCCCATCGGTCGGGTTGATCGGCCTCGGCCGGTTCGGCTCGGCCGATGTGACCTCTGCCGATTTTGACAGGCTCTCCGGTCGATGCCGACTCATTTATTAGTCGTCATCACGAGTTGGCCCGTTCGATGTTTTTAAGGCGCGGGTTCCGAAGCGCCGTCGGCTTTCAGATGTTGCCACGTGTAGCGGCAAGCTTATCCCTGCCGCTCGCGGAGTCGTCTCAAGTGGAGAAGCCGAAGGGTTCGTGAGCTGCCATTGGTGGGGTTGATCAGCCTCGGCTCGCTCAGATCGCCCGTTGTGTCGCCTGGGATTCCGAGCGGCGCTTCAATCGAGGCGAGGCCATAAATGCAGGTCATGATGAGGCGGATCGATTGGACTTCGACTGGCGCCAATTTCAGAACGCCGCCGACTCTTCGAGCCTCATCACGCGTTCTTGTCAGGCGCTTCGAATTCTCCCCTGGCATATAAGATCCCCAGTTGTGTTGATTTCCACTTCTCCCTTGCTCCTCCCGGTATTCAAAGCCTTCAGCAACTCGGAGTTCCCCGTCGCCTTCGCTTCTTTGCCCTCTCCAAACTAGTTGAAAATAGGTAATTCCTCTCTTGCTTTCATCTTATGGCTGCTCTTAGGATAGGCGGTTCTGGCTGGAGGACGAGGGGTCCTCCGGAGTCCGGGCGGGGCGAACCCCGGCTAGGGGAGTCTGGTTCCCCCGCCGGGAGTCGCTCTCTTCAAGATAAGGGGAAGGGGAAACTTTTTCCAGACTACGCCCGTGACGATGTTGCGTCGGCTGCCGTGCGGCTTAATGTGCCCCCGGTCGTCCTTCGTACTCAGTCGAGGACTCCTCCTTTGGTGGCCGCGGAGATCCGGGAAAGATATCTCTGCTTCCCATACGAGGTTCGAGTTCCATTTGTCGACGAGCGGATTTGCCTTCCGAGGAGCAATGAGGTCGGCGCCTACGTCGAGATGTTCCGCCTGGGTCTTCGCTTCCCGCTCCATCCTTTTATCATCCAGGTCATGGAACATCTCACGGTGTCCCTGTGTCAGTTCACCCCGTGTTCGATCGCGGTACTGACGGACTTCGTAACGCTCTGTTGCATCCGCGGTCTGGAGCCGTCTCTCCCCCTTCTTTTCCACTTTTATCAGATCCAGGTGGTCGGGCCGGGGTCATGGCTGCACCTCCGTGCCCGTTCAAGGAGGTAATTTCTGATAGGGCTTCCCCGCTGGTCGGGGGATTGGAGCTCGGATTATGTCTTTGTGGTCTTTTTGGGTGATGCCCAGATCCTGACAAGATGGGGCGCGTCCGTCCAGCCTTGCTCACCGTTAGCCCTTTTCGACGCTGACCAGACAGCCGCCGCGACGCTGTCGGCTCTTCCTTTGGAATCGAAGTCCATCTGCTCTTTGTTGGAAGACCTACTCCTGAAGGCCATCTTGTGGTCCCCGGGTAGGTCGCTTTTTCTTCCTCGGACTGCCCTGTGACTCATCCTGATTTCGGTTTCCTTTGCAGGGATGGCAGGCCGCGAGTTTGTTCGTGACGTTGATGAGCTGATCCGTCGTGGAGCCGCTCGGAGCCGAGGCAGTACCTCCGGAAGGGCGCCTCGACGGACTGTTGAGGAGGAGGTGCGCCGAGCCGAGCCCTCTGTGGGCAAGGTAGTTGCCGCGCCTCCTGCCTCCTCTTCTGGCGATCCCCTCCCCGAGGGCGTAGTAAAAGCCGGATCCGCCCCACCAGCCCGAGTGGCAGGGGTTGATGGCGGGTCCGGTGTAGTCCCCCCTGCCCCCGGGGCGTCCCCTCCCGTCCTCGAGAGTGGGGACGGGGCCAGGCGGAAGCGCTCTCCTCCGGCGCTTGTGGAGCCTCACGGAGGGAAGAAGAGGAAGGAGGGTGCGGAGTCCCCCAGCCCGGCCAGTTCTGTGCCTCATGCCGACACCACTGGGGGTCTTCAGGTGACTCTGACGTCCACCCCCATCGTAGCGTCCCCGCCTCCGTCCCCGGGAATCGGAGCGCTATTGGCGGGCCATATGGCTTCCCTCGATGTTGCCCCCGGGAGTTCGGTGTTCGTCGACCGAGCCCTGGCCCAGCAGGTGGCCGAGAGCACTGTCTTCCCCCGGGACCGCAGCACCCTCGAGAAGATTCCCGCCGACAAGGTGTCGGATTCTTTGGTTTGGGCCCTTCAACAGGTTCGGCCCTCTCGCAGTCCTTTCTTTCCCTTCACACCCTTCTTAGCTTATGTCCCGTTTTCCAGGGGTCGACACTTGCCGTGGAACTGCAGCGGCGAGCCATCCTCTTGAGGAAGCTGGAGGAGACCACCATGAAGGCTCAGGAGCGGGCCGGGGCGGCCGAGGTGGCCATGATGGAGGCCCAGATGGAGTCTCGTCGCCTCGCCCTCCGTGTGGCTGCGTTGGAGGGACAAGTGGGTGACCTCGAGGGAAAGCTGGAGGATGCTCATCAGTCGGCTGAGGAAGCGGCGGAGTCGTTCCGCCTGGAGAGGGAGGAGCTTCAGAGGGAACTGTCGGACCGGCGTCAGGTAATGCGGCTTGCGGAGGAGGTGGAGAAGGGCGTCGTCGAGACCCTGGGGAAGAAGATCTTCGAGGTCCTCAGGGAGGCCTTCGGTAAGTATGTAGACATCATCGCCCCCCGGATCGTCGAAGTCGTCCAGTCTTCCTTCCGGGAATGTGCGGAGCGTGTCCGGCAAGCCCCTCCGCCAGTCGAGTCCCCTCGCTCCGAGCAGGGCGAAGTGCCCGAGGATGTGTCCTCTCGAGCTCGGGCTCACTGAGCTGCCCCTCCCGGCTTTATCCTCAAATTTTTTAGCATCCGCTTCGCTTTGGGCCAGTCTACTTGAAATGGATCCCTGGCCCCCGCTATCTCCTTCAGCCCCACGGCCAATAATTGCTGGTTGCATGGCCGCTAGCTTGGGTTACCTACTTTGGGTCTTTTGTCAACCAATTTTGCTTTGTCGGCGCCGATCTAGCTTCTGTTGGTGATGAACTCTGTCATTCGTCGTGAGTAGATTGTTTGTAGGGTGCTCCCTTCGCCTTGATCCCCTGTAAATAAGACGCATTTTTGTACTCTGGTTAACTATTATAAACGAAATCGACTTACTTGGAATTCTTGTGTACTTTGCGTTGTCGCCTTGTTCTTGGCTTGGGAATGGACGAAACTGGCGTTGGGGATTCTCCCCAGACTTATGGGCGCAGGGGTCGGTCAACGAGGGCAGAGCTCCTCGGCTTAGGACCGGCCGGTGTCCGTGCCTGCTGGGGGAATTGCCCCCAGACTTATGAGCGCTGGTGTCGGTCGGCGAGGGCAAAGCTCCTCGACTTAGGACCGGTCGGCGTCGGTGCCTGCTGGGGGAATTGCCCCCAGACTTATGAGCTCTGGAGTCGGTCGGCGAGGGCAAAGCTCCTCGGCTTAGGACCGGTCGGCGTCGGTGCCTGCTGGGGGAATTGCCCCCAGACTTATGAGCTCTGGAGTCGGTCGGCGAGGGCAAAGCTCCTCGGCTTAGGACCGGTCGGCGTCCGTGCCTGCTGGGGGAATTGCCCCCAGACTTATGGGCTCTGGAGTCGGTCGGCGAGGGCAAAGCTCCTCGGCTTAGGACCGGTCAGCGTCCGTGCCTGCTGGGGGAATCGCCCCCGGACTTATGAGCACTGGAGTCGGTCGGCGAGGGCAAAGCTCCTCGACTTAGGACCGGTCGGCGTTTGCGCCTGCTAGGGGAGTCGCCCTCAGACTTATGGGCACTGGAGTCGGTCGTCGAGGGCAAAGCTCCTCTTCCTCCTCCAGTGAGGCGGCGGTCCCCAGCCTTTCGTGTTATTGGTGACATGTCAACTCCGTCGGGATTTTAAATAAAGACAACAAAAGGAATGCGTTTGTACTCTCAAGAGTCCTGTCGGACCGGTACATTTGGAGGAAATGGAAAAGAAAAGAAATGAAGCTAGACAGAGGGATGTAAAACTAGATAACTCCCTCATACTAGGCTGCCACCGGGGGGAGAGACGTTGCCTGCTCACTCTATGATGCGGAGGGGGCCTTGGATGGTGTTGATCTTCTTCCCCTTGTCTGGCTGCGTGGAGGTCCCTTCTCCGTGGGCCGGCTCGTCGGCCTGATTCCTGGAGTGCCCTCGGCTCATCAGCTTCTCGATGTCCTTCTTCAAATGCCAGCAATCTTCCGTGTTATGACCATCGTCCTTATGGTACTTACAGTACTTCTCCCGGTTCTTCCCGCCTCTTTTAGCCTTCGGTGGGGGGCGATCAGCTCGCTCTTCCTTCTGTACTTGGGCGAGAATGGCGTCTGGGGTGGTGTCCCTCGCGCTTTCTCCCCGCTGCCTGTTCCTCTGCCTCTTCTCGGTCCGGTACCCTTCGGGGCTAGCTCGTCCGCCGTCGCCACGCTTGGTCCCTCGAGCGGTTTTTCCTGCATCCTCGGCCAAGGCCTCCTCGGTCAGCATGAAGCGTTCGGCCCTTGCCATGATCCCGGGGAGGTCCTTCGGGGGGTCGTTGTGTAGGGACTTCTTGAGGCCCCTGTGGCGAAGCCCTTTCTTAAGAGCCGTCTGGACCACCAGGTCGGTTGGGTTGTTCACGTTTAGCCTTTCCGCATTGAAGCGGCGCATGAACTGTCGGAGTGGCTCGGCCGGGCCTTGCACTATGTTGAACAGATGTTCAGCACCAGGTTTGATCAGCCTCCCCGCCATGAACTGTTTGCAGAACAACTGGGCGAGTTGCTTGAAACTGTCGATGGAGCGGCCGGGCAGGCTGTGGTACCAGATCCTCGCCGCTCCCCTGAGAGTAGAATAGAAGCCCCGGCAAAGCAGGTAATCGTCAGCTCCCTGGAAGGCCATGTCCCCCTCGTAGTCCATCACGTGGTGTGCCGGGTCTCCTATTCCGTCGTACTTTCCCAGCACCGGGATCCTGAATCGAGAGGGGACCCGGGCGTCGGCTATTCTCCGTGATAAGGGACATCGGTCCCCGTGGATGCCTCCGGGGATGCGGTATTCGCCTGCTTCCGGCTCGATCGGGGGTGGAGGTAGCACCGGCGCCGGCGGGGCTGGTTCCGCAGCCTTCGCCACGCTGGGGGTCGGGCTGACCCGACGCTCCCGACTCCTCCTGCGGGAGCTCCTGCTCCGCCGTGATCGGTCTCTTGAGTGGTGTCGTTCGCTTCTCCTACGGCGGGACGACCGCGATCGACGAGACGATGCCGTCATCGATTCGCCGTTCGTCCCTTCGGTCTCTCTTCGGCTCCTTTCACGATAGGGCGAGGAGGCGCGTGACCTCGCCTGACGAGAGCTGGACAGCGTGTACCGACGCTCCGTGTTCGGTTTCTGGGCCCCGTGGTCGTCGACCACGGCAGACCGCAAGTGCGGGGGACCCCCTGTCCATCGATGGTTATCGTCCAACGTGCCCCCATTGGGCGGCGCAGGGCCAACGAGCTGCTGCACCGTCGCAACCAACGTCTGGAGGCTTGCGTTGGTCTCCTGAGCCAGGGCGCGGAGCTGTCCTTGCGTGGCCAGTTCTGAGCCGCCGGTCTTCTCGGTTGAGAGGGCAGGGTGGTCGCCGACGGGCACGTCCTCGGGGTTGCCGTTCGATGCGCCATTCCCCTCCTCCGGGATGGGGGGCATGCGCTTCCTTCCATTGCTGGCTCGTGCCATTGTTGGTGTGGTTTTCTGCTTCGTGGGATGATTTTCGTTCCCACAGACGACGCCAGATGTTTCAGAGTGTTTTCTCACTGCAAAGCGTTGACGGTGGAGAACCCGGTCAACGTGGTCAAGGGGCCCGCTTTGGGTCCCTCGGGGGCTTCGAATCGGTGCAGAAGGGGCGAGGGGAAGCCTCGGCCCTGGTTGAGACGCTCGGCCTCGGACAGGTGTGCTCGGCCTCGGCTGGAAGGGGGACGAGGGGTAGCCTCAGTCGCCCGGGTAGATGCACGGCCGACGGGTGGCGAGGGAGAGTCTCGGACCCGATTAGGACGCTCGGCCTCGGTAGGACGTGCTCGGCCACGGCAGGCTGACGGTGAGGGGAAGCCTCACTGTCCGGTTGATCGAGTGGTCGGAGAGGGGCGAGGGGTAGCCTCGGCCCGTTGATCTGTTGTCCACCTGCGCAGACGAGAACGCTCGTCAGGGGGCCGGACCTTGGTTCCGGCCAAATCCCCTCCGATGCCTAAGTCAGATAGAGATCTGAGAAAGGAGGCCCGGCGGAGACGGTCCGACTCGTGAGGAGATCGTAACGGCGTCTCTCGGCGCGAGCGGGGGAGGAAGGAGATGAATTGGGGGAACGAGGTCGTTGATGGAGTACCTTAGGTTTGGTTACCTGAGATGCGGTCCCTTTCTTCGTCGTCTTCCTGGCCCTTTTGTAGAGCTCCCGCGTGATCGCCTCTGGCCCACGTCCCACGCCCGCCATTGATCGTGCCCCATCAGTCCCCCCTCGCCGCCGCTCTCTCCGCCATACCAGCACCTCCCCATTATCGCTATTTAGTGGTCGCGCATCCGGGGGAGTGGTTTTCGCAGGTGTGGGCGAGCGACCAACGGGTTATTGGGGCCGGGTCGGATCGACGTTCGAGAAAGTTCCTTGTAGGGCCTTTGTCGAATGGTCTTTGAGGACGCAGATGGGCTCTTGACCAGTAGTCGGGCTCCTGGGCTTGTGCTTTATGGGTCTCGGTCAAATAGACGTAACAACTAACTATTTATATTCCTACGTATACTGGCATACTAATTAGCATGCAGCCACAAGGTAGAATGTGAACCAACGTATCACTAACCTATATGCACATGCAGGTTGGAAACGGCGAGCGGCGCGGCTAGTGGCGTCTCCGAAAAAGAGGCGCTGCGGGAGTAGGGAGGCGCCGGTGGTCGTAGTGCTGGGTCATCGGAGGGGTCTGCGAGGCCGTCGGACGGCGGTGGTCGAGGGGAGAACGACGGCAGATGGTGGGGAGAGGGCGAGGCTGCTGAAGGGGCGAGGCGCCGTGCGAGGTGGACGGGTGGCAGACCGAGGCGATTGTACGTGCGATGCGTCGAGAGAGGACGCCGGAGTCGGGGAAGGGCGCAATCTCAGCGGGGGTCGGGGTTTGGCTGTCGCGGGCTCGTCGGGATGAGTAGTGTTCGGGAACGAGCGGACGGCGGCGAGTATGGGGGGTGACAGCGTCTGGGATGCCTCGTGGAAGGTGCGCGGTTGAGTGAAGAGAAAGGGGCACCGGCGTCACGAGTAGGCGTGTGCGAGGCGAGGGTTGCCGGATCGTGGGGCACTCGGGAAGAAACTGGGACGAGGGCGCGGCCAGTGGGTTTCGGCGTTGTGCTTCGATGGCGAGGAGAAGAGTTACTCGAGACCTGGAGTTGAGAGACTTAGGGTTTTCGGTGCATGGGTTTGTGAACAGCGGAGAGCACGAAATGGCCCGGGTTCCTTTATTTGTTGGGAAAAAATAATACGGATGCCCTTGGTTCTGTTCGCTGGAAAGATAAAAGAGATGCGCCTGGGTTAGGTGAGAGAAAACGTGGGGGAGAGAAAGTGACGTGTGGGGAGGGGAACGTGGGAGAGATAGGTTCTGTTAATATTTTTTTTGTTTTTAAAAACAGATTTGCTTGGTTATGAGATCAAATAGGTTTTGATTCAAAGGATTCGGTTTGATATCCTTCTAAACAAAATTGTTGTATTTAGATACAGGGTCTTAATTAATAGGTTAGGGTTAAAGACATATTAGATTTTTTTTAAAGGATTAGCTTTGATTAATAAGTAGGTTAGGTAACAGGATGAGATTGTCCACATTTTTTTTTCTTAACGTAAACAAATGAAAGTTTTAAATTGAATTTTTTTTTAATAAAATGTTTTATTAATAAATAAAGATGTTTAGCAAATGGGTCCCTTATTACCCAAAAATTACAAGGAAAATACCGGGGCGGTCGCGCCTGTGAGAGGATCGTGAAAACGGAGTCCGATCGCGCGTCTGAACTACGGAAGGCAGTAATAAAAATCAAATGCACAAACGCACCCGAAACACAGCCACGCGCTAAAATTTGTACCGTCAGAAAGTGATCGTTACAGTATGCAACCAAACTGAGAATTTCATATTTCCTAACCCACTTTTTCATGAGCCTTTCCTCGGATGTCCAGGTCTCTTCCTTCACGCTGGTGTCTTATACGACTAAAACAATTCCTGTCAGTGTGACCTTTAAGCTGACAGTAATTTCACATGGAATGCCAGAATGTAGCACTCCTCTTCTGTTCCTCCTTCTGATCACCTTGCTTGAAGTGTTTCTTCTTCTTCTGACCTTCGGTAATGCGAACCTGTCTTTCCTTGGATGTGTGAAGGTAGCCTCCTCTATTGTACCCTACGCCTGTACGATCTCCAGATACTTTCCACATGATCAGTTTGTCATCGAGCTTTGCCTTTCCAGAGTTCCACTTGTTGAGGATGCTTTCTACATTCTCAGCTCTAAGAAGAGTTCTCCTGAGTTGACTTTCGAGATTTCTGAAATTGAGCTCGGTCTTTAATAGTTGAGCACTAACCTCATCCTTTTCTCCTTTCAGTCTGACATTTTCTTTCTTCAAAGATTTATTGATCTCACAAATCTTCATCCTATTTGTGAACATGGTTTGATAAGCAGACCGAATATCAACTTCATCAACTTCCTCATCATCACCCACATCTGAACTAGATTCACTGTCAGATGTTGTACTATATGTTATAACATTCTTCTTGACATTTCCAAGTTTATTCTCCAATGTTGTACAAGTTGTAGCAACACTTGGTCCAACATTACTGGAGATGTCACAATTAGGTTGATCATTCAGAATGGCAATAAACGCAACGTAATTGCTGATGATATCCTCATCTCTAGCACTTCCTTCGGACTCCTCATCACTCCAGGAACTGGCTAGAGATTTTCCTTTTTGTTTCTTGAGAGTATTTGCACTTTCGGCTTGTATATGACCAAATCCCTCACACTTTCTGCACTGTATTCCCTTGCCTTTACTCTTAGGTTCATACTTCTGTATAGGACGGCCGACACCCTTTCCTGTAGTGTGAGAACTAGAACGCACTTCCTTGTTGACATTTCTGATATTCTGGCCCGTATTGCTGATCTTCCTCATCATCTTGCTAAAGTTTTTAGTTAACAAGGCGATGTCATCTTCAAGCTCAGTGTCATTTCATGTTTGTGATACTTCAGTAGCCTCCACCTTTAGAGCCACTCATTTTTCCCTTTTATTTTGCTTCAAATTCATTTCGTAGGTCTGAAGAGACCCCATCAGTTCATCCAATCTCATATTGGAAGTGTTCCTCACCTCTTCAATAGCAGCAATCTTTGCTGAAAATTTGTCAGGTAAAGATCTCAGAGTTTTCTCTACTAACTTCTTTTGGGAGTACTTCTTCCCCAATTAAAAAGCCTGATTTGCTATATCACGTAATCTTCTATTGAATTCAGTCACAGATTCATCATCATTTATTCTAAGATTTTCAAATTGAGAGGCGAGAATTCAAAGTTTAGAAGCTCTTACAGTACTTGTCCCTTCATGAATATTTTGAAGGATGTCCCACGCTTCCTTAGCATACTCACATGTAGAGATTAATTTGAACTGCTCCTCATCTACCGTAGTAAAGATAGCATTCACAGCCTTCCAATTTCCCAGTGCTGCACGTTCTTCTTCGGGACTCCAGTCTTTAGCCGGTTTGATGTATTTGTTTCCTTCTTTGTCGTCTTCAATTGGAGGAGTCAATCCTTCTATGGTTGCCACCCAAGCCTTCTCATCAAGACTTTATAAACACGCGCATCCGAGACTTCCAGTACGTGTAGTAAGTACCAGTGAGCAGTGGAGGCCGAGTCACAGAAGCTCCTTCCTTCGTATTCATGATTGTCGTACCAAACAGCGAATCACACCCCCTTTGAAAAACAACGTAACACGGATGACCTGCTCTGATACCAATTGAAGTTTAGTACGCAAGCTTAAACAATTAAACACACAGGAACCATAGAGAACACACGATGGCACAAAGACATTGGTAACGCATTTCGGTGCGCACACCTACATCTGCGGGGCCTCGCCCAGAAAATCAAATTACTCCACTAAATATTGATAAATACAGTCACCAATACTACGTGATATTAGGGAGAACAAACTCCCCCTCAATACAAACCGCAAGGGGTGATCTCAATCAACCCCATGGAGTAATTTGTGCAAGCTCTCCTTGCGAGCAAGATCCCCTTGCAAAACTGACAAAGATCAACTCCCTTGATCCCCTACCTCGGTAGTAGTCAGCCTCCTCCCGGAGCTCCTTATAGCTTTCGCAAAAGCTCTATCTCCAAGTCGTAACCCTAGCCACCAAATTCCGATCCCCTTAAGTCCGAACCCCCGTTAAGATATTGAGCTGTTAAAGAGGGTACATCCAATCAAATCTCCAAAGATTGGCCATCCACAACAAGCGAAGTCAGGCTAGGAAATATGGTTGTTTTTCGCCACAACTGCCACACACAGCAATAACCGAATATTGAGCGAAACCCAACAATCTTCACTAACCGCCTCTAACCGAATATGAAGCTCAATCCAACCAGACACTGCACCAGTTCTTTAGTTGATGAAACACCCAACGACTTTGACAGCTATAAACAACAGACAAGACGTCGACTTATCTTTAATAACTGCAATACGATCAGCTTCATGAAACTACTTCAAAACCCGATCTCAAATGTTGAACATTATGTTCAACATAATATATGACATAATATCCAACATTACTAAAAGTTCCATTATGCCACTAATGACAAAATAAATGACCTAACACTTGCGAACTGAGTAACTTAAACTTTAGAACCTGTTCTAAATTGGAATACTTCAAACCTCAATACTTCAAAAGTAACAATATTTTGCTTTAAAAACAAGAAATATTGAGATTGAGACCTAAAGATTAGCATGGCAATTGAGGGAGAAACTCTCCCTACCCCACCCAAAATTCAAAAACCACAAAGGAGAAGCAACAATAATATACAGATAAACAAATTCCTCTCAGGAAACAAATAAATTGATAAATATAGTAGTATTAGCTGCATGATAATAGTAATAACCTGTTTGTTTTGTTTTTGTTTCTGCGAAGTATCTTTCACTCCTTTACCAAAAATGATCCCTCATGCTGTTTTCTATACAAGTTGTCTTCCAGTTGTAAGCTGATGGGTGAGAGAGCAATGGGTGCAAATCTTGATCGAGGTTATGGAGTGAATAGCATTCAAGTTTATGGCTGCATTCTGTCTGATATTCTAGCTTATGCCTGTGTTGTGAATCGGTAGCTGCCAAACTCAAAACAGCTGAAAATATCTTATTATTGGATGCAACAAGGACCCTAACCTGTACACTAGCCATCTCAGACACTAGTCCTAAAACATAACTGTCGGTCACATTTTCAATGGTGAAACTGGCAGATAGGATGTCCGAATAATTGAGTTCAAGCTACAAATCACTATGAAGCAATAACACATTGATGCAAGTTTTTCATCTACCAGAAAACAGTAATACATATGCCAATTTTTCTTGTTCCACTTTATCATCCAACAGGAATGTAAACAACAACACTAAGAATGTTGTCACACTAGATCTCCACATTGGTATGATATTGTCCACTTGGGCCCACTGGCCCAAATGGTTTTGCTCTTGGGTCTCCCCAAAAGGCCTCATACCAATGGAGATACCAATCCATATTTATACCCAAAGACCCCCTATGCTTAACCGTTGTGGGACTATTTGTTCGCACCCCAACAAAGAAAACCTTTGTCCCCAATTACCCAGCTGCATGAACCCCCCTTTTTAATTCAGACCTATTATGAGTAATCGGTTACGTCAAACAAGTAGCTACCATTTCATTTCTTACCGTCTTAATTGCATTTTCTGTTGGGCCACTACTAGTCCTAGCAACTCCATCAACTATGATATACCTATTCTCCCACACTATGAACCAATCAGTATGTGATACACGTGTCAAACTGACAGGACTTGAAAGAAAGTTCAATTTTTTATTAATAAAAACATAAAATAAAGGATGGTTTGGCCACGTTAAAGAGGTGGACCACTCTCCCAACTCGCCGATTTTAGAGGACAACTGCACTCTCCCAAAAATAGAGGGAATTCACAACCCCTCTCAAAAAATTCTCAAAATATGCATCAGAATTCATTTCCCCTACTGCATATAAATACTATTCAGAAAAACAC
The DNA here is from genome assembly GCA_030789695.1 of Scilla litardierei. NCBI lineage: Eukaryota > Viridiplantae > Streptophyta > Magnoliopsida > Asparagales > Asparagaceae > Scilla > Scilla litardierei. The sequence continues at coordinate 665,656,289 of CM061142.1, read as the reverse complement.
AAAATATAGAAAACCCTCCAAACGGCTAAAAATTGCGAAAAGACCCCTTAAAATCTGAAAATTACAAAAATGCCACTAATAGACCAAAATTACAGAAAATTACAGATCTATCATTACTCCGTCCTCGAAAATTTACATTGTCATTAAGGTGATGCATGAAGTCTATGGCGGCCTTACTGCACATCTCCCCCTGGCTCTTCTCCCTCCACCCCATCATCTCCATCATCCTTGTCTAGTAACATTACTTGAAGCTTGCACCACATCGGTATTGTGTGATAAACCTCTCATTACATCAGAAACATAACCCTTTCAGTCACTTTTTCCACATCTTTGCATCAGTCATCTTCCTAAACTGTCATCCTGGTTGTAGCTCATTGTGCTTCTTTTTGCTGGCTTGATCTACCCCTGCTGGTGCCTGCTGTACTCATATCGTCGAGTGGCTGCGAAAAGAGGAGCCGCCCCCACAGTCTCGCTAGACCGACTCTCTTTCGTAAGACGATCATCTACTAACTGCGCTAGGTCCATCGTACGTATTGGTCTCCGAGGCTGATGGAGGCGAAGCTCTACACGTATGTTGGGCTTGAGCCCCTTTATGAAGCACTCTCTTAAATTCTCCTCAGGTATGTCTTTGGCTTACCCTGAAAGTGCCTCAAACTTCATCATATACCCCCCCAACAGAGCCATCCTACTTTAATGCCAGTAGGTGCTCCCGTAGGTTCTTCCACTGAGTATCTCAAAACATGTCCATTATATGGTCTTTGAGCTCATACCATGATCAGATGGGTTCCCCCTGTTCCCTTCATAAAAACTAAGAAATCGCATTTCCCTCGAAGCACGCAACAACCGCCTCTAATTTCTGCTCATCTATCATGTGCATCACTTAGAAGAATCTATCCACTCTGTAAATCCAGCCATGTGGATCACCCCCTTGAATATAGGCATATACAGCTTTCTCACTCGACTGTCCACCTCAAATTGTCCCTGGTCCTCTTGTCCTCCAGCATGTCTATAATAAGGAGGACGGTAATGGTCATGTTGTGCTTCCTGGTGATGCTCATAACCCCTCAATGGCCGTCGTTTATGTCTCCATGGCAGCTCCAGACATCCTCATCTCAAGCGTCGTTGCCAACATCATCTTCGAAACCCTCCTCAAAACACTGGTCATCATCATAATCCTTTCGAAACTCCTTATAAGCTGAAAGTATTCAACGTCGTTACCTATCTACGGAGTAACGAGGTCTATGGGGTTCCACAAAGTTATCTTCATCATCGTCCATCCACAGGGGAGGCTGCCAGTTGTCGCCGGTGTCTCTGTAGGTCACCGGAGAGGCCACGGGGCCCTCGACAGTCTCGCTATAAGTCAGTAGTGCCCTATCATCCCTGCATGCTCACTGCAAGGGTTGTGCACCCCTACAAAGGCTCTGTATGCGCTGGCTGCCCTTGCAGAGGGTCTACAAGGGTGCTGGCTACCCCTGCAGGGGTCTGCAGTGATCAGCCAACCCTGCAGAAATTCTGCAAGAGTCACGTCGATCTTCCAAGGACAGCGGTGAGGGTTTCCTCGCCTCAGGGGCACATTATCATCTTCCGCATAGTACTCGTCGGCGTTTGAGAGCAACCCCTCTTCATATTCCATCATCTTTCCCTTTCCCTTCTCTAAAGTCGCCATTTCACACTAGATTAGAGTTTTCGACCACGTCGGATTGCCGTGTCGCCTAGAGATTGGAAAGTTGTCGCGTTATTTGTGTCAAGGTTTGCATCACTTCCTCGAACTTTTTATCTACCGTTTCCCTATTTTCCTCAATTTTTTCCTTCAATTCTTTGACCTCGCCGTCAATCTTTTCATCCAAAGCTTTGAACTTGTCCTTCAATCTTGTCGTCGCCATGGTTCGGGAAGTTTTTGATACCAAATTGATAAGACTTGAAATAAAGTTAAAATTTTTATTAATAAAAACTGAATCTAAAAGATAGTTTGGCCACGTTAAAGAGGTGGACCGCTATCTCAAGTCTCTGATTATAGAGGACAACCTCACTCTCCCGAAAATAAAGGAAATTCTCAACCTCTCAAAAAGTTCTTTCAAAATATGCATGAGAATTCCCTTTCCCTACCGCCTAAAATATTATTCAGTAAAATACAAAATTGTAGAAAAACCCAAAAAGACTAAAAAAATTACAAAAGACCCCCAAAATCCGAAAGTTACAAAAATGCCCATATTGGGCCAAACTTGCAGATCTATCACAAACCCATCTTAAATAATCTTTCTCACCTTATCCTCAAATGAAGCTCCATATTAAATTTTCAAAACTGTATTAGCTGCTTTCTATGTACAACACACACTCTCTCTCTCATTAAAAACAATATGCGCTTAGTTATATACAAAGTCGCTTGACAATGTTGCCCTAAAATGCAATATGCAGAATGTTCCTAAGAAGCGGTTGGCTAGATGTATATTCGCAAAAGGAACAAAACATTAGCATGCAATAACCTATTAATCATGGAAGCACATCAGAAAAGGCTAACTAAAATAAGCACAATCAGTTATGCAAAGTAGGCAAAATTAGGAAGTTTTCATATTATGCAAGTATGTAGTCACATTGTGATGAGCACGGAGCATTATCTGTTCTAATTTCATATGGCAGTTTTAAATCAACATGCTGAGTAGGAAGGTCCAGTTTTCTTAGTTTATAGTTTTCTTAGTTTATATCGATAGATTGTTGCCTCTTACTCAAACCAAAAGCCATCATAAGTATACTATTTGTGTGCTTGGGATATGCGAGTAGACTAAGAGTGTGCATGACATGAAAGGAATGAACCAAGCAAACAAGGAGAACATGGCTAATAGTGCGCAAAGTTGGCAATGGAATAGAGAATGGTCCTCTTTGCACGCATGCATTTTTTGGCGCATATGTTTTAGATGCATGTCCAATGAAGACTCGTATACGAACTATCCAGTGATATTGGGATTTCACAAATTTAACTTGTCAAACGAAACAATCTTGTAAGTAGTTATGGCCTGATATGGCCAAAGATCCCGGTACCCAACCCGATACTCAGTTGAGGATTTTTCTCAACCAAAAGACCGAGTCGCACGTGTCCGTTGAGAGAATCAAGGGTCGGTTGAGGAAATCACGGGGGCGATTGCAGGGGGAGGATGTGGCAGTGGCCCTATAAATAGAAAAAAGGTTCTCTTTTAATGTATCAAACCTTTTTAGCCATAATCTGGAATCCCAATCAAAATCAACATTTCTTCTCTCTCTCTCTCGTTCTCTCATTGGTATCAGAACCGCTTCCTCATCCAAATCGTTCATCACTGATCTCCGTGCACCATCAGCCACTAATTTCTCTCTCTGCGAAACAAAGAAAAGCGGCTCGCATCCCGCACTGCTGCCCCTCTTTCCGAGATGCAAATACAGAGCAGAAACTGTGTGGACGACTCATCTTCTAAGAGTCGAGTCCCGCGACTTCAAGAGCACAGAGCAGCCATCGAACACTTCCCGAGGCGCATCAGCGTGTCTCATCTTCTCTGAGACAACCGAACGCTGAGGTATCCAAGGCAACCACACTTAGCCAAACCCAACACCCTTTCCCTTGAGGATTCAGCTGCCACATTTGATTTTTGACGCCCCCACCCCCACCATTGTTTTTTCTCTGACTGAGCCTTTCTTCTTTGAATTTTTTTTGTCGATCAAATATCAGCCTCCTTTCTTATTTTTGGCAAATCAAAATCAAGAAATCTGAGCCTTTTTGACCTTCATCTTTGATTTATTTTTCTCACACATCAAATTCCCAAAGAACAGTCCCGAGGCAGAACAACACCGAATTTACACAGGCACCATTTTTCCAGACAATCACATGTCAAGTGTTGGTAGCAACGATCTATGAACTTTGTGTTTGATGATAACAAACATGTGTGAATGTTTTTAACTTGTATGTTAAGTGTTTCAGGAAAGGGAAAGCTTAGAGAGACTCATTGTGAGACATGACCAATATGATGGGAAGAAGGAGATACTCTACCTGATTTGGTCCATATCTACTAGAGCCCATTCTTAATCTCAACCAAACCAAGTCCAAACTTTCAACTCCTTTGCAAATCCCCCAATCACTAGGATTCCCTATAGTCTAATTAATCCTAGCCACTAATCTTCTCTTGCCGCACAAAAACCCTATACCTTACCATATATAAGGAAGAAATCAAGAGGGGTCTCAAGGGTTTTTAGCCGAAATATTAAAAAGGGACCAAAACAATATTTCTCCAAGTTACGGCCAAACAAAATCTCTCCAATTCTCCAAGCTATTCTCCATTGCAGTCACATATCTTTTGTGCCAAAATTCCCAAGCAAAAAAGGATCCTAGGGCAGAGCCGCAATTTTAGTTCCCAAGAACCGCATGCATTAAAATCAATACCCCTCAGTTTCGTTTCTTTTAGGTGATTTGAAAACCCCAAAGGAGCTCTTCGTTGAAAATCCCAAGAGCATATGCCTTAATTGTTTTCGCTCTTCCCCTTTGAAAATCCCTCAGGAGATCACATGCGCACCCAGGCCACAAAAAAGGAAGAGGAGATTAAGAGATTATTAAGGGGATTACTGTGGCTTGTTTTTGGAGAAGGCTGCATTGTTTTTTAAGAGAGCATTTGTTTTTTAGACGGCTGCAACTTTTGGTTTTAATTCCCAAGAGTCAGTATTTCTTTTCTCCCACACAAAAAATCCTCAGCTTTTGTTTTTAACAGCAATTTTCTTTGGGGTGCCGAAAGTTTCAATTATTGGAGGAGGCCGTGACCTGCTTGCCTCAAGGATTGGAGAAGTCCGTGACCTGCTTGCCTCAGAGATTTGTGCAAAGCTGTGACTTGCTTCAGACATTACTCCAAGCCGCAACATGCTGATTGAGGGGACGATGAACTACTTCATGTCAGACTGCTTCTGACCACACGCTGAATGACAGAGACATCGACACCGTCACAAACTGAGCGATTCTAAACTCATACTTTATTATATTTTGTGATATTGGTGTTGTAATCTTTGTAGAACAATTTATTATCTTTTTGGGGACTTGACTAGTTGGGACTAGCCAAGAGAGAGCTTTACAAGGAATGTTATTGTTAGGGTACTTTGGTGAGTGTTAACTTTAATAATCTAGTATTTCTTTTGGGGGCTGGTCCGAAAAGCAGAAGTTCATTGGCGTCATTGAATTAACGCTGCAACAACAGACGCTGAAGGCTGGTGGATCGACTCGAGTGCAACCCGACATATAGCAAAGACGAAGAAAGAAATTGTCGACTGCCAGAAACTGACGAAAGAAGACCAACAGATATACACGGGGAACAATACCTATCTAGATGTAGAAGGAATTGGTTCATACAGATTGGATCTTGGGGACATCATCATGATCCTCAAAGATATATTTTATGCACCTGGCATAAGACGTAATCGGGTCTCTGTTCCGGCTTTGCTGAAGAAGGGTCTTAAAGTAAGATTTTACAACAATAGGGTTTCTATTAGGAAAGACAAGGAGGTGTTTGCTATGGGCAAGTTTGAGCCCGGTCATGATTTATTTTGTCTTTTTGTTGTAAAATCTGATATTGGAAATAAAGATTGTGATTTGAATTATTTCTCGTGTCTTTTGTCTGATTACGATCTTTGGCATATGAGATTAGTGTTGGATCCTGTGGATGGCAAACAACACTAGAAGGAGGGGTTGAATAGTGTTGTGCAAATAGTATACTTTTTCGATTGTTAAGATTAGCACAAATAAAATCCTTCTAATGTTGACTAAAAAGCCAAGTAGAGTGATCTACGCTTGGTTCTTAATCAACAAAGTAATCTTACAAATATGATAGAGAAAAGATTACAATCAGATATAAATCTTTTACAGAGAGATCTTTTCACAGCGGAATTAAATAAACAATCTTTGCAATAATAAATAAACAAGGAATTACAAAGATATAAGATTATCAAATGAAAGATGATTGTACAAGAAATATAAACAATCACAGAAAAACGAACGCAGAGACAAGCGATTTTATCCTGGTTCCCCGCAACCCGGGTACGTCCAGTCCCCGACCAATCCGGTACGAGATTTTCCACTATCTGCCTTGGCAAATACAAGTACCTAACTTCACTCGTTAGGATTTCCAACGACCTAATCTCAACCATGATTTCCGACTGGCAACACCTAGACTTGTCTAGTGTTCCAACAACAACACAATGAAACTTATATCCAATACACCACAATAAATTGATGGAGATTGGTTTTTACACTCGATTCTATTGCCAATCAATAATAGACAAAATTGTGTAGTGGCTTGATAGAATAAGAGTCTAGATCACACAAAGATACGAGAGAATTCTTTGTGATCTAGATCTAATGCCTTTCAAAAATCCTTTAAACAAAAATAAAGAGAATAGCAATAAGGATTTTGAAAAACGTTTAGCCAATAAAACAAGAGTATGATCTTTAAAAATAATAATAACAGAATTTTGCAAGATCACAATAAAAATAGAATTGGCTAGAGAAAATGAGAGCTTTGAATTAAAGAGCGTTTGCACGAGAGTTTGATTTTCAATAGATGTTGTGTTTTTCTCAAATGAAATTAGCTCTTATTTATAGGGAAAATTCTGAGATTTGAAATTCAAATTTTCTTTGACTTTTTGTCCCAAAAATCTCGGAGAAAATCACTCAACGAATTTTCAAAATTCAAATCAAAACGTCAGAATTTTACAGCTGGTAGTCGACTCCCTCATGTTGGTAGTCGACTCCCAGAGTGTTTCAGGAAATCTCGAATCTCAGCTGGTAGTTGACTCCCTACTGTTGGTAGTTGACTCCCAGCGGAGTTTTTCCTACAACACTTCTAGTCAGACAGATAGTTAACTCCAGGGTGTGTGGAGTTTCACTACGGAAGTTATAGGATGACTAGAGAAAGCTCTTAAAATATTTTTTGAATATATAAAAAGATTTTCAAGAAAGCTTTTTCAAATTGTTTGTGTGCGTGTGTTTTGTCTATATGATTTGGCTTTGACAAATACCCTAAAGAGACACGACACACTCACTATAGACTTAGGACATGTCTTTGGAAGCTTGATCAAATTGATGAAGTGGATGCGAGCTTCACTTGAGCTTCTTGTTCTATTTGAGCTTGAACTTCATCATTTGACTTAGCCATGTTTGTCCTTGTCTTTGAGCGTAGAATTGTGCTCCTTTGAGTATAAGTAAAACTTCGCATATTCTGCACACTTCAGTGTAGTGTAGTTAGTACACTTAAGCTTTCATTTGGTGTGCTCATCATCAAAATCAGTTGGGGTGGAATTCAATTTCCATCACTCTCCCCCTTTTTGATGATGACACCCAAATGAAAAAAATGAAGTAAGTTAAAAATGGAAATACATTTAAGTATACTTACTCCCCCTGCTTTGATGCGGTTCTCCCCCTGCATCGAAGCTGTTAGCAATACAATTCATATAATTTCATTTTTGCATTTCATATATTTTTCTCCCCTTGTCATCAACAAAAACAAAAAAATAATTTTTACAGTACATAAAATAATTAGGAGAGGAATTCAATTTCATATGCCTGCAAGAGAGATGTTAGTTCATAGGAACAACTAAGTATTGCATAGTAGATAAGTTCATAATAGCTAGCATCACACGATAAAAGTTATTACAAACCATAAGTCTTAAGGACATAGTTTTTAGAGAATCATTGTTTTGAAAGAGAACCATTGTTTATGAAGCTAAGTTCATGAAGCTAAGGATGACCGCTGTTCTTCTTCAGTTCCTTGATCTCTTCAAGGATCATAACAAGCGTTTCCTCAGTCATCTTGTTTCTTTTCACGACGATCTCCTTGAGGTCGTCCACCTTTTGATTGAGAAATTCAAATCCTTTCTCTTGTGAGATCTTCAATTTTCCAATCTTCTTTAGAAGCATTTCTTGAAGTTCAAGAATATATGCCGGTGCTTATTCTTCTTCTTCTTCTTCTTCTTCGCTTCCTTTTTCTTCTTCTCCTTCTTCTTCTTCTTCAGAATCTGAAACCATAATTTTCTTACCTTTCCTAGAGGATGAGGATCCTCCTTCAGCTGCAAGTTTTTCTTCAGGGATGTTCTCATCAAGGTCATGGTGAAGATTCATTCTCCCAAGTGCATGAACATCAAAAACTCGAGCCGGTTCTAGAATAGAGGTTTCATGATCCAAAGGCACATTATAGCTAATAAACAATATAGTGAGATAGTGCCCATGAGCTAAAGTGGAAGAGGGTTTATTTGAAGAAGCTGAAGCAAGTATAGAATCCATGATAACTTTGGCCCAATTGATGCGAATGTTACCTAGTACAGCATAGATGCATTTGGCTTGTTTTTCTGATAAGATCGAATGACTTCCAGATTTTTGAGTGATATTATAGGATAATATATTTGCCAAAATTCTTGCCGGATAGCGAAGATCACTACATGGCAGTTTAGTCTGAAAATGTCTTCCTGGCAAATACATTCTCTCTAAAATATTTCCTTCAGTCATTTCAATTTTATTAAGAAGCATGCCGGAATATGGGATTCCTAGGGCTTCTCCTAGAGATTTGATAGTAATGGCAAGCTTGGTGTCAAGGAATTTGGTTATGAAACGGCTTTTAGCAAGATCGTAGTCCATGTAGGCGTAGAACAAGTGCACAAGCCTAGGGTAGCAAAGATAAGTATTTTCAGATGAGAATAGGTTGGCCAAGTTCTGGAAATCAAGCAAGCTATCAATGCCATAATTTATAACATCATTAAGCTTAACAAAACATTCATGCAAGATGTGTTTCTTAGTGACCTTAACGAATTGTTCATAAGTAGTGGTTCTGAAGAGATATGGTAGAATGGTTTCTTTTTCAGAATCAATTTCAGAGGATGTTTTTCTCTTCTTGGTGAAAATTCCTTTGATAGGCATCTAGAAAGAGTAAAAACAGTATTTTTACAATGCTAGATAGGCAAGAGAAAAAGAAGTAATGAAATAAAGAGCATGAAGTAAAAAAAAAATTTTACCTTGGGTGAAGTTTGGAAGAGATGAAGTTTGAAGGAGCTTCAAATGAACCAAGCACCAAGAGAGTTCTCAAGAGAGGGGGAACAAATGGGGTAGTCGGCTACCTAGGGTTTTCTCTTGGGGGTTTTAATCTTTGGATGAAAGATGGAGAAGAATGAGGGCCTTAGGATCAAGAGATGAAGGGTTAGGATGAAGTTTTAGTTTATTGGGTATAAGTTACCTTGAGGATATGAACCCAATTACTCAATAGAACCCATTAGGAGATAGTCAAAAATGAACCCAGATTTTCGCATATACTCTGGTAGTCGACTCCCTCATGGAGGTAGTCGACTCCCTACTGGGTTGAGTCATTTTCTCATCCCGAGGGGTTTTTGATCCAGGTCGAGTGCGATTTCTGAACACAATGTTTTTAGGAGTATACCACATATACATAAGATCAAAGTAAGAAAAAAATATTTATTCAATCAATTTTAATCATATAGTAAAAAATTGAGTTGCGCAAGAAAATTGTTGATGTTGATTCTTTTACAAAGCGTTTGACCTTGTTTTCTTCCTTTCATTTCTTTCGAGTACCTGAAAAATAAAACGTTTATGGTACTCTTTTTTTTGAGTCCGAGAGGTTAGTCTTTAGGAAGCCAAACCCAGTATGGTTTAGTTCCCTCATGAACAATATATTTGTAATTTTTGTTTAAATGAATTTGCTGAACAAAGTCAATAGCGTACCTTTTCCTTCGTTGATCAGATAGTTTCTTTGGTATCCAGATGCTCAAAACATTATTGTTAGAATGATGCATCCTAGTATGCTTAACCCGTTTCTTGGTATGATGTGAATCATAACCGAGTCCGGTTTTGCTAGATGAGGCTTTTTTATTATTTATTAGACTATCTAGCTTCCCTTTTCCTTTGTTGAAATTCTCAATAATTTTCATCGTAGCTTCGTATTTGTTTTTGACAGATACGAGAAGATTATTCAGATTCTCAACCTTTTCATTTACTAAAGAAATATCTTTTTGCAAAAGATCATTCTTTTCTTTAAGAAGACTATTTTCTTTAATGATTTCTTCTTTTTCTTTAGTATCCTTTTTAATATTTCTAAGTGTTCTTCTATGTTCTTTTATGAGCTTTTCATGCATTTTGCATAGCTCCTTATATGCTCCCCTATAATCCATGTCTTCATCATCACTTGATGACGAATCATTATCGCTAGATGAATCATGATGCATGCTTACCTTGGAGGATGTGGATGCCATGAAGCACATGTGTGCTGTTTCTCTTCTTTCATCATTATCTTCCTCTGAGGATTCATCGGATGAGGAATCGTCGCTCTGGTCGAATGCTGCGTAAGCTTCCTTCTTTGGTCGTCGGAATTTGTTTCTTCCGTTGTTTCGCTTTTCATTATTGTCTTTGTTCTTCCCACGATCTCTGGAATCACGATTGTTTCTCTCCAATGGACAGTCTCTCTTGACATGCCCTGGTTTGTTGCAACCAAAACAAATAATATCGTTAGTGGGTCTAAAAGATCGTTTTCCATACTTACTTGTGATGAACTCTTTAAAGTTCTTTGAGATGAACGCGATATGATCTTCTTTGTCCGTGTAATCGGATTCTTCCTCTTGGGCTTTGAACACGAGATTCTTCTTCTTTGGTTTTTCTTCGATCTTCTTGTCTTCTTCAAGCTCAATCTCATATGCCATGAGATTTCCCATTAGTTCTTCAATGGTGAGGTCTTTCACATTATGAGCTTCTCGGATGGCGGTTGTCTTTCCCTTCCATTCGGGCCGGAAGGATCTTAGTATCTTCATTACCTGCTCATATTCGGAAAGTTTCTTTCCTAATCCTGCGAGCTCATTTGTAATATTAGTAAAACGAGTATTCACATCGGTGATACTCTCTCCTTCTTTCATTTTAAAGGATTCGAATTTAGAATGTAAAACATTTATGCGGGATTCTTTTACCTTTTCGGTTCCTTCATGACTTACCTGAAGAGTATGCCATATTTGGTGTGTTGTCTCACATTGGGAGACTCGATTGAACTCATTTCCTGTAACGGCGCAAAATAGTGCATTCATTGCTTTTGCATTGAGTTTAGCTCTCTTCTTGTCGTCGACAGACCATTTTCCAAACTCAACGTCGGTAGGTGCGATGTACGGGACTTTAGTAATGGTCCAAGCTTCAATGTCTAATGACTCTAGGTGAGTCTTCATTCGGATCTTCCAGCTAGCGTAGTTGGTTTCGTTGAACAATGGTGGTCGCATGGTATTCAGTCCTTCAGAGTGAAAGGATGTTGACGCCATCACCTTTGTAGCCTCGCTCTGATACTAAGTGTTGGATCCTGTGGATGTCAAACAACACTAGAAGGGGGGTTGAATAGTGTTGTGCAAATAGTATACTTTTTCGATTGTTAATATTAGCACAAATAAAATCCTTCAATTGTTGCCTAAGAAGCCAAGTAGAGTGATCTACGCTTGGTTCTTAATCAACAAAGTAATCTTACAAATATGATAGAGAAAAGATTACAATCAGATATAAATCTTTTACAGAGAGATCTTTTCACAGCGGAATTAAATAAACAATCTTTGTAATAATAAATAAACAAGGAATTACAAAGATATAAGATTATCAAATGAAAGATGATTGTACAAGAAATATAAACAATCACAGAAAAACGAACGCAGAGACAAGCGATTTTATCCTGGTTCCCCGCAACGCGGGTACGTCCAGTCCCCGACCAATCCGGTACGAGATTTTCCACTATCTGCCTTGGCAAATACAAGTACCTAACTTCACTCGTTAGGATTTCCAACGACCTAGTCTCAACCATGATTTCCGACTGGCAACACCTAGACTTGTCTAATGTTCCAACAATAACACAATGAAACTTATATCCAATACACCACAATAAATTGATGGAGATTGGTTTTTACACTCGATTCTATAGCCAATCAATAATAGACAAAATTGTGTAGTGGCTTGATAGAATAAGAGTCTAGATCACACAAAGATACGAGAGAATTCTTTGTGATCTAGATCTAATGCCTTTCAAAAATCCTTTAAACAAAAATAAAGAGAATATCAATAAGGATTTTGAAAAACGTTTAGCCAATAAAACAAGAGTATGATCTTTTAAAAAAATAATAACAGAATTTTGCAAGATCACAATAAAATAGAATTGGCTAGAGAAAATGAGAGCTTTGAATTAAAGAGCGTTTGCACGAGAGATTTGATTTTCAATAGATGTTGTGTTTTTCTCAAATGAAATTAGCTCTTATTTATAGGAAAAATTCTGAGATTTGAAATTCAAATTTTCTTTGACTTTTTGTCCCAAAAATCTCGGAGAAAATCACTCAACGAATTTTCAAAATTCAAATCAAAACGTCAGAATTTTACAGCTGGTAGTCGACTCCCTCATGTTGGTAGTCGAATCCCAGAGTGTTTCAGGGAATCTCGAATCTCAGCTGGTAGTCGACTCCCTACTGTTGGTAGTCGACTCCCAGAGGAGTTTTTCCTGCAACACTTCTAGTCAGACATGTAGTTAACTCCAGGGTGTGTGGAGTTTCACTACGGAAGTTATAGGATGACTAGAGAAAGCTCTTAAAATATTTTTTGAAGATATAAAAAGATTTTCAAGAAATCTTTTTCAAATTGTTTGTGTGCGTGTGTTTTGTCTATATGATTTGGCTTTGACAAATACCCTAAAGAGACACGACACACTCACTATAGACTTAGGACATGTCTTCGGAAGCTTGATCAAATTGATGAAGTGGATGCGAGCTTCACTTGAGCTTCTTGTTCTATTTGAGCTTGAACTTCATCATTTGACTTAGCCACGTTTGTCCTTGTCTTTAAGCGTAGATTTGTGCTCCTTTGAGTATAAGTAAAACTTCACATATTCTGCACACTTCAGTGTAGTGTAGTTAGTACACTTAAGCTTTCATTTGGTGTTCTCATCATCAAAATCACTTGGGGTGGAATTCAATTTCCATCAATTAGGTCATCCTGGTAACAATAAGATGGACTAGTTAATCAAAATGGAGTTATTACCAAAATTAAAAGGTGTAAGAACATTACCCTGTGAATATTGTTTAACTGGGAAGATGACCAGGAAATCATTCTCGGAAGTTCAAATGGCTAATGAATTGTTGGAATTAGTTTATTCTGACATTTGTGGACCTTTGAGCATAAAGACACGTGAGAATAAGGAATATTTCATAACCTTTATAGATGATCATTCCAAGTATACTTTTGTGTATCTTTTAAACAAAAAATCGGAAGCCGTTGAAAGTTTTAAAAGATACAAGACAGAAGTAGAAAGAAAACTTGGAAGGAACATAAAGGTGTTAAGAACTGATAGAGGTGGGGAAGTTCAACTCAAAGGATTTTGTGGAATACTGTATCCAATACGGTATAAATAAGCATACAACTATGCCTTATACGGCAAAACAGAATGGTGTGGCTAAAAGAAAGAATAGAATATTAATGAATGCAGTGAGATGCACTACTACAGATTTGAGCTTGGGTAACGCCACTTAGATAGCGCTTTTAAAAAGCGCTATCTAAGTGAGCTCTTGTATAGCACTTCTGCACTTGTAGAAAATAAAAATAAATCAAAATTAAGATAAAAATCACTTAGATAGCGCTTTTTGTTAAAGCGCTATCCAAGTAATGCCTTACATAGCGCTTTTTGTTAGCGCTATGGTAGTAATCGTTATGTAAGCATTTTTATTAAAATATATTTATATATATGACTCTTAGATAGCGTTTTCTTGTCGGCCCAAATGTTTCCGCCTGACTTTTTCGTTTCCCCCCTTTTATTCCAGTAAATTGGGGCTAGGGTTATCGTTTTAGATGACGGCGATGGACTACCTATCGGCCTCCGCCCCATTCGCCGCCATCGACCGCTCCATCCTCTCCATCCGGCGCGACCAGTTCCACTCCGTGGACGAGCCCAACCAAGAGCTCGAATCTTTCCAGAAACGCGTCTCCGACCTCTTCGCCGACCTCTCTTCATCCACCTCCTCTGGCGAGGACCTCCTCTCCCTCTCCTGGATCTGCCGTCTCCTCGACACCCTCCTCATCTGCCAAGAAGGGTTCCGCATCATCTTCCACAATAGCAAGCCCTTTCTCTCCAAGCCCCCCATCGACCGCATCATCGGCGACTTCTACGAACGCGCCATCAAGGCCCTCGACGTCTGCAACGCCATCCGCGACGGCATCGAACTGATCCGCCAGTGGGACCACCACCTCGACATCATCCTCGCCGCCCTCGGCAGGTCCCGCCCCATCGGCGAGGGCCAGATCCGGCGTGCCAAGAAAGCCCTGACCGAGCTTGCCATCCTCATGATCGATGAGAAGGACTCCGCTGGCGGGTCGATCCTCTCCAATCGGAACCGATCCTTCGGTCGGAGCACCCTGAAGGAGGCCAGGAAGGCGCACTTTCGGTCCCTCTCGTGGAGCGTGTCGAGGTCTTGGTCGGCGTCCAAGCAGCTTCAGGCGATAGGGAACAATCTCAATGCTCTCCGGGGGAACGAGATCTCGCAGACCAACGGGCTAGCCGTTCCCGTGTACACGATGAGCTCGGTGCTGTTGTTTGCGATGTGGACGTTGGTGGCGGCGATCCCGTGCCAGGATCGAGGGCTTGATCCAGATGAGGAGATTGCAAAAGAGTCCGTCTTTTCTGGATTTGATCCAAATGAGGCTTTCAAGGCTTTCAAGGTGCGTGTTTTACTGCTGTTATGGTTTCCTACGCATTTCTGAATGTTTATTGTGGACAGACATTATATTTGTTTAGCAGATCATTTCCACGAGCCGTTGTCGGATTCGGAGATGGTCAAGTATCTCAAGAGTATAATAAGGGTGATCTTTTTTATAAGTTACTAAGTTTCTTTTTAATAATAAGAGTATAATAAGGGTCATCGGATTCGAAAATTACTAAGTTTCTTTAATATGTTTGCAAATTACAGCCGTTATAATTTTTTTTCTTCTTATTGATTGACGTTGTTCGATAGTTTCGTGGAGGTCCAATATCAATTGCCGAGTACATGGAAGAAGTCTTAACAAATCCTCAGTCAGGGTTGTACATTAATATGGACGTTTTTGGAAACGATGGCAATTTTATTACAGTTGCTTGTTTGTCTCAATTATATGGCATGATTTTAGGTTGCAGAATGAGCGCAATACATAGACCAGTCTGCCCAAAGTCAGTTCCTTTGGACGACGGAGACGACGTAATGCGAAATACTATCAGTGGTATGCAAATCTTTAAGCTAAATTTTAGGTCCATTGTGTTTTGAAAATTTAACTTAATTGCATTTTTTCAAAGACCACTGTCTATTAATTGTGTAAAATGGACAGACCTGACGTGTGTATGAAACAGCAAAAACATGACCCCCGGAGCAAAATTGCAGTATCTGATCTAGACTAACATCTATAAGTATTGCAATCTTTGGCATGCTTCTTCTTTTTGGATAGCTGATTAATGAGTCCAAGTCCTGATCAATACTAACACAATCGAATGTAAAGCTAATGCAGCACAAATTTCCAACATGACATTGTATTTGGAGTATTAATTTAACTTTCATGAACAACTGTAAGTTAAGATATTGAGAAGATCAATTTTAAAGTTGCTTCTTATTAATTGTGAAAATTTTAATAATATCAAATGATTAAGGCCTATAATAGTTTTCTCCACTCTGATAAGTGATAACCCATTGGGACAAGAGTATGGTATATTTTGTTCTTAAATTATAATTTACCTTCATTTCTTATAGTGATAACCCTTTTTCTTGCAGGCCCATTGCAGGGGGAATCAGAAGTTTGATTTTCACAAATATATGGTATAAGCCCTTGAATTTGAATCATCTGATTTTGAGAAAGTTGTCTGTCTCAGGTACTTTCGCCAAGAACATGCACACACTCTTTTGTTATAGTGTTTACGTTCAGTGCATTTTACTTTAAACTTGTATCTCATGGTTTCATATTACTGTGTTTTTTATTTTTACCCAAGCTACCATGGTTTTGTAGGATCGTGACAAAACCGACACCTACGGATATAGAAATAGAATGAATAGGTACATAGTTCTTTGTAAAAATATTATGGAATATGTAGTAAATGTAGATAAACAACTATTTATAGTATATTGCATGTCATTGCTTGATCCTGCTCATTGTCCTGACCTATATTGAAATCCAATAGCTGTTGGTGAATTTAGAGTAACTTGATATGGTTATTCTTATTTGTTTCAGGTTGGCATGGAGACCATAGGGTTTGCTATATACGAAGCCATGTTGCAGTTAAAAAATGAGGTGATTGCTTATTCATTTTAAGTCTCATCTGTTACCCTGTTCAACGTATGCTTGTGTACTTATTTATTTTTAATGCTGCTTATCAAAGGACTAGTTATCATTGAGGTATTTTATGTAACAACCCATAATTGTTGGTGAACCTGTACCATTTACAAGAATTCAGAATTAAGTTGTCATCAAAATTGCTTCCTTTTCGCCTAACGTAGGCTTCTTGATGCGTCCCTCCCTTTATTATATCTTTATTCACAGTCTTAATGATCATAGCAATAACCGATAGAGTGATTTTGTTAGAAAATGGCATGTTCGCTAAACTAGATCTGTCTTCAATTGTGCATCATATTATGTGCATGTCAAAAATTTTAACAACTTGTGCCTTTGATTTAGGAATAAGAATAATGATGTTGTTCAATAAACCCAATAAACCCTATGACCTGTAACAAGTTACGTGATTTATGTTGATCAATACTAAACTTATAGGCATATTGAAGACCTATGATGTCCTTTAACTAGCTACCTATAATGCTTCTATGAAACATGCTAGATATTAACCAGAGCCAGTAAGCAGCAGATATCTAGGTTTCACCTTTATGTTTCGTGCAATTTCAAGTAGACATAGGAACCATTCATTCAGACTCCCCTTGAAAAATTTTATAAGAAATATCGATATATAGAGAGCCTGTAATTCTTGCATGCTTCAGCAGGAATCAAAATTTTGCATTTCCATACATTATTAGAAAGAACATACAAAACATCAAATTCAGAGTTTACTCTTATCTTCATCGATACATACCATTCTATAAATTATATTTATATTTGTAATGCACATACCATGACCTAATACTATGCTAAAGTGTTAATATGGATATTGTCTTGTGTGATGTGATTCTAATTCTGTCTTAATCTGCAGGAAGAAATAGTAGATGAGACAGACGAATATGTTGATGTCGACAAAAGGTGCATCCTCTCACTAAAATTTTTATATGTTGTACCAGCCTATGTAGCTACCTCTCTAACTATACTAGTTGCCTCAGCACGAAGACTAATAAACGTTATTACTGTTTTTTGCAGGATTCATGTTGCTGCTGCGGCTGCTGCATCTTGTGTTGTGCGGGCTCCATCTATTAGGCGATTAACTGGTCAAAAGGCTGCAGTAAGTAAACATATCTTCTTCTTCTTCTTCTTCTTCTTCTTCTTCTTCTGATATAGTTGGCACTTTGCACAACACAATGCTACCCCTTACCATTGGCCACCGAACCAGGCTTTCTTGTTAAGAATCTCAATGCCTCTTCTTAATCCAGTGCATCCTTTATATGTATTCGAAATGATCCGTGTCCCCCTTATATGAAAACTTTCAACTGTTATGGTGGAATCATTTCCGGATATGTCTCAAGGAACATATCTGAAGGCCAGTCTATAATTTCCCATCAATTGTCACCATATTCACTGTTATGTTGAGGCTGTAGTGATAACTGCATCCATGATTGTTGTTTCTGTCATTGATGTGCTTATTTCTTTTGCTACCAGGGAGCTCAGAGTCGGCAAGGACAACAGCCAACGGGAATACTGAAGAAGCCTACCAAAAGCGAATTAAGTACACCACGAAATCAAGGGAATATTGCGGAACCTCTGCTGGGAAACAAGAAATGAGGGCAGTACAGAATCAAGTCAAAAATCAAGCCAATCCGCATGCAAGTCATAATTTTTTTGAATGTTGTATGATGTAGTTATAAAACAACAATTATACTGGAATGCTGTAAACACTCGGCTTGCTGCATACATAAAGCATGCCATTTGTTGTAATGTAACTAGCCAGTTCTGCATCTATAGTCTGTAAATTTGCGTTGAAGAACTGTGATGTGCTTATCTCAAGTAGTTCAGTTCTTTGGATGGGAGTCATTGCTAGCCTGTAATTCTTTCCTATTTAAACATGTTAGTTTTTAAAAATATTGATTTTCTATTCTTTTTTTTTAAAAAAAATTAAACATTAGCCACGGACAGGCCGTGGCTAATGCGTATTAGCCACAGCCAGTCCGTGGCTACTAAGCATTAGCCACGGAATGGCCGTGGCTAATAACATTAGAAAGCTCTGTGCAAGGGTAAAAATCAAAATTTCTCGAGTAATCTTGAATAGCGCTTCCAAAAGCGCTAAGGTAGTAAAGCGCTATCTTAGTAAACCACTTAGATAGCACTTAAAAAGCGCTATCCAAGCTACCATAGCGGTAGCTTGGATAGCGCTTTTATAAGCGCTATCTTAGTAAACCACTACGATAGCGCTTATAAAAGCGCTATCCAAGCTACCATAGCGGTAGCTTGGATAACGCTTAAAAGCGCTATCCAAGTATAAAAAAGAGCGCTATGCAAGCGGTTTTTTGTAGTAGTGATGTATGGTATCACATTCTGATCTCTCCAATGATTTTTAGAGAGTAGTCATATTGACTGCAAATTATGTTCTGAATAGAATTCCTACAAAATCAATCGAGATAACACCATATGAGATATGGAATGGATGCAAACCCAATTTAAGTCATTTGAGAAAATGTGGTTGCGTGGCACATGTTCTCATTCCATATAAGTTTAGCGATAAGCTGGATCTCAAAACTGTAAGATGTAAATTCATAGGATATTCTAAAAAATCTAAATGATACATGTTCTTCCATGAAAATAAAGAAGTAATTGAAAGTAGAGATGCTACTTTTCCAGAAAATTTAAAAGAAAAGGAACAAGTCCAAGAAAATGTGCCACCCTTGCTGGACATAGATGTTGTTCTGAATGATGACTTGGATATAGTAGATGATGTACATCATCCAATTATGGAAGATGAACCTGTAAATGAGAATATACATATGGAAAATCAACCAGCTCAACCTATCCAGCCTGTAATCCTTAGTGGCAATAAAAGACCTAGAACAACACCTGCATGGATGGATGATTACTATCTATATTCATGTAAACCATCTTATTTCTCAATGGATAATGACATAGATGAGCAAGCTGATCCCTTAAAGTATACAGATGCAATGAAATCATCCGAGTCATATCAATGGCTTGAGGCCATGAAAGGGGAACTTGACTCAATTGAGAGAAACAATGTATGAGAGCTATGTGACTTACCAGAAGAGAGGAAGTCCATAGGATGCAAATGTGTGTTAAAGAAGAAATATCGGGTTGATGTGACTATTGATACATTCAAGGCCCGGTTAGTTGCAAATGGATTTACTCAGAAAGCATGGATTGATTATCAGATCTAAGTTATGCAAGATACTATCAGTGTCTTATTGTTTATTTTAAAATTGGATGCATTGTTCTCAGTTTGATTATAAAGTTTGTACCCCAGTTGCTCATCATTAGAGTATATTTTACCTCAACAATCGCACGTGGACCTACAGTATGATAAGATTTTCAATCTCATATAAATATGATCTGAAGACTGAGAAAGAAGCAGACCAATCGAGCAAGTGTGAGAGCAAGTGTGAGCATACTGGACTTACTAGGGTTCAGGCGACCCGCTCAGTGAGGACACTGGACCCCGCTTAGACCCGACCCACTCGGGGAACGGATCCAACCTGCATAATTAGAAAAGAAAGCCACTGGTACTTCTTTCTCCCGAAAACCTAGTTTAGAATGCTAACGTATTTTGAGTTGGATAGGTAGAGTGCCCTCGGGGTCCCTAGATCAAAAATGAATATCAAAGGGCATGATTGAACCATAAATTATCATATAAATATATGTTTAATCTCTTACATAAGAGCATACAAGAAAGCAATACAATTTCACATGAACATTCTATTCTCTTGCAAGATCTGCTTTGATCCTTGGTGATCATCTTGATTCTACAATCCCCATGAATACAATTCCTATGGTTCTAACGCATGACACATGAATGATCACAATGAGAAAAGTCAAAGTAAGAGATCATAATCCAAGGTTGCTTGCAAATCAACAACAATCAACAGAGGTACACATAACTTTATGCTTTCTATTGTGCTTCTTGTTTGTGTTCTAAAACCATTTTTGTATACATAAATCTGGTTTTCAATGTGTATCATAGAAATTTACCATAGAGAATTCCAATAAAGATAAACCATGGTATCATCAGAAGGGGAGACTCGTACTGTTCCTTTAGCATTGATATATTCATAAGAAGAAAGATTTCCTAAATAATTCGTATCTCAACACATGAAATTATCTATTGGTTGCCATTGATGGATTAATGTATCATAGAATGAGCAAATCCATTTGAACGATTAAGGTAAAACAGGCAGAATCCAGTTCTAAATAATCTAAATCAACCAAAAACAATGATCATCTTATATCGATGTTAGAAAACAAACTTTGCATGCTGCATATGCTATAGTACTCTGATATACACTTGTATAGGCTTAGGTGGATAATGTCAACCTCCAGTCTAACCCAACAAAGATCAACCCTAACTTGATTTGGAACATCTACCCCAAAACAATTAGCCAAAACATAGAATAAACCAAATTTTGATCTGAAAGTCTTAACAAGAATGTTATAGACCATCTCACCTCGGTGTACCTATACTGCTACTCAACATTCTTAACTAGTACGAGTCACGACGCCCATCACCGAAGTCAATTTCCCGATCTCCGATGTCAAATTCCTCAACCTAACTAATTAAGGAAAAACACACGTAAATTAAGCGTTTTACACAAACATGAAAAAAAAGACTTCATTTGACAAAAATTACCGTTTCAGCAAAGGGATGCTGTAGAAGGCGATGATGATGTCTTTGTTGGTGTTATCATCAGAAGTGATCGGCTTTCTGTTCTTGTCCAATCTGCTCTCCATCACAAATCTTTTGCATCTTAGATAATATACTTGACTTAGGCCCAAGCTTATTAGAGTCATACATGTATTAGAGTCCATTACTAGAAGTTTCTAGTAGGTGTCATAGTCTAAGTAAATTCTAGAAAGAGTCATAATCTAAGTCATTCTAGTAAGAGTTAATTAGAAGCCGCTAGAATTATGTGGATATTGTATTGAATGTAAGAACATTGTAGAAGCTCTCATCTAGCTCTATAAATAGAGGAGCTCTCTTGCTGTTGTACACCAAGCAAAAAGCCAAAACGCAAATTTCAATAAGAAATCACTCTTTCCAAATAGTTCTCCACATACTCTGTATTTTCCCTCTTCCATCTACATAACCTCCTACTACCCAAATAACCTTAGCTTTCAAACCTACCAAAATGGTATCAGAGCCATCCAATATCAAAGAAGATGAATGCCAACGGCATGGTTCCTTTCTAATTTTCACACCTCACAAAAGAAAACTACTCCGCTTGGTGCATCCGCATGAAGGCTTTACTTGGCTCGCAAGATGCTTGGAAGATTGTTGAAAAAGGTTATGCACAACCTCAAAATGAGGCCTCTTTAAATCCATCCCAAAGGGATTCTCTACTCAAGAGTAGGAAGAAGGATCAACAAGCTCTTACTCTCATCTATCAATGTCTAGATGAGACTATTTTCTAGAAAGTTGCAAATGCAACCACTTCCAAGCACGCATGGGAAATTCATCGCAACTCTCTTAAAGGAATAGACAATGTGGTGAAGGTACATCTTCAAACTCTTAGAGGGGAGTTTGAATCTCTTCACATGAAAGAATCCGAATCTATTTCAGATTATTTCTCTAAAGTATTGGCTATTACTAATGAGATGAAGAGAAATGGTGAAGCAATGAAGGATATAAGGGTGGTAGAGAAAATCCTACGCACTCTCACCCCAAATTTTGACTTCATCGTTGTGGCTATTAAGGAGTCCAAAGACCTGGATTCCATGACCATCGACCAGCTCATGGGTTCATTACAAGCCCATGAAGAGAGATCCAACAGGAAGACGTCGCATGAGTCTTTGGAGTAAGCTCTCTATTCAAAACTCTCTTTCAAAGAAAGAGGAGACAACAGAGGTAGGAGCCAATGAGGTCGGGGCCATAGTCGTTGTCATGGAGGTGGCGGCAGAGGTAGTTATGCTACTTTCAATAATGATGAAAGGAATCAAAATTCGCACTCATCAAGAGGTTGTGGAAGAGGAAGCAAGACTCAGATGTATGATAAATCTCACATTAGATGCCAAAATTGCAATAAATATGGTCATTATGCACATGATTGCAAAGGTTCCAATCACGTGGAGGAGAAAGCTCATCTTGTGGAGATGAAGGATGAGGTCGAGCTAACCTTGTTAATGGCTCATCGTGAAGAAATGAAGGAAAAAAGCATGTGGCACTTGGACACTGGCGCTAACAACCACATGACCGGAGACATGAGCCTGTTCGTGGAAATGGAAGACATTCAAGGCCATTTCACCTTTGGAGATGAGTCCAAATTGACGGTGAAGGGAAAAGGTAAAGCTTGATTCGCCTAAAAGATGGTAGCCACCAATTTATCTCTGATGTCTACTACGTGTCAAATTTGAAAGCCAATATCTTAAGTTTGGGACAACTCTTAGAAAAGGACTATGAATTAATTTGAAAGGTCATAGTCTTTAAGAGATCATACTGGGAGGCTAGTGGCCAAAAGTCCAATGGAGCCTGTAAGAGATAAGTACTTCCTGTATTCATTGAAAGAGTAAGTACTTCCTGTATTCATTGATGATTATTCAAGGAAGATGTGGGTGTATTTCCTCAAGGAAAAAATCGGAGGTGTTCGAAGCGTTTAAGAAATTCAAGGCTCTTGTGGAGAAAGAAAGCGACTATGCCATCAAAGCCATGAGATCTGATAGAGGTGACGAGTTTACATCAAAGACATGGCATCCGACGACCATTGACTGTTCCACCATAGTAAAATGGAGTACAGAAAGAAAGAATAGAACCATTCTTGAGATGGCTCGTAGCATGTTGAAGACCAAGATATGCCGAAGGAATTCTGGGCCGAAGCGGTTGATTGTGCAGTATATCTTTCAAATCGGTGCCCTACTAAAAGTCTCAATGGGAAGACTCCGCAAGAAGCATGTCATTGAAGCAAGCCTGGAGTTTCACATCTGAAGGTGTTTGGATACATCGCCTATGCTCATGTGGCCGTTCAAAACCGATCCAAGCTTGATAATAAGAGAAAAAAGTTTATCTTTATTGGATATGATAAGCACTCAAAAGGGTACAAGCTTTATAATCCAAACACAAAGAAGCTCATCATCAGTCGTGATGTAGAGTTCAATGAAGGAAGTTCATAGGTTTGGAGCATCCATGATAAAGAAGATTATAACCTCCAACCGCTTATTGAGGAAGAAGCAGTCCAACAAAATCAAGAAGATATAACTCCACCATCTCCTACACAAACTCAGGATCCGTCACCAAGCTCAAATGAAAGAACGCCACACATGAGAAGCCTGTAAGAGATATACGAGGTAACAGAAGATTTGAACCAAATGATCTCACACTCTTTTGTCTCTTTACAGAATGTGAACCGCTAAATTTTGAAGAAGCCACAAAAAGCAAGAAATGGAGAGATGCAATGGAGGATGAAATCAAGGCAATTCAAAAGAATGATACTTGGGAGTTAGCCACACTTCCCAAGGGTCATAAAGTGATTGGAGTAAAGTGGATATTTAAAGTAAAAAAGAATGCCAAATGAGAAGTGGAGAGGTACAAGGCACGATTAGTAGCACAAGGCTACACTCAGAGGCATGGCATTGATTATGAGAAAGTATTTGCTCCAGCCACTCGTCTTGAGACAATAAGATTAATCATTGCCCTTGCAGCACAATACAAATGGAGGATTCATCATATGGATGTGAAATCTGCCTTCTTGAAAGGAGTTCTAGAGGAGGAGGTATACATCGAACAACATGAGGGGTACGTAGTTAGAGGCCATGAAGATACAGTGTTGAGATTGAAGACTTGAAGCAAGCTCCAACGGCTTGGAATAGTAGAAACGATCAATACTTCCAAGCTAATGAGTTTACAAAGTGCCCACATGAGCATGCACTCTACTTGAAGAAAAATAAGCAAAGAGGTATGTTACTGGTACGTCTATATGTAGATGATCTTATTTTCACTGGAAATAATGCAGAAATGATCGAAGAGTTCAAGAACGCTATGGTGAAAGCATTCGATATGACTGATATTGGCCTTATGAGCTACTATCTTGGCATTTAGGTGAAACAAATAGAAGATGGCATATTCATCTCTCAAGAAGGATACACGAAGGAAGTTCTCATGAAATGCAACATGGCGAATTGCAAACCAATGAACACTCCTGTTTTGTTTGGGTTGAAGATATCAAGATACGATGATGTAAAGCCAGTGGACCCAACCTATTTCAATAGCCTAGTGGGAAGTCTGAGATATCTAATGTGCACAAGGCCAGACATTTTCTTCGGAGTGGGAGTCCTTAGTCGCTTCATGGAGGCACCGACAACAACACACTTGAAGGTGGCAAAGATAATTTTACACTATCTCCGAAGAACCACCGATTATGGCCTACTTTATTCTCCTTTCAACAAGTTCAAATTAGTTGGATTCAGTACGGCGATTGGGCTGGAGTTATCGATGATCAAAAAAGTACATGTGTATTTCTGTTCTATTTGGTAAACACTGCTTTCAACTGGACTTCAAAGAAGCAACCAATCATCACACTCTTCACTTATGAGGCTGAATACGTCGTCGCTACATCATGTGTTTTCATGCAGTTTGGCTTCGTAGCTTGTTAGATGAACTCGACGTGACGCAAAATGAAGCAACAGATAATTATGTGGACAACAAATCAACGATTGCACTAGCAAAGAATCCCGTCTTTCATGATCAGAATATGCACATTGATACTCAATATCATTTCATTCCAGAGAAGATTGCGAAGGACGTCCATGTAAAGTATGTTAAGACCCAAGACCAAGTTGGTGATATTTTCACGAAGCCGCTACAACATGAAGACTTTATGAAGATGCGGAATTTCCTTGGAGTTACTAAATCAAGTTTATGGGGGAACGTTAGATAATAAACTTGATTTAGGCCCAAGCTTAGTAGGCTACTTGTATTAGATCCCATTTTTTAGAGTCATACTTGTATTAGAGTCCATTACTAGAAGTTTCTAGTATGTATCATAGTCTAAGGGCATGTTTATTTGAGTGGATTTGGGGGTAGAAAGTGGAAAACTTCTTCAATTCTATTCCCCGTCACTTTCAACACTATTCACCGTTTTTTCTCTTCACTTTCTTCACGTGTGTTCCTTTGTCGCGACTTCTACTGCGATTTCTCGATCCCCTCTTTCTTCGACGTGGCGGGGCAAAATCCGAGCCTAATTTCACACGTCTAATTTCAACCGAATCAAGATATAGAGAGGACGACCAAAGACATGCATCGACGGAGGAAAAGAAGAACCTGAGAGAGTCTTCAGATATGGCCTTTTGGAGTACAACGTTGAATCGCATGACGTGGGAGAAATCGACGAACATGGTGGTCAACTCCTTGGTGGTCATGAACTCGAGCTCCGACTCGTAGAAGGGCACACAGGATTTGGATCAAGCTTGAATCTGAGACAAAGCAGAGGCGATAATCAAATCGATTGAAACCATAGAAATTTAGGGAGAAATTGGGGGCGTGTGATTTTATTTTACCTTTTGAGAATTTTTGAGGAAGATGTTTGATGAACACCAAAGAGCTCACCAAGCTGATTCACCAATAATGGCGAAATCAAGAGAAATTTATTAGCTAAAAGAAAGAAAATTACAGAGCAAGGAAAACAAAATGAAAATGGAGGAAAATCCTTCAATTCATCGATACCCTCCACAAATCAAACGAAAGGATTTATATCTATCCCTTTTACAATTCTCTAACTGCCTAACAAACTTTATCCGCTACCATTCGTCGCCTCCGTTAAGTCGGAATCCTCCGCTAGCTCCAGCAGGCCGTTGAGAAATACCTAGTTGGCGGGGTCCACCTTAAGATTCGTTTCTGCGGCCAAGATTAAAAGTTCCCTTAACAATGAACGGTGCACATTTAAACTCCAAGCGACGACCCGATCTGCTTATTCCATGATCCGACGATTCTCATCCTTCCCAGCTGCTTCTCGACCGGTAGGCGTTTCTTCTTCATTCAGCTCTCTCCCTTCATCTCCTTCGATAGTACCCAGCTTCCTCTCCTCCGAACCCATCGACACATCCACAAACTAAGCTCTAACATTCCCTCCCCCATTTTGTGACATTGTCTCAAGGTCAAATGATGGAAAACGCCGCACCAAGTCCCAGTAAGACTCCCAGGTCGCTTCCTCCAAGGTTCTATGCTTCCAATTAATGAGAACTTGAGATTCTAAGGCTCTCCCCTTCTGAACTACCCTCCAATCAACTATGGCTTTAGGCTCATCCACAGTTTCTTCAGTATACCTTGGTTGTGCATCTTGAATTACAGTACGAGTGCCCAACTTCTTCTTCAGCTGAGATACGTGAAAGACAGGATGTATTTGAGCTGTAGTTGGTAATTCCAATTTATAGGCTACATCCCCAATTTTCTGCAGAATTGTATACGGGCCGTAATACCTTGGAGACAATTTATGAACCTTCCTCATATCTACGCTAATCTGCCTATAGGGTTGTAATTTCAAATAAACCAAATCTCCAACTTGGAATTTACGCTCTGTATGATGTTGATCTGCATATCGCTTCATCCTCTCCCTGGCCTTCTCTAAGTTGTCCCACAACAGTTTCAAGGTAATCTCTCTTGTGAAGAGGGTATCATCCGCGACAGCTATACGTGAAGTATGTGGCTAGTATGAAATTAGAGTGGGAGTAACACTTCCATATACAGCTTCAAAAGGTGTCATTCTAGTTGAGCTCTTCCAAGTGGTGTTGAACCAAAATTCAGCTAGAGGCAACCATTTGACCCATTCCTTAGGTTTGTGACAACAAAAGCAACGTAAATAACACTCCAAACTTCGATTTGTCACCTCCGTGTGCACGTCACTCTGTGGATGATATGCTGAACTGTGAACTAATGTAGTATCTTGTAGAAGAAAATTTTCCTTCCAAAACCGGCTTGTGAAGATAGCATCCCTATCACTCACAATTGTAGATGGAACTCCATGGTACTTAAATACTCCTTCAAAGATAACCTCAGCTACTCCTTTTGCAGTAAAGGGATGTTTGAGTGGGAAGAAATGTGAGTATTTTTTAATCTGTCCACTACTGCAAAAATAACACTATACCCATTGCATAGGGGTAACCCAAGTATAAAATCCATGGAAATGCTCTCCCAAATCTGTCCTGGTACAGGCAGTGGTTGGAGAAGTCCTGGAGCTGCCACATTTTCTGATTTGTTTCTTTGACATACTTCACACTCATGTATGTACTTGCGCACATCTCCTTTTATTCCCTTCCAATGGAATGATTTTTTAACTCTGTGAAGGGTCCTAGCAGCATCAGAATGTCCACCAACTGGAGAGCTGTGAAATTTTTTGAGGAGAGCTTGTTGGATCTCTTTGGCCTCTGGACTGATAAGAATATGTCCCTTGTAGTAATACACCCCTCCCAAATTTGTAAATTTTTGTTTTGTCTACTCTTTACTTTGCATCATCTCCTCAACCCAATGGAAGTAAGGGTCACTATTCACCATTTGCTTAACCTCCTTTATCCAGTCACACATAGGGGCAGAAATATGGTAGATTGAACAATAGTCTTCCTCTATTTCCATGTTATTGTCTACTTCCCTTGACAAGCTGTCAGCAGCTCTATTATTTTTACCAGGTTTATACTCCACACGATAATTGTAAGATTATAGCTTCATCAACCATTTACCCTGCATTCCTTGCGGTAATTTTTGATTGAGAAGATGGCGTAGACTTTGGTGATCTGTTCTTATGATAAACCTTCTTCCCAACAGATATTGTCCCCACTTAGTGACAGACAAAATAATAGCAAGCAATTCTTTCTCATATGTTAATAACAATAAGTTTCTCACAGTCAATTTTGTACTGAAATAAGAAATTGGTTGACCATTTTGCATTAAAACAGCCCCTATGCCCCTCCCAGATGCATCACATTCTAATACAAATTCCTTATCAAAGTTGGGCATAGCTAAAACTGGGGCTGTTGTGAGGGCATTTTTCAACTCCTCAAAAGGAACTTGAGCCGATTCAATCCAATTGAACCCATCTTTTTTTAGTAAATCAGTAAGTGGAGCTGCAATCCCTCCAAATCCCTTCATAAATTTCCTATAGTAACCAGCTAAGCCCAAAAACCCTCTCACAGCCTTGGGAGTCTTTGGTACAGGCCAATTTCTTATAGCCTCGATCTTCTTAGGTTCTACAGACACCCCTTGATGGGATATTATATGGCCTAGGTATTCAACTGTAGTCTGTCCAAAGGAGCATTTAGACAACTTGACAACTAACTGCTGTGACTCCAGGACTTGTAGTACTTTGTGTACATGCTCTAGATGGGACTGCCAATTCTGGCTATAGATCAATATATCATCAAAAAACACAAGCACAAATTTTCTCAAAAATTCCCTGAAGATGGAATTCATTAGTGATTGAAAAGTAGATGGGGCATTTGATAACTCAAAGGGCATTACAAGGGATTCATAATGCACATCATGTGTACAGAAGGCAGTTTTATATATGTCATTATCACTCATACAGATTTGATGATACCCTGACCTCAAATCCAATTTAGTGAAATACTGTGCTCTATATAACTCATCCAGCAATTCTTCTATAATGGGAATGTGGAATTTATCTTTGATTGTTTATTGATTAAGGGATCGGTAATCACCACACATCCTCTAACTAGAATCAGCTTGTCTCACCATCACCACTGGGGAAGCATAGGGACTATGGCTAGGTCTAATTACTCATGTCTTCAACATTGCAACCTGACTCTCTATTTCTGTCTTAAAATTGTACGCATGTTTATGAGGCCTGATACAAACAGGTATGGCATCTGGCATAGTGGGAATTCTATGATCACATGCCCTTCTGGGAGGTAGCCCCTCAGGTTCTTTAAAGACTGCAGGGTATTGCTTAAGGATATTCCTTAGTTTCTTAGGAAGACTGCCTATCTCAAGGGATGTTATTTGGTTGTTGACTAAGATCTCTTCCAATTCCAACACACTAAGCTGTATCCAGTACCCCTCCCCTTGATGCTTGATTGCTTTATCAATTTCCTTTTCGCCCACCAATTGTGAGCTCTGAAATATTGTTCCCTGCCATAAACACTCCTTCCCTCTCCAATTGAATCTCATTTGCATTTTTTTGAAGTTAAAGACTATGTCTCCCAATTGTTGCAACCATTGAGTACCCAATACAATCTGTTGACCTCCCAATGGCAATATCAACTAATTAGTAGAAACTGATACCCCCTGACATTGTATTTGCACATCTTTACATAGTCCAGACCCTTGAATTTTCTCCCCACTAGCTACCACCTCATCAAAAGCATTTAATTTCTCCATCTCCAACCCCAGAGATTTAACAAGTTTAGGGTGAATAAAATTGTGTGTAGACCCAGTATCAACCAAGATATTAACTGTTTGTCCCTTGATACTACCCTTAAGCCGAAGGGTTTGTGTAGCTGAGATCCCAGTCAAAGCATGGACATATATTAATGGAAACTCATCACTTGTTACTTCCTGAAATTCTGAAGTTTTCTCTACATTCTCAATTTCACACTCCTCTCCAGTCTCCACTAACTCATCTTCAATATCAAGAATATGCAATTGCTTCTTGCACTTATGACTCCTCTCCCATTTCTCATTACAGGTAAAGCATAAATTGTTCTTCCTCTTATTTTGTATTTCTTCTTGAGTTATCAGCCTCCCTCTAGGTACAAATGGGATCACCTCCTTGGTAACTTCCCTAGATATCTCTTTACTGGTCCCTTGTGGTTGAAATGGGTGGTATTTATGATAGGAACTGGGAAGTAATAGTGATCTATTTTTCTTAGCCAAGGTTAACTTCTCCTCAAAAGTTCTAGCTAATTGCACATCCCTTCGATAATTTTCTGGGTTTAAAGCCATAACATCAAAACGAATTTCCTCTTTCAAGCCATTTATGAACTTATCTAATATATATTCCTCTGGCATTTTCCGCAATAACCCCACAATTTGTTCATATCTCACCAGGTACCCCTTCAAACTTCCAGTTTGTTTGAAGTTGGAAAATACAACATAGGGTTTATCTAATTCAGTTGGGCCAAATTTGACCACCATTTCCTCCTTAAATGTCTCACAGTAAAAAAAATTAACCACATTATCCTTTCCCCATTCAAACCAATGTAATGCGGCACCTCTCAAGTAAAATGAGCATGTAGTCACTCAACTAGCATATGGAGTAGAATAATAGCCAAAAATTTGTTGTACCTAACTTAACCATGGCAGGAAATCTTCATCTCCCTTGGAAGTAGAGAACTCAGGCTTGAGCACCCTTTGTTGTAGGTGAAGTGGGTTTTGTCCTTGTACTCCTCTCCTATCTGCATTGTTATTAAGATCTCCACTCATTTCATCCCCTTGATTGCGAGAACCAAGCTCTTGATTTCTATTTTGACTATTCCTCAACACTTGCATTTGGACCTCCTGATTATTGAACCTCTCTTCATTTTTGCTTTGGTTATTCAACATAATTTGAGTTTGAGCCGGCATGTACTCATTTGATTGTCTTTGGGAATCCATCAATTCCTGTAGTTGAGATTGAATTTGATAGAGCCGATCTTCTTCCTACAGACGCCATGAACTAGAATCATCCTTAGGCTCATCATAAAGGGGTGGATCAGGATTAGAACTTTGCCACTATCCCCCTTCAACCCTAGAAATTGCTTCGGCATGAGCCTTTTTTCTCCCTCCCATGGCAGCGAACCTTCGCTTTGATACCAATTTGATGAATACCAAAGAGCTTACCAAGCTGATTCACCAACAATGGCGAAATCAAGAGAAAATTATTTGCTAAAAGGAAGAAAATTACAGAGCAAGGAAAACAAAACGAAAATGGAGGAAAATCCTTCAATCCATCCACAAATCAAACGAAAGGATTTATAGCCATCCCTTTTACAAATCTCTAACGGCGTAATAAACTTTATCCACTGGCCGTCGTCGCCTCCGTTGAGTTGGAATCCTCTGCTAGCTCCAGCAGGCCGTTGAGAAATACCCAGTTGGCGGGGTCCACCTTAAGATTCCTTTCTGCGGCCAAGATTAAAGTTCCCTTAACAATGAATGGTGCACATTTAAACTCCAAGCGACGACCCGATCGGCTTATTCCCTGATCTGACGGTTCTCATCCTGCTCCCTTCATCTCCTTCGACAGTACCCAGCTTCCTCTCCACCGAACCCATCAGCACATCCACAAACTGACCTCTCGCCCATGATATCAGGCTGCTCCCGGGCCCTTGTTGTTTTGGCGGGAAGAGTGTGGCGCTTTGGCGCCAATATACAGCCGGGTCGGACTTCGCTTGTGGGGTCCAATAGAAAGCTTTCCCCATGATGACTAGCAGTAGCAGCGCACGAATGGGCCCGAGTTAATTTGACCCGTATGATTCGGAATCGGACTCACTTTTGAGCAGTGTAATTTATAAAAGACGTCCGCCAAACCTGGTTCCGATTACGAATTCGGATTCGGACATCCGGGTCGGACTTCTCTTGTGTGGTCCAATAGAAGGCTTTCCCTATGAATGACTAGCAGTAGCAGCGCACGAATGGGCCCGAGTTAATTTGACCCGTATGATTCGGAATCGGACTCGCTTTTGAGCAGTGTAATTTATAAAAGCCGTCCGCCAAACCTGGTTCCGATTACGAATTCGGATTCGGACATCCGGGTCGGACTTCTCTTGTGTGGTCCAATAGAAGGCTTTCCCCATGAATGACTAGCAGTAGCAGCGCACGAATGGGCCCGAGTTAATTTGACCCGTATGATTCGGAATCGGACTCACTTTTGAGCAGTGTAATTTATAAAAGCCGTCTGCCAAACCTGGTTCCGATTCTGAATTCGGTCAATTAGAATTCGGGTCACACCGCGGGAACTCACACCCGATCCGGTTCCGATTACCTTTTACACGACTCTGGAGCAGTGTAATTTATAAAAGCCGTCCGCCAAACCTGGTTCCGATTACGAATTCGGACATCCGGGTCAGACTTCGCTTGTGGGGTCCAATAGAAAGCTTTCCCCATGAATGACTAGCAGTAGCAGCGCACGAATGGGCCCGAGTTAGTTTGACCCGTATGATTCGGAATCGGACTCCCTTTTGACCAGTGTAATTTATAAAAGCCGTTCGCCAAACCTGGTTCCGATTCCAAATTCGATCAATTAGAATTCGGGTCCACACCGCTGGAACTCACACCCGATCCGGTTCCGATTACCTTTTACACGACTCTGGCTCAAATACCATATTTAAACATTGGATGACTCTATACTGGCTGCCACTTGCATATGGGCTTTGAGGGTTGCTTGACAATTTAATGTCACTAATATCAAGTTGCTTCATCCAGTTGACTTATTTAGACCATGTGATGCTCCATAATCCCAGCGTTGTGGGAGTAACGAAGGGAGAATAGGGCCCCTCCAGCGTGAGAGCAGGAGCCTTGCATCAGTCCATGTGCTTGGACTATTTTAGTCCCACATCGAGCATAGCCGAGCCTACAACAAAATTAGAGGGTGTGTCAGCGATGGATTCTATTGGGCTTAGGCCGGGTTGAGAAATCCACTTCGTGTTGTAATCGGAATCGGACTTCGGAGTCGTGTTTGTTGTCCGATGAAACAATGGGAACTGCCCACCCCTTTAAACAACTTCCCTTCGTCTCTCTCCCTCTCTCTCAAGCTTCTTCGTTCTGACTCTCTCTCTCTCTCAAGCTTCTTCGTTCATTAATCAGAAGGCTCTCTCTCTCTCAAGCTTCTTCGTTCTCTCTCAAGCTAAGTTTTCATCAGAAGCCTCTTCGTTCCCTAGTCAGCAAGTGGCAATATGAGTTTCTTGGGAAAGAAGAAAGCGGCAGCAATGGGGGATCAAACAGGGGACGTTGGGCTTACGATGCCATCGGCTTTCAAGAGGTGGAAGCCTTCGACAGTCGGCGAAAAAGAAGGGGCCGTCATCAAGAATCACAAGGAGGGGATCAGCTCCGTCAGCATCTACCACCGACCGTACAAGAAGTGGCCGTCACCAAGAAACGCTCGACGAGGTTGGATCGAGACGGCGCTCCGCATGGGTGTGGTCCGGCCGGAGCTGTGCCTGAGCAAGCGGGTCACCCGATCCGACGCCAACCCCCACCAGCACCGCTTCCAGCTGACGGAGCTCGACGTCGCGAGGGCCTCGCCTCTCGTCCAAGAGCTCGCGGCGAAAGCCCTCGCCGTGCCGCCCCCAAACGGAGTGGCCGTGAAGGTCATGGACAGGATGGGGTGCAACTACGACATGACCTTCAAATACGTCGGCAGTTCCCGCACATACCGATTCATGGGTCGCCATTACACGGAGTTCCTCGCCAAGACCGGGCTGAGAGAGAATCAGGTCATGGATGTTTGGGGCCTGCCCAGCGGCGCCGGGGGAGGCAGGAGGGGTGAACATTGGCTTGCCTTCGTACATTCAGACGCACGGACCCCAGGCTTCGTCGGCATAGAATTAGGGGAAGGCGAGGCATTGCCCAGATTGGAAAGTTGGAATGTGATCCTGTGATTATTCTGTTTATTTTTTTTGCTTCCTGCTCTTCTGTTTTTGCTTACAGACAGGTTAGGACTCTTTTTTAGGTTACTTTCTTGCCTTTTGTGATTAATTGTACAACAATATATTTGTCATCACAGATGGACCCGTAAATTTACTAATTTCCAAAAAGTTTTCTTTTGTTTGAAAATCGAATCAAATATTTTATTTTGGTGCTCTATTTCGGACCTCATGCGGTAAGGCAATTAAGGTGTGAGGTTGCATCGTTAATTTGGTGTGAATGTGTGCGTATTTATTGAACCATCCAGCCTATAGGGATTTATACTAGTAGGGTGATTCTAGTAACGAAATTTTGATTGGATGATCTATGGATCCAAAAAAATAAACTAAGGAAATCTATGGCCTGTTTATGGTCCAACCTAGCAATTAGGGTTGTTCTTTTTATTTCCCCAGTTTGAAGTGACAACCTCTGACTCTCTTTTCTTACCTCTGACTCTCTTTTCTTATGTCTCAGAGTGTAATTTAGTCCAATATTAATTTTAGATAATATGTTTAAAAACTGTCTTTATGACATTGTGAGTGCCATGCAAGAATTACCTGGTTGAAATGGGTGACGTAGGAAAGAAAACTAAAGGTAAATGCAATATCTTGTAATTAAAATGTACTAATATTCCTGTTATGTATCAAAACGAAGTGCTCAACTAGGAGGGTTTGGAGTTTGGAGTAGTTGATCGTAATTGATGTGGGCTTGATTTTATTTTACCTTTTGAGAAATTCAAGGAAGAGGTTTTCAACTCGAACGGCTTTCTCGGCGATGAAGGATCCGGGGAAGGCGTCCATTTCGTCCTCTAGGGCTGGATCGACGCCTATGGCCGATTCTATCGGCCAGGATATCATGCTGCTCCCGGGCCCGGCTAAGGAGGGCGATCGTGGTTTTAGCGGGAAGAATGTAACGCTTTGACGCCAATATACAGCGGCGAAGACCTTGCCCGGGTCGAACTTTACTTGTGAGGTCCAATAGAGAGTTTTCCCCATTAGCAGCACACGAAGGGGCCTGAGTTAATTTGACGCGTATGATTCGGAATCGGACTCTATCAGGGAAAATCTTTTGTGAGTTGTGTAATATATAGAAGCTATGCTTCGGCATAGAATTCGGGGAAGGCGAGTCATTGCCCAGATTGGATAGTTGGAATGTGATTCTGTGATTCTGTCGAGAATGGCTCTCGGTCTGATTATTCTGTTTAGTTTGTGATTATTCCGTTTATTCTGTTTATTTTGTAGCTAGATCTTAATATATATATTCTAATAATTCTTTAAAGGCAAATCTTAATATACTGAAACCTCAAACCTTAAAAAGATTCTAACAATGTGTTTTGATTTCTTTTTTTTAACGTTATAAATCGGAATGAAAATTAGTTCGCAAAATGTATTGCTTAGATCTTTTTCCCCCAGCCAACCATTTGAAATGGGCTTCTTTTTCTCAAATAAAATCTTGATGTTTCTAGAGAACATGTAGACATCTGATAAATTTTTATCCATCCCTTTATTTCCCCGCATAACAGTTCGCATTCATCTGACGAAAAAACATTGGAGAATATTTTGTAGGAAAAATATCTATTTTTTGAACCTTTAAAGAGTTTATTTTCTTATAAATTTTTATATCTTTCATTTGAAATTGTACTTGCAAATCTATCAACTTTCATATGAAACTACATATGACATAAAACGTATCTACCTTTCATATGAAAATGTCATCTTTCGCGTACCAAGTTGTCTGCTTCTAATATGAAGAAGTCCATCTCTCGTATGAAACATTTCATTTGTCATTTGAAACCGCTCACTGTTCACAGAAAGTATTTGTCTATACTGTACAACCATTGGTATTTGATTTGAAACTACCCCCCTTTGAATGTGAACTATCAACATTTCTTACAAGGCTCGGACTACATGCACCGCAAGACGGAGAAAATATCATTCTTTTCTCCGTGTCTTTGACGGTGCATGTTATCATTCTTTTCTAAAAACGGAGAAAATATCAAAGTGTTTGTCTTTTTCACTGTCACTGTTCCCATATTTTTATCTATTTTAAGAAAAGAATCATGACATGCGGTGCATGAAGCCGGTGCATTTAGTCCGAGTCTTCTTATAAAGCTATTCCCCATAATTCTATTTGGGCGCGTAATTACTAAAATAACACATACTACTGTATTTGAAGTGCTACTACAGCTTAAAATGACATACAAGAAGCTCAAGATCTCGATCTGCCCAAGCAACGACCCTCGAAAAAACTTGGTAGTGTTAAATAAAATGGAAATAGCCTCGACCTGATTGCATCCTCGGTGACATTGTTAAGCGTGATAGTGTTGCATTTCTCCATAAAATTGTTCAGCTGCTCGTTGGGGCTTTCACAATGGTGGCCACTCAATTGATCTTGCTGAATGAACTGAATTAGCCCGGTCTTCAACTCAAAGTTTGCCGCTTGGACTGCAGGATGAATTATGCTCGAGGTTGGGTTGTTCATTGGCATAACTAAGTCTATGAGGGACTTGGGACCATCTGCTTCTCCATCCATTCTCTCTTGCTCTGCTCTATGGCGTCGGTTTGCATTCAATCTCCTTAGCATGGCTACAATCTCAAGGTCGAGGGGTATGAGGTTTTCTAAACTATGACTCCTCCTGCGCATAATGGAAGACAAAACTCAAACGAACCCGTCAGCATCACAAGTTAGACAGCAAAAGAAGCAAAAATAAAATAAAATAAAGAATGAAAACACAGTCTATTAAACCCTACACAAAATGCAAAGTCAAGCCGATTGCCTCCCCGACAACGACACCAAAAACTTGTTCGGTGTGTGTGAAAGTTTTAATTTATGTTCTGCAAGCGTATGTGTATCGTAGCTAGTGGGTGTCAAACACAAGGAGGCGATGGCTTGATCAAGGATCAGTGTCGGGTTTTGTATAGCTATGTGATTCGTGTCTCGAATGTGAGATGGTGATCGAGTTAAGGGAGTACTTGTATGGAGAATGCTAGGGCTAGCGTATCACCACCATTGTAGGTTATGAGGTGGATGGATTTAACTTCTCAATCCAATGGATTATTAGTCATTGATCAGGGATGAATCCCAATCCTCATCCTTTCGACGTCTACCCATGAGAGAGGACTCGGAGAATGGGTTGGACCCCCCTAACGGAGCTCCGATTGTTTGTTGGTGTTTATGATTTAGGTGGTTCAAATGATTATGCCCGATGGTTCGTCGGTGCCTAGCATTAGGTAGTCAATCATCCATTAGCGGCATCAAACCAAAACCCCAATTGTTCATCGGTGATTAAGGTTGTGTATCCTACCATTGAGATAGATTGATATAAATTCACATCCAAACCCATTCCTTGACTGAAACCCAATTGAATCATTATTTGGGGCAATCCATCAAGCACAAATCCTATAATATGGCTCTTCATTGTCCTAGGCAAGAGGACTACTCACACATTATTAGATTGACCATCAAAAACATATTAAAGGCATGCATTGAGAATTAATGAGAGAATAGGTTAAAAACCAGGAGCAATGGAAATCAAAATCAATAGAAGAAAACAGATACAATAGCATTCAATAATAGAGATTAAGGATTCTTACAAAACTTGAGCAAAAGAGAATGGAAAACACCCAGAAAATCAGCTCCCCAAATTGCCCAAAATAGTAAAGTTCCGAATAATGCCAAATCAGTTTGTTTATAGCTTTCTATATATAGATATGGTGGAATTAA
Source organism: Scilla litardierei (assembly GCA_030789695.1). Taxonomy (NCBI): domain Eukaryota; kingdom Viridiplantae; phylum Streptophyta; class Magnoliopsida; order Asparagales; family Asparagaceae; genus Scilla; species Scilla litardierei. Next base: position 665,618,646 of record CM061142.1, on the reverse strand, counting down.
TGGCTCTTTTAGCCATTTGTTCACTACCAATCTTTTTTTAGTCCCACATTGGATAGGGCGACTCACTTGTGTGGGTATATAAGAGACTTCTTTCATATGGGCTATTGGACTTGTATATGGGCTAAGAATAAGGGGTATCTCGCAGGCATATGAGCCCAAACCGAAACTGAGCCCAAATCGGGTTGGGCCGAATGGAAAATGTGGGCGACGGATCCGGAAACCCTTAGCATGTGTGCGCTGGCGTCGTGCCTGCGTAGGGGGGTCACAGGTGCGTACATGGAGTGCCCGAGTTTTGTCTCGTGTTTTTAGCCCATTTTGTTTTTAAGAATTCAAAAAGCCCATTACGTTTTTATTTTCTCCAACAGCTATTTTTTCATTAAATTGGTGTTTAATGTCTCAACTGAATTCCAACAGTCATATTTTTTTCCTCTATATAAACTCAAATGTCAGAGTTTTTCAAAGCAGCGAAAAATCATTCCTCCATATACACGAAAATCACCACCTCTTTCATTCCTCCTGGGTATCGATCTCTGTGCAAACTCCATGCTTCTGGCTGCGAGTGGACGCGTTCAGACGCGACTGCGTTAACCTTGGGGAGTAACCGACATCATCCGATTACCAACACGGTCGGGCCATACTTGTTTTTAAGGCAGTTGCCCAGCCACGTCGTAATTCATCTTCGATGGATAAGTTTTCCATTTTCCTCTGTTTTCCACTGCTACCTTCTCTTCTCGTTGCTCCCGCAGTTTATTTCTCGGTTTATTTCTCTGATCTTTTAACTCCCTGTTTTGTTCCTGCAGTCATAGCTCTTCCCTTTCAGGCTTAACAGTTTGAAAACAACTACGTTCTTGTCTATGGCTGTCACTCCTACCAAATCGTTGCTCGATCTGTCCAAATTGGCACCCCTCGATGGTACCAACTACAAACGGTGGTCCCAAAAACTCTTGATGTATTTTGAATAGCTTGAAATTAACTACGTCCTTTTCAATGACTATCCCCATCTTCCTCCTCCTTCCGGCACTCCACCAACTTCCGTTGATGGTGATGCTACCGTTGTTATTCCTCCTGCCATCACTTCTGCTTCTGCAGAAATTAAGAAACATGATAAAGAAATAAAACTGTTCGTTGTCACCTCCTTCATCATATGAAGGATTCCTTATTTGATTTATACATGATTCATATGTCTGCAAAACTTATCTGGGATTCCCTAGAAAAGAAGTATGGATCTGATGATGCCGAAAAGAAGAAGTATGTCGTTGGCAAGTGGCTCCACTTCCAAATGCTCGATGACAAGCCCATTATGGAACAAGTTCACAACTACGAGAACCTTTGCGCAGATGTTCTCAACGAAGCATGAAGATGTGCGAGATCTTTCAAGCGAACGTGCTGTTGGAGTGGTTCCCACCTTCCTGGGCTGAGTACATGAACCATCTCAAACACAAGAAGAAAGATATGTCCCTACATGAGCTCATCAGTCATATGCGAACTGAAGAGGCAAATCGCCTCAAAGATAAGCCTGACTCTTCTCCTGTCAATTATGTCAAAGCTAACATCGTTGAATCTACTGGCCCCACCAACAAAACCAACAACAAAGGGAAGAAGCCCTTTAAACAAGGACAGAATAAGAAGTCAAGTCACTTTACCAAACCAGACAGCAAGGTCCAGAAGCCAAACATTGTCTGCAATGTGTGCGAGAAATCTGGCCATAAGGCCTACCAATGCTTTCAACGCCAGGGAACCCAAAAGTCGCCCCAGAAACAAGGTGGACCTGCTGCTCAAGCCAACCTTACTGAACAAGATGAAGTCATTGCTGCTGTCATCGTTGAAGCTAACATGGTGGCCACTAACATTGATTGGATACTAGACACTGGCGCTACAAGACATCTATGTGCAAACAAGGATCTGTTCCACGACTTCAAGGATGCTGCGGACACAGAATGCGTCTTCATGGGAAATTTCGTTGCTGCCTGAGTTGCTGGTAAAGGTACTATCATGCTGAAACTAACATCAAGAAAAAAATAAACCAAGGAAATCTATGGCCTGTTTATGGTCCAACCTAGCAACTAGGGTTGTTCTTTTTATTTCCCCATTTTGAAGTGACAACCTCTGACTCTCTTTTCTTACCTCTGACTCTCTTTTCTTATGTCTCAGAGTGTAATTTAGTCCAATATTAATTTTAGATAATATGTTTAAAAACTATCTTTATGACATTGTGAGTGCCATGCAAGAATTACCGGGTTGAAATGGGTGACGTAGGAAAGAAAACTAAAGGTAAATGCAATATCTTGTAATTAAAATGTACTAATATTCCTGTTATGTATCAAAACGAAGTGCTCAACTAGGAGGGTTTGGAGTTTGGAGTAGTTGATCGTAATTGATGTGGGCTTGATTTTATTTTACCTTTTGAGAAATTCAAGGAAGAGGTTTTCAACTCGAACGGCTTTCTCGGCGATGAAGGATCCGGGGAAGGCGTCCATTTCGTCCTCTAGGGCTTGATCGACACCTATGGCCGATTCTATCGGCCAGGATATCATGCTGCTCCCGGGCCCGGCTAAGGAGGGCGATTATGGTTTTAGCGGGAAGAATGTAACGCTTTGACGCCAATATACAGCGGCGAAGACCTTGCCCGGGTCGAACTTTACTTGTGAGGTCCAATAGAGAGTTTTCCCCATTAGCAGCACACGAAGGGGCCTGAGTTAATTTGACGCGTATGATTCGGAATCGGACTCTATCAGGGAAAATCTTTTGTGAGTTGTGTAATATATAGAAGCTATGCTTCGGCGGTGGAATTTATAAAAGCCGTGCGCCCAAACCTCTAACAAACAACTTCCCTGTTTTCATCAGAACTCTCTCTCTCTCTCTCTCTCTCTCTCTCTCTCAAGCTTCCCAGTTTTCATCAAAAATTTCTTAATCGAATCAAACCAATCTAGGGGTTGGATCAGAGGAATCAAGAAGATGCGCCTGTTACGGGAGGAGGAGGAGACTCAGCAAGTGGGTAAACATGGAGGGTCGAGCAAATTTTCAATTTTTTGCGAGTTTGATTATTAGCACAAGAAATGGTCATGACCCCTGTCTAGATTTTTATTTGGGGCGTTATAGTGTAAAATGGTTAGCTCAAAAGCAGCATGTCGTTGATTTTGCCAATTCTGTTTGTTGGTTCTTTTTCACAATGGCAGTGTTTCAAATTATGCATGCATCTTTTAGGCTGTGCCTCTCATCGTGCAAAGTCTTCGAACATGATCTTGATATATAGCCCTTTGCATGCCCAAAGGCCATCGAGCTGACTGCGACTAAGCTACTTGGCCCAGTACGGCCCAGTACTCGAGCTCAGGAACCCTCACGTGCGGGTCACCCTTCCCCCCATTCATGACAACGGCCTGATTGACTGCCAGGCTCCCCACAATAAGAGGATACGTTCCTTAATCCAAGCGGTCGATGATTTCACATTAATCTACCACAATACAAACAACATGGCATGTAGGCAATAAACGCCATGAATACACAGGCGTCACGGGAGGATATATAGCGTTGACAAAACACTCACCTACAAATAGCTCAACGAAGAGGTAGCTGAGGACACATCTCGGATATCAGACACTCAGGTGCTCCTCATAGTTAGCTCGTCAACGTCCTGAATGTCGGCCTTGTCTGACGCATCAGCTGCGTACCTCGGATTTCCTTTCACCAATACACATGGTGAGAAAACACCCTGAAACATCTAGCACCGTTTGTGGGAATCGATTTAATGTCCACGTCATCTTCCACACCAGACACGGCTCAGCCTACCAATGGGGGCCTTACGTGCCAACTATCATGTAGGATGCTAGCTATTCACCACCTGACATGGACCTTGGTCCGTCTGCTGGAGAAACGCCAGAGTCACAATCAGTTACTTTGGAGCCGTTTCACTTATTCCCTAAGGAAGTGAACGCAAACATACCAACATTGGTGGCGGTTATAGAATGGCTCACCGGTTCAACGTACCGGCCAATGGGAAGCTCGTCTACCTTCCCGAGACCCCTGACATTGCCCTATAATACGATCTACCATAGTCGCAGACCGAGAAGAGGCGTCCTAGAACCTGTAGCAGTGGTTTGGGATGCCCCCCTCGTCTTTGCAACGATTATGTAACCACATCTCTCCCCGAGATGAAGAGGGGGGCGGGGCAAGAGGACCGGAATTAACATGTCCACATCCACTTCAAAACATCCGCGACCCACCCAACCCCGAGCAAAAGAGCAACCACGTCTCCACCTGAGACGATGACCGACATCCGAGGAGCTTAAGGGAACGGAGTAAGAGCCCGTGCCGAAAGCCTCAGGCGGACCACAGAAGGAAGTCCCGAAGGGATGCCTCCCGATGACCGACCCCCCATGCCGACTTAGGCGGCTACAGAAGCGATTCTTCCAGCACTTCCAATGACCGACCGAGGTGACCCAAACACCAGAGAGACGACCGGTGTCATTTCTCTCCCTCGGTAAGCTCGAAGATGAACACAACCCACTAAAGAAGAGGATCACCTCCCCTCGACCGTTATCTAAGTTTAAGGTGACCAATCTGGAGAAGTACGATGTTACATGTGACCCCCAAGTACACGTCCAGAACAACAAAGGGGTCATGGAACTCTAAGGAGACGATGATGTGCTGCTCTACCGAGGCTTCCTTATCATTCTTCAGAATTCAACAAGTGAGTGGTATAAGGGCTCCCCAACCGATCCATTGGAAGCTTCAAAAGCCTCGCCCACACCTTCTGCCGATAATTCATTGTAGGGAAGATGAGGAAGAGAAGCTCAGACCTCATATTCAATCTGGTGCAGAGGCCGAATGAAACATTGAGGGGCTTCTTAAAGCGCTTCAAATCTAAGAGACTTGACATGGAAAGCCACATCGAGGAAGTCGCCATTGCTGTCGTTAAAAAGGGGGCACCGGTGAGAGGACATCATAAAATCATTGCATCATAAGCCGCGCAGAGACTTAGATCATCTTCTTACCATGGAAGAACGGTTTATGATGGTTGAAGCAGCACTGGATACTCGAGAGGAAGGTCCCTTCAAACTCCCTGGTGAGCCTAAGAAGGAAGCTAAGCCTAAGGAAGGCAACCTCCGAGAGCAAGGATATCGTAGGAAAAAACAAATGAACCCCCAGGACCAGCCAGGCAATAACGATGAGATCTTCACGAAGCTGAACAACCCCAAGGATGTTATAATGGTATATTCTTAAAGAGATGGCTACATAGACAAGCTGCCCCAAAAATGAAAGGTGGTCGACGAGACAAGACCAAATACTACAGGTACCATCAGGACCACATGCACGACACCAAGGACTGCTTGCATCTGAGGAAGGACATCGATCAGCTGATCAATATAGGATATCTAAAGAACTTCATCAACTCCTTGAAGGCGAACCAGTGAGAGGGCACCTCGAGGGCGGCGGAATGAGGAAAAGGGGTGGCCATTATACAACCCACTACCCAAATCATCGAATGAGCACAAGTCCTAAGACATGACAATCAACTTGGCTCGAGGGCCATGCTGCTTGTTTTCCGTCATGTAAGTAGCGCTTGCCCGTTCTTGTCATTTTAGTTTATTTTCTGTCTTCCCCAGCAAAAATTGTACTCCTTTTTTCGAACTAATAAAACCCCGACAAGTGTGCTCACATTCGATCGGCCCATTCCACAATTTTTGGTGCTATTTGAAATAAGCAGAAAACATGGCTTGATCGGCTAAGATTATCGTGTTGGGAGATGGGTATGTCCTCGAGGCAATTTATCTATATGTACGTGTACAAACATCTTGTTAAAAATAACAATAATCTGTTTGGTAAGAATTTATCAAATTTAATAATAATATAGTCGATATTAAAATTAGGTTAAGCCCTGAGACTTATTGCGAGGTTAAACAAGTATCGAAATGAGGATCTCGATTATGGAGAATTGTTTGACCGATAATAGCATAAGTCTAAAATCGTTCGTGGACGTAGATGTTTTGAGAAATCGATATCGATGCATCGGATAGACCATTGTGTCTTTGTCTTTACCATTTAGTGGTGACGATGATCTCATGGTCGCTCGACTTGGCAAAGTCGGAGACAAAACACATGTGCTCATTAGAGAATGAGTTTACTGAACGACCCAACGAGAGTTATTACATGGATAACATAATTTATCTGTCAGTGATAACTCTCAGTGATGATAGGTTAGTTGGTCCTTAGACTTGAGGTCATTGTACGAACCTGTATGTGAACGTGTCACTTAGATCTCTGATCTAGCTTCTATGCAAGGCCTGTCAAAAGGTGTTTGGTAAGGTGACACTTGAAGCATGCGAGGAGAGTAATGAGCAAGAAAGGATTCGTCTCTCCCGTTCATAGGGAGTTCGTGTCGCACGTGTTGGTTCGGTCTTTAGTGAAAAACTTTGGCCAAAGTATATTGGAAGAAGTCCAACATTATTTGACTAAAGACCGATGGAGACTAAACAAGTTCAAGCTATTAAGATTGACAGTTTGACCGTACCCTAGGCTTGACTAGGCGACATAGTTTTGACGAGTGGACTAAAACTGCGGTATTCATCAATGACACAGTCAGTGTGGTCCCGACAATACTCATGTCAATGAGTTAACCACATAATTATGATACCGAAATAGGGGCGACACCTGCTCCTCGTGGTCACTGTCATCTAGGGTTTCGAGCCCCACTTGTATTATGGTCAGGCTGTAGGGTTTCACACAGAGTAAGACATTCGTCAAGTAATATGTAGAATTAAGGGAGATGATGCATTGGATGCAAGGAAATTAATACGTTACCAAATGTTTGTGACAAAAGCTTTAGAATATTTAAGATGTGGGAAATTACATATGATGCAAGAGGTCATGAATATGTTGTAAAATTTTTACGAGTATATTTTACATAGAATGAACACATAAATGTGTATCTAGATGACAGGAACGTTTGGTCTAAACCAAGGTTGAAACGGCAACCAAAACAGACTCCAAACGTGAAATATAGAGCCAAAACAATGCTAATAGCCCAATTTGGGCATTGCAGGTCTGGCGCACGTGCCTGCCCGAGCGGTCTAGGGCCCGCCCCCTAATGCGGGCGGGTGCCCTGCCCAGGGGGCTGGGGGCCGCCTTGCGCAGGCGGGCGGGCGCCCAGCCCGCGGATGCCCAGGTTGGGCGCGTGGGGCCCCGTGCATAGGGTTTTGAACCCGGTTTTGGCAGCTGGAATTTTGCAGCGAAAATCTAATTTTTGGCCAACTTTTGGCACACGTTTGAGGGGTCAAACGAAGTCGAAATTGACCCATGTTTGTTTCTATGCGTTCACCATTCAGTTCTCTTCGATTTGATATATTGACATCACTTGTGAAACTCAACGGTGGGGGAGGAAAAATTCGCTAAAGATTCGCCTTTGTAAAAGGCAAACTTTAATTAATTTTCTCCTCCAAAATCTTTAGTCCTACATCGGTAAATAAGAAAGGGGAGGGGTCAGTCGCATATATAAATAGGGGACGACCCCCTTCCTTGAAACTTGTACCAAGCTCCAGATCTGAGTAGCTCCATTAAACGTGAGCAAGCTCGGATCTAGGCTTAAATTAATATTCCCTCTTCTCCCTAATTCTTCATTGCTCTTGATTGGGCTCTAGCAAAGCTATGAAAGAGTTCGGATCGGATCCGAAGTCTTGACGGAGGATCCACTCAAGGTGAAACTTTCTTTGGCGCGTGGTTGGCTCGGTGACAAAACTTTTGCTTGCCTCCGGACGCGGTTTGGCTCGGGATGCGATTCGGCTCGGGACGCAGTTCAGCTCGGGAGATGTGGCTCAGCCCCAACGTTGGGCATTGCTTTGGAGAAAAAGAAATGTTGCTGAAAACGACGCTTCGTATTCTGTGGAAACGAAGTGAAAGGTATGTAGTTTAATTTACATGCGTTTATAATTGCTATTAGATAGATCTATCTTTAGGGATTGGTCGAACCCAACCTCGTGATAGTAGAAATTTTGGCTAGGGTTGTTTCTTTAGTGTTAAACTTAAAATTGTTTTAAGTTGTTATTCCGCTGCTTTTATGATTTCGTCATCCGTCCGAATTAGGCTGGACATCGATTTAATAGCCTTAAGGACCTATAAAACCCCTACATATCACAGGAATATCAGATCAACCATAAGGCTGGGGGTCGCTGCCCCCAACAGGTTAACCAAGCTTGAATCGGCCATAAGGGTGCGTCCACTCCCCTAGTGAGTCGCCAAAAACTTGGTTCACCGTAAAGCTGGAGGCCGCTCTCCAAGCAGACAGACCAAGAACTTGGATTAGCCATAAGACTTTGAGCCACTCTCCTAGCGAGTCGACCAAAAAACTTGAATCTATTGTAAGGATGGGGGTCTACTCCCGCATCAGGCCGACCAAAAAACTCGGTTCACTATAAGGCTGTGGACCACTGCCTTAGCAGGCGGGCCAAAAACTTGGATCAGTCGTATGGCTGGGGGCTGCCCCCTAGTGGTCTGACCAATCTTAGATCGATCGTAAGGCTGGGGGTCACTACCCCAGCGGGCCGACCACAAAAATTTGATCCACCGTAAGGCTGGGGGCCACTCCCCTAGTGGGCTAACCAGTCCTGGATCGATCATAAGATAGGGGGCCACTCCCCCAGCGTGCCGACCGAAAAACTACGCAGTAGGCTGCCCAAGATTAAATTGGCCACAAGGCTAGGATTCACTTCCCAATTGGACCGACTAAAAACTCGATTTGCCATAAAGTTGGGGCCACTCCCCCAACAAGCGGGCCGAAAACTCGGATTGGACATATGGCTGGGGGCCACTCCCCTAGTGCGCCGATCAAACACCCAGTCTATCATAAGGCTAGGGGCCACTCCCACATCGGTCAGAATGAAAATTTGAATCAGTCGTAAGGTTAGGGAAGCTTCCCCAGCAGGCTGCCCAAGATTGAATATGCCATAAGGCTGGGGGCCACTCCTCCTGCAGGCGGGCCGAAAACTCTGATCAGCCATAAGGCTAGAGGCCACTCCTCTGACGGGTGGACCGAAAACTTGGATCTACCGTAAGGCTGGGGCCACTCTTCCAATGGGTGGACCGAAAACTTGAATCTACGTAAGAATGGGGGCCACTCTCCCAATGGGCAGACCAAAAAACATGGATTGACAGTAAGGCTGGGGGTCACTCCTCCAACAGAACGACCAAAAAGCTCGGTTCGAAGTAAGGCTTGGGTCACTCCTTTAGCAGGCTGGTCAAAAACTGGGATCAGCCGTAAGGCTGTGGGCCACTCCCCCAGCAGGTTGACCAGTCTTGGATCAACTGTAAGGCTGGGGGCCACTCCCTCAACGGGCTGACCATAAAACTTGGATCATTTGTAAGGCTGGGGGCCACTCCCTCAGTGGTTTGACTTGTCTTGGATCGACCGTAAGGTTGGGGACACTTCCATAGCGGGCCAACCAAAAAACTTGATTAGCCATAAGGCTGGGGCTGCTCCCCCAGAAGGCTGCCCAAGCTTAAATTGGCCATAAGGCTAAGGCCACTCCCCCCAGCGGGCCGACCAAAAATGCAGTTTGCCATCAAGCTGGGGGCCACTCCTCCAACAGGCAGACAAAAAACTTGGATCAGCTGCAAGGCTAGGGGACACTCTCCCAGCAGGTCGATCAAAAACCATGTTCACCGTAAGGCTGGGGCCACTCCCCCAACAGGAGTACCAAAAACTTGGATTAGCTGTAAGGTTAGGGGCAGCTCCCCAGCATGCTGTCAAAGCATGAATCAGCGTATAAAGTTGGGAGCCACTCCCCAAGCAGGCCGACTAAAAATTCAATTCGATGTATGGCTAGGGTCCACTTCCCTGGTAGGTGGGCTGAAAACATGGATCATCCGTAAGGCTTGGGGCCACTCCCCAGATCAGCCGTAAGTCTGTGGGCCATTCCCCCAGCGATCGGATCGAAACTTGGATCAAACGTAAGTATATGGGCCATACCCCCATGAGCCGACCAAAATACTTGGATCAAACATAACGCTGAAGGCTACTCCCCGAGCGGGCCGACCAAAAAACTCAGTTTTTCATGAGGCCATGGCCACTCTCTCAGCATGTGTGCTGAAAACTTGGATCAGCCGTAATGATGGGGGTTGCTCCCCTAGCAAGCCGATCAAAAACTCAGTTTGATCACTACTAGAAAACTGAGTAACACCATATCCTCTACGGACTGAAATGCGTGTCAACTGTAGAAACATTAGCCGCAGAATGTTCCGTGGTGAATTTTTCATGGCAGATAATTCTTTAGCCACGGAATTGTCGTGGCAGAAACGTAATTGTCATGGACGCATCGATAAACCCTAACGAAACCCAATTTTCCATCGAAATTTCCATGGTAAATATTGATAAACAACCATGGACAGTCTGTGGCAATTACATAATTGCCACGGAAACTCAATTGTCTATAAACGATACTTATTTGCCACGGAACCGTCCCTGGCAGATGAACTAATAATTCCGCAAAAAAGAGTGGGTGCTGCTTTATTTCTACGCGCACTAATAATTCCCCCCAAAAAAAGAGCGGGCACTACTTTAGGGTTCCCACCCGGCGAAATTGTGACTCTCATTGTGACGACTCTTCACATGCGATTATTGACGATCGGTGATCGGCACCCGGCGACTCATTTCGATCGATCAAATGGTATCTCTTTCCCCCTCTCTTATCTCCTTAATTTTTGGGTTTGCGGGCGATGGGTTGCTAGGTCTTGTGGTTGATAGAGAGAGAGAGAGAGAGAGGAGAGGAGAGGGCGACAGGACAGTGCAAGGGTTTCGGTGTGTTGCGGGTGTTCATCGTCTTCAATTATCCCTTTTTTGAGTTGTTTGGAAACAAAGTTTTTATAGGCGATAATGATTTGCCTAAATAAATTACATCTTTTTCTTCAATTATCCCTTTTTTGAGTTGTACAGTTTTATCTCTTCTTATTCTTCAGGATAAGCACAATTGTTATACTCGAATAATGGCATCAGTCTCACAGAATTTCATCATACACATGAATATTGCCCATATGATGGTATGATCAATGTTTAGCATGAAAATAACATACATCAACAATGTTATGCATACAGGCAAAATACAAACATGAAATATAAAATGACTCTTTTTTGTTTGAGGCAACTGTGTTCCTTTTTATGTGCAAGTTCTAACTCAAGTTTAAAACTTTATGTTTATGGTTTCTTATTCATATATCAAAACCCGTTATTATCACCATTGTTTGTTTCTATAGTCATTCATCCAGTATGATGACCAATTCGCAAAAACTAAGCATGAGTTAATCTATGCAAATGACACAATACTTTTCAATCTGTAAATATTTATGTAATTAGAACTTCTGGGTTACTTGTACCATTTGAAGGTGAAGTGTCACGCCCCATCCTCACAAATACCTTATATGGCATTCCATACCATGGAAAAAGGGGGATGGAGCCTGACAAGCCGCGGTATTATACCAAGCATAAATAGAAAATACACGACAAGTAGGCCACTGCGAATGATGGGATCATACATCACATACATATAAAAGAAAAGAAGCAACACATACTGCCATCACAAAAAAGTACATAACCATAGAACTACATAACCAAATAGTGCACTACACTCCAGCATCAAGTACAAAGAGAAACTGACTCAAGTATACATGTGTAATACTACAAGCTACCAGCACATACCACAGCTACAAAAGACGACTCGCTCACCACTCGACCCAACTCGCACTACAAAACACAACCCAAAAAGGAGTGGTGTCCCCAAGTCAAAAACTCACATCAGAGTAATCTCTCGAGGGAGATTCTGCTCTGGCTTCACTTGCTCAAGACCTGAAAAGTAAAATGAGCACGTCAAAACGTTCCCAATAGTGAACTAACTGGGGTAGGAAAAAGTCATTTGGGGGTTATGAGTGTAAGGCAGTAGGAGTACAAGCAACCAAGGTAAAGAGTCCAACACACAATTATACACCAACAACCCATATAAGGTTTATTAGTTAGCAGATGTTAGTGACTCTTTGGAAGCCTGGGTATCACCTAAAGATAAGGGCCTGGACCTCACCCCAAATTTGGGGCGAATATAGCATACGACGTAGTGGACACGGGCACTGTACGCCGGGCCTCTCAGCTCCCCCGTCCCTGGCAAGAGTGAGGCTTTTCCATAGTAACACAACATCTGTATGTCCCCTCCACTTCCGGTAAAGGCGAGTGGGAATAAGTATCACATATCACATATCTTTTTCCCCAACTTCTCAGTCCAGTCCCTTATGGTTCAGTAATACCCAAACTTCCCACATCCCCATACTAGGATGTTCACCTGCCTTAGAGCAGACCGAGACATCCCAGTTAACAAATCATGTGTCATAATCTTCAATAGTCATATGTAAAATGTAGTACATGGCACAATATTCTCATAGTTATTTCCCAAGTTTCTTCAATTTCAAATTCATTTGGGCATTTTAATAAACATATAGTAGTCGCCATGTAAATGAAGAGTGTCACACCATCAATTTTAGTAACAAATATCATAACTAACTTTATTAAAGGCATCAACAATATTCATGCATATCGGAATGGATAACTTAACATCGTTACAAGTTCCAACTTCACCCAAATCAGTCCAGATTGCTAAAATTTGCAAGAACAGCTACAAAATCAGCATGTTTCATCAATTTTGTTTGTGAATTTGACAAAATTATGTAAATGAAAGTTGAAGATGTAGTAGTCTTGGATTCACCCATAAAATTCATGCATAAATATGGACTGAGTGATTTATAGTGAATTAATTGGTAGAACCTGCACAGACTGTTTTCCTGACAGATTTGAGTGTCTATATTACAAGCTAATTTTGGGCATGTTACAGCCAGAAATTCGAAAATTATGCACTGAGATGATGTTTTCGAAAAACTTGTTAACTTTCCAACGAGACCCAAAACAGCAAATTCCATAGAGTGTTCAGGTAATAAACGTCATTTTTCTAAACTGTGTACATGTTGACAGAATTTCAGACATGATGTAAACATTGAATTTTTGCTCATACTTTTATTAACTCAAAATGTGTCAAATTTTATATGAATCTGGGGTAGGACTTCATGAGCTACATGAATATATTTTTTCAGAAGGTAATTCCATCCGCAGTGATCAAAACACATGAATAAACCCACAACAGGATTTCAGAATTTCAGAGAAGGGTAGTTTGCTAAGAGAACCAAGGAAAAATTGGCCCACAACCTCAGCAGTCCATCCCCGAATGTCCACTCGTTACCTTGGTTCCCTTAAACCCCCTAGGGCACTCACCCACCACAAGTGGAACGAGTCAACCCGAGGTTTTCTTTCAACTAGTCTTTAATCCTAGTGTTTTATGCATGCAAAATGAGTCAAAGGCATTTTTTTCCAATCGAGGTATCCACAACATAATCTCACAAGTTTCATAAGCTATAACATAAACTTCCTACTTGCTTAAACTTGCATTTCCACCATAGATTAGCTTCTTCAACGTGAACCTCGAAAGCAACTTAAACTTGCAAGCTAATCCATAACATAATCATAATTATAAACTTGCATGTTTCAAAACATAAGTAACTTATAAACTTGCATGTTTCACAACATAAGTAACTAAGCATCCAACACAAAACTTGCAATATAAAGCAACATTTTTCCAACTTGCAACCATTTTATCCAATTCATGCAAGGAATTAGCAACATGAACCAATTTTAACTACACCAACCCATATATAACAAGAAGCTTAATTAGCAAGGATTTCTTTACCTCTACATGGTAGAAAACTAGGGATTACGAGTTAAATTAAAAACTTAGATGCTTAAACCTTTAGAAGATAACATAAAGGGGTGTACCCATAAGGAAGGTTTAGTGACTAGGCTTAATATGTTTTGGTGGGTTTTTCCACTAGGGTCCTAATGATAGGATCTTTAGTAGTGAAGAATTCCCTCAACCCAATTTAAGAAATATTTCATTTGGAATCAAAAATGAGGGGTTTAACAATATGGCTCGAATTTGGGGAGGAAGAAGCATGGTAACCCTTGTAAGATTTCCTAGTAAGCCTATTTATGTGAAGTTCTTGGGGTAAGAGAAACTATGGTGTTGAATTTTTAAACTAGAAATTAATATCCTCTTAAAAACAGTATTTTTAATGAAAATGAGAAGTATTGTGAAGACATGTTAATCAAATTAGATTTTTGTGGGAATGAGTGAATGAATTTGACAAGTTGAAACTTGAGTGCAACTATTAGTGGGTTTAATGTAGGATTCCCTGTGAGGGCTTATTTAGGCTAGATTTTCCATAAGAATGTAACTTTTAGTAAAATGAATTCATTTTCTCTCTTTGTTTTTTTCTAACAAAGATGGCATTTGTATTCAACCTAACATCTAGCCCATCCCTAAAGTGGTCATCTTTTAGCAAAATGAGAGCTTATTACTAAAGTTGGCAGTTTTAAATACATACAACCCAAAATGACATTATTCATTCATAACTACCATCTTTTTCAATACCAACAAATAGGAAAACATGAACTTTACTAGAATTTCATGAAAAGAAGCATGATCTTAAGCTTAATTCCATCATTATCCCAAGGATACAACCGAGCATGCATTCATACGCCCTAATCCTACAACACTCATCCCAATCTTCAAAACTTAGCATACATGCATATTTTTTCTTTTAGCCAACTACAATTAGAGAGAGTTGAAGAAATCCCTACCCTTTAAGAGCCCCAAGAATGATTTATGGCTTGATTAGGAGTCCTCCCCTAGCTTAGGCCTCCTCCTTCTCTTCTCTCCTTCCTCTTCTTCTTCTTCTTCTCTCCTTTTCTCTCTTCCTTCTTTTTTTTTTCTTTTTTTGTTCCTGGAACTTTCGGCTTTTTCTTTTTTTGTTCCTGGAAATTTCGGCCACACCAACCAGGAGAGAGAGAGAGAGAGAGAGAGAGAGAGAGAGAGAGAGAGAGAGAGAGAGAGAGACTAAATAAAAGAAAAAAGAAAAATGAGGGGGGAGTGCGTAGAAAGTTGGAGGGGCTTTCTTTCTTTTTTTGTCCTTTTTTCTTTCTCTTTTTAAATAATGGAGAGTTATCTCCTAAATTCTCCCTTTATTTACAAGTTTGCCATTGCAATTATCTTTTTAGTAGAAGCCCTTTATTTTGATGTTTTTCTTAATTACAAGTTTGCCACGTCACTAGCCTATTACATTATGACTCCATGCTAGTGATCTAGTATGCACATATACATAGAGACTAAGACCAATTTAAGGGCTACTTAGTATTTACACACTAGGGTTGTTACACTACGATGATCGGTCACGTGCTAGGTTCACGGAAAACGAAACTAAAAATAAAAAGATCAAACGTCGAAGCCTAAAGTTACGACACCCCATCAAACAAAGCTGTTTTGTGAAAGAATGAGCCGTGAAATGACGTTCACAAAAAATTCCATAAAAAGTACTCTTTCAGAGGGTCAAAATGACATATAACTTGGCACGTTCTGGATACAATACAAGGTCACAAAAATACGCGTACGAACAAGAAAGTACGCGCACGAAAAACACGCAATCGGGATACAAGACAAGGAGGGGCCGATGATGTGTCCATATTTTCCATTATTTTCATGTCATCATTGCATTGCATTCCATGCCATTTTCGCATCCAAATCCGATATTTTACTACGATATTGCATTTCTGACGTGATACTCAAGTTTCGTAGTGTTTTATGAGTTTTCAGGGATTTTGGAGCGATTTGGGACCCCACTTGGGAATGGACACATCCGACGCATTCGTGAGCTTATTAGGGAGGCTCTGGAGGAGTTCACCATACTTTTGGAGCCATTGGAGGAGAAGAGAGAGAGCAGGAGGAGAGGAGGAGCTGCTTCAGGAGCAACAGCCGAAGTTTCCCAGATGACTCGACCGAGCAGAGGAGCTGCTCGGTCGAGCAGACACAAAGGAGGAAAAGTGAGCGGATACGGTGATGACTCGGACCGAGCAGTCCACCTGCTCGGTCGAGTAGCGTCAATTTTCAAGGCTGAAGCAATTCCAGCGCACGGCCCGAGTAGCTCTTCAGTGACCGAGTCAGTCTCTGCTCGGACCGAGCTGAGCTAACTCGACCCGTGCAGGCAGAGCGAGGATTTTAGAGAGTTTTGATTCCCTGTCAAGCTCGGTCAAGCAATTCAGCTGCTCGGTTCGAGCAGCGGACTGCTCGACCGAGCAGCCTACTCGGTCAGCGATGCTGAGGCTATTTTTGGAAACGTTTTCTAAAGCCGTGACTTGCGCGATCTGGAGGACTGAAGGCTGGGAGCTCATGACAGCGATTAGGGAGCGACCCATTTGAGAATTTTTGAATAGTTTCGATAGGAGAGCGGAGGCGATTTGGAGAGTTAGTTTTTAGATTAATTTTTGTCAGAGATTATTGGATCGAAACTCTTGGATACTCGATTTGGTTTTCTATTGTGATTGCGTATTGGAATCTGGATTTTTGTTGGATCTATTTTCTCGTCTATTTTCTGCATCTCTCGCTGTAAGTTTCCGATATCTATTCTACCAATTGCTATGACGTTCTCCTCTATAAAAATGAAGTTTTTATTCGTGAATTTTGCCATGTGTGTGTAGATATTTCTAAAGTTGACGGGTTAGCCCTAAGATCCTAGGGGAAAGACGTAGATCTGGATCTTTATGTTGAATTAGGGATTTATGGAAGTATTTCGATCGATCTTACCGAATCCCTAGATAACCCGTACTGAGATCATGCCCACGGTCTGTGGAATTGATGTGCTTAAGGGGTACCTTTGGGATTCGAATAGGAAAATCGGTGGATTCAATCAAGGCTCATGACCATGCCCGACTCGCGCCTTGAGGGGATCCCTCAATGAACTATACTGCTACGTTGACGGCTATCGCCATTGCGTCAACAAGAGCTACCGAAATACCTCATAATTCTAACCCATGAGAGTGGTACGGATTGGGAGATTAACCCCATATTCCTAATGCAACGTAAGGATCCTATTCCAACGCCGATCCCCGACGATCTTAGCGGTGCTCCCTGATGCCCTAGTCCTTTTTTAGTAAAGTAACAACAACACCCCCACCAACCACTTCAACCCGATAGCTATCTCACTTCAAGATTTAGAAGTCAACTGAGAATCTATATACACTATCACCATCCCTATGGGATTCGATATCATTTATACTACAACTTGACACCGTCCGCTTGCGGATTGAGCCCGGAAATGAAGCCTAGGGGCCATACCCACTGTCGAAATACCACATGTTTTCTGAGAAAGCAACCATAGAGGTGTATGCAACCAAACTGAGAATTTCATATTTCCTAACCCACTTTTTCATGAGCCTTTCCCCGGATGTCCAGTGTCTCTTCCTTCACGCTGGTGTCGTATACGACTAAAACAATTCCTGTCCGTGTGACCTTTAAGCTGACAGTAATTTCACATGGAATGCCAGAATGTAGCACTCCTCTTCTGTTCCTCCTTCTGACCACCTTGCTTGAAGTGCTTCTTCTTCTTCTGACCTTCGGTAATGCGAACCTGTCTTTCCTTGGATGTGTGAAGGTAGCCTCCTCTATTGTACCCTACGCCTGTACGATCTCCAGATACTTTCCACATGATCAGTTTGTCATCGAGCTTTGCCTTTCCAGAGTTCAACTTGTTGAGGATGCTTTCTACATTCTCAGCTCTAAGAAGAGTTCTGCTGAGTTGACTTTCGAGATTTCTGAAATTGAGCTCAATCTTTAATAGTTGAGCACTAACCTCATCCTTTTCTCCTTTCAGTCTGACATTTTCTTTCTTCAAAGATTTATTGATCTCACAAATCTTCATCCAATTTGTGAACATGGTTTGATAAGCAGACCGAATATCAACTTCATCAACTTCCTCATCATCACCCACATCTGAACTAGATTCACTGTCAGATGTTGTACTATATGTTATAACAATCTTCTTGACATTTCCAAGTTTATTCTCCAATGTTGTACAAGTTGTTGCAACACTTGGTCCAACATTACTAGAGATGTCACAATTAGGTTGATCATTCAGAATGGCAATAAACGCAACGTAATTGCTGATGCTATCCTCATCTCTAGCACTTCCTTCGGACTCCTCATCACTCCAGGAACTGGCTAGAGATTTTCCTTTTTGTTTCTTGAGAGTATTTGCACTTTCGGCTTGTATATGACCAAAGCCCTCACACTTTCAGCACTGTATTCCCTTGCCTTTACTCTTAGGTTCATACTTCTGTATAGGGTGGCTGACACCCTTTCCTGTAGTGTGAGAACTAGAACACACTTCCTTGTTGACATTTCTGACATTCTGGCCCGTATTGCTGATCTTCCTCATCATCTTGCTAAAGTTTTTAGTTAACAAGGCGATGTCATCTTCAAGCTCAGTGTCATTTCATGTTTGTGATACTTCAGTAGCCTCCACCTTTAGAGCCACTCCTTTTTCCCTTTTATTTTGCTTCAAATTCATTTCATAGGTCTGAAGAGACCCCATCAGTTCTTCCAATCTCATATTGGAAGTGTTCCTCACCTCTTCAATAGTAGCAATCTTTGCCAAAAATTTGTCAGGTAAAGATCTCAGAGTTTTCTCTACTAACTTCTTTTGGGAGTACTTCTTCCCCAATTAAAAAGCCTGATTTGCTATATCACGTAATCTTCTATTGAATTCAGTCACAGATTCATCATCATTCATTCTAAGATTTTCAAATTGAGAGGCGAAAATTCAAAGTTTAGAAGCTCTTACAGTACTTGTCCCTTCATGAATATTTTGAAGGATGTCCCACGCTTCCTTAGCATACTCACATGTAGAGATTAATTTGAACTGCTCCTCATCTACCGCAGTAAAGATAGCATTCACAGCCTTCCAATTTCCCAGTGCTGCACGTTCTTCTTCGGGACTCCAGTCTTTAGCCGGTTTGATGTATTCGTTTCCTTCTTTGTCGTCTTCAATTGGAGGAGTCAATCCTTCTATGGTTGCCACCCAAGCCTTCTCATCAAGACTTTATAAACGCGCGCATCCGAGACTTCCAGTACATGTAGTAAGTACCAGTGAGCAGCGGAGGCCGAGTCACAGAAGCTCCTTCCTTCGTATTCATGATTGTCGTACCAAACAGCAGAATCACACCCCCTTTGACAAACAACGTAACACGGATGACCTGCTCTGATACCAATTGAAGTTTAGTACGCAAGCTTAAACAATTAAACACACAGGAACCATAGAGAACACACGATGGCACAAAGACATTGGTAACGCAGTTCGGTGCGCACAGCTACATCTGCGGGGCCTCGCCCAGAAAATCAAATTACTCCACTAAATATTGATAAATACAGTCACCAATACTACGTGATATTAGGGAGAACAAACTCCCCCTCAATACAAACCGCTAGGGGTGATCTCAATCAACCCTATGGAGTAATTTGTGCAAGCTCCCCTTGCGAGCAAGATCCCCTTGCAAAACTGACAAAGATCAACTCCATTGATCCCCTACCTCGGTAGTAGTCAGCCTCCTCCCGGAGCTCCTTATAGCTTTCGCAAAAGCTCTATCTCCAAGTCGTAACCCTAGCCACCAAATTCCGATCCCCTTAAGTCCAACCCCCCGTTAAGATATTGAGCTGTTAAAGAGGGTACATCCAATGAAATCTCCAAAGATTGGCCATCCACAACAAGCGAAGTCAGGCTAGGAAATGTGGTTGTTTTTCGCCACAACTGCCACACACAGCAATAACCGAATATTGAGCGAAACCCAACAACCTTCACCAACCGCCTCTAACAGAATATGAAGCTCAATCCAACCAGACACTGCACCGGTTCTTTAGTTGATGAAACACCCAACGACTTTGACAGCTATAAACAACAGACAAGACGTCGACTTATCTTTAATAACTGCAATACGATCAGCTTCATGAAACTACTTCAAAACCCGATCTCAAATGTTGAACATTATGTTCAACATAATATTTGACATAATATCCAACATTACCAAAAGTTCCATTATGCCACTAATGACAAAATAAATGACCTAACACTTGCGAACTGAGTAACTTAAACTTTAGAACCTGTTCTAAATTGGAATACTTCAAACCTCAATACTTCAAACGTAACAATATTTTGCTTTAAAAACAAGAAATATCGAGATTGAGACCTAAAGATCAGCATGGCAATTGAGGGAGAAACTCTCCCTACCCCACCCAAAATTCAAAAACCACAAAGGAGAAGCAACAATAATATACAGATAAACAAATTCCTCTCAGGAAACAAATAAATTGATAAATATAGTAGTATTAGCTGCATTGATAATAGTAATAACCTGTTTGTTTTGTTTTTGTTTCTGCGAAGTATCTTTCACTCCTTTACCAAAAATGATCCCTCGTGCTGTTTTCTATACAAGTTGTCTTCCAGTTGTAAGCTGATGGGTGAGAGAGCAATGGGTGCAAATCTTGATCAAGGTTATGGAGTGAATAGCATTCAAGTTTATGGCTGCATTCTGTCTGATATTCTAGCTTATGACTGTGTTGTGAATCGGTAGCTGCCAAACTCAAAACAGCTGAAAATATCTTATTGTTGGATGCAACAAGGACCCTAACCTGTACACTAGCCATCTCAGACACTAGTCCTAAAACATAACTGTCGGTCACATTTTCAATGGTGAAACTGGCAGATAGGCTGTCCGAATAATTGAGTTCAAGCTACAAATCACTATGAAGCAATAACACATTGATGCAAGTTTTTCATCTACCAGAAAACAGTAATACATATGCCAATTTTTCTTGTTCCACTTTATCATCCAACAGGAATGTAAACAACAACACTAAGAATGTTGTCACACTAGATCTCCACATTGGTATGATATTGTCCACTTGGGCCCACTGGCCCAAATGGTTTTTCTCTTGGGTCTCCCCAAAAGGCCTCATACCAATGGAGATACCAATCCATATTTAAACCCCAAGACCCCCTATGCTTAACCGATGTGGGACTATTTGTTCGCACCCCAACACAGAAAACCTTTGTCCCCAATTACCCAGCTGCATGAACCCGCCTTTTTAATTCAGACCTATTATGAGTAATCGGTTACGTCAAACAAGCAGCTACCATTTCATTTCTTACCGTCTTAATTGCATTTTCCGTTGGGCCACTACTAGTCCTAGTAACTCCATCAACTATGATATACCTATTCTCCCACACTATGAACCAATCAGTATGTGATACACATGTCAAACTGACAGGACTTGAAAGAAAGTTCAATTTTTTATTAATAAAAACATAAAATAAAGGATGGTTTGGCCACGTTAAAGAGGTGGACCACTCTCCCAACTCGCCGATTTTAGAGGACAACGACACTCTCCCAAAAATAGAGGGAATTCACAACCCCTCTCAAAAAATTGTCAAAATATGCATCAGAATTCATTTCCCCTACTGCATATAAATACTATTCAGAAAAACACAAAATTATAGAAAACCCTCCAAACGGCTAAAAATTACGAAAAGACCCCTTAAAATCTAAAAATTACAAAAATGCCACTAATAGACCAAAATTACAGATCTATCATTACTCCGTCCTCGAAAATTTACATTGTCATTAAGGTGATGCATGAAGTCTATGGCGGCCTTACTGCACATCTCCCCCTGGCTCTTCTCCCTCCACCCCATCATCTCCATCATCCTTGTCTAGTAACATTACTTGAAGCTTACACCACATCAGTATTGTGTGATAAACCTCTCATTACATCAGAAACATAACCCTTTCAGTCACTTTTTCCACCTCTTTGCATCAGTCATCTTCCTAAACTGTCATCCTGGTTGTGGCTCATTGTGCTTCTTTTTGCTCGCTTGATCTACCCCTGCTGGTGCCTGCTGTACTCATATCATCGAGTGGCTACGAAAAGAGGAGCCGCCCCCACAGTCTCGCTAGACCGACTCTCTTTCATAAGACGATCATCTACCAACTGCGCTAGGTCCATCGTACGTATCGGTCTCCGAGGCGGATGGAGGCGAAGCTCTACACGTATGTTGGGCTTGAGCCCCTTTATGAAGCACTCTCTTAAATTCTCCTCAGGTATGTCTTTGGCTTACCCTGAAAGTGCCTCAAAATTCATCATATACTCCCCCAACAGAGCCATCCTACTTTAATGCCAGTAGCTGCTCCCGTAGGTTCTTCCACTGGGTATCTCAAAACATGTCCATTATATGGTCTTTGAGCGCATCCCATGATCAGATGGGCTCCCTCTGTTCCCTTCATAGAAACTAAGAAATCGCATTTCCCTCGAAGCACGCAACAACCGCCTCTAATTTCTGCTCCTCTATCATGTGCATCACCGAGAAGAATCTCTCCACTCTGTAAATCCAGCCATGTGGATCACCCCCTTGAATATAGGCATATACAGCGTTCTCACTCGACTGTCCACCTCAAATTGTCCCTGGTCCTCTTGTCCTCCAGCATGTCTACAATAAGGAGGACGGTAATGGTCATGTTGTGCCTCCTGGTGATGCTCATAACCCCTCAATGGCCGTCGTTTATGTCTCTATGGCAGCTCCAGACATCCTCATCTCAAGCGTCGTCGCCAACATCATCTTCGAAACCCTCCTCAAAACACTGGTCATCATCATAATCCTTTCGAAACTCCTTATAAGCTGAAAGTATTCAACGTCGTTACCTATCTACGGAATAACAAGGTCTATGGGGTCCCACAAAGTCATCTTCATTGTCGTCCATCCACAGGGAAGGCTGCCAGTTGTCGCCGGTGTCTCTGTAGGTCACCGGAGAGGCCACGGGGCCCTCGACAGTCTCTCTATAAGTCAGTAGTGCCCTATCATCCCTGCATGTTCACTGCAAGGGTTGTGTACCCCTACAAAGGCTCTGTATGCGCTGGCTGCCCTTGCAGAGGGTCTGCAAGGGTGCTGGCTACCCCTGCAGGGGTCTGCAGTGATCAGCCAACCCTGCAGAAATTCTGCAAGAGTCACGTCGATCTTCCAAGGACAGCTGTGAGGGTTTCCTCACCTCGGGGGCACATTCTCATCTTCCGCATAGTACTCGTCGGCGTTTGAGAGCAACCCCTCTTCATATTCCATCATCTTTCCCTTTCCCTTCTCTAAAGTCGCCATTTCACACTAGATTAGAGTTTTCGACCACGTCGGATTGCCGTGTCGCCTAGAGATTGGAAAGTTGTCGCGTTATTTGTGTCAAGGTTTGCATCACTTCCTCGAACTTTTTATCTGTCTTTGCCCTATTTTCCTCAATTGTTTCCTTCAATTCTTTGACCTCGCCGTCGATCTTTTCATCCAAAGCTTTGAACTTGTCCTTCAATCTTGTCGTTGCCATGGTTCGGGAAGTTTTTGATACCAAATTGATAAGACTTGAAATAAAGTTAAAATTTTTATTAATAAAAACTGAAACTAAAAGATAGTTTGGCCACGTTAAAGAGGTGGACCGCTATCTCAAGTCTCTGATTATAGAGGACAACCGCACTCTCCTGAAAATAAAGGAAATTCTCAACCTCTCAAAAAGTTCTTTCAAAATATGCATGAGAATTCCCTTTCCCTACCGCCTATAAATATTATTCAGTAAAATACAAAATTGTAGAAAACCCCAAAAAGACTAAAAAAATTACAAAAGACCCCTAAAATCCGAAAGTTACAAAAATGCCCATATTGGGCCAAACTTGCATATCTATCACAAACCCATCTTAAATAATCTTTCTCACCTTATCCTCAAATGAAGCTCCATATTAACTTTTCATAACTGTATTAGCTGCTTTCTATGTACACCACACACACTCTCTCTCATTAAAAACAATATGCGCTTAGTTATATACAAAGTCGCTTGACAATGTTGCCATAAAATGCAATATGCAAAATGTTCCTAAGAAGCGGTTGGCTAGATGTATATTCGCAAAAGGAACAAAACATTAGCATGCAATAACCTATTAATCATGGAAGCACATCAGAAAAGGCTAACTAAAATAAGCACCATCGGTTATGCAAAGTAGGCAAAATTGGGAAGTTTTCATATTATGCATGTATGTAGTCACATTGTGATGAGCACGGAGCATTATCTGTTCTAATTTCATATGGCAGTTTTAAATCAACATGCTGAGTAGGAAGGTCCAGTTTTCTTAGTTTATATCGATAGATTGTTGCCTTTTACTCAAACCAAAAGCCATCATAAGTATACTATTTGTGTGCTTGGGATATGCGAGTAGACTAAGAGTGTGCATGACATGAAAGGAATGAACCAAGCAAACAAGGAGAACATTGCTAATAGTGCGCAAAGTTGGCAATGGAATAGAGAATGGTCCTCTTTGCACGCATTCATTTTTTGGCGCATATGTTTTAGATGCATGTCCAATGAAGACTCGTATACGAACTATCCAGTGATATTGGGATTTTACAAATTTAACTTGTCAAACGAAACAATCTTGTAAGTAGTTATGGCTTGATATGGCCAAAGATCCCGGTACCCAACCCGATACTCAGTTGAGGAATTTTCTCAACCAAAAGACCGAGTCGCACGTGTCCGTTGAGAGAATCAAGGGTCGGTTGAGGAAATCACAGGGGCGATTGCAGGGGGAGGATGTGGCAGTGGCCCTATAAATAGAAAAAAGGTTTTCTCTTCTAATGTATCAAACCTTTTTAGCCATAATCTGGAATCCCAATCAAAATCAACATTTCTTCTCTCTCTCTCTCTCGTTCTCTCATTGGTATCAGAACCGCTTCCTCATCCAAATCGTTCATCACTGATCTCCGTGCACCATCAGCCACTAATTTCTCTCTCTGCGAAACAAATAAAAGCGGCTCACATCCCGCACTGCTGCCCCTCTTTCCGAGATGCAAATACAGAGCAGACACTATATGGACGACTCATCTTCTAGGAGTCGAGTCCCGCGACTTCAAGAGCACAGAGCAGCCATCGAACACTTCCCGAGGCGCATCCGCGTGTCTCATCTTCTCTGAGACAACCGAACGCTGAGGTATCCAAGGCAACCACACTTAGCCAAACCCAACACCCTTTCCCTTGAGGATTCAGCTGCCACATTTGATTTTCGGCGCCCCCACCCCACCATTGTTTTTTCTTTGACTGAGCCTTTCTTCTTTGAATTTTTTTGTCGATCAAATATCAGCCTCCTTTCTTATTTTTGGCAAATCAAAATCAAGAAATCTGAGCCTTTTGACCTTCATCTTTGATTTATTTTTCTCACACATCAAATTCCCAAAGAACAGTCCCGAGGCAGAACAACACCGAATTTACACATGCACCATTTTTCCAGACAATCACATGTCAAGTGTTGGTAGCAACGATCTATGAACTTTGTGTTTGATGATAACAAACATGTGTGAATGTTTTTAACTTGTATGTTAAGTGTTTCAGGAAAGGGAAAGCTTGGAGAGACTCATTGTGAGACATGACCAATATGATGGGAAGAAGGAGATACTCTACCTGATTTGATCCATATCTACTAGAGCCCATTCTTAATCTCAACCAAACCAAGTCCAAACTTTCAACTCCTTTGCAAATCCCCCAATCACTAGGATTCCCTATAGTCTAATTAATCCTAGCCACTAATCTTCTCTTGCCGCACAAAAACCCTATACCCTACCATATATAAGGAAGAAATCAAGAGGGGTCTCAAGGGTTTTTAGCCGAAATATTAAAAAAGGACCAAAACAATATTTCTCCAAGTTACGGCCAAACAAAATCTCTCCAATTCTCCAAGCTATTCTCCATTGCAGTCACATATCTTTTGTGCCAAAATTCCCAAGCAAAAAAGGATCCTAGGGCAGAGCCGCAATTTTAGTTCCCAAGAACCGCATGCATTAAAATCAATACCCCTCAGTTTCGTTTCTTTTAGGTGATTTGAAAACCCCATAGGAGCTCTTCGTTGAAAATCCCAAGAGCATATGCCTTAATTGTTTTCGCTCTTCCCCTTTGAAAATCCCTCAGGAGATCACATGCGCACCCAGGCAACAAAAAAGGAAGATGAGATTAAGAGATTATTAAGGGGATTACTGTGGCTTGTTTTTGGAGAAGGCTGCATTGTTTTTTAAGAGAGCACTTTTTTTAAGACGGCTGCAACTTTTGGTTTTAATTCCCAAGAGTCAGTATTTCTTTTCTCCCACACAAAAAATCCTCAGCTTTTGTTTTTAACAACAATTTTCTTTGGGGTGCCGCAAGTTTCAATTATTGGAGGAGGCCGTGACCTGCTTGCCTCAAGGATTGGAGAAGGCCGTGACCTGCTTGGCTCAGAGATTTGTGCAAAGCTGTGACTTGCTTCAGACATTACTCCAAGCCGCAATATGCTGATTGAGGGGACGATGAACTACTTCATGTCAGACTGCTTCTGACCACACGTTGAATGACAGAGACATCGACACCGTCACAAACTGAGCGATTCTAAACTCATTCTTTATTATATTTTGTGATATTGGTGTTGTAATCTTTGTAGAACAATTTATTATCTTTTTTGGGACTTGACTAGTTGGGACAAGCCAAGAGAGAGCTTTACAAGGAATGTTATTGTTAGGGTACTTTGGTGAGTGTTAACTTTAATAATCTAGTATTGCTTTTGGGGGCTGGTCCGAAAAGCAGAAGTTCATTGGCGTCATTGAATGTAATGCTGCAACAACAGACGCTGAAGGCTGGTGGATCGACTCGAGTGCAACCCGACATATAACAAAGACGAAGAAAGAAATTATCGACTGCCAGAAACTGACGAAAGAAGACCAACAGATATACACGGGGAACAATACCTATCTGGATGTAGAAGGAATTGGTTCATACAGATTGGATCTTGGGGACATCATCATGATCCTCAAAGATATATTTTATGCACCTGGCATAAGACGTAATCGGGTCTCTGTTCCGGCTTTGCTGAAGAAGGGTCTTAAAGTAAGATTTTACAACAATAGGGGTTCTATTAGGAAAGACAAGGAGGTGTTTGCTATGGGCAAGTTTGAGCCCGGTCATGATTTATTTTGTCTTTTTGTTGTAAAATCTGATATTGGAAATAAAGATTGTGATTTGAATTATTTCTCGTGTCTTTTGTCTGATTACGATCTTTGGCATATGAGATTAGGTCATCTTGGTAACAATAAGATGGACTAGTTAATCAAAATGGAGTTATTACCAAAATTAAAAGGTGTAAGAACATTACCCTGTGAACATTGTTTAACTGGGAAGATGACCAGGAAATCATTCTCGGAAGGTCAAATGGCTAATGAATTGTTGAAATTAGTTCATTCTGACATTTGTGGACCTTTGAGCATAAAGACACGCGAGAATAAGGAATATTTCATAACCTTTATAGATGATCATTCCAAGTATACTTTTGTGTATCTTTTAAACAAAAAGTCGGAAGCCGTTGAAAGTTTTAAAAGATACAAGACAGAAGTAGAAAGAAAACTTGGAAGGAACATAAAGGTGTTAAGAACTGATAGAGGTGGGGAGTTCAACTCAAAGGATTTTGAGGAATACTGTATCCAATACGGTATAAATAAGCATACAACTATGCCTTATACGGCAAAACAGAATGGTGTGGCTAAAAGAAAGAATAGAATATTAATGAATGCAGTGAGATGTATGTTATCGCATTCTGATCTCTCCAATGATTTTTAGAGAGTAGTCATATTGACTGCAAATTATGTTCTGAATAAAATTCCTACAAAATCAGTCGAGATAACACCATATGAGATATGGAATGGATGCAAACCCAATTTAAGTCATTTGAGAAAATGTGGTTGCGTGGCACATGTTCTCATTCCATATAAGTTTAGCGATAAGCTGGATCTCAAAACTGTAAGATGTAAATTCATAGGATATTCTAAATAATCGAAATGATACATGTTCTTCCATGAAAATAAAGAAGTAATTGAAAGTAGAGATGCTACTTTTCCAGAAAATTTAAAAGAAAAGGAACAAGTCCAAGAAAATGTGCCACCCTTGCTGGACTTAGATGTTGTTCTGAATGATGACTTGGATATAGTAGATGATGTACATCATCCAATTATGGAAGATGAACCTGTAAATGAGAATATACATATGGAAAATCAACCAGCTCAACCTATCCAGCCTGTAATCCTTAGTGGCAATAAAAGACCTAGAACAACACCTGCATGGATGGATGATTACTATCTATATTCATGTAAACCATCTTATTTCTCAATGGATAATGACATAGATGAGCAAGCTGATCCCTTAAAGTATACAGATGCAATGAAATCATCCGAGTCATATCAATGGCTTGAGGCCATGAAAGGGGAACTTGACTCAATTGAGAGAAACAATGTATGAGAGCTATGTGACTTACCAGAAGAGAGGAACTCCATAGGATGCAAATGTGTGTTAAAGAAGAAATATCGGGTTGATGTGACTATTGATACATTAAAGGCCCGGTTAGTTGCAAATGGATTTACTCAAAAAGCAGGGATTGATTATCAGATCTAAGTTATACAAGATACTATCAGTGTCTTATTGTTTATTTTAAAATTGGATGCATTGTTCTCAGTTTGATTATAAAGTTTGTACCCCAGTTGCTCATCATTAGAGTATATTTTACCTCAACAATCGCACATGGCCCTACAGTATGATAATATTTTCAATCTCATATAAATATGATCTGAAGATTGAGAAAGAAGCAGACCAATCGAGGAAGTGTGAGAGCAAGTGTGAGCATACTGGACTTACTAGGGTTCAGGCGACCTGCTCAGTGAGGACACTGGACCCCGCTTAGACCCGACCCACTCGGGGAACGGACCCAACCTGCACAATTAGAAAAGAAAGCCACTCGTACTTCTTTCTCCCCAAAACCTAGTTTAGAATGCTAAAGTATTTTGAGTTGGATAGGTAGAGTGCCCTCGGGGTCCCTAGATCAAAAATGAACGGTTGATATCAAAGGGCATGACTGAACCATAAATTATCATATAAACATATTTTTAATCTCTTACATAAGAGCATACAAGAAAGCAATACAATTTCACATGAACATTCTATTCTCTTGCAAGATCTGCTTTGATCCTTGGTGATCATCTTGATTCTACAATCCCCATGAATACAATTCCTATGGTTCTAACGCATGACACATGAATGATCACAATGAGAAAAGTCAAAGTAAGAGATCATAATCCAAGGTTGCTTGCAAATCAACAACAATCAACAGAGGTACACATAACTTTATGCTTTCTATTGTGCTTCTTGTTTGTGTTCTAAAACCATTTTTGTATACATAAATCTGGTTTTCAATGTGTATCATAGAAATTTACCATACAGAATTCCAATAAAGATAAACCCTAGTATCATCAGAAGGGGAGACTCGTACTGTTCCTTTAGCATTGATATATTCATAAGAAGAAAGATTTCCTAAATAATTCGTATCTCAACACATGAAATTATCTATTGGTTGCCATTGATGGATTAATGTATCATAGAATGAGCAAATCCATTTGAACGATTAAGGTAAAACAGGCAGAATCCAGTTCTAAATAATCTAAATCAACCAAAAACAATGATCATCTTATATCGATGTTAGAAAACAAACTTTGCATGCTGCATATGCTATAGTACTCTGATATACACTTGTATAGGCTTAGGTGGATAATGTCAACCTCCAGTCTAACCCAACAAAGATCAACCCTAACTTGATTTGGAACATCTACCCCAAAACAATTAGCCAAAACATAGAATAAACCAAATTTTGATCTGAAAGTCTTAACAAGAATGTTATAGACCATCTCACCTCGGTGTACCTGTACTACTACTCAACATTCTTAACTAGTACGAGTCACGACGCCCATCACCGAAGTCAATTTCCCGATCTCCGATGTCAAATTCCTCAACCTAACTAATTAAGGAAAAACACACGCAAATTAAGCGTTTTACACAAACATGAAAAAAAAGACTTCATTTGACAAAAATTACCGTTTCAGCAAAGGGATGTTGTAGAAGGCGATGATGATGTCTTTGTTGGTGTTATCATCAGAAGTGATCGGCTTTCTGTTCTTGTCCAATCTGCTCTCCATCACAAATCTTTTGCATGTTAGATAATAAACTTGACTTAGGCCCAAGCTTATTGGGCCACTTGTATTAGAGTCCATTACTAGAAGTTTCTAGTAGGTGTCATAGTCTAAGTAAATTCTAGAAAGAGTCATATTCTAAGTCATTCTAGTAAGAGTTAATTAGAAGCCACTAGAATTATGTGGATATTGTATTGAATGTAAGAACATTGTAGAAGCTCTCATCTAGCTCTATAAATAGAGGAGCTCTCTTGCTGTTGTACACCAAGCAAAAAGCCAAAAGGCAAATTTCAATAAGAAATCACTCTTTCCAAATAGTTCTCCACATATACTCTGTATTTTCCCTCTTCCATCTACATAAACTCCTACTACCCAAATAACCTTAGCTTTCAAACCTACCAAAATGGTATCAGAGCCATCCAATATCAAAGAAGATGAATGCCAACGGCATGGTTCCTTTCTAATTTTCACACCTCACAAAGAAAAATACTCCACTTGGTGCATCCGCATGAAGGCTTTACTTGGCTAGCAAGATGCTTGGAAGATTGTTGAAAAAGGTTATGCACAACCTCAAATTGAGGCCACTTTAAATCCATCCCAAAGGGATTCTCTACTCAAGAGTAGGAAGAAGGATCAACAAGCTCTTACTCTCATCTATCAATGTCTAGATGAGACTATTTTCTAGAAAGTTGCAAATGCAACCACTTCCAAGCAAGCATGGGAAATTCATCGCAACTCTCTTAAAGGAATAGACAATGTGGTGAAGGTACGTCTTCAAACTCTTAGAGGGGAGTTTGAATCTCTTCACATGAAAGAATCCGAATCTATTTCAGATTATTTCTCTAAAGTATTGGCTATTACTAATGAGATGAAGAGAAATGGTGAAGCAATGAAGGATATAAGGGTGGTAGAGAAAATCCTACGCACTCTCACCCCAAATTTTGACTTCATCGTTGTGGCTATTAAGGAGTCCAAAGACCTGGATTCCATGACCATCGACCAGCTCATGGGTTCATTACAAGCCCATGAAGAGAGATCCAACAGGAAGAAACCGCATGAGTCTTTGGAGTAAGCTCTCTATTCAAAACTCTCTTTCAAAGAAAGAGGAGACAACAGAGGTAGGAGCCAATGAGGTCGGGGCCGTAGTCGTTGTCATGGAGGTGGCGGCAGAGGTAGTTATGCTAATTTCAATAATGATGAAAGGAATCAAAATTCGCACTCATCAAGAGGTTGTGGAAGAGGAAGCAAGACTCAGATGTATGATAAATCTCACATTAGATGCCAAAATTGCAATAAATATGGTCATTATGCACATGATTTCAAAGGTTCCAATCATGTGGAGGAGAAAGCTCATCTTGTGGAGATGAAGGATGAGGTCGAGCTAACATTGTTAATAGCTCATCGTGAAGAAATGAAGGAAAAAAGCATGTGGTACTTGGACACTGGCGCTAACAACCACATGACCGGAGACATGAGCCAGTTCTTGGAAATGGAAGACATTCAAGGCCATTTCACCTTTGGAGATAAGTCCAAATTGACGGTGAAGGGAAAAGGTAAAGCTTGATTCGCCTAAAAGATGGTAGCCACCAATTTATCTCTGATGTCTACTACGTGTCAAATTTGAAAGACAATATCTTAAGTTTGGGACAACTCTTAGAAAAGGACTATGAAATTAATTTGAAAGGTCATAGTCTTTAAGAGATCATACTGGGAGGCTAGTGGCCAAAAGTCCAATGGAAAAAATCGAATGTTCCTGCAGAATATTCAAAGTGACCAAGCCATATGTCTAAAGGCTTGTGTTAAAGATGAATCTTGGCCGTGTCACCTAAGATATGGACACCTAAACTTTGGTGGCTTAAAATTGTTGTCTGTAAATGGGATAGTACAAGGTTTGCCCCCATCAACCATCCAGATCAGCTATGTGCAGGGTGCCTGCTTAGAAAACACGCCAGAAAAGCTTTTCCTACAGAGGCTACATCAAGAGCTAAAAGGCCACGAGAATTGGTCCATACTGATGTGTGTGGACCCATCACTACATGCTCCTATAGAAAGAGTAAGTACTTCCTGTATTCATTGATGATTATTCAAGGAAGATGTGGGTGTATTTCCTCAAGGAAAAATCGGAGGTGTTCAAAGTGTTTAAGAAATTCAAGGCTCTTGTGGAGAAAGAAAGCGACTATGCCATCAAAGCCATGAGATATGATAGAGGTGACGAGTTTACATTAAAGACATGGCATCCGACGACCATTGACTGTTCCACCACAGTAAAATGGAGTACAGAAAGAAAGAATAGAACCATTCTTGAGATGGCTCGTAGCATGTTGAAGACCAAGATATGCCGAAGGAATTCTGGGCCGAAGCGGTTGATTGTGCAGTATATCTTTCAAATCGGTGCCCTACTAAAAGTCTCAATGGGAAGACTCCGCAAGAAGCATGTCATTGAAGCAAGCCCGGAGTTTCACATTTGAAGGTGTTTGGATACATCGCCTATGCTCATGTGGCCGTTCAAAACCGATCCAAGCTTGATGATAAGAGAAAAAAGTTTATCTTTATTGGATATGATAAGCACTCAAAAGGGTACAAGCTTTATAATCCAAACTCAAAGAAGCTCATCATCAGCCGTGATGTAGAGTTCAATGAAGGAAGTTCATAGGTTTGGAGCATCCATGATAAAGAAGATTATAAC
The DNA here is from genome assembly GCA_030789695.1 of Scilla litardierei. Classification (NCBI taxonomy): domain Eukaryota; kingdom Viridiplantae; phylum Streptophyta; class Magnoliopsida; order Asparagales; family Asparagaceae; genus Scilla; species Scilla litardierei. Next base: position 665,585,960 of record CM061142.1, on the reverse strand, counting down.
CTCCAACCGCTTATTGAGGAAGAAGCAGTCCAACAAAATCAAGAAGATATAACTCCACCATCTCCTACACAAACTCAAGATCCGTCACCAAGCTCAAATGAAAGAACGCCACACATGAGAAGCATGTAAGAGATATACGAGGTAACAGAAGATTTGAACCAAATGATCTCACACTCTTTTGTCTCTTTACAGAATGTGAACCGCTAAATTTTGAAGAAGCCACAAAAAGCAAGAAATGGAGAGATGCAATGGATGATGAAATCAAGGCAATTCAAAAGAATGATACTTGGGAGTTAGCCACACTTCCCAAGGGTCATAAAGCGATTGGAGTAAAGTGGATATTTAAAGTAAAAAAGAATGCCAAATGAGAAGTGGAGAGGTACAAGGCACGATTAGTAGCACAAGGCTACACTCAAAGGCATGGCATTGATTATGAGAAAGTATTTTCTCCAGCCACTCGTCTTGAGACAATAAGATTAATCATTGCCCTTGCAGCACAATACAAATGGAGGATTCATCATATGGATGTGAAATCTGCCTTCTTGAAAGGAGTTCTAGAGGAGGAGGTATACATCGAACAACATGAGGGGTACGCAGTTAGAGGCCATGAAGATACAGTGTTGAGATTGAAGACTTGAAGCAAGCTCCAACGGCTTGGAATAGTAGAATCGATCAATACTTCCAAGCTAATGAGTTTACAAAGTGCCCACATGAGCATGCACTCTACTTGAAGAAAAATAAGCAAAGAGGTATGTTACTGGTACGTCTATATATAGATGATCTTATTTTCACTGGAAATAATGCAGAAATGATCGAAGAGTTCAAGAACGCTATGGTGAAAGCATTCGATATGACTGATATTGGCCTTATGAGCTACTATCTTGGCATTTAGGTGAAACAAATAGAAGATGGCATATTCATCTCTCAAGAAGGATACACGAAGGAAGTTCTCATGAAATGCAACATGGCGAATTGCAAACCAATGAACACTCCTGTTTTGTTTGGGTTGAAGATATCAAGATACGATGATGTAAAGCCAGTGGACCCAACCTATTTCAATAGCCTAGTGGGAAGTCTGAGATATCTAATGTGCACAAGGCCAGACATTTTCTTCGGAATGGGAGTCCTCAGTCGCTTCATGGAGGCACCGACAACAACACACTTGAAGGTGGCAAAGATAATTTTACACTATCTCCGAAGAACCACCGATTATGGCCTACTTTATTCTCCTTTCAACAAGTTCAAATTAGTTGGATTCAGTACGGCGATTGGGCTGTAGTTATCGATGATCAAAAAAGTACATGTGTATTTCTGTTCTATTTGGTAAACACTGCTTTCAACTGGACTTCAAAGAAGCAACCAATCATCACACTCTTCACTTGTGAGGCTGAATACGTCGTCGCTACATCACGTGTTTTCATGCAGTTTGGCTTCGTAGCTTGTTAGATGAACTCGACGTGACGCAAAATGAAGCAACAGATAATTATGTGGACAACAAGTCAACGATTGCACTAGCAAAGAATCCAGTCTTTCATGATCAGAATACGCACATTGATACTCAATATCATTTCATTCCAGAGAAGATTGCGAAGGACGTCCATGTAAAGTATGTTAAGACCCAAGACCAAGTTGGTGATATTTTCACGAAGCCGCTACAACATGAAGACTTTATGAAGATGCGGAATTTCCTTGGAGTTACTAAATCAAGTTTATGGGGGAATGTTAGATAATAAACTTGATTTAGGCCCAAGCTTAGTAGGCTACTTGTATTAGATCCCATTTTTTAGAGTCATACTTGTATTAGAGTCCATTACTAGAAGTTTCTAGTATGTATCATAGTCTAAGGGCATGTTTATTTGAGTGGATTTGGGGGTAGAAAGTGGAAAACTTCTGCAACCCGTCACTTTCAACACTATTCACCGTTTTTTCTCTTCACTTTCTTCACGTGTGTTCCTTTGTCGCGACTTCTGCTGCGATTTCTCGACCCCCTCTTTCTTCGACGTGGCGGGGCAAAATCCGAGCCTAATTTCACACGTCTAATTTCAACCGAATCAAGATATAGAGAGGACGACCAAAGACATGCACCGACGGAGGAAAAGAAGAACCTGAGAGAGTCTTCAGATATGGACTTTTGGAGTACAACGTTGAATCGCGTGACGTGGGAGAAATCGACGAACATGGTGGTCGACTCCTTGGTGGTCATGAACTCGAGCTCCGACTCGTAGAAGGGCGCACAACATTTGGATCAAGCTTGAATCTGAGACAAAGCAGAGGCGATAATCAAATCGATTGAAACCATAGAAATTTAGGGAGAAATTGGGGGGCGTGTGATTTTATTTTACCTTTTGAGAAATTTTGAGGAAGATGTTTGATGAACACCAAAGAGCTCACCAAGCTGATTCACCAATAATGGCGAAATCAAGAGAAATTTATTAGTTAAAAGAAAGAAAATTACAGAGCAAGGAAAACAAAATGAAAATGGAGGAAAATCCTTCAATTCATCGATACCCTCCACAAATCAAACGAAAGGATTTATATCTATCCCTTTTACAATTCTCTAACGGCCTAACAAACTTTATCCGCTACCCGTCGTCGCCTCCGTTGAGTCGGAATCCTCCGCTAGCTCCAGCAGGCCGTTGAGAAATACCCAGTTGGTGGGGTCCACCTTAAGATTCGTTTCTGCGGCCAAGATTAAAAGTTCCCTTAACAATGAACGGTGCACATTTAAACTCCAAGCGACGACCCGATCTGCTTATTCCCTGATCCGACGATTCTCATCCTTCCCAACTGCTTCTCGACCGTTAGGTGCCTCTTCTTCATTCAGCTCTCTCCCTTCATCTCCTTCGACAGTACCCAGCTTCCTCTCCTCCGAACCCATCGGCACATCCACAAACTGAGCTCTAACATTCCATCCCCCATTTTGTGACCTTGTCTCAAGGTCAAATGATGGAAAACGCCGCACCAAGTCCCAGTAAGACTCCCAGGTCGCTTCCTCCTAGGTTCTATGCTTCCACTTAATGAGAACTTGAGATTCTAAGGCTCTCCCCTTCTGAACTACCCTCCAATCAACTATGGCTTCAGGCTCATCCACAGTTTCTTCAGTATACCTTGGTTGTGCATCTTGAATTACAGTACGAGTGCCCAACTTATTCTTCAGCTGAGATACGTGAAAGACAGGATGTATTTGAGCTATAGTTGGTAATTCCAATTTATAGGCTACATCCCCAATTTTCTGCAGAATTGTATACAGGTCGTAATACCTTGGAGACAATTTATGAACCTTCCTCATAGCTACGCTAATCTGCCTATAGGGTTGTAATTTCAAATAAACCAAATCTCCAACTTGGAATTTACGCTCTGTATGATGTTGATCTGCATATCGCTTCATCCTCTCCCTGGCCTTCTCTAAGTTGTCCCACAACAGTTTCAAGGTAATCTCTCTTGTGAAGAGGGTATCATCCGCGGCAGCTATACGTGAAGTATGTGGCTAGTATGAAATTAGAGTGGGAGTAGCCCTTCCATATACATCTTCAAAAGGTGTCATTCTAGTTGAGCTCTTCCAAGTGGTGTTGAACCAAAATTCAGCTAGAGGCAACCGTTTGACCCATTCCTTAGGTTTGTGACAACAAAAGCAACGTAAATAACACTCCAAACTTCGATTTGTCACCTCCGTTTGCACGTCACTCTGTGGATGATATGCTGAACTGTGAGCTAATGTAGTATCTTGTAGAAGAAAATTTTCCTTCCAAAACCGGCTTGTGAAGATAGCATCCCTATCACTCACAATTGTAGATGGAACTCCATGGTGCTTAAATACTCCTTCAAAGATAACCAGCTACTCCTTTTGCAGTAAAGGGATGTTTGAGTGTGAAGAAATGTGAGTATTTTTTAATCTGTCCACTACTACAAAAATAACACTATACCCATTGCATAGGGGTAACCCGAGTATAAAATCCATGGAAATGCTCTCCCAAATCTGTCCTGGTACAGGCAGTGGTTGGAGAAGTCCTGGAGCTGCCACATTTTTTGATTTGTTTCTTTGACATACTTCACACTCATGTGTGTACTTTCGCACATCTCCTTTTATTCCCTTCCAATGGAATGATTTTTTAACTCTGTGACGGGTCCTAGCAGCATCCGAATGTCCACCAACTGGAGAGCTGTGAAATTTTTTGAGGAGAGCTTGTTGGATCTCTTTGGCCTCTGGACTGATAAGAATATGTCCCTTGTAGTAATACACCCCTCCCAAATTTGTAAATTTTTGTTTTGTCTACTCTTTACTTTGCATCATCTCCTCAACCCAATGGAAGTAAGGGTCACTATTCACCATTTGCTTAACCTCCTTTATCAAGTCACACATAGGGGCAGAAATATGGTAGATTGAACAATAGTCTTCCTCTATTTCCATGCTATTGTCTACTTCCCTAGACAAGCTGTCAGCAGCTCTATTATTTTTACCAGGTTTATACTCCACACGATAATTGTAAGATTGTAGCTTCATCAACCATTTACCCTGCATTCCTTGCGGTAATTTTTGATTGAGAAGATGTCGTAGACTTTGGTGATCTGTTCTTATGATAAACCTTCTTCCCAACAGATATTGTCCCCACTTAGTGACAGACAAAATAATAGCAAGCAATTCTTTCTCATATGTTAATAACAATAAGTTTCTCCCAGTCAATTTTGTACTGAAATAAGAAATTGGTTGACCATTTTGCATTAAAATAGCCCCTATGCCCCTCCCAGATGCATCACATTCTAATACAAATTCCTTATCAAAGTTGGGCATAGCTAAAACTGGGGCTGTTGTGAGGGCATTTTTCAACTCCTTAAAAGGAACTTGAGCCGATTCAATCCAATTGAACCCATCTTTTTTTAGTAAATCAGTAAGTGGAGCTGCAATCCCTCCAAATCCCTTCATAAATTTCCTATAGTAACCAGCTAAGCCCAGAAACCCTCTAACAGCCTTGGGAGTCTTTGGTACCGGCCAATTTCTTATAGCCTCGATCTTCTTAGGTTCTACAGACCCCCCTTGATGGGATATTATATGGCCTAGGTATTCAACTGTAGTCTGTCCAAAGGAGCATTTAGACAACTTGACAACTAACTGCTGTGACTCCAGGACTTGTAGTACTCTGTGTACATGCTCTAGATGGGACTGCCAATTCTTTCTATAGATCAATATATCATCAAAAACACAAGCACAAATTTTCTCAAAAATTCCCTGAAGATGGAATTCATTAGTGATTGAAAAGTAGATGGGGCATTTGATAACTCAAAGGGCATTACAAGGAATTCATAATGCCCATCATGTGTACAGAAGGCAGTTTTATATATGTCATTATCACTCATACAGATTTGATGATACCCTGACCTCAAATCCAATTTAGTGAAATATTGTGCTCTATATAACTCATCCAGCAATTCTTCTATAATGGGAATGTGGAATTTATCTTTGATTGTTTGTTGATTAAGGGATCGGTAATCACCACACATCCTCCAACTAGAATCAGCTTTTCTCACCATCACCACTGGGGAAGCATAGGGACTATGGCTTGGTCTAATTACTCATGTCTTCAACATTTCTGCAACCTGACTCTCTATTTCTGTCTTAAAAGTGTAAGCATGTTTATAAGGCCTGATACAAACAGGTATGGCATCTGGCATAGTGGGAATTCTTTGATCACATGCCCTTCTGGGAGGTAGCCCCTCAGGTTCTTTAAAGACTGCAGGGTATTGCTTAAGGATATTCCTTAGTTTCTTAGGAAGACTGCCTATCTCAAGGGATGTTATTTGGTTGTTGACTAAGATCTCTTCCAATTCCAACACACTAAGCTGTATCCAGTACCCCTCCCCTTGATGCTTGATTGCTTTATCAATTTCCTTTTCGCCCACCAATTGTGAGCTCTGAAATATTGTTCCCAGCCATAAACACTCCTTCCCTCTCCAATTGAATCTCATTTGCATTTTTTTGAAGTTAAAGACTATGTCTCCCAATTGTTGCAACCATTGAGTACCCAATACAATCTGTTGACCTCCCAATGGCAATATCAATTAATTAGTAGAAACTGATACCCGCTGACATTGTATTTGCACATCTTTACATAGTCCAGACCCTTGAATTATCTCCCCACTAGCTACCACCACATCAAAAACATTTAATTTCTCCATCTCCAACCCCAGAGATTTAACAAGTTTAGGGTGAATAAAATTGTGTGTAGACCCAGTATCAACCAAGATATTAACTGTTTGTCCCTTGATACTACCCTTAAGCCGAAGGGTTTGTGTAGCTGAGATCCCAGTCAAAGCATGGACAGATATTAATGGAAACTCCTCACTTGTTACTTCCTGAAATTCTGAAGTTTTCTATACATTCTCAATTTCACACTCCTCTCCAGTCTCCACTAACTCATCTTCAATATCAAGAATATGCAATTGCTTCTTGCACTTATGACCCCTCTCCCATTTCTCATTACAGGTAAAGCATAAATTGTTCTTCCTCTTATTTTGTATTTCTTCTTGAGTTATCAGCCTCCCTCTAGGTACAAATGGGATCACCTCCTTGGTAACTTCCCTAGATATCTCTTTACTGGTCCCTTGTGGTTGAAATGGGTGGTATTTATGATAGGAACTGGGAAGTAACAGTGATCTATTTTTCTTAGCCAAGGTTAACTTCTCCTCAAAAGTTCTAGCTAATTGCACATCCCTTCGATAATTTTCTGGGTTTAAAGCCATAACATCAAAACGAATTTCCTCTTTCAAGCCATTTATGAACTTATCTAATATATATTCCTCTGGCATTTTCCGCAATAACCCCACAATTTGTTCAGATCTCACCAGGTACCCCTTCAAACTTCCAGTTTGTTTGAAGTTGGAAAATACAGCATAGGGTTTATCTAATTCAGTTGGGCCAAATTTGACCACCATTTCCTCCTTAAATGTCTCACAGTAAAAAAAATTAACCACATTATCCTTTCCCCATTCAAACCAATGTAATGCGGCACCTCTCAAGTAAAATGAGCATGTAGTCACCCAACTAGCATATGGAGTAGAATAATAGCCAAAAATTTGTTGTACCTAACTTAACCATGGCAGGACATCTTCATCTCCCTTGGAAGTAGAGAACTCAGGCTTGAGCACCCTTTGTTGTAGGTGAGGTGGGTTTTGTCCTTGTACTCCTCTCCTAGCTGCATTGTTATTAAGATCTCCACTCATTTCATCCCCTTGATTGCGAGAACCAAGCTCTTGATTTCTATTTTGACTATTCCTCAACACTTGCATTTGGACCTCCTGATTATTGAACCTCTCTTCATTTTTTCTTTGGTTATTCAACATAATTTGAGTTTGAGCCGTCATGTACTCATTTGATTGTCTTTGGGAATCCATCAATTCCTATAGTTGAGATTGAATTTGATAGAGCCGATCTTCTTCCTGCAGACGCCATGAACTAGAATCATCCTCAGGCTCATCATAAAGGGGTGGATCAGGATTAGAACTTTGCCACTGTCCCCCTTCAACCCTAGAAATTGCTTCGGCATGAGCCTTTTTTCTCCCTCCCATGGCAGGGAACCTTCGCTTTGATACCAATTTGATGAATACCAAAGAGCTTACCAAGCTGATTCACCAACAATGGCGAAATCAAGAGAAAATTATTTGCTAAAAGGAAGAAAATTACAGAGCAAGGAAAACAAAACGAAAATGGAGGAAAATCCTTCAATCCATCCACAAATCAAACGAAAGGATTTATAGCCATCCCTTTTACAAATCTCTAACGGCGTAATAAACTTTATCCACTGGCCGTCGTCGCCTCCGTTGAGTTGGAATCCTCTGCTAGCTCCAGCAGGCCGTTGAGAAATACCCAGTTGGCGGGGTCCACCTTAAGATTCGTTTCTGCGGCCAAGATTAAAGTTCCCTTAACAATGAATGTTGCACATTTAAACTCCAAGCGACGACCCGATCGGCTTATTCCCTGATCCGACGGTTCTCATCCTGCTCTCGTCATCTCCTTCGACAGTAGCCAGCTTCCTCTCCACCGAACCCATCAGCACATCCACAAACTGAGCTCTCGCCCATGATATCAGGCTGCTCCCGGGCCCTTGTTGTTTTGGCGGGAAGAGTGTGGCGCTTTGGCGCCAATATACAGCCGGGTCGGACTTCACTTGTGGGGTCCAATAGAAAGCTTTCCCCATGATGACTAGCAGTAGCAGCACACGAATGGGCCCGCGTTAATTTGACCCGTATGATTCAGAATCGGACTCACTTTTGAGCAGTGTAATTTATAAAAGCCGTCCGCCAAACCTGGTTCCGATTCCGAATTCGGTCAATTAGAATTCGGGTCACACCGCTGGAACTCACACCCGATCCGGTTCCGATTACCTTTTACACGACTCTGGAGCAGTGTAATTTATAAAAGCCGTCCGCCAAACCTGGTTCCGATTACGAATTTGGATTCGGACATCCGGGTCGGACTTCGCTTGTGGGGTCCAATAGAAAGCTTTCCCCATGAATGACTAGCAGTAGCAGCGCACGAATGGGCCCGAGTTAATTTGACCCGTATGATTCGGAATCGGACTCCCTTTTGAGCAGTGTAATTTATAAAAGCCGTCCGCCAAACCTGGTTCCGATTCCGAATTCGGTCAATTAGAATTCGGGTCACACCGCTGGAACTCACACCCGATCCGGTTCCGATTACCTTTTACACGACTCTGGAGCAGTGTAATTTATAAAAGCCGTCCGGCAAACCTGGTTCCGATTACGAATTCGGATTCGGACATCCGGGTCGGACTTCTCTTGTGGGGTCCAATAGAAAGCTTTCCCCATGAATGACTAGCAGTAGCAGCGCACGAATGGGCCCGAGTTAATTTGACCCGTATGATTCGGAATCGGACTCCCTTTTGACCAGTGTAATTTATAAAAGCCGTCCGCCAAACCTGGTTCCGATTCCGAATTCGGTCAATTAGAATTCGGGTCACACCGCTGGAACTCACACCCGATCCGGTTCCGATTACCTTTTACACGACTCTAGAGCAGTGTAATTTATAAAAGCCGTCCGCCAAACCTGGTTCCGATTACGAATTCGGATTCAGACATCCGGGTCGGACTTTGCTTGTGGGGTCCAATAGAAAGCTTTCCCCATGATGACTAGTAGTAGCAGCGCACGAATGGGCCCGAGTTAATTTGACCCGTATGATTCGGAATCGGACTCCCTTTTGACCAGTGTAATTTATAAAAGCCGTCCGCCAAACCTGGTTCCGATTCCGAATTCGGTCAATTAGAATTCGGGTCACACCGCTGGAACTCACACCCGATCCGGTTCCGATTACCTTTTACACGACTCTGGAGCAGTGTAATTTATAAAAGCCGTCCGCCAAACCTGGTTCCGATTACGAATTCGGATTCGGACATCCGTGTCGGACTTCTCTTGTGGGGTCCAATAGAAAGCTTTCCCCATGAATGACTAGCAGTAGCAGCGCACGAATGGGCCCGAGTTAATTTGACCCGTATGATTCGGAATCGGACTCCCTTTTGACCAGTGTAATTTATAAAAGCCGTCCGCCAAACCTGATTCCGATTCCGAATTCGGTCAATTAGAATTCAGGTCACACCGCTGGAACTCACACCCGATCCGGTTCCGATTACCTTTTACACGACTCTGGAGCAGTGTAATTTATAAAAGCCGTCCGCCAAACCTGGTTCCGATTACGAATTTGGATTCGGACATCCGGGTCGGACTTCTCTTGTGGGGTCCAATAGAAAGCTTTCCCCATGAATGACTAGCAGTAGCAGCGCACGAATGGGCCCGAGTTAATTTGACCCGTATGATTCGGAATCTGACTCACTTTTGAGCAGTGTAATTTATAAAAGCCGTCCGCCAAACCTGGTTCCGATTCCGAATACGGTCAATTAGAATTCGGGTCACACCGCTGGAACTCACACCCGATCCGGTTCCGATTACCTTTTACACGACTCTGGAGCAGTGTAATTTATAAAAGCCGTCCGCCAAACCTGGTTCCGATTACGAATTCGGATTCAGACATCCGGGTCGGACTTCTCTTGTGGGGTCCAATAGAAAGCTTTCCCCATGAATGACTAGCAATAGCAGCGCACGAATGGGCCCGAGTTAATTTGACCCGTATGATTCGGAATCGGACTCACTTTTGAGCAGTGTAATTTATAAAAGCCGTCCGCTAAACCTGGTTCCGATTCCGAATTCGGTCAATTAGAATTCGGGTCCACACCGCTGGAACTCACACCCGATTCGGTTTCGATTACCTTTTACACGACTCTGGAGCAGTGTAATTTATAAAAGCCGTCCGCCTAACCTGGTTCCGATTACGAATTCGGATTCGGACATCCGGGTCGGACTTCTCTTGTGGGGTCCAATAGAAAGCTTTCCCCATGAATGACTAGCAGTAGCAGCGCACGAATGGGCCCGAGTTAATTTGACACGTATGATTCGGAATCGGACTCACTTTTGAGCAGTGTAATTTATAAAAGCCGTCCGCCAAACCTGGTTCCGATTCTGAATTCGGTCAATTAGAATTCGGGTCTACACCGCTGGAACTCACACCCGATCCGGTTCCGATTACCTTTTACACGACTCTGGAGCAGTGTAATTTATAAAAGCCGTCCGCCAAACCTGGTTCCGATTACGAATTCGGATTCGGACATCCGGGTCGGACTTCTCTTGTGGGGTCCAATAGAAAGCTTTCCCCATGAATGACTAGCAGTAGCAGCGCACGAATGGGCCCGAGTTAATTTGACCCGTATGATTCGGAATCGGACTCACTTTTGAGCAGTGTAATTTATAAAAGCCGTCCGCAAAAACCTGGTTCCGATTCCGAATTCGGTCAATTAGAATTCGGATCACACCGCTGGAACTCACACCCGATCCGGTTCCGATTACCTTTTACACGACTCTGGAGCAGTGTAATTTATAAAAGCCGTCCGCCAAACCTGGTTCCGATTACGAATTCGGATTCGGACATCCGGGTCGGACTTCGCTTGTGGGGTCCAATAGAAAGCTTTCCCCATGATGACTAGCAGTAGCAGCGCACGAATGGGCCCGAGTTAATTTGACCCGTATGATTCGGAATTGGACTCCCCTTTGACCAGTGTAATTTATAAAAGCCGTCCGCCAAACCTGGTTCCGATTCCGAATTCGGTCAATTAGAATTCGGGTCACACCGCTGGAACTCACACCCGATCCGGTTCCGATTACCTTTTACACGACTCTGGAGCAGTGTAATTTATAAAAGCCGTCCGCCATACCTGGTTCCGATTACGAATTCGGATTCGGACATCCGGGTCGGACTTCTCTTGTGGGGTCCAATAGAAAGCTTTCCCCATGAATGACTAGCAATAGCAGCGCACGAATGGGCCCGAGTTAATTTGACCCGTATGCTTCGGAATCGGACTTACTTTTGAGCAGTGTAATTTATAAAAGCCGTCCGCCAAACCTGGTTCCGATTCTGAATTCGGTCAATTAGAATTCGGGTCACACCGCTGGAACTCACACCCGATCCGGTTCCGATTACCTTTTACACGACTCTGGAGCAGTGTGATTTATAAAATCCGTCCGCCAAACCTGGTTCCGATTACGAATTCGGATTCGGACATCCGGGTCGGACTTCTCTTGTGGGGTCCAATAGAAAGCTTTCCCCATGAATGACTAGCAATAGCAGCGCACGAATGGGCCCGAGTTAATTTGACCAGTATGATTCGGAATCGGACTCACTTTTGACCAGTGTAATTTATAAAAGCCGTCCGCCAAACCTGGTTCCGATTACGAATTCGGATTCGGACATCCGGGTCGGACATCGCTTGTGGGGTCCTATAGAAAGCTTTCCCCATGAATGACTAGCAGTAGCAGCGCACGAATGGGCCCGAGTTAATTTGACCCGTATGATTCGGAATCGGACTCCCTTTTGACCAGTGTAATTTATAAAAGCCGTCCGCCAAACCTGGTTCCGATTCCGAATTCGGTCAATTAGAATTCGGGTCACACCGCTGGAACTCACACCCGATCCGGTTCCGATTACCTTTTACACGACTCTGGAGCAGTGTAATTTATAAAAGTCGTTCGCCAAACCTGGTACCGATTACGAATTCGGATTCGGACATCCGGGTCGGACTTTTCTTGTGTGGTCCAATAGAAGGCCTTCCCCATGAATGACTAGAAGTAGCAGCGCACGAATGGAACCGAGTTAATTTGACCCGTATGATTCGGAATCGGACTCCCTTTTGACCAGTGTAATTTATAAAAGCCGTCCGCCAAACCTGGTTCCGATTCCGAATTCGGTCAATTAGAATTCGGGTCACACCGCTGGAACTCACACCCGATCCGGTTCCGATTACCTTTTACACGACTCTGGAGCAGTGTAATTTATAAAAGCCGTCCGCCAAACCTGGTTCCGATTACGAATTTGGATTCGGACATCCGGGTCGGACTTCTCTTGTGTGGTCCAATAGAAGCTTTCCCCATGAATGGCTAGCCGTAGCAGCGCACGAATGGGCCCGAGTTAATTTGACCCGTATGATTCGGAATCGGACTCCCTTTTGACCAGTGTAATTTATAAAAGCCGTCCGCTAAACCTGGTTCAGATTACGAATTCGGATTCGGACATCCGGGTCGGACTTCTCTTGTGGGGTCCAATAGAAAGCTTTCCCCATGAATGACTAGCAGTAGCAGCGCACGAATGGGCCCGAGTTAATTTGACCCGTATGATTCGGAATCGGACTCCATTTTGACCAGTGTAATTTATAAAAGCCGTCCGCCAAACCTGGTTCCGATTCCGAATTCGGTCAATTAGAATTCGGGTCACACCGCTGGAACTCACACCCGATCCGGTTCCGATTACCTTTTACACGACTCTGGAGCAGTGTAATTTATAAAAGCCGTCCGCCAAACCTGGTTCCGATTACGAATTCGGATTCGGACATCCGGGTCGGACTTCGCTTGTGGGGTCCAATAGAAAGCTTTCCCCATGATGACTAGCAGTAGCATCGCACGAATGGGCCCGAGTTAATTTGACCCGTATGATTCGGAATCGGACTCCCTTTTGACTAGTGTAATTTATAAAAGCCGTCCGCCAAACCTGGTTCCGATTCCGAATTTGGTCAATTAGAATTCGGGTCACACCGCTGGAACTCACACCCGATCCGGTTCCGATTACCTTTTACACGACTCTGGAGCAGTGTAATTTATAAAAGCCGTCCGCCAAACCTGGTTCCGATTACGAATTCGGATTCGGACATCCGGGTCGGACTTCTCTTGTGGGGTCCAATAGAAAGCTTTCCCCATGAATGACTAGCAGTAGCAGCGCACGAATGGGCCCGAGTTAATTTGACCCGTATGATTCGGAATCAGACTCACTTTTGAGCAGTGTAATTTAAAAAAGCCGTCCGCCAAACCTGGTTCCGATTCCGAATACGGTCAATTAGAATTCGGGTCACACCGCTGGAACTCACACCCGATCCGGTTCCGATTACCTTTTACACGACTCTGGAGCAGTGTAATTTATAAAAGCCGTCCGCCAAACCTGGTTCCGATTACGAATTCGGATTCAGACATCCGGGTCGGACTTCTCTTGTGGGGTCCAATAGAAAGCTTTCCCCATGAATGACTAGCAATAGCAGCGCACGAATGGGCCCGAGTTAATTTGACCCGTATGATTCGGAATCGGACTCACTTTTGAGCAGTGTAATTTATAAAAGCCGTCCGCCAAACCTGGTTCCGATTCCGAATTCGGTCAATTAGAATTCGGGTCCACACCGCTGGAACTCACACCCGATTCGGTTTCGATTACCTTTTACACGACTCTGGAGCAGTGTAATTTATAAAAGCCGTCCGCCAAACCTGGTTCCGATTACGAATTCGGATTCGGACATCCGGGTCGGACTTCGCTTGTGGGGTCCAATAGAAAGCTTTCCCCATGAATGACTAGCAGTAGCAGCGCACGAATGGGCCCGAGTTAATTTGACCCGTATGATTCGGAATCGGACTCCCTTTTGACCAGTGTAATTTATAAAAGCCGTCCGCCAAACCAGGTTCCGATTACGAATTCGGATTCGGACATCCGGGTCGGACTTCTCTTGTGGGGTCCAATAGAAAGCTTTCCCCATGAATGACTAGCAATAGCAGCGCACGAATGGGCCCGAGTTAATTTGACCCGTATGCTTTGGAATCGGACTTACTTTTGAGCAGTGTAATTTATAAAAGCCGTCCGCCAAACCTGGTTCCGATTCCGAATTCGGTCAATTAGAATTCGGGTCACACCGCTGGAACTCACACCCGATCCGGTTCCGATTACCTTTTACACGACTCTGGAGCAGTGTAATTTATAAAAGCCGTCCGCCAAACCTGGTTCCGATTACGAATTCGGATTCGGACATCCGGGTCGGACTTCGCTTGTGGGGTCCAATAGAAAGCTTTCCACATGATGACTAGCAGTAGCAGCGCACGAATGGGCCCGAGTTAATTTGACACGTATGATTCGGAATCGGACTCACTTTTGAGCAGTGTAATTTATAAAAGCCGTCCGCCAAACCTGGTTCAGATTCCGAATTTGGTCAATTAGAATTCGGGTCTACACCGCTGGAACTCACACCCGATCCGGTTCCGATTACCTTTTACACGACTCTGGAGCAGTGTAATTTATAAAAGCCGTCCGCCAAACCTGGTTCCGATTACGAATTCGGATTCGGACATCCGGGTCGGACTTCTCTTGTGGGGTCCAATAGAAAGCTTTCCCCATGAATGACTAGCAGTAGCAGCGCACGAATGGGCCCGAGTTAATTTGACCCGTATGATTCAGAATCGGACTCACTTTTGAGCAGTGTAATTTATAAAAGCCGTCCGCCAAACCTGGTTCCGATTCCGAATTCGGTCAATTAGAATTCGGGTCACACCGCTGGAACTCACACCCGATCCGGTTCCGATTACCTTTTACACGACTCTGGAGCAGTGTAATTTATAGAAGCCGTCCGCCAAACCTGGTTCCGATTACGAATTTGGATTCGGACATCCGGGTCGGACTTCTCTTGTGGGGTCCAATAGAAAGCTTTCCCCATGATGACTAGCAGTAGCAGCGCACGAATGGGCCCGAGTTAATTTGACCCGTATGATTCGGAATTGGACTCCCCTATGACCAGTGTAATTTATAAAAGCCGTCCGCCAAACCTGGTTCCGATTCCGAATTCGGTCAATTAGAATTCGGATCACACCGTTGGAACTCACACCCGATCCGGTTCCGATTACCTTTTACACGACTCTGGAGCAATGTAATTTATAAAAGCCGTCCGCCAAACCTGGTTCCGATTACGAATTCGGATTCGGACATCCGGGTCGGACTTCTCTTGTGGGGTCCAATAGAAAGCTTTCCCCATGAATGACTAGCAATAGCAGCGCACGAATGGGCCCGAGTTAATTTGACCCGTATGCTTCGGAATCGGACTCACTTTTGAGCAGTGTAATTTATAAAAGCCGTCCGCCAAACCTGGTTCCGATTCTGAATTCGATCAATTAGAATTCGGGTCACACCGCTGGAACTCACACCCGATCCGGTTCCGATTACCTTTTACACGACTCTGGAGCAGTGTAATTTATAAAAGCCGTCCGCCAAACCTGGTTCCGATTACGAATTCGGATTCGGACTTCCGGGTTGGACTTCTCTTGTGGGGTCCAATAGAAAGCTTTCCCCATGAATGACTAGCAATAGCAGCGCACGAATGGGCCCGAGTTAATTTGACCAGTATGATTCGGAATCGGACTCACTTTTGACCAGTGTAATTTATAAAAGCCGTCCGCCAAACCTGGTTCCGATTACGAATTCGGATTCGGACATCCGGGTCGGACTTCGCTTGTGGGGTCCAATAGAAAGCTTTCCCCATGAATGACTAGCAGTAGCAGCGCACGAATGGGCCCGAGTTAATTTGACCCGTATGATTCGGAATCGGACTCCCTTTTGACTAGTGTAATTTATAAAAGCCGTCCGCCAAACCTGGTTCAGATTCCGAATTCGGTCAATTAGAATTCGGGTCACACCGCTGGAACTCACACCCGATCCGGTTCCGATTACCTTTTACACGACTCTGGAGCAGTGTAATTTATAAAAGCGGTCCGCCAAACCTGGTACCGATTACGAATTCGGATTCGGACATCCGGGTCGGACTTTTCTTGTGTGGTCCAATAGAAGGCCTTCCCCATGAATGACTAGAAGTAGCAGCGCACGAATGGAACCGAGTTAATTTGACCCGTATGATTCAGAATCGGACTCCCTTTTGACCAGTGTAATTTATAAAAGCCGTCCGCCAAACCTGGTTCCGATTCCGAATTCGGTCAATTAGAATTCGGGTCACACCGCTGGAACTCACACCCGATCCGGTTCCGATTACCTTTTACACGACTCTGGAGCAGTGTAATTTATAAAAGCCGTCCGCCAAACCTGGTTCCGATTACGAATTCGGATTCGGACATCCGGGTCGGACTTCTCTTGTGTGGTCCAATAGAAGCTTTCCCCATGAATGACTAGCCGTAGCAGCGCACGAATGGGCCCGAGTTAATTTGACCCGTATGATTCGGAATCGGACTCCCTTTTGACCAGTGTAATTTTTAAAAGCCGTCCGCCAAACCTGGTTCTGATTACGAATTCGGATTCGGACATCCGGGTCGGACTTCTCTTGTGGGGTCCAATAGAAAGCTTTCCCCATGAATGACTAGCAGTAGCAGCGCACGAATGGGCCCGAGTTAATTTGACCCGTATGATTCGGAATCGGACTCCCTTTTGACCAGTGTAATTTATAAAAGCCGTCCGCCAAACCTGGTTCCGATTCCGAATTCGGTCAATTAGAATTCGGGTCACACCGCTGGAACTCACACCCGATCCGGTTCCGATTACCTTTTACACGACTCTGGAGCAGTGTAATTTATAAAAGCCGTCCGCCTAACCTGGTTCCGATTACGAATTCGGATTCGGACATCCGGGTCGGACTTCGCTTGTGGGGTCCAATAGAAAGCTTTCCCCATGATGACTAGCAGTAGCAGCGCACGAATGGGCCCGAGTTAATTTGACCCGTATGATTCGGAATCGGACTCCCTTTTGACTAGTGTAATTTATAAAAGCCGTCCGCCAAACCTGGTTCCGATTCCGAATTTGGTCAATTAGAATTCGGGTCACTCCGCTGGAACTCACACCCGATCCGGTTCCGATTACCTTTTACACGACTCTGGAGCAGTGTAATTTATAAAAGCCGTCCGCCAAACCTGGTTCCGATTACGAATTCGGATTCGGACATCCGGGTCGGACTTCTCTTGTGGGGTCCAATAGAAAGCTTTCCCCATGAATGACTAGCAGTAGCAGCGCACGAATGGGCCCGAGTTAATTTGACCCGTATGATTCGGAATCGGACTCACTTTTGAGCAGTGTAATTTATAAAAGCCGTCCGCCAAACCTGGTTCCGATTCTGAATTCGGTCAATTAGAATTCGGGTCACACCGCTGGAACTCACACCCGATCCGGTTCCGATTACCTTTTACACGACTCTGGAGCAGTGTAATTTATAAAAGCCGTCCGCCAAACCTGGTTCCGATTACGAATTCGGATTCGGACATCCGGGTCGGACTTCTCTTGTGGGGTCCAATAGAAAGCTTTCCCCATGAATGACTAGCAGTAGCAGCGCACGAATGGGCCCGAGTTAATTTGACCCGTATGATTCGGAATCGGACTCCCTTTTGACCAGTGTAATTTATAAAAGCCGTCCGCCAAACCTGGTTCCGATTCCGAATTCGGTCAATTAGAATTTGGGTCACACCGCTGGAACTCACACCCGATCCGGTTCCGATTACCTTTTACACGACTCTGGAGCAGTGTAATTTATAAAAGCCGTCCGCCAAACCTGGTACCGATTACGAATTCGGATTCGGACATCCGGGTCGGACTTTTCTTGTGTGGTCCAATAGAAGGCCTTCCCCATGAATGACTAGAAGTAGCAGCGCACGAATGGAACCGAGTTAATTTGACCCGTATGATTCGGAATCGGACTCCCTTTTGACCAGTGTAATTTATAAAAGCCGTCCGCCAAACCTGGTTCCGAATCCGAATTCGGTCAATTAGAATTCGGGTCACACCGTTGGAACTCACACCCGATCCGGTTCCGATTACCTTTTACACGACTCTGGAGCAGTGTAATTTATAAAAGCCGTCCGCCAAACCTGGTTCCGATTACGAATTCAGATTCGGACATCCGGGTCGGACTTCTCTTGTGTGGTCCAATAGAAGCTTTCCCCATGAATGACTAGCCGTAGCAGCGCACGAATGGGCCCGAGTTAATTTGACCCGTATGATTCGGAATCGGACTCCCTTTTGACCAGTGTAATTTATAAAAGCCGTTCGCCAAACCTGGTTCCGATTACGAATTCGGATTCGGACATCCGGGTCGGACTTCTCTTGTGGGGTCCAATAGAAAGCTTTCCCCATGAATGACTAGCAGTAGCAGCGCACGAATGGGCCCGAGTTAATTTGACCCGTATGATTCGGAATCGGACTCCCTTTTGACCAGTGTAATTTATAAAAGCCGTCCGCCAAACCTGGTTCCGATTCCGAATTCGGTCAATTAGAATTCGGGTCACACCGCCGGAACTCACACCCGATCCGGTTCCGATTACCTTTTACACGACTCTGGAGCAGTGTAATTTATAAAAGCCGTCCGCCAAACCTGGTTCCGATTACGAATTCGGATTCGGACATCCGGGTCGGACTTCGCTTGTGGGGTCCAATAGAAAGCTTTCCCCATGATGACTAGCAGTAGCATCGCACGAATGGGCCCGAGTTAATTTAACCCGTATGATTCGGAATCGGACTCCCTTTTGACCAGTGTAATTTATAAAAGCCGTCCGCCAAACCTGGTTCCGATTCCGAATTTGGTCAATTAGAATTCGGGTCACACCGCTGGAACTCACACCCGATCCGGTTCCGATTACATTTTACACGACTCTGGAGCAGTGTAATTTATAAAAGCCGTCCGCCAAACCTGGTTCCGATTACGAATTCGGATTCGGACATCCGTGTCGGACTTCGCTTGTGGGGTCCAATAGAAAGCTTTCCCCATGATGACTAGCAGTAGCATCGCACGAATGGGCCCGAGTTAATTTGACCCGTATGATTCGGAATCGGACTCCCTTTTGACTAGTGTAATTTATAAAAGCCGTCCGCCAAACCTGGTTCCGATTCCGAATTTGGTCAATTAGAATTCGGGTCACACCGCTGGAACTCACACCCGATCCGGTTCCGATTACCTTTTACACGACTCTGGAGCAGTGTAATTTATAAAAGCCGTCCGCCAAACCTGGTTCCGATTACGAATTCGGATTCGGACATCCGGGTCGGACTTCTCTTGTGGGGTCCAATAGAAAGCTTTCCCCATGAATGACTAGCAGTAGCAGCGCACGAATGGGCCCGAGTTAATTTGACCCGTATGATTCGGAATCGGACTCACTTTTGAGCAGTGTAATTTATAAAAGCCGTCCGCCAAACCTGGTTCCGATTCTGAATTCGGTCAATTAGAATTCGGGTCACACCGCTGGAACTCACACCCGATCCGGTTCCGATTACCTTTTACACGACTCTGGAGCAGTGTAATTTATAAAAGCCGTCCGCCAAACCTGGTTCCGATTACGAATTCGGATTCGGACATCCGGGTCGGACTTCTCTTGTGGGGTCCAATAGAAAGCTTTCCCCATGAATGACTAGCAGTAGCAGCGCACGAATGGGCCCGAGTTAATTTGACCCGTATGATTCAGAATCGGACTCACTTTTGAGCAGTGTAATTTATAAAAGCCGTCCGCCAAACCTGGTTCCGATTCCGAATTCGGTCAATTAGAATTCGGGTCACACCGCTGGAACTCACACCCGATCCAGTTCCGATTACCTTTTACACGACTCTGGAGCAGTGTAATTTATAAAAGCCGTCCGCCAAACCTGGTTCCGATTACGAATTCGGATTCGGACATCCGGGTCGGACTTCGCTTGTGGGGTCCAATAGAAAGCTTTCCCCATGATGACTAGCAGTAGCATCGCACGAATGGGCCCGAGTTAATTTGACCCGTATGATTCGGAATCGGACTCCCTTTTGACCAGTGTAATTTATAAAAGCCGTCCGCCAAACCTGGTTCCGATTCCGAATTTGGTCAATTAGAATTCGGGTCACACCGCTGGAACTCACACCCGATCCGGTTCCGATTACCTTTTACACGACTCTGGAGCAGTGTAATTTATAAAAGCCGTCCGCCAAACCTGGTTCCGATTACGAATTCGGATTCGGACATCCGGGTCGGACTTCGCTTGTGGGGTCCAATAGAAAGCTTTCCCCATGATGACTAGCAGTAGCATCGCACGAATGGGCCCGAGTTAATTTGACCCGTATGATTCGGAATCGGACTCCCTTTTGACTAGTGTAATTTATAAAAGCCGTCCGCCAAACCTGGTTCCGATTCCGAATTTGGTCAATTAGAATTCGGGTCACACCGCTGGAACTCACACCCGATCCGGTTCCGATTACCTTTTACACGATTCTGGAGCAGTGTAATTTATAAAAGCCGTCCGCCAAACCTGGTTCCGATTACGAATTCGGATTCGGACATCCGGGTCGGACTTCTCTTGTGGGGTCCAATAGAAAGCTTTCCCCATGAATGACTAGCAGTAGCAGCGCACGAATGGGCCCGAGTTAATTTGACCCGTATGATTCGGAATCGGACTCACTTTTGAGCAGTGTAATTTATAAAAGCCGTCCGCCAAACCTGGTTCCGATTCTGAATTCGGTCAATTAGAATTCGGGTCACACCGCTGGAACTCACACCCGATCCGGTTCCGATTACCTTTTACACGACTCTGGAGCAGTGTAATTTATAAAAGCCGTCCGCCAAACCTGGTTCCGATTACGAATTCGGATTCGGACATCCGGGTCGGACTTCTCTTGTGGGGTCCAATAGAAAGCTTTCCCCATGAATGACTAGCAGTAGCAGCGCACGAATGGGCCCGAGTTAATTTGACCCGTATGATTCAGAATCGGACTCACTTTTGAGCAGTGTAATTTATAAAAGCCGTCCGCCAAACCTGGTTCCGATTCCGAATTCGGTCAATTAGAATTCGGGTCACACCGCTGGAACTCACACCCGATCCGGTTCCGATTACCTTTTACACGACTCTGGAGCAGTGTAATTTATAAAAGCCGTCCGCCAAACCTGGTTCCGATTACGAATTCGGATTCGGACATCCGGGTCGGACTTCGCTTGTGGGGTCCAATAGAAAGCTTTCCCCATGATGACTAGCAGTAGCATCGCACGAATGGGCCCGAGTTAATTTGACCCGTATGATTCGGAATCGGACTCCCTTTTGACCAGTGTAATTTATAAAAGCCGTCCGCCAAACCTGGTTCCGATTCCGAATTTGGTCAATTAGAATTCGGGTCACACCGCTGGAACTCACACCCGATCCGGTTCCGATTACCTTTTACACGACTCTGGAGCAGTGTAATTTATAAAAGCCGTCCGCCAAACCTGGTTCCGATTACGAATTCGGATTCGGACATCCGGGTCGGACTTCGCTTGTGGGGTCCAATAGAAAGCTTTCCCCATGATGACTAGCAGTAGCATCGCACGAATGGGCCCGAGTTAATTTGACCCGTATGATTCGGAATCGGACTCCCTTTTGACTAGTGTAATTTATAAAAGCCGTCCGCCAAACCTGGTTCCGATTCCGAATTTGGTCAATTAGAATTCGGGTCACACCGCTGGAACTCACACCCGATCCGGTTCCGATTACCTTTTACACGACTCTGGAGCAGTGTAATTTATAAAAGCCGTCCGCCAAACCTGGTTCCGATTACGAATTCGGATTCGGACATCCGGGTCGGACTTCTCTTGTGGGGTCCAATAGAAAGCTTTCCCCATGAATGACTAGCAGTAGCAGCGCACGAATGGGCCCGAGTTAATTTGACCCGTATGATTCGGAATCGGACTCACTTTTGAGCAGTGTAATTTATAAAAGCCGTCCGCCAAACCTGGTTCCGATTCTGAATTCGATCAATTAGAATTCGGGTCACACCGCTGGAACTCACACCCGATCCGGTTCCGATTACCTTTTACACGACTCTGGAGCAGTGTAATTTATAAAAGCCGTCCGCCAAACCTGGTTCCGATTACGAATTCGGATTCGGACATCCGGGTCGGACTTCTCTTGTGGGGTCCAATAGAAAGCTTTCCCCATGAATGACTAGCAGTAGCAGCGCACGAATGGGCCCGAGTTAATTTGACCCGTATGATTCAGAATCGGACTCACTTTTGAGCAGTGTAATTTATAAAAGCCGTCCGCCAAACCTGGTTCCGATTCCGAATTCGGTCAATTAGAATTCGGGTCACACCGCTGGAACTCACACCCGATCCGGTTCCGATTACCTTTTACACGACTCTGGAGCAGTGTAATTTATAAAAGCCGTCCGCCAAACCTGGTTCCGATTACGAATTCGGATTCGGACATCCGGGTCGGACTTCTCTTGTGGGGTCCAATAGAAAGCTTTCCCCATGAATGACTAGCAGTAGCAGCGCACGAATAGGCCCAAGTTAATTTGACCCGTATGATTCGGAATCAGACTCACTTTTGAGCAGTGTAATTTATAAAAGCCGTCCGCCAAACCTGGTTCCGATTCTGAATTCGGTCAATTAGAATTCGGGTCACACCGCTGGAACTCACACCCGATCCGGTTCCGATTACCTTTTACACGACTCTGGAGCAGTGTAATCTATAAAAGCCGTCCGCCAAACCTGGTTCCGATTACGAATTCGGATTCGGACATCCGGGTCGGACTTCTCTTGTGGGGTCCAATAGAAAGCTTTCCCCATGAATGACTAGCAGTAGCAGCGCACGAATGGGCCCGAGTTAATTTGACCCGTATGATTCGGAATCGGACTCACTTTTGAGCAGTGTAATTTATAAAAGCCGTCCGCCAAACCTGGTTCCGATTCTGAATTCGGTCAATTAGAATTCGGGTCCACACCGCTGGAACTCACACCCGATCCGGCTCCGATTACCTTTTACACGACTCTGGAGCAGTGTAATTTATAAAAGCCGTCCGCCAAACCTGGTTCCGATTACGAATTCGGATTCGGACATCCGGGTCGGACTTCTCTTGTGGGGTCCAATAGAAAGCTTTCCCCATGAATGACTAGCAGTAGCAGCGCACGAATGGGCCCAAGTTAATTTGACCCGTATGATTCGGAATCGGACTCCCTTTTGACCAGTGTAATTTATAAAAGCCGTCCGCCAAACCTGGTTCCGATTCCGAATTCGGTCAATTAGAATTCGGGTCACACCGCTGGAACTCACACCCGATCCGGTTCCGATTACCTTTTACACGACTCTGGAGCAGTGTAATTTATAAAAGCCGTCCGCCAAACCTGGTTCCGATTACGAATTCGGATTCGGACATCCGGGTCGGACTTCTCTTGTGGGGTCCAATAGAAAGCTTTCCCCATGAATGACGAGCAGTAGCAGCGCACAAATGGGCCCGAGTTAATTTGACCCGTATGATTCGGAATCGGACTCCCTTTTGACCAGTGTAATTTATAAAAGCCGTCCGCCAAACCTGGTTCCGATTCCGAATTCGGTCAATTAGAATTCGGGTCACACCGCTGGAACTCACACCCGATCCGGTTCCGATTACCTTTTACACGACTCTGGAGCAGTGTAATTTATAAAAGCCGTCCGCCAAACCTGGTTCTGATTACGAATTCGGATTCGGACATCCGGGTCGGACTTCTCTTGTGGGGTCCAATAGAAAGCTTTCCCCATGAATGACTAGCAGTAGCAGCGCACGAATGGGACCGAGTTAATTTGACCTGTATGATTCGGAATCGGACTCCCTTTTGACCAGTGTAATTTATAAAAGCCGTCCGCCAAACCTGGTTCCGATTCCAAATTCGATCAATTAGAATTCGGGTCCACACCGCTGGAACTCACACCTGATCCGGTTCCGATTACCTTTTACACGACTCTGGCTCAAATACCCTATTAAACATTGGGTGACTCTATACTCACACCAAAGGAGACCGCGGCTCAGAGGGGGGAGCACGCGCAGCAGATGTGTGGATTTGTCCCACATCGGACAAATTAAGAGCTAAGCATCCAACGAAGTACAGTGAAGATGGCTGCCACTTGCATTTGGGCTTCGAGGGTTGCTTGACAATTTAATGTCACTAATATCAAGTTGCTTCATCTAGTTGACTTATTTAGACCATGTGATGCTCCATAATCCCAGCGTTGTGGGAGTAACGAAGGGAGAATAGGGCCCCTCCAGTATGAGAGCAGGAACCTTGCATCAGTCCATGTGCTTGGACTATTTTAGTCCCACATCGAGCATAGCCGAGCCTTCAACAAAATTAGAGGGTGTGTCAGCGATGGATTCGATTGGGCTTAGGCCGGGTTGAGAAATCCACTTCGTGTTGTAATCGGAATCGGACTTCGGAGTCGTGTTTGTTGTCCGACCCACCCCTTTAAACAACTTCCCTTCGTCTCTCTCTCTCTCTCTCTCTCTCTCTCTCTCAAGCTTCTTCGTTCATTAATCAGAAGGCTCTCGCTCTCTCTCAAGCTTCTTCGTTCTCTCTCAAGCTAAGTTTTCATCAGAAGCTTCTTCGTTCCCTCACGTGCGGGCAATATGAGTTTCTTGGGAAAGAGGAAAGCGGCAGCAATGGGGGATCAAACAGGGGACGTTGGGCTTACGATGCCATCGGCTTTCAAGAGGTGGAAGCCTTTGACAGTCGGCGAAAAAGAAGGGGCCGTCATCAAGAATCACAAGGAGGGGATTGTTGGATATTTCCTCATTTCAAGTAGGCATGATAGTCCCACATCGATTATTGGATAACCTCTTGATTGGTATATTATATTCTCTCTTTTATTGGGCTATTGGACTTGTTAATGGGCTAGGACTTGGGGGTATCTCGCGGGCGCATGAGCCCACACCGGAACCGAGCCCAAATCTGGTTGAGCCGAATGGAAAATCTGGGCGTCAGATCCGGAAAACCTTAGCGTGTGTGCGCTGGCGTCGCGCCTGCGCAGGGGGGGGGGTTCACGGGTGCGCGCGCGGAGTGCCCGAGTTTTGCGTTAATTTTTTGGCCCATTTGAAAGGCAGAATTTGAAAGGCCCATTACGGTTTTAATTTTTCCCCAACAGCCATATTTCTTTTATTGCGCTGTTTAATGGCCCAACAGCTATAATCCCATTTAATATCGCAACAGCTATTTTCTCGATTAATAGCAGAATTAAGTCTTTTTCAAAATTGCGGAATTCCAACCGGTTTTTCTTTTGCCCTATATAAACCCTAGTCTGTCAAGGGTTTTGATACACTGCGAAAAAACCGTTCTTCTCCTCAAACAAAATTTGTCTCTTTTCTGTTCGTCTCTGCTCTCCCAACGCGAACAGCTCCTCCTTCCTTGTTGCTGTAGACTGCGGCTTCCCCCTTGCTGCTCTTCCTCTTCGTTCGAGATTGAAGATACGTTGCTGCTCGCTGGAGCCTTGTATTGTGAGTGCACACTTACAAGGCCGTTGCCGTTGAATCCTGGAGGGTAGCCGCTGGACCTGCCTTGCACCGAGTTCTTACTCTGAGGGGCGGAAATCTACTCTTAAGGACAGTGCCTAGCACGCCTCGGCAAACCGATAAGTCCCTTCTTCTTCTTAATTTCGTAGCATCATCCTATTAATCTGCTGGTTTTAATCCAACAATCTTAAGAGTAGATATGGATGCTGCTATTGTGACTGCCAAACATCTGCCTGATCTGTCTAAAATCGAACCTTTTTCTGGTTCTTTCTTTAAACGTTGGCAAGAAAAAGTCTTTAGTACACTTGATGTCACTGGCTTTGCCTTCGCACTCACAGATCCTAAACCAACAGATGAAAAAGAACTTCCTGCCTGGGACCGTGCCAACAAAATTTGTCGCCATACTATTCTTCATACCCTCTCTAATGAATTATTTGATGTGTACTGTCCTACTAAAATTGCTTCAGAAATTTGGACTAGCCTAACCAAAAAATACATCCTAGAAGATGCTGGTACCCAAAAATTTGCTGTAGGCAATTTCCTTCACTTTGCCATGACTGAAGACAAATCTGTTTCCACCCAAATCCATGATTTCCATGTCCTTATTGATGATCTTAAAAATGAAAATATAACTCTCCCTGAACCATTTGTTTCTGGCTCTCTTATTGAAAAACTTCCCGAATTTTGGAAAGATTACAAAAATAGTCTCAAACACAAACGGAAACAAATGTCCCTTGAAGATGTTATCATCCATATTAGGATTGAAGAAAAGAATAGGGAAAGAGAAAAAGCCAATTCTGCTAAAGAAATTGTTTCTAAAGCCAATCTTATTGAAGCTAATTCTTCCTTTCCTCCTTCTCATCCTAAGAAACCTTTCAAGAAATTTAGACCCAACCACAAACCAACTCAGAGATTTCAAAAGGGCCAAAACCATACTACTTTCAAGAAGAAAGGGGACTGTTTTATTTGCAAGAAACCTGGACACCATGCAGCTCAATGTCGCTTCCGGAAAGATACTCCTAAACCAAGTGCAAACTTGGTAGAAGGAGATATAATTGCTGCGGTGATCTCAGAGGTTAACATGGTGGCACATGCTAAGGACTGGGTAATTGACTCCGGGGCAACCCGGCATATCTGCGCTGATAGAGGAGCTTTTACCTCCTATGTTCCTATCAGCTCTGGCGAGGAAAATGTGTACATGGGGGATTCAAGACCCTCACCCGTAATCGGGAAAGGGAGGTTCTTCTCAAATTAACCTCAGGAAAAACCCTTTCGCTTAGTGAAGTGCTTCATGTCCCAGATATCCGTTGGAATCTGGTTTCTGTCGCTCTTCTGGGAAAAGTGGGGGTTAAGGTTACTTTTGAGTCTGATAAAATTGTAATGACCAAGAATGGTCAGTTTGTGGGAAAGGGATATTGTAACCAGGGTCTTTTCATTCTGAATGTACTTGATGTCATGAATAATAATGCATCTTCTTCTTCTGCTTACTTGATTGACTCTTTTGATATCTGGCACCATAGACTAGGACATGTCAATTATTCTTATATTAAAAAAATGAAAGAAATTGGATTGTTGAATGCATCATCCTCCTCTAATGACAAATGTGAAATTTGTGTTGAATCAAAAGCCACCAAGAAAACATGTAGGTCTGTACACAGAGAAAGTGAACTTCTTGCTTTAATTCATAGTGACCTTGGGGATTTGAAAAGCCATATAACTAGAGGTGGTAAGAAATTCTATATCACTTTTGTGGATGACTTCTCTAGATACACTGAAGTATACTTGCTTAGATCTAAAGATGAAGCTTTTGATATGTTTTTGAAGTATAAGACTAAAGTAGAGAATCAACTTAATAAGAAAATAAAAAGGGTTAGATCAGATAGAGGAGGGGAGTTTACATCTTTTAATGAGTATTGTGAAGAACATGGGATTATTCATGAGACTACTCCTCCATATTCACCTGAATCAAATGGCATAGCAGAGAGGAAAAATAGGACCTTAAAAGAGATGATGAATGCGTTGCTAATTAGTTCAGGTGCACCTCTTAACCTTTGGGGGGAAGCTATTCTCTCTGCTTGTCATATTCAGAATAGAATTCCCTATAAGAAATTAGGTAAGACTCCTTATGAACTTTGGGTAGGTCATTCTCCAAACCTTAGTTACCTCAAAGTGTGGGGGTGCTTAGCTAAAGTTCTTTTACCTGAACCTAAGAAAAGAAAGTTAGGTCCTAAAACCTTTGATTGCATGTTTATTGGATATGCTCAAAATAGTGCTTCTTATAGATTCCTTGTTGTTAAAAGTGAGCAAAACATTATGGAGCCTAACACAATTGTTGAAACCAAGAATGCTGATTTTTTTGAGCATATATTTCCAATGAAAATGGATAATATTAGGTTGACTTCTGCTCCTCCATCATCGCAAACTTCTGATGTTCATTCACATGATAATGATGATGAGATAGAAGTAAGAAGGAGTAAAAGAGTTAGGAGGGAGACTAATCTAGGTGATGGCTTTTTTACCTTTCTTATTGATGATGACCCTCTTACATACCATGAAGCCATCACATCTCCCGATTCCACTTTTTGGAAAGAAGCAATAAACAGTGAATTAGAATCCATTATGTCAAATCACACATGTGAACTTGTTACTTTGCCCCCAGGAGCTAAAACTATAGGTTGCAAGTGGATATTTAAAAGGAAGCTAAAACCTGATGGTTCTATTGACAAGTTCAAAGCTAGATTAGTTGCTAAAGGTTTCAACCAAAAGAAAGACATTGATTACTTTGACACTTTTGCCCCTGTTACTAGGATAGCTTCTATCCGAGTCTTGGTTGCCTTAGCTTCTATACATAGTCTTGTTATCCATCAAATGGATGTAAAGACTGCTTTTTTGAATGGAGATTTGGAAGAAGAGATTTATATGGAACAACCTGAAGGTTGTATCACTCCTGGAAATGAACATAATGTATGCAAACTTGTTAAATCTCTTTATGGTTTAAAACAAGCTCCAAAACAATGGCATGATAAATTTGACTCTGTCTTGCTTGCAAATGGTTATCATATAAATGATGCTGATAAATGTATTTACACAAAGTTTGATAATGGTGTTGGTGTTATTATTTGCTTATATGTTGATGACATGCTTATTCTCGGCACCAACCTAGATGTAGTAAATGCAACTAAGTCATTCTTGTCTTCAAAATTTGATATGAAAGACATGGGTGAAGCTGATGTGATCTTAGGTATTAAGTTAACTAAGACACCTAGTGGGATTATGCTTTCTCAAGGACATTATGTTATTAAAATGCTTGAAAAGTTTGGATATCATGATCAAAAACCTGTAGCTACTCCATATGATGCTAGTTTACATTTAGCTAAAAATTTTGGTGAATCTGTTTCACAAATTAAATATGCTCAGATCATTGGTAGCTTAATGTATTTAATGAATTGTACTCGCCCTGATATTGCTTATGCTATTAGTAGATTGAGTCGTTACACTCAAAATCCTAATAGTGATCATTGGAATGCATTGTCAAGAGTTATGAGATACTTGAAAGGAACTCTTGAATATGGATTATGTTTTAGTGGCGATCCATCAGTTTTAGAAGGTTTTACTGATGCGAACTGGATCTCTGATTCAGATGAGCTTAAATCCACAAGTGGTTATATTTTTACACTTGGTGGAGGTGCTGTGTCTTGGAAATCTTCCAAGCAAACATGTATTGCTCGGTCTACTATGGAATCCGAGTTTATTGCCTTAGAGAAGGCATGTAGTGAAGCCGAGTGGCTTAAGAACCTTCTTGGTGGTCTTCCCATTTGTGAAAAACCGGGGTACCGTCTGTGTCTATCCATTGTGATAGCCAAGCTGCAATTACGAAAGCCAAAAATAAAGTTTTTAATGGGAAGAGTAGGCATATACGCCTAAGGCACTCTATTGTGAGGCAGCTGCTAGATCATGGGATAGTATCCCTTGATTATGTGAGGTCAGAGATGAATTTGGCAGATCCTCTGACAAAACCACTAAATAGGAAGTTAGTGGAAAGTACATCGAGGGGAATGGGACTTATACCTAAAACATAGGTCGAGAGTGATGGTAACCCAACCTATGTGATTGATGATCTCATGAAGTAGGTTCATATGGGTAACAACAAGTCACTTGTTGATCGTGGGGGAGCACTGTCATTAAGTTTATGTCCCTTCCTATGGTGTAGATAGTGCTATCGACGATGAGAAAGGGTGAGTATATGACTCTTAATGGAAACCATAGCCCTTGTTGGGTGGTGTGCATAATCGTCGAGCACACTTGATGGGTCCACCTATATGGGTGTGGAAGTGGGGCCGCTTCCTATGCGAATTTAGGTACATTCGCTAGAGCACTCATGAAAAACCAGGTATGGCGCATGGCCGAAAACGTGCCAACCCGAAAGAGCAAGCAACTATTCATTGATGATTCGATATGGGTTGTAAGTCAATGTTTTACAATAAAGGGGATTGGTTCATAGAAACTATATGTTTCACCAACTTCTTGTAGAACACACTTCCATTCCCTAAGTAATGGTTCATAGACCGAAAGTCACCGTTGCTAATGTATTGAATTGTCGTATTCGATCTCGAAATCTTTTGTTTTCCTTATCTTGGATTCTTTTTCCCTTACCTCTTGAAATTTTGAAATAGTGGGGGATTGTTGGATATTTCCTCATTTCAAGTAGGCATGATAGTCCCACATCGGTTATTGGATAACCTCTTGATTGGTATATTATAGTCTCTCTTTTATTGGGCTATTGGACTTGTTAATGGGCTAGGACTTGGGGGTATCTCGCGGGCGCATGAGCCCACACCGGAACCGAGCCCAAATCTGGTTGAGCCGAATGGAAAATTTGGGCGTCGGATCCGGAAAACCTTAGCGTGTGTGCGCTGGCGTCGCGCCTGCGCCGGGGGGGGGGGGGGGGTTCACGGGTGCGCGCGCGGAGTGCCCGAGTTTTGTGTTAATTTTTTGGCCCATTTGAAAGGCAGAATTTGAAAGGCCCATTACGGTTTTAATTTTTCCCCAACAGCCATATTTCTTTTATTGCGCTGTTTAATGGCCCAACAGCTATAATCCCATTTAATATCGCAACAGCTATTTTCTCGATTAATAGCAGAATTAAGTCTTTTTCAAAATTGCGGAATTCCAACCGGTTTTTCTTTTGCCCTATATAAACCCTAGTCTGTCAAGGGTTTTGATACACTGCGAAAAAACCGTTCTTCTCCTCAAACAAAATTTGTCTCTTTTCTGTTCGTCTCTGCTCTCCCAACGCGAACAGCTCCTCCTTCCTTGTTGCTGCAGACTGCGGCTTCCCCCTTGCTGCTCTTCCTCTTCGTTCGAGATTGAAGATACGTTGCTGCTCGCTGGAGCCTTGTATTGTGAGTGCACACTTACAAGGCCGTTGCCGTTGAATCCTGGAGGGTAGCCGCTGGACCTGCCTTGCACCGAGTTCTTACTCTGAGGGGCGGAAATCTACTCTTAAGGACAGTGCCTAGCACGCCTTGACAAACCGATAAGTCCCTTCTTCTTCTTAATTTCGTAGCATCATCCTATTAATCTGCTGTTTTTAATCCAACAGGGATCAGCTCCGTCAGCATCTACCACCGACCGTACAAGAAGTGGCCGTCACCAAGAAACGCTCGACGAGGTTGGATTGAGACGGCGTTCCGCATGGGTGTGGTCCGGCCGGAGCTGTGCCTGAGCAAGCGGGTCACCCGGTCCGACGCCAACCCCCACCAGCACCGCTTCCAGCTGACGGAGCTCGACGTCGCGAGGGCCTCGCCTCTCGTCCAAGAGCTCACGGCGAAAGCCCTCGACGTGCCACCCCCAAACGGAGTGGCCGTGAAGGTCATGGATAGGATGGGGTGCAACTACGACATGACCTTCAAATACGTCGGCAGTTCCCGCACTTACCGATTCATGGGTCGCCATTACACGGAGTTCCTCGCCAAGACCGGGCTGAGAGAGAATCAGGTCATGGATGTTTGGGGCCTGCCCAGCGGCGGGAGAGGCAGGAGGGGTGAACATTGGCTTGCCTTCGTACATTCAGACGCACGGACCCCAGGCATCGTCGGCATCGAATTAGGGGAAGGCGAGACATTGCCCAGATTGGAAAGTTGGAATCTGATCCTGTGATTATTCTGTTTATTTTTTTGCTTCCTGCTCTTCTGTTTTTGCTTACAGACAGATTAGGACTCTTTTTTAGGTTACTTTCTTGCCTTTTGTGATTAATTGTACAACAATATATTTGTCATCACAGATGGACCCGTAAATTTACTAATTTCCAAAAAGTTTTCTTTTGTTTGAAAATCGAATCAAATATTTTATTTTGGTGCTCTATTTCGGACCTCATGCGGTAAGGCAATTAAGGTTTGAGGTTGCATCGCTAATTTGGTGTGAATGTGTGCGTATTTATTGAACCATCCAGCCTATAGGGATTTATACTAGTAGGGTGATTCTAGTAACGAAATTTTGATTGGATGATCTATGGATCCAAAAAAATAAACCAAGGAAATCTATGGCATGTTTATGGTCCAACCTAGCAACTAGGGTTGTTCTTTTTATTTCCCCATTTTGAAGTGACAACCTCTGACTCTCTTTTCTTACCTCTGACTCTCTTTTCTTATGTCTCAGAGTGTAATTTAGTCCAATATTTAATTTTAGATAATATGTTTAAAAACTGTCTTTATGACATTGTGAGTGCCATGCAAGAATTACCGGGTTGAAATGGGTGACGTAGGAAAGAAAACTAAAGGTAAATGCAATATCTTGTAATTAAAATGTACTAATATTCCTGTTATGTATCAAAACGAAGTGCTCGACTAGGAGGGTTTGGAGTTTGGAGTAGTTGATCGTAATTGATGTGGGCTTGATTTTATTTTACCTTTTGAGAAATTCAAGGAAGAGGTTTTCAACTCGAACGGCTTTCTCGGCGATGAAGGATCCGGGGAAGGCGTCCATTTCGTCCTCTAGGGCTGGATCGACGCCTATGGCCGATTCTATCGGCCAGGATATCATGCTGCTCCCAGGCCCGGCTATGGAGGGCGATTGTGGTTTTAGCGGGAAGAATGTAACGCTTTGACGCCAATATACAGCGGCGAAGACCTTGCCCGGGTCGAACTTTACTTGTGAGGTCCAATAGAGAGTTTTCCCCATTAGCAGCACATGAAGGGGCCTGAGTTAATTTGACGCGTTTGATTCGGAATCGGACTCTATCAGGGAAAATCTTTTGTGAGTTGTGTAATATATAGAAGCTATGCTTCGGCATAGAATTCGGGGAAGGCGAGTCATTGCCCAGATTGGATAGTTGGAATGTGATTCTGTGATTCTGTCGAGAATGGCTCTCGGTCTGATTATTCTGTTTAGTTTGTGATTATTCCGTTTATTCTGTTTATTTTGTAGCTAGATCTTAATATATATATTCTAATAATTCTTTAAAGGTAAATCTTAATATACTGAAACCTCAAACCTTAAAAAGATTCTAACAATGTGTTTTGATTTCTTTTTTTTAACGTTATAAATCGGAATGAAAATTAGTTCGCAAAATGTATTGCTTAGATCTTTTTCCCCCAGCCAACCATTTGAAATGGGCTTCTTTTTCTCAAATAAAATCTTGATGTTTCTAGAGAACATGTAGACATCTGATAAAGTTTTATCCATCCCTTTATTTCCCCGCATAACAGTTCGCATTCATCTGACGAAAAAACATTGGAGAATATTTTGTAGGAAAAATATCTATTTTTTGAACCTTTAAAGAGTTTATTTTCTTATAAATTTTTATATCTTTCATTTGAAATTGTACTTGCAAATCTATCAACTTTCATATGAAACTACATATGACATAAAACGTATCTACCTTTCATATGAAAATGTCATCTTTCGCGTACCAAGTTGTCTGCTTCTAATATGAAGAAGTCCGTCTCTCGTATGAAACATTTCATTTGTCATTTGAAACCGCTCACTGTTCACAGAAAGTATTTGTCTATACTGTACAACCATTGGTATTTGATTTGAAACTACCCCCCTTTGAATGTGAACTATCAACATTTCTTACAAGGCTCGGACTACATGCACCGCAAGACGGAGAAAATATCATTCTTTTCTCCGTGTCTTTGACGGTGCATGTTATCATTCTTTTCTAAAAACGGAGAAAATATCAAAGTGTTTGTCTTTTTCACTGTCACTGTTCCCATATTTTTATCTATTTTAAGAAAAGAATCATGACATGCGGTGCATGAAGCCGGTGCATTTAGTCCGAGTCTTCTTATAAAGCTATTCCCCATAATTCTATTTGGGCGCGTAATTACTAAAATAACACATACTACTGTATTTGAAGTGCTACTACAGCTTAAAATGACATACAAGAAGCTCAAGATCTCGATCTGCCCAAGCAACGACCCTCGAAAAAACTTGGTAGTGTTAAATAAAATGGAAATAGCCTCGACCTGATTGCATCCTCGGTGACATTGTTAAGCGTGATAGTGTTGCATTTCTCCATAAAATTGTTCAGCTGCTCGTTGGGGCTTTCACAATGGTGGCCACTCAATTGATCTTGCTGAATGAACTGAATTAGCCCGGTCTTCAACTCAAAGTTTGCCGCTTGGACTGCAGGATGAATTATGCTCGAGGTTGGGTTGTTCATTGGCATAACTAAGTCTATGAGGGACTTGGGACCATCTGCTTCTCCATCCATTCTCTCTTGCTCTGCTCTATGGCGTCGGTTTGCATTCAATCTCCTTAGCATGGCTACAATCTCAAGGTCGAGGGGTATGAGGTTTTCTAAACTATGACTCCTCCTGCGCATAATGGAAGACAAAACTCAAACGAACCCGTCAGCATCACAAGTTAGACAGCAAAAGAAGCAAAAATAAAATAAAATAAAGAATGAAAACGCAGTCTATTAAACCCTACACAAAATGCAAAGTCAAGCCGATTGCCTCCCTTACAACGACACCAATAACTTGTTCGGTGTGTGTGAAAGTTTTAATTTATGTTCTGCAAGCGTATGTGTGTCGTAGCTAGTGGGTGTCAAACACAAGGAGGCGATGGCTTGATCAAGGATCAGTGTCAGGTTTTGTATAGCTATGTGATTCGTGTCTTGAATGTGAGATGGTGATCGAGTTAAGGGAGTACTTGTATGGAGAATGCTAGGGCTAGCGTATCACCACCATTGTAGGTTATGAGGTGGATGGATTTAACTTCTCAATCCAATGGATTATTAGTCATTGATCAGGGATGAATCCCAATCCTCATCCTTTCGACGTCTACCCATGAGAGAGGACTCGGAGAATGGGTTGGACCCCCTAACGGAGCTCCGATTGTTTGTTGGTGTTTATGATTTAGGTGGTTCAAATGATTATGCCCGATGGTTCGTCGGTGCCTAGCATTAGGTAGTCAATCATCCATTAGCGGCATCAAACCAAAACCCCAATTGTTCATCGGTGATTAAGGTTGTGTATCCTACCATTGAGATAGATTGATATAAATTCACATCCAAACCCATTCCTTGACTGAAACCCAATTGAATCATTATTTGGGGCAATCCATCAAGCACAAATCCTATAATATGGCTCTTCATTGTCCTAGGCAAGAGGACTACTCACACATTATTAGATTGACCATCAAAAACATATTAAAGGCATGCATTGAGAATTAATGAGAGAATAGGTTAAAAACCAGGAGCAATGGAAATCAAAATCAATAGAAGAAAACAGATACAATAGCATTCAATAATAGAGATTAAGGATTCTTACAAAACTTGAGCAAAAGAGAATGGAAAACACCCAGAAAATCAGCTCCCCAAATTGCCCAAAATAGTAAAGTTCCGAATAATGCCAAATCAGTTTGTTTATAGCTTTCTATATATAGATATGGTGGAATTAATGGCTCTTTTAGCCATTTGTTCACTACCAATCTTTTTTTAGTCCCACATTGGATAGGGCGACTCACTTGTGTGGGTATATAAGAGACTTCTTTCATATGGGCTATTGGACTTGTATATGGGCTAAGAATAAGGGGTATCTCGCAGGCATATGAGCCCAAACCGAAACTGAGCCCAAATCGGGTTGGGCCGAATGGAAAATGTGGGCGACGGATCCGGAAACCCTTAGCATGTGTGCGCTGGCGTCGTGCCTGCGTAGGGGGGTCACAGGTGCGTGCATGGAGTGCCCGAGTTTTGTCTCGTGTTTTTAGCCCATTTTGTTTTTAAGAATTCAAAAAGCCCATTACGTTTTTATTTTCTCCAACAGCTATTTTTTCATTAAATTGGTGTTTAATGTCTCAACTGAATTCCAACAGTCATATTTTTTCCTCTATATAAACTCAAATGTCAGAGTTTTTCAAAGCAGCGAAAAATCATTCCTCCATATACACGAAAATCACCACCTCTTTCATTCCTCATGGGTATCGATCTCTGTGCAAACTCCATGCTTCTGGCTGCGAGTGGACGTGTTCAGACGCGACTGCGTTAACCTTGGGGAGTAACCGACATCATCCGATTACCAACACGGTCGGGCCATACTTGTTTTTAAGGCAGTTGCCCAGCCACGTCGTAATTCATCTTCGATGGATAAGTTTTCCATTTTCCTCTGTTTTCCACTGCTACCTTCTCTTCTCGTTGCTCCCGCAGTTTATTTCTCGGTTTATTTCTCTGATCTTTTAACTCCCTGTTTTGTTCCTGCAGTCATAGCTCTTCCCTTTCAGGCTTAACAGTTTGAAAACAACTACGTTCTTGTCTATGGCTGTCACTCCTACCAAATCGTTGCTCGATCTGTCCAAATTGGCACCCCTCGATGGTACCAACTACAAACGGTGGTCCCAAAAACTCTTGATGTATTTTGAATAGCTTGAAATTAACTACGTCCTTTTCAATGACTATCCCCATCTTCCTCCTCCTTCCGGCACTCCACCAACTTCCGTTGATGGTGATGCTACCGTTGTTATTCCTCCTGCCATCACTTCTGCTTCTGCAGAAATTAAGAAACATGATAAAGAAATAAAACTGTTCGTTGTCACCTCCTTCATCATATGAAGGATTCCTTATTTGATTTATACATGATTCATATGTTTGCAAAACTTATCTGGGATTCCCTAGAAAAGAAGTATGGATCTGATGATGCCGAAAAGAAGAAGTATGTCGTTGGCAAGTGGCTCCACTTCCAAATGCTCGATGACAAGCCCATTATGGAACAAGTTCACAACTACGAGAACCTTTGCGCAGATGTTCTCAACGAAGCATGAAGATGTGCGAGATCTTTCAAGCGAACGTGCTGTTGGAGTGGTTCCCACCTTCCTGGGCTGAGTACATGAACCATCTCAAACACAAGAAGAAAGATATGTCCCTACAGGAGCTCATCAGTCATATGCGAACTGAAGAGGCTAATCGCCTCAAAGATAAGCCTGACTCTTCTCCTGTCAATTATGTCAAAGCTAACATCGTTGAATCTACTGGCCCCACCAACAAAACCAACAACAAAGGGAAGAAGCCCTTTAAACAAGGACAGAATAAGAAGTCAAGTCACTTTACCAAACCAGACAGCAAGGTCCAGAAGCCAAACATTGTCTGCAATGTGTGCGAGAAATCTGGCCATAAGGCCTACCAATGCTTTCAACGCCAGGGAACCCAAAAGTCGCCCCAGAAACAAGGTGGACCTGCTGCTCAAGCCAACCTTACTGAACAAGATGAAGTCATTGCTGCTGTCATCGTTGAAGCTAACATGGTGGCCACTAACATTGATTGGATACTAGACACTGGCGCTACAAGACATCTATGTGCAAACAAGGATCTGTTCCACGACTTCAAGGATGCTGCGGACACAGAATGCGTCTTCATGGGAAATTTCGTTGCTGCCTGAGTTGCTGGTAAAGGTACTATCATGCTGAAACTAACATCAAGAAAGACTCTTTCCCTCAGCAACGTCCTTTATGTCCCATCTATGCATCGCAACCTCATGTCTGGTGCCTTACTAAAACAAAGCAGGTCTAAAACTTGTCTTTGAGGCTGACAAGGTTGTTATTTCTCGCAGTGGGGACTTTGTTGGGAAGGGCTATCTGAGTGATGGAATCTTCATTCTGAATGTATTTTCTAATTCAATGAATAAATCTATTGTTACTTATATTGCTAAGTCTTTAGACTTATGGCATTGCCGACAAGGGCATGTCAATTTCGCTTCTATTAAGAGATTAAATAACTTAGATCTAATATCTGCTGCAAGTTCATCTGAATTCTCTAAATGTCAAATTTGTGTAGAAGCTAAATACACTAAAAACCCTTGTAAACATGTTGCTGTTAAGCAGTCAGAACTTCTCGATTTAATTCATTCAAACCTAGCAGACTTTAAATCTACTAGAAGCAAAGGAGGAAAACCTTACTACATCACTTTTGTAGATGATTACTCTAGATTCACTAGGGTATATCTTCTAAAAACCAAGGATGAGGCTGAAGAAATGTTCATTAAATATAAGACAGAAGTAGAAAACCAACTTGATAGAAAAATCAAAAGGTTTAGGTCTGACAGAGGTGGAGAATATAGCTCACATACCTTAAAAGACTTCTGTGAGAAGAATGGAATCATACATGAGTTCAGTGCTCCTTATGTTCCTCAACTAAATGGTATAGCTGAACAAAAGAACATGACTCTGAAAGAAATGATGAATGACATGCTCTTAAGTTCAGTATTATCTGATGAAATGTGGGGGGAAGCCATTCTCTCTGATTGCCATAACCTTAACAGAGTACCCCATAAGAAACTCGACAAAACACATGATGAATTGTGGAAAGGTTATCACCCTAACCGTAAATTCCTTAGAGTGTGGGGGTGTCTGGCAAAGATAGGACTACATGACTTTAAGAAGTCAAACATTGGGTCTAAAACTTATGATACTGTTTTTGTAGGGTATGCTCATAATAGTGCTGCATATAGATTCATGTCCTTAACAGATAACTCTATTTCTAAGTCTAGAGATGCAGAGTTTTTTGAGCATGTTTTTCCTTTGAAAAAGGAATTAACAGAATCATTGTCCCTTGTACCTCATATTGAGTCTCTTCCTTCTTCTTCACCTATATCTTCTGATATGCATACATGTGGTTCTACTTTTAGTGAAGAACCTAGAAGGAGTAAGAGGCATGGGACTGAAACCAATTTTGGACCTGACTTTATAACTGCCTTTCTGTCAGAAAATGGATGTATAGACATGCTTAGTGTAGTGTCTACCTTTATAATAGAAGAAGACCCACAAACCTATGATGAGACAATGAAATCCATTGATGCTAGTTTTTGGAAAGAAGCTATTAAAAGCAAACTTGATTCTATTGTATCCAATCAAACCTTGGGAATTAGCTGAGTTACCTAAAGGTAATAAGCCCATTAGTAATAAATGGATTTTTAAGAAAAAGATGGGACCTGACGGATCGATAGCTAGACTTGTGATCAGGGGTTTTACGCAAAAGAAAGGCTTAGACTACTTTGACACCTATTCTCATGTGACCAAGATTGCAACCATAAGGACTCTAATTGCCTTAGCTGCAATTCATGAGTTAGTCACACATCAAATGGATGTTAAGACAACCTTCCTAAATGGCGATCTAGAAGAAGAAATCTACATGTCCCAACCCGAGGGTTTTGTAGTTGCTGATGAAGAGAATAAGGTTTGTAGGCTTATAAAGTCTTTATACGGCTTAAAGCAAGCTCCTAAGCAATGGTATGAGAAATTCATCAGCACCTTAATAAGGAATGGCTTTGTTGTAAACACATCTGATTCTTGTGTTTATTCTAAACTAATAGGATCAGATTCTATAATTATTTGTCTCTATGTCGATGACATATTAATTTTTGGGAACAATCTAGATATTGTAAATGATACCAAAAATTTCTTGTCATCTCAGTTTGAGATGAAGACCTAGGAGAAGCTGATGTCATTTTAGGAGTTAAAATTGTTAGAAACTCCTATGGCATCTCCTTGAGTCAATCTCATTACGTAGAGAAGATGCTGAAGAAATTCAACTGCTTTGATGTTGTTCCTGCTAGAACTCCCTATGACCCTAGCATACATTTGAAAAAGAATTTAGGAGAGAGTATTTCTCAATCTGAATATGCTAAGATCATAGGAAGTGTGATGTTCCTTTGATGTGTCCATATTTTCCACTATTTTCATATCATCATTTTATTTCATTCCACGCCATTTTCACATCCAAATCCCACATTTTACTACGATATTGCATTTCTGACGCCATACTCGAGTTTCGTAGTGTTTTATGAGTTTTTAGGGATTTTGGAGCGATTTGGGACCCCGCCTGGGTATGGACATATCCGACACGTCTATGAGCTCACTGGCGAAGCTCCCCAATAGTCCGCCATACTTTTAGAGCCATGGGAGGAAAAGAGAGAGAGCAGGAGGAGAAGAGAAGAGAGCAGGAGAGGAGGAGCTGCTTCAGGAGCAGCAGAAGAAGATTTCCTAGATGACTCGACCGAGCAGAGGAGATGCTCGGTTGAGCAGATGCAAAGAAGCAGATACGGGGATCGCTCGGACGGAGTAGTTCACCTACTCAGCCCAAGCAGCATCAGATTTCAGACTTAAGCAATTCCTGCATACGGCTTGCGTAGCTCTACAGTGAACGAGTCAGTCTCTGCTCGGACCGAGCTGAGCTGACTCGGCCTGTGTAGGCAGAGCGAGGATTTTAGAGAATTTTGATTCCCTGTCAAGCTCGGTCGAGCAGTTCAGCTGCTCGGTCTGAGCAGCGGACCGAGCAACACATTGCTCGACCGAGCATCCTACTCGGTCGACGATGCTGAGGCTATTTTTGGAAACGTTTTCTGAAGTCGTGACTTGTGCGATCTGGAGAGCTGAATGCTGGGAGCTCGTGATAGTGAGAGGGCGACTCATTTTTAGATTTTTGAATAGTTCTTAGAGAGGGAGCGGATGCGATTTTGAGGGTTAGTTTTTAGGTTAACTTTTGTAAAAGAATATTAGATCGAAACCTTCAGATTATTATCTTGTTCTCGATTGCTCTTGTGCTTGGGAATCAGGTTTTTTTTCTTGGATCTATAAATTGCAATTCTTATCTATCCCCCACTGTAAGTCTTCTATTTTTACTCTTTCGATTGCTATGATTTCTCCATTCCTAAAAATGATGTTTTTATTCGTGAATATTGCCATGTGTAAGTAGATCCTTCTAGGGTTGATGGGTTAGCCCTAAGATCCTAGGGGGAAGATGTAGATCTGAATCTCCATATTGAATCAGGGATTTAGGGAAGTATTTCGATCGATCCTACCGAATCCCTAGATAACCTGTACTGAGATCATGTCCACGGTCTGTGGAATTGATGTGCTTAAGGGGTATCTATGGGATCCGAATAGGGAAATCGGTGGATCCAACCAAGGCTCATGACCATGCCCGGCTCGTGCCTTGAGGGGATCCATCGACGAACCATACCTCTACGTTGACGGCTACTGCCATTGCATCAACGAGAGTTACCAAAATACCTCACAATTCTAACCCACGAGAGTGGTACGAATTGTGAGAATTATCCCCTAACGCTAGTGTAACGTGAGGATTCTATTCCAACATCGACCCCCAAAGATCTTAGTGGTGATCCTTAATGCCCTAGCCCTTTTTATTAGTAAAACAACAACAATACCCTAATCAACTCTTTTAACCCGACAGCTATCTCACTTCGAGATCTAAAAGTAAACTGAGAATCCATATACACTATCACCGTCCCTATGGGATTCGATATCATTTATACTATAACTCGACACCGTCCGCTTGTGGATTGAGCCCGGAATTGAAGCCTAGGGGCCATACCACGCCTGGCGATCGTGACACCGCCCGGTGGAACCTAGGTGTAGGTTTCGGGTGCGTCAAGTTTTTGGCGCCGTTACCGGGGACGGCAATAGTGTTATCTCAGTTTATCTTTATTTTCTAAAGTTTGCTAGCACGCTAATCATTTCTCTCCTTTCCACCCATTTTTATTCTCTTATTTATCTCTGTGCTACTGATGGTATTTGTCTGAGTTTTGTTGGTGCATGAACACCCCCTTCAAGGGATCTACTAGAGAGTTATTATTCGATCCCGAGATCGAAAAGACATCAAGGGCCTTAAGAGCCTCAAGTAGAAGTTCATCTCCCTCCGCTCAGATGGCGGACAACAACAATCCTCCTCCTCCTCACACCGGGTCCATCAGGGACCATATGAAACCAACGTTTGGGAACAACTCCCCCATTCTTAGACCGCAACTGTCGATAGCGAGCTTCGAGCTAAAACGGGATTGATTAATCTGATGCAGCAGGATCCCTTCCACGGGCATCTGCATGAAAGTCCCAACCATCATTTTGGCACCTTCCTGGCGAAGTGTGACACGTTCAAGGCCAAGGACGTGAGCGACGATGCTGTGAAGCTGCGGCTTTTCCCGTTCACTTTAAGGGATAAAGCCTCATATTGGCTCCGGGCCCACCCTCCTAACCATTTCACTACCTGGAAACAGCTGGCACTTGCCTTCATGGATAAGTTTTATCTACCCTCAAAGACCGTGCAAATCAGGAGAGCCATTTCAAACTTCAAGCAGCTTGCACAGGAATAACTCTATGAGGCATGGGAGAGGTTTAAGGACCTCCAGCATCAATGTCCTCACCACGGGATACAGCCCTGGGATCTGTGTAGAGCTTTTACAACAGATTGCAGCCTAGCACCAAAATGATTATAGACGCTACGGCGCAGGGTGCCCTACTTGAAAGTCTCCTGAGGAGGCTATAGACTTGTTGGAGCACATGGCAGCCAACAATCAACAATGGAATGATGAACGGACTGTTGTGACCCGGACTCCCCTGAGGTCAAGGCCGCTAGCCACTTGGATTCTCATATCGAGACCTTGTGCAAACAAGTGGCCTGAATTGAGCAGCCTCTGGACTCCATCCCTGCTTCACCCAGTACATCGTATCATCCTACAGAAGAGTATGTCGATTAGGGCTATATCCCTAGCGAGGCACACTATGATGGTGTTGAGACATCTGAGTCTGTACAATACGTCCAAGGAGAGGGACAGAATCAATGGCAGTATCCAGCTGCTAGGAATCACCCGGGGTTTTCTTATGGAACCCAAGTGGAGGGCTGAAACCTCCACAATTTCAGAGGCTGCCACCCCCTCCTCAGCAGCAGCATGGGCAGTAACAGAATTAGCAGCATGGCAGATTTAGGCCAGCTGGGCCTTACCGACAGCTGGGTTATCAGTTCAACCGGCCACTTCAGCAGAATTATGCGCCAAATCCACCTAAGTCCAGTCTTGAAGCACATTGGAGACTTTCATGAGTGGTCAAGCCCGTTTTAATCAAGACATCTCGACTCAGTTCAAAAGTATAAATTCTTCACTTGATGAACTGAGGGGTCAAATGTCGCAGCTCTTGAAGAATCAAGGGAGATTTCCCTCACAGCCGGAGACAAACCCAAGGGCCCAAGCTAATGCTGTGGTTTTAGTTACCACGCATGGAGGACGGGCGACTGACCCCGTCATGGTCCCGGTGTTGAACAAGGAGAAGGTCACAGTTGAAGAAGCTGTCGATGACATCAATAGAGAAGAGGCTGCTGAAGATCCTATCATTATTAAGGAGAAAGCGGATACCCCACCCGTCATGCCTACTACAACACCACCTTCCGTCGATGCAGCTAAGAGTAAAGCTACCCGACCTCCCCCTCCATACCCACAGAGGCTAGCCCTAGCCAAGATGGAGAAGAAATACTCCAAGTTTACGGAGTTGCTAAAGGGAATCCAGTTGAACATCTCGTTCATAGATGCCATTACGGAGATCCCGATCTACGCCAAATTTTTAAAGGATCTGATCACAGGAAGAAGGAAGCTAGAAGATATTAAGCTATTGGAGGACTCTACCTCCGTTATCAAAAATCATCTCCCCTGGAATCTACCAGATCCAGGGAGCTTTTACCGTGTCGTGCTCCATTAGAGGGATGCCTATCAGCAGAGCTTTGATTGACTTGGGGGCTAGCATCAGTTTGATACCCCTCTCTATTTTCAAGAGACTACGGACTGGAAGTGAGCTAGACCCGACAAGCATGTCCATCCAGCTTGCAGATCATTCCATCACCTACCTGGTGGGTATAGCAAGAGACGTCATTCTTCAGATACCCCCAGGGTTATGCGTCCCCGTCGACTTCATGATCATGGATATGCCCAAGGGAGGGAGTTCCTAACTTATACTCGGCTGCCCCTTCATGGCGACGACCGGTGTTCTGATCGATGTCCGGAAAGGGACTCTCTCTGAATGTGG
The DNA here is from genome assembly GCA_030789695.1 of Scilla litardierei. NCBI lineage: Eukaryota > Viridiplantae > Streptophyta > Magnoliopsida > Asparagales > Asparagaceae > Scilla > Scilla litardierei. The sequence goes on along the minus strand of CM061142.1, from coordinate 665,542,076 downwards.
GAAATATCGAAGCTGAGTTCCGGCTACAGAAGCCGATGAGAGAGCGTGCCCATGTGGAAGGAGCTAGCTATTTGGAGCTCCTGGAGGACGAAGCCATTGAAGAGTTCACTTCTGAGGGGGTCATGAAGGACCCAATGAAGACAAGCATCGACGATGAAGGCGACCCAACCTACAACAAAGCGGTCGCCGTGTATATCCGAGCATTGGATGAGGAATTTCTACATCATTCTCCGAATCATGAAGAACTGGAGACCATATGCTACTCAGAGGAAAGACACGAAGTAGGCATAAACTAAATGCCGCCAGGTTGCACCATTAAAAGGAACGACGCGCGACCACCACGCGCGCCAAACAACCATCGATGAATCAAATGGAGTCGAGCTCAAGACTAAAAACGAGCGCTTATTGGGAGGCAACCCAATTTCTTAGATTTTGGATTTTAACTTTTCAATTTCTTATTTTTATTTCATATTTTAGATATAAAATTATAAAATCACAAAAAATTTACGAGTTCGTCTTTTGTATAGGATGGACAAGTGGGGGTATGCGTATCGACATTATAAACGGAAGGAAGCCGGAGGAGAGCATCAGATTCGAAGATTTGAAGAGATAACCAAGGAAAAAGTAGAGGAAAAATAAGACACAGTGGACTCGACCGAGCAGCTTCACTGCTCGGTCGAGCAGTGCAGACACGAAAAAGGAGGCAGATTATTGCTTCTTCTACACGGCCCGAGCAACCTCTTGATCGGTTCGAGTAGACATCGACTCGGTTTGAGCAACCTATTACTTGGTCGAGTACTACAGGCTTTTGGAGTTGAGGAGAAAACATCATTCTGCCTACACGGACCGAGTGGAATTGGCACGGTTCGAGTGATGAACAGTCCGACCGAGCATCATATTGCTCGGTCGAGCATCGAGGGAGTATATCACGACTCAATTTATTGAATTTTTTTTTGAGCTGATAGACTCGGTCGAGCAGCTCCTATACTCGGACTGAGTCGTTTTACCCAATCACCAACGAGTTGGGTTTTTAAACCCAACCCATTATCACAACTCACCCTAAGTTAAAAAATTTTAACCTAAAAATTTTTCTAACCCCCTCGAGCTCTCCCTCACTCCCCACTCGTTCACTCTCCCCCCGTCACCGTCGTCCTTTGCCGCTGCTCCGCTGCTTACGCCACCGCTTGTGCCATCGGTCCGCCGCTCATCCCCAGTCAGTCGCTGCCCCTCCCTCCTTTCTCTCTCTATCTCTCTGCCCATCTCTCCCCCCGTCCCCACTTCGAATCGACGGTGTCGTCGACGGCACCACCGCCGTCGACGTCGTCGCCAATCCTACCACCCCCAAAAGCCCCCCCCCCCCCCGCCTCCCTCGACGCTCTGGGCCCACCCCCCCTCCGCCTACCCCTTCCCCCCTCTCTCATCGGACCGCCCAAAAAACCCCCCTTTCTCCGATCGCCGCTGCCCTAGGGCACGGCCCGAGCAACCTGATGCTCGGTCGGCACCTCTGACCGAGTATCACAGCTCGGACTGAGCAGTAGCACTGCTCGGTCGAGTAACCCAATTTCCCATGTCCCCCAGTTTTAATTTCTAAATTCTGACGTTTTACTTGTTTCCATTACAGATATTCCTTGCCTACGTCAGCACAGACTACAGGGACTAGCTTAGGGGAGCTCTAGGCACTCGTATCCCTCGCATCGCTCGCTCATACGGTACACTCGTTCCTTTATTTATTTTTATACTGTATCATCATACTATTATCGCCACGATGGTTCGTATGAGAGGGACCACCACCCCACCCACTCGTGGAAAGAGGCCGACGTCTGGTGCCTCCTCTTCCCAACCACAAGGTTGTACTCGCCTCACCACCACCTCCGCTACTTCCTCCACCACAGCCACCCCCACCACCACAGCCCTTATCCCTACCACTACCACACCCATCACTTCCACAACCATCCCTACCCCCACAGCCCATATCCCCACCGCTGCACCATCTGACCCTCCCATCTTCACCACCACACCCTGCTCCCACTAGTGATGCTCTACCTACACGTCTCAGGACCTATGGCATCACATTCCGAGATGACGCACACCGAGAGCGCTTTGTTAGGCTATCTCAGCACCGTCTCGTACCCAATTTGTTCATAGACGTGCCTACCCTTCGCTCCCTCGAACTCCTTCAGGGTGTCCATCACCTTTACCGACCGATTGGTTTCGACTGTTTCCTCGGTGTACACGTCCCTACCTACACCCATATTACACTCGAGGCACTTAGCTCCCTCCCTCGCACCTCTGCGGGTGACGACATCACTTTTTGCCTCATGGACCAGGATTGCACTATTACACATGCCATGATCCGCAAGTACTTTTGCTTCCATGCCGTCCCCAAGCCTTGAGCCGCCTTTTCCCCACACTTCAACGTCGACAGTTTCGACTCTTCAGCTTTCTGGCAGCGCATTTCTGGCCTTGATCAGTACCGCCCTAGCCGGGCGAAGGCATCGTGCATCGTGCACCTATGCCTTCGTTACGCGCAGAGGCATCTCACCACCACTATCTTCTGTCGCCCAGAGGTCGGGACCATGTCCCTACCTGAGCTTACACATCTTATGGGTATGACCGGGCCTCTACGATTTCACCCAGATGGCTCCTTCAGGCCCTTCATGCTTTCTGACGCAGCCCACTGGCTGTGTCACCACCTTCTAGATACTGCCACCACCTACTTCACCACGGACATCTGCTGCGGTGGTTTCTTTACCATTTTTACCCGCATGCTTGATATTCACATCCCGGATGACCTATTCGCCCCCGTTGGCTCGACACGCTTGACCATTGGTGTGCTCGAGCATATGCATATTATCCGACCGTATGGGGTTCGTCACTGGCTATATCTCGTAGGCACCACCACACTCCTCACATGGTGCTCCCCATCCCTCACCTCACACACATCTCCGCTATCCAGCTTGACTGGATGATCCCTAGGGTCGACCCACTCCCTCCCCTACACGTACTTGAGCCCCCGGGAGCACCCGTTGATGTGTCCATATTTTACATCATTTTCATATCATGTTCCCATTGCATTGCATATCATTTTCACGTCCAAATCCCACTTTTTACTGCGATTTTGGTATTTCTGACGATATTTCGAGTTTCGTAGTATATTTTGAGTTTTCAGGGATTTTGGAGCGATTTGGATCCCCACCTGGGTATGGACACATCCGACGCACTCATGAGCTTGTTGGCAGGGCTCTAGAGGAGTTCGCCGTATTCTCGGAGCTGTTGGAGAAGAGAAGGAAGAGAAGAAAGAGAGAGAGAGAGTAGAGAGAGAGAAGCCCAAATGTTGCAGCATATGTTTCCCAGAAAATACTCGGCCCGAGTAGCTTGCTTCTCAGACCGAGTCATATCAGCTTGATGAAGCAGCAGATACGGGCTGGTCCGGACCGAGCAACTCATCTGCTCGGTCAGGTAGCCCTAGATTTCACAGCCCGAGTAGCACCCGAGCAGCTGACCGAGTAGGTCCTACTCGGTCCGGATCAACTTCTCCAGCAGCCGAGCAGCAAGCTACATGGGCCGGATTATTGACCGAGCAGCAGATGCTTTGGCCGAGTAGCCTACTCGGTCAGCACTTCCCAGGGCATTTTTGGAATGTTTTGAAACGCGCGATGCGCGTGATTTGGGCAGCTGAAGCTCGCGATTGCGGGCTCGGCTGCGAGAGTTCATTCTAGCTTTTGTTTTGGAATTTTTGGAGAGGAGCTACGTCGATTTCTTGTAAGAATTTTTGGGATCAATTCTTGTAGCAAATTTCTGGATCGATAATTGAAGATTAGTGTTTATCATTATTTTCTGGATCTGTTCTTCATTCGTTCTCGCTGTAAGTTATTTTAGCCGTAATTTCTTTATTGCTAAAATGTTTTCCTCTGCGATATTAATATTTTTGTGCGCTCCTATCATCATCAGTGAGTAGATCCACTCTAGGGTTGATGGGTGAACCCTAGGATTTTATGGGGGAAATGTAGATCTGGATCCCCATGCTAAATTGGGGATTTATGGTTGTATTTCGGTAGATCCTACCGAATCTGTAGATAACCCGTACTGAGATCATGCCCACGGTCTGTGGAATTGATGTGCTTAAGGGGTATCTAGGGATTCGAATAGGAAAATCGGTGGATCCAATCAAGGCATGTGCCATACCCGGCTCGAGCCTTGAGGGGATCCATCGACGAACTATACCGCTACATTGACGGCTACCGCCATTCCGTCAACGAGAGCCATCAAAATACCCCGTAATTCTAACCCACGAGAGTGGTACGAATTGGGGGATTAATTCCATAGCCCTAATGCAATGTGAGGAACCTATCTAACATCAACCCCCAACGATCCTAGCAGTGATCCCTGAAGCCCTAATCCTTTTTTATTAAATTACATAACAACAACAATCAACCCAAATCCTTCGCTCCGACCGCTACACTACTTCTAGATTTAGAAATAGACTGAGACTATCACAGACACTATCACCGTCCCTGTGGGATTTGACTATCTTTTATACTATAACTCGACACCATCCGCTTGCAGATTGAGCCCAAAGTCATAACCTAGGAGCCACATTACGCCTGGCGATTGTGACACCGCCAGGTGGATCCTAGGTGTAGATTGCGGGTGCGTCAAGTTTTTGGCGCTGTTGCCGGAGACGACAATAGTGATCTTATCTCAGTTTGTTTTTATCTTTGTGAAGTTTGCTAGCATTCTTACCATTTCTCACTCTACCATCAATTTTTACTCCTTTTTATTATTATTGCGGTGCTACTGACAGTGTTCTTCTGAGTTTTGTTGGTGCATGAACACCCGCCACAAAGGGGCTACTAGAGAGTTATTGTTCGATCGTGAGATCGAAAAGACAGCCCAGGCTTTAAGAGCCTCCAGCAGAAGTTCATCTCCATCTGCTCAGATGGGAGAGAACCCTCCTCCTCCTCTTCCTCGCACTGGGTCCATCAAGACCACATGAAACCGATGTTTGGGAACAACTCCTCGATTCTTAGACCGCAGCTGACAGCGGAAACCTTCGAGCTTAAGACGGGGTTGATAAACTGATGAGCAGGATCCCTTCCACGGGCATCCTCACGAGAATCCCAACCAACACATCGACTCCTTCTTGGCTAAATGCGATACATTCAAGGCGACGGATGGCAGTGATGATGCAGTGAAGTTACGTCTCTTCCCTTTCACCTTGAGGGACAAGGCCTCCTATTGGCTCCGAGCTCATCCTCCCAACCACTTCACCACATGGAAGAAGCTTGCTGTTGCTTTTGTGGATAAATTTTATTCACCCTTAAATACGGTCCGGATTCTTGGGGCCATATCCAATTTCAAGAAGCTCCTGCAGGAGTCGCTTTACGAGGATTGGGAGAGGTTCAAGGATCTCCAACACCAGTGCCCACACCACGGAATCCAACCCTCGGATTTGGTGCAGAGCTTCTACAACAGGCTCCAACCTAGCACCAAAATGATTATTGATGCTGCGACGCAAGGCGCCCTATTGGATAAGTCTCCTGAGGAGGCTATAGATCTGTTGGAGCACATGGCGGCCAACACCCAGTAGTGGACCGATGAGCGGACAGTCGTGACCAGGACTCCCGACGTCAAGGTCGCCACTCACTTGGATTGTCACATTGAGACCTTGTGCAAGCAAGTGGCCCGGATCGAGCAGCGCCTGGACTCCATCCCAGTGGCACCCAGCACCTCCATCATCCTACGGAGGAGTACATAGGTCCGGGGTATATCCTTACTGAGGGTCACTATGAGGGTGCTGAGACATCCGAGACTGTTCAGTACGTCCAGGGAGAAGGGTGGAACCAGTGGCAGCATCCGGCTGCTAGGAATCATCTATGGTTCTCATATGGAAATCCAAGCGGAGGGCTGCAACCTCTGCAGTTTCAGAGACCACCACCTCTTCAGCAGCAGCAGCAGAGCCAGCAGCAGAGCCAACAGCAGGGCGGCTTTAGGCCAGCTGGGCCGTATAGGCTGCCGGGATATCAATACAACCGGCCACCTCAGCAAAATTTTGCGTCGGCTCCTCCAAAGTCAAATCTTGAATCTACATTGGAGACCTTTATGAGTGGCCAGATTCGGGTCAATCAAGATATGTCAAACCAATTTAAGAATATCAATTCTTCGCTCGACGAACTGAGGGGGGCAGATGTCGCAGTTGCTGAAGAATCAGGGGAGATTACCCTCTCAGCCGGAGACCAACCCCAGAGCTCAAGCAAACGCTGTGGTTTCTGTGACCACACGAGGAGCACAGGTTACCGATCCCGTCATGGTTTCGGTACTTAGCAAGGAGAAGACTACCATTGAAGAAGCTGCTGATGACAGTGCCAGAGTTGAGGCCACTGAAGGGCCTATCACTATTGAAGAGAAGGCGAATGCACCTCCCGTCATGCCTGCTACTACGCCGCCACCCGCTGATGCATCGAAGGGCAAAGCCTCCAGGCCCCCTCCTCCGTACCCTCAGAGGCTAGCCCAAGCTAAATTGGAGAAGAAGTACTCCAAGTTCATGGAGCTACTGTAAGGGATTCAGCTGAATATCCCATTTATTGATGCCATCACCGAGATCCCAACGTATGCAAAGTTTCTGAAGGATCTCATTACTGGAAAGAGGAAGCTGGAAGAGATCAAGCTGTTGGAGGATTCTACCTCCATTATCAAAAATGACCTCCCCCGGAAGCTACCGGATCCGGGGAGCTTCACCGTCCCATGCTCCATCGGCGGCATGCCAATCAGCAGAGCGCTAATTTATTTGGGGGCCAGTATCAGCCTTATGCCCCTATCCATCTTCAGAAGACTCCAGATGGGAAGTGAGCTGGAACCGACTAGCATGTCCATCCAGCTCGCCGATCACTCCATCACTTACTCGGTCGGAATAGCGAGGGACGTCATCCTCTAGATACCTCCAGGGCTATGTATCCCGGTCGACTTCATTATTATGGACATACCTGAGGGAGGAAACTCTCAGCTCATACTCGGCCGCCCCTTCATGGCAACGGCCGGAGTCCTTATAGACGTCCGAGAAGGGACCCTTTCCCTCAATGTGGGGAATATTGAAGCTGAGTTCCGGCTATAGAGGCCGATGAAGGAGAAAGCTTATGAAAAAGGGGCCAGTTATCTGGAGCTTCTTGAAGAGGAAGCAATCGAAGAATTCACTGCTGAAGGGGTCATGAAGGACCCGGTTAAAGCAAGCATCGATGACGACGGCGACCCAACCTACAACAAAGAGGTTGCCGCGTACATCCAAGTATTGGATGAGGAGTTCCTACGCCGTTCGACAAATCATCATGCATCGGAGGTCACATCTTATGTGGAGGTGAATGTTGGAGTAAGCGGAAGTCATACACCACCGAATTGCACCGCCCCGAAGGGTGACGCACGACCACCGCGCGCACCAAATGAACATTGATATATCAAAGGGAGTCGAGCTCATGACTGAAAACGAGCGCTTATTGGGAGGCAACCCAATTACATAGATTTTGAAATTTCTTTCCGATTTTCTTCTTCTCTATTTTTATTTTGTATTTTTAGGAAAAATCACAAAAATCATAAAAATTTGATGAGTTTGTGTTTTGTGTAGGACGGACAATTGGGGGTATGCATATGAAGCCGGAGGAAATTGAAGATCTGAGAAGGAAAACAAGGGAAAAGAAGAGAAAAGGAGATGCAGGAAATCCAGACCGAGCAGCTCGGCTGCTCGGTCACGTCAATCAGATATGGAAAAGGAAGATACATGAGCTTGGCCCGAGTAGGTTTCTGCTCGGTCCGAGTAGAAATTGACACGGACTGAGCAGACGGCTACTCGATCGAGTCGTACAGGGAAGAGATTTGAGCGAAAAAACGTTATTCTGTCTACCCAGGTAGAACATTATTGGCTCGGTCCAAGTAGGACAAGACGCGGACCGAGCATCTATCTGCTCGATCGAGTCGTACATGGAAGAAAATTGGGGAGAAAACGTCACTCTGTCGACCCGGATAGAATATTATTGGCTCGGCCCGAGTAGCATACGACTCGGAGGGAGTATTTCATTCGAAATTTTTACGTTGACTGGGCCGAGCAGCCTAGATGCTCGGACCGAGTCGCGTCGTTTTGTTAAAAAAAATTTTATTTTCATCGACCCGGTCGAGCAGCCTTGCTGGTCAGACCGAGTCGATCCGGATTTTTAATCCCACCGTAAAAGATTTTTATGCCATATCCCTAACTTTTTACCCCCCGACAAAATTTTCCCCCGAGCTCCTAACCCTACTCGTTCAACTCACCGTCCCCGCCGTCTTTCCCCTTCGTCGGCGCCGCTGGCTCCACCGTCGGCGCCGCCGTTCACCGGTAAACCCCCCCTCTCTCCTCTCTCCTTCCCCCATCTCTATCTCTCTGTTGCCACCCTCTCTTCCCCCCACCGTTTTCCCCTACACGTCGGCCGACCTCACACACATCTCCCCCCTCCCTTCATCGATTTCCCCTTCCCACTCCCCCTCCCTACATCTCCCGCTCCCTGTTCACCCCCTCTTCGCCCTTCAGAGGGGATCCACCCTCCCTTACCCCCCGGTTAAACCCCCCTTCGCCATCGCCGAAACCCCCCCTCCCGACTCCAATTCACAGCAACCACCGGACCCCCCGCCCCACTCATGCCCTAGGGCACTGAACGAGCAGCCAAGCTGCTCGTTCAGATCCCCCCTTCTCTGTGCCCTCGGGCACAGACCGAGCACCTAGGTGCTCGGTCTCACCCACCCCCGAGTTGTGCCCTAGGGCACCGCTTGTTCAGCGGCCAGCCCCGAGTCCATGACTCGTTCACAATCCCCGCACCGACTCCCCTACTCCTGAGTGCACAACATGGGCAGAGCAGCACTCTGCTCGGCCCGAGTCACAATATATCTGATTTCCACCGATTTTTAATCCATTAACTGACATTTTGATCATTTCAAATTGCAGGTACTCTTTTCTTACGTCAGTAGCAGTAGCATGGATCAGCTTGGGGGATTTTTCACGCATCCGCTTCATCCGCACCCATGGTACACTCGTTCCCTTATCCTCTTTTCATACCATATTATTTTTCAGCGTGCGTCACCATGGTCCGCACACGCGGATCTGTCACACCCCCCACTCGCGGGAAGAGGCCGTCTTCTGGTGCCTCATCTTCCCGTCCATAGCGCCGTGCACGCACCACTTCCACTACCACTTCCACTGCCACACCCTCCACCATAGCTCCAGCTGTTACCACGACCATTCCCACCACCACCACACTTGTCACCACCGCACCGATCCCATCAGCTGCTATCCCCTCCACTTCTGTCTCCACCACTACCACCTTATCCCCCCTCCCAGCGATGACCCCACAGCTCACATCCCTACACACGACATCACTTTTCGCGATGGCGCTCATAGAGCGCGATACTCTAAGATCCACCAGGGCCGCCTTGTGCCTACCGTCTTGATAGACGTTCCGGCCCTTAGGTCACTAGGCATCCTCCAGGGAGTGCACCGCCTCTATCGAGCGATCGGTTTCGACCGATTCCTCGGTGTCCACGCCTCTACCTACACACGCCTAGCCCTAGAGGGTCTTAGCTCCCTCGCTTTCACCGCTGCAGGTGACAGCATCACCTTTCGACTCCTGGATCACGATTACACTGTGACTTTTGATATGATCCAGGACTACTTTCACTTTCTGACCGTCCCTGATCCTAGGGTTGCTTTTTCACCGACCGTTGACCTCACCGATTTTGCTACGCGCACCTTTTGGGAGCGCATTTCTGGCCTACCCGAGTACCGCCCCAGCCGGGCGAAGGCATCGTGCATAGTGCACCCTTGCATTCGATACGCCCAGAGACACCTAGCATGCACACTCTTCTGTAGACCAGAGGTCGGGACTGTGTCCCTCCCTGAGCTTACCCAACTTTGGGGTATGACCCGACCTCTCAGATTCCACCCGGATGGCTCTGTGAGACCATTCATGCTCTCTGACATAGCCCACTGGCTGTGTCAGCGCCTCTACCAGACAGCCACCACTTACCATTCCACGGATATCTGTTGCTGTGGATTCTCTACTATCTTTGCTAGGATGCTAGGTATCCCCATCCCTGCTGACTTGCACCGTCCTCCTGGCCTGACACGCCTTACCATTGGCGTGCGCGAGCACATGCATATCCTTCGTCCTTATGGTGCTCGTCACTGGCGTTACCTAGTAGGTACCGGCCACGACCCCCACTTGGTCCTCCCAGCCCCTCACCTGACACATATCCCTGCCGTCCAGCTTGACTGGATGATTCCTCCTGTTTTCCCACTTCCCCCATTCACGATCTCGAGTCCCCTGGAGCTCCAGTTAAGGCATCTGTCGATGACCCGGACCCACTCTCCTCGGAGTTCGAGATGCTTGATATAGCTGCTCTTGTCGCCAGCCTCCCTGTTCCTCCAGCTCACCCATCTTCAGGCGCCGCCCCTTCCACCGTTGTATCTTCTGTATCTCCCGTCGTCGAGTCTTCTGGGACTGTCCTCACTTTCTTCACCGAGACTCAGATCTCTTCTGCTGTTGTATCGGTGCCGGAGGGCACCGATCTACCTTTCTCTGATGACGTTATAGATTTAGATGCTCCTTCGCATGACCCTGTACCGACTCTCCCCCCTCTTTCGGAGCTTATAGCGTCAGCTCCTCTTACTGGCACCACCTTTTCCTCACCCGCGGATATTTTCACGGAGTCTGTCTCGACGTCTGTCCATACCTCTGTGTCGACGATAGCTCTATCTTCCGCCACTACCGATATACTTACAAGCTCACCCTCTCTGACCTTCCACGCCCGTCATGGTGCCTCAGTTGCACCGGGCCGCTTTTCGCAAGTGGTGACTTACCGACACCCCTACCGTACACCACCCGACTTTAGCACTTCCTCCTCTCGCTTGACAGCTCTTGAGGAGTTGACTTCCCGCTTACAGCGGGACTTTGACGCCTTCCTAGTCGAGACCAGGACACATAGATCGAGAGTTGAGTCGGATCTTGTTTCCATTATAGACTTGTTGCGACAGAGGGGCCCGCCCCCTGTCATTCTTGCTCACGCTCCTCCCCCCCGGTCGGACACTGTGACCAGCACCGCACCACTTAGTGCTTCACTTCCCCAGGCTTCTGCAGAGCCGATTTCTTCTACCTCTGAGTCGTCGGTCACAGTCGATCCACTCTCTTCCCTCGTATTATATACTGCTGAGCCCTCCACCTCCGCCGTAGACCTCACCACCAGCTCTCCTCCAGCGTCCCAGCCAGACCTATCCCCTCCCGCCGCCTCGGGTCCACAGCAGAGTGACCCATCACCACTCCCAGAGGGTGGTGCCTCTGCCTGATATAGTCCACCCCAGCTTTTGCCTCCCCCATTTATTTAGTATCCATCTGTCTTTTCGGGGCCCTGCTTTCACCTAGCTTGGGGGAGGATACACTCATGCATCATTTCTTATTGCATTGCATCATATCATATTTTTATGTTTTATTTTCCTTTTATTACATGATTTTTATTTTTTTTTATTTTCTTTCCCCACCCACACCACCCCTTTAGCATCATCTCCCGCTGACGGGCTTTTTCTTAGCAGTGAGGACACTGCTAGGTTAAGCTTGGGGGATGAGCACTCCCGCTTTATTTTTATTTTTATTTTCACATTTCCTCCCTTATTTTCAGTTTTTATTTTACTTTTTCACCATTTTCCCGCCTCATTTTATTTTTTGTCATTTTGTATCGTATTTTCTGTTTTTCTCCATGCATGCATCTCTTTTTATTTATTTTCCCTTTTTTCTCTGTTTCTTTTTATTTTTTTGCTAAGGATGGTCCACATGATGATATCTCTCTAGGCTTTATTATTTTTGCGATGCTCATCTCTTTGGCATGCTATTATAGTTAATTTCAGTTTTATTATCTATATGCATGCTATTCAATTGACGATCTGTCTGAATTAATACCTGAAATGAATTGAAAGTCAATTGCATGAACTAGTATTTAGTATGATTGATTTTGGGAAACGCACCCAGGTTCACGCATCACTAGAACACTTGGAGCACCTGCTTTTCTTGTCTTATTCACTTCTGCTTAGATGCCTGATGATATTGTGATTATTACCGCATGCCATTTTCAGTATTTAATCAGAAAAGTGTAAATATCCATTCTATATATGAGTTTAGTTAGGGTTTTATCTTATCAAACTGATGTGCACCATCTTATGAGTGAACCGAGAGTCCTATTATCTTCCTGCTCCACATATCTATTTTATCTCTACATATCAGTTGGTTACACCCCCATAGCTACTTTACCACATCTTACTTCCCAAACCCAAAAAGAAAAAGAATATCTTCTAAATGAAAAAAATGGAGATGTGTATATATTCATATCAGAAAAAAGAGAAAGAAAATGAATAAATACGAATTTATTTCATTTCATTATAAGATATTAATTATCCTGGGAAGAAAAATTACATTCCATATCATTTTCTTTAATGCGACGCCTCAAGCTAAGCTTGGGGGGTAAACCAACTGATCATATGAGTGAGCTTGGCATTAAAGTGGAGAAGGTGCATGTTGGGGAGATTTTATAAAACCCAAACTTTACGAATTACTTTAGTTTTGGAGATTTTTCATATATCTAATTGAATATCTGAATGGCTTGATCTTTCCTATTCTTTATTGCATGTTGCGTGAATCTTTTGTGCTCCTTGTGTATCTGTGATTGAAAGGGCGTTGCCAACTCATTTATACTAGACTCTAGGGATTGCATGAGATTGATAGGATTTGACGGTGTTATTTCAGTAGATCCATGTTCTTTACCTGTACTGCATGTCATATGATATATAAAGCTAGAAATTACAAATAGCCTGTATGTTTAGCATTCTGAGCATCGTGATAAACTTTTTAAGCCCGAGATCTGACCGATCATCCTTAGCACTTCTCTCTTATTTCTCTCTTTTTGTTTTCCACTTCTTTCTATTTTCATTTTCTTATTTTTCACTTTTTTTTCCTCCCGGCGTACCGATTATTCGTCTTCCTCGAGGACGAGTAAGAGGTAAGCTTGGGGGATTTTGATGTGTCCATATTTTACATCATTTTCATATCATGTTCCCATTGCATTGCATATCATTTTCGCATCCAAATCCCACTTTTTACTGAGATTTTGGTATTTCTGACGATATTTCGAGTTACGTAGTATATTTTGAGTTTTCGGGGATTTTGGAGTGATTTGGACCCCCGCCTGGGTATGGACACATCCGACGTGCTCATGAGCTTGTTGGCAGGGCTCTGGAGGAGTTCACCGTGTTCTCGGAGCTGTTGGAGGAGATAAGGAAGAGAAGAGAAGAGAGAGAGAGAGAGAGAGAGAGAGAGAGAGAGAGAGAGAGAGAGAGAGAGAGAGAGAGAGAGAGAGAGAGAGAGAGAGAGAGAGAGGCCCAAATGCGGCAGCATATGTTTCCCAGAAAATACTCAGCCTGAGTAGCTTGCTACTCAGATCGAGTCCTATCAGCTTGATGAAGCAGTGGATACGGGCTGGTCCGGACCGAGTAGCTCATCTGCTCGGTCAGGTAGCCATAGATTTCACAGCCCGAGCAGCACCCGATCAGCTGACCGAGTAGGTCCTACTCGGTCCGGATCAACTTCTCCAGCAGTCGAGCAGCAAGCTACACGGGCCGGATTACTGACCGAGCAGCAGATGCTCGGGCCGAGTAGCCTACTCGGTCAGCACTTCCCAGGGCATTTTTGGAATGTTTTGAAACGCGCGATGTGCACGATTTGGGCAGCTGAAGCTCGCGATTGCGGGCTCGGCTACGAGAGTTCATTCTAGCTTTTGTTTTGGAATTTTTGGAGAGGAGCTGCGGTGATTTCTTGTAAGAATTTTTGGGATCAATTCTTGTAGCAAATTTCTGGATCGATAATTGAAGATTAGTGTTTATCATTCTTTTCTGGATCTGTTCTTCGTTTGTTCTCGCTGTAAGTTATTTTAGCCCTAATTTCTTTATTGCTAAAATGTTTTCCTCTGTGATATTGATATTTTTGTGCGCTCCTATCATCATGAGTGAGTAGATCCACTCTAGGGTTGATGGGTGAACCCTAGGATTTTAGGGGGAAAATGTAGATCTGGATCCCCATGCTGAATTGAGGATTTAGGTTTGTATTTCGGTAGATCCTACCGAATCCGTAGATAACCCGTACTGAGATCATGCCCACGGTCTGTGGAATTGATGTGCTTAAGGGGTATCTAAGGATTCGAATAGGGAAATCGGTGGATCCAATCAAGGCACGTGACCATGCCCGGCTCGCGCTTTGAGGGGATCCATCGACAAACTATACCGCTACATTGACGGCTACCGCCATTGTGTCAACGAGAGCCATCGAATACCCCGCAATTCTAACCCACGAGAGTGGTACGAATTGGGAGATTAATTCCCTAGCCTTAATGCAACGTGAGGAACCTATCTAACATCAACCCCCAACGATCCTAGCGGTGATTCCTGAAGCCCTATTCCTTTATAATTATATTACACAACAACAACAATCAACCCAAATCCTTCACTCCGACCGCTACACTACTCCTAGATTTAGAAATAGACTGAGACTATCACAGACACTATCACCGTCCCTGTGGGATTCGACTATCTTTTATACTATAACTCGACACCGTCTGCTTACGGATTGAGCCCAAAGTCGTAACCTAGGAGCCACATTACGCCTGGCGATCGTGACCCCGTTAGGTGGATCCTAGGTGTAGATTGCGGGTGCGTCACCCGTCGAGTCCGATGACCCGGTGCACCACTCCCCTGTGTTCGAGTTTCTTAACATTGCTGCCTTAGTTGCCGGCCTCCCAGCATCACCAGCTCACCCATCATCTTCTGGAGCCGTTTCTTCCACCACCATTGTATCCACCGCCTCCACCACAATCGAGTCTTCAGGGACTGTCCCACCTCTTGCCCCGAGACTCAGACTTCTGTCTCCACCACTTCCGTACCGGAGGGCATTGATTTCCAGTCTGTTGATGACCTCACAGATCTTGACTTTTCAGAGCATGACCCTGCCCCCACTCTTCCTCCTCTCAGTGACCTCTTAGCTTCACTTCCTCTCTCTTTAGGTCACCAGATTCCCCTTTCCGTCACCACTTCCTCATCATCATCATCCATCTTCACGGAGAGCGTCTCGATGACTGTCTACACTTCTGTGTCAACGACCTCTCTTTCTTCAGCCGTTTCCGAGTTACCTTCGAGCTCACCCTCTCCTACCTTCTATGCTAGGCACCGTGCATCAGCTGCACGGGACCGATTTACGAGAGTTGTGACTCACCGTCACATCCCCTGCCCTCCACCCGACTCGCGCACTACAGATGGTCGCCTGACAGCGTTAGAGGAGTCGACTTCTCTCCAACTGAGGGATTTCGACGACTTTGTACACTTGACGGCGACACACCACTCGAGAGTCGAGTCGGACTTGGCATCCATCATAGATCTCCTCAGGACACGTGGACCCTCTCCAGTGATCCCTGCACATGCTCCACCACCCAGGCCAGACACTGTGACTTCCACTACACCACTCAGCGTTTCACTTTCCCAGGCTTCTACAGAGCCTGATTCTTCCACTTCTGAGTCGGTAGTCACAGTTGATGCTCCCCCTTCTGACATACTAGCATCTTTAGCTGAGCCATCCACCACTAACACCGACCCACACACTACGGCACCCACCGAGACTGTCACGCCCCGCTTCCCAAAACAGCGGAGGCGAAGCATGACTAGGCCCGCTTAGGCCAGAGCTAAGGAGCCCTGACCCAATAAGCGTCTGTGTGGTACCAAGACGAAGGTACAGGTCCCTGCATGTTAGTACAGAACAATAAAAGTACAAACAAGAAAGAACATCACATTTTATTCCAACATATCGAAAGTACCAAGTCTCAACGCCCGAAGGGCTACAACTGTAGAAAGGTAAATCTAACGGTGCAAGCACCCGACCTAAACCAGGAAAACAAAAGGTGCTACGCACCCAACTAAAAGAAATAGATGTCTCTGGAAACTACAACGAGGAGTCTCTAGCTCTGGTCCTCCTCAGGATCATACTCCGGATCAACACTCTCCGGCTCCACGTCAGCTGGTAAGTCAGTCTCCTTAACGTACTCTGGCTCGATTCCTGACGTACAGCACCAAAAGAAGGAACTGTACGTCAGGTAAGGTCTACAAAAAGAGGTTAGACCAAACTACAAGTGCACCAATTATTTAACAAAGTTTTACTTGTTGATTAACATGCTGAGGTTATAACAGACGAACAAACGAAAGTACATGCAGCAGGAAAGTAAACACGACAAGTAGTAGTGGTAGCGAGTGCTACCGACTATGGGACTAGCCTACAGGTGTCAAGACAAGACGGAACATGGAAAGCCAGACGGGACAAGACAAGACACGAAAAGGGTTCACGCCTTTACGGTTCGAGGGGGATCAGACCCTCTTACCGCGTGCACGCTCAACCCTACCTCAAACCCCAAGAATCGTGACAAGACAAGGGATCACTTGCTCTAGCTTGACAAGTGCCATATTGCTCTCTGAGCTATGTATCGATACAAGGGATCACCTGCTCTAGCTTGACAGGTGCCCTATTTGCCCAGCGGGCTATGAATCAGTACAAGGGATCACTCGCTCTAGCTTGGCGAGTGCCCTATTGCCCAGCGGGCTGTGCAGACGGAACGAGACATGGCAATGATGGAGGGACATGACACGAAAAAACAGGAGGGGTTGTACTAGGGTGTCCACAACTCACGCACACGCATGTCAATCCTATGATGTCAAAATTGTTGTTTTTGGACTCAGACTTCGATGTCAAATCTGAACCATCAAGGGCGTCCCAGACGTTATCATTTCACGTCCGGTTCTCATTGTTCAAAATATCTAATCTAGCAAGACTAAGGCCTAAGCATGGACAAGAACGCAAGTGGTACACTTGCCTGTGATGATGTGAGCGTCGTCTTCTCGGAGCGTCTCGTCCAAACATTTAATCAGCGGAAGCACGTCTGAAATCGTGACACGGTGACGGTGTCAGATCGCGATTCAATAATTCCTATTAGGGTTGTGTCTAGGTTATCGGGACTATCCTATTCAATCAAAAATCACATTTTTAATGTATTTAACCTAATCGACGATCTAACCTATGTGTACATGCATAAAGTCCATTCGTCGATTTTCTACGTTTACACAACGTTTTAAAGAGGAGCGGAAAGTAAATTTAATTTGATTATGTTACTGATTTTAATTAGGGTTTGATCATTTATGGTGGCGGTTTCTACGAGTTTAGGGGACCAACCTGAAAATGACGATTTACGCGTAGATCCGGCGTCAGATCTGAAAGACGGAAGCTTTGCGTCGTCCGGAAGTTCCTAGGCCGCGGGTAGCGCAGTGAGGAACGTCGATCGTTGGTGGTGTCGTCGGCCTCCATAGGTGGTAGCGAAGATCTCGGCGTCTCCCAGGGTCGTCGTCGTTAGAACTGAGGTTGGATCGCTAAGATGGATATCGGGAAGGGAAACGAGATGGCGGCCGGAGCTTGGCCATGGGTCTCAGAACTGGGGAAGAATTTGTGGTGGTGGTCGGCTGCGGGGAAGATAGGAGGAGGAGAAGAAACGGGGGAAAGAGAAAAGGAGAAAGGAGGAAGAAGAGGAAGAGGAAGAGGAAGAGGGAGATCTTGGAGAAGATAGGGGCTCGGCCTCAAGAGAAGGGAAGGAGGAAGGTCGGGGGAAGAAGACGGCTAGAAATAATGAGGAGAAAAGAAACACAGCCGTGTGTTTAAATAAGAAAACGAACCAGCGGCTAGGTCAAAATTTAGGGTTTCGGGGTCATTTAGTCGATCTGAGAAGGGTGGTCGACCGACTAGTTTAAGAACTAGTCGGTCGGTCGTCTAACTGAGACCGACTAAAAACAAACAGATAACAGTGTCTGTACAGGCTTGACAGATTTAGTCGGTCTGTGAAGGCTCATCGACCGACTAGTTTGCAACCTAGTCGGTCGGCCAGTGTTCATTGACCGACTAAAGAATAAAAGTGGTCGACAGGAAGTTTTGAAAATTAGTCAGTTTGAGAAAGAAGCCTAACCGACTAGTTCGTCAACTAGTCGGTCGGTTTTCGTTCTTTGACCGACTAACGGGAAATAGTAACTCGACTGTAGAAAACTGATCAGTAACTCAACTAGATGCCAATCAGTTTTAGTCGGTCTGCGAAGAAGTGTTGACCGACTAGTTTGGCAACTAGTCGGTCGGGGAATGAACTTAGACCGACTAGGCGTAAACAGTAACTCAAAGAAAAGACCTGACAGAAACTAGTCGGTCCATGAGGAGTTACTGACCGACTAGATTGGCATCTAGTCGGTCGGTCCTCATCCTTGTACCGACTAGAATGCACACCAAGTCTTCAAATGAAGCGTGAAGCCTCGGGATGGGTTCTAGGAGTTCCTAAGATTGAGTCTGACTCTAAGATAAGTGCGTCATGAAGTACGCTCAGCTCCAGATAAGGGAAAAGAGATACGGAAAAGAAAAGAAATATATATTTATAAATAAATATCGTCATACAGAAACCAGCCGTTACATCCTACCCACCTTAAGAAAAATTCCGCCCTCGGAATTTCTATCAAAATCGGTGAGGGTAACGCTCTCTCATCTCATCCTCTCTCTCCCAAGTGGACTCTCCAGGTGATCCGTGACGCCACATCACTCTCACCAGGTCGGCTACCTTGTTCCTCAACTACTTCTGTCGACGGTCCAAAATCTGCACGGGCTGCTGGTCATAGGTCAGGTCCGGACTGACCGTGATCTCTGAGAAATCCACCGTGTGCGACGGATCACTGACGTACCGACGCAACTGAGATACGTTGAATACGTCGTGAACCCCCACCAAAGATGGTGGCAGAGCAAGGCGATAGGCCACTGCTCCCACACATTCCAGCATATCGAAAGGTCCAATGTACCTCGGGCTCAGCTTCCCCTTCTTCCCGAAACGAATAACTCCGCGGTTCGGAGAAATCTTCAAGAATACGTGATCTCCAGGTTGAAACTCCAACGGTCTCCTCTTGGCATCAGCCCAATGCCTGAAACGGTCCTGTGCAACTCCGAGCTTCTCCCTGATGTCTCTCACGACATCCACAGCTTCCACTATCATCTCTGGACCCAACAGCTCCCGATCTCCAACGTCATCCCAGCTCAGTGGCGATCGACATTTCCTTCCATATAAGGCAGCAAACGGCTCCATGCCAATGCTCGCCTGGTAGCTGTTGTTATAAGAAAACTCCACCAAATGGAGATGGTCCTCCCAAGATCCCTTCAAATCGAGCGTGCAAGCTCGCAACATATCCTCCAGAATTTGAATAGTCCTCTCGGACTGGCCATCGGTCTGCGGGTGATACGCCATGCTGAAACTCAGACTCGTACCCAAATTCTCATGCAGACTTCTCCAGAACTGAGATGTGAACCTCGAGTCTCTGTCAGACACGATGCTCACGGGGACCCAGTGTAAGCGTACAATCTCCTGCACGTACACGGTCCACGTTACAACTAACTCAAAGGGGAAAGTTAAAGAAAAGTAGAAAAGAAATTTTACCTCTAGATATTTCCTCGCCAAGGCTTCCGTAGACTGGCCCACTCGGAAGGGAATAAAATGCGCAGACTTGGTCAACCGATCTACGATCACCCAGACTGCGTCGTTCTGCCTCGGGGTCCGAGGTAAACCAGTCACGAAATCCATCGTAATATGTTGCCACTTCCACTCCGGAATAGGAAGTGGTTGCAGCAACCCAGCAGTACGATGGTGCTTGGCCTTCACTTGTTGACATATTAAACACTTGGCAATGCTCCGTGCCACACTCCTCTTCATGCCAATCCACCAGTAATTCAGTCGAAGGTCCTTATACATCTTAGTGCCACCAGGGTGTATAGAAAATGGGGAGCTATGAGCCTCGCTCAAAAGCTCCTCCCGAACATCACCTGCAGGTACGCAGAGTCTGCTGCCGTACCGCAGCGAACCATCCTCATGAATCACGAACTCTGCTCGCAGTCCAGCTTCAACCTGCCTCCTGATCCTCTGCAACTTCGGATCTCCTGCCTGTGCTGCCTTGATCCGATCCAAGATCGTGGACTGAATCTGCAAATTCATGAATGAAAGAACCACACCAGGTAGGACGACCTCCAAATCCATTTCCTTCAGCTCCTGCTGAATCCTCCAGTCAGCAGTATGCACCATAGCAGTGGGGAGTCTACTCAAAGCATCCGGCACTACATTCACCTTCCCCGGATGATACTGCAAATCTATCTCGTAGTCAGCCATGAGCTCCAACCATCGTCTCTGACTCATGTTGAGCTCCTTCTGCGTGAATATGTACTTCAAACTTTTGTGATCGGTGAAAATCTTCACGCTCTCACTCAGTAAGAAGTGCCTCCAAATCTTCAGTGCAAAGATCACCGCTGCCAACTCCAGATCATGCATCGGGTAATTCTTCTCGTGCGCCCTCAATTGACGAGAAGCATACGTGACCACATGGCCATGCCGATGCAGAACGCATCTAAGGCCCTTCCCTGATGCATCACAATATACTTCGAAGCATCCGCTTCGATCCGGTATTGTCAAAACTGGTGCCGTGGTCAACCTCGCCTTCAAGATGCTGAAAGCCTCTTCACAAGCATCAGACCACTGAAACTCCATGTCCTTCCTCGTCAGCTTCGTCATCGGCTCAGCAATCTTCGAGAAATCCTTGATGAACCGCCGATAATAGCCCGCTAAACCAAGGAAGCTCCTGATGTCGGACGCTGACTGCGAAGTCGGCCAATCTCGAACCGCTCTGACCTTCTCCGGATCCACAGATATGCCATCACCAGACACCATGTGTCCCAGGAATGCGACTCTGTCCAGCCAGAACTTGCACTTACTATACTTGGCATACAGCTTGTGTCACCTCAGCGTCTCTAGCACTGTCCTCAGATGACAGCTGTGCTCCTCCTCGGACTTCGAATAAATAAGAATGTCCTCAATGAAGATAACGACAAAATTATCCAAAAAGTCGTAGAAGATTAAGTTCATAAGATTCATGAACACAGCTGGAGCATTGGTCACACCAAAAGGCATGACCACAAACTCATAGTGCCCATACTTCGTCCGGAAAGCTGTCTTCGGAATGTCATCCTTCTTCACCTTCAACTGATGTTACCCGCTCCTCAAGTCCAATTTCGAGAAGACTCTCGAACCTCCCAGCTGATCAAAAATATCGTCGATACGCGGCAGCGGGTACTTGTTCTTTACAGTGACAACATTCAGTCCTCGATAGTCCACGCACATCCTGCGGGACCCATCCTTCTTATTCACAAGCAACACAGGTGCACCCCACGGTGATACACTAGGGTGGATGAAACCCTTCTGCAACAGCTCATCCAACTGCTTCCGCAGCTCCTCAAGTTCCGCGGGAGCCATCCGATATGGCGCCTTCGATATCGGCTGTGCACCCGGCATCAGATCAATGCCGAACTCCAAAGCTCTGTCGGGTGGCAAACCTGAGATATCCTCCGGAAAAACGTCGTCGAAGTCTCTAACAACCGCTGGTCGGTCAAGCTCCATCTCCATCCGCAAGGCTGCAACGATCGGCACCTCCGGCTTGGCCCAAAATCTGATGGGCCCAAGCGACTCATCTCTACCGCAGAACTCGAACTCCGGATGGCCTGGAATCCGGAATACCACTCTCTTGATGTGACAGTCGATCGAAGCATGGAAATATCCCAGCCAATCAATGCCAAGGACGACATCGAAATGTGGTAGATCGTGGACGATGAAATCTGCATATAACTCATGTCCACTAACCACTAAAGGAATCGACTGACATCCCAGGTTCACAGTCACCACTCCGTTCCCAGTAGTGATGTCCCAACACTTAGGAAGTGTATGGGTAGGAATGGAGTGCTTTGTTATAAACCTCCGGGATAAGATGCACATAGATGCACCGGAGTCAAACAAAGCCAAAGCAGGGTGAGAGGACACAAGAATGGTGCCTAAGAAACAAAGGGTCTAAGGTCAAACACTACCCTAACAATCAAACAAACAAGCGATACTAACGAACTAGCAATAAAGTCTAACTATGAATTGAAAAGACTAGGTCAAGGTGTTACCTGCAATCACCCCATCCAGCTCCTTAGTCTCCACAGCAGTCATAGAATAGGCCGGCCTCGGAGGCTGCACCGCTCGCTGGTACATCTGCCTCTGTGGTACTAAGGGTGGTCCACGAACAGCAGGTCCTCTCTGGACTGGGGCAGGCGCCCTCATCTGTAACGGGGCTGGCGCTCCAACAACAGCAGTGCGGGCTCTAGGACAATCCTTCGCAGCATGTGAAGCATCTCCACAAAGTAGGCACAGTCCCAGCTTCCTCCGACAGTTGGTCTGAACATGTCCGGGCTTGCCACAGAAATGGCACGGACCCTTGCTCTGCTACTGCACTGGTGCTCCCGGTCTCTTAAATGGCACAGTTTGGACTGGCATCATCACCGGCCTGGCAGGTGGCCGGTACTGCTCCATAGGGCGCTTCCCTTTGTCCGCTGGAGTGTCAGGCAGGAGCGAAATCGTCTCGTGATTCTTCACAGCATCTAACACCTCCCTCATAGTCGAGAAACTAGCAGAGGACATGGAAGCCTGGACCTTCAAACGAAGTCCCTGATGGAACCGCTCAGCTCAGTTCTCCTCCTTCTTCACCATGTGCGGGGCAAAACGGCTCAGCATCTCAAACTCAGCCTCATACTCATCGATAGTCATGTCCCCCTGCTTCAGGTCCACGAATCTGCCCATCAGCTCTCTCCTAGCTGCCTTGGTGAAGTACTTCTCCTTGAACATGTGGCAGAAAGTCTTCCACTCCACCGGCTTCTGCAGACGCCTCTCCTCAATACGCCACCAGTTTCGGGCAATCTCAGTCAGCTGCATCTTCGTGATCTCTACCTGAGTATCATCTGGAATATTGGCGGCAACCAACTTTTCCTCAGTGCTCTGGATCCACTCATCGACACCCAGAGGTCCTTCCTTCCTAGAGAAGGTCTTCGGCTGAAGCTCGTTGAACTGCTTCACTCCTGGAGCAGCTCGCGGAGCAGGCGGAGGCGGAGGTGGTGCAACAGGTGGGACCTGGGCAGCACAGTTGGACTGCTGCACCAGCTGATGCTACACATCAAGCATCTCTCGCATCACGCCAAGGAACTGGTGAAACTCAGCACCCTGGTCCTCCGGACCGTCATCACTCGAATTCGAGGATCGAGTAATGCGTCGCCCAGCCATCCTGTATTCAGGAACGAAAACTCAGGTTAGACTCGTACAACGTTTGAATATAAAAATGAATGTCCTTACTCCTACTGTTCTGAACTTGCAGAAAGATTGGGACGGGACCTGCATGGGCCACCACTAAAATCTGTCACGCCCCGCTTCCCAAAACAACGGAGGCGAAGCGTGACTAGGCCCACTTAGGCCAGAGCTAAGGAGCCCTGACCCAATAAGCGTCTGTGTGGTACCAAGACGAAGGTACATGTCTCTGCATGTTAGTACAGAACAATAAAAGTACAAGCAAGAAAGAACATCATATTTTATTCCAACATATCGAAAGTACCAAGTCTCAACGCCCGAAGGGCTACAACTGCATAAAGGTAAATCTAACGGTGCAAGCACCCGACCTAAACCAGGAAAACAAAAGGTGCTACCCACCCAACTAAAAGAAATAGATGTCTCTGGAAACTACAATGAGAAGTCTCTAGCTCTGGTCCTCCTCAGGATCATACTCCGGATCAACACTCTCCGGCTCCACGTCAGCTGGTAAGTCAGTCTCCTCAACGTACTCTGGCTCGAATCCTGACGTATAGCACCAAAAGAAGGAACTGTACGTCAGGTAAGGTCTACAAAAAGAGGTTAGACCAAACTGCAAGTGCACCAATTATTTAACAACGTTTTACTGGTTGATTAACATGCTGAGGTTATAACAGACGAACAAACGAAAGTACACGCAGCAGGAAAGTAAACACGACAATTAGTAGTCGTAGAGAGTGCTACCGACTACGGGACTAGCCTACAGGTGTCAAGACAAGACGGAACATGGAAAGCCAGACGGGACAAGACAAGACACGAAAAGGGTTCACGCCTTTACGGTTCGAGGGGGATCAGACCCTCTTGCCGCGTGCACGCTCAACCCTACCCCAAACCCCAAGAATCGTGACAAGACAAGGGATCACTTGCTCTATCTTGACGAGTGCCCTATTGCTCTCTGATCTGTGTATCGGTACAAGGGATCACCTGCTCTAGCTTGACAGGTGCCCTATTGCCCAACGGGCTGTGAATCAGTACAAGGGATCACTCGCTCTGGCTTGGCGAGTGCCATATTGCCCAGCGGGCTGTGCAGACAGAACGGGACATGGCAATGACAGAGGGACATGACACGACAAAACAAGAGGGGTTGTACTAGGGTGTCCACAACTCACGCACACGCATGTCAATCCTATGATGTCAAAATTGTTGTTTTTGGACTCAGACTTCGATGTCAAATCTGAACCATCAAGGGCGTCCCGGACGCTATCATTTCACGTCCGGTTCTCATTGTTCAAAATATCTAATCTAGCAAGACTAAGGCCTAAGCATGGCCAAGAACGCAAGTGGTACACTTGCCTGTCATGATGTGAGCGTCATCTTCTCGGAGCGTCTCATCCAAACGTTTAATCAGCGGAAGCACGTCTGAAATCATGACACGGTGACGGTGTCAGATCGCGATTCAATAATTCCTATTAGGGTTGTGTCTAGGTTATCGGGACTATCCTATTCAATCAAAAATCACATTTTTAATGTATTTAACCTAATCGACGATCTATCCTATGTGTACATGCATAAAGTCCATTCGTCGATTTTCTACGTTTGCACAACGTTTTAAAGAGGAGCAGAAAGTAAATTTAATTTGATTATGTTGCTGATTTTAATTAGGGTTTGATCATTTACGGTCGGGGTTTCTACGAGTTTAGGGGACCAACCTGAAAATGACGATTTGCGCGTAGATCCGGCGTCAGATCTGAAAAACGGAAGCTTTGCGTTGTCCGGAAGTTCCTAGGCCGCTGGTAGCGCAGTGAGGAACGTCGATCGTTGGTGGTGTCGTCGGCCTCCGTAGGTGGTAGCGAAGATCTCGGCGTCTCCCGGGGTCGTCGTCGCTAGAACTGAGGTTGGATCGCTAAGATGGATCTCGGGAAGGGAAACGAGATGGCGGCCGGAGCTTGGCCGTGGGTCTCAGAACTGGGGAAGAATTTGTGGTGGTGGTCGGCTGCGGGGAAGATAGGAGGAGGAGAAGAAACGGGGGAAAGAGAAACGGAGAAAGGAGGAAGAAGATGAAGAGGAAGAGGAAGAGGGAGATCTTGGAGAAGATAGGGGCTCGGCCTCAAGAGAAGGGAAGGAGGAAGGTCGGGGGAAGAAGACGGCTAGAAATAATGAGGAGAAAAGAAACACAGCCGCGTGTTTAAATAAGAAAACGAACCGGCGGCTAGGTCAAAATTTAGGGTTTCGGGGTCATTTAGTCAGTCTGAGAAGGGTGGTCGACCGACTAGTTTAAGAACTAGTCGGTCGGTCGTCTAACTGAGACCGACTAAAAACAAACAGAGAACAGTGTCTGTACAGGCTTGACAGATTTAGTCGGTCTGTGAAGGCTCGTCGACCGACTAGTTTGCAAACCTAGTCGGTCGGCCAGTGTTCATTGACCGACTAAAAGATAAAAGTGGTCGACAGGAAGTTTTGAAAATTAGTCAGTTTGAGAAAGAAGCCTAACCGACTAGTTCGTCAACTAGTCGGTCGGTATTCATTCTTTGACCGACTAACGGGAAACAGTAACTCGGCTGTAGAAAACTTATCAGTTTTAGTCGGTCTGCGAAGAAGTGTTGACCGACTAGTTTGGTAACTAGTCGGTCGGGGAATGAACTTAGAATGACTAGGCGTAAACAGTACCTCAAAGAAAAGACCTGCCAGCAACTAGTCGGTCCATGAGGAGTTACTGACCGACTAGATTGGCATCTAGTCGGTCGGTCCTCGTCCTTGTACCGACTAGAACGCACACCAAGTCTTCAAATGAAGCGTGAAGCCTCGGGATGGATTCTAGGAGTTCCTAAGATTGAGTCTGACTCTAAGATAAGTGCGTCATGAAGTACGCTCAGCTCCAGATAGGGGAAAAGAGATACGGAAAAGAAAAGAAATATATATTTATAAATAAATATCGTCATACAGAAACCAGCTGTTACAGAGACCCAGCCAGACCCACCCACCGCTCCTGGTCCGCAACAGAGGGACCCATCACCACCCCCAGAGGGTGTTGCCTCTGCTTGATGTCGTCCTTACCCGTTCTTGTCTCCCCCCACTTATATTGAGCCCATCTGTCTGTTCAGGGCCTTACACTTACATAGTTTGGGGGAGGAGCCACCCATGCATCATATTTCATTCAGCATTGCTTCATTCCATGTTTTTATTTTTATTTTTTTGCACAGTTTTTATTTTATTCCCCCACCCACCCGACCCATTTAGCATCATCTCCCGCATACTAGCGTTTTCTTTGCAGTCAGGACACTGCTAGGTTTAGCTTGGGGGATGAGCGCTACCACTTTACATTTCCTCTTTCCTTTTTACATTTTCTTCCCTTATTTCAGCTTTTATTTGGCTTTTTCACCACTTTTCCACGCCCTTTTATTTTTTTCATTTTGCATCATATTTTCTATTTTCACCATGCATACATCCATTTTTCTTTATTTTCTTTTTTCCCCTCCTCTTTCTCTTTATTTGCTAAGGATGTTCCGCATGATGATACCTCTCATAGCCTTATTAGTCTTTTACGATGCTCACTTTCGATGACATGCTATTAGGGTTAATTTCAGTTTTACTATCTATATGCGTGCATTTCTATTGCTGATCTACCTGATTTAATGCTTAAAATGAATTGAAAATCGAATGCATGAATTAGTATTTAGTATGCACTATGTTGGGTGATGCACCTAAGTTCACGCATCACTAGAACACTTGGAGCATCTATTTTTATCTTATTCACTTCTGATTGCATGCATTGCTATTGTGCTTATTACTGCATGCCTTCTCAGTATTCGTTTAGAAGAATGAAATTATCCATGCTATCTATGAGTTTAGTTAGGGTATTATTTTATCAAACCGTTGTGCACCTCTTATGAGTGAATCGAGAGTTATACTATTTTTCTTCTCCACATATCTATATATATCTCTACATTTCAGTTGGTTACACCCCCACAGTTATCTTTACTGCATCTCACTTCCCAAACCCAAAAAGAAAGAAGTGTATCTTATAAAGAAATTTGTATATATTCATACGTGAAAAAGAAAAGAAAATGAAAGAAAATGAATAAATAATGTTTTGTATCTTTTCATTAGAAGCTATCACTTATACTGGGAAGAAAAAGAAAAATTTCATATCATATTCATGGATGTGACGCCTCAAGCTAAGCTTGGGGGGTAAACCAACTGATCACATGAGTGAGCATGACAGTAGAGTGGAAACGGTGAATAACAGGAAGATTCAATAATGCTTAAACTTTACAAAGTGCTTTAGTTTTTGGAGATTTTCATGAATCGAAACGAATAACTGAATGGTATGACTTTTTCTATTCTCTATTGCATGTTGTGTGATTTCTTTATGCTCCTTATGTATCAGTGATTGAAAAGGGCATTGCCAACTTCTTTATACTAGACTCTAGGGATTGAATGAGATTGATATGAATTGACGGCATTATTTCAGTAGATCCCTATCCTTTGCTTGCATTGCATGCTAGTCATATGATTTTTAAAACTAGAAATTGCCAGTAGTATGTATGTTTATTATTCAGAGCATTGTGATATACTATTTAGGCCTGAGATCTGACCGAACGTCCTTGTCACCCTCTATTTCGCTTCTATTCTCTTCTCTTTTTTACTTTTCTTCTCTTTTTATTTTTTATTTCCTATTTCTTTTTGTTTTCCTCCCGGCGTACCGATTATTCGTCTTCCTCGAGGACAAGTAAGAGGTAAGCTTGTGGGATTTTGATGTGTCCATATTTTCCACTATTTTCATATCATCATTTCATTTCATTCCACGCCATTTTCGCATCCAAATCCCACATTTTACTACGATATTACATTTCTGACGCTATACTCGAGTTTCGTAGTGTTTTATTAGTTTTCAGGGATTTTGAAACGATTTGGGACCCCGCCTGGGTATGGACACATCCGACACATCTATGTGCTCATTGGCGAAGCTTCCCAATAGTCTGCCATACTTTTAGAGCCATTGGAGAAAAAGAGAGAGAGCATGAGGAGAAGAGAAGAGAGCAGGAGAGGAGGAACTGCTTCAAGAGCTGCAGCAGAAGATTTCCCAGATGACTCGACCGAGCAGAGGAGCTGCTCGGTCGAGCATACGCAAAGAAGTAGATACGGGGATCGCTCGAACGGAGTAGTTCACCTGCTCGGCCCGAGCAGCGTCAGATTTCAGAGCTGAAGCAATTCCAGCGCACGGCCTGAGTAGCTCTTCAGTGACCAAGTTAGTCTCTGCTCGGACCGAGCTGAGCTGACTCGGCCCATACAGACAGAGTGAGGATTTTAGAGAATTTTGATTCCCTATCAAGCTCGGTCGAGCAGTTCAGCTGCTCGGTCCGAGCAGCGGACCGAGCAACGCATTGCTCGACCGAGCAGCCTACTCCGTCGGCGATGCTGAGGCTATTTTTGGAAACGTTTTCTGAAGTCGTGACTTGCGCGATCTGGAGAGCTGAATGCTGGGAGCTCGTGACAGCGAGAGGGTGACTCATTTTTATATTTTTGAATAGTTCTTAGAGAGGGAGCGGAGGCGATTTTGAGGGTTAGTTTTTAGGTTAACTTTTGTAAAAGAATATTGGATCGAAACCTTCGGATTATTACTCTTGTTTTCGATTGCTCTTGTGCTTGGGAATCAAGAATATTTCTTGGATCTATAAATTGCAATTCTTATCTATCCCCCACTGTAAGTATTCTATTTTTACTTTTTCGATTGCCGTGATTTCTCCATTCCTAAAAATGATGTTTTTATTCGTGAATATTGCCATGTGTGAGTAGATCCTTCTAGGGTTGATGGGTTAACCCTAAGATCCTAGAGGCAGATGTAGATCTGAATCTCCACATTGAATCAGGGATTTAGGGAAGTATTTCGGTCGATCCTACCGAATCCCTAGATAACCCGTACTGAGATCATGTCCACGGTCTGTGGAATTAATGTGCTTAAGGGGTATCTATGGGATCCGAATAGGGAAAGCAGTGGATCCAACCAAGGCTCGTGACCATGCCCGGCTCATGCCTTGAGGGGATCCATCGACGAACCATACCTCTACGTTGACGGCTACTGCCATTGCATCAACGAGAGTTACCGAAATACCTCACAATTCTAACCCACGAGAGTGGTACGAATTGTGAGAATTATCCCCTAATGCTAGTGCAATGTGAGGATTCTATTCCAACATCGATCCCCGAAGATCTTAGTGGTGACCCCTAATGCCCTAGCCCTTTTTATTAGTAAAACAACAACAATACCCCAATCAACTCTTTCAACCAGACAACTATGTCGCTTCGAGATCTAGAAGTAAACTGAGAATCCATATACACTATCACCATCCATGTGGGATTCGATATCATTTATGCTATAACTCGATACAGTCCGCTTGTGGATTGAGCCTGGAATTGAAGCCTAGGGGCCATACCACGCCTGGCGATCGTGACACTGCCCGGTGGAACCTATGTGTAGGTTTCATATGCGTCATCCTTATGAACTGTACTCGACCTGATATAGCATATGCTGTTAGCAGGCTAAGTTGGTATACTCATAACCCTAGTAATGAACATTGGACTGTTCTTCATCATTTATTAAAGTACCTGAAAGGGACTATTGATCGGTGTTTGCATTTCAGCAAATTTCCTGCTGTGTTAGAAGGATTTTGTGATGCAACATGGGTTTCAGATAACGATGAAGTTAGTTCAACTATTGGGTTTTTATTCTCTTTGGGTGGAGATGCTATATCTTGGAAGTCTTCCAAACAGACATGTATAGCACGCTCCACCATGAAATCTGAATTTATCTCTCTTGAGTTGGCAGGGCAAGAGGCTGAATGGCTAAGGAACTTGTTAGCAGACGTGCCTTTGTGGGGAGGGAAAACTGCTCCAGTTTCCCTTCATTGTGATTCTCAGGCAGCCATTGGTGTTGCTAAAAATAGTGACTACAACGGGAAGAAAAGACACATTCGGATCAGGCACGTTGTAGTTAAACAACTCCTGAAAATGGAGTAACTTCTTTGGAATATGTAAGGTCTGAAAGAAATCTTGCAGATCCACTAACCAAAGGATTACCAAGGAAAGTGGTTCATGATTCGTCGAGGGGGATGGGGCTAAAGCCCATGAGTTAAGGTTATATGGTTGATACCCGGTATGGTCTGACGAAGTCATACGATCCTTAACAAACACTACATTTCCATCCCTATAATGTGTGGTAGTGTTCTTTGAATCCATAGCCAAGTTTGGTGGTGCTATTGAGAAGCACTTGATGGATTCACTTTGAGACTAGTCCATAACCAGTTTTGGTAGTGCTATTGAGAAGCACTTGATGGACTTAAGCAGAGGTTGCGCTGTATGCTCTTAATGGTTTCATAACCAGTTTTGGTGGTGCTATGGAGAAGCACTTGATGAACCACCTATGTGGGTGTGAGGATTTGGCCGCCCTCTATGAAAGACAAGGGCAATCTTTCTAGAGCACTCACGAGACCCAAGGTGTGAGCTGACGCGTGTTCATATTTCACCTTTTGCACACGCTCTTTATCGTGTTTTCATATGCATTTCATCTCATTCCTTGTTGTATATATCACATTTTGGTTCATATTGACTATTGGGTGTACTGTTTGTATTTCAGGCAAATGTCGGCATTTCGGTGTCTTCTGGAGTCGACCTTGCATGTCGGGACCAAAGCGTGCTTATACAGCGAAGATCCGATGGCCAAAGATAAGGATTTGATGATTTGGAGCTTCAATCGATCGGGTGGACAGTTCCACCCGATCGGTTCGTGCACACGTATCTGACCCGACGAGGAGCAGCAAAGGAGCAGATCCCACCCGATCGGTTCAGTGATCGGGTGGTCATGACAGTGCTCTCTGTTCTTGAGTGCCAAATCTACCCGATCGGTTGGGTTCCCAACCCATCGGGTCATCCCCTCGGGTCATCTTGGGGAAGAACTCACCCGACCGGCTGACACTTGAACCGATCGGGTGGCCTTTTCTTCCCCTTTCGCGCACTGCTGATGCATTCATTGAAGATCTGCTATCATTTCAGAGGGATTTTGGGTTATATCTTATTTTTCTAGCGTCGGCATCGTCGTTATCTTTCCAACGATAGGTCTCATGCCCAAATATGATTTTTCTACATTTTTCTGGAATTTTCTGAGCGCGGCTGGGTGCTGAAATTCTGGGCTGTCTGAAATTTGAACTTCACCCGATCGGGTGGGCTATCCACCCGATCAGTTCTGGTCATTTTCAGAAGTTTAGAATTTCTGTTTGTTTCCACCCGATCGGGTGAACTTCCACCCGATCGGGTGGGCCTGTTTTAGTAGTTTTAGTGGGTTTTGGGACTCGAACTGTTAGGGGTTTGTGGGGGCTTATAAATATGAGATTGTGCATGACTTGTAAGGGGGGTCTCCCCTATTTTTCCAGGAGTTTTCAGCCCCTTTTCATGGGAGCTTAGGTTAGTTTAGATTAGGGTTTTATCTTCCAATAATTCTTGTAATGGATTGATGGATTCAAATGCAAGATAAATATCTTTTCTCTTATTTCAATTGTTTTGCGTTGTTTTCGTTGTGCTTGATGGTGAATGTTTGTTTGTCTCTTTTATTGCTTGCTATCATGTTCTTCACCATTGAGTAGTGTTTGATGAACCCTAATATGGGTTAGAGTAGGATTAATGCTTGGAATATTTAATTTGACTTGATTGCAAGGCATGTATTTGATGGAATGTGTCAATGGGGATTTCTAGCAATCTGAGTCCAATTCATATGGCAACACACTAGATGTGTTGGGGGTTGGGGTCCGGATGCTTGTCCTGTCAAGATCCGCTTTGATGTATTGCTAGAAATCACATTCGACCTATTTGGCCATTAGGGTTATGCAAGGGTGTTTTATTGTCATTGGCAGGAGAAAGATCGCCTTTGACCGTCGGACCAATGGAAAATAAAACGGGAGTTTGATCCCCTAGCCACAGCTCACGCCCCTAGTGTTGACATCGAGTCCTCGCGCGTGAGAACGGCTAGGACGAAATGTTGGGAGCTATCATTGTGGCCTTAATACTCTCGGATGCGGAGGGTGTTGGACATGGGAATGCCCACCGTCTGAAACCGGGTAGAGCTAGCGTATCATCCTGGGCATCGACCGGAATATCAGGCCCATGGGGCTCTAGGTACCACCTTTTGGGGCAATGTCTCACCCTGGGTCGAGTCGAATGCCAAGTGTCATGAGTGCTCTAGCCCGTGTTAGCGGGGATTCTTTTCTTGTCTTTTTATTTCTTTCCTTTATTTCTACACTTCCACTAATATCATCCGCGTAGCTCTCACACAACCTAGGCGAGGCTAGTAGCCTTCAAGCCATCCACCTCCCTGTGTTCGATATATACGCACCCTACACTAACCGTGCACTTGCGGTAAAACGACACCACGCCCAAACCGTAAACGGGGCACCGGTCATGAGCATGGCCTATAGCTCTTGTTATGTATCGCAGAGTTTGGACAAACTCAAGAGAACAATATGTGTTGTGGGGGGTATCAACCGAACTCTAATGAATTCAAGAGCAATTCACTCATTAGAAAGTAAGTTGTTGCCTCACTTCACCACGTATCAATTCAATCGAATGACATTGATACTTAAGTATTCATCCATCTTTACCCATGAGCTTTCTCTTCTCTTTTTTGAGCCATTAAGTGGGGGATCGTTGGAATTAATGGCTCTTTTAGCCATTTGTTCACTCCTAATCTTTTTTTAGTCCCACATTGGATATGGTGACTCACTTGTGTGGGTATATAAGAGGCTTCTTTCATATGGGCTATTGGACTTGTATATGGGCTAGGAATAAGGGGTATCTCACGGTCGCATGAGCCCAAACAGGAACCAAGCCCAAATCGGGTTGGGCCGAATGGAAAATGTGGGCGACGGATCCGGAAACCCTTAGCGTGTGTGCGCTGGCATCGTGCCTGCGCAGGGGGGTTCACGGGTGCGCACACAGAGTGCCCGAGTTTTGTCTCGTGTTTTTTAGCCCATTTTGTTTTTAAGAATTCAAAAAGCCCATTACGTTTTTATTTTCCCCAACAGCCATTTTATCATTAAATTGGTGTTTAATGTCTCAACCGCCATTTTCTCTCTTAATGACTGCGTTATTAATTTTTATTCATGGCTGAATTCCAACAGTCATATCTTTTCCTCTATATAAACTTAAAAGTCAGAGTTTTTCAAAGCAACAAAAAATCATTCCTCCATATACACGAAAATCACCACCTCTTTCATTCCTCCTGGGTATCGATCTCTGTGCAAACTCCACGCTTCTGGCCGCGAGTGGACACGTTCAGACGCGACTGTGTTAACCTTGGGAAGCAACCGACATCATCTGATTACCACCACGGCCGGGCCGTAGTTGTTTTCAAGGCAGTGGCCCAGCCACGGCGCAGTTCATCTTCACTGGATAAGTTTTCCATTTTCCTCTGTTTTTCCACCGCTACCTTCTCTTCTCGTTGCTCCAGCAGTTTATTTCTCGGTTTATTTCCCTGATCTTTTAACTCCCTGTTTTGTTCCTGTAGTCATAGTTCTTTCCTATCAGGTTTAACACGATAAACATGTGCACAGTCATGTCAAAAAGCGGCACGACCGTGCCGCCCCTAACAACCTAGATCTAAGTTGAGCTGTCGTCATCACGCACGTCCATGCTACTAATCGGCACGGCTGTCAATCGAAATCCAAGCCTCCAGCAGCTCCAAGATGCCCCAGGTGCACGGAAGTGTAGCACGACTGTGGTGTCAATCTGGCTAAGAGGACGTTCTGTTTTAGTTAGGCAAGTCCATGCAGAAAATCCGCACGGTTGTGCCATTGAATCTGCTTTCTTCTCTTCTGTTGCTTATACATTGGCACGACCGTGCGTGTGCAACATGGTTGTGTTGTCCTATCCACCTCCTTCTAGGCTTCAACTCCTCCGTCGTCCTTCTTCTTCTCTGTCGTCTTTCCTCCCTTGATCTCTTTTTCATTGAAATGGATCGTTTTGAGCTCAAAATCACCTGAAATACAAAAGAGACACCATCGAAATATAAAAGTGGATAAAATGATAAAAATGGTAAAACCGACTAAAAGTGACAAGTATGACACAAAATAAAGATGGAAAATGTGGCGGTGAAGGGGTGGAAAAAAATGCAAAATAAAATACAATCAACAAGTCCCTTATTAGCACTTCTCTCAGTTCATATTAAATTTCAATATGAATAAACTGGAATGTACACTTCCAAACTTTCTTAATATACCGAGGCAAGCTGAGAGATCCTTTTCAAAGCAAAAGACACCAGTTATGCTTGCTAGGACTTCTTCCCAACCTGTGGCTTCTCCTAATGGGATGAAGAAGCCTACCAAGCCTAATTAAGGATGGTGTCAAAAAGGTGAAAGGAAAGAGAGAGGCGGTTGCATTAATTGAATGATTTCATTGCCATAAGCAAGGCCATTAGAAGTGGAACAATACGGACTACTTGGAGTCCATAAATAAGAAGGGGTGTCACGCCCCGCTTCCCAAAACTACGGAAGCGAACCGTGACTAAGGTCCGCATGGGTCGGAGCTACGAAGCTCGGACCCACTAAGCGTCTGTGAGGTACTCCAAAGCAATAAAACAGGTCCCCGCATAAAAGGTATGGAACAACAAAAGTATTGAAAAGGAAATGCATTCATTTTATTCCAAAAGATATCCAGAAAAGTACGGAGAGTCTAAACAAAGCCCAACATGGCTACACCAGCTGAAAGAAACTAATGGTGCAAGCACCCAACATAGGGAGAAAAGTAAACAGCGATACGCACCCAACTAGAAAGCATTAAATCTCTGAATCAGCAATATGAGGAACCTCTAGCTCTGGTCCTCGTCAGGTACGTAATCCGGGTCGACGTCCTCTGGATCCACGTACTCAAGTATGTCCGGTTCGTCCACGTACTCTGGCTCAACACCTGACGTATAGCACCCAAGAGAAAAGGAACTGTACGTCAGATAAAGTCTACAAAGAAGGGTTAGACTCTACTGCAAGTGTAATGTAATTTAGAGCACCATTTTACTGGTTGATTACATACGGTTGTTATGACATGGTAGTTATACTATACAGAAAGTAAAATGGTGCTGGAAAGTAAACGAGACAGACAGTAGCCGTAGCATGTGCTACCGGCTACGGGACTAAGCTAGATAGGATAGGACAACCAAGACAAGACGTATGTGTGACCAACGAGAGCTCACGCCTGCAGTGTAGAGAGTGGCCAAACTCTCTATCTGGTGGCCGCTAACCCAACCCCACTCCAAGTGCTCAAGACAAGACAAGACTGGACTGTATGAGCACTGCTCACTCCCTTGATGAGTGCCTCTCTCCACGGTCATTCGGGACGCTCACTTCCCTGGTGAGACGCCGAGACTTCCCGTAAGGTGTACATGAAACGAACACCCACTCCCTCGGTGGGCTCCCCAAGATTTCCCCACGGTCTGCCGGGACGCTCACTCCCTTGGTGAGACGCCGAGACACCCATAAGGTATACTACAAGAACAAAGAGGACAAGACATGACCAGTTATGAATGTTTTGTTGTTCAGTTGTTGTTCTAGAGGGTCCACACGCGCGCACACACACACACACACACACACACACACACAGAATGACCATAAGGTGTCAGTTGTTGTTGTTGTTTGTGCTTAGACTTCGTCGTCAAGTCTAAGAAGTCAAGGGGGTCTCGGACGCTATCATTTCACGTCCGGTTATCTTTAAATGTATTTTTAACTTTTTAAGAAGGTGATGGCCTCAACGTGGCCGTAAGAACACAAGTGTAAACACTTTCCTGCGGAGGCAAGTGCGTCGCCTGTCTGGAGCGTCTCGTCGAAGTGGTGCGTCAGCGAGGGTCCGTCTAAAATGGGTCAACAACGATGCCAGGACACATATTTTTCATCATTTCTGTTAGAGTTCATTTCTAGGTTCAATGAGGCTATCCTAGCAGTCAAAGTCAAGTTTTTGTTTTGGTTCTGTCTAATCGACGATCTATTCTATGTGCACAGATATTCAAGTCCTTCATCGATGTCTACGTCTTAACAACATTTAAAAGGAGCAGAAATGAAATTTAATTATTGTTGATGATTTTTAGATTAAGTTTTCGATTTGCTACGGTGTGGGTTATTACTACGTGTTAGAGGGCTAACCTTTTTGACGTTTGATCGAAGAGCAGATGTCGGGTCTGAACGGCGATGGATCTGCATCTTCAGCAACGTCTCAGCCATGGGTAGCACAGCAAGACACTTCTAGACAGTGAGGTGGAGGCACGAACAGTGAGCAAGCATCGATCTCTCTCCCGTTGCGGGTAGGGCAACGGATCTACACGACGGTAGCAACGTTGGGGGAAAACATGCGAGTTCGGTAATGTGCGTGAACCCCTAGGGCCAAAGGAGGCTGCCGAAGATTGAAATAGGTCAGTGGGGGTTGCTCGGACTGGTGGATGGCTGACGGCAACAGCGCACGGTGGTGGGTGGCCGTGAGAAGACGAAGAGGACAGATTTGCACGACGGTCATTGTCGTACGTCGCACCGGAAAAGTGGCGACCAGATGGGGTCAAAGGAGACTTACAGTAGATAAAGGGATTTGAGAGGGATCTAATGGTGGTGGAGTGGTCGCTGGAGGTGGTCGGAGATGGCCAGGCGCCGGCGTTGAAGAGCAGTGCGCAGATCTGTCAAAAACAGCCGCTATGGCTGAGTTTCAAGGGGTTTTCAAGGAGGGAGAGATGAGAGAAGCGAGGGAGGGGAGTTGCAGATGATAGAGGTGTTTGAGGGGAGTCGAGTGGGGGCAGCAGTGGCTGGAGAGGGTGGCCAGAGCGACGGTGGTGCCAGTTTTCCAGCGGGCACACATAGCAGCAAGTAATGGCGTCTAGGGCTTTTTGAGGGTCTTTTTGAGGGCGGAAAGAGGGTAGAGAGAAGAGGGGAAGGAAGAGGAGAGGGTGAGTGAGGGGGTGTACAAAGTGGGGAAAAGTTGGGTGAGAGTAGACCCAGAATCCCTTCATGATACGTAAGAGATTTCTAGGGATTTGATTAATGGTTTGAAATTTGAATTTTGATTAAGGCTAATTGGGCTTGATTTTGATTAGTGTTTTGGTTGAGCTAGAGGTGTCCAAAAATTACAAAAAAAATATCAGGACGACCATGACGACGAGAGGCTCGGGGATACAGTGGTCAATCACGCGTTTGGTCCACAAAAAACGAACTAAAAATAAAAAGGTCCGACGACTAATTCTAAAGCTACGACGTGTCTATAATCAAACTTGATTTGTGGGAGAACGACCCGTGAAATGACGTTCACCAAAATTCCCACAAATAACTACTCTTCTAAATGGTCACAACGACATATCACATTGCATAGTCTGTATCCAAGAAGAGACAAAAATAAATACGCACACGAAAGAGTCGTACGCATTGAAAATAATACGGTCGGAAAATGGCCGTTACAAGGGGCATGGTGATTCCTCATTTTCAGGTGTGTATGTCATTCAAAACATACTCTTCATTTCTCCTACTATGGGGTATTAGATACCGGAACTAGTTCTTACATTTGCAATAGAAAGCTGAGAGACGGTGAAATAAATGTACAAGTGGGGACTGGAGTTAGTGTTGTTGCCATCACCGTAGGAGAATTTCATATTGGACTGCCAAATGGCAAAGCTTTAATATTATATAACTATTTTTAAGTACCAAGTACGATATATAACATTGTATCCATATCCTTATTAGGTAAGTAGGGTTATAATTTTGTATTGAAGGACAATACTATGAACATTTTCAATAAAAACATATTTCTTGGCTTTGGTACTTTATACAATAGCTTATATGTTTTAAATGTAAGCACTATTTTAAACATTCACAATATGAATAAAAGAAAAACTTCAAGTAAAGTGAATCCTATTTGTGGCGTTGTAGACTAGACCATAGTGGTGAGAAAAGAATTATAACGTTGCATAAAAGGATTCTTGAATTATTTTGATTATGAATCATATGCAACTCAAAGGCAAAATGGTTAAGACACCCTTTCTAGGATAAGAGAAAAGAGATAGTGAACTCTTAGGACTTATATATATTGATATATGTGGTCCAATGTCTAAATAAGCTAAAGGAGAATATTTCTACACCATTATTTTTACTGATAACTTCTCTAGATTTGGATATTCATTCCTGATTAAACACAAATCTGAAGCCTTTGAAAAGTTCAACGGGTATAAGTGTGAAGTGGAGAAATATACTTCAAAAGTATGTAAATTATTCGATCGGATCGAGGAGGTGAAAACGTAAGTTTGGAATTTATAATATACTTAAAATAGAATTGTACTATCTCTTAGGTTACTTCTCTTCACACCACAACAAATTGGTGTGTCAGAGAGAAGAAATTACTCCATATTAAATATGATGTGATCCATGATGAGTACCACTGAGTTACATCTTTCTTTCTGGGTTATGTCCTAGAAACAACATTATACACATTAAACCGGGTTCTGTCTAAATCTGTACCTACCAATCCATATGAGATATGGACTGGTAAGAGACCCAATCTTAACTTTATTAAGATATATGATTGTACTGCGTTTGTAAAAAGGCACAATTTAAACAAACTGGAGGTTAGGTCAATGATGTGTAAGTTTGTGGAATATCATAAGAATTCTCAATGATATCTTTTCTATCACCCTAAGGAAAAAAAGTTTTTGTTGCTCAACATGACACCTTCTTAGAGAAGGAGTCTTTTGATGAAGAGACATTATGCAAAGAGATAGATCTAAAAGTGGTTCCATAAACAAAATTTAATGGACCAAGCGATAAAACCAGACATCAATGCTCCTATTTATGACTGTCAGTCGATCAGGAGATCTGGTAGGCATTCCCATCCACCATAGAGATAATAAGAGTTTCTCATTGATGGTGGATTAGAGGATAGAATTATGGTTGATGATGTCACAACTAATTTCTAAGAAGCTATGCAGAGTGGAAACTCTACAAGATGGCTTGACATAATGGAATTCGAAATGGAATCCATGTACTCCGACAAAGTATGGACTTTGGAGGATGTTCCTAGATGGATAAAACCCATAGGGAACACGTGGTTCTTCAAGAAGAAGATCGTTGCAGATGGAAAGATGGAGACCTTTAAGAGAATGCTGGTGGTAAAGTGATATCATTAAAGACTTGGTATAAATCCATCCGGATTCTACTTGCCATTGCAGTTTACCATGATTATAAGATCTAAAAAATTGATGTAAAGATAGCTTTTATTAATGATGATTTAGAAGAGTGTGTTTACATGACCCAGTCAGAGGGCTTTGAAGTAAGTAGCAGCAGTGGTAAAGCTTGCAGATTGCCCATTTATGGATTAAAGCAAGTATGAATGAGCTGGAACATAAATTCAATGAGATCGTCAAAAGTTTGGCTTCATCAAAAATGAAAATGAACCATGCATTTATCAAAAGGTCAGTAAGAGCACTGTCTCATTCCTTGTATTATATGTGGATGATATACTTCTGATTGGTAATAACATAGACATGTAGGAATCACTCAAAGTATGGTTGTCAAAAAACTTCTCTATAAAGGATTTAGGTAAAGCATCATATAAACTTGGCATAAATATCTATATAAATAGATTGAAAAGGATACTAGGATTGTCCAAGTCTAATGTCACGCCCCGCTTCCCATTAAACTTAGTAGCGAGGACACGAGCGGGTCCGCATGTGTTTAGAACAAGGAGGATGTACTTTCTTCGCCGGTTCTTGCATGCCTACTCAAAAAAACAACACAGATAATCTTTTATTATTACAATACCAATGTCTCAAAATGAAGTACAATAATGAAGAAATGAAGGGTGGGTCTTATCGCCCATACAAAACAAAATATTTATAATGTAGCGATGCTGCGAATGCACGCCATTCCTCAGCAGGGGATCTCAGCGCCAAAGTATTCCTGGTCAACCTGCTCAATCTCAAAGCGTACTCCTCAGCAGACTCTGTCTCAAAACATGACGTATATTTCACAAGATAGTAGACAAGAAAATATACGTCAGCGAGGGTTGCTCGGCAAGATTTAAAATGTTGGGAAAATTGACCCTTGGTAAGGTTTTCAAAAGCAGTTTTCATGGCAGTTATAGAATTATGAATAAACGAACAATTATAATTTCTAAACAGTATGAACA
Source organism: Scilla litardierei (assembly GCA_030789695.1). Lineage (NCBI taxonomy): Eukaryota > Viridiplantae > Streptophyta > Magnoliopsida > Asparagales > Asparagaceae > Scilla > Scilla litardierei. The sequence goes on along the minus strand of CM061142.1, from coordinate 665,501,585 downwards.
GAAATTATACTAGTATGGCAGTTCTACTATAAGTGAAAGCAGTAATAACAATTATAATTTCTAAGCAGTATGAACAGAAATTATATTAGCATGACAGTTCTACTATAAGTGTAAGAAGTAACAACAATTATAATTTTTAAGCAGCATGAACAGAAATTATGCTAGCAGGCAGTTCTATTATAAGTGAAAACATGGCAGTAAAAACATGGTAGCTCTATTTTAAGTGGAAGTAGAAGCAATTATATATGTCGTACATTTTTGGTATATCATTTTCAATATGTTCAAGGTGTATTCAATATAGTGCACTAAGGTTCACATCTTTAGGCAGCTAGCAAGTGAATCTACCTTCTCGTGCCCTCGAAAGTGACCCTTTTACTACCGACTAGTGCCCGCGAACCCAAATCCATCCACATGTACTTTTCTGGACCACGAGCCAGAATCAGCCAAACCGGCCCGTATGATTTATAATACTGGAACACGAGCCAGACTAGCCAAATCGACCCACAAGATAGCCAAATCTTGACCTGCAATATCTATGATTAACCAAATCGGCCTGCAATAGTCATGATCTTTCATGTGGTTCAAGTTATCCATACATGTCCAGAATTGTTTGCAATTTACAAGGCGTCATCAGTTAACTTACTAAAATGTCCACACACACACACACACACACACGAGTTTTTATCTTGCAATACATAACAGGTAAACATATGAAGTTGGTGTCGCATTAAATGAACGGTATTTAAAACATGGAGAAAAGGCACACTTGCATGTTTGGTGATTTTGGTGTCGTTGAGTTTGTAGGGAAGACGCTGATGTATCTGCGTCATTAGATTCATATTATTATGCTAAAAAGTCTTTTAAGCTATTAAGATAATGATGTAATTACCATACACACTTACATATTATAACATACTTAATAGAATACTTATATATTACACTATTCTAATATAAACCTAAGCATCTTCTTTGTTCTTTCTGTTCTTTCTTCCCTTTATTTTTATCTTTTCTTTCTTCTTCTTCTTGCAGGGAGAGATAGCTCAAGGGTGGGCTCAGTAGAGGAGGGGAAGGCGGATCCTGCGGTCTCAGGCGGGGGCACGGGCAGACGAAGCAGCGCGGGCAGCTGTCTGGTAGAGCAGTAGGCGGCACGCGTGGGCTGCTGTACTGGCGGAGCAGCAGGCGACGCACGCGGGGTCGGATCAGGCGGCGGCGCATGCGGGGTCTGTGTAGCAGGGCAGAGCAACCGCTGCGAGCGGCAATGGGTCTGGCAGAGTAGGGCGGAGGGGCGGGGCATAGCCAGGCGGGGGCTGCGGTAGGGGGTGCGGTAAGATGGAAAGGCGGCTGCAGGTCAGTGCAGGAGGTAGCAGGGCGGTGGAGCGCATGGGGGGGCTGGGCGTGGATCTGAGGATTGTGGGCTTGTGGCGATTGGAGGGGCGACGAGGTTGTTCGGAGGCAGGGGAGATGACGCCAGAGCTTGGATACATGGAGGATGTGCAGTGGTTGTCGCCTAGAATGGTGGAGGAGCTTGGCTAGGAGGAGGGGGCCGTAAGAGGAGTAAGGAGAAGATGAAGAAGAATGGAGGAGTTGGGTTTTCTTTGTGTTTTGAGATGAAGGGAATGAGGAAGTGAAAGATGAATGTGATGGGTTTCTTCTCCACTATTTGTTGCGGTTGCGCTGCTGTTGATGGGAGAAGAGAATAGGAGTTTTAATGAAGGGAAAATGATTGTGGGGTTATTCGTAATAAAAGGGGAGTTAATGTATGTTGGAGGTTAGGAATTTAGAGGGATGGGCTGTAGTTAGCTGGGAATCAAATGGGGTGGGGTTTGTTTATAATGAGAGTGTGTTGGGTTGTTCTCTCCAATAGAGGAGGAGGAGGGTTTCTTTGATCTGGTCGGGATTAGGGATTGATTAGGGGTAGATCCACCGTATAGGTGGGTGGGTGATTAAGTTAAAGATAAATAGGAAATAGTAAGTTGGCTAGGTATTAATTAAAATAAATTAAATATAGTTAAAATTTAGGTAAAGATGATAATTATGGGTAAAAGTAGATTAGTAAAAGCAAATGATAATTAGTTAAAGTAATTAGTTAAAGTAATTAGTAAGGGTCATTAGTAATTGATGAACGTAATTAGTAAAAGTAATAGAAGTAATTAGCGAATATAAAAAGCTATTTAAGAATAGTATTTCAAAACGTAATCATTTTAAAGATCTTATTATTTAAAACTGTTTTGAAATTATTTATACCAAAATATGGTAGTGATGGATACGTGCCGTCACATCTAGGTACATGGACACCGTGTTAAAGAGACTTTACTTGAAAAACTCCAAGAATGGAATGTTACCTGCTTATCAAGGAATAACTCTCTCCAAGGAAAAGTCTTCCAAGATAAAGGAGGAGAAAGTTTGCATGCGTAAGATTCCATATGCTTCAGTTGTAGGATTTATCATGTGTTCCATGCTATGTACTAGACCAGATGTCACATACACACTTGGAATTTTCAGTAAATATTAATCAAATCCTGGGAAAAAGCATTAGGATACTGTAAAAAGTATACTTAAGTACTTGAGAAGGCTAAAGATATGTTCTTTGTATATAGTGGGAGTACCAATATTTCAGTGGAAGGATATAATGACTCAAGTTTTTAAAGTGACATAGATGACCGTAAGTTGTAAAAGTTCCAAACAAGACACTGCAACAGACTATACAATGGAAGCTGAGTACATTACAGCTAATGATGCAGCAAAGGGGTGGCCTGGATAAAGAAGTTCGTTATTGAACTTGGGGTGGCATTGATTGTTGATCTAATACTTTTCTATTATGACAACAATATGGAACATGTTCTTGAAAGGAACCTAGATCTCATAAGAAATTCAGACGTATCATAAGGAAGTTTCAGGGGATACATGAAATCTAAGGGCACCATGATATTGAGATACAAAGAGTTAGCACAGAGGATGATGTAGCAGATCCATTGATGAAACCCCTTCCACAAAATAGACTAGAGGGTTAGTGGATAAAATCGGTATGAGATATAATAATTGATTAGAAGTGCAAGTGGGAGATGGTGGAGAATGTATACCCTTCAAACAATTATTGTAATTATAAAATACATTTTGATCAAAGTAATTGTTTGCTATAAAGTACTCTTTATCTGTGTGATTCTTTTTTAAAATAATGGGTATGTTGTTATATTCATATCACATGGGTAAAGTCCTTGGACTTATGCGAGGTACATTGAGATCATAATAATAAGGCCCAATGTATCTGCTTTAGTATATGTCAAAAAAATTCCTAGTCATAGGAATATCATGACATGACATCGATGTTCCGAATAGACCAATGATCTATACCATTGGATGGTGATGGCTGGTCTTATAACCATTTGATGTGGGAACATCGTTAGCTATGCACATGTGCTTGTTAGAGAACAAGTTAACAGAATGACTCACAAAGATGCTTCGGTATGGTAAACATACTTTGACTATCAACATGAGCTCTCAGGTAACAGTAGGTGCATGTCAATCCTTTGACCAGAGATGTGCTACAGGACCTTCCGCACTGGAAGTTAGACTAAGGCTTTTATGGAACATCGGCATTGCACCCAATACGTAGGTACTCATTAGGTATAGTTCAAAGCCAACAAATTGAGTGCCCATCTAGACGTGATTTGTGATGAGGGTTGAATATTGTATCTGCAACCTCCTAACTCATTGGTTTTGTGCATAGATATCATGCATATTGAGTTCCATTACATGCGTTTTTATGATATCATATTATTTTGGAGCTAACCATTAATTTATGCTCAAAATATGGCTACCATGACTTAATCATATTTTATATATTTTTCAGGAATTTTTGGATAATTTTCGGGAGTCAAATCAAAACCCAAGAGCCCAAAAAACAAGGCCATGCATGGTCATGGGATGTATATCATACGACCGTATATGATGTACCAAAGGGGTGAAGCCCAGGCAAAATTGAAAGCCAGCCTTACGCGGTCATGTAACATGATTGTGTGGATGAGGCAGCTCAACTTTGAAGCTTCAACACGGCCATGTCGACCAAATGACACAACCATGTTGGAGTGTGCAGAAAATCAAACAAAAGCATGAATTTGGGCACTGTAGCTAAACAGTTGTCACGAACGTATCGATCCAGAGAAGAAGCCATGCTTCAAGATGTCGACATACCAGTGTCGACTCGCAAAATGGTTGTATCGATCAATTTACTGCTGTTCCAGGTCATGATTTGGGCAGATTTTTCTTTGGGGTTTTCAACCTGTTTAAACCGGACTTCTCCTAGGTCTGTCCATTGAAGCATGGATGGAGGGCATGGACGGAAGCGAAATGAGAGCAAAACCCCTTAGCCACTAGCGCATCTGAGGATCTTCTACATTTTTTCTCTTCTTCTTCCTTCCCCTCTTTCTTTAGATTAGGGTTTTATTTTTAGGGGAAGTTGTGACTAGAGCATGGGTTTTAAGGCAGAGTTTGAGCTTCAATTGGGTGATAGAATCCTAATTTCTCTCTTGATTTTGTCTATTTGATTCTTTATTATTGTATTGAACTTATAGCTTAATCAATGAAGATTTGTGTTTGTAAACCCATGAGTAGCTAATCTCTAGTGTGTGTAAATATTCCCTCTATGCTTCTATTCAATTATGATTGTATTTAATGCTTAAATCATTTGCTTATAGGTGTTATCTACTCTTATTGCAATGCATTACCCGTCAAGAGGATTAATGAGGATGAAATGCCGTGAGGCATCTCCTAAGTGTTATTTATGGCATAACCCGTGAGGGGTCCCACGTGGGATGATGCATCGTAAGGCATTATCTACGTGCATCTACATGACCCGTCGAGGGACCCAAGAATGGCATGCCATGAGGCATTGCCTAAGTGCATAAGACCCATCGAGGGGACCTAGACGTAATTAGGGTGGTGTGCCGTGAGGCACTACCTTGCAATTAGAATATAGAACCCATAACCTGATGATTACATATTACACTAACATTATCATGCTTGATTGCTAAATCATCCAACCCACATACCTTGGCATAGATGCAGAGTTGAGTATCAGATGATGCTAGACCACAAGGCTCATCATCAAGAATGGAATGTGCAATAGGGCATAACTGTTGGATCTGGATCCTAGCCTAGAGGGGGGTGAATAGGCTAATAAAAAATTCTCGTGCAACCCACGAGAAATCACACGCAGTTAAAAGCACAACCAGAGTAATAAAAAGCAGACACAGAGTACACAGCAGATTTACCCTGGTTCGGTCGTCCCAACGACCTACTCCAGCCCCCAAAGCAGATACTAGATTGAATAGTGCAATAGGTACAAAGTCACAAGTTAGAGCACGCTCAGAGCACCCTCTACGTCTCTACACTCGCCAGACTCTCAGTACCCCCACACACAGTGTTTCCTCTCACTATCAATCCTAGCAAAGCTTTCTACCAGCTAGTCCCAAACTAGCTGGGTCCCAATTGTCTAGTCCCAACTAGACAAGTCCCAAAATAGTCCACAAAAATAGGTAAAAGTTTCCCCGCAGAGAACGTTACACTAAGACACAAATAAAAGAGTTTAAGAGTTTAGAAATGCTCAGTTTGTGTCTGTGTAGGCGTCTCTGTCAATCAGCACGTCGTCAGCTCCAATCTAACGCAAACGGTGTCTCAATCCGACTCCTGGATGTCAAGATATGCACTGGTCTGTGCGTTAAGCAATTACAGTTCAAATCCTATTCTTCAGTTGTCTGTGCAATCAGTAAAAATGGCGATCGGTGTGCTAAGCAATTCTGTTCAGCTCTTTTAATTCATGGGGCTGTGCGCAAAGCAGCTCTCAAAATAATTCCCCGCCACGTCAGCTCCGCTCGTTTTGATTTGATGAGATTCGCTGCGTCCGCGAGAATGAATCTCCGCCGTCGATTCTTTTTCATCCGCTCAGCAGCCGTTCGATCTCCGTTAGGGCATGCAGCGAAGCAGCAGCAGATATCGAACGGCGACGGTGTTCACGAGCTTTGGACGGCGAAGTCTCCGGCAGTGTTTCGTTCAGCGACGACAGCGTCTTCTCCAAGGGAGATGTCAGCAGCGCTTTGCAGTGGCTTCTTCAACTTCGTTGGCAGTGTGAAAAGCTCGGGCACCGGGAAGATGTGGGACAGCTTAACAACTCCGGTGGCGGCGGGTGACGTCTCTGAGCAGTTCTCGGCGGTGGCGTTAGACACAGGGCGCTCGTGCAGCAGCCTCTACTCGACAGCGGCGAGCTCTTCGATAGCGACGGCGTTGCCTTCTTCTCCGACTTGCAGCGGCTAGGACAGCGGGACTTCGAACGGCGGTGGCCTCCTTGAACAGCGGCGGCGTCCTCCAGTAATAGCGGCACACCGCTTCGTGATCTCCCACGGCGACGACGATCTCCCTTGAGCAGCTCACGGTGGTGAGCTTCGACTCGATGATCTCACGGAAGCACGAAGTTGAAGACGATGGCGAGAAGTTGCTCTGACGTCTGCTTCTTCTTCACGGCAGCAATGTTTCGACGTGGGGTTCAAGTCTTCTCTGACTTCGATGGCAGCTCGACAACTCTTTGACGATGTGAACTCAAGAGCACGGCAGCATGGATCTTCGACAGCGGAGTTGTTGGGTTGCAGCTTCTTAGGGTTTTGCTCGGAGTTGTGCTTGCCAATGTAAGCTCCCTTGGGCGTGCTTGATCGAGAGCTTGCTCGATGTGCTTGAGGTATGCGGCAGGAGAACTTGGGTGATGCTTTGGCCAAGATCTTTTGTGTTTGAAAATAGGGTTGAAGATGATGAAGTTGAAGTCTTGACTTGCCCCTATGATGCACAGGTTGCTTGATGATGATGATGACCCCTTCTTGCCTTGAGTTATGCTTGATGGTTGACTGAAGATGGATTGCTGTAACTTGGCAATTGAGGAACTCTTTGAAGATTGCTTGCGGCTTGATGTGTAGGAGAGGCTTTTGCTTTGTGCTTGCAACTTCGGGGATTGCGGCTTGGAAGGTGGGAACTAGGGTTTGCTTCTTCTGATTTGACCGACCACTTCTTTTGGCTCTTGTTGATGTGTTTGGCCGCAATTTCTTTTCTTTGTGTTGGCCTCTTCTGCTTTCAACCCTAAGGATGGCATTGGTATTTATAGTATAGGCTAGGGTTTGTTGCGTTAGGTTATGGCTAGAGGATGATGTAGAATCCCTATGATATAGGAGAGTCGAGATAATATATTTGAATAGAATTCGAAATATGAATTTAGAATTAGAATTTGATCTCCATGGCAATTGAGATTGAAAATACAAATTATGAATTTGAATTTTACTAGGAGTTGGTATTGGCTAAGAAGTTTGAATAGCCATAGGATAAATTCCAATAACCAAATAGGATTTGGCTCCATCTCTTCATGTTGGACTAAGTCCAACTTGATCCCTATTTGCCAAGTCAAACTTCTTTGTGCACACATACACTCCCTCTCTCCCAATATGCTATACGAATAGCAATTCCGCCAAATATCGAGAATATATTGTTTTGCCCAACCTGAAACACACTAAGCACACACATTAGATATCACGACACGTTTGTCATCATCAAACCAAGATCCTATATCGTTGCTTCCAACAATAACCCTAATGAAGTCACAACACACACACTTATATTCTATTAAACACAAATTTGCAGACAAGATTTGTCCCTGTGGATCGACCCTGAGCTCATCAGAATATATTGCATTGACTACTCCTGCACTTGGGAGTAGTGCAATATTTTACGCACGTCAAGCATTTTGGCATTTCTGCCAGGTACAACGGTTTGTCAGTTTCGCAATTTCAAATTAGCTTGGAAAAGGGGAGATCCTTTCACTTTTTAAGTAAATATTCTTTGTATATCCATTTTTCATCACTTGTAAAATTTTGTTTAACTGCTGTATACTTATATTCATTAAATTTTTTGATTAGTTTAACAACTCTGGGATTTTGAATAATGCAAACTCTAGTGGCACCAATGGCACTCATGATAATGAAATCATTCTCTCATCTTGGGAGATAAATCTTTAAGGGATGTGCTTGGGCCCACTAGATGTTCTTTAGATGCATGGATTCTATTACTTGATTATGCTTATTCCTTTAATCCTAAACATGGCACGATTCAACTTCTCCTTACATTTCATGGTTTGGAGAGGGAGAATCTGTATTCACATGTGAAGAAATTTAAGGATGTATGCCTTACTTGCATAAATGGAAAAACAAGTTATTAAACTGTATATCTCAAGTTATTTCCATTTTCATTAAAGATAAGGCAAAGACTTGGTTGAATGATTTATCTCCACACTCTATTATTTCTTGGGTTAATTTGCAAGTTGAGTTTCTAAAGAAATATTTCCCTTTACACATGACCCTGGAGCTGAAGAAATAAATGGTGAATTTCTCTCCAAAGTACAATGAGACGTTTGATGCCACGTGGGAGATGTTCAAAGATCTTTTGCTAGCATGCACCCACCATGGGTTTGACGAGTATCATCACATCAGCTTCTTCTATAAAGGACTGCATCCCACTTCGAAGCAGTATGTAGAGATGATGTGCAATGAAGAGTTTTTTGATAAGGGACCGACTGAGGCATGTAATAATTTGGAGTCCATAGCAGAGAATGCACGGAAATGGGAAGTGACTCCAGAGTATGATAGCATAGATATGCTTCTGTGTTCTTCACGAGATGACCCACACACTTCGATTTCGGAGGAAGTATCGGAAGCCAAGATGGAAGCCATCCTCAATAGAAGACTTTGAGGCCTGGATTTAAGGGGAGTGAATGATATGGCAAGGGAGGATTTTTATTCCCTGAGAGGACAAGACATGACACTTTAGGATGTCCAACCATCCGGATGTTCAATGAAGTGATAGAGAACCCAACTGAAGTGAACCACGTCTCGAATGCTTATCAAGGGAAAGGGTTCAACCAACATGCACTCCACTCCAATTGGAACCCCAAGAAATATCTTTACCATCATTTAGGCCCCCCACCATTTAATATCTATCAAGGTGGAATACAGAGGAGAAAGGAGGAGCATAGGGTGGAGCCACAAATTCAGACATTGATAGATGCGCTTCAATAATTCATGTAGCTTCAGCAGTCATGTAATAAGCAATTTGAACAACAGCATCAAGTTCAACTCCAACAAATTCAGCAGCGGCCACAAGCTCACCAAATACAGAATCAACATATGACGGAGAGCTTAGAAATGATTGTAGCCACCTTGGAGAACTGCAAATTTACAGCTTTACCACCCCCAACTCCACCATGAATCCATCATCAGCAGGGATCAACATCAGGCCTTACCAGGCGATGACCAAATTAAAGAGTGGTAAGCAGATAGAGAAGATAGAGCCACCCAATGACACAGTTGATATTTTAGTGGAGGAAGAAGACCTAGTATCACCATGAGCAGTGCAAGAGGAGAATTTTGGTGAGGACCAACAAACCCCAGAGATCAGACCTCAAGAGCCCAAGCCCTACTCACCTCCAGTGTTGTACCCCCAGAGGCTTCTTCAATCCAAGAAGGACCGCCATCAAGAAGAGATAAGTGAAATCTTTAAACGCTATGAAATTAATATTCCTCTTCTAGATACCATTAAACAAATTCTTGCATATGCAAAATTTTTGAAAGAGCTTTACATGGTTAAAGAAAGTTGAACGTTAAAAAGAAAGCTTTCCTTACACAGCAGGTTAGCACTATATTCCTTCACAACATGCGACCCAAATGTAAGGATATGGAGCCCCTACCATACCATGCACTATAGGCACCACAAAGGTAGGGCACACAATCCTTGATTTAGGGTCAAGCGTGAACATTTTACCATACCCCGTGTTTACCAAGTTGTGGCTGGAGATTTGAATAGAACACCGGTTATTCTCCAATTAGCAGATATCTTCATAGCAGATACTTCTATGAAGATACTAGGGGATGTATTGAGTATGTGCTTGTCCAAGTGGACAAATTCTTTTACCTCGAAGACTTCATAGATCTAGATGTTGAGGGATCCCAAAATGGCAAACACGCTCACATCAACTTAGGACGACCTTTTCTTGTCACTTGCGATGCATTGCTGGATTGTAGGAGTGGCAATGTGAAGATCTCCTTTGGCAACATGACATTGGATTTAAATATTTTTAATGCATGTAAGTTACCAAAGGAGGATGATGATAGTGAGGAGGTATGCATGATAGATCTTATTGTGGGAGCAGTTAAGCATGACTTTGACTCTAGGCATATGCATGTTTTGGACTTTATTGATGGCCACATTGACACTGCTCTTGACACCTTTGATTTGGACTTGTAGACATCACTTGTTGCTAATTCCATGGACTTTATTGATGATATCAATTTTGTGCAGGAAATGGAGCCATTGCCTCATGCGGAGCTTAGCACATATTGGATGCCAATGTTTACCCAATTGTTCATGGAACCGCATCTTAAGTACTAAAGGAAATGGGACTTCCTGAATTAGCGCACCATGATTACCATTATGATCCATTTTAGAGAGATTTCTCACACAACACCCCCCTTTAAACCAAAGTTGACATTTTTTATCTTTTTGAGCATGTTGATCCTAACCCCCATGGTCCCCTAATTCTATATAATCCTTGGTGGCAGGACAAATACATTCAAGAGGAATGGCAACGCCACCCCACCAACAAAGTGCACTCATTGGAACCATTGGGGATGAAGCTAAAGGAAGGGGAGCTCCATGTTGTGATAAAGATAATTCTGGCTGAAGGTAGAGGAACACCGTCGGAGGATGAGGAGAAAGATCTTATGGAACAAATTCCTCCACCAATTGAAATCCATGATCTTCCATTTGAACCACCACGGTGTGTTGTTTCCTGTCCTCTATAGCAGTAGTAGGTATTTATCCATGAATAAAATTTTTGCTTAGTTTTCCTTGTTTATGCATTTCCCAATTTTGCATTTCCCAATTTTGTTCTACTACCCATCAAATATTGAGGACAATGTTCATCTTAAGTTGGGGGGTGTATAGTTTTGTTGGAACGGTTTTGTTTTCATTTTCTCTTTATGCATAAACATACAAAAAATGCAATTTTTTTTCAATTTTACACACACAAACAGACATGCTTATATATAGAATAAATGTGGAAAGGGAGTTATTTCTTTTCACCACGATTCATTTATATGCCATTTGTAGTGAATATTACATGTAATTGATTTGAACACCCACATTCATTGAATTTATCATAGCATGAGTAAGAATGATACACCCTGGATTGGAATTACAAACTATCATAGTTTTTATGGAATTTAGTACATGTGTTGATAATTGTTTTCTTATGAAGCTAATGTTTAGTGTAATACATTCTCTTGCCATGTATGCACTACTAAAATGGTAATCAAGTGGAATAGGTTCTAAACCAATAGGATATTGGCCATACACATACACAAACTTTTCATTAGTGAATGATTGAGAGTTTACTCATACATATCTCATTAAAAAATAGAAAAGAAAAAATGATGATGAATGAAGAATAAAAAGCACCCTTCTTCCAAGTCCATTTAGTAGCCGGATCCTCGTGCCTCAAGAAGCATTGGGGATTCGCATCGAGAAAATAAGCATGGGGGAGTGCATAATGAGAATAACTATTAAATAATCTGAGTTATTAAGTCTGGGGAGTTTTTCAAAACCTAATGTCCTAAAACTATCTGGTTTGGGAGACATTGATCCAATGCTCACTACATGGATTGCCCTAAGGTGTTATACAAAAAAAGAAAAAGAAATAAAAACAAAAAAAGATGAGATATGAGAATAAATTGGTTATATGTATTGAATTCAAAATCAGGAGCTATTGATGAGTGAGTGATGTGTCGGCCAAATCCTAGAGGTTTAGTTATTTAGTGCACTTGATTGTCTATGCATTTATATGTCTACGTGTCATGGATTCGCATTATGCTTTATATGCGTGGATTGGAGTAACATTATGAATTCTTGCATTACTTCATGAAAATCCATGATATATGTTGAACCTTGTTGAATGAAACCATTCTTAATTCATATAATGGTCATTGAAGTGAATATGGTGTGTATGATATATTTTTGGAATATTTGCTCACTTTGCCAGGGACTAGCAAAGAGCTAGTTGGAGGTGTGATTATGGTTGAATATTGCATATGCAACCACCCAACTCATTGGTTTTGTGCATAGATATCATGCATATTGAGTTCCATTACATGCGTTTTTATGATATCATATTATTTTGGAGCTAACCAGTAATTTAAACACAAAATATGGTTCCCATGACTTAGTCATATTATATATATATTTCAGGAATTTTTGGAGAATTTTCGGGAGTCAAATCAATACCCTAGGAGCCCAAAGAATAAGGTCATACACGATCGTGTGATGTATATCACACGATCGTGTGGGATTTTCCAAAGGGGTGAAGCCGAGGTAGTTTGAAAGTCTAGCCTTATAAGGTATTTCTTTCTTACATTTGATTTTTGTGTATGTTTCATTGTTAGCATGCAAGAAATTTAAAGTATGTTTACGAGCACATCTTAGCCAGCATGGGGAGCCAGATTACGTGCAAGAAATATAAAGTTTAGTCTTCACAAGTAAATCATATTATTTTTTAACGTGACAAAATTACACAAAATGACGTATTATTGTAACCTTATGCCTCGTTATTCCTGCTTCTCCCTGTGTGTACTCTGTACCTAGAATAAAAGGCCCAAATAAGCTAAAAGTGTTTCTGTTTGGCCCTTTTGCTTAATGTTATATTACCTATGAATCTATGACGATTGCTGAATACATCTCACCTCATAGATTAAGTTGAATTTAGCATTTTTGTCAAAGATGTCAAAAAAAATCATCATATCCTCAAGCCACTTCCCCTCTCTCCTCCAACTTTTTATCATTTTTGTCAAAAATCTTAAACACACCTGAGGTGTATTTAGCACCCCTCTAACCTATTTCGAGCTTGACTGGAATGTCATGCATTTTCCCTTAACTTCATTGCCATTACTATTGATTCCATATTGTAACTGGCTATCCACGTGGCATTTTAGTGTCCTTCATTGAGCAACCACCAATCCTTCACCCGGATAAAGTGCCACGTGGGTTTCACCCATTGGCAGAATAAGTCCTGTGGATAAGGGCGTGTTTCTTTGCGAGGAATCGGAGGTGGAAAGTGAAAAATTTTTACTGTTTACTGTCAATTCCAACACTATTCATCATTTTCCTCGTTCAATTTCCATGCGCCTGTTTCTTTGCAGCTACTTCGGTGGCGAGATTTCGTTGCCGTCTCTCTCCTTTGTGGCGTCTACGTGGAGGGCAAAGTCCAAGAGATGAAATCCCCGCAATTCACGGGGATTAGGATTACAGCCAAGGATTTGAGATTTTCGAATTTTTAAAATAAAAAATTAGGCGAAACATAATAACCGCGTGAAAAGTTTTGTCTGTAGTGCGAGAAATGAACAGTGTTCCGAAACTGTGGGCCCCATTGCAACATATTTGCATTTGTTTTTGTTTTTTTATTCCCAGCGGGCATTGCGCGCGCGTGTCTGTGCTTGGCCATTTTGACGGAGGGGTATGCAGATTCACAATTAATTATTTGATGGTTAAAGCTAATGAATTTATTAATTAATAGTTAAGCTTCGGTTTTGGGCGTGCGTGAGTTTCTTTGGGACTAATTGCTACTTAATGCTTATCCCTTTTAAGTAATACTTAATTATTTAATAGTTAATGCTAATTAATTATTTAGTTAATAGTTAATGCTGGGACATTTTAATTAATAGTAAATTATTAATTTGTTTAATTATTATAATTAAATATTTAATTAGTGGGCCCCACACCACTTTTCTCCTCAAACAATCCCAATCCCACTTTAACCAAAGAAACACAAAACTTTAGTGTGGGACCCGCAAACAACTCCCAAACCAACTTTCCAACCCACTTTCCTCCAAAAGAAACACAAAACTCCACTTATCTCTCCTCAAGAATCCAACATGGATTTACTATTCATAACAGTAAATCCCAACCCAAAGTCACCAAAAGAAACAGACCCTAAGATAACCCCTATGGTGCATTCTTCCGAACTCACCCATCGTTTTGCATGCGCACACTCAGTCCCACACTGGTTCATAACACACTCCAAACCTGCTACTTCCCAAGACCAAAGAGAGAAGCCCGGTACAGTCATGGCATCAGTCAGCATGATGGCCTCCTTTGTCGGTGCCGCGGTCGCCCAACCGACGAACAGGCTCCGGACTCTTGCTGTGGCCAAGGCTGCGACCAAAGGCGAGTGCCAAGAAGCATCGTCGCTGAATTTAGAGAGCGAGGAGGATGGATGGAGCAACAGCCGGAGGGCTGCCATGTTTGTGGTGGCTGCGGTAGCTGTAACTGCCGTCGCAGGGGCTGGGGAGGGCATGGCGGCGTTTTTGGATGAGCTCTCGAAGCGGGGGACGTTGGAGGCAAGGAAGAAATATGCTCCGATATGCGTGACCATACCGACTGCTCGCGTGTGCAACAAGATTGCATGAGGGAGTCGATTGTCTCCTGATTTGTATACGTAATGTGTGTTAAACCTATTTAGTTTCTTTATACATTATAGGGGCAGATGTTGTAAGGGCTTGATTTTCAGTGGAAATTGCATGGTTGGTTGTCGATTGATTAGTTTCTATATATGTCATGATCTTTTACTCTCTTTTTCCGATTCACGGGAAAACGGTAAAGAATCATCGACCTCACACAATGGAAGGGAGAGTCCATAATTCGCGGAAACACAAGGACTTTCAAGGGAGATTATCCATCCTGATATTGCTTTCGCACACGAACACTTAAATTCGGAATTCTCATGGAACCGGAAGAAGCCGGAGAGTGAATTCTGCTAAGGGGACGTTCTGCAAGTTGAAAGTGATTTTTGGAAAGTTGATGGGGGTGTGTAATCTTGGATTGAGAAAAGTAAAGTTTTGTGTTTATTTGTGCTTGAAAAATGGTGTGAAAAATGGTTTTGAGAATTTGTTCGGGTCCGACGAAATTTTCTGGCGTTTCTTTGGGTTTGAAAGTTTCACGGAAAAGTTTGACATGGGGTCCAAGTTTTTGAAGTAATAAACAATTACTTGTAATTTTACAGTTATTAATAAATGATAATTTTAATTATTGTTTTATTTAATGAAAATTATAAATATCTGGAAATAATTAAAAATAATTTAGTTATAAACTATTAATTTTTAAACTAAATTTATAGGTAAACTAATTATTTTTTAGTTAATTATATAATATATAATTAACATAATTAGTTATTACTTAATTAAATAGTGCGGGTGAGAAGTGCACGGTGTTGGCGAAATTGAACAAAAATATCACGATTACTGTGCACCTCTCTCTCGTGCATTGCACAGTGACCGCGACATTAAAAAATAAAAATATATAAATTGCCGAATTTCCTCCACTGCTATTACTCGGGGAGAGAGAGGAAAGCGAAAATCAGCTCCACAAACGAGATTCTCAAACGTAATCCGCGGAATTTCTGGAGATTTCGCTCAAGGAAAGTTTGATGACAACTCGGCTCGACATCGGTGCCAGCGATGCAAAAAAGCAATGAGAAAACTTTGGAGCAAAGTAACGCATGCCCTTGAAAACCTCATAGAAAGTTGTAAACAGTAGATGAATAGGGCCCTCAACAGTGTAAAATCTCCACTATCTTACCCACTTTCACGTTGTGAAATAGGCCCTAAGAGAATGTGATGGGAGAAGTGAGAGCGGTGTTTGACATGGTGATAGGAGATGTTGACTGGTGGGAGAAGGGAAGGGGTTATACATAAGATAGTTGTTGTTGAATGTGAATGCTAACTTTTGACAAACATGTTGTTACGACCTGATGGTCGGCCCAAAAAATGAAGGCACAAATAGTTGAAGCCCAAGCGAATAGCTCACCGGCTAGCTGGAACAAGAGCGAGTCTAAATAAGAAGCTCGCCCCGCTAGCAAGAAGCTCGTCAAGCCGAGCGGAAAGCCAGTCCAGTAAATCAAGAGAGAGAGGCTTGCCCAACTCGTCAAGAGGGAAGCTCGCCAGCCAAGCGTAAAGATCGTCCAGCAACGGCGAAGCTCTCTCTGCCGACCTAAAACAAGAAGGTCGGGCGGAGGAAGCTTGGGACGCCGAGCTCAGAGGCCAAGCTCGACTCTCTCCAAGAGCGACCCTCAACGACCTGGCAGGCATAGACATCTCTCCGACCAAATGACGTAGAGCCACCTATGTCTCCAATTAATGCCTAAGGTTAAAGATGAGAACTGATGGCCACCCATCGTGTCCCCATTAATGCACTGTTAAGGCCAAAATTGATCAAAACATTTGTCAGGCTGACAGGGACTCGAAGCGCTGAGCTGGAGTCTTGTCAGCGTCTGGAGTGGGACCCTTGATTGGAGGAACCAGGGTTGAATGATGATAGTTGGGGGTGATTCGACATTCGATCGACCTACGAGCGACCGCTGCGTCGATCGTTCGAGGTTGAAGGGCTTGACGTCGACCTTCGATGTTGGATAGTGATTTTCGATCTGTACCATTGGGAGTCGTTAGGGGGGTCGGATCTGGATTCTAACCCAAATCCCTTCCGATGCTTAAGTTAATGTGGAAATTAAGGAAGAAAGGGAGCTTGGTGTAGCTGAGATCGACCCACAGAGATTCGTCTCTAGACTAACGACGCAAGCTCGAAAATAAGAATGGTAAAAGTGAGAAGATAGAGTTCTATGTCTTAGACCTCGTACCTTGAAGATGGATCCCATTTACCTTCATTTGTCGGCCTATTTATAGGTAGCTCAATCTTGATGATGTGTAACCATCCCTCATTGATTGGGACATGATCTTCTTCGAGATTCGAGTTAACGACTGCCCATTTACTCGGTCCCATTAACTTTCCCTTGAATGTCGGCGCTAGTCCAACGGTCGAATGACCCGTTCGTCCGACTCGCTGTGATCCGCTTAGAGCATATGGTTAGTGGGTCGAGGATGCTAAATGGGCCATGTATGCAGATACCCAAATTGGGTCCGTACTCGTGCACCAACAATGTCCCCCCATCATTTGTGCCTCAGGAGTCGCGCTGACTGGGACCGAATGATGAGTAATCTCCTTAAATGCGCACAGATTTTGAAACATTTGAGTAATCTCCCGCCAAAAACCTTTCATCTTTGGAGCGATCTCCATCGTTTCTGGTGGCTAGCTTTGGACATGTAGCACGCATCGGATGTCAGCTGGTTGGGTTTCTTAACATATAAGAGAAAAATCGAAGAAAAGGTTGAGATTTTTCAGCTTCATCTTCTTCCTTGTTTCACCTACTTGCTTCCAGCGTTGCTTCTCTCAGAGATCGCAGATTCTTTCTCAAGGTATCTCCTCTCTTCGATCCTGATTCTCTTGTAGGTTTGTCAGGCATGTTTGCTCATGTTGTGTTCAAGGTGCCGACCCCTGAGGAGCTAGCGGAGCGCCTCCGGCCCCCTCGATGTGTGGAAGTTCCTCGGAAGGGGAAAGGAATTTGGATTGAGCCTGAGCTTCCCATTCATCGAAGGGATCGAAAGTCGAAGGTCCCTAGAATCATCTTAGACATGACCCCTACGTTTTCCCTCAATCTGACTCTCGAGGTTTGGCGAGGTTGTTTCTGTGACCCCTTTAGGGCTAGGGTGCCTAGTTCGGATGTGAGAGTGTGTTTCGCACGAAATAAGGAGGTTGGGATGTATCTCAAATATTTCCTCATATGACTTTGATTTACCCTTCACCCCTTCATTATTGAGGTTCTGTGCTTCTCGGAGCTTTCTATCTGTAGACTCGCTCCTTAAGCTTTCCCTCCCTTTGTTGGCTTCATTGAGTTGTGCGAGCTTTGTGGAGTCTGTCCGACCCTTGGGCTGTTCAGGTATTTCTTTAGGATAATAGCAGGCCCTCACCGAGTGTGGTATCACATCGTTGCTCGCCCAGGTACGAGGCTCATATACGACCTCCCAGTTTTCGACCCTGGGTGGACAATACCTTCGTGTTCGTCGCACTCCCCGACCTGGGGCCGTTGCTCAATGGTTGGAGTTCTCCGAATCATGAGCTTGCAGTAGAGTCTCAGATGTCTTTGGAGCAGGTCAGAGCCAGGTTGTCACCAGGCGAGGTCGAGGCGATGAAGTCCCTCTTGAGTCGACCGATACAAGATAGGTCGATTAAGTATTTGCTGAGCGACAATACGCTAAAGATCCTTCTGTGGAGCCCGGGTAAGGTATCTAGAATCTATATATTTTTCACCACCACTCACGATAAGTATGTTCATTGTCTGGATATATGACCAACGACAGTCGATGCAGTGGCGAGTCCAGTTTGGACCGAGTCTGGAGGGAGCAGCGGAAGAAGAAGAGGACAGTTGAAAGTCAGGTGCTCGAATCGATCGAGCGAGCGCTTGTGTCGAGGGGTCAGGTTCTCGGTCCCCCCTCCACGTCCACCAGAGCTCCTCCTTCGAAGGGAGAGAGACCAGGCAGGCATCCAGGCCTTCTTCCTGAGCCTTTTCAAGGGAGGCCTCCAGCCAAGCTCCCGCACAGCGCCCTGTCCCCCTTGCTTCTGTCGTGGTTGCAGCGGGGCCAGAGGTGGTTAACGTTGACTCTGCTGACGTCATCGAGTCGACCGGAGGAGTCGGTCAGAAGAGGGAGACGCCCTCTCACGAGGATGAGGGGTCTCCGAAGAGGAGGCTAGTGGATGAAGAGGACCCCATGGGGAAAGGCAAGAGGGTCACTCCTCTCGAGACTCTAGAGGTGGCAGAGACCCCTTCAATGCCCCAGGGCCTCACAACACCCCTCATTGATCAGTGGCCGTGGGGTGATATCATGTCACCCATCCCGTTGGTTGGCTTGATCCCTGGGGAGTTCAATCGAGCGTTGCTGCTCAACCGGCTTTTATCTCGATTCTCGGGGCCGGTCCAAGGTGAGTTTCACCTGCCCCCATTCGCCATTGGCAAGGAGGAGTCAGCCCTGACGGACTTTGGGACGACTGCCAGGGTGGTGGAGAACTCGATCATCCACAAGGATTTGGAGTTCCTACAGAAGTTGGACCTCGAGCAGATGGCCAACTTCTTCATGGGGAGCGGATACCAGGTATATCATCCGAGCCTTTGATTTTTGGCATCCAAGTTGGTCGATGTTCTTGACTGACCTTCGTTTTGTTTGCAGATGTCTGTTCTCGGGGCTGTGCTATGTCGTCAGGCTGCCGACTTGATCGACGGAGGTCGGCGGGTGACAGAGGTGGAGTTCAGAGCACTCCGCTTCGAGGCACGGGCGAAGGAGGTG
Source organism: Scilla litardierei (assembly GCA_030789695.1). NCBI lineage: Eukaryota > Viridiplantae > Streptophyta > Magnoliopsida > Asparagales > Asparagaceae > Scilla > Scilla litardierei. The sequence goes on along the minus strand of CM061142.1, from coordinate 665,482,284 downwards.
AATAAGGCCTTGGGAAAGACCCTCGCTAATAAGGCGGTGGTTGAGTGGGAGGCGACAGAGGCTAAGGATATCCTTTTGTTGCTATTGGCCCTCCACAAGTCTCCCAAGCTCCAGTGGCAGACGGAGAGGTCCCGGCTTGAAGAGGAACTCGACACCTTCAAGAAGGAGACGATCGAGCTTCAGGCCAAAGTTTATGACCTTGAGAGGTGGGCAGAAGCTAGCCAGGTGGATAAAGTCGAGCTTTAAGCCAAAGTCACAGAGCTTAAGAAGGCTGCCTCGAAGGAGAAGCCCGAGCTTACTGCTAAGCTCATGAAGGCGATGGAGGCTTTCACCAGCATATCTTGATTGTACCTCTTTTGAGGCTCTTTAATCAGCTTAGAAGTCTCTTTGCAGTCAGTCCGTAAAAGTGGAATCTTACCTATGTCCCATCAGCCTAAAATGTAAGCTCTTTCCTCACTAGTCTGACTTATTCAATTAGCAAGACGATAGGGCCACTGATAGACCCAGCCCCTCGCCCGACTCTTTCTAGGAATCGGCTAAGTGTCCACTTCTTTCTTTCAATGTGAAACTGTTAAAGACCTTAGCACTCACTTCACACGGTGTCAGGGAGCGCTCCCCCCTCTTAGGCAGTCCTTCTGTTTTGTCGATTTTGTAATTTCTGTAATTTCTTTAATTTGAAATGAATGAAGAAAGATGTTTTGCGAAGAAAGACTTTTTGCGACCTTGCTCCTTTATTCTCCTTCCTATCTTATCTGAATATCTGCATGCGTATGGCCCCTCAACGACGTAACTTGAAATATCATAGAAATCCTTAGGCAAGTTATGTCGTAGATAGGATAAGCGTATTCACTTAATGAATATAAGCTTTTAAACCATGAATCATGATCCTTTGGGTAGGGAGGGGCGCTCCTCTTTCGACTTATGCACCTACGAGGATCGTTCGATGGCGAGGGGAAAGACCCCTTCGACTTACGACAGACGAGGGTCGTTCGGTGGCGAGGGGAGAGGCCCCTTTGTCTTACGGCCGACAAGGGTCGTTCGGTGGCGAGGGGCAAGGCCCCTTCAACTTACGGCTAATGAGGGTCATTCGGTGGCAAGGGGCAAGGCCCACGAGACAAGAGTATTTCGACTGATGTCAATAAACGATCTACCTTGTATTCATAATGAACATGCATAGGATAGAAAATGAATGGTCATTTAACCTTTTAGTACAATCATTGATAATACTTTCATAGATGTTCTGCGTTCCAAGGATGAGAAAGTTCCATATCATCCAAAGTAGCGAGTCGATAGGTGGCAGGACCGAATACATCAATAATTGTGTAGGGTCCTTCCCATTTTGCAGCGATCTTCCCCTGCTTGAGGATCTCGGGAGTGAAAGCGGCCTTACGCAGCACCAAGTCGCCAACGTGGAAGCAGCGTTTACGGACTTTCGAGTTGAAGTAGCGGGCCATGCATCCCTTTTGTTCGATGAGGGTTGTAATGTCCATTCATGGACCTCGTCCACTAGTTGTAAGTTGAGTTTGAGGCCCTTTGAGTTTCATCCTTCGTCATAGTATTGGAGACGAAGTGGTCACTCATTGACCTCCACTGGAACAATGGCTTCGCACCCGTAAGCCAGCAAGAACGATGTTTCGTCCGTCGAGGTTTTGTGGGTCGTTCTGTACTACCACAATATGTCGGGGATCTCATCCGACCAAGTTTCTTCGAGCCCGTTTATTCTCTTCTGCAGGGGCCCGAGGATGCTTTTGTTGGCTGACTCTGCCAATCCGTTCGACTGGGAATGGGAGACAAAGGCAAAGTACAGCTTGATCTTCAGCTCTACGAAGAAGTCTCTGAGGCCAGCGCTGTTGAATTGTGTCCTGTTGTCTGTTACTATGGATTGTGGGATGCCAAAACGACAGACGACGGACTTCTAGACGAATCTTCGAGCCTCCTTCCAGGTGATTCGGGATGGAGGCTCTGCTTTGCTCCACTTAGTGAAATAGTCGATCACCACTATTAGGTATCTCCGTTGCCCACTCACTGGCATGAATGGTCCAAGGAGGTTCAGTCCCCATTTGGTAAAAGGAACTGGACTGACGATGGGGATCAGATCAGTTGGTGGATCCGGGCTGATCTTTCAGAACTTTTGGCAGGTTGAGCACCGTCAAACATATTTGACGTCATCTTTGAACATTGTTAGCCAAAATTACCCTTGTCTTATGGCCTTCAAGGCTATTGATTTCCCTCTGCAATGGTTCTTGCAGTCGCCCTCGTGGTTCTCCTGGATCATGTAGTGCGCTTCCTGCGGGGCTAAGCATTTAAGATAGGGGAAGATGTAATACCTAATCAATCGTCTTTTGTACAATTAACCATCTAGCAGGATGAATTGGTAGGCCTTCCGCTCAAGTTTCATGCCTCCACTGCTAGGTTAGTTTTTCCTCGGTGTTTAGGTAATGGATTATCGGATCTATCCATGTGGCCTATTGATCGAGGTTCAACGGTTCTTATGCCAGTTTGCTGCGATGGAGTAGACGGTGTACATGCACGGTCTGACCGAGTCCCGTGGGGGAGGACGATACAAGCTTCAATAAGGCGTCAGCTCGATGATTCTTCGACCTTGGCACTTGATGAATTTCTACGTGTGTGAATATGATGAGCTCTGCTTTAGCGACTTGACGTAACTCTACATTGAGTCATTGCGGGCCTCGAATGTCACATTCAGTTGATGGACGACGAGGCTGGAGTCACCGAGTAGTTGGACCACTCTCGCCCCTAGGGCTCACGCCAATGGGAGTCCATTGATGGCCGCTTCATATTCTGCATCATTATTAGTGGTTTGGAAATCAAAAAGAAGGGCATATTCAAATATGTCGCCCGCGGATGTTTGGAAGATTATCCCGGCCATGCTTCCAGCTTGTGTGGCCGAACCGTCGACTTGAACGATCCAGGTTCTCTCGTCTTCACTTGCGTCTTTCGTTTCGCTTGGTGGGCTAACGCTTGTCGAGGACGTGGGGGCAGCCTCAGGCAGTGAGCCAGTTGCGTATACCTCTTCTTAGGGGCCATCATTGTAGGTGAGTTCGACGATAAAGTCGGCGAGAGCCTGTCCTTTGATGGCGGTCCTGAATTTGAACTGAGTGTCGAACTCGCTTAGTTCGACCCCGCCACTACGTCATTCTCCCCGAACGATCGAGCCTCTTCAAGGTCTGTTCTAGAAGAGTGTCAGTGAGGACCAAGATGGTGTGCGTTTGGAAATACGATCACAGCCTCCTTGCGAATTGGACCAGCACGAATGCCATCTTTTCGATCCTCGTGTCGTTGACCTCCATGCCTTGGAGAACCTGGCTGACGTAGTAGACGGTCCGTTGTACCCCTACGTCTTCTTTGACTAGTGCCGAGCTTACGGCTTCCTTGGTGGCAGCCAGGTAGATGATGAGATTGTCATCCTTATCTGGCTTCGTCAGGAGCAGTGGGGTGTGAAGGTACTCCTTTCACTCGGAGAATGCTTTTTTGAAGTCTGCATCCCATTCAATGGCTCTCTTGCCACTTGACGCGGAGGCTAATGCCTTCCTCAACACCTTGAAGAAAGGCAATGACCTCTCGACTGACTTAGACAGGAATCGTCCAAAGGCTGCTATCCTTCCGTTCAACCTCTGGAGCTCTCTGAGAGTCGAGGGATCCATCATTATAATGATGGCAACGATCTTGTCGGGGTTGGCTTCAATCCACTGATTCATCTGCATGAAACCGAGGAATTTTTCCGAACGAACCCTGAATGTACACTTGGTGATGTTTAGCCGAAGGTTGTACCGTCGGGTCTATGCAAATATCTCCCGAAGTTCTGCAATGTGATCTGTTGGCTTCTTCGACTTAACCAACATGTCGTCGACGTAGACTTCTACGTTTCGCCCTATTTAAGCCTCGAAGACATTGTTCATCATGCGTTGGTACGTGGCCCCTGCATTTTTTAGACCGAATGGCATTTTAGTGTAACAGAATATAACTTAATCAATGATGAAAGAGGCTTTCTCCTCATCTTTCGATGCCATTTGAATTTAGTTATATCCTGAGAAGGTGTCCATGAAACTGAGAAGCTCGTAGCCCGAAGCACTGTCGACCAGATGGTCGATTCGTGGCAGAGGGGTAGCTATCCTTAGGGCACGCCTTGTTAAGGTCGGTGAAGTCGACACATATTCGCCATTTGCCGTTCACCTTCTTGACCATCACAACATTCGAGAGCTATTCAGGGTACTTGACTTTTCGAATGAAGCGAGCCTCCAGAAGTCGAAGGACTTCTTCAATCGCAGCTTTCATCTTCTCGCCTCCCATGTTTCTCTTCTTCTGCTTCATAGGCCTGGAGGTCGGGTCTACCTCCAGCTTGTGGGACGCTACCTCAGGGTCGATGTCGGGCATGTCCTTTGGGGTCCAGGCGAAGATGTCGACATGTTCTCTTAGGAGGGTGATTAACCGCTCTTTTAGGTCACAAGGGAGCAACGAACCAATTGAGACGGTTTTTCCTTCACCATCGGAGACTTTGATGTTCTCCATCTCTTCGACCATGGAATGTTGGATATGGACGACATGTATACACTCATGAGGGGATGTATGAGGGTCTATGGACCTCAGATGTCGCGTGCATGAAAGCGTGCACGAAGGGAACCTTTTCACGTATGAAAAGGACCACTCGATAAGTGGAAAAAGTCACTTTATAAGTGCATAAAGGCACTTGATAAGTGAATGAAGAAGAGGATAAGTAAAAGGGCTAATATAGGCTAATAAGATTATATGTAGTTATTTCCTACAATAACTACCCCTAAAGCCTATAAATAGGACCCAAGGGTAAGGCTTTTACACCATTCCATCCATGCCATAAGTTTGCATAAGGCAACTTATGTTCTTCTTCTCCATTTCCATTAAATTCTTCTTCTAAATAGAGATTTAGACGGTGAAATGCTGCTTCGATCCTCCGTGATGAAGTACCGACCGTTGTGACGAATCCGAGGGCGAAGTTCAGAGACTATGGTGCCGCGTACGCGAACGTAAGTCTCTCCTCTTCATTCGACCCTAACATCATCGTTTTGACAGGATCCTTCATTGGTATTAGAGCCACACGGGTTCGCCCCAGTCTCACCGATGAATGAGACGCGTTGTCTCTTTCACGAATGAGTTTCCTTCCATTATGGATATGGTAAGAGCGCATCGTGACGGAGAGAACGCAAAAAGTTGTTCTTTTCACGTTATGGTCTTCTGTCATTACGGATATGGCAGGAACTCTCCGTGACGGGAAGAACTTACTGTGCATCTCGCTAAACTCGCACTCCTCATGGATGCTGAGTCTCCATTCAATTGAGAATGGGCACTCTCTTCATGTAGAGCGTGAAGTTTGCGGTCTTGAAAATGTGTTTTCTTCATATTTTTTGGCACACGGCCATTGAAGCAAAACCGTTTTCTCGATGAACGGGTGTCTCATCGGAGAAGATAGTAGTTATTCTCAACGGAGAAGATGACCTCTTTGGTGCATGATCGCCATGGCCATATGGGCCATGGAGACTATGTACCCCCCCTCCCCATGCGGAGGGGGTTGGCTACGGCCAATGACAACCAAGACCCCCCTCCGGGAGGGGGGGTGTGCAAACCGGACCCCAAAGGAAGGGGAGGCCGGCCATGGCCGGCATGCACAGAGGCCATGGCCGGCCTGGCCTCGGCCAGGGCCATGGCCGGCCCTGGCCTCAGGCCAGGGCCAGGCCACTGCCGGCCCTTGGCCTCGGCCAGGGCCAAGCCCCGGTCAGCCCAGTAAATGTGGGGGACTTGCATGGGCGGTGGCTTGCATGGCCGGTCTCTACGGAGCCAGCGGCAGTTGTCTGCGGCAAAATTCCCCTGTAGGGGGGAGCGCCTGGATCCATACGGGAGCCGGCGGCGGTGGCTTGCAGAAAACTCCCCTCAAGGGGTGTTCGGCCTTGGCCAAGTTGCGATGGCAACTCTCTCTTCGGAAGCGAGAAGAATCCGACCTTGGCACGGCCACGACATGACCCTGGCAATGGCCGGGGAATTGTCGAAATATTTCGGCTATGTCACCCTGTAAGGGGGTGTAGGCCTTGTCGAATATTTTACAAATACAACAAGGGTATTTTTAGTACCATAAGGGTACCAAGTTGAAATTCCCTAATTTTTTTTGAAAAATACGTTTTTAAAATCGCTTTTCCGCTGCAAAGTACTATAAGAGTACTGTTATTTAATAAAGTGATGGGGAAATATTGAAAGTTGTTCTAGATGGTGATTGGGATCGTAATGACTTTTCCGATTCTAGAACAACATCTTCAATATTTTTCGAAAGTAACTTATCAAATATAATAATATCATTCCAAGTGGGATTTTCCAAGTGGGAGTGATATTAAACTAGTCTGAAATTTCCACATTCGATTGATTCAGCGTCTCAATGGATCATGATTCGGCCAGTGGTCTTTTGGACTAGTTTATGGGACACCTCGGCTCTCTCTGGGGGTAGTGAACCATGGACTAGCCATTCCCCTGGTCGGTACGCTGGCCGAGACTGCTGAATTATGAAAATGTCTAAAATGATGACTATAAATATGAAATTTATGCAATGTTTTTTGATCGAACCTTCTTTTTATATCTTTTGCAGTATTTTAAAGCTAAAATGTCTTCCACTTCCAAGAACATCGTCGCTGAGTTAAACAAAGGTGAAAAACTCAACAGCGATAATTACAAACTATGGTCCATGAAAATACAATATGTTCTAGAGGAGCAAGATGTGCTCGAAACTCTGAAGAACATAATGATTGAACCAGATTTGGGCACTACGGCCCAACACAGAAGAGACAAGGAATCTTTCGATGCTTGGTCTCGGAAGAACAAGATTGCTCGCATTACGTTGTTGTCCAGTATGGCCGATGACATAATGCGCATCTTCCGATAGCATGACCTAGCCATGGACATATGGTCCAAGCTTGAGGAGAAGTTTGGTGGCACCTCGGTGTCCAAACTTCGTTCTTTAACTATAAGATTCGATTCGTACAAGAAACGTCCAGATCATTCCATGGGGAAGCATCTGCGACATATGACGAATCTCATCTCAGAGTTAAAGGATGCAGGTCATGTGCTCACTGATGAGCAACAAATCCAAGCAGTCATATGTTCCCTACCAAATGGGTGGGACCAAATGAAGATGCATCTCACTCATAATGAGAGCATTAAGAACTTTAGCGATGTTTCTAAGCACCTCGAGTTAGAGGAAGAGCGGCTTGCGGCCGCCAAGCCAAGTGCAGAAGTGCACATAGTTGCTAGTTCCTCACACGGGGGAAAGAAACGGAAAAATCGTTCGAAGTTTACTAATGAACGTAATAAGCAACCAGAGTCTACCAAGAAACCCAAACATAAGGGTGGGCACAAGAAATGGCACAAGAAGAAGGACTTGAAGAAGATCAAGTGTTTCAAGTGCAACAAGTTAGGTTACTATGCTCGTTCATGTACGAGTGGAGGTGACGAGGTAACTTGTAATAATACTAGTTACATATGTGTTTCTAGTTCAATATTTCTTGTAGAATCTAATCCTTTTTGGATAATTGATTCAGGTGCCACCGACCACATAGCAAGGGACAGACAGTCCTTCGTGGAGTATCACCGGATACCCCAAGGAACGAAGTGGATCTATGTAGGAAACAACACACGTGTTGAAGTGAAAGAAGTTGGGACGTGCAAGCTCGTCTTGGACAACTGCCGCACTATCCTACTTCATGATGTTCTCTTCGCTCCGGATATTCGAATGAATATTATATCTGTGGTCGTTTTAATGGGTCTTGGTTATAGTTGGTTCTTTCATAGTTGTAAAGTGGACTTGTCTTGTAATAATTCTTTAATTGGTTCTGGGTATGTTTTCAAAGGATTTGTTGTATTAAATACAATGTATGATTCCTCATTTTATAATGAAAATTTCCTTGTTGCAAATTCATCAAATTATGAGTCAGATGTAATTTGTTGGCATGCAAGGCTTGGTCACATTGGACCAACACGAATGGATAGACTTGCCAAACGTGGCCTTCTATCCAATGTTTCAAAGGTCGAAATGTCGACTTGCGAACATTGCCTTGTAGGGAAATCTTGTCGCAAGCCGTTTGGAACCGGCACAAGGGCCGAGGTTCCATTACAGCTCATCCATTCGGACATATGTGGTCCGATGAATGTCAAGACAAGACGCGGGAAGTCCTATTTCATCACTTTTATTGATGACTTCACCCGATTCGGTCATATCTATTTGATATCCCACAAAAGTGAAGCATTAACCTGCTTTAAAAACTATATGAGTTTGGTGGAAAATCAATTAGATCGCAATATTAAGGTCTTGCGAACTGATAGAGGCGGTGAATACCAATCAACAAGTTTTAAGGAACTTTGTGATGAAAAAGGCATAGTTCATGTAACGACTGGTTTTTCATGTATTGGATTATTATATATATATTTGGTTGCTTTCCCTTGTTGTGATTTCCATTTCCATCTCCGTAGTTTTCTTTTCGTTCGTTTCGTAGTGATTCTCTAGATTCTTCCGTCGGTCGGCGTGTTTGAAGTAAGTCATTCGTGACGGGCTTCATAACGTCGATATCTTAGAGTTAGAACGAGCCTAGGAGACTTAGGACACCATCCCGGAGCTTCGCGCTCCATTTCGGAACTTTCAGTGCACATTAGCCGGTGTAAGAAGGGGCACCGACCGACTAGATGACGATCCAGTCGGTCGGAAAACCTTCTTGAACCGACTAGTGGGCTTTGATAAATGTTCAGGAGTTACTGTTTATCGTTAGTCAGTCTAAGAACGTTGGTTGACCGACTAGGTTGCAAACTAGTCGGTCAGCAATGCTTCTTTAACCGACTAACTCATTAACTATTTTTGGTACAAGTTACTGTTCACTTTTAGTCGGTCTAAGAACGTTCATCGACCGACTAGATGTCAAACTAGTCGGTCAGTAGTTGTTCTTTGACCGACTAACTCTTAGTTCATATTTTCGTCAGGGGTTACTGTTTACACTTAGTCGGTCTGCGTTGGTCAACCGACCGACTAGTTCCCAAACTAGTCGGTCAGTGGTTGCTCTTTGACCGACTAAACAGTACGGGAAACCCTAGTTTTGCCCTAGCCGCCACCAAACTCTATAAATACCCCTCCAAACGTTTTCTTCGTCTTCCTCATGACCTAAAACCCTAATTTCTCCCCCATTGAGCCCTCTTCTTCCTCAAACCCTTAAACCTTCATTCCAAGCTCATCCTCCATCATCCAACCCCTCACTTAACACATTCTACCTCTCATCTTCCTCAAACTTTCATCAAACCCCCAAAATCCACATCCAAACTTATTTCTCCAGATTTTTCCCTCATTTCCAGATCTGAGCAGGATCGTTCTTCCGTTGCCGTGGTTGCTCGGCATCGTTCCTCCGCTTCTTCACGGTAATACTCGATCCTTTAGTTTTAGCATAACCCACATTGACATTTGTGAAACCCTAATAAAATGGATTATTAGACAATTAGGATTCTATTAAGAAATCAATTTAGAATCATTGTGCTAATAATTGTTTTGCCATAACAGTGATCTATTCCGTAGTTAGCTTGTCTGACGATCTTCATTGCTCGTCAACCCCGGTTTCAGGCAAGTGAAACTTGCATCTCTTGATTTGGGCCATGTCTTAGGCCATTACCTTGCTTTAGCGTAAAAGAGACTAGACGGTGAAAGGATAGCCGTCTGGACGCCATTGACCTAGTTTGATAATGAAGCTTGGTCCATCACCTTCATCATGCTTGTATGTCACGTTTAATTTCAATTAACGGTACGCGAATAACTGTTCATGTCATCCATGCATCCTTAACTGCCATTTCATCCTTAACTGCCATGTTTAATTTAAATTAACGGTACGCGAATATGTTCATGTCATTGCATTTTTCCTGTCACGTTTAAATTCACTTAATGGTACGCGAATATCTGCTCATGTCATTGCATGCTTGAATACTCATCGTGATTGTGTAGCTTCGCTACATACTTATGCTACTTGTTCCGGCTAGGCACCCGTTTTGCGGGCACAACCCTAGGCCAATTACAATTCTGGCTCGTGGTCCAGAAGACGAGCTTAATACAGCCTGCGGGCAATAGGGCACTCTCTGAGTGATCCCTTGTACTGGAATACAGCCTGCGGGCAATAGGGCATCCATGTGTGGGTGATCCCTTGTACTTGTACTTGTTACTTGACATTACATGTCACAACTACCACTTGCTACCTGTACTTTACTTTACTTGTTACCACCTTACTTTACTTGCCATGCACCATACTTTAACTGCTAGGTTGTTAGTTTACCTTTCTTTCAGTTTCCTTGCACAAGTCTTTCGACTTGCTGACATGTGCCCCTTTTCTCTTTTGGGTGACATATGTTAGAGCCCGAGTCTGAGTTACTTGCTGAGGACGCGGTGTTCGCTGACGCTGAGTCAGAACCTGCGTTGATCGAGGACTTCGTAGACACTGGAGATCAGTCTTAGTGTCTTCGTTTAGCTTCTTTTGTTAGACTGCTTAGTTGTCGGTGCGCGGCACCTAGTTTGATACTCTGTTATGTTTGCCTTTTGTTTGGCCTTGTTCTGGGCCTTTAGACTCTTTCTTTTAGCCTGGTGGCTTTTCTGGATGTTGAACTTAATTTTAATGTTGGACATTTTCTGAGATTGAGATTTTGTTCCTGTCTCTCCTTGTGTTATTATTGTTGTTCCGCTTGTGGTTACAGGGACCTGCTTATGTTTTATTGACGCTTATCGGGTTTGGGGCTTCACAGCGCCACTCTCGTGCGGACCTTTTCACGTCTCGCCTCCATTTTAGGGAAGCGGGGCATGACAGGTTTTGTTGGTGGCCCATGCAGGTCCTTCTGTAACTGCGATTATCAGAATGACGATAATAATATTAGAATGTCCAATAAACTAAGTTCGATATCTGAGTCATAAGCTATGAGTCTAAGCTGCTTCGTTTTCTGTGTCACTAGATGGCAGGAAGGCGATTCACCCGTGGTGGAGGTAGTGGTGCACCCCCTCATGACGAGGAGCCTGAGTGGGAACCCACCAGTGGAGAGATGATGCGGATGATGCTCCAGATGATGCAAGTGCAGCAGGGCGTGCTCCTGCAAGTCCAGAATGCTCCACTTGCTCGAGCTACCTGGGCACTTTCGGATGCCCCTCGCTCCGAGCCGGGAGCGAAGCCATTTCGGGAGCTGGGTCCCGCATATTTTGATGGGTCTGAGGGTCCTCTGGCTGCCGATGAGTGGATTCGGAACATTGAGGATAACCTGGCAATGGTGAAGATTAACCCGGCTGGATGGGTTGATTTGTCTAAGAGGCAGCTGAAGGACAATGCCAGAAACTGGTGGGATGCTGAAGAGAAGATGCTGGTGGAGCCGATAGTTTGGGCTACCTTTAAGTCCAGATTTGATGGAGAGTTCTTCCCGAAGGCTGCTAGGCAGGTGATGCTACAGTGCTTCATAGATCTGAAGCAGGGGAGTTTGTCGGTGGATCAGTACCACCAAGAGTTCACGAGGCTCAGTCGGGTTGCACCAAAGATGGTGCAAGATGCCGATGAGAAAGCTCAGCGGTTCCTCCAGGGACTTGCCTTGGAGCTTCAGAGTTTTGTGACCTCTTCTGACCTGGAGACATATCAGAAGGTTCTGATTGCTGCGAGGCGGCAAGAGTTGAATTTGAACTAGAGGAAGGGACATGTTTCAGGAGCTGGGAAGAGGCCTATGGAGCAGGCCAGTGTAGTGGTTAGGCCTGGTTTCAAGCCTAATCATCCGGTGCAGTTCAAGATGCCAGGAGGGCCTATTCTGAAGACTTGCCATTTCTGCGGCAAGACCGGGCACCTCAGGGATCAGTGTAGGAGGTTCCTGGGACAGTGTATTGTCTGCGGAGATCCTGTCCATACCATCAGGGAGTGTCCCAAGTCGAAGCAGCCTTGGCGGGCTCCTATTGCAGCACAGCCGTTGCAGCAGCGAGCTCCTATGCCCGCTGGACATGGAGCACCCCTTGTTCCATAGAGACAGGCCTTTCGACAGGCTGTTCCGTCGAGAGGGTAGGCCTTTCTGATGACTGAGGAGGAGAGCATGGCCGTGGACAAGGTTATTACAGGTAACGCTCATTCTAGCTATTTTTCTTCCTTAGTTAGTTTGATTGTTGATTATGTTGGTTGCTTGCTCATGTTTTTGCTAGGATAGGATTTGATTGTTAGACTGTTTGCTAGGTGTGGTTTTGGTTTGCACATTTCCTGCACGAGTCCTCTTTGACTCAGGTGCGTCGATGTGCATTTTGGCCCGGAGCTTCGTGGAGAAGCATTCCTTGTCGACGTCCTCTCTTCCTAAGAGTTGGAATATCGTCACAGGGAACGGTGTGGTCTCAGTGCATCGTGGGTGCAATTCTTGCCCGTTGGTGGTTTGTGGACGTGAGCTTTGTGCTGATTTCATTGTCCACGACATCATCAACTATGATGCGGTCCTTGGGATGGATTGGCTTGCGAGCTTCTATGCTACGATCGACTGTCGGAGGAAGAAGGTCGTGTTCGAGATTCCCAGACATCCAGTATTTGAGTTCAGTCGAGGTAGCAGTTCGCTGGGTCCGGTCAGATTTCAGACCAGACCGGTGGAGGTTGTGACTATGCAGATGGAGTTGGAGAGGCCAGCTGTGGTGCGAGATTTTGATGACGTCTTCCCCAAGGAGATGTCTGGATTACCGCCTGATCGAGCTTTGGAGTTTTCTATTGATCTTATTCCAGGTGCGCAGCCCATTTCGAAGGCACCATATCGTATGGCGCCAGCATAGTTGGAGGAATTGCGTAGGCAGTTGGATGAGCTTATGCAGAAGGGTTATATCAATCCTAGTGTGTCTCCGTGGGGAGCACCGGTGCTGCTGGTGAAGAAGAAGGATGGTTCGCGTCGCATGTGCGTGGACTATCGGGAGTTGAATGCGGTGACCATCAAGAATAAATACCCGTTGCCTCGCATCGATGATATTTTTGATCAGCTTGGAGGTTCGAGGGTGTTTTCTAAGTTGGATCTGAGGAGCGGTTATCATCAGCTGAAGGTGAAGAAGGAGGATGTTCCGAAGACAGCGTTCAGGACGAAGTATGGACACTACGAGTTTGTGGTTATGCCTTTCGGTGTAACCAACGCACCCGCAGTTTTCATGAATCTGATGAATCTGATTTTCTACGACTTTTTGGATAAGTTTGTCGTTATCTTTATTGACGACATTCTGATCTATTCTAAGTCGGAGGAGGAGCATGCATCGCACTTGAGGACGGTGTTGGAGATTTTGAGAAAGCATCGGTTGTATGCTAAGTTTTCGAAGTGCGAGTTTTGGCTGGACAGAGTTGCTTTTCTCAGGCATGTGGTGACTAGAGAGGGTATTTCAGTGGATCCCGAGAAGATCAGGGCCATCAGAGAGTGGCCTGTTCCGCAGTCAGCGTCTGAGATCCGGAGTTTCCTTGGGCTTGCTGGTTATTATCGGCGATTCATTAAGGACTTTTCCCGTATTGCCGAGCCGATGACCAGATTGACGTGGAAGGATGTATCTTTTGTTTGGTCGGGTGATTGTGAGAATGCTTTTGGTGTTCTGAGGGAGAGGTTGACGACTGCCCCTATTCTTGTTGTGCCTGATCGCAGCGGTGGATTTGAGATCTTTTGCGATGCTTCTGGCAAGGGTCTCGGTTGTGTGTTGCATCAGCATGGGCATGTTGTGGCTTATGCTTCTCGTCAGCTCAAGGTTCATGAGAAGAATTACCCGACACATGATTTGGAGTTGGCTGCTGTTGTGTTTGCTCTTAAGATTTGGAGACACTTCTTGCTGAGTGAGAAAGTGAAAATCATCACTGATCACAAAAGCTTGAAGTATATTTTCACCCAGAAGGAGCTCAACATGCGACAGCGTTGATGGTTGGAGCTCATGGCGGATTATGAGATTGATCTACAGTATCACCCTGGCAAGGTGAATGTGGTTCCAGATGCTTTGAGTAGGCTTCCCGCGGTGATGATGTTGACTTCGCAGTGGAGATTGCAGCAGGATTTTTGCGAGTCTAGAGTGGAGATTGTTCTTCCTGGGGAGGATTCCTCGTTGATGTGTATGCAGATACAGTCGATGCTCGTGGATCGGGTTAATGCGAGTCAGGCCGGAGATCCGAAGCTGGTGAGGATTTGAGAACAGGTTGAAGCCGGTCTGCGGACTGGCGTTTTGGTTCATGATGATTGCTCGTTGAGGTTTGGAGCCAGATTGTGTGTGCCTGTTGGGGATATCAAAGAGGAGTTGTTGGTGGAGGCACACAGTTCGCCGTATTCTGTACATCCTGGTGGGACCAAGATGTACAAGGATCTTCGTTTGAACTATTGGTGGCATGGTATGAAGAGGAGTGTGGCTCGGAGTGTAGCCAAGTGTTTGGTTTGCCAACAAGTGAAGGCAGAGCATCAGCGTATGGCAGGGTTACTGCAACCACTTCTGATCCCGGAGTGGAAGTGACAGCACATCACTATGGACTTCGTGACTGGACTACCTCGGAGTCCGAAGCAGAACGACGCGATTTGGGTGATCGTAGATAGATTGACCAAATCCGCACACTTTATTCCATTCCGAGTGGGACAGTCCACTGAGGCACTAGCGAGGAAATATATGGAGGTAAATTCTTTTACTCTCCGTTTTTATTTCCTTTCCTAGTTTGGATAGTGATGTAACGTGAATCGTGCAGGAGGTCGTACGACTTCATGGAGTCCCCGTGAGTATCGTGTCAGACAGAGACATGAGATTCACATCTCAGTTCTGGCAGAGTTTGCAGAAGAGTTTGGGTGCGCGTCTGAGTTTCAGCACGGCGTACCATCCATAGACGGATGGCCAATCTGAGAGGACGATTCAGATTTTGGAAGACATGCTAAGGGCGTGCATGTTGGATTTCAAGGGTTCGTGGGAGGACCATCTACACTTGGTGGAGTTCTCTTACAACAACAGCTACCAGACGTTTATTGGCATGACGCCTTTCGCCGCTTTGTATGGGAGGAAATGTCGATCGCCATTGAGTTGGGATGATGTTGGCGATCGGGAGCTGTTGGGGCCTGAGATGATTGTGGAGGCTGTGGAGGTCGTCAGGAATATTCAGGAGAGATTGCGGATTGCTCATGATAGTTTTAAGCATTGGGCGGATGCTAAACGTCGTCCTTTGGAGTTTCAGCCTGGGGATCATGTGTTTCTGAGGATTTCCCCGAATCGTGGAGTGATTCGTTTTGGGAAGCGAGGGAAGTTGAGCCCACGATACATTGGACCGTTTGACATTCTGGAGAGGGTTGGCAAGGTAGCTTACCGCTTAGCCTTGCCGCCGTCTTTGGAAGGATTTCATAATGTTTTCCATGTATCGCAGCTTCGTCGATACATTAGCGATCCATCTCATGCTGTGGATTTCTCGGAGATTACCGTTCGCCCAGATTTGACGTATGACCAGCATCCGGTGCAGATTCTGGACAGGCTTCAGAAGTCACTTCGGAACAAGGTCGTCGATCTTGTTAGAGTGATGTGGTGGCACGGTTCGTCGGGAGAGTCTACTTGGGAGAGAGAAGATGAGATGCGAGAGCGCTACCCACTTTTGTTCCCAGACACGTGAGTGTTGGGAATTCTGAGGACGGAATTTTTCTTAAGTTGGGGAGGATGTAACGACTGGTTTTTCATGTATTGGATTATTATATATATATTTGGTTGCTTTCCCTTGTTGTGATTTCCATTTTCGTCTCCGTAGTTTTCTTTTCGTTCGTTTCATAGTGATTCTCTAGATTCTTCCGTCGGTCGGCGTGTTTGAAGTAAGTCATTCGTGACGGACTTCATAACGTCGATATCTTAGAGTCAGAACGAGCCTAGGAGACTTAGGAAACCATCCTGGAGCTTCGCGCTCCATTTCGGTACTTTCAGTGCACATTAGCCGGTGTAAAAAGGGGCACCGACCGACTAGATGACGATCCAGTCGGTCGGAAAACCTTCTTGAACCGACTAGTGGGCTTTGATAAATGTTCAGGAGTTACTGTTTATCGTTAATCGGTCTAAGAACGTTGATTGACCGACTAGGTTGCAAACTAGTCGGTCAGCAATGCTTCTTTAACCGACTAACTCATTAACTATTTTTGGTACAAGTTACTGTTCACTTTTAGTCGGTCTAAGAACGTTCATCGACCGACTAGATGTCAAACTAGTCGGTCAGTAGTTGTTCTTTGACCGACTAACTCTTAGTTCATATTTTCGTCAGGGGTTACTGTTTACATTTAGTCGGTCTGCGTTGGTCAACCGACCGACTAGTTCCCAAACTAGTCGGTCAGTGGTTGCTCTTTGACCGACTAAACAGTACGGGAAACCCTAGTTTTGCCCTAGCCGCCACCAAACTTATAAATACCCCTCCAATCGTTTTCTTCTTCTTCCTCATGACCTAAAACCCTAATTTCTCCCCCATTGAGCCCTCTTCTTCCTCAAACTCTTAAACCTTCATTCCAAGCTCATCCTCCATCATCCAAACCCTCACTTAACACATTCTACCTCTCATCTTCCTCAAACTTTCATCAAACCCCCAAAATCCACATCCAAACCTATTTCTCCAAATTTTTCCCTCATTTCCAGATCTGAGCCAGATCGTTCTTTCGTTGCCGTGGTTGCTCGGCATCGTTCCTCCGCTTCTTCACAGTAATGCTCGATCCTTTAGTTTAAGCATAACCCACATTGACATTTGTGAAACCCTAATAAAATGGATTATTAGACAATTAGGATTCTATTAAGAAATCAATTTAGAATCATTGTGCTAATAATTGTTTTGCCATAACAGTGATCTATTCCGTAGTTAGCTTGTGTGACGATCTTCATTGCTCGTCAACCCCGGTATCAGGCAAGTGAAACTTGCATCTCTTGATTTGGGCCATGTCTTAGGCCATTACCTTGCTTTAGCGTAAAAGAGACTAGACGGTGAAAGGATAGCCGTCTGGACGCCATTGACCTAGCTTGACAACGAAGCTTGGTCCGTCACCTTCATCATGCTTGTATGTCACGTTTAATTTCAATTAACGGTACGCGAATAACTGTTCATGTCATCCATGCATCCTTAACTGTCATTGCATCCTTAACTGCCATGTTTAATTTAAATTAACGGTACGCGAATATGTTCATGTCATTGCATTTTGCCTGTCACGTTTGAATTAACTTAACGTTACGCGAATATCTGCTCATGTCATTGCATGCTTGAATACTCATCGTGATTGCGTAGCTTCGCTACATACTTGTGCTACTTGTTCCGGCTAGGCACCCATTTTGCGGGCACAACTCTAGGCCAATTAAAATTCTGGCTCGTGGTCCAGAAGACGAGCTCAATACAGCCTGCAGGCAATAGGGCACTCTCTGAGTGATCCCTTGTACTGGAATACAGCCTGCGGGCAATAGGGCATCCATGTGTGGGTGATCCCTTGTACTTGTACTTGTTACTTGACATTACATGTCACAACTACCACTTGCTACCTGTACTTTACTTTACTTGTTACCACCTTACTTTACTTGCCATGCACCATACTTTAACTGCTAGGTTGTTAGTTTACCTTTCTTTCAGTTTCCTTGCACAAGTCTTTCGACTTGCTGACATGTGCCCCTTTTCTCTATTGGGTGACACATGTTAGAGCCCGAGCCTGAGTTACTTGCTGAGGACACGGTGTTCGCTGACGCTGAGTCAGAACCCGCGTTGATCGAGGACTTCGTAGACACTGGAGATCAGTCTTAGAGTTTTCGTTTAGCTTCTTTTGTTAGACTGCTTAGTTGTCGGTGCGCGGCACCTAGTTTGATACTCTGTTATGTTTGCCTTTTGTTTGGCCTTGTTCTGGGCCTTTAGACTCTTTCTTTTAGCCTGGTGGCTTTTCTGGATGTTGAACTTAATTTTAATGTTGGACATTTTCTGAGATTGAGATTTTGTTCATGTCTCTCCTTGTGTTATTATTGTTGTTCCGCTTGTGGTTACAGGGACCTGCTTATGTTTTATTGACGCTTATCGGGTTTGGGGCTTCACAGCTCCACTCTCGTACGGACCTTTTCACGTCTCGCCTCCATTTTAGGGAAGCGGGGCGTGACAGTTCATCAGGTAACTATGCCTTATACTCCGTAACAAAATGGTGTTGCAGAAAGGAGGAATAGGACTTTAATGGAAATGATCCATTCAATGATGGCGCAAGCCAACTTGCCAATCACCTTTTGTGGTGATGCATTATTGACGGCCGCTTTCATTTTAAACCGTGTACCCTCGAAATCAGTTAGCTCCACTCCTTATGAGTTGTGGAACCAAAGGTCTCCTGACTTAAGCATTTTAAAACCTTGGGGATGTGCATCCTATGCACATATTTCCTCCCATAAGTATGGCAAACTTGGGCCAAGGGGGAGGAAATGTATCTTTATACGATACGCAGAAAAATCCAAAGGTTATGTTTTCATTGGTCAGGAAGACAATGGAGGACTAATTGAATTTGAGTCGAGGGATGTCACTTTCTTGGAAAACGAGTTTCCAAGACAGGGCGAGATAAGTCAGGACTTATCTCTATTTGAGATTTATGATCAAGAAGGATTACCTCATTCGAGTGGGAGAATTCTTGGTGAAGACGAAAATACGTTTCAACCTTCACCAATGGATGATACGAATGATGCGAATCATATTCCATACAGGAATAATGATCCAAGTGGGATCATTTCTAACGACATTCCAAGTGGGAGTGATATTAGAATTGATCTAAATTCAAGTCCACAAGGACTTGAAGAATCTCAAATACGACGTAGTAGTCATACAAGGTTAGCTCCTCTAAGATTGGAGGATGAATTCCCACAAACCTTTATGACTTTACTACAAGAAGATGACGAGCCTGCTACTTTCAAACCGGCTGTATCATGCCCTGCAAAAGACAAATGGATAGAAGCGATGAAGGAGGAATTAGAATCCAACCAAGTCTGGGACTTGGTTGACTTACTTAGAGGACGTAGAGCTATTGGGAACAAATGGATTCTCAAGATCAAGCATAAGGCTGATGGCTCTGTAGACAAATATACAGCTCGCCTTGTCGCAAAAGGTTTTATGCAACAGTAAGGGATAGAATACGAAGAGACCTTCTCACCTGTTGTGCGTTTTATCTCGATTCGCTTGATTCTGGCTATGGTAGCTTGCTTAGACCTCGAATTACATCAAATGGATGTAAAGACTGACTTTCTCAATGGAGAATTGGATGAGGAGATCTATATGGAACAACCAACAGGGTTTGTAAAAGAAGGAAACGAACATAAGGTTTGTAAACTTCGTAAGTCCATATATGGTCTTAAACAATCCTCGAGGCAATGGTATATACGATTTCAAGAAGTTGTCTTATCAAATGGTTTTTCCATGCTTGATGAAGATAACTGTGTATATATCAAGAGGATTAAGAGCAAGTATATTATTATGTCTCTATATGTAGATGACATTTTAATAGCCGAAAATGACAATGGCTTTGTGATGGATATCAAGGCTTGGCTTTCATCAGTTTTTGAGATGAAAGACATGGGAGAAGCCGCATATATCCTTGGAGTTAAGATTTCAAGGAATCGTTCGAAGAAACTTCTCTCTCTTTCACAAGAGACTTATATAAAGAAGGTTCTAGAACGTTTTAATATGCAGGACTGCAAGTCCATTGATACTCCTATAAGCAAATACGATAATTTATGTCTAAAATCGTGTCCAAAGAACCAAAAGGAAAAGGAAATTATGGAAAAAGTTCCATATTCTAGTGCAGTTGGTAGTCTTATGTACGCTATGATGTGTACAAGACCGGACATCTGTTTTGCCGTTGGAATGGTAAGTCGTTACCAATCCAATCCAGGGCAAGTACACTGGAAAGCGGTTAAGAGGATAATGCGGTATTTTAAAGGAACTGCAGACTATGCTTTATGCTATCAAGGAGATGCCTTGAGGCTCGAAGGCTACACTGATGCTGATTGGGCGGGTGATCTCGATGAGCGACGATCGACCTCAGGATATGTTTTTCTACTCAGATCTGGTGCAATATCCTGGAGTAGCAAGAAATAATCCTGCATCGCACTTTCAACTATGGAAGCCGAGTTTGTAGCATTTAGCATGGCAGTCCAATAAGCTGTTTGGCTTAGGAAGTTCTTAGACAGGCTAATTGATGCAAGTGACTCAGGTGCTGTACCAATACACAGTGACAGTCAAGCATCTATAGCCTATGTCAAAGATCCAAAATTCCATTGTAAGACCAAACACATTGATATCCGCTACAAATTTGCAAAAGACTATGATAAGACCAAGAAGGTAGACATTAGGTACATATCTACGCATGAGATGATAGCGGATCCGCTTACGAAGGCGATCCCCAGAGATGTGTTTTACAAACACTTATCATCTCAAGGATTGCGTAAGAGCTGAGTTGTACCAATGTAAATTCCCATGTCTATGAAAGATCAAATTTAATAAAAGAATAAGTTCTTTTCAACATTGCATATGAGTTTCTTGAAAATGTTTGTGTACATTTCTTTTATCTCAGCTGTATTTTATAGTATATCGGACAGATTGAGGTTGGCTCTCTCACATGAGCAACCGCCTTTATTCTATCAGACGGATAAAACAAAGATGAGACCTATTTAAATTCAAAATCGTCAGACGGATGATTTAGAGTCATGACTTAAACAAAATGGTCGTATGAAAGATCTGCATCATATGGATGCTTACAAAAGATCTAAGAGGATTTTTTTTGAAATCCTATCTGTCTTATGCGGGATGTGGGTCCAGAAGACTATTTGAGTAGTAAAAGGGACTCAAAGTCAAACATTGTGGTGTCAGATCATCATCCTTACAACATCATTAAGACATACGCTCCCTGGGAAAGGAGTGATGTTGTAATATGTATTCATACTACGTATGCATTTGACCATCGGGTTAGAATAGTAATTGTATTTACTATTATGTGAGACCCAAAGACCACATGGGTCTTAACTTCTTACCCTAATGTACTCTAATTGGTTCCTTTAGATTTGACTGGGTGATCGCTATCTTAGCATGTTGCTTATGGACTATGGTCAATTCGGTCTGGCAGGGCATGTTAGAAAAGCGAGTCAAGTCAAGATCGAAAGGATCGCAGGAAGAGGAAGATTAATTTCATATTCACATGTGGACTTTTAAGATTCAAAGCTGGCCAGCCAATTGTAATCCAGATGGGATTCAATTATTGAATATAAAGTATAAGAAATGTGAAGAAATAATCTAGGGTAAAGCATGCGTTGATCTACTCAACTTTTCACCTCGAGGAGTGTTGTGTATCTCTAACAAGTGCACAACAGCGGACTCTATACGCATGACGGTCACACGGTCTATTTCTCGGTATGATAAACAGAAGAACTAAAGGAAAATATGTTTTCTTACAATCCCCTCAAGTGTGAGTGGGAGATGTTGGATATGGACGACATGTATACACTCGTGAGAGGATGTATGAGGGTCTATGGACCTCAGATGTTGCGTGCACGAAAGCGTGCATGAAGGGAACCTTTTTGTAATGCCCTACAAGCTACTGCACAAGTACTAGAGGGGGGGGTGAATAGTACTTTAAAAATAACAAGGAGTATAATTCCAAATTATAGTGCAAACAACTACCAAATCAATTTGCGGAAGCTTAAATTGATTGACAACAACAAAATTAACAATGCTAACAAATGATGTTAATGGGTTCGGATCCACCCAAGTCTCCCCGACTTGTTCCCGGTGATCCTACGTCCCAACCACCCGGATCCCCTCCGGATACTTAGGTTAGAAACCCTAACCCAAGATTTCCACTATGAATATCTTGTGAAAAACCTTCACATGATCAAATCATACATGCAATGGCAATAGTGAATCCCACAACCCTGGATCACAACCTTCTCTCACAACCGAGAGAATCAACAAGCAATATAAATGAGTTTATAATGAAATAAACAATCTTACCACAAAATCCTATACCTTGAGTTTTTCTTACCCAATAGGTGAAAGGAAGGATTTGAGGAAGATGAAGTCACCAAGACCTAGCACCAAGGAAATGACCAGCAATAGGTGCCTAGGAGAGATTTGGAGACTTAATTCAAGCTAGAGCTTGAAGGGCTCACCAAGAACAAGCTTCTCTCAATATTGATTCTAGATCTAGAAAGAGAGAGAATGGGTTTCTTGTGAGGAAGAGAGCTTTGGAAATGTGTGAGAATGGCTATCTCTTTCTATCTCAATGAATCTCTTAATGGCAGCTCTAACCTAGATAGAAATGACCTAGGTTCGTATTTATAGGGTCCCATAAAAACAAGTTAGGTCAATTTCCAACGGATAGAAATCTGAGGCAACTAGTCGGTCAAAGAACAACCACTGACCGACTAGTTCATCAACTAGTCGGTCAGTCAAACAACATGGACCGACTAAGAGAGGAACTGAGAAGAGATAGAATTTCAGACCTAGAAATCTAGTCGGTCCAAGAAGACTTTCTGACCGTCTAGTTTCACAACTAGTCGGTCAGTCAGTGAACGTAGACCGACTAAGAGGCAAAATGAAATAGTCTGAATACAAATTGACTTAGTCGGTCCAAGAACAAAAGTTAACCGACTAGATTTTCAACTAGTCGGTCACCAAACGTTCTTAGACCGACTAACGATAAACAGTAGCTTAGGAGAAATTTAGTATGAACAGTAAGTCACAACTAGTCGGTCAAAGAAGCATCACTGACCGACTAGTTTACAAACTAGTCGGTCGGTGAGTCAACGTAGACCGACTAACCGTAAACAGTACTGAACAAGAAATTAAGGAATCAAACTAGTCGGTCCAAGAAGCTCTACTGACCGACTAGATCACCATCTAGTCGGTCAATACTTCTTCTTGTACCAACTAACATGCACAAACAAGTCCGAATCGAAGCGCGACGCTTCGAGGAAGTTAGAATGAACTTGTACTAAGATCCTAGAGCTACGACATGAGCGTTATGAAGATAGAAACGTAAGGTATACTCAAGGCTTAACATTCTATAGATCGAAGCTTAAAAGACTATAAATAAAACCTTAATAAACGGTCTTCGAGAGCTTCGATTAAATCTTCATGACTTCCAAAATGGCGCAAGAGCTTCAACGAAGCTTTAGGCATGAATACGTGCTTTGAGAAGTCTCAAGATGTCGCTTTGATTGTTCTCGTGAATTTGGCGACGATCTCCAATACTGCGCTCACAAATTGTTAGTTCATGGATTATTTATGTTTGCTCATCATCAAAACCAAATCCGGGGAGTCCAATATTCAACATTCTCCCCCTTTTTGGTGATGACAAACCAACATAAATAATAATAAAAAATAATGATTCAAATGAAAAATACTTACTCCCCCTGCATTGATGACATGTTAATTCCAGAATGAATATATATGAATTGCATCAATCAGACGAGTAAGATAAATAAAGAGAATCGATTTTTGAAATATCGGATTTTGAAAATCCTTATATATATCTTAACTCCCTCTGAATCTAACATATCAAACTAGATTCTTGGAAATTGAGTTAAATTTTCATTTGCCCTATTTATTATCATTATCTCTCCCTCTTTGGCATTATCCCAAAAATGGGGGGCATACAACGACAACAACTAGGAAATGGAAAATCCAACATCGGGAGTCGTAGACAATGACGATGGACCTAATTGACACCAAGGGAAAAATGATGAAATCAAATCAAGGTGTGCCAAATTGTCCATTATCAAAAAGCGATAATCAAAATCATCAAAAATACCAAATATTTGTTCATTTCTTGAATAAAGAAACATACCCTTCAATATTCAATATTCTTGGTTAAATTGGTGCATGGATAACAATTCTATACAATTATAGAATTTCAATCTATTTAACCAAGTTTTTCAATCGTCGAGCGACGATTTCATATAGCATGGACATTGAATGAGAATTAATGTGCACGACGAAGAAAAACAAAGTGAACATCGATGTATATATATATATCGAAATATCATGAGTACATCCAAAAAGATATCACATCGAGGACATCGAATACAACATACCATGGATATAAACATCAAAAGATACATCATCATCATCATAACACCATCATCAACATCCAAAATAAAAATACAACGCATACACCAACATCCAACATATCAAAATACATCAAAAGAACACCCAAACTCCATCCTAACCCAAAAAATACTCTCAATAAGATGCATCATCCAATGAGCAGTGGAGAGTCCTCGAAACTGACGATCACGAGGAAGTGGCTGGATCTGCAGTCTCCGTGGGTCCAGTCGACGGAGTGGACTCAGGCTCTGCAGGGAGTAGAGGCGTGTCAACAGACGGGATCGTCGGGGCAGGTGTGGAAACGACGACGGGCTCAACAGTTGGGGTCTCAGCAGGAGTATCAGCAGGTAAGATGGGAGCAGGCTCGTCAACAGGATCAGCAGCAGCCTCAGAAGTCTGAACTACTGATGCAGAAGTCTCTGGAGCACCGGAAGAGGTGCCAACTCCAGGAGCAGAAGTGGTAGCAGCAGCAGCAGCAGTGGCCTCATCGCCACGAGCCAAGGAAGTGACAAGCTCGTCAATCTCCTCATCGTCCATCTCCTCGGCCTCAGAAACTGACGGAGGAAGATCAATGCCCATCATACGAGCCATACAGCAGACGACCTCATCGGTACGAGCCAAACGCGACTCGTGCCGACGAAGAAGGCGTACGACATCATCTAATGTAGCAGGAGGAGTGGGGGCTGCAGCAGCTGAGGGAGTAGCCTGGGAAGCAGATGTGGTCGACCTCTGCACGTGACGAAGCGCCGCAAGAGATTTCTTAACGGCCGTCGCGTTCAGAGGAGGACCCAAAGGACGCTCATCGTCAGGAGGGAGAGGAACACGGAAATGACAGAAAACCAGGGTCAACAGACACGGGTAAGGGATATGCGCAGATTTATTGGTCTTGCGAATACACTCGAAAGAGTCCATCTTATCGAGTATAACGCGAGCCCAATTAATCTCGCAACCCAAGAAAAGAGCGTAAATCAACTTGAGAAAAGGCTGGGATGGCAGAGAAGATGAGCCGTACTTGGGAAGCAAGCACGACTTCAGAATGAGATTAAGCACCCAAGCATTAGGTTTGAACGACTTCGAAGGAACACCAATGAGGGTATGAGGGATCACATGGAAGATATCAGAAAGAACGGACTGATCCAAGGAAGATATATCATCAATAGAGATATCCGAAGGAAGGAGACCGGACGATGAACAACCAAGTATCTCCCCCAAGATTTCTGCCGTGAGAACTATAGGAGTTCCCAAGACAGTAGTCTCGATGGAGTGACTCTCATCGTACAGGCCCCGAACACGATTGGCATAGAATAATTTGACCAGGCGAGGATATGGTCTGGGGTTCGCCTTGGGGTCATAGCGAAGATAATCCAATAGGCCACTATAGGAGAGGAGGTCAGCTAAGCCAAGGAAATCTGAAAACTGAACATAGTTCTCCAATAGCATCGGGAAGTGTTCAATACGGTTGTAGGCCGCTAGACACATAGGGTCGTCGCGACACTACGATATGTCAACACCACCCGCTGGCATTGGGCCCTTTCCCTTAGGCTGGCGAGTCCTAGGACGAAGTGGAGGAGTAGGTTCCCTATGGCCAGAGTCATCCTCAGGAATAAACTCAGTATCGGAATCAGGAGGAGTAGAGGGAGTGTGGAGTATGGGCTTTTTAGACTTAGATTTTCGGGGTTTGACCGTCGGAAAGACGGCCGGAAAGACGTCGGAAGTCGAAGGGTCTCGAAGGGGTTTTGGGTTTTTACGGGCTGGAGAAGAGAAGAAGACCGACTAAAATGAACTTTAGTCGGATGAAAATAGAGTTAAGTCGGTCGGGATTGCTAAATGACGTGTTTGCCCTAACACACTTAGTCGGTCACAGTTCAAGCACTGACCGACTAGATTACGATCTAGTCGGTCGGTCAATGAGCTTGAACCGACTAAGTCGAAACAGAGGCAAACAGGAATTTTTAGGGCTAGAGTTAGTCGGTCGCAGTATACTCACAGACCGACTAGTTTTCAATCTAGTCGGTCGGTAAGTGTACTGTGACCGACTAAAGAAAGAAAATGATAAGAGTTAGATTAAAGCTTGATCTAGTCGGTCCGAGTTCACTAGCTGACCGACTAGATGAGCATCTAGTCGGTTGGCTAATGAACTGAAACCGACTAGAAGAGTCCAAAAGTTGATAAATGAGTTCTCTTCAAAAACCACTTGGATGAAACATCTTAACTCTCTTATTAGACATCTAAATTACCCCATAAAACGTCGAAATCTTAAATACGACATTCAAATACGAATTCGAGCACAAATTCAAACATATCACATAAATTCCCAAAAATTCAATAAATCTAGCATGAATGAAATATCGCGAAATATAATAGCATGCAAGATAATTGAATGAGATATGAATCCTATATCTCGGATTCACCCATAATCCCCAATTCTCGACGCAACCGCACAAAGGAGTCCTCCTTTAGGGGTTTCGTGAAAATATCGGCGATTTGCTTTTGGGTTTCAACGTACACTAAAATGATGTCCTTTTTAGCAACATGATCATCTAAAAAGTGGTGTCGGACATCTATGTGTTTTGATCGGGAATGGTGCACCGGATTCTTTGAAAGACAGATAGCACTTTGGTTATCCACCATGATAGGGCTAGTATCACAGTGAATACCAAAATCCTTCAAAGTGTGTCTCATCCAAAGAACCTGGGCACAAGCGGGCACCGGCGGCAATATATTCCGCCTCGGTGGTTGAAAGTGATACGGAATTTTGCTTCTTGGAAAACCAAGAGACAAGAGAATTTCCTAGAAAATGACAAGTGCCACTAGTACTTTTCCTGTCGGATTTGCATCCCGCATAATCGGCATCACTGTATGAGACTAACTCATACGTGCTAGATTTTGGATAAAGTAATCCAAAATCAAGTGTATAACTTAGATAACGGAAAATACGTTTTACCGCTACTAAGTGAGACTCCTTAGGTTGAGACTGATAACGAGCACATATGCATACGGCAAACATAATATCAGGCCTACTTGTGGTAAGATAGAGTAAACTACCTATCATACCTCGATATAGACGAATGTCTACATCCTTACCGCCCGTATCCTTGTCAAGATGCGTAGTTGTGCTCATTGGAGTCTTTTTCCCGGAAGCACTCTCCATTCCAAATCGCTTAAGCAACTCCACCGTATACTTCGTTTGGTGGATGAAGATTGCATCGTTCATTTGGCGAATTTGGAGACCTAAGAAATATTTGAGTTCGCCCATGTGGCTCATCTCAAATTGTTCCTTCATAACATTAGAAAACTCTTCGCAAAGAGTGAAGTTAGTAGCACCGAAAATGATATCATCAACATAAATTTGAACTAATAAAATATCATTTTTCGCATGCTTAACAAAAAGTGTAGAATCGGCTTCACCCATTTTAAAATTCAAATCCAAAAGAAAATTCTTTAGGCGATCATACCAAGCTCGAGGAGCTTGTCTCAAACCATAAAGAGCTTTCTTTAGTTTAAAAACATGATTTGGAAAATTTTCATTTATGAAGCCCGGAGGTTAAGAAACGTAAACTTCCTCAACAACATCTCCGTTTAAAAATGCACTTTTAACATCCATTTGAAATAATTTAAAATTTTTATGGCATGCATAAGACAATAAAAGTCTAATTGATTCTAATCTAGCTACCGGAGCGAAGGATTCGTCGAAATCGATACCTTCCTCTGACGATAGCCTTGAGCTACTAACCGAGCTTTGTTCCGGACGACGACTTGGTTTTCGTCGGTTTTGTTCTTGAAGATCCACTTTGTCCCTATGACGGTGTGGTTCTTCGATGGCAAAGGAACAAGCTCCCATACCTCATTCCTCTCGAATTTAATGAGTTCCTCCTCCATGGCAAGGATCCAAGCACCCTCTTCGCAAGCTTCAACTATATTCTTTGGCTCTATTGATGAGACAAAGGCACTATTGGCGAAGTGGTGGACTTGCGATCTCGTCTTGACACTATCATGAATATTGCCAATGACTTGCTCATGGGGATGATCGCGAACGGTATGAAGCCGCTTGGGAATACCTTGATCACTAGGCACATTCTCAACAACTTCATTAGTCGGGTTAGTATCAATAGAATCAATTGAATTAATAGACTTAGAATTTTCAAACGAATCACATAAAACATCCATAGAATCATTATCATTTGAAATTCTAGAATTAGTAAAATTCTCATTAAAAGAGACATGTAATGATTCCTCGATCGTAGAG
The DNA here is from genome assembly GCA_030789695.1 of Scilla litardierei. Classification (NCBI taxonomy): domain Eukaryota; kingdom Viridiplantae; phylum Streptophyta; class Magnoliopsida; order Asparagales; family Asparagaceae; genus Scilla; species Scilla litardierei. Next base: position 665,453,943 of record CM061142.1, on the reverse strand, counting down.
GATCTTTTGTTGTATATCCGGTAGGCTTTGCTACGTGAGGAATACCCAACAAATATTCCCTCATCCGATCTCGGATCAAACTTGTCCAAATTATCATATGTGTTTTTAATAAAACATTTTGCGCCAAAAACACGAAAATGTTTAACTTGAGGCAATCTACCAAACAACAATTCATAGCAAGTTTGTTTGGTGCCGGGCCTCAAAAGTATTCTATTAAACACATAGCAAGCGGTGTGTACCGCTTCCGCCCAAAATTGATAACCAAGTTGACTATCTTCGAGCATAGTGCGAGCACACTCCACAAGCGTTCTATTCTTCCTCTCAACAACACCATTTTGAGGAGGTGCGCGAGGGAAAGAAAATGTGTGAGTAATTCCAAGATCATCACAAAAATTTGAGAAAGACTCATTCTCAAATTCACCCCCATGATCACTACGAATAGTGACAATGGTGGTTCCGATGAGATTTTGTACTTTCTTCACAAATATTGTGAAGTTTTCAAAAGCTTCATTTTTATTACATAAGAAAAATACCCATGTAAATCTTGAATAATCATCAACGATGACTAGTCCATATCTTGCATTTCCTAAGGAAGCAACTCTAGTTGGCCCAAATAAATCTAGATGCAATAGCTCTAGTGGCCGTTTCGTAGAAATGCTTTTCTTAGGTTTAAATGAAGATTTAGGAAGCTTGCCACGTTGACAAGAATCACAAAAACTTTTCTTTTCAAAAACGAGTTTCGGAAAACCTTTAATGGAATTTAATTTTGAAAGCTTATAAAGTGTTCCAAAGTTCACATGTCCAAATCGTCGATGCCATAAGTGTTGTTCACTTGTGTTGTCAACGAGACATTGTTCATATGACTTAGGAAGATCCAAAATATAAATATCTTTATGGCGTGTGCCGGAAAATAATAATTTATTATTATCATTTGAAATATGACACAATCCTTTCGCAAAGCTAACTTTGTAACCTTTGTCACAAAGTTGGCTTATTGAAATAAGATTATGATTTAAACCATTAACTAGATAAACATCACTAATTAAGGGTTTAGAAGGGTTACCCACTTTACCAACACCGACGATTGTTCCGCTCTCGTTGCCTCCAAATACGACGTGATTTCCATTTGCAATGGGAACCACTCCGGAGAGCAATTTAGCGTCACCCGTCATGTGTTTTGAACACCCGCTATCGAGTATCCAATTCCCTTTGGAGCTAAATTTAAATTTGTTGCTCCTTTTCTTTTTCTTTTTCTTGAGTACCTAAAGATAGAAACTTTCATATCATGGTACCCAAGGTCATTGGGTCCTCAAAAGTTAGACCTTTGGAAGCCAAGTCCAATTGGACTTAGACTTCCCCACATAATTTCTACTATGCACAACATCCGAAAAATAAGCATTCATATATACTTGTTTTTCATCCATGCTTGTGTCCTTTGGGCTCCAAATAGTGAAAATTTTGGGAGCCATCATCCTATTGGGTGCATGCATGCGTTGTTGGTTTCTACGTGATGCATGTCGTGGATAGGCAAAAGGAACATGATGGAATGGTGCACGACGAGAATTATTCATATGATGAGGTGGGTGAACATATGCATGTGTGGGAACACGTGCGTGAGGGTGTCTCACATGGTGTGCACGTGCCCGAGAATGTGTTGCATAAAAATCATCATATGTGTGAGACGGTGGAGTAGGACGTGTGTTCCTACGTGGCATGGTATTGGTGTACATATAAGCATGCCCCTTCTTTGGAGGTCCACCCAAAGTGGGTTTCTTTCCAAAAGAGGGTGTGGACGAGGTGGAAGCACCATTGGTAGATGAACTACCAATAGAGTGTTTGCTACCACTCGTAGAGTCACCGGAAGTTGGCCTAACAAAAGTAGTGGCCGCTTTGGATGGACATCCCATCGTATACCCCAAACCAATGTGGTGATTGGCCGGAAGTAAGTCACTTAGGATTTTATCCAAATGGTCCTTACCCTTATTGAATTTATTAATTCGGCCTAATGTGTTCTCATATTTCTCTTTGAGAGAACGCATAGAAGTATCCAAAGTGGATACTTGCGATGTGAGCACATAAACACGAGATTTAAGATTCTCGTTCTCAATACTCAAAGTCGAGTTTTGAGAAGTTAAATCCGCTATCCTATGTTCTTCCGGATCATCAATGCTAACATGTTCAAGTTTAGATTTGAGATTGACAATCTCATTTCTTAACTCTTCAACAACGGTGTCGTCGTTGGTGATGATAGTCTTAGGTGAGGTTTGAATGCTAGCTAGGTCATCTTTTACTTTAGTATATCTATTTACTAATTTAGTGTATTTAGACCATAAATGAGAGTTAGCATCCCTAAGATCATCCATAGTTACCTCATCGCCTTCGTCGTCGCTATCATCGGAGGAGAAAGATCCTTGATCATGCTCCTCTCTTGCCATGAAGCACATGTGCGCTTGCTCCACTTTCTCATCGTCCGACTCTCCGCTTGAGGAATCCTCGGAGTCGGTGAATGTTGTTCCGACAAGTCCCTTTTTGTACCCCTTTTTGTACTTCTTCGACTTGTCGAACTTCGGCGCCTTCCACTTCTCCTTTTGCTTGTTTTGAGGACAATCCGCTTTGATGTGTCCTGGCTTATTGCATTTAAAGCACAAAGGTGGAGAGGCGTTAGTAGAAGTAAACTTAGATTTTTGTTTGAAGTTACCCTTTCGGAAGAAGCGATTGAACTTCTTTGCCATGAGTGCAACGGATTTCATGTCCATTTCTTCTTCCGATTCCTCATCATCGGTAGAGGTGGATGAAGCCGCCTTGAATGCAATTGCCTTTTTCTTAGGCACGTCTTGGTTCAAATAGGACTTCATCTTTTCTTGTAACTTCACCTTGCTATCTTTGCGTACCTCGTATGACATCAAAGTACCCATCAATTGAACTACGGTATACTTATTCATGTCATTACCTTCCTCGATGGCGAAGGTACGTTTCTCCCAAGAAGAAGGAAGTCCTTCGATAAGCTTTGAGCACTTCTCCTTTTGAGTGTAGGACTTGCCGAGGGCCTCTAACTCGTTTATTATGTCAACGAAGCGAGCGTAATATTCCTTCATCTTCTCGCCCTGTTGCATATGAAACATTTCGTAATATTTGTTTACGACTACGAGTTTAGAGTCTCTTACCCTACTCGTCCCTTCATGAAGAATGAGGAGAGAGTTCCAAATTTGATATGCACTCTTACATGTGCATATCTTATTGAAGTCCTCGGGCTCCAATGCGCATTACAAGGCGTTCATTGCCTTGGCATTGCTTACCTCCGCGGCGACCTCCGCGGTTGTCCATTTCTCAAAGTCTTCTTCTTCGGGCTCGATGTATTCCTTCATTGTAGTCCTCCATAAAGATGCACTCCGGAGGAAGGTTTCCATCCGGCATTTCCAATACCCGTAGTTGGTACCGTTGAAGAATGGAGGCCTCGTAAAGGAATGTCCTTCCATCACCGAAGATGCTCCTTCACGGTTCCTGAAGGTGTCATAATTGGAAGGTGGACGCACGGTCTTGTTATCGTTGGCAGACATAGCTAAGTATCTGGCTCTGATACCAAATGTAATGCCCTACAAGCTACTGCACAAGTACTAGAGGGGGGGTGAATAGTACTTTAAAAATAACAAGGAGTATAATTCCAAATTATAGTGCAAACAACTACCAAATCAATTTGCGGAAGCTTAAATTGATTGACAACAACAAAATTAACAATGCTAACAAATGATGTTAATGGGTTCGGATCCACCCAAGTCTCCCCGACTTGTTCCCGGTGATCCTACGTCCCAATCACCCGGATCCCCTCCGGATACTTAGGTTAGAAACCCTAACCCAAGATTTCCACTATGAATATCTTGTGAAAAACCTTCACAAGATCAAATCATACATGCAATGGCAATAGTGAATCCCACAACCCGGGATCACAACCTTCTCTCACAACCGAGAGAATCAACAAGCAATATAAATGAGTTTATAATGAAATAAACAATCTTACCCCAAAATCCTATACCTTGAGTTTTTCTTACCCAATAGGTGAAAGGAAGGATTTGAGGAAGATGAAGTCACCAAGACCTAGCACCAAGAAAATGACCAGCAATAGGTGCCTAGGAGAGATTTGGAGACTTGATTCAAGCTAGAGCTTGAAGGGCTCACCAAGAACAAGCTTCTCTCAATATTGATTCTAGATCTAGAAAGAGAGAGAATGAGTTTCTTATGAGGAAGAGAGCTTTGGAAATGAGTGAGAATGGCTATCTCTTTCTATCTCAATGAATCTCTTAATGGCAGCTCTAACCTAGATAGAAATGACCTAGGTTCGTATTTATAGGGTCCCATAAAAACAAGTTAGGTCAATTTCCAACGGATAGAAATCTGAGGCAACTAGTCGGTCAAAGAACAACCACTGACCGACTAGTTCATCAACTAGTCGGTCAGTCAAACAACATGGACCGACTAAGAGAGGAACTGAGAAGAGATAGAATTTCAGACCTAGAAATCTAGTCGGTCCAAGAAGACTTTCTGACCGACTAGTTTCACAACTAGTCGGTCAGTCAGTGAAGTAGACCGACTAAGAGGCAAAATGAAATAGTCTGAATACAAATTGACTTAGTCGGTCCAAGAACAAAAGTTAACCGACTAGATTGTCAACTAGTCGGTCACCAAACATTCTTAGACCGACTAACGATAAACAGTAGCTTAGGAGAAATTTAGTATGAACAGTAAGTCACAACTAGTCGGTCAAAGAAGCATCACTGACCAACTAGTTTACAAACTAGTCGGTCGGTGAGTCAACGTAGACCGACTAACCGTAAACAGTACTGAACAAGAAATTAAGGAATCAAACTAGTCGGTCCAAGAAGCTCTGCTGACCGACTAGATCACTATCTAGTCGGTCAGTACTTCTTCTTGTACCAACTAACATGCACAAACAAGTTCGAATCGAAGCGCGACACTTCGAGGAAGTTAGAATGAACTTGTACTAAGATCCTAGAGCTACGACATGAGCGTTATAAAGATAGAAACGTAAGATATACTCAAGGCTTAACATTCTATAGATCGAAGCTTAAAAGACTATAAATAAAACCTTAATAAACGGTCTTCGAGAGCTTCGATTAAATCTTCATGACTTCCAAAATGGCGCAAGAGCTTCAACGAAGCTTTAGGCATGAATACGTGCTTTGAGAAGTCTTGAGATGTCGCTTTGATTGTTCTCGTGAATTTGGCGACGATCTCCAATACTGCGCTCACAAATTGTTAGTTCATGGATTATTTATGTTTGCTCATCATCAAAACCAAATCCGGGGAGTCCAATATTCAACACTTTTCACGTATGAAAAGGACCACTCGATAAGTGGAAAAAGTCACTTTATTAGTGCATAAAGGCACTTGATAAGTGAATGAAGAAGAGGATAAGTAAAAGGGCTAATATAGGCTAATAAGATTATATGTAGTTATAACTACCCCTAAAGCCTATAAATAGGACCCAAGGGTAAGGCTTTTACACCATTCCATCCATGCCATAAGTTTGCATAAGGCAACTTATGTTCTTCTTCTCCCTTTCCATTAAATTCTTCTTCTAAATAGAGATTTAGACGGTGAAACGCTGCTTCGATCCTCCGTGACGAAGTACCGACCGTTGTGGCGAATCCGAGGGCGAAGTTCAGAGACTATGGTGCCGCGTACACAAACGTAAGTCTCTCCTCTTCATTCGATCATAACATCATCGTTTTGACAGGATCCTTCCTCGATCAGTGGGTCGACTGGATCTGCATGCTCGTCCTCTTCAAGGCAGTGGATAGCGTGTAGCACGACCGTGCCTGTTTCTGATTCCCTTTCGCTCCTTCAACTCCCTCGGAGGTCTGGAACTTGATTATTTGATGGAAGGTTGAGACCACCGCTTCGATGGCGTTCAGCAGCGGTCTTCTGATGATCACATTGTATGCCGAGTTGATCTTCACTATCATGAAACATGTTAGGCAAGTGATTTGTCAAGGATACGTACTGAGGGTCACCGGTAGGGTGATGAAACCCGCTATCGGGGCGGAATGCCCGGTGAATTCCAACTGGGGTCTTGTATAAGGTGTTAACTCCACGGAGGACATCATCATTCTCTCCAACGTAATGAAGAAGAGTATGTCGCACGAGCTTCCAGTGTCGACAAGCAGCCTTTTCACGGCGATCTCTTTGATGTTGGCCGTAATGACGACGACATCATCATGTTTTAGTTCTACACCTTCCAGATCTTCATCCAAGAAGGAGATAGGAGGTGTGGAATCTCTGGGGCACTTTTACCCTATTGATACTATCATCAACCTCCCAGTATAGGAGCTTTGGAGGGAGGTTGATAACTCCAGGTGCAGGGACCTCCCTTTATCATGTTGATGATCATGACGCTAGGAGGTCTTGTGGCAACCTTGGAGGATATGGTTGGGCGAGTCGACATGGTTGAGAGGCTTGTCGATCGGGATATCGACTTGTGGTTTTCCATAGACATCGCCAAACTGTTAAGGCCAAAATTGACCAAAACAGTTGTCAGGCTGACGGAGACTCGAAGCACTGAGCTGGAGCCTTGTCAGCGTCTGGAGTGGGACCCTTGGTTGGATGAACCAAGGTCGAATGACGGTAGTTGGGGGAGATACGACCTTCGATCGACCTACAAGCGACCGCTGCGTCGACCGTTCGAGGTTGAAGGGCTTGACGTCGACCTTCAATGTTGGATAGTGATCGTCGATCTACACCACATGGAGTTGTTAGGGGGGGTCAGATCTGGGTTTCAACCCAAATCCCCTCTGATGCTTAAGTTAGTGTGGAACTTAAGGAAGAGAGGAAGCTTGGTGTAGCTGAGATTGACCCAAGGAGGTTCGTCTCTAGACTAACGATGCAAGCTCGAATATAAGAATGGTAAAAGTGAGAAGATAGAGTTCTGTGTCTTAGACCTCGTACCTTGAATATGGATCCCCTTTACCTTCATTTATCGGCCTATTTATAGGTAGCGCATTCTTGATGATGTGTAACCGTCACTTATTGATTGGGGCACGATCTTCTCCGGGATTCGAGTTAACAGCTACCCATTTACTCGGCCCCATTAAATCTCCCTTGAATGTTAGCGCTAGTCCAACTGTTGAATGACCCGTTTGTCCAACTCAGCAGTGATCCGCTTAGAGTGCGGGGGGTAATTAGGTCGAGGATGCTAAACGGGCCGGGTATGCGGATACCCAAATTGGGTACGTACCCGTGCACCAACATGCAAAAATATCTCTGACATAGTGACGTAAGGCCACCAACGCCCATAGTTAATGCTCGATTAAGGTGGTGCAAGAATATCTCTGACATTCTCGTCTGACATTCTCACCGACCCATCGCATCCCCATTAATGCTCCAACTAAACGCTAGCTGGACCACAGCTAAGCAGAAGTGACAGCTGATTGGAAGCGAATAACTGACTCTCCCCACTATAAATATCCCCCTCCAGCCATCAATGAGGGGGTTGGTTAGTAGAAATCTAAAACTCTCATCTATACACAAGGTTGGATATCGTCCACATATCTGTGCCTTCCACTCAAGCTTGCCACGTTAGGTCGCTCTATACTTAGATCGGCCTACGTGTCATACCTCATTCTAACAAGTCGCTTGCTGACTTTACCATCAGAGAGGCCACAGATTGATAGCCAACCCAGCCTTTCTGACGAGCTGATCATTGTGCAGTAAGCTCGGCCATTCTTCCAAGCGGTCGGTGACCTTCAAGCGATATTGATCACTCCTTATTTTACACTTTTTTCCCGCATGTTTGCATGCCATTTAGATCGCCCAAATCATGTTTTTCACGATATATCGACGATATTGCGATGCTTTTCATGATTTGTCATTTTTGTCGCATTTCAGGTGATTTGGAGTGATTCGGAGTGATCTCGAGATGCGCCTACTCCGGAGGGTCACCGACGACCTCCCCAAGGGGTATTTTGCTGTTGGAGAGGAGCGGAAGAAGAACGGACGTCGCAGGAGCGACGAGGAGGCCAAAACAAGCTGTTTGGGCATTTTTAGTGTCCCACTCGGCCGAGTGAAGGAGTCACTCGGCCGACCAGCGAGACACCGCTCGGCCGACCAGATCAGACACGATTTATATGTGCACTCGGCCGAGCGACGGAGACCACATCGGCCGAGTGACTAGATCCCGTCCGCCCGAGTGGCGCCCAGACGAAGCCATTCAAAAATCGCCAACTTACTATTTTTCGGCTGCCTGAGCTTCAGAAGACCCACTCGGCCGAGTGGATAATCCCGACCGCCCGAGTACCAAGAAGCCATCGGCCGAGTGACGACAACTCACTCGGCCGAGCCGCCCCCGAAGTTGAGAACCCTGAAGATCAAGACTTACTGGAAAATTACAGTGTTTCTCACTCGGCCGAGCGACTTTTGTCACTCGGCCGAGTGCGACGCGCTGCCTGTAGCGAAAATTACGGATTTCAGGCTGCGCAGGGGTATTTTGGTCACAGTTTTTGGATGATTTTGGGGGGTATTTTGCCCCTGTTTTTACCCGAGTTTTAGAGAGCTTTTCTCTGAGATTTTTGCAGCTTTTTAGGTTTACTTTTTAGCTTTATTCTTGTGATTAGAGAGAGGATAAAAAGTTGATTTTTGTTGGATTAATTGAAGAACTCCATTGGTTTGCCTCTCTCTTCTCCAAAAATTCTATTTTTATTGCTTATCTCAATATTGTGATGAATTCTATTGCTTATTTCATTGATTACTCTTGTGTTTGTGCTATGAATTGTGAGTAGTCTCCACGTCTTGGGGCGTGGGGATGAACCCTACAAGCCCAATTTCATATTTGTGATGAATTGGTAGAAATTTTGCTAGAATCGTTGTTAGGGATTAGTTTGGGATCGATTTACTACGGATAGCTAGGAGTTCATACCGATTGGAATTTGCAAGAGATTGGATCCCAATTCGATAGGAAACCCTAGAAATATGAATTGGGTTGGAATCGAATTTCCGAAGTATCGGTTTGCAAGAGATTGGACCGATACTAGGGTCTCCGGTTGCAATTCCATGCCGATACCCGTTTGCAAGAGATTGGACGGGTAAGAACTATCCCAACCTAGGTCGCGGGCCGAGTTTGCAAGAGATTGGGCTCGGTGCGCAATTGAACGATGATGTTGATCCTAATGCTAGCTTCCCTAGGCTAGGGTTTGCAAGAGATTGGACCCAAACCTAGGATAGCTATAGACCGGCGACAGCGCGAGAGCGTGAGCTTGGTTCTACATTCAGTTGCGACTAGTTCATCCAAAATCTTATTCTAGCAATTTTGATACCGACGAACCACATTTACGAAATACGGTGAGTAGCGGGGATTCCCCATTCCCTAGACGTTCTTTATTTGATTTGATATTTCCGTACTTTGTCTGACGATTGTGACAGGATCGCCAAAGGCAAATTTCTCTCTTCTTAAATAGCCAGGTTGATTGGAACAAGCACGGTCATTTGTCCTCCCTGTGTTCGATATCCCGCTCGCTGCTATACCGTGCACTTGCGGTAAAACTACAACCGTTCTCCGGGTGTATATCCGGGCTCGATCAAGTTTTTGGCGCCGTTGCCGGGGAGGCGATTGCGTTTGATCTTACCACCCTAGCTATTTCTTTTTTTATTATTATTATTTTATTTCTTATTTTTACCTAACCCTTCTACGGTACTAATCATTTCTTTGAAACTCGGTTTTCCCTGTGCATGTACACGAGATCTACGGCGGACCCTGAAGCTATATTATTTGTTCCCGAGATCGAACGTACCGCGCGGAGACTTAGAGCGGAAAGGAGACAAGATCGGGAAGGGAGGTTTATGACCAACCCAGAAACTGCAGACCAATTAGCGACAAGGATGGCGAGGATAATTTCTATTCGAGATAGGCTTCGGCCTAAGACCTCTTCTACGACCTCATCCATTGCCATACCGGAGTTGGCGGCTGACAAGAACTTCGAGCTAAAGACTGGACTAGTGGTTCTGATGCAGCAGGATCCATTTCATGGGAATGCCCATGAAAATCCTCACTACCACATCCAATTATTCTTGTCAAAGTGCGCCACATTTCAGATGCCGGGGGTCTCCATCGATGCCATCAGACTGCGTCTCTTCCCCTTCACGCTAAAAGACAAGGCACTCTATTGGCTGAGGACGCAGGCTGAGGGGGTCTTCACCACTTGGGACGATTTTGCGAGTGCATTCATTGACAAGTTCTATCCGCCCTCCAAGACGGTGAAGATCCGGAGCGCTCTCATTTCCTTCAAGCAAGGACCCCAAGAGACGTTCTATGAGGCTTGGGAGCGTTTTAAGGATCTGCAGCATCAATGCCCGCACCATAGCATTGAAGTTTGGGAGCTAGTTCATAGCTTCTACAACTGTCTCCAACCGGGGACCAAACAAATTATTGATGCCGCGGCGAATGGTGCTATCTTATCAAAGACTCCCGAAGAAGCTACGGCCCTAATTGAGGAGATGGCCTCAAACAATCAACAATGGGGCGATGAGCGAGGACACTCTACGTCCTCCTTGAAGCCAACTAGTATCTATGAGGCGAAGGCCGTAGCGGAGCTTACAAGCAAGTTTGATTCTCTCCACAAGGTAGTGGAGAGACTGGAGAAGTTTATCACGGAGCCCCAAGGAACCCCTTCCACCTCCGCTCCAACGAACCAAATGTGTGATTGGCAAGACCAATCTCAAGCCATGTATGTGGGAGGAGAGCAAGGAGAAGGATCCTTGGAGTAAGTACAATATGTCGCGGGGAACCAAGGGTATTGGGCCAATCCGGCCGCAAGAAATCATCCCGGATTCTCTTACGCCAACAATGAAGGAGCTTTGGACCCGCCACAACCACCACCTCAACAAGCTCGACCACCACCACCACCCCAACAACAACACTATCCGCCGAGGGGGCCTCCACAACAAAATTTTCAACCGAAGCAACAAGTTCCACCATATAGGCTGCCCGGATACAATCAAGGGTGGAGGAATCAAAATCAAAACCCTCCACAAGCTCAACATCAATCTGACTTCGAAGCTAGAGTGGAGGCGTTTATGGTCGAGCAAAAGAAGGTCAATGCTACCTTGAAGGCGGGGCAAGACTCCCTTGCAACCGTTGTGGCTCAAGTCTAGGAGCAATTGGCGTTGCTCAATCGGAATACTCAACAATTGCCGGCGCAACCCGAGCCGAACCCACGGGGCAACACCGGCCACATCAATGATGTAGTTGCCGTTACTACTAGAGGCGGTAAGGATACCACCCCCACCATGATTCCTACCGAGGAGCCCGTGGAGGAAAGTTTGGAGCCAATTGAGCCGATAGTTGAGGTTGAGAAGGAGAAAGAGCCACAAGAAAAGGAGAAATCAAGAGCGGAGCAATTGATTGAGGAAAGGCGCTTCATGCCACCGGTCCCATTCCCCCAAAGGCTTGCTAGAGCGAAAATGGAGAAAAGGTTAGCAAAGTTTCTCGAGTATCTGAGAGGGGTTAGCCTCAACATTCCCTTCCTCGACGCCATCGTGGAGATCCCCACATATGCTAAATTCTTAAAGGATTTGATTTCGGGGAGAAAGAGGAAGGAGAAGATTAAGCTAGCCGAGGAGGGCTCTTGGTTCACCAAGAGAGAGAAGGAGCTGGCCAAATTTGAAGACCCGGGGAGTTTTCGGATTCCTTGCACCTTGGGCGGCGTCCCTCTTCAAAAGGCGTTGGTAGATTTGGGGGCTAGTGTGAGCCTCATGCCTCTCTCCATGTTCTTAAGGCTAAACACCGAGACGAAGTTGAAACCTACCGACATGCGGATACAATTGGCCGATGGGCGGATAACGAGGCCGGTAGGGATCGCCGAAGACATCCCGCTACAAGTCCCGGGGGGAATATGCTTGCCATGTGACTTCGTGATCATGGACGTTAAGGAGGAGGGAGATACGTCATTGATACTTGGACGCCCGTTCCTCGCCACCGCCGGTGTGATTGTCGACGTGCGAGAAGGTACCCTAACTTTAAACGTCGGCAACATCGAGGTGGAGCTTCACATTCCTAAGGCTATGAAACACATGCGTTACCACGAGGAGCTAGACTACATGGACCTCCTTGATGAGGTAATTGTAGAAGCGATCCCCCACTCGATTGGAGCTCTTTTCGATGAGGATTTCGATGAAGGCCCGGATTTAGGCCGAGACGAGAAGATAGATGATTCCCCTGACCTCTCCGCTAAAAATGATGAAGGCGACGGTGATGTCGCAAGGATTCGAGAGCTCTGCAAGCTCTCGAAATTGAAGTCTCCGAAGAAAGCTCCGCCGATACGGAAATCGGCGTCACCGGCGAAGCCGTTGATCGGAGCAAACGCTAGCTTGGGGGAGCCTCCCCCCAACACTATTCGAGACGGGAGACCACCGAGGGAGAACACGCCGCCGCAACTTCCGAACCCAAGCGTTCTCCCCGGAAAGTTTGATGGGTGCATCTCATATGCACCAAACATCCCGCGTTAATTGAAAATCATAGGGGGTCGAGCTCACGACCTTAAACGAGCACTTGTCGGGAGGAAACCCGGCGGTTATTGCTTTATTTTTACTTTTTCTTTATTTTTGTTTTTGAAATTTTTAGCGTTTTGAGTCGTTCGCCCCAAAAATTTTGTGATAACGGGTCCTGTTTTTCTTGACATGAGAGGAGATAGGTAAATCCATCATGAGGAGGATGAACGAGGTGATAAGGAGCACCCCAGGAAGGCGCTCGATGCTTAGGAGGAAGATGAAATCGACTGGAGGAAGAAAGACGGAGTTTAGAGCCCAAACGAAGACAAACAGCAGAACACAAGGCTCACTCGGCCGAGTATACTAGTCACTCGGCCGAGTACAGAAGTTCGTCCGGCCGAGCCGCTCACGAACGAGGGAAGTCTGATGTACCCAACTCTCTGTTTATTTTCTTGATTTCAGTATAACTGCTACTCGGCCGAGTATATATATTCACTCGGCCGAGTAAAACGGATACGCTCCTAGGGCGAGTCTTGCCGAGTAGCTTGAGCCACTCGGCCGAATGGACTTACTCCACTCGGCCGAAGCGTAAGCGGGGAGTAATTTTCCATTGATCTCACTCGGCCGAGTGACCCAGTCACTCGGCCGAGTCGTAACTTTTGCTATATAAAGGGCCGAGGGGGGCACGATTTTCGAAACGAAAAAAAATCAAATCCATCCCCGACTGTTCAGCTCCCTCGCCCGTTCCCCTCGCTCGCGCACCCACTCGCCCGACCACCGACCGCCGCACCGCCGCTCGGCCAGCCCCCGCCGGCCGAGCCCCCGCCGCGCCTCGCCCGAGTCGCCGCCGGCGGCCACCACTCCGGCCACCTCCGGTAACGCCTATTTCGCCTATTTCTCCTCTTTTTGTGTATTTTTCGAGGATCCATGCGCTAAACGAATCCCAAACCCAAATTAATTTCTATATCTATCTATTATACCCATAATGCTCCTTACATTTTGAATATTACCCGCTGATATCTCCATTTCATGCGCAGGTTGTTTTTGGGAGCTTAGGGGAGCCCAGGGGAGCTTCTAGGGACTGATTCGGGCTTCGCGGAGGCGTTGTCTTCGCACGCTTCCATTTCTTAGCACTCGCGGTGTGTCGGGGTATACTCTTTCCTTTATTTTGCACACGCCGCACTTTTCACGTTTTTCGGCGCGCGCTCGAGGCCGATATGCCGCCCCGGACACGGCCGCGGTCGAAGAGGGCTTCCGCCAAGCGGAAGCGGTCGGATGATGCCGGCCCCTCCCACGAGTTGGAGGACTCTCCTCCGCCTTCTCCCACATACACCGTCCACCCAGCACAGCCTGCAGAGCCCGCACAACCCGCACACCCCGCACAGCCGCTCCCTGCCGCTCCACAGCCACCACCTCCGGCTCCACTTATCGGGCCGCTGGGGATCACGTTCCGGAACGACGCACACCGCGTCGCTTTCGAGCGTATTTCCCAGCGCTCGATCGTACCCTCCAGGTTTGCACACCTTGCCGACCTAGGACGCCTGGGGGTACTAGAGGGGATGCCCACGTTGTACGACAACGTGGGCTGGCGAGATTTCTTGCAGGTGTCGGCGGACACGTTTGTCCGTCCGACACTTGAGGTACTTAGTTCGATCACCCGGACCGACGAGGGATGCTCGTTTCGGTTCATGGACCGGGAGTGCCAGGTCACTCTCGGTATGATGAGAGCATTTTTCTCGTGGCCCGATGTCCCCGGGGCCGATCGAGGTTACGCACCCACCCATATCCCCCCACCTTCCTTCGACGCCGGTGCCTTCTGGGCCCGGATTACGGGTCTCCACGCTGCCTTTGACCCTAGTAGGGCCAAGGCCTCGGCCATTGTCCATCACTGCCTACGTATAGCTCAGCGCCTTATGGCGACGACCTTTTTGGCCAGATATGAGCCGGGCACGATGTCCACGCCAGAGCTCTACATGCTCTACGCGATGACACGGCCCAGAGCTCTATCTAGGGATGGCGATGAGCTTGTCCCTGCCGTCGTGATTGATGTCGTGGCTTGGTTTTTGGACCGCATCATTGTATCGGTGGGCGCTCGCTCACCGATATGCTGCGGTGGCCTGATCACCTTGCTTGCCCTTATGACCGGTGAGGACTTCCCTGACGACCTGTGACGAGCACCGGGCCCCACTTCTCTGTCGATTGATGTTATGGCCCGGATGAAGATGCTTCGTCCGCACGGTGAGCGACACTGGGTCTGGTTGCACGGCCCTTACGGTGCCGATTACATGATTCTTCCGAGCCCAGCTCAGACTCAGATTGCACCAGCCCATGTGGACTGGCTCCCTGCGATGGATGTTCTCATCCCCACTGCTTACGTGCTCGAGGCCGAGGAGGCCGAGCAGGCCCACGCTGCCCACGCTGCCCCCGCAGACCCTGTTTCCCCTGTCGAGCCTACTGCCCCTGTTGACCCCGTGGCCCCTCAGCCTATCCCCGATGTTTCTGATGCTCCTGACACCTCTGTCCACACCTCTGTCGGTGTCGGGAGTACCTTAGCTGAGCCCACTTCCGCTGCTTCCACGCATGTCACCACCACCACTGGCCCTCTGTCTGCCGAGCCCGTTTCTTCTGCCCCACCCGAGCGCCCGCCGACCGTAGTTGAGTGCGGAGAGCCCTCTGTTTCCACTGCTGCTGTATTTTCCGAGAGTGTCGTGGCATCTGTCCACACTTCTGTGCCACCGACCTCTCCGGCCGCCTCGCTGCCTCTTTTGTATTCTTCTTTCGTTGCTGCTGCCTCCACTTCCCACCGTCCCGCCCAGCCTCGCACTGAGGCCAGGCCCACTTTCGCGAGCGCAGCACCTTTTGTTCCCCTACCCGCTGAGCCCGTCACCTACGCCACCAGAGTACGCCAGCCCCGACCTGCACAGCCCCGACCGGTGCGTCCCTCTGCACCACCTCCCCCTGACACTGTACTTCAGAGCATTCGTGCTCTCGAGGGGGCGGTGAGTGGCCTCAGAGGTGACCTTCGGACCCTGTCCGCCACCGTCACCGATATGGCTCACCGTTTCGACCTGCTCCCGCAGATTCACTACTGCCTTACCCAGGTCCTGGAGCGTCTCCCACGCGTACCCCCGCTCACCCAGCAGGCTCCCACCCACACTTCCACACGCACTCAGCCTGCTACCACTTCCACACCCACACCCGCTCAGCAGCCTGTCCAGCCACCACCACTTCCGCCTCAGGACGGAGACGGCGCAGCACCACCTTCTTAGGCACCCTTGATGCCGTCGATTATTTTGGCCGTTGTGCTGCCCGTTTCTGCTGGGTCCTGTTGCATTTTTGTCCACCCCTCCCCTCACTTATTTTGGGATTCTCATTCTGACTGTATCTTTATATATCTTTTTTGGGAGAGAGGGAGAGTTTTTGGTGCCACATCTATATATCTGTATCACTCCTATATTTGCATGCATCATGTCCGCATCATATTTTTCATTTCTTTATTTTTATTTTCTTTTTTCCATCATGCATGCACCTTCACTTTCCCCTCACATTACTTGTCTCTCGGTGTGCCCCACTTTGCACATTGAGGACACTGTGCCATTTAGCTTGGGGGAGTGAGTCCTCACGTTCTTTTTCGATTTGCCACCTTTATTTTTAGTTTTTCACACCATTTTCCGCTTTTGCATTTATTTTCATCATTTTTTCTTTTATTTCACCATGCATCACGTTTTTCTTATTTTTCTGTGTGCCGCATTGTAATTAGTTCTATTTTCCCTTTATCTTTATTTCTTTCTTTTTCATCTCATGCTAGAGATGACTTTTCTATGATGATGATGACGTGGGGTTAGCTTACTCTATATGCATGCTATATTTATCATGCCTTAGACTTTATTTCTGGTATCATATGCTATGACTTGCCTTGCACCTAGAGATAGTAACCCACACTTTTTCCACATGAGAATGGATGAAATTTTATTATTAGCTGAGTCTGAATATTCATATGTATGCTATCACAGAAAACACACCAAGATTCACGCATTGAATGCTTATATCTGGAGTACCGATTTCTTTTCCTATATCACTTCTATATGCATGAATTGTACACTTCACTTCAGGATGATTGAATGATGTTAGCTATGATAAACCTGGATTAGTTGGCTTTTTTGTGATCGAAACTGAGTAGATTAGATTACCCTGCTGAAGTTGTCGTGCATGTCTTATAGAGTGAACCGAGCGATATATTTATTTCTTTCTCCACAAATCTTGAACATCATTTCTCTACTTTTAAAATCATTGGTGAATCTCCCCTTAGCGATTCTATTATATGGCATTTCCCCCGCTATTAATTCCTAGCTCCAAATTTCTTATATAAAAAAAGAGAAAATATTCTTGTATATCATTATCTCTCTTTGAGTTGGGATCGTTGTGTATATATGCTATATCAAAAAACAACAACAACAAAAGAAAAAAAAGAAAAAAAAAGAGGAAAAATCCTCAATAAAAGATCCATCTCACTTTCTTTCTTTCTTCTCTCTTTTCGTGTTCATTCTCATTGCTTTTGGAGCTTTACAAAAATGGGGATGTGAATATTTTTTATGCCACCATGCTTATAGAAAAGCTTGGGGGAGGGAATCCATTGATGTGTGAGAGAGTGACTACTTGACGTTGCACGACAACCTGGGCTAAGTAATATTCTATACTCGGTGAGATTATTTCTAGCTTTACGAAATCCAGAAATCTAAGCCTAGCACTCATATCATGAAATCCACACTTTTCTATTCTCTCTATTCTATTGTGTGATACTCTTATACTCCTCATAGAAAGCATTCAATTGAAAAGTGTGTGATCTGCGATTTGTATACCGCTTTAAATGATTCAGACGATGTTAATTCTAAAATTATTCCGTTTTTCATGATTATATCGTTGTTCGTGTGTTTTCTATTTCTATTTGCACTATTATACTGTGATATCAAAATAAAACTCTTTGACATGTATTTTTCATTCGAAGCTTGCTATATGAGTAAGTGGAACCCACGTCCTGAGAAAATGATCTAGCAGCTTACCTCTTCGCTTCTTTCTTTCTTCTTTATTTTTATTTCGTTTTTCATTCTTCTCCGTTTTTCATTTTTCATTTTTCGCCGTTTTCATTTTCCGAATCCACCGGGTTCACCTTTTACTTATCTTCCTCGAGGACGAGTAAGAGGTAAGCTTGGGGGATTTTGATCACTCCTTATTTTACACTTTTTTCCCGCATGTTTGCATGCCATTTAGATCGCCCAAATCATGTTTTTCACGATATATCGACGATATTGCGATGCTTTTCACGATTTGTCGTTTTTGTCGCATTTCAGGTGATTTGGAGTGATTCGGAGTGATCTCGAGATGCGCCTACTCCGGAGGGTCACCGACGACCTCCCCAAGGGGTATTTTGCTGTTGGAGAGGAGCGGAAGAAGAACGGACGTCGCAGGAGCGACGAGGAGGCCAAAACAAGCTGTTTGGGCATTTTTAGTGTCCCACTCGGCCGAGTGAAGGAGTCACTCGGCCGACCAGCGAGACACCGCTCGGCCGACCAGATCAGACACGATTTATATGTGCACTCGGCCGAGCGACGGAGACCACATCAGCCGAGTGACTAGATCCCGTCCGCCCGAGTGGCGCCCAGACGAAGCCATTCAAAAATCGCCAACTTACTGTTTTTCGGCTGCCTGAGCTTCAGAAGACCCACTCGGCCGAGTGGATAATCCCGACCGCCCGAGTACCAAGAAGCCATCGGCCGAGTGACGACAACTCACTCGGCCGAGCCGCCCCCGAAGTTGAGACCCCTGAAGATCAAGACTTACTGGAAAATTACAGTGTTTCTCACTCGGCCGAGCGACTTTTGTCACTCGGCCGAGTGCGACGCGCTGCCTATAGCAAAAATTACGGATTTCAGGCTGCGCAGGGGTATTTTGGTCACAGTTTTTGGATGATTTTGGGGGGTATTTAGCCTCTGTTTTTACCCGAGTTTTAGAGAGCTTTTCTCTGAGATTTTTGCAGCTTTTTAGGTTTACTTTTTAGCTTTATTCTTGTGATTAGAGAGAGGATAAAAAGTTGATTTTTGTTGGATTAATTGAAGAACTCCATTGGTTTGCCTCTCTCTTCTCCAAAAATTCTATTTTTATTGCTTATCTCAATATTGTGATGAATTCTATTGCTTATTTCATTGATTACTCTTGTGTTTGTGCTATGAATTGTGAGTAGTCTCCACGTCTTGGGGCGTGGGGATGAACCCTACAAGCCCAATTTCATATTTGTGATGAATTGGTAGAAATTTTGCTAGAATCGTTGTTAGGGATTAGTTTGGGATCGATTTACTACGGATAGCTAAGAGTTCATACCGATTGGAATTTGCAAGATATTGGATCCCAATTCGATAGGAAACCCTAGAAATCCGAATTGGGTTGGAATCGAATTTCCGAAGTATCGGTTTGCAAGAGATTGGACCGATACTAGGGTCTCCGGTTGCAATTCCGTGCCGATACCCGTTTGCAAGAGATTGGACGGGTAAGAACTATCCCAACCTAGGTCGCGGGCCGAGTTTGCAAGAGATTGGGCTCGGTGCGTGATTGAACGATGATGTTGATCCTAATGCTAGCTTCCCTAGGCTAGGGTTTGCAAGAGATTGGACCCAAACCTAGGATAGCTATAGACCGGCGACAGCGCGAGAGCGTGAGCTTGGTTCTACATTCAGTTGCGACTAGTTCATCCAAAATCTTATTCTAGCAATTTTGATACTGACGAACCACATTTACGAAATACGGTGAGTAGCGGGGATTCCCCATTCCCTAGACGTTCTTTATTTGATTTGATATTTCCGTACTTTGTCTGACGATTGTGACAGGATCGCCAAAGGCAAATTTCTCTCTTCTTAAATAGCCAGGTTGATTGGAACAAGCACGGTCATTCGTCCTCCCTGTGTTCAATATCCCGCTCGCTGCTATACCGTGCACTTGCGGTAAAACTACAACCGTTCTCTGGGTGTATATCCGGGCTCGATCAGATATTGAATCCGGTTTTTTAGCCTCTACTAAAACCCAATTAAGCTGTAATCATCATACCCTTGATTCTCCATAAATAAATCTCATTATTAGGTAGATTTGACCCGCAGCAATTGGCGCCATCTGTGGAAAGGAATGGTTACACCCATGTCAGGCTCTGCACTCACTCACCACAATTCATGCCATAGCAAGTCACCCGATGTTACCCCACAGCCACCTCCAAGAAAGTCGGGACGACTCGAAGCCCTAATCGACGACACCTTGAGGTCGCACTTGGCTGAGGAGCCTCGTTCTCCTGGGAGGACTTCCCCACTAGACCTGCCCCTTGAGGGGTCCATCATTCAGGCAGTGGCCCGCAGCATCCATGCGAACTTTGTGACCTTCACCAAGCTGGTGGAAAACTGGGTCACAGCCAGACCTGTGGGCCCCCTCTGCCTGAAGGCCCCCTAGACCCCCGAACATGAGGCCAGACCTCCTCCCCAGTTTGAAGAGGAAGCAGCCGCTCAACGAAGGCAGCTCAACGAGGAAGATGTTGTTCGACAACGATAGCTGACCATCGCACAAGGGAGAGGCTCCGAGAGGGGAGCCGAGGAGTCCCCATGAGGGGACCCAGGGAGTACGAAATTCCCCTAAGCCGAATATCGATGCTAAAAGTCATCAACGTGGGAGGTCACAGAGCCTGAGGCAAGAACAACGCTCGCATCGGAGTAGGAGCCCCCGTCGGTCAGGACGCCGTTCTCTTAGGCATAAAGATCGACGGCGACGAAGCCACGACTGGAGTATGACCCCCAAGGTGCGAGAGAATGACACCTCTGAGTGCCGATGTGGCTGATCCGGTGGTTCCAATCAGCGACGAGAAGGCCAGGGAGGCCGAAACGTCTTCCAGAGGTCTCCTATGTCTCCCCTTATCCCGAAGAGGCCAACCCACTGACCAAGTGGGTGATCTCAACCTCGATGCCTCATAAGTTCAAACTCCCCTAATTCGAACTGTCTGATAGTTCGGGCAATACCCTCGGGCACGTGTAGCGATACCAGGGATTCATGGAGATTCACAGACATCCTCATACCGTTCCAACCTATGTCAGGAGAAAGGAAGTACATCGTCACCGCCATTGACTATGTCACCAAATAGATCCAGGCAGAGCCACTAGCCCGCATCACCTGGAAGAAGATGAAGAACTTCATCCGAAAATCCATTATATGCCGCTTTGGGATACACTGCTCTATAATGACAGACAGCGGGAAGCAATTTGACTATGTGGACTTCAGAAGCTTCTGCTCAGACTGGGGCGTCAATTCCACTTCACCTCCATGGAGCATCCACAAAGCAATGGCATGGCGAAAGCGGCAAACAAATGCATCCTTAGGCCCCTGAAGAAGAAGGTTGACAGCGGCTACAGATCGTGGCCCGACGAGCTGCCCGGCATCCTTTGGTCCTACCGCATGACCTACAAAGCTTCAATCGATGAAAGCCCCTTCATACTCACCTATGGAGCAGAGGCCGTTGTTCCGATGGAGGTCGATGAGGAATCCCTCCGACTCAGGTACTTCAATAAAGAGGCCAATCTAGAAGTCCTCGACATCAACATCAAGCTCATCAACGAGGTAAGGGATCGGGCTCTGACAAGTGATCACTCCATATTTTCCACCCTTTTTCTGCATGTTTGCATGCCACTTTGATCGCTCATATCGCGTTTTTCACTATTATTCGACAATATTGCGATGCTTTTCACGATTTCTCGTTTTTGTTGTATTTCAGGAGATATGGAGCGATTCGGAGTGATTTTGAGATCAAGAGGATTTGCACCCACTCCGGAGTGTCACCCAAGGCTCTTTTGAGGGCTATTCGGCGATGGAAGACAAGTGGAAGAAGAAGGAACTTCATAGGAGCGACGAGGAAGCGAAACGATGAAGATCGGGCATCTTCAGCATCTCACTCGGCCGAGCAAGAAGACCACTCGGCCGACCAGATCGGACACGCATCAACAGAAGGAAATCGGCATGCACTAGGCCGAGTGACGATAGTCCACTCGGTCGAGTATGAAGATCCATTCGCCCGAGTGACATGGGAAAATCCACATCAAAAGAGGCCGACTTACTGAAAATGTACAGGCGATTCAGAGTCGTCACTCGGCCGAGCATGAAAAGCCCCTCGGCCGAGTGAGTAAAGCCACTCGGCCGAGTCACCTCCGAAGACAGACCCCCAAAAATCCCCAACTTACTGTAATTGTACAGGGTTTGTCACTCGGCCGAGTGACATTTGTCACTCGGCCGAGTGAGCCGCCCCGCCTACTGCGTAAACTGCAATTTCTGGGCTACGCAGGGGCATTTTTGTCACGATTTTTTGGGCAATTTTGAGGGGTATTTAAACCCAGTTTTTGCCCTAGTTTAGAAGAATTTTTTGATACTTTTTGCAGCCTTTTTAGAGAGCTTTTTAGGTAATTAGATTTAGACTTTTTGAGAGATTAGAAAGGGGACTTTTGTGGGATACTATTGGATTCTCATTGGTTTGTCTCTTTTCTTATCAAAAACTATATTTTTGTTGATAATTTCTCTATTGCAATGAATTGTGCTAAATTTGTTATTGAATTTCTCATGAATTGCATGATGATTAGTGAGTAGTTTTATCGTCCTAGGGCATAGGGATGAACCCTATGAACCCTATTTCTAAATTGTGATGAATTGGTGAAATTCTTGCTAGAATTGATTAGTGTTAGGTTAGGATTGATTAATTACAGATAGCTAGGGATTCATATCGATTGGGATTTGTAAGAGATTGGGTCCCAATTGATAGGAAGCCCTAGAAATTCGATTTAGATTTACGATTGGACTTCCCTAGAATTGGTTTGCAAGAGATTGGACCAAGGCTAGGGTTTTCAATCGTAATTCTATACCAATACCCGTTTGCAAGAGATTGGACGGGTAGGAACTATCTCAACCTAGGTCGTAGCTCGAGTTTGCACGAGAGTGTGCTCGAGATACGGTTGAACGACGATGTCATTCTTCACGCTAGCGGCTTAGGTTAGGGTTTGCAAGAGATTGGGCCATACCCTAGGTCCGCTATAGACCAGCAATAGCGCGAGAGCGTGAGCTTGGTTCTACATTTAGTTGCGACTAGTTCACCTAAAATTCAAGTCTAGCAATGATGTAACCTACTAATCACAACGATGAGATACGGTCCGTAGCGGGGATTTCCTATCCCTAGGCGCTTTATTTTATTGATATTTCTATCGATATTCGAACGATTGTGACAATTTTACCCCAAATTATTCTCAACCATTTTGATAGCTAGGTGATTGGAAGGAGACACTATCATTGTTCCTCCCTGAGTTCGATACCCGCTCGCCACTACACCGTGCGCTTGCGGTAAGACTACGAGTCGCTTGTCCCGGGTGCGTGTGCATACCGGGGCATCGATCAACAAGCCTCATCAAGCACAGCCAAAGGATGGCCCGGCACTACAGCTCCCGCGTGAAAAAGCGGAGCTTCAAGATCAGCGACCTCTTCCTTAGAGACGCGACCTTTAAACCAGAGGTCACCTGTCGAGGAAAGCTCGCCACAAAGTGTGAAGGCCCCTGCAAAATAACCGACATTATAGGGCCGTCGACCTAAATACTAGCGACAATGGAGGGCGGGAGTTAGCTCACCCATGGAACACAGATCATTTGCTCAAATATTATTAATAAATTATGGCCTAAATTATTTTTGTGTTGTCTCAATTTGAATTCCAACTCCTTCCCAAAATCGGAACACCTCCATGTAGGTCGGCTTGATCATTGGGAGCGAGCTACCTCACCAAAAACAAAGACCCAAGGCAGGCTTCCAAGCCGCACCCCCGATAGGTCATCGAAGGATCTGGAACAGGCTTCTGAGCTACGCCAGTACCCTTCAAAGATCCGGGGCAGGCTTCTGAGCCACGCCCCCAATAGGTCGCTGAAGAACATGGGCAAGCTTTCGAGCTGCACCCTACCCTTCCAAAGATCCGGGGCAGGCTTCCAGCCGTGCCCCCGATAGGTCGCCGCAGGACCTGGGACAGGCTTCCGTGTTGTGTCCCTACCAGTAACACCTCTCTTCGACGAGCCACCGAAGCCCACACAACGACTAACAAGCGAGCTCCTTGGCCCCAAAGAACCGCCGCTAGCCCCACCTCAGTGCTCCACCACGTGGTCCTCCGCATCGAGCAACGACATCTGAGCTTCCCTGAAGCAACCCCAAGCTTTCATAAGCTCCGATGGTGCCTCTTGGCTTAACCTGAGCTCGTGCCACCGTGCAAGCGCCACCCGCCACCGGCCAGTGGCCTTGTCGCCCCTCCTTCGACCGGCAACTACCACCTGCCGTGCGCCGCCCCATACCGACCACCCTCCTCTGGTCGGCCCCCCTTCGGCTGCCTCCATCCCTCCTTCACACAGCACGCGCAATGGCATCAGAAAACACAGTGAACAACTCACGCTGTGAGTTGAGTTTAAAACTTATAATAATAATATAATATTAGTATATAAGATTATATTATAATATATGAATAGTGATTTTTTTACATTCGTTTCAGAATATTGAACGGAGACCACCAGAAGATCCCCGCCTTCGTCTATATCAGACTATATCAGTTACATCTGATATATGGCTAACTCAATATATTAAAAATTTTATAATCTGATATAAAAGCAACTCAAATTTTTATAACAAATTATATATTTTGTCATAAATATTTCAAAAAGCAACTGATATGATACTAAATTAATACAATTGGCTCCACCAAATGCTATAACACAATTGGCTCCACCAAATGCTATAACACAATGATACCAATGATAAGCACATTGTCCTACTTGAAGACCAAGACACTGTTGAGTATTGGACTCTCCACCTTGGTTTTGATGATGATCAAACATAAATCATTGTGATTAACCCATGTGATTGCAGTTAGCTAAAGAGTCACCAATTAGATTCAAGAAGATCTAAAGTGACTACACGTGTTGATTCAAGTGGAGAACTTGGTAGATCAACAAAGGTGAAGTATTGGCTTGAAGAACTCAAA
The DNA here is from genome assembly GCA_030789695.1 of Scilla litardierei. Classification (NCBI taxonomy): domain Eukaryota; kingdom Viridiplantae; phylum Streptophyta; class Magnoliopsida; order Asparagales; family Asparagaceae; genus Scilla; species Scilla litardierei. The sequence goes on along the minus strand of CM061142.1, from coordinate 665,429,381 downwards.
AGCTACCTCAAACCTCAAGCCAATGGCATCAACAAATGAATGGATATTCAATCCAAAGAGAAGAAGAAATGGATGATTCAAAATCTTCAAAGAACATCTTGAGGATCAAAGACTAGATGACGTTGGAGACATTCAATACATACAACTAAAAGACTCAAGACCATGAAGAAGTAAGGATATTCATTGTAATCTTTATTATTTACTTCTTTGAGAGTCTTAGAACGTTAAGCCTTGAATTAGAACTACTTAGAGGCACGTACACCACCTATACACATCATTTGTATAGCCTCTAGTTGACCTCATACGCTTCTAGGCTTTGAATACTTGAAATCTAAACTTTTGATTCATAACAGGGGACTGATGAAGGATCATCAGGTGATTAATGAAGGATAACCAGTCGACTGGTTTTCCTTCAGCAGTCGACTGTCTTTAAACAGAGACCAAATCTGTTTGAAGCTGTATTCTGTTTTTCTGACCAGTCTGCCTTCAAACTGATGCCAGTTTTTCTGTAGTTGGAATTTTTCATCCAAACCACCTACAGTACTTAACTAACTCACTAAGGTTTCTAACCCAACTTGAATTACTCCAATCGGATATCTGTAGTTCAAGTTATGACCTTTTCGTGAGCTGATAACAGATTTCCTGCACCTGTCAGTCAGATTCAAACTGCTGTCAGTTTTTCTGTAGATCGAATTTTGCATCCATTCAAAACTCATTTGAAAGAAAATTTCATTAGCTTTCCAACGCAATTTGAATCACTCCATTTGGATATCTGTAGTGGATGATATGGCCGTTTTAGTGATCAGCCGTACTGAAATCTGCAGATTCTGTCCTTCGAACAGCCGACTGTTGAAGGCTGAACAGTCGACTGTCCAGGTGGACAGTCGACTGGTTTTCCTTTAGCATTCAACTGTCTATCATCTGTCCTGCCAGTATTTTTCAGTTTATAGCCGTTGGCGACAGTGGATCAGTCGACTGTGCCCCCTTCAACAGTCGACTGTCCGAGTCATTTTCAGCCCGTTTATAGCCGTTGGGAGATTGATTTTTGGGTCTTTTTGCTTGGGGTTTTGGGCTTCTCTTGAGATATTATATATAGGAGATAGGCTGAATATTAGAGAACTCTTGGTCTCTTAAGAAATCATTTCAAGCCTCTTTCTCATCTCAAGTGCTCTCTAATTCTCTCTTGCCCTCTATGCTCTAAAGCACACATCTAAGCTAGATTTGCTTTCATCTTTGGGCAAGCATCTCAAGGGATTTCTCCTCCCTCATTGAGCACTTCACACACACTATAGATTTTATAAGTAAGTTCTTATTCAAGGCATAGGTGAGTGTATTTCAAGTTGTATATTTCATTCTCTGTACTTCTAATTTGTTGAGTACTCTCGGTTGGTGAGAGGGTTGGCTTGATCCCAAGTTGTGGGAGTCAAGGAAAAGTATTTGCTCTCGGTTTGTGAGAGTGTGCTTAGTTCCACATTGTGGGATTAAGGTATTTGCGTGTTCCCGGTTTGTGGGATACATAGACATCGATTGTAGGTCGATTGCACTTGTTGGGGTTTTCGCAAGTGGGCTAAAGGAAAGCTCTAGTGGTATTTACTAGAGTATCCGAGTGTGATCTCGGGTGTTGCTGGATTAGGGCATGGTAACAAGTCGGGTTTGACTTGGGTGGCACCGAACCAGGATACATTGAATGTTTGCATTGCATTCTTCTTTGTGTTGTTGATCATTTCTTTAATTCCGCATTTGTTGGTTAATTAGGGTTTTATTTGGCGTAAATTCCTTATAATTCTATAAAACACTATTCACCTCCCTCTAGTGTTTCTTCCTCATAGCACATGGTCCTTACAGAAACCATATTAGGTTAATATTAGATTCACTTAATATAAGATTAACTGGAATTATATAATGCTCACAGGTTTGTGTACATGTGTATATATAACCAGTGTTTATTCTTTAGGTATTATGATAAACACAAAAGTGTGAACATACACATGTGTTAATTCACATACTGTGAATTATATCACTACATAACTTAACACTTGTTAACATGCACAGATTTGGTTAATATAATATGTAAGCTTGATTTTAACCAACCTGTATTACACAGATTTAAAGCCATTATAAAAATATGAACACATTAAGATAAATAGATAGAAATCAGTGTAACTTTTAACCAGTGATTTCTTGTGTTTGCATGTACCATTTCTCATGCATGAGCACCTTTGATAGCACTAGCTCCAACATCGTCTTACTACGACGATCTCGATAATCGTAAGTTACCCTAATTCTAGCTTTAGAAGTTAAGCAAGTGTACTAGTATGAACTTAGAACATTACATATAGCCTCAAAACGGCAATTGACGTGAACAAACGACTAGAGACCTAATTAAATAGGAAACCGAACTTATAGTCTTAGATCGATGTTGCAGGGTAAAATCCGCTAACACTGTATTTATATTAAAATGGGAATTACGGTTACAATGATTACAAGTGTTTGGGGGAGACGAGGCTAATCACGCATTTGAGAGCACTTTGAGGATAGAGATCTCAAGTTCTCCCTTCATCCGGTGAAGTTCGCTCGTCAGTTGGTGAAGTTCGTTGACGATCGCCTCGACCGCTGATAGCTTGGGCGAGCTTCCTGCAAGAAGAACAACTTCTCAGAAATGCTCGGTTGGCTGCCAACCGCCAGCCTCTCTGATGCTTAAGTCAGTTGATGACTGTTTGGAGAATGTCAGACACGTTGGGTAATCTTAAAAGCAGATGGGCCCTTACGTCGCGAACTAGTGTGGAAGGCGCGAATATATGGAGGATATTCGACCTTGAATATGAATAGATGTGATAGGGTTTATTACAGATTATCCAGCATCTTTCTCGTTGGAGGAGAGTGCGTATTTATAGGCTGTTGGAGTCGGTTGCTTTAGCTGAGCTGTGGTGTCAAACTGTCGAAGGTTCGGCCGAGGATGTCAGAGCCAAACGTGTCAGGCACGCTTTTGTCAGACTGTCAGGGCTGACAGTGTCAGGCATGCTTTTGTCAGGCTGCCAGGCTGCAGAGCGACCAGGTGCGCTTTTGTCAGGCTGTCAGGCAGCGAAGCGTCCAGGAGCGCTTTTGTCAGTCTTGTCTGTAGTGAAACTAGCAGTGATATTTGTGGCGGGTCACCTCCCTCCTTGGGCAGACTGCTTCTAGGTGGAGAGGTAGGGATATGCCTCTGGGGCGAGCTACTTTTGGGATGAGCTGGCGTAGACCGTGTGCGATCAGCTGAAGGGCTCTTCTCTTCGATTTGGTTAACAAGTTTGCCGCTCTGCAAATGCGGGCTGCTCTGAGCCCCGACGAGCTTCTTTAAGAATCGGCGAACTAGGACTCATTGGGGGTATTCGGTGGGTCATGACTTGGGCTTCCATCATATGCGCCAAGATCGACTGGGCCGATCTTAAGGTCGTAACAATAGCCCCCATCATTCGAGTTCGAAACGGGAAGTCCGACTCGGCTCGGATGATGCGCTTCACGCTCTTTTAGCTGACAGCTGTGGCATTAAATGCGAGATGATCGGTGAATCTCTAAAGTCATTATGAAAATTCGACAGCGGGGGGAAGTCGAGTTGGCGAATTTCTTTGTAGAGACAAATCGCCTTTGGGGTCTTTTGGGGGCACTGCATATGGCCTACCCCGAATCTTTATTTGGTGTGAAGTAGCTCGCTTCATTCCCTAGTTTGGTTAGTGAAGTCTGGCACGCTATGGGTAGCTATGCCACGACCTGCTCGGAGATTTTCCTGAGGGCAAATTTCGGGCCGGAGCCCTTCTTCATAGCCCCTGTCCGGTTTGGTTAGCGAAGTCCGGCACGCTATGGGTAGTTGCACCACGACCTGCCCCGGAGGTCTTTCTGAGGACGAGGTCGGGGCCATAGCCCCTCTGTCATGCCCATGTCCGGTTTGGTAAGCGAGGTCCGACACGCTATGGTTAGTTGTACCACGACCTGCCCCGGAGGTCTTCCTGGGAGCTAATTCCGGGCTGGAGCCTTTCTTCATAGCCCTTGTCCGGTTTGGTTAGCGAGGTCTGTGGCACGCTATGGGTACCTGCACTGCGACCTACCCCGGAGGACTTCCTGGGGGCGAATTTCGGGCCGGAGCCCTTCTTCGTAGCCCCTGTCCGGTTTGGTTAGCGAAGTCCGGTACGCTGTGGGTAGCTACACCGCGACCTACCCCAAAGGTCTTCCTGAGGGCGAATTTTGGGCTGGAGCCCTTCTTCATAGCCTCTGTCCAGTTTGGTTAGCGAAGTCTGACACGCTATGGGTAGCTGCACCGCGACCTGCCCCGGAGGTCTTCCTGTGGGCGAATTTCGGGCCGGAGCCCTTCTTCATAGCACATGTCCGATTTGGTTAGCGAAGTCTAACGTGCTATGGGTAGATGCACCGTGACCTGGCCCGTAGGTCTTTCTGAGGGCGAGTTTTGGGCCGGATCCCTTCCTACATAGCCCCTATCCGGTTTGGTTAGCGAAGTCCGACACGCTATGGGGTAGCTGCACCGTGACCTACCCTGGAATTTTGGTTTGTGGCGAGTCAGCTTGCCTCCAAGGATCAGGCCGATCTTGACCTAGGATTTCTCCCACACAAGAGAAAACTCGAAGAGTGTGTAAGTCGAAACGTAGCGACATAGGTCGGAGATAGAATAAAACCTATGATTTTATCAATTAGGTCTTCCCGTGGGAGCTAGAGCTCTAGGGCGCATGGTCGGCCTACTCGGTGAAGCTCTTGTGGTGAGGTGGTCTGCTCTGGATGATCAAGACGACCTTTATGGAGGTGATTTTTATCTCAGATGAGATCTGAAACAATCATTCAAACAATATGTCGTTTGAACAAACATAAGAACAAAAATTTTATTGATAATACTTTAAGGCGGTAGGATCATAGGATGTCAGGTAGCTCGTCTCTCAATCTATGCATAAGATCGGCCTCGTGATAGGATGGGCAGCTTGCTCAGTTTCTGGGCCTGAGTCAGTCGGAGAGGATCTATAGGAGTTTGCCCTTCGCGCATCTGGCCTCCTTGTTCGATGAACCTCTGAAGGTGGCCGCCCTGTATGGGCTGCTCTATGTCCCCCTTCAGGGTGAAGCAATTGTCGATATCATGGCCATGGTCGCGGTGATACCGACAATACCTTTGCATGTTCCTGCCGGTGGGCCTTCTTCGCATCTTCGGGGACAGGTCTCTGAGAAGTCTGCCCGTCTTGGCCGCTGCCATCACTTCAGCTAGCGCATCATTGAGCATTGTATAATGTGCCTTCTCCAGTGCTCTTTCAGGTCCGTTCCTCGAAGCGGGGTTCCTAGGATCGTGGAACCCCCTCAGAAGTCCATAGCGATCCTGCGCTTGGGGGCCTCCCTAGTCGTGCCCTCGAGGGTGATCTTGATCTCGCCCTCGGGGGAAGTCATCCTACCTTGGCCTAGGTAGAGGCCGGGGTTCAGCTCTGGGATGCTCGGTTGGGGTAACAGCTTTCTTCGCCCCCAACGACTCCTCACTGAGCATGAACTTGTCCGCTCTAGAGAAGAGAGCATTGAGGTCCATTGGCAGGTCATGGAGCAGGGATTTGTATAGACTGCGATTGGTGATCCCTTTCTTGAAGGCTGCCATGGCGAGCTCGTCTCCGCAACTCGTCACGCTAAGACCCTCTTCATTGAACTGCCGCTGGAACCTTCGGAGTGTCTCCCCTTCCTCCTGTACTATCGTAAACAGATAGTTAGAGGCCTTCTTCCTTCTTTGTCCTGCTCAAAATTGGGACAGATCACCAAAGGAGTCAATCGATCTGTCCGGTAAGTCGTTATACCATTCCACGATGGACTTCTTCAGAGTCGTCTAGAAGGCATGGCAGGGGAGCTCGTCGTCTGCTCCTTGGATCTCCATCACCCCCTATAGTGCTACACGTATTCGAGTGGATCACCTGAGCCGTCGTACAATTCAAGCTGGGGTAGCTTGAACCTATGCGGTATCGGGGTTGAGATCACCCTTCGAGTCAGCGGGTTGGCTTCTTCGGGGTGTTAGGGAGGTGCTGTCGACCTTTATGCAACGTCCCGACCGCATTGGAGCTCTTGCCTATGGTTGGAACCCCCAGATGAGCCACCTCGGCGCTCAGGAGAGTCCCTTCTATGTGCCCTGGGGAACGGGCTTCGCTCGCGGCTCTGCCCCTATCGATCATTGCACGAAGGAGAGAGACACTCAGCCCGAGGGGGGGCTTCGGCCTTGATGGGGGTGCCCACCGTGCCTTGGGTTAGGCGATCTTCTACAAGAGCGGATCTCCACAGCTTGATCTTGCAGGATGTGCTCTCGCACTATCTCGATCGATGCGTAGAGGATTCTCAAGCTCCCCAACTGGATCCTCTCACTTGCAGTGGCAATGTAACGTCGTTGTCGGACACTGCTTCTTCATCAAGCCGTCGTTGTATTGCGGCCTCCTCCTCATCGAACTGTATCTGCCTAGTGATCACATCTTCATCATCGAAATGCCTCTGCAGATCGGCTAACTCCTCTCCATCGAAGCACCTCCTTCGAGCGATCGCTTCTTCATCGAATTCGGGGAGAAGGTTCTGCCTCACGTTGAGAGGTCTGGAGGGGCTTGATGTTAGAGGCCGCCTCGCAGATTTCGTCGCAGTCATGTCCTTCACCACTTTGTCAAAGATCTTAAAGCTTTGATAGACGTCACGGGCTACGGCTTCGATGGTAGCGACTGGCCCATCGAGGGGAGCATCTCTCTGGGGGGATCTCCTGGGAGAGGGGGCCTCCTCGAGCATTGGTTGTTTACCGCTATGATGACTGCGGTGACTTTGTGTGAGGTCTACCATAGATGTAACCCTTCTTCCCACAGACGGTGCCAAATGTTGCGGGGTAAAATCCTCTAACACTGAATTTATATTGAAATGGGAATCACGGTTACAATGATTACAAGTGTTTGGGGGGGAGACGAGGCTAATCATCTAAAGTTCGCCCTTCATCCGGTGAAGTTTGCTCATTAGTTGGTGAAGTTCACCAAAGATCACCTCGACCACTGATAGCTAGGGCGAGCTTCCAGCAAGAAGAATAACTCGTCAGAAAGGCTCGGTTGGTTGCCAACCACGAGCCTCTTCGATGCTTAAGTCAGTTGATGACTATTTTGAGAATGTCGGACATGTTGGGCGATCTTAAAGGCAGATCGGCCCTTACGTGGCGAACTAGTATGGAATGCACGAATATATGGAGGATATTCAACATTGAATATGAATAGCTGTGATATGGTTTATTATAGATTAGCCAGCCTCTTTCTCGTTGGAGGAGAGGGGGTATTTATAAGATGTTGGAGTCGGTTGCTTTAACTGAGCTGACGGTGTCAAACTGTTGAAGGTTCGGCCGATGATGTCAGAGCCGAACGTGTCAGGTGTGCTTTTGTCAAACTGTCAGGGCCGACAGTGTCAAGCGTGCTTTTGTCAGGCTGCTAGGTGGCAGAGCGGCCATGTGCATTTTTGTCAGGCTGTCAGGCGGCGAAGCAGCCAGGTGCGCTTTTGTCAATCTTGTCTGTAGTGAAACTGGCAGTGATATTTGTGGCAGGTCGCCTCCCTCCTTGGGTAGACTGCTTCTGGATTGAGAGGTAGGCGAGATGCCTCTGGGGCAAGCTACTTTTGAAACGAGCTGGCATAGACCATGTGCGATCAGTCGGAGGGCTCTTCTCTTTGGTTCGGTTGACAAGTTTGCCACTTTGCGAATGCGGGCTGCTCTGAGCACCGGCGAGTTTCTCTAAGCCTCGGCGAACTAAGACTCATTGGGGGGATTCGACGGGTCATAGCTTGGGCTTCGATCATACGTGCCTAGATCAACTAGGCCGATTTTAAGGTCGTAACAATCAACTATTAACTTGAGCATACGACATTGTCAACTTTCAAGTTTTGTAGTTGTAGCATGCAACCATCTACTTGGGTAAAATGTGTACTAATGAAAATACCAGATGTTCGAAGCATGGGATCAGCATCATAGTTGTTGGACTTGTCTTTATCCTAAATCCCTAACTTTCTGGTTTTCGAAAGAAAGTAAATCAGCGGTCCTGTTTTAACTATCATGGTAAATGATCAGGAAACTACTCTACCATTTTTTAACATAATCGTTGTAGTGGAACTTGAAAAACGTCGTTCTTATTATTGATTTACGAAGTCGGCTGGTTTTGCTTGGACCCAAGTTCTGGATCACCCTGCTTGCGAGGATAGTGACCTACTTAACCAACCTTAACTAGTTTCGTCTGTGTGTATCAATGCTAAGAACACCAATTATCAGCCGTTCGAAAACATTGATTTTAAATACCTTTAAAAGAGTTACTTCAACATTTTCATCACCATGATAACTCCTTGTCTTGCTTACCCTCGTATACCATGTTCTGATGCTTCTCACTTAAAAACGATGCATGGACTTTGGATACACTTGTTGCATGATTGTTCACGTTTAAGTAGTCACATCATTTGCTGTATGACATCTATATATGACTTAGTGAATGCTAATGAATTATCGAATGGAATATCTTGTGGTACATCTTGTGGAATATCTTATGGAATATCTAGTGGAACATTTTGTAGTAAACATATACTTGATTTACATCACAGACACTTGGGGTTTTGTGGTAACTTATAATAGCTGGAGTACAGGAGCGACCAGTTCAGGCTTTGTTGTCCCGACCGGGTCCTATCAACCCCTTCAAAGTTTGTCGTTGACAAATTAACAGAATTGAATCACAGATTATTGAACAATATTGTAATGTATTCACAGTTTTGGTTTAACCCGGGTACGCGCACCTGTGGTAAGAGATGAACTCTTGGTTGCTCTCCGTACTCCGCATTATAAGTCACAATCTAGGCTAGGCATAATTATACTCCCCTTAATATGGTCATCTCAATTATGTTTCATTATTTCTATCACCATGGTTGCTTTTGTACATTACTTATTGTACCTGCATAGTCACTGTTTTACGTTACTTATCGCATTGGCATGCATGTTTGCTCTTACCTTACTCGTTGCACTTGCATGATCATCTTTAGCTGCTTACCATAGCCTGTTCTGCACATTTGCACTACTTTATTCCTATTACTAGAATTGTTGTGACTTACCGATGGTTCCATCTTCGTGGCACCGTCAGGCAACGTACCGGTAGAAGAAGAGGTTCCTGAGCATGAGGAGCCAGAGTTCGACCTAGGAGCTACAGTTTTAGAGTTCATGTCGTGACACATTTTCATTTGTACTTCTTTTCTTTCATGTATCTTTGTTGGAGCGTATTATACATCATGGAATGTAATATATGGACACTGTTTGGGTATTTTTCTACATCTCTGCATCGTAAGCTATTTTGTTTTCACTGATTAACTACAAACCTGCTAATGTAATCAAATAAGTAATGCCCCCCCTGAGAGCGAGTCGTTACAAGTTTGGTGACCCATGTAGGTCTGTACTAACTACCTCGTGAACAATATAGCAAGATCAGGATGTACTGTATAAAATCTCAAATTGCGTGATGTCTCGAGATCTCACCTATATAGGACGCACAAGTGAAGTGTCCTTTTTACCCATCTTCATTGATCTTCATTGTCCTCTTTGAAACTCTCGAACTTAGATCCCATCCTTTGGACGTATATTTATACACTATTCTAGTAACCTCCTTTGTCGTCAATCAGATGGGTCTTCGATAGGAAGAACCGTATACTCACTTCATCACCATCACTCTTATTTAGCTTGATGGCCATTCGATCGACCTTCTTATTTTTAGAGTACTTCCAGTTGCATTAGAAACTCTGGCTACACTCTTTTATAAGGAGGGTAGCATTAGAAATTTTTGATCATCCGAAGTTCGTGTTCGATAACTGGAGCAGATCAAGAAGAACTAGTGGAGGTTAGAGTCAGATTAACGAAGGCAGTGACAACTGAGATGAAAGTTGATCCAGAAGTAGTACGATAATTATTGGACATACTTTCGGATGATCTCATATGATTGCTTCAGATCACGTCCTCGAGTCCATCATTGATCGAGTATCAAGAGCACAACCTGAGCTTGAAGAGATTTCAGGTTTGGTTGGATGATCTGTTACGACGTAACGTATCACTGACTCGACTCAAAATGTGTGAGCGCTAGTCCCAAGTGTAGGAGATCGAACAAGTAAAAATCCTGGTGAGTTCAGGTACCATATCCACGGGACAACTGACCTGTAAAACCATGAACTTCAGTTTGTAAAGAGTACTAAAATGATACTAACCAACCACTATCAGGTATAAAGATATGGTACCAAGAGTTTAAAATAATAAAATAAAATCCTACGATAGTTACGGTGAATTAGATATTGGGGTACTAATATGGAGAGATATTGGGGTACTAATTATTCATATCTTTTCTATAACTCAACATTTCGTCTGGCTAGGGCATGAGAACGTCGAAAAGTATGGCGATAAAGCGCATAAAACGTGCCAAAAAGTAATCATGTACCATAACGATTTCATGAAGAAAATACGCACAAGTGCCCTCTCGGGTCACGATACGTCCTCTCGGATCGCATCACGAATAAGTCCTACTCAGATCATATTCAATTCAAGCAAGCCTACGTCTCCGTATACATACTCAAATAAAATACATGTAGAAATCGACAAAATACTTGATTATAACATGAATATTGGGCGAAACGATATTAAAATCAAAGAATACGACACCCTAACTACATCAACACCAACACATATGAAGATTAACCACGCATGAAGAGAATTTAATCAGTATTCATAGACAAATACATCATCAAAATCTCAAAATACGTTAATAATACTCCAAATACAAGCCAAATACGTGAAATACAAGGCTAAAGATAGGAAAAATATCACCAATTCTCTCCAAATAGCCCCAAATCTCCTTCAGATGATAGATCTAGCCTCTTTCTCCAGGGCCTCCAAATTTCATGGCCAAACACGGCTCATAAGGCCCCAAATACGCCAGAATACGTAACAAAACCCTAGAAATACCTTAAATATAAATCATTGCTGGTTTTAGAGCGTTATCGAGTCCAAAACCCGTTCCGTTAGCACCCAAACCCGCTTCAATAACCGCCTCAGCTCTCAGCCGTTCGATCTGGGTGCGATTGCGCTTCGTGATGCCACGTGGGCTTTAAAAATCGTGTGCTCGCTGTATCTGCTTCACATTAGGAATCTCCCACAAACATAAGATCTACGGTCAACGACCCAATGGGAGCCGCGTCGCCCGTGGAGCTGTCGCCCGCTTCGCTGCGTTTCGTTGCGCTGCTGGCCGTTGGATTTCGATCCAACGGTGATGATAACGCCGCGTCACTGATCTGCTCTTGACCATGCGATTGATTCGGGTTTAATTTTACATATTTAACCCCACATTTAGCCCTATTTTGTGCTCATGTGATGCTACATTGTTCTCTAATATATTCGTATTTTCTACACAATTATTTATTAGAGAAATCACTCTATTTGAGCACAAAACAGCAATTAACAGAGTATTTCTGCACTTTTTATATTTTTCATAGCTTGGTCTCGATCTCACGATTCCAACGACTATTTATTTGTATTTTTCTGAGATCTGTGCTAATTTCTGTGATTTATTGAATGCAGAATACATTTTTTAAGGAGAAAATACGCAAATACGGGCTAAATACGTATAGAAATACGGAATACGCCACGGCCGCCTATACGCTGCATCGCGATTTAATCTCCACCATTGGATCCCAATCCAACGGTCTTTGAGCGGCTTCATCTATACCGTAGAGCGCAGATCGAGCGGCCCCAAATCGCTCCATCGCACAGCAGTTACGCGCCTCGGTGGGCCACATGGCGGCAATTGAGTGCTTCCCGCTCGAATCCAACGCATCCGATCAAGCGGCGACGCGGCGAAAAAGAGAGCGTTCGATTTCGATCGAACGGCTACGATCCGCTGGCTGCTGTGGAAAATTTCAGGCGACGTGGAGCGTTTCGACCCGTCGGATTACGATCCAACGGTCCGTAATCAATCAACTTCAGCGAAGAGCAGGCGAAATCTTAGGGACACGCGAAAGCAATCTAACGCGGCGCCGCCACATCGAACGGCTCTAAATCAACCCGCTTTCGAAATCGAATACGTTTCGACGTGGCGACGTGGCTTCTTGGGAACCGCACGATCTGAGATCCAACGACCCACATCATCTCCGAGCGAAGCTCAGATGCGATCAAGCGAAGTGGGTCGATGCACTCGAAGCGGATCCGATAGAGACGCCACGTGTCATGCGTAGGTGCGATCCCGCACGAATCGTGCGGCTGAGAATTGCGTCGGTAATTTTAAGCGGGTTTGGGTTTAAATTGAGCGGGTTTCGACCCATTAAGCTATTAAAACCCGCAATACTCCCTATATAAGCGGATTTCTTGGGTTTTTGGGGGGAGACTGACGTATTTTGGGCGTATTGGAGGCTCGAGGAGCCGTATTTCGCCAGGGAAAAATTCTGTAAAATTCCAGAGGCTATTTTCTTATTTCCAGAGAGTTTTGGTGTCTAAACTTGAAGATTGGGTGATAAATTTCTTAACTTAAACCCCGTATTTGGTGCTTTTCTATTGTATTTTGCCATTAGATTGATGTATTTTGTTATGAAACTTGTTTATTCTTGCACCATGAGTAGCTAATTTCTTATTGTGCATGGTATGGCGTAGTTAGGGGATATTATTTGTGTTCGTTTGGTTGAATAATCGTTGTGCTAAACCGTTAAACGTCGTTAAAGTTGTAATCTTTGTTCGTAAATCGTCTTTTTCATCTTCCAAAAGAAGTGATTGAGTTGATGATCGCCCCACAAGGGTGAGTTTTGATCTCCCTAAAAGGGAGTTTCATATCGTATTTTTGATCTCTCCAAAATAGAGTTTCATATCGTATTATAACTTTGTCGACGATCTTATTGAATTTTGTGCTTGAACCCCCAAAAGGGCATCTTCCGATGAATTGCTCCCAAAAGGAGAATTCATTGAGTTATATTGGGTATTTTCCGATGAGTTGCTCTCAAAAAGAGAATTCGTCGAGTTATATTCATCAACCAAATTAATTCGAATCATTGATCCTAACGAACCCATACCATGTGCATACTTTTCATAGATATTTTCGCACACAAATTTTCTTTGTTCGTATTGCTCACGTATTCAAATTCACATCATCATCACCATCATTTAAAGTGGTTAGTTTCTCTACGTTGGATTTCTATTGGATTTGAGCTGTGGTTGCAACAGATTTCCTCCCGAGGATTCGACATCTGGACTCCCAAATTATATTACTTGTACAGACTCTTGCGCTTGAGAGAAGCACCTTTTCGGAGCCACCAATTTTTTGGCGCCGTTGCCGGGGAGGAATGGTTTGTGACTACGGTTTATTTCATTTAGAGGACCTTCGGTGAGATCTTTCCACTTTACTGTATATAAATTTTTGTTTGATTTTATTGTACATAAACTTTTATTTTTTTTAAAATGGAGTATATGAATTTCTATTGCACAAACAATCTGTATGATGCAAGATATGCTAATGCACACAAACATAGGATGGAGAAGCTCAAGATTGTTAATTTTAATCAGACTGATTGTGAAACTTTCTTTCAGGCCTGGAGGAGGTTCACAAACATAGTATCGAGCTATCCGCAGCATGGGTACACAAATGAAGAGCTTATGGCGTCCTTCCTAGATGGACTACGACCACAGCTGCAGGAATTATTGGGAGGCATGACGCCGACAGAGGCGTGGGAATACATGGAGTCTCTGCAAGAAAATGAAGAAACCAGTGAAGAGACTTCAGAGTGCGATTCAACGGAGCATTCGTGCCTCGATCATGGGGAGCAAAGCATAGACGTACCTTTGCAATCCTTGAAAGAGGAAGTTCACTCGATTATTCAGACACAGGAGGCTACATCCCATCAATTCCAAGAGAATTTCCTTGCTTGGAGTCGGCAGATTCAGAAATCCATTGAAGATCTTAATTTGATTGCCACTTGCTTAGAAGAAAATAATTCTTTTGAAATTCAACTTCAAGAATCTAATACGAATTTATCTTCTATTGCAGGAAAATCGAGCAAGCCATGTCACGTTGAGGACATGAATAAAAATATCTACATGGCAAGAAGTGTGTGCAAAAGAGAGGACGAGCTAGCAATTTTGGATGAATAGGAGGAGGACACAGCTAGGAAAAAGGGTTTTGAGATTATCGCCATGGAGCCAGAACCTTTCCCTCCTCCAGTTTTGTCCCAAAATCATTTACCCCTCTCCCCACCGATCGAGCATAATACCGAGAGTAGTGCATATCTTTCAGGGAGTAGTCGTCAACTTGCTCTAATTTATTTCAACTATTTTGATGACTACATTTGGAATATTTTTATCAATAAGAATCTTAGACTGAAATGGATTGGCGTAACTCATCTCTTGTAGGAAACAGGCAAACAAGTTATAGAGATGCTTGGAGTTGTGTTGCTGGGGTCCAATTTAGCTTCTGGAGGAAAAATAATCACCGAGTAGCTCAAGGAGCAAATTGAACAGCTCCCTCCACCATCAAAGATTCGGGATCCGCCATTTGATCACGGTGTGTTCTTTCCAGTAGTGTAGATTTTTATATGCTTTCTAGGTTGCTGGCTTGAATAAACTCGTACCCCTTTCGACATTGAGGACAATGTCCATCTTTAGTTGGGGGGTGTGTATGAGACCTTAGGATTTTTTTTGAGAAGAATAAATCACCAAAACTCATCATTTTAAAACTCCTTCACATGCCTCAAATACGGATGATCACGCATTAATTGAGTTCTAAAAATTGTTTATGGCTTGATTAAATTATTTTTCCTTCATGGAATTACCATTAATATGCTATTCATGAAAATTTTCAATTGCTTTGATTAATATCTCGAAATAATTTGAATTTATTTCATGCATGCTAATGTGATGAAAAAGCTTAAGTATACACGATTTATTAGAAAAGTCTTCAAGTTAAAGAGGAATTTGGCCTTTGTTATTAATGTTTTGTTCGAAGAATGGGTGTTGAGTTGCTTATGAAAAAAAAGAAAGAGACAGAAAAGAAGAAAAAAATGAAGAAAAATGAATGAATAAGTATGTCACTAATAAATAACTTGGTTGGCTCGAGTAGTACAGTCCGAGGGGTCCTTTTGGCCTAATGCCCCATTATCGTCTGATCTGGGAGCCATTGACCAGAACCTCACTCGTTTGATGGAGCGATCCAAGTTATACATTTTTCTGCGAATGTTGCTTGATGCGCGTTACGCAGAACTAATAAAAGAAAAGAAGTGACGAATAAACTAAGCAACCTCAATGCCCATGACTTGAACGATCTTTGTGAAATGCCAATTCCTTGGAAACAAGAAAACTAGATAAAAACGACGTGTTATACTCTTGCTTGCGCAAAACGATGCTTGCATGTTACTTATTCATACTAAATTAGAGAAAATATCATGTGATTGATTTTGTTCATGGATGGTGTATATTGATAGTCTAGATCATGTTGGAAAGCGTACTATTGAGCCATGCCATAAGCGATCGAAAGAACTTATTGTTTTATTCATCATCCGTATTAATCGCTCTTTTTGCTAGAGACTAGCAAATCTCTAGTTGGGGGGTGTGATTCGGGTTCAATTTTATATATGTAACCCCCCATTTAGCCCTATTTTGTGCTCATGTGATGCTACATTGTTCTCTAATATATTCGTATTTTCTACACAATTATTTATTAGAGAAATCACTCTATTTGAGCACAAAACAACAATTAACGGAGTATTTCTGCACTTTTTATATTTTTCATAGCTTGGTCTCGATCTCACGATTTCAACGACTATTTATTTGTATTTTTCTGAGATCTGTGCTAATTTCTGTGATTTATTGAATGCAGAATACATTTTTTAAAGGAGAAAATACGCAAATACGGGCTAAATACGTATAGAAATACGGAATACACCGCGGTCGCCTATACGCTGCATCGCGATTTAATCTCCACCGTTGGATCCCAATCCAACGGTCTTTGAGCGGCTTCATCTATACCGTAGAGCGCAGATCGAGCGGCCCCAAATCGCTCCATCGCACAACAGTTACGCGCCTCGGTGGGCCACGTGGCGGAAATCGAGTGCTTCCCGCTCGAATCCAATGCATCCGATCAAGCGGTGACGCGGCGAAAAAGAGAGCGTTCGATTTCGATCGAACGGCTACGATCCGCTGGCTGCTGCAGAAAATTTCAGGCGACGTGGAGCATTTTGACCCGTCGGATTACGATCCAACGGTCCGTAATCAATCAACTTCAGTGAAGAGCGGGCGAAATCTTGGGGACACACTGCAGCAATCTAACGCGGCCCCGCCACATCGAACGGCTCTAAATCAACCCGCTTTCGAAATCAAATACGTTTCGACGTGGCGACGTGGCTTCTTGGGAACCGCACGATCTGAGATCCAATGACCCACATCATCTCCGAGCGAAGCTCGGATGCGATCAAGCGAAGGTCGATGCACTCGAAGCGGATCCGATAGAGACGCCACGTGTCATGCGTAGGTGCGATCCCGCACGAATCGTGTGGCTGAGAATTGCGCCGGTAATTTTAAGCGGGTTTGGGTTTAAATTGAGCGGGTTTCGACCCGTTAAGCTATTAAACCCCGCAATACTCCCTATATAAGCGGATTTCTAGGGTTTTGGGGGGGAGACTGGCGTATTTTGGGCGTATTAGAGGCTCTAGGAGCCGAATTTCGCCAGGGAAAAATTCTGTAAAATTCCAGAGGCTATTTTCTTATTTCCAGAGAGTTTTGGTGTCTAAACTTGAAGATTGGGTGATAAATTTCTTAACTTAAACCCCATATTTGGTGCTTTTCTATTGTATTTTGCCATTAGATTGATGTATTTTGTTATGAAACTTGTTTATTCTTGCACCATGAGTAGCTAATTTCTTATTGTGCATGGTATGGCGTAGTTAGGGGATATTATTTGTGTTCGTTTGGTTGAATAATCGTTGTGCTAAACCATTAAACGTCGTTAAAGTTGTAATCTTTGTTCGTAAATCGTCTTTTTCATCTTCCAAAAGAAGTGATTGAGTTGATGATCGCGCCACAAGGGTGAGTTTTGATCTCCCCAAAAGGGAGTTTCATATCGTATTTTTGATCTCTCCAAAAGAGAGTTTCATATCGTATTATAACTTTAGCGATGATCTTATTGAATTTTGTGCTTGAACCCCCAAAAGGGCATCTTCCGATGAATTGCTCCCAAAAGGAGAATTCATTGAGTTATATTGGGTATTTTCCGATTAGTTGCTCTCAAAAAGAGAATTCATCGAGTTATATTCATCAACCAAATTAATATGAATCATTGATCCTAACGAACCCATACCATGTGCATACTTTTCATAGATATTTTCACACACGAATTTTCTTTGTTCGTATTGCTCACGTATTCAAATTCACATCACCATCACCATCATTTAAAGTCGTTAGTTTCTCTACGTTGGATTTCTATTTTATTTGAGCTGTGGTTGAAACAGATTTCCTCCCGAGGATTCGACATATGGATTCCCAGATTATATTACTTGTACCAACTCTTGCGCTTGAGAGAAGCACCTTTTCGGAGCCACCAGCGATGTCCGAGCAACAGCCTTGATTCCGCCACGTCGCCCGTATAACTCATTCAGTTCGAACCCAAGTCAGGGTGATTCACGGTCGTTGGATGATGATCTAACGGCTTATAGCGTGTCGTGTCGCCTGCTTGTTGTGCCTTTGGATGCTGGCCAGGAATCATTCAGATGTTTCCACATGGCAGCGTCTGGTTGGTTGCGGCCGTATTTCGTATTTTTGTGCGTATTTCTCGTGTATTTTTTTATTTAAATGGTATTCTGCATTCAAAAATTCATAGTAATTAGCACAGGTCTCAGAAAAATACAAATAAATAGTCGTTGGAATCGTGAGATCGAGATCTTTGTATGAAAAATATAAAAAGGGCATAAATACTCAGTATATTGCTGTTATGTACATAAAATGAGAGTTTGCTCTAATAATTAAGGGTATTCTAAATACGATCGTATTAGAGACCAATTAAGCATCATATACACACAAAATAGGGCTAAACGGGGTGTTAAATATGCAATATTCAACCCGAATCAATCACCTTGAGTGATCATAGAAGAATGGATCTTGGCGCCTATATCAACTATCGATCGCTGGACAAGAAGACTGTGAAGAGCTAATGACATCTTCCTCTCATTGATTATACTTCGATCGATTTCGAGGATCAATCAAAGTTGGAATTGAAGAGAGGATGTCACCTATTGAAAGTTAACGTATCAAAGACTGTCACATCCCGCTTTCCATTATATTTGGGAGCGAGTCTGCATGTGCTTAAATCAAAGAAGAAGTACTTTTATTCATTTCTTTCTTCTTTGACTTAAGCACAATAAGCATTTGTTTAGCTAAGCAGGTTCTTGCATGCTAATGTTCTCAGAGTAGCATATATATTCATTTCACTTTTATTCCAGCGTTTTCAAAATAAGTACACAAAGTAATTAGGCCTAGGATGGACGTACAATTTACAGAAATGTAAACAAACCTGAAAGTAACATGTACAACTAATAATATAGAAACTAAGAGCAACTCTCTTTATTCTTTAGCAGGGAGGACCTCAGCGTCCTCGTAACTTTGGTCAGCAGGGTCGTCCTCCAACATAAGATCCTCAGAAGCAGGGTCCTCAATATAATTAGACTCTGAACCTAACATATATTTCACAATACATTGAAATATATGTCAGCAAATAACTCGACAAGATTTTTAAAGTAATGGAATAAGGAATTAACTTGGGAAAGAACAAAATATTGTTAGTACACAATTATGAGTAATGAGTGCATAAATTAAAGTACGAGCATGCTAGAGTTAACATATGAATTGCAGTTCAAAAGTAAAAGCGGTTGCACGTTGAGTATTTCAGTTATTTGTGCTCGTGATAAGTCCATGTCCGGGTGGGTAGTATGTTCTTGATGTACCCTATCATCGGGGGTATACCGTGATGCTTCTTGCCATCTCTAACCAGGAAAATGGTCAAGATGCTTGCCTCCATTAGTGTGGTATGGAGGTAGTCGTAAGGTGGTCAAGCTACATCTACGAACCCTACTACAATGGACCAACCCCACCCAAGTGTCATAACTAGTCATCGACTAGTTTCTTTCCATCTGTAGTCGATGGGTTTTCATTTATGTTTCGAGGGTTGTATCCTACCCCCTGTTCAGTTTGGTTTAATGTGACGACAAGCAGAGAAAAGTTATTATTACCGAAGAATATTAATATAAAGTGTCCATTTTTAATTAGAAGCAACATGCATAGTAAGAATATGCAGTTTAGTTACTAAAGTTTGACAAACATATTCAGAGTAAGGTTTTAGCACTAGATTAAGCAGTTTGTCCCAAAATTCAATTACAATAAAATACTTGCCTGGAGTGTGGATGTCCCGATGATCATAGTGTGAGGTGTGTTGTATCTGCATCACGGATTTCATATCAAACGGAAGTTTTTAACTAATTAATTACCATTATAACTAACATATACATGATTATATATAATATACTGTTATTACTAACATGAATATTACACTAACTTATATGTATTAACAAAACTAAGGTACTGGTTATTATATAGGATAACATTCCAACCGTGTTATAAAGCTAATATGTCACGATCCAGTCCCTGAGATACACAGGCAGGGCACACAACGAGAACTAAAACGTATCTGCAGGTCCACTATGTGCTGCTGGAAATAGTACATGTAGTGTACAACAACCAACCAACCAATAAACACAGAACGACACAAAGCCATAGAGAAATACTAAAACCAAATACTGAACAATTTAATATACATCTCAAAGCATCCCAATGCATCAATTCATAATATCAAAGCATTCAAATGCATCAATTCATATAGTACAAGCATCTCTCACCCCAAAAGAAAATCCGAAGTACACATAGCTCTCTCCTCATCCCTCACCACCCAATATGAGCTCCAACTCCCAACAACAGAACTCCAAACTGTCACGTCCAGCTTCCCAAGTACGAAAGGCGAGACGTGAAAAGGTCCGCCAGACTTGGAGCTGTGAAGCTGCAGTCTGATAAGCGTCTGTGTATGATACCAATAGCATATTCTTGCAAATGCAACGAAACAATAACAATGATAAATAAAAATAAAATATAGAAATATCCACCAACAACATTCAAATAATATTCCAACATCACAGAGAAAAGTCACAAAAGTACATAGTCTGAACAAAGGCCTAAAGCATGTCCGAAACATAAACAGAAAGAGGTACGTGCTATGCACCGAATCCTAACAGCAACTACTAAAAGCAACAACAACTAAAAGAAGTCTCCAGGTGAGACTAGGACTGGTCACCAGTGTCCTCAAACCTAGCCTCTGCAGGGACCTCGAACTCAAAGTCTATGAACTGCTCATTCTCTGCAACTAACTCTGTCTCTAAACCTGACATGTGACACCCAAAGAGAAGAGGACACATGTCAGCAAAAGACTCCCAAGGAAAGCGGTGGACTTTTGTGCAAGGATACAAATAAAATAATGCAACTAGCAATTCTAACATGATGATATGGCATGACATTTAAGGAATGCAATAATTTAAAATGACATGATGGTAACAAGCATGCACGTCGTAGCAGAAACTACGAAAACACTATTTCACGATTCACTGATTTAGCACTTTGTGCACAGAGTTTCCGTCTTTTGGCTGAAGTGGCTGTACGGGCTCACTTCTACGCTCAAGCGACCGTTTAACCCTACCCCTCCATGTGTATATGGACTAGCGCACATCTTCTGGATCACGAGCCAGGAAGTGTTTTTGGTATATGGACTGGCTCCCATCTTCTGTATCACGAGCCAGGAAGTGTTTTTGGTATATGGACTGGCGCCCATCTTCTAGATCACGAGCCAGGAAGTGTTTTCATTTGGCATAGGGGTGCACCTAGCCTCAATAGTTACAATTATTGTAGTGTGTGCTACGTAATTACGATGGAACAATTTGATGCATGACATGACATGGCAATGAGCAGTTAAAGTGCGTACAATTAATTGAAAGTAAACGTGACAGGCAGCATGAAATGATAGCATAATAATGATGTCGGATCTAGCTTCGTTGTCAAGCTAGATCTAGTAAGGGCGTCTAGGCGACTATCATTCATCGCCTAGTCTCTTTTACGCTACAATACAAATTGGCCGAAAACATAGCCTAAACAAACATTGGCAAGTATCACTTGCATGTTCCCGGTGGTATCGGTTGTCGTGGGTTCGTCTGGACGGAAACTACGTGTTGGTACATCCGGTTCTCTATTTTGGTTAGACAAATCACCGAATTAGATTTATCGTGAGAAAAGCAAAATATTAAGTCGATCTCTAAATTGGGTTCGTCTAATTTTATTGGGTTCTCTGGTAGGGTGATGTCTATATTGTGTTACACTAACTTGATACGCCTCATTTCATTCTGGTATTATTAACCTAACATTGTTGACAACTACTAACATGTTGTAATTAACACTAATAGGTCAATTCTCAAATTAATACTAACACCCTATTAATTCTAATTTACTCTAAGCTAATTATATAGTTAACATGAGGTTAAGTTTACATTAAATCTTCCCCTACCTCCACCTACTACCATCCCTATTATAATACCTATCAAATATTATCTAAACCTACTCTTCACTTATTAGGCTGACAGCCTCCTTCAAATTAATTAATAGTATAACAAAATCCCCCTCCTCTCTCTTCTATTATTAAAACATGTCATCTCTCTTTCTATCATTTAACCAGGCTGTCAACTTCTTTATTTCTTTAATATATATTACTAAGGTTGTCCACCTCATAAACATTTTAAATCATTCAATTCTCCTTCTCTCTGTCTTCCTTTCTCTCCTTCTCCGTTTCATCTTCTGTATTCATTTTCTTTCTTTTTTTAAAAAAAAAACTTGCAGGCAAGAAGGAACTTACGCAGCAACAAGGGATGAGGGATTCACAGCGCGAGAGGGGAGGAGGGGACGTCGGCGCACGGCGGCTGCTCCAGCGGACCAGGCACCCTCTGGCCAGGCGGCAGCCTGCTTGCACATGCTCCGACGGTTCCCGGCCAGGCGGCACTCCTGGTGGTGGCTGGGCAGCAGACAGCGGCATCCACACGCGTAAGGTGTTGAGGTGCTCAGGAAGAGGAGAAATGGGGTAAGAGATCAGATCTAAAGTTTGTTTTCCCTCTATTGTTTTCAGATTTGGGTTTGTTGTTTTGTAGCTTGATTTGGGTTTGTTGTTAGAGGAGAAAAGGATCAGAAATGGGGTTTGATGTTTTTGTAAGAATCTGAAATTCAGATTTGAGTTTTTATCCCTCAATCTTTAATTTCAGCTTTGAAGAATTTGTTTGGGTGCTTTGGGTTTATTTGTTTGATCAGAAACTGTTTTGGGGAAGATTTGTTTGCTTGTTGATGAGAACTTTGGTGGAGATGAAGTTGTTTGATGGGTTGATTTGGGAAATGGTTTGCAGAAGAGTTTTGTAGAAGAGGTTACGTTGAAGTGGGTTTGCAGATTCGTTTGCAGGGAGAAGACATCCTGTTCTTAAGGAGATTAGCAGGGAACAAAGATGCAACATTGTCAAAGATTAGGTTCTTTTGATTAGACAGAATTAATTGTAGCTTTTGACTAATGAAGAGACCTGTGTGTGTGTGTGTGTGTGTGTGTGTGTGTGTGTGTGTGTGTGTGTGTGTGTGTGTGTTGATTAAGAGGAATGAATGTGTCTTCAAATGATATGAGCTGGTTTGAAGTATCCAACAGGTATTAAGTATTTAGTTAATGGCACACGTTCATCAAATTGAGGTGCCGACAGGTGATGATTAATTAGGATGATTAATTAGGGAACTAACTTTTGACTAATCTAGTAGGGGGAGAAAACCTGGTTCAATGTTTGTTGTCTTTAGTGTTAGGTAGGAGATTAACGTAGTTAAGTAATTAAGGAAATTTAAATGTAATAAAGTAATTAGTAATTAACTAAAGTGGTGGAATAAAATTAGTAAAACATTTAAAGTGATTAGCAAGTCTTAATTAGTAAGATAATTAAGTTAAAGTGATTTGTTAAACTTGATAGTCAATTAATGATGACACGGTAAAAACGAAATCGGAGACGCGCTCACGTCGACACGTAGCAGAGAACGTACGGACTAAAAATATTATCGGAACGACAGAAGTAAAATACTGGTACGCACGATCCTACACACGTCTAAAAACACAGGCCGTTACACAAACTCAACCTCCAGCTCTTCCTGTCATCTCCAAGAACCACACCTGAAAAAGTCAACAGGGGCACGTCAACGTGTGACCCAGTAGGAATTCCATACTCCAACCTAAACACAACACACACTAATGCCACTAGGGGGTGCACAGTGCTACAAGTGGAAGTGCTACAAATAAACATGGCATGCGTGACAAAGGAAAGCAACAATAGTACCATACGTAGGAAAAGAGAATAGAACCATAGCAGAGGGTATACAGGGAGGGGTGGCGATAGTACAGAAAATATCAACAAGTACACCTAAAGCACAAAAGAGAGTCAGTCAAATAATTACATACAATGTTAGCTTTTTGAACCCTAATATTGAATACGACGTATGGGACTGGACCTCTCCCAATTGTGTGGGAGAGTAAAGAGGACTCCCCACAGTGCTATCCCATCAGGAGTGCAAGTGTACCCACCACACAAAACCACAAAGACACCACAACCAGTCCATCCCATGGGCCTACCCGATACTTCGAAATTCTTCCAACCTGCGTCACCCTCCAATGGGAGGACTGAAACACTATCTCACTCTCACATGTTGCACCTTCCATTTCCACATATGAAACCAACCATTTCCATTTTCATCACACCATCCTTTCATTACCACATTATAAAAGAACCCATAACCTTATGTGAATGGGGCAATTAATACATCATTTGCAACACAGCCAATTTGTATAATAGGCCCATGGCCGAAATGAAGGATGAGAAATATTGTCCACATACCACTTATAAATAGAGAATGGCCATTAACTTGCACTAAATTAACAACTTCCATTAAAAGGGTTGCAAGATAGCAACTTGCATAAGCACATGAAAGAATAATACACAGATTGGCATTTTAACAATTCTTTCTAAGAAGGGAGTAGCTTTGTAAGTATTAGGCCACATGCACAAACAAGCATTCCTACACATCAAGTAACAATCCTTCCATGGTGGCATAATGAAGAGAACAATTTAAGGCATAAAGGGGGCCAATTTTAGTAAGCATGCTAAGGAAAATTGCAATTTTTTAAGGAGAGTATACAAATAAATCTACAAGACAAAAAGATTCTTCTCTTTCCGTTTTAGCATAACAAGAGGGCACACAACAATCCCTAAATTAATATTGACCACCTTGAGTAGTGAATCCTACACAAATTGAAGTAACGCCATTCTAAATTACATGCTAACCAATATTTCTTGCTAACTATTGTAGAGCATTAGATTGATTAAACACTAATGAATAAGAATTTATTATCATTTACAAAAGAGCCTTAAAATGAAACATCAATTTTTAATTAAAATGCTAGCTTGGCATAATACAACATGTTATGTCAAAAGGTGCCAACTTTAGTTCAAGAATGGCATGCTACTTAATTAACACACTAACTTTAAACAAAAGAATCATGAAAGATATTACATCTAACACATGTTTTGCATTTAAGTTAATTACATGAGTATGCAATGTGAAGAGAATTGTATGAAAACTACATTATGGTGACATAAGGAAAATGAAAGGGCTAGCATGCATTAAAATTAAAAGACTAGCATACACTAGGGATGACAACATAATGAAATTTCATGACTAAAAAGGAAGCAACATAAACTAAATTCAATAAATCACCATTGTTGGATTAGAGATTAATTACAACATGAACCAATCTCAATAGAACTCAAGCCTTTCCAATATAAACCCTTCCAACCTACCAAATTCAACAACTCCATGCAACTTAAACCCTTCCAACAAGAGCCACACAACATCATATAATTCATTTGCACATTGCCACAACTCCATTCTCCATACACATATATTTCAACAATATACCCATTCTTCATTAACAATTACCATCCTCCAAAACATGATTATAACCTCATTAGGGATCTCATGCAACAAGGACTTATTTCAATAAACCAACATTAACCATCAAGAATGCAATCTCATAAATGCAACCAAGTAAATGCAAGCTTAGGCAAGTGTTCATTAAAATGTAACATATATAACCTACTTAGTGTATGTCTACATACCAATTAACAACTTTAGCATTACCTAATTTGACATGTTATTTCAATAATTAACTTCAACCAAAAGACATGGAGACTTAGCAAATGTGATATCAAAGATTCTATCTTATAATGATGAGAGACATGTTCCACCTTTAGCACAATTTGGCATGTTATTTAACAAAAATGCCAACTTTAAATAACATAGCCATGAAAGATCCCACCTTTAACCCAATATGCAATATCTCGAAATAAAAATGCCAACTTGGTTGATTAATATGCATATCTTCCATGGAAAATGCAACATCTACTTAAAACCCTATCTTGCATCAATATACTAATTGGAGTAGGATTCCTACCTCATGGAGAATCAAAACCCGCTCTTAATTCCATGAAGCTCCACTTGGATCTCCCTCTTCAAGCTCCAAGAGCCCCAAATCTCCTCTTACTCCTTCATCCTCCTCTTTCTCTTTTGATCTTCTTTCCCCTTTCTTTCTTTATTTCCTTCTTTCTTTCTTTTCTCTCTTTTTTTCTTGCTGGAAGCATTCGGCCATGGCTACTGGAACATTCGGTCATGGGGGGAGATTTGGCAGGATGTGGGGGAAAGAAAGGGAAAAAGGAAAAAGGAAAAGAATTGAAGGGGGAAGGATGCAGAAGGGATTAAAAATATCTTCTTCTAGAAACCATTATATCAACAAGTTTGACATTCCTTAAATAAAATCTCTCCTCCCTTCTTCATAATAAACCAAGCCCATCCCTAATGCTTAAGGCCCATCATGATAACCATTACTTATCCCCTTTACGTAAAGGCCCATCCACTAGATAATTAAAACTAACACACATCACAACAATTACAAATAATGCCATTATCCAAATTTATTAATAATAATAATAATAATAATAATAATAATAAACACCAAAGGATCTCATCAAAATAATCATAACAACAAAATAATTATCTTAAAATAATCCATATTAAAATAATATTAAAAGTATGTTTTACGATACACACCTACCAACTCAAATCTCACTGCATATTCATAAATCCAACAATGCCAACCATTTTCGACCTCATATACATCTATTAGCATCCAATAGGTCACCCAACACAGCATCACTATATATATACTACGCACTTACTATATGCACTACACCATTCCAATATACACTACATAGGCACACAAGCACACTATGTACTCATTCCAGCATACGAATACTACATACATCAATCAATTAGACATACCCTAGCGTACATGGAACTAGGGCCATTACATAATATATAACCATTTTAACAACACTGATATTATAAAGTTAATATTCTAACTTACATACTGATATTAACAGAACTTATTAACAACACTAATATTAACAGAACTTATTACATACCGATATTAACAACACAAATATTAACAGAACTTAAAAACTAATGTTATTATAACTAATCTTAAACTAACATTATAAACTAACCTACTGATTTTTAACAAAACTAACATTATAAGCTAATATTATTGAACTAATGTTATAAACTAACATTATTTAAACTAACTGTTATATCTATTATACATTTGACAGTGTTTTTTTGAATTTTAGGGCTGACTAGGACAAGATAAAGAGTGGCTGAGATTTGATCTCGGCAAATCAATGGTTGAGATTGGAAAACTTAAATTTTGGTGGGAAAAGTGTCTTGGGAAAGATTATGGAGATTAAATTTGGGGGGAAAGTGCCCTGGGAACCTAAAATTTGAAATTAGCAGTGCCTTGGGAAAAAATTGTGGAGATTAAATTTGGTGGGAAAAAGTGCCTAGGGAACCTAAACTTTGAAATTAAAAGTGTGTTGGGAAAGATTATGGAGAAGCATGATCCATTAAATTAAACAAAATAAAAAATTTAGTGTAAAACAATTTAGCGGAACAACAAATTAGCGTAAAAATACCCAGAGATTTGTTGCACCCCGCGCCGAAGGCGCCCACGCCAAAGTTTTTAAGCTAATTTGTTGTTCCACGCCTAAGGCGCCCGCATCGAATTTGTTGTTCCGCGTCGAAGGTGTACGTGCCACTAAATATTTTTACGCTAATTTATTGTTCTATTAAATTTTGTCTGTGAAAATAATTTTTCGGGGAACAAAGATTTCGCGGAGAAAATCTTAAATGAACTGTGCCCGCGGGCACATGTTATGACTAGTAATAACATATACTAACTTATATGTTATACTAACTTATATGTTATATAATTGTTAGAATAATATGAAGGTCTAGGCTAATGGTTGATACCATAGCCATATATATATATTGATAATAGGAGAGGAGTTACAAGTGTAGGATCCCAAGGGACACCCACTTAGTAGTGGGTGTAATGGTGGATGTAAGTGGGTGGAGACCAAAGGTATCCTCCATTCATAACACTCTCCCTCATCCCTCCATTCTTAGCATATGATTTCTTTAGGATCCAATACGTTAATATGGGGTGGATACTGCTGGATCCAGAGTTACCATGTTTTGCCTCGTTAAAACCTTGGCTGTGGAAAACCCAGCGTGGAAAACCAACAGCTTAAGGAAAAAGAGTACAATACACAAGTGACTCCCCCTGATCCGTTACAAGCTTCAGGCTTGTAGGTCTTTCAGCTGTCGCATCCCTATATCTTTTACAAGTTTTCTAAAAGTACATCTAGGCAATGCCTTAGTAAACAGATCAGCTAATAAATGATTACAAGACTGAAACTGTCATACTACAATATGCTTTTGCTCCTGTAGCTCGTGCGTCCAAAAGAACTTGGGAGAGATGTGCGTAGTCTTATCACCCTTGATATAACCAACTTGTAGATGAGCTATACAAGCTGCATTATCTTCAAATAATATGGTTTGCTCAAGGTCATCCTTCTTCAGGCTGGTCGTCACTAGAA
The DNA here is from genome assembly GCA_030789695.1 of Scilla litardierei. NCBI lineage: Eukaryota > Viridiplantae > Streptophyta > Magnoliopsida > Asparagales > Asparagaceae > Scilla > Scilla litardierei. The sequence goes on along the minus strand of CM061142.1, from coordinate 665,401,190 downwards.
TGTGATGAATGACTGAACGAAGCCAGACACATTCTCTGTGAGCTTCATGGATCGCCAGGAGCTCTGAGTGGTTGGATGAGACTGTTGTGGTGGTCTGCTTCACAGATTTCCAGGAGATGGTCGTACCACTGAAGGTGAACACAAAACCAGTCTGTGATTTCTCGGTGTGTGGATCAGACATGTAATCTGCATCTGTATAACCAATCAAAGTGGAAGATCCACCTTTCGGGAAGTATAATCCGAGGTCAACTTACCCTTGGAGATAACACAGAAGCTGCTTCACTCCGTTCCAGTGGCGCTTTGTTGGTGCTGAACTGTATCAGTCAAGTAGGTTCATTGCGAAAGCTATGTCGGGATGCGTGCAGTTTTCCAGATATAATAGTGCTCCAATGGCACCAAGGTAAGGTACTTCAGGACCTAATGTTTCCTCCCCCTCTTCCAGTGGCCGAGAAGGGTCTTTATGTACATCCAAAGATCTAACGACCATTGGTGTACTTAGAGGATGTCACTTATCCATATGGAAATTTTTAGGTAATTTCCTTGTGTATGGGGATTGGTGTTACAGGATTCCTCCGCTAAGGTGTTCTATCTGTAAGCCAAGACAAAATTTAGTCTTGCCTAGGTCTTTCATTTTAAACGTTAGTTTTAGGCTTGCAGATATATCATCAATCTCTGCATGAGATCCGATGTGGTTTAAGTCGTCTACATAGACGGTTATTAATACAAATCATGTTCCTGTGGTTTTAATGAAAATACACGGCCAGACTTCATTATTGGTGAAACCTTGTTGAACAAGGAATTCACTCAGTCTGTTATACCATATTTTTTCCGATTGCTTAAAACCATTTAATGATCTTTGAAGTTTAATAGAATAGACGTCCCGAGATCTATCTTTTATTTCTGATGGTATTTTGAAACCATCTGGAAGTTTCATATAGATATCTTTACCTATATTGTCATATAGATATGCAGTCACAACGTCCATGAGCTGTATTTATAGGCCTTCCATTGATGTTAAGCTTAATATGAATCGGAATATGATCGCATCCATAACCGGGGAATACGTATCTTCATAATCTATCCCCGGTCGTTGGAAAAATCCTTGAGCTACAAGCCGTGCTTTGTAGTGTATGATCTGATTATTCTCATTTCTTTTCCTTACAAATACCCACCTGTATCCCACAGGTTTTACACCTCTTGGTGTCTGGACTACTGGTCCAAAGACTTTACGTTTCAAGAGTGAGTCCAACTCTACTCTTATTGATTCATTCCACTTTGGCCAATCATCTCTGCATTTGCATTCAATTAGAGATCGTGGATCGATATCGTCACATTGAGTGACGTGAACAGCAATATCGAACGCAAAGTCGTCGTTAACGACAGTGCTTTTTCTGTCTAGTACCTCCCCAGTACGTACAAATTTTAATGATATTTCTCTTGTATTATCCTCTTCGGGGGACTGAAGGAGGGGAGAGGTTACTGGTATGAGCTCAGCATCCTGTGGTGGGATATTCTTTATTTCTCCAGGTATTTTCCTCTTGCGAGGGAATTTATCCTTGGAGCCAGGTGGTCGTCCTCTTTTTATTTGACGTACAGCAGATTCTGCTGCTGGTGGATTGTATCCATATTTGGGGATGTCAATTCTAGCTGGCATATTGGTAGCAGGAACGTGTGATCTGATAATCGTCTGGTTATCAGTGAATTTATCTGGTAGTAGATGTACTGTATTCTGAATGTGAAGGATCTTCAGGATCTCATCTTCACACAGATTAGTACGTGGATAATAATGAGACAAAGACTTAGTGTCTCAAGAAATGGTCTCTGAAGCTTCAGGCTTTTTGGTTTGTGAGCCTAGTATGGGAAAAGAATTTTATGAAGATGCATCTATCAGTACCATAAAGTACCGAAATGGAAATTTTTGATTGGCGAATTGGCCCACAAATGTCTCCATGTATTCTCTTCAATAAGCCAGGAGACTCAAACCCTACTTTCAGGTGGGATGGTCTCGTGATTAGATTTACCATTATATCAGGGGGACAAGGAAAATCACCATTTTGAAGAATCTTCAGGTTCTTCAAATTATGACTACGGGATTGGGTTATGATGCGGTGCATCATTATCGATCCTGGATTACCTAGTCTATAATGCCAGAGAATGAATTCTGGTGATGTAGAACACTGCTGGTGCTCTATCAGATTATCTTCTATAGGTTGGATGTATATTTGATAAAGGCCCGAAGGGAGTCCTTTAAAACGTTCTAGGATGGTTTTAATACCATACTTATGACGAATAACATACAATTATTCAACACTATTGAAATCATCAGTTTCCAAGTAATATCCGTTTAAACGGATATCCTTGAAACTTAATAGATTTCTGTTTGATTTTGGAGAAAAAAGCATCTGTTATTATAACTTGCGTTTGGTTTGGGAGCAATAGAATTGCTTCACCTGATCCTTCTATTATATTATTTAGTCCCAAAATTACAGTGACGGGACCATTATAATTAATGATGTTATTAAAATAGCATCTATCACGAAGGAACGTGTGCGTGGAGGCACTATCCACTAGGCATTCACAATCATCTCTAGAAAAGAAAGTAAAAACTTTTATGAAAAATAAAACTACATTCGATTCATAAGAAGGACATAATTGAATATATATCAAAACATTAATGATAAAGGCTGAAAAGAAGACTAAATTAGCTTTAGTCAAGGAGGTCGTCATTCTCGAAATACTCGGTGTTGAACCGAGTTGGAGGCTGTATATCCACCAGATTTGTTTCTGCGGAAGGCTTCAGGCTTGCCATATACAAATCTTGGAGGTGGCGTAGAGTACGACAGACCCTGGACCAATGTCCAGTCATGCCACATCTGTGGCATTTGTCTTCCCAATTTTTCTTAGGAGCAGACGTCGGTCAGAGGTATTCCTCTTCCATGTATTCTTTTTCTTCCCCCCATTATTGTTGTTTTGGGGAGGAGCTCTAGTCTGCTTCTTCGCAGCTTTCCCCTTGTTGAATTTTTCTTTGTGCTTGTTCTTCTTCTTCTGGAAAGAAACTGTATGAGTTTCAGGGAGAGGAGCAGAGCCAGCAGGGCATATATTATGAGTGGCCAGTATGAGTTCTATGTTCTGCTCTGCCATAAGAAGGCAGGAGAGTAAATCAGAGTACCTCGTAAACTTGCGTTCATGATACTGTTGCATGAGAATAGCATCCTTCTCATGGAAGGATGTATATGTTTTCTCAAGCATGCGGGTTTCCGAGACTTGTTCACCACACAACTTCAGGCGTGAGGTGATGTTATGGAGAGCTGAGTTATACTCAGCTACGGACTTGAAGTCCTGAAGTCGGAGTTTTTTCCACTCATAACGTGCATGAGGGAGGATAACATCTTTCTGATGTTTGTATCTGTCCTCAAGTGCAGTCCACAGTTCATGAGGGTCTTCCACTGTTAAATATTTGGTCTGCAGGGTCCAATCAATATGTCTCCTGATATAGATAATGGCTTTCACATTTTTACATCGGAGACTCTAATAATAGAAGTCCCATCATCAGTTGTCACAGCCGTAGCTGGAGCTTGAATTGTATGACTTATCCCTGTGAGCGTAGATGGAACTTAAGGTCCAGCTGCCAGCTCAAGTAATTTTTTCCAGCCGCATCGAGAACATCAAAATCGACGCTCGCAATCTTTGTCATTTATCTAAGCATGGAATAAGCACGAATTAATTATATATCAAAAATCAAGACATGCATAGTAGTAAAACTAAAATTGTTGTGGGGATCGGCCGTTCACCACCAAAAATAATAAAAGTCCAACGGTCCTAATACATTTGAAATTACGAGAAAATTAAAACTAAAATTTGGAAACCCTTGGGGGTCACAGCATTAGCAATTTTCCTCCGTCTTCAGGCGAAGTATTTCCGGGCATTGGCTTTTACATTTAGTACATCACTACATTTTCACTCAAAAGGAAAAAATGCGAGGAAAATAAATAGTGGTGACTAATAACGGCCGATCCAAAAACCACAACATAGTTTTACCAACATTTCAGGCAGTTTATATAAGTACACAACATCACATGCATATACCATACATTTTATTCAATATCACATGCAATTTTATTGGAGAAATATATTAAATTTACGTTTAATAGTTACTTGGACCACGGGAAAATGTCAATACCCGTTAGGTTAGGTAAATAACCTAACGACAAAGCGGTCTCAGGATCTTTGTAATTATTAAAACGTAAATTAATATTAATTTTAATCCAATTAAAAATAACGTGATTAATAATGAATCACACATCGAATAAAGCAACAAATTTATTACTTGCCCCAAATACCCCGAGAGGAGTTAATCAAACTCAATATCCTCATCCTGATTTTCCCTGATTTTTTTGGATTTTTCCAGGATTTTTTCGGATTTTTTCTTATGTTTCCAGAATTTTCTGGAATTTTCAGGGTTTAATATGGTATTTTTTTGAATTTAAAATAAATTTGCAATGCAGGCAAGAGGCCCGCGGGCTGGCTGCCCATTTGCCAAAAAAAATCCTTTTGTTATTATTTTTAATTCTGTTATTTACTGGGTTCATGGCCCATCAGGGGAGGCACATGCCTCTTCTCCCCCTCACCCTAATTAGGGCTTTAAGGGGGAAAGTGGGGTTGGGGAGGGTCAACCGCCAGGGGATTCGAAAGGACCACCCAACAGGAGGGTGGCGCAGGTGGCTCTCCGACGCAGGCAAGCTCCCGTCAGAGGGGTGGCCAATCGAACGCCCCCCAACCAGGGGCAGTGCTACAGGAGGCCCCCGTTAGGGGGGTTGGCCGATCGGGATGCCCCTGACAGGGGGGCGGCGCACAAGGAGGCCCCGACAGGGGATGGGCGCAGAGGCAAGCCCCCGACAGGGGGCGGCGACACATAAGCCCCCGACAGGGGGGCGGTGCACCGATGAAACGGGAGGCCCCGACAGGGGGGGCGGTGCGCCGGGGTCCGGCAAATCGGAACCCCATTCCGACGATTAGGCGATTCGAGGCCGACAGTTCGAATGAGATTCAAACGATTCGATTCTCTAACCATTTCAATTTTGCCCAATTTCAATTTTGATTCAAATGGGGGGATTTTACCCATTTTGCAATCGGATGAAATTTTGCCCAATTTTGTAATTCTCTAACCATTTCGACATTTGGGAATATGCGTGTTTGAAATTTGTTTAATCAGTAAATCTGTTTGTTTGAATTTTTTTTCTTGTATACCTTGCTAAAAATTTTGTTATAGATATCTTAGAAAAACATAATCACAGATTTATCATGCGCATGTAAAAAGATGATATATGGGTTTCTAAAAAATTTACCTCTAGATCCTACCCTTTGGATCTAGCGAAGTTCGGAGAAGGAAGCCCTATCCGCGTCCTCGCGATTCGTTCGTCGGTAGGGATTTGGCTTAGCTGATGAGCATGCGTGATAACATGCATGTTAGAATAATATGAAGGTCTAGGCTAATGGTTGATACCATAGCCATATATATATTGATAATATGGGAGGAGTTACAAGTATAGGATCTCAAAGGACACCCACTTAGTAGTGGGTGTAATGGTGGACGTAAGTGGGTGGAGACCAAAGCTATCCCCCATTCATAACAATAATAACATACTTACTGAACTAAAAACCAATGTACAGATTTTAACAACTAATATTATAAAACTAATATTATTAACCAATATTATACTGACATCATCTACTAACATGCTGTTTTTATATTATTAAACTAATATTATTAAACTAACATGATAATTAACCTATTAACAGAACATCTAATATTACTAACTAATATATTATACTAACATTATTATTAATACTAACATGTGTTTAAAGGCTTACGTGTTTTGGCTCTTGCGTGTTCTCGCAGGTTGAAGATGGCGACGACTACGGCGTGGGCGCGGTGACTACAGTATGGGCTGAGCTGTACGATGGCGTGGCAGACTGGACGGCATGCAGGTTGTCGCTGCAGGCGAGATCACCGGCGAGTGGAGCTTGAGGGTGGTGCGGTGGCTCACAGGGAAGAAGGAGGGGCTGCAGCATTGGCGTGGTCGGTGTACGACGGAGGAGAAGGGGTGTTGATCTGGGGTGAAGGTTGGAGGCGATGGGTTGGCATGGAGAGGCTCGTCGGAGTTGCAGTCGACAGAGGGGGCGAGAGGGAGGTGTTTGCGGGGTTGGAGGTGGTCGAAAGTGTTGGATGCGATGATCTAGGATCTCTAGTTTGATGATAACAAACGTGTGTCGCTATGTGACATGTGTGCTAAGTGTGTTTCAGGAATGGCAAAGTCGTTATTCTAAACATGAGTGAAATTGCTATTCATATAGCACTTTGGGAGAGAAAGGAAGGGGTGTGCACAAAGCAAAGTTGACTTGGTCAAGTTATGGAAAAAGATGTGGACCTAGTCAAATTGGCTAAGGAGATTGGATTAATATCAATTAGGATGAGAACAAATCTATTAGAAAGATATTGCAACCATTCACTCTCTCCTACACCAAGATGGCTTCAAATCATATTTTCCAAAACTCTAGGGATACTATTGCCCAACCCTAGACATCTCAATATAAAAATGCCTCCACGCAAGGCAAAAAAAGAAGAAGTGCTATATTAAATTCCCAAGGCAAGTTACGGCTAGCACCTTCTTCCTCCTATATTGCGCAAGTCTTCAAGCTAAACCCCATTGCCGCAATCCAGTGAGAAGATCTCCAACATTCTCACCAAAGCTACACGTCAAAGGAAGTGGTTTACCATCTTCACCAACTCAAACAAGAAGGAGATCATCTTGTGCCGCCGTCGACATCTCGCTGCTGCACGTCGAGATCTAGTCGTCGTCAAGTGGGACGTTGTTGAGTCAATGTCCCAACGACGAGAGCTAGCATTCAAGCTTCAGTCCTCCATCAACAACTCCTTGCCGTCCTGATCTTGGAGCAGTCGGCCTCTCTTGTGATGCCGCTACTTG